>OX465391.1:18229188-19671096 GCA_950005105.1 Lycophotia porphyrea | reverse complement strand
AATTGTCATTTTCACGTAGTTTCTGCTAGTACCAAAATCCACGTAAGGGGATAAGAGAAATATAAAAACGTTGATATCTTCGCTTCCAGACGCGCGATTTTGACGCTGTTTTCAGCTCAAATTGACATAACTAGGCGTCCGCCTACGTATTGACCACCCCGCACTGACCTGCACCCCTGGATAAAATATTTACCACCTACCCCTAGTTTTTTAATACATTTTTAAAGTAAATCGTCTAAATTAATTGTTTTTCCAAATTTTCTTTGCAATCTAACACCAAATTATAGTTTCAATAGTACTCACCCTTCATCCCTGTGTCCCGGTCCGCGTTCCGTGAGCCGGCGTCCCAGTTGGAGGCTGATAACCTAAATTTTTTGGTTCAAAAACTGGTTTTTTGACCATAACTCCAGAATTTTCTTCGGCGCTCATCCCGTTTTATTTCACAGTTCGCTAGCCCGCGCGGAGACGCGTCTCTGGACGTACCGCACGTGCGTCTAGCTTAAATAAAACATAAATATTTTTTAAAAATTGTCATTTTCACGTAGTTTCTGCTAGTACCAAAATCCACGTAAGGGGATAAGAGAAATATAAAAACGTTGATATCTTCGCTTCCAGACGCGCGATTTTGACGCTGTTTTCAGCTCAAATTGACATAACTAGGCGTCCGCCTACGTATTGACCACCCCGCACTGACCTGCACCCCTGGATAAAATATTTACCACCTACCCCTAGTTTTTTAATACATTTTTAAAGTAAATCGTCTAAATTAATTGTTTTTCCAAATTTTCTTTGCAATCTAACACCAAATTATAGTTTCAATAGTACTCACCCTTCATCCCTGTGTCCCGGTCCGCGTTCCGTGAGCCGGCGTCCCAGTTGGAGGCTGATAACCTAAATTTTTTGGTTCAAAAACTGGTTTTTTGACCATAACTCCAGAATTTTCTTCGGCGCTCATCCCGTTTTATTTCACAGTTCGCTAGCCCGCGCGGAGACGCGTCTCTGGACGTATCGCACGTGCGTCTAGCTCAAATAAAATTTTGCCCACCCACCCGCCCTCTGGTCTATAGGAAGGTAGACGTGGGGTTTTCGGTAAAATTATATTTATTACATTTTATCTCTTTTTCTTTTGTTAACTTGTGGAAGGGTTTTGAAGGGGTAAGCTCGTTTTTAATCATCCTGACAAATTATACAATTTTATTTTAACGCATATTTTTTATTTTTTATTTTGCTTTTGAAATTATATTTTATTTTGTAATTATTTTATTGTGACAGACATTTATAAATGAGCTAATATAATTATATAGGTAACATTTTTGTATTTATAATTTTAATTGATCTTTTAGTCTACTGCTTACTGTGTTCCCCCTTTACAGGGACACAGAAGTATCCAGTGTCCTTTTAAGCACTCTCCTCCCGAGTAGATCGTTGATCCGACTCCCTCTTTACAGGAGTTCGTTTTGATGATATCTGCTCCCAAAATATTCAACATGTTCCGCACCCCATCTAGCACCGTGAAGACACAAGTTCTTAGTGGCTCGCCGCGATCGGCGGAGAAAGTGGGGCCTTCGCCTGATGCGAGGAGGAGAATCTCGTTCGAAGACGACACTCCTTCCACCTCCCAGGGGGGCCACGCCAATCTGGCGACGCGTCGAGCCACTACGAATGCCTCCACACAGCTCAAGAAGCCTGAGGCTCGGTACCCTAATCGCACTGCGGAAGCGAGAGCTTGCCTGAATAAAGCTAAGCTTAATTTAGGCAACTCTCGCAACCTCAAGACCGATATTAAGGCTGCGGTGCTCGACGCCATAAACAGGCTTTTTGAGCTGGTGAAGGAGTCGGAGCGCGACTTGGGCCCTGCCGTACTCGAAGCCGTACCAGCGCCCGCCCCCACTGCCGACTGCTTTCCCCTATCTATTTCCGAGTGTCTCGCTAGCCAGACTGTGCTCATTACCACCCTGAAGGAGCACATCAGTTTTGTTAAGGAGAACACCGAAAAAGTGGAAAAGCTCCGAGACAGTCTGGCTAGCTGGGAAAACGTTGAGGGGATGACCTATGCCAGTGCAGTAGCCGCGAGTAATCGTCACACCGGGGGACAAGCCCTGGAACGGGCGACGCTGCACTCGGTGGTTGTCTCCTCGGCGCAAGAGATGGATACGGGGGACGAGATCCTTGAGCGTGTCAGGAAGGCGGTGGACGCGAAGGAGGGCTGGGTGCGTGTGGAAAAAGTGAGAAAGGCCAAGGACCAAAAGATTATAATGGGGTGTGCAACGAAGGAGGAGAGGCACAAATTAAAAAGTAGACTGGAGACGGCCGGAGAGAACCTCGTCGTCGAGGACGTGAAAAATCGGGACCCGCTTCTGATTCTGAAGGACGTGCTTCTGATGCACAGTGACGAGGAAGTGCTCAGAGCCCTTAGGAATCAGAACCGGGAGATATTTCATGGACTCGACGACGGGGAACAGAGGATGGTCGTGAAATACCGACGGAAAACACGCAACCCGCATGCGAATCACGTTGTGCTTGGTGTGTCCCCTACGGTCTGGAGGAGGGCGATTGAGGGGGGAAAACTCCGCATCGACCTCCAAAGAGTTCGTGTGGAGGATCAGACGCCGCTGGTGCAGTGCACCCGCTGCCTGGCTTACGGGCACGGCAAACGCCTGTGCACGGAGCCAGCCGATCTGTGTAGCCACTGCGGTGGACTACACCTCAGGGCAGACTGCCCGGATATACAGATCGGCAAAGCAGCGGCTTGCGTGAACTGCACCAGAGCAAAACAGGGGGCCACCGAGCACAACGCATTCAGCAACGAGTGCCCTGTGCGAAGGAAGTGGGACGCATTCGCAAGAGCTTCTATAGCATATTGCTAAAGTTGGCGATGCGACCACTTCCAAGTACAAAGAAAGGACTTGTTCGACACAACCGAATAAAGGACGAATTGAGCGAACCACTGGGGCTGACTATATTATGATAAATGGTAACTGGAGCCAGCTTCATGAGAAACTGGTTCAAGTTAAGCTGATCCAAGTGTCAGCCTTGGCGAAGACGTCACGTTGTGTCGAACAGATTCGGAAAGCCTGCAATAAAAATAGTAGTACACAAATAAGAATAGTAAATAAGTTAGTTATAAAGATATATGATATGTTAATATATACTAAGTATATAGCTTAGGTATCATAGAGTAAATAAACAAAAATGAACAAAATATAAATGGAAAACTTGGAAAATAAAATAAAAGTTTAGATAATAGTAATATTGCAGTTTAAGGGCATAAATACAAGGTAAATAAAAGTCATAAAAACATTTAAAGGTTTTAAAATAAACAGAATTGAAATAATGTATAAATATTAGTAAGTTGTAAATAGAAAGAAGCGAATAAATAAAATAGTCAAAATTATGAAATAGTAAACTGAAGCGTGTTTAAATAGTATTAAAAGACAAAAAAAAAGGAAAAATAAAAACGCAAACTATGTGGTCTCTCCGGCCACCAAGAAACGTAGTCAAGCCAAAATATCAGACGTCAAGGGCTCTGATTTATGTTAGAGGGACACTGGCAAGGCAGGAGTGGTTTTTAGCCGGTTCGAGTCCGGCACTACCTCGACTGTCTCACAATCAGCGAGGCAGTCGAGGTGTCCGTGGGGATTTCCCACTCCTGCCGAAACAAAAAAAAAAAAAAAAAAAAAAAAAAAAAAAAAAAAAAACCTAACCTAACCTAACCTAACCGTTGATATCTTCGCTTCCAGACGCGCGATTTTGACGCTGTTTTCAGCTCAAATTGACATAACTAGGCGTCCGCCTACGTATTGACCACCCCGCACTGACCTGCACCCCTGGATAAAATATTTACCACCTACCCCTAGTTTTTTAATACATTTTTAAAGTAAATCGTCTAAATTAATTGTTTTTCCAAATTTTCTTTGCAATCTAACACCAAATTATAGTTTCAATAGTACTCACCCTTCATCCCTGTGTCCCGGTCCGCGTTCCGTGAGCCGGCGTCCCAGTTGGAGGCTGATAACCTAAATTTTTTGGTTCAAAAACTGGTTTTTTAACCATAACTCCAGAATTTTCTTCGGCGCTCATCCCGTTTTATTTCACAGTTCGCTAGCCCGCGCGGAGACGCGTCTCTGGACGTATCGCACGTGCGTCTAGCTGAAATAAAACATAAATATTTTTTTAAAAATTGTCATTTTCACGTAGTTTCTGCTAGTACCAAAATCCACGTAAGGGGATAAGAGAAATATAAAAACGTTGATATCTTCGCTTCCAGACGCGCGATTTTGACGCTGTTTTCAGCTCAAATTGACATAACTAGGCGTCCGCCTACGTATTGACCACCCCGCACTGACCTGCACCCCTGGATAAAATATTTACCACCTACCCCTAGTTTTTTAATACATTTTTAAAGTAAATCGTCTAAATTAATTGTTTTTCCAAATTTTCTTTGCAATCTAACACCAAATTATAGTTTCAATAGTACTCACCCTTCATCCCTGTGTCCCGGTCCGCGTTCCGTGAGCCGGCGTCCCAGTTGGAGGCTGATAACCTAAATTTTTTGGTTCAAAAACTGGTTTTTTAACCATAACTCCAGAATTTTCTTCGGCGCTCATCCCGTTTTATTTCACAGTTCGCTAGCCCGCGCGGAGACGCGTCTCTGGACGTATCGCACGTGCGTCTAGCTGAAATAAAACATAAATATTTTTTTTAAAAATTGTCATTTTCACGTAGTTTCTGCTAGTACCAAAATCCACGTAAGGGGATAAGAGAAATATAAAAACGTTGATATCTTCGCTTCCAGACGCGCGATTTTGACGCTGTTTTCAGCTCAAATTGACATAACTAGGCGTCCGCCTACGTATTGACCACCCCGCACTGACCTGCACCCCTGGATAAAATATTTACCACCTACCCCTAGTTTTTTAATACATTTTTAAAGTAAATCGTCTAAATTAATTGTTTTTCCAAATTTTCTTTGCAATCTAACACCAAATTATAGTTTCAATAGTACTCACCCTTCATCCCTGTGTCCCGGTCCGCGTTCCGTGAGCCGGCGTCCCAGTTGGAGGCTGATAACCTAAATTTTTTGGTTCAAAAACTGGTTTTTTAACCATAACTCCAGAATTTTCTTCGGCGCTCATCCCGTTTTATTTCACAGTTCGCTAGCCCGCGCGGAGACGCGTCTCTGGACGTATCGCACGTGCGTCTAGCTGAAATAAAACATAAATATTTTTTTAAAAATTGTCATTTTCACGTAGTTTCTGCTAGTACCAAAATCCACGTAAGGGGATAAGAGAAATATAAAAACGTTGATATCTTCGCTTCCAGACGCGCGATTTTGACGCTGTTTTCAGCTCAAATTGACATAACTAGGCGTCCGCCTACGTATTGACCACCCCGCACTGACCTGCACCCCTGGATAAAATATTTACCACCTACCCCTAGTTTTTTTAATACATTTTTAAAGTAAATCGTCTAAATTAATTGTTTTTCCAAATTTTCTTTGCAATCTAACACCAAATTATAGTTTCAATAGTACTCACCCTTCATCCCTGTGTCCCGGTCCGCGTTCCGTGAGCCGGCGTCCCAGTTGGAGGCTGATAACCTAAATTTTTTGGTTCAAAAACTGGTTTTTTAACCATAACTCCAGAATTTTCTTCGGCGCTCATCCCGTTTTATTTCACAGTTCGCTAGCCCGCGCGGAGACGCGTCTCTGGACGTATCGCACGTGCGTCTAGCTGAAATAAAACATAAATATTTTTTTAAAAATTGTCATTTTCACGTAGTTTCTGCTAGTACCAAAATCCACGTAAGGGGATAAGAGAAATATAAAAACGTTGATATCTTCGCTTCCAGACGCGCGATTTTGACGCTGTTTTCAGCTCAAATTGACATAACTAGGCGTCCGCCTACGTATTGACCACCCCGCACTGACCTGCACCCCTGGATAAAATATTTACCACCTACCCCTAGTTTTTTTAATACATTTTTAAAGTAAATCGTCTAAATTAATTGTTTTTCCAAATTTTCTTTGCAATCTAACACCAAATTATAGTTTCAATAGTACTCACCCTTCATCCCTGTGTCCCGGTCCGCGTTCCGTGAGCCGGCGTCCCAGTTGGAGGCTGATAACCTAAATTTTTTGGTTCAAAAACTGGTTTTTTAACCATAACTCCAGAATTTTCTTCGGCGCTCATCCCGTTTTATTTCACAGTTCGCTAGCCCGCGCGGAGACGCGTCTCTGGACGTATCGCACGTGCGTCTAGCTGAAATAAAACATAAATATTTTTTTAAAAATTGTCATTTTCACGTAGTTTCTGCTAGTACCAAAATCCACGTAAGGGGATAAGAGAAATATAAAAACGTTGATATCTTCGCTTCCAGACGCGCGATTTTGACGCTGTTTTCAGCTCAAATTGACATAACTAGGCGTCCGCCTACGTATTGACCACCCCGCACTGACCTGCACCCCTGGATAAAATATTTACCACCTACCCCTAGTTTTTTAATACATTTTTAAAGTAAATCGTCTAAATTAATTGTTTTTCCAAATTTTCTTTGCAATCTAACACCAAATTATAGTTTCAATAGTACTCACCCTTCATCCCTGTGTCCCGGTCCGCGTTCCGTGAGCCGGCGTCCCAGTTGGAGGCTGATAACCTAAATTTTTTGGTTCAAAAACTGGTTTTTTAACCATAACTCCAGAATTTTCTTCGGCGCTCATCCCGTTTTATTTCACAGTTCGCTAGCCCGCGCGGAGACGCGTCTCTGGACGTATCGCACGTGCGTCTAGCTGAAATAAAACATAAATATTTTTTTTAAAAATTGTCATTTTCACGTAGTTTCTGCTAGTACCAAAATCCACGTAAGGGGATAAGAGAAATATAAAAACGTTGATATCTTCGCTTCCAGACGCGCGATTTTGACGCTGTTTTCAGCTCAAATTGACATAACTAGGCGTCCGCCTACGTATTGACCACCCCGCACTGACCTGCACCCCTGGATAAAATATTTACCACCTACCCCTAGTTTTTTAATACATTTTTAAAGTAAATCGTCTAAATTAATTGTTTTTCCAAATTTTCTTTGCAATCTAACACCAAATTATAGTTTCAATAGTACTCACCCTTCATCCCTGTGTCCCGGTCCGCGTTCCGTGAGCCGGCGTCCCAGTTGGAGGCTGATAACCTAAATTTTTTGGTTCAAAAACTGGTTTTTTAACCATAACTCCAGAATTTTCTTCGGCGCTCATCCCGTTTTATTTCACAGTTCGCTAGCCCGCGCGGAGACGCGTCTCTGGACGTATCGCACGTGCGTCTAGCTGAAATAAAACATAAATATTTTTTTTAAAAATTGTCATTTTCACGTAGTTTCTGCTAGTACCAAAATCCACGTAAGGGGATAAGAGAAATATAAAAACGTTGATATCTTCGCTTCCAGACGCGCGATTTTGACGCTGTTTTCAGCTCAAATTGACATAACTAGGCGTCCGCCTACGTATTGACCACCCCGCACTGACCTGCACCCCTGGATAAAATATTTACCACCTACCCCTAGTTTTTTAATACATTTTTAAAGTAAATCGTCTAAATTAATTGTTTTTCCAAATTTTCTTTGCAATCTAACACCAAATTATAGTTTCAATAGTACTCACCCTTCATCCCTGTGTCCCGGTCCGCGTTCCGTGAGCCGGCGTCCCAGTTGGAGGCTGATAACCTAAATTTTTTGGTTCAAAAACTGGTTTTTTAACCATAACTCCAGAATTTTCTTCGGCGCTCATCCCGTTTTATTTCACAGTTCGCTAGCCCGCGCGGAGACGCGTCTCTGGACGTATCGCACGTGCGTCTAGCTGAAATAAAACATAAATATTTTTTTAAAAATTGTCATTTTCACGTAGTTTCTGCTAGTACCAAAATCCACGTAAGGGGATAAGAGAAATATAAAAACGTTGATATCTTCGCTTCCAGACGCGCGATTTTGACGCTGTTTTCAGCTCAAATTGACATAACTAGGCGTCCGCCTACGTATTGACCACCCCGCACTGACCTGCACCCCTGGATAAAATATTTACCACCTACCCCTAGTTTTTTAATACATTTTTAAAGTAAATCGTCTAAATTAATTGTTTTTCCAAATTTTCTTTGCAATATAACACCAAATTATAGTTTCAATAGTACTCACCCTTCATCCCTGTGTCCCGGTCCGCGTTCCGTGAGCCGGCGTCCCAGTTGGAGGCTGATAACCTAAATTTTTTGGTTCAAAAACTGGTTTTTTAACCATAACTCCAGAATTTTCTTCGGCGCTCATCCCGTTTTATTTCACAGTTCGCTAGCCCGCGCGGAGACGCGTCTCTGGACGTATCGCACGTGCGTCTAGCTGAAATAAAACATAAATATTTTTTTAAAAATTGTCATTTTCACGTAGTTTCTGCTAGTACCAAAATCCACGTAAGGGGATAAGAGAAATATAAAAACGTTGATATCTTCGCTTCCAGACGCGCGATTTTGACGCTGTTTTCAGCTCAAATTGACATAACTAGGCGTCCGCCTACGTATTGACCACCCCGCACTGACCTGCACCCCTGGATAAAATATTTACCACCTACCCCTAGTTTTTTAATACATTTTTAAAGTAAATCGTCTAAATTAATTGTTTTTCCAAATTTTCTTTGCAATCTAACACCAAATTATAGTTTCAATAGTACTCACCCTTCATCCCTGTGTCCCGGTCCGCGTTCCGTGAGCCGGCGTCCCAGTTGGAGGCTGATAACCTAAATTTTTTGGTTCAAAAACTGGTTTTTTAACCATAACTCCAGAATTTTCTTCGGCGCTCATCCCGTTTTATTTCACAGTTCGCTAGCCCGCGCGGAGACGCGTCTCTGGACGTATCGCACGTGCGTCTAGCTGAAATAAAACATAAATATTTTTTTAAAAATTGTCATTTTCACGTAGTTTCTGCTAGTACCAAAATCCACGTAAGGGGATAAGAGAAATATAAAAACGTTGATATCTTCGCTTCCAGACGCGCGATTTTGACGCTGTTTTCAGCTCAAATTGACATAACTAGGCGTCCGCCTACGTATTGACCACCCCGCACTGACCTGCACCCCTGGATAAAATATTTACCACCTACCCCTAGTTTTTTAATACATTTTTAAAGTAAATCGTCTAAATTAATTGTTTTTCCAAATTTTCTTTGCAATCTAACACCAAATTATAGTTTCAATAGTACTCACCCTTCATCCCTGTGTCCCGGTCCGCGTTCCGTGAGCCGGCGTCCCAGTTGGAGGCTGATAACCTAAATTTTTTGGTTCAAAAACTGGTTTTTTAACCATAACTCCAGAATTTTCTTCGGCGCTCATCCCGTTTTATTTCACAGTTCGCTAGCCCGCGCGGAGACGCGTCTCTGGACGTATCGCACGTGCGTCTAGCTGAAATAAAACATAAATATTTTTTTAAAAATTGTCATTTTCACGTAGTTTCTGCTAGTACCAAAATCCACGTAAGGGGATAAGAGAAATATAAAAACGTTGATATCTTCGCTTCCAGACGCGCGATTTTGACGCTGTTTTCAGCTCAAATTGACATAACTAGGCGTCCGCCTACGTATTGACCACCCCGCACTGACCTGCACCCCTGGATAAAATATTTACCACCTACCCCTAGTTTTTTTAATACATTTTTAAAGTAAATCGTCTAAATTAATTGTTTTTCCAAATTTTCTTTGCAATCTAACACCAAATTATAGTTTCAATAGTACTCACCCTTCATCCCTGTGTCCCGGTCCGCGTTCCGTGAGCCGGCGTCCCAGTTGGAGGCTGATAACCTAAATTTTTTGGTTCAAAAACTGGTTTTTTAACCATAACTCCAGAATTTTCTTCGGCGCTCATCCCGTTTTATTTCACAGTTCGCTAGCCCGCGCGGAGACGCGTCTCTGGACGTATCGCACGTGCGTCTAGCTGAAATAAAACATAAATATTTTTTTAAAAATTGTCATTTTCACGTAGTTTCTGCTAGTACCAAAATCCACGTAAGGGGATAAGAGAAATATAAAAACGTTGATATCTTCGCTTCCAGACGCGCGATTTTGACGCTGTTTTCAGCTCAAATTGACATAACTAGGCGTCCGCCTACGTATTGACCACCCCGCACTGACCTGCACCCCTGGATAAAATATTTACCACCTACCCCTAGTTTTTTAATACATTTTTAAAGTAAATCGTCTAAATTAATTGTTTTTCCAAATTTTCTTTGCAATCTAACACCAAATTATAGTTTCAATAGTACTCACCCTTCATCCCTGTGTCCCGGTCCGCGTTCCGTGAGCCGGCGTCCCAGTTGGAGGCTGATAACCTAAATTTTTTGGTTCAAAAACTGGTTTTTTAACCATAACTCCAGAATTTTCTTCGGCGCTCATCCCGTTTTATTTCACAGTTCGCTAGCCCGCGCGGAGACGCGTCTCTGGACGTATCGCACGTGCGTCTAGCTGAAATAAAACATAAATATTTTTTTTAAAAATTGTCATTTTCACGTAGTTTCTGCTAGTACCAAAATCCACGTAAGGGGATAAGAGAAATATAAAAACGTTGATATCTTCGCTTCCAGACGCGCGATTTTGACGCTGTTTTCAGCTCAAATTGACATAACTAGGCGTCCGCCTACGTATTGACCACCCCGCACTGACCTGCACCCCTGGATAAAATATTTACCACCTACCCCTAGTTTTTTAATACATTTTTAAAGTAAATCGTCTAAATTAATTGTTTTTCCAAATTTTCTTTGCAATCTAACACCAAATTATAGTTTCAATAGTACTCACCCTTCATCCCTGTGTCCCGGTCCGCGTTCCGTGAGCCGGCGTCCCAGTTGGAGGCTGATAACCTAAATTTTTTGGTTCAAAAACTGGTTTTTTAACCATAACTCCAGAATTTTCTTCGGCGCTCATCCCGTTTTATTTCACAGTTCGCTAGCCCGCGCGGAGACGCGTCTCTGGACGTATCGCACGTGCGTCTAGCTGAAATAAAACATAAATATTTTTTTAAAAATTGTCATTTTCACGTAGTTTCTGCTAGTACCAAAATCCACGTAAGGGGATAAGAGAAATATAAAAACGTTGATATCTTCGCTTCCAGACGCGCGATTTTGACGCTGTTTTCAGCTCAAATTGACATAACTAGGCGTCCGCCTACGTATTGACCACCCCGCACTGACCTGCACCCCTGGATAAAATATTTACCACCTACCCCTAGTTTTTTAATACATTTTTAAAGTAAATCGTCTAAATTAATTGTTTTTCCAAATTTTCTTTGCAATCTAACACCAAATTATAGTTTCAATAGTACTCACCCTTCATCCCTGTGTCCCGGTCCGCGTTCCGTGAGCCGGCGTCCCAGTTGGAGGCTGATAACCTAAATTTTTTGGTTCAAAAACTGGTTTTTTAACCATAACTCCAGAATTTTCTTCGGCGCTCATCCCGTTTTATTTCACAGTTCGCTAGCCCGCGCGGAGACGCGTCTCTGGACGTATCGCACGTGCGTCTAGCTGAAATAAAACATAAATATTTTTTTAAAAATTGTCATTTTCACGTAGTTTCTGCTAGTACCAAAATCCACGTAAGGGGATAAGAGAAATATAAAAACGTTGATATCTTCGCTTCCAGACGCGCGATTTTGACGCTGTTTTCAGCTCAAATTGACATAACTAGGCGTCCGCCTACGTATTGACCACCCCGCACTGACCTGCACCCCTGGATAAAATATTTACCACCTACCCCTAGTTTTTTAATACATTTTTAAAGTAAATCGTCTAAATTAATTGTTTTTCCAAATTTTCTTTGCAATCTAACACCAAATTATAGTTTCAATAGTACTCACCCTTCATCCCTGTGTCCCGGTCCGCGTTCCGTGAGCCGGCGTCCCAGTTGGAGGCTGATAACCTAAATTTTTTGGTTCAAAAACTGGTTTTTTAACCATAACTCCAGAATTTTCTTCGGCGCTCATCCCGTTTTATTTCACAGTTCGCTAGCCCGCGCGGAGACGCGTCTCTGGACGTATCGCACGTGCGTCTAGCTGAAATAAAACATAAATATTTTTTTAAAAATTGTCATTTTCACGTAGTTTCTGCTAGTACCAAAATCCACGTAAGGGGATAAGAGAAATATAAAAACGTTGATATCTTCGCTTCCAGACGCGCGATTTTGACGCTGTTTTCAGCTCAAATTGACATAACTAGGCGTCCGCCTACGTATTGACCACCCCGCACTGACCTGCACCCCTGGATAAAATATTTACCACCTACCCCTAGTTTTTTAATACATTTTTAAAGTAAATCGTCTAAATTAATTGTTTTTCCAAATTTTCTTTGCAATCTAACACCAAATTATAGTTTCAATAGTACTCACCCTTCATCCCTGTGTCCCGGTCCGCGTTCCGTGAGCCGGCGTCCCAGTTGGAGGCTGATAACCTAAATTTTTTGGTTCAAAAACTGGTTTTTTAACCATAACTCCAGAATTTTCTTCGGCGCTCATCCCGTTTTATTTCACAGTTCGCTAGCCCGCGCGGAGACGCGTCTCTGGACGTATCGCACGTGCGTCTAGCTGAAATAAAACATAAATATTTTTTTAAAAATTGTCATTTTCACGTAGTTTCTGCTAGTACCAAAATCCACGTAAGGGGATAAGAGAAATATAAAAACGTTGATATCTTCGCTTCCAGACGCGCGATTTTGACGCTGTTTTCAGCTCAAATTGACATAACTAGGCGTCCGCCTACGTATTGACCACCCCGCACTGACCTGCACCCCTGGATAAAATATTTACCACCTACCCCTAGTTTTTTAATACATTTTTAAAGTAAATCGTCTAAATTAATTGTTTTTCCAAATTTTCTTTGCAATCTAACACCAAATTATAGTTTCAATAGTACTCACCCTTCATCCCTGTGTCCCGGTCCGCGTTCCGTGAGCCGGCGTCCCAGTTGGAGGCTGATAACCTAAATTTTTTGGTTCAAAAACTGGTTTTTTAACCATAACTCCAGAATTTTCTTCGGCGCTCATCCCGTTTTATTTCACAGTTCGCTAGCCCGCGCGGAGACGCGTCTCTGGACGTATCGCACGTGCGTCTAGCTGAAATAAAACATAAATATTTTTTTAAAAATTGTCATTTTCACGTAGTTTCTGCTAGTACCAAAATCCACGTAAGGGGATAAGAGAAATATAAAAACGTTGATATCTTCGCTTCCAGACGCGCGATTTTGACGCTGTTTTCAGCTCAAATTGACATAACTAGGCGTCCGCCTACGTATTGACCACCCCGCACTGACCTGCACCCCTGGATAAAATATTTACCACCTACCCCTAGTTTTTTAATACATTTTTAAAGTAAATCGTCTAAATTAATTGTTTTTCCAAATTTTCTTTGCAATCTAACACCAAATTATAGTTTCAATAGTACTCACCCTTCATCCCTGTGTCCCGGTCCGCGTTCCGTGAGCCGGCGTCCCAGTTGGAGGCTGATAACCTAAATTTTTTGGTTCAAAAACTGGTTTTTTAACCATAACTCCAGAATTTTCTTCGGCGCTCATCCCGTTTTATTTCACAGTTCGCTAGCCCGCGCGGAGACGCGTCTCTGGACGTATCGCACGTGCGTCTAGCTGAAATAAAACATAAATATTTTTTTAAAAATTGTCATTTTCACGTAGTTTCTGCTAGTACCAAAATCCACGTAAGGGGATAAGAGAAATATAAAAACGTTGATATCTTCGCTTCCAGACGCGCGATTTTGACGCTGTTTTCAGCTCAAATTGACATAACTAGGCGTCCGCCTACGTATTGACCACCCCGCACTGACCTGCACCCCTGGATAAAATATTTACCACCTACCCCTAGTTTTTTAATACATTTTTAAAGTAAATCGTCTAAATTAATTGTTTTTCCAAATTTTCTTTGCAATCTAACACCAAATTATAGTTTCAATAGTACTCACCCTTCATCCCTGTGTCCCGGTCCGCGTTCCGTGAGCCGGCGTCCCAGTTGGAGGCTGATAACCTAAATTTTTTGGTTCAAAAACTGGTTTTTTAACCATAACTCCAGAATTTTCTTCGGCGCTCATCCCGTTTTATTTCACAGTTCGCTAGCCCGCGCGGAGACGCGTCTCTGGACGTATCGCACGTGCGTCTAGCTGAAATAAAACATAAATATTTTTTTAAAAATTGTCATTTTCACGTAGTTTCTGCTAGTACCAAAATCCACGTAAGGGGATAAGAGAAATATAAAAACGTTGATATCTTCGCTTCCAGACGCGCGATTTTGACGCTGTTTTCAGCTCAAATTGACATAACTAGGCGTCCGCCTACGTATTGACCACCCCGCACTGACCTGCACCCCTGGATAAAATATTTACCACCTACCCCTAGTTTTTTAATACATTTTTAAAGTAAATCGTCTAAATTAATTGTTTTTCCAAATTTTCTTTGCAATCTAACACCAAATTATAGTTTCAATAGTACTCACCCTTCATCCCTGTGTCCCGGTCCGCGTTCCGTGAGCCGGCGTCCCAGTTGGAGGCTGATAACCTAAATTTTTTGGTTCAAAAACTGGTTTTTTAACCATAACTCCAGAATTTTCTTCGGCGCTCATCCCGTTTTATTTCACAGTTCGCTAGCCCGCGCGGAGACGCGTCTCTGGACGTATCGCACGTGCGTCTAGCTGAAATAAAACATAAATATTTTTTTAAAAATTGTCATTTTCACGTAGTTTCTGCTAGTACCAAAATCCACGTAAGGGGATAAGAGAAATATAAAAACGTTGATATCTTCGCTTCCAGACGCGCGATTTTGACGCTGTTTTCAGCTCAAATTGACATAACTAGGCGTCCGCCTACGTATTGACCACCCCGCACTGACCTGCACCCCTGGATAAAATATTTACCACCTACCCCTAGTTTTTTAATACATTTTTAAAGTAAATCGTCTAAATTAATTGTTTTTCCAAATTTTCTTTGCAATCTAACACCAAATTATAGTTTCAATAGTACTCACCCTTCATCCCTGTGTCCCGGTCCGCGTTCCGTGAGCCGGCGTCCCAGTTGGAGGCTGATAACCTAAATTTTTTGGTTCAAAAACTGGTTTTTTAACCATAACTCCAGAATTTTCTTCGGCGCTCATCCCGTTTTATTTCACAGTTCGCTAGCCCGCGCGGAGACGCGTCTCTGGACGTATCGCACGTGCGTCTAGCTGAAATAAAACATAAATATTTTTTTAAAAATTGTCATTTTCACGTAGTTTCTGCTAGTACCAAAATCCACGTAAGGGGATAAGAGAAATATAAAAACGTTGATATCTTCGCTTCCAGACGCGCGATTTTGACGCTGTTTTCAGCTCAAATTGACATAACTAGGCGTCCGCCTACGTATTGACCACCCCGCACTGACCTGCACCCCTGGATAAAATATTTACCACCTACCCCTAGTTTTTTAATACATTTTTAAAGTAAATCGTCTAAATTAATTGTTTTTCCAAATTTTCTTTGCAATCTAACACCAAATTATAGTTTCAATAGTACTCACCCTTCATCCCTGTGTCCCGGTCCGCGTTCCGTGAGCCGGCGTCCCAGTTGGAGGCTGATAACCTAAATTTTTTGGTTCAAAAACTGGTTTTTTAACCATAACTCCAGAATTTTCTTCGGCGCTCATCCCGTTTTATTTCACAGTTCGCTAGCCCGCGCGGAGACGCGTCTCTGGACGTATCGCACGTGCGTCTAGCTGAAATAAAACATAAATATTTTTTTAAAAATTGTCATTTTCACGTAGTTTCTGCTAGTACCAAAATCCACGTAAGGGGATAAGAGAAATATAAAAACGTTGATATCTTCGCTTCCAGACGCGCGATTTTGACGCTGTTTTCAGCTCAAATTGACATAACTAGGCGTCCGCCTACGTATTGACCACCCCGCACTGACCTGCACCCCTGGATAAAATATTTACCACCTACCCCTAGTTTTTTAATACATTTTTAAAGTAAATCGTCTAAATTAATTGTTTTTCCAAATTTTCTTTGCAATCTAACACCAAATTATAGTTTCAATAGTACTCACCCTTCATCCCTGTGTCCCGGTCCGCGTTCCGTGAGCCGGCGTCCCAGTTGGAGGCTGATAACCTAAATTTTTTGGTTCAAAAACTGGTTTTTTAACCATAACTCCAGAATTTTCTTCGGCGCTCATCCCGTTTTATTTCACAGTTCGCTAGCCCGCGCGGAGACGCGTCTCTGGACGTATCGCACGTGCGTCTAGCTGAAATAAAACATAAATATTTTTTTAAAAATTGTCATTTTCACGTAGTTTCTGCTAGTACCAAAATCCACGTAAGGGGATAAGAGAAATATAAAAACGTTGATATCTTCGCTTCCAGACGCGCGATTTTGACGCTGTTTTCAGCTCAAATTGACATAACTAGGCGTCCGCCTACGTATTGACCACCCCGCACTGACCTGCACCCCTGGATAAAATATTTACCACCTACCCCTAGTTTTTTAATACATTTTTAAAGTAAATCGTCTAAATTAATTGTTTTTCCAAATTTTCTTTGCAATCTAACACCAAATTATAGTTTCAATAGTACTCACCCTTCATCCCTGTGTCCCGGTCCGCGTTCCGTGAGCCGGCGTCCCAGTTGGAGGCTGATAACCTAAATTTTTTGGTTCAAAAACTGGTTTTTTAACCATAACTCCAGAATTTTCTTCGGCGCTCATCCCGTTTTATTTCACAGTTCGCTAGCCCGCGCGGAGACGCGTCTCTGGACGTATCGCACGTGCGTCTAGCTGAAATAAAACATAAATATTTTTTTAAAAATTGTCATTTTCACGTAGTTTCTGCTAGTACCAAAATCCACGTAAGGGGATAAGAGAAATATAAAAACGTTGATATCTTCGCTTCCAGACGCGCGATTTTGACGCTGTTTTCAGCTCAAATTGACATAACTAGGCGTCCGCCTACGTATTGACCACCCCGCACTGACCTGCACCCCTGGATAAAATATTTACCACCTACCCCTAGTTTTTTAATACATTTTTAAAGTAAATCGTCTAAATTAATTGTTTTTCCAAATTTTCTTTGCAATCTAACACCAAATTATAGTTTCAATAGTACTCACCCTTCATCCCTGTGTCCCGGTCCGCGTTCCGTGAGCCGGCGTCCCAGTTGGAGGCTGATAACCTAAATTTTTTGGTTCAAAAACTGGTTTTTTAACCATAACTCCAGAATTTTCTTCGGCGCTCATCCCGTTTTATTTCACAGTTCGCTAGCCCGCGCGGAGACGCGTCTCTGGACGTATCGCACGTGCGTCTAGCTGAAATAAAACATAAATATTTTTTTAAAAATTGTCATTTTCACGTAGTTTCTGCTAGTACCAAAATCCACGTAAGGGGATAAGAGAAATATAAAAACGTTGATATCTTCGCTTCCAGACGCGCGATTTTGACGCTGTTTTCAGCTCAAATTGACATAACTAGGCGTCCGCCTACGTATTGACCACCCCGCACTGACCTGCACCCCTGGATAAAATATTTACCACCTACCCCTAGTTTTTTAATACATTTTTAAAGTAAATCGTCTAAATTAATTGTTTTTCCAAATTTTCTTTGCAATCTAACACCAAATTATAGTTTCAATAGTACTCACCCTTCATCCCTGTGTCCCGGTCCGCGTTCCGTGAGCCGGCGTCCCAGTTGGAGGCTGATAACCTAAATTTTTTGGTTCAAAAACTGGTTTTTTAACCATAACTCCAGAATTTTCTTCGGCGCTCATCCCGTTTTATTTCACAGTTCGCTAGCCCGCGCGGAGACGCGTCTCTGGACGTATCGCACGTGCGTCTAGCTGAAATAAAACATAAATATTTTTTTAAAAATTGTCATTTTCACGTAGTTTCTGCTAGTACCAAAATCCACGTAAGGGGATAAGAGAAATATAAAAACGTTGATATCTTCGCTTCCAGACGCGCGATTTTGACGCTGTTTTCAGCTCAAATTGACATAACTAGGCGTCCGCCTACGTATTGACCACCCCGCACTGACCTGCACCCCTGGATAAAATATTTACCACCTACCCCTAGTTTTTTAATACATTTTTAAAGTAAATCGTCTAAATTAATTGTTTTTCCAAATTTTCTTTGCAATCTAACACCAAATTATAGTTTCAATAGTACTCACCCTTCATCCCTGTGTCCCGGTCCGCGTTCCGTGAGCCGGCGTCCCAGTTGGAGGCTGATAACCTAAATTTTTTGGTTCAAAAACTGGTTTTTTAACCATAACTCCAGAATTTTCTTCGGCGCTCATCCCGTTTTATTTCACAGTTCGCTAGCCCGCGCGGAGACGCGTCTCTGGACGTATCGCACGTGCGTCTAGCTGAAATAAAACATAAATATTTTTTTAAAAATTGTCATTTTCACGTAGTTTCTGCTAGTACCAAAATCCACGTAAGGGGATAAGAGAAATATAAAAACGTTGATATCTTCGCTTCCAGACGCGCGATTTTGACGCTGTTTTCAGCTCAAATTGACATAACTAGGCGTCCGCCTACGTATTGACCACCCCGCACTGACCTGCACCCCTGGATAAAATATTTACCACCTACCCCTAGTTTTTTAATACATTTTTAAAGTAAATCGTCTAAATTAATTGTTTTTCCAAATTTTCTTTGCAATCTAACACCAAATTATAGTTTCAATAGTACTCACCCTTCATCCCTGTGTCCCGGTCCGCGTTCCGTGAGCCGGCGTCCCAGTTGGAGGCTGATAACCTAAATTTTTTGGTTCAAAAACTGGTTTTTTAACCATAACTCCAGAATTTTCTTCGGCGCTCATCCCGTTTTATTTCACAGTTCGCTAGCCCGCGCGGAGACGCGTCTCTGGACGTATCGCACGTGCGTCTAGCTGAAATAAAACATAAATATTTTTTTAAAAATTGTCATTTTCACGTAGTTTCTGCTAGTACCAAAATCCACGTAAGGGGATAAGAGAAATATAAAAACGTTGATATCTTCGCTTCCAGACGCGCGATTTTGACGCTGTTTTCAGCTCAAATTGACATAACTAGGCGTCCGCCTACGTATTGACCACCCCGCACTGACCTGCACCCCTGGATAAAATATTTACCACCTACCCCTAGTTTTTTAATACATTTTTAAAGTAAATCGTCTAAATTAATTGTTTTTCCAAATTTTCTTTGCAATCTAACACCAAATTATAGTTTCAATAGTACTCACCCTTCATCCCTGTGTCCCGGTCCGCGTTCCGTGAGCCGGCGTCCCAGTTGGAGGCTGATAACCTAAATTTTTTGGTTCAAAAACTGGTTTTTTAACCATAGCTCCAGAATTTTCTTCGGCGCTCATCCCGTTTTATTTCACAGTTCGCTAGCCCGCGCGGAGACGCGTCTCTGGACGTATCGCACGTGCGTCTAGCTGAAATAAAACATAAATATTTTTTTAAAAATTGTCATTTTCACGTAGTTTCTGCTAGTACCAAAATCCACGTAAGGGGATAAGAGAAATATAAAAACGTTGATATCTTCGCTTCCAGACGCGCGATTTTGACGCTGTTTTCAGCTCAAATTGACATAACTAGGCGTCCGCCTACGTATTGACCACCCCGCACTGACCTGCACCCCTGGATAAAATATTTACCACCTACCCCTAGTTTTTTAATACATTTTTAAAGTAAATCGTCTAAATTAATTGTTTTTCCAAATTTTCTTTGCAATCTAACACCAAATTATAGTTTCAATAGTACTCACCCTTCATCCCTGTGTCCCGGTCCGCGTTCCGTGAGCCGGCGTCCCAGTTGGAGGCTGATAACCTAAATTTTTTGGTTCAAAAACTGGTTTTTTAACCATAACTCCAGAATTTTCTTCGGCGCTCATCCCGTTTTATTTCACAGTTCGCTAGCCCGCGCGGAGACGCGTCTCTGGACGTATCGCACGTGCGTCTAGCTGAAATAAAACATAAATATTTTTTTTAAAAATTGTCATTTTCACGTAGTTTCTGCTAGTACCAAAATCCACGTAAGGGGATAAGAGAAATATAAAAACGTTGATATCTTCGCTTCCAGACGCGCGATTTTGACGCTGTTTTCAGCTCAAATTGACATAACTAGGCGTCCGCCTACGTATTGACCACCCCGCACTGACCTGCACCCTGGATAAAATATTTACCACCTACCCCTAGTTTTTTAATACATTTTTAAAGTAAATCGTCTAAATTAATTGTTTTTCCAAATTTTCTTTGCAATCTAACACCAAATTATAGTTTCAATAGTACTCACCCTTCATCCCTGTGTCCCGGTCCGCGTTCCGTGAGCCGGCGTCCCAGTTGGAGGCTGATAACCTAAATTTTTTGGTTCAAAAACTGGTTTTTTAACCATAACTCCAGAATTTTCTTCGGCGCTCATCCCGTTTTATTTCACAGTTCGCTAGCCCGCGCGGAGACGCGTCTCTGGACGTATCGCACGTGCGTCTAGCTGAAATAAAACATAAATATTTTTTTAAAAATTGTCATTTTCACGTAGTTTCTGCTAGTACCAAAATCCACGTAAGGGGATAAGAGAAATATAAAAACGTTGATATCTTCGCTTCCAGACGCGCGATTTTGACGCTGTTTTCAGCTCAAATTGACATAACTAGGCGTCCGCCTACGTATTGACCACCCCGCACTGACCTGCACCCCTGGATAAAATATTTACCACCTACCCCTAGTTTTTTAATACATTTTTAAAGTAAATCGTCTAAATTAATTGTTTTTCCAAATTTTCTTTGCAATCTAACACCAAATTATAGTTTCAATAGTACTCACCCTTCATCCCTGTGTCCCGGTCCGCGTTCCGTGAGCCGGCGTCCCAGTTGGAGGCTGATAACCTAAATTTTTTGGTTCAAAAACTGGTTTTTTAACCATAACTCCAGAATTTTCTTCGGCGCTCATCCCGTTTTATTTCACAGTTCGCTAGCCCGCGCGGAGACGCGTCTCTGGACGTATCGCACGTGCGTCTAGCTGAAATAAAACATAAATATTTTTTTAAAAATTGTCATTTTCACGTAGTTTCTGCTAGTACCAAAATCCACGTAAGGGGATAAGAGAAATATAAAAACGTTGATATCTTCGCTTCCAGACGCGCGATTTTGACGCTGTTTTCAGCTCAAATTGACATAACTAGGCGTCCGCCTACGTATTGACCACCCCGCACTGACCTGCACCCCTGGATAAAATATTTACCACCTACCCCTAGTTTTTTAATACATTTTTAAAGTAAATCGTCTAAATTAATTGTTTTTCCAAATTTTCTTTGCAATCTAACACCAAATTATAGTTTCAATAGTACTCACCCTTCATCCCTGTGTCCCGGTCCGCGTTCCGTGAGCCGGCGTCCCAGTTGGAGGCTGATAACCTAAATTTTTTGGTTCAAAAACTGGTTTTTTAACCATAACTCCAGAATTTTCTTCGGCGCTCATCCCGTTTTATTTCACAGTTCGCTAGCCCGCGCGGAGACGCGTCTCTGGACGTATCGCACGTGCGTCTAGCTGAAATAAAACATAAATATTTTTTTAAAAATTGTCATTTTCACGTAGTTTCTGCTAGTACCAAAATCCACGTAAGGGGATAAGAGAAATATAAAAACGTTGATATCTTCGCTTCCAGACGCGCGATTTTGACGCTGTTTTCAGCTCAAATTGACATAACTAGGCGTCCGCCTACGTATTGACCACCCCGCACTGACCTGCACCCCTGGATAAAATATTTACCACCTACCCCTAGTTTTTTAATACATTTTTAAAGTAAATCGTCTAAATTAATTGTTTTTCCAAATTTTCTTTGCAATCTAACACCAAATTATAGTTTCAATAGTACTCACCCTTCATCCCTGTGTCCCGGTCCGCGTTCCGTGAGCCGGCGTCCCAGTTGGAGGCTGATAACCTAAATTTTTTGGTTCAAAAACTGGTTTTTTAACCATAACTCCAGAATTTTCTTCGGCGCTCATCCCGTTTTATTTCACAGTTCGCTAGCCCGCGCGGAGACGCGTCTCTGGACGTATCGCACGTGCGTCTAGCTGAAATAAAACATAAATATTTTTTTAAAAATTGTCATTTTCACGTAGTTTCTGCTAGTACCAAAATCCACGTAAGGGGATAAGAGAAATATAAAAACGTTGATATCTTCGCTTCCAGACGCGCGATTTTGACGCTGTTTTCAGCTCAAATTGACATAACTAGGCGTCCGCCTACGTATTGACCACCCCGCACTGACCTGCACCCCTGGATAAAATATTTACCACCTACCCCTAGTTTTTTAATACATTTTTAAAGTAAATCGTCTAAATTAATTGTTTTTCCAAATTTTCTTTGCAATCTAACACCAAATTATAGTTTCAATAGTACTCACCCTTCATCCCTGTGTCCCGGTCCGCGTTCCGTGAGCCGGCGTCCCAGTTGGAGGCTGATAACCTAAATTTTTTGGTTCAAAAACTGGTTTTTTAACCATAACTCCAGAATTTTCTTCGGCGCTCATCCCGTTTTATTTCACAGTTCGCTAGCCCGCGCGGAGACGCGTCTCTGGACGTATCGCACGTGCGTCTAGCTGAAATAAAACATAAATATTTTTTTAAAAATTGTCATTTTCACGTAGTTTCTGCTAGTACCAAAATCCACGTAAGGGGATAAGAGAAATATAAAAACGTTGATATCTTCGCTTCCAGACGCGCGATTTTGACGCTGTTTTCAGCTCAAATTGACATAACTAGGCGTCCGCCTACGTATTGACCACCCCGCACTGACCTGCACCCCTGGATAAAATATTTACCACCTACCCCTAGTTTTTTAATACATTTTTAAAGTAAATCGTCTAAATTAATTGTTTTTCCAAATTTTCTTTGCAATCTAACACCAAATTATAGTTTCAATAGTACTCACCCTTCATCCCTGTGTCCCGGTCCGCGTTCCGTGAGCCGGCGTCCCAGTTGGAGGCTGATAACCTAAATTTTTTGGTTCAAAAACTGGTTTTTTAACCATAACTCCAGAATTTTCTTCGGCGCTCATCCCGTTTTATTTCACAGTTCGCTAGCCCGCGCGGAGACGCGTCTCTGGACGTATCGCACGTGCGTCTAGCTGAAATAAAACATAAATATTTTTTTAAAAATTGTCATTTTCACGTAGTTTCTGCTAGTACCAAAATCCACGTAAGGGGATAAGAGAAATATAAAAACGTTGATATCTTCGCTTCCAGACGCGCGATTTTGACGCTGTTTTCAGCTCAAATTGACATAACTAGGCGTCCGCCTACGTATTGACCACCCCGCACTGACCTGCACCCCTGGATAAAATATTTACCACCTACCCCTAGTTTTTTAATACATTTTTAAAGTAAATCGTCTAAATTAATTGTTTTTCCAAATTTTCTTTGCAATCTAACACCAAATTATAGTTTCAATAGTACTCACCCTTCATCCCTGTGTCCCGGTCCGCGTTCCGTGAGCCGGCGTCCCAGTTGGAGGCTGATAACCTAAATTTTTTGGTTCAAAAACTGGTTTTTTAACCATAACTCCAGAATTTTCTTCGGCGCTCATCCCGTTTTATTTCACAGTTCGCTAGCCCGCGCGGAGACGCGTCTCTGGACGTATCGCACGTGCGTCTAGCTGAAATAAAACATAAATATTTTTTTAAAAATTGTCATTTTCACGTAGTTTCTGCTAGTACCAAAATCCACGTAAGGGGATAAGAGAAATATAAAAACGTTGATATCTTCGCTTCCAGACGCGCGATTTTGACGCTGTTTTCAGCTCAAATTGACATAACTAGGCGTCCGCCTACGTATTGACCACCCCGCACTGACCTGCACCCCTGGATAAAATATTTACCACCTACCCCTAGTTTTTTAATACATTTTTAAAGTAAATCGTCTAAATTAATTGTTTTTCCAAATTTTCTTTGCAATCTAACACCAAATTATAGTTTCAATAGTACTCACCCTTCATCCCTGTGTCCCGGTCCGCGTTCCGTGAGCCGGCGTCCCAGTTGGAGGCTGATAACCTAAATTTTTTGGTTCAAAAACTGGTTTTTTAACCATAACTCCAGAATTTTCTTCGGCGCTCATCCCGTTTTATTTCACAGTTCGCTAGCCCGCGCGGAGACGCGTCTCTGGACGTATCGCACGTGCGTCTAGCTGAAATAAAACATAAATATTTTTTTAAAAATTGTCATTTTCACGTAGTTTCTGCTAGTACCAAAATCCACGTAAGGGGATAAGAGAAATATAAAAACGTTGATATCTTCGCTTCCAGACGCGCGATTTTGACGCTGTTTTCAGCTCAAATTGACATAACTAGGCGTCCGCCTACGTATTGACCACCCCGCACTGACCTGCACCCCTGGATAAAATATTTACCACCTACCCCTAGTTTTTTAATACATTTTTAAAGTAAATCGTCTAAATTAATTGTTTTTCCAAATTTTCTTTGCAATCTAACACCAAATTATAGTTTCAATAGTACTCACCCTTCATCCCTGTGTCCCGGTCCGCGTTCCGTGAGCCGGCGTCCCAGTTGGAGGCTGATAACCTAAATTTTTTGGTTCAAAAACTGGTTTTTTAACCATAACTCCAGAATTTTCTTCGGCGCTCATCCCGTTTTATTTCACAGTTCGCTAGCCCGCGCGGAGACGCGTCTCTGGACGTATCGCACGTGCGTCTAGCTGAAATAAAACATAAATATTTTTTTAAAAATTGTCATTTTCACGTAGTTTCTGCTAGTACCAAAATCCACGTAAGGGGATAAGAGAAATATAAAAACGTTGATATCTTCGCTTCCAGACGCGCGATTTTGACGCTGTTTTCAGCTCAAATTGACATAACTAGGCGTCCGCCTACGTATTGACCACCCCGCACTGACCTGCACCCCTGGATAAAATATTTACCACCTACCCCTAGTTTTTTAATACATTTTTAAAGTAAATCGTCTAAATTAATTGTTTTTCCAAATTTTCTTTGCAATCTAACACCAAATTATAGTTTCAATAGTACTCACCCTTCATCCCTGTGTCCCGGTCCGCGTTCCGTGAGCCGGCGTCCCAGTTGGAGGCTGATAACCTAAATTTTTTGGTTCAAAAACTGGTTTTTTAACCATAACTCCAGAATTTTCTTCGGCGCTCATCCCGTTTTATTTCACAGTTCGCTAGCCCGCGCGGAGACGCGTCTCTGGACGTATCGCACGTGCGTCTAGCTGAAATAAAACATAAATATTTTTTTAAAAATTGTCATTTTCACGTAGTTTCTGCTAGTACCAAAATCCACGTAAGGGGATAAGAGAAATATAAAAACGTTGATATCTTCGCTTCCAGACGCGCGATTTTGACGCTGTTTTCAGCTCAAATTGACATAACTAGGCGTCCGCCTACGTATTGACCACCCCGCACTGACCTGCACCCCTGGATAAAATATTTACCACCTACCCCTAGTTTTTTAATACATTTTTAAAGTAAATCGTCTAAATTAATTGTTTTTCCAAATTTTCTTTGCAATCTAACACCAAATTATAGTTTCAATAGTACTCACCCTTCATCCCTGTGTCCCGGTCCGCGTTCCGTGAGCCGGCGTCCCAGTTGGAGGCTGATAACCTAAATTTTTTGGTTCAAAAACTGGTTTTTTAACCATAACTCCAGAATTTTCTTCGGCGCTCATCCCGTTTTATTTCACAGTTCGCTAGCCCGCGCGGAGACGCGTCTCTGGACGTATCGCACGTGCGTCTAGCTGAAATAAAACATAAATATTTTTTTAAAAATTGTCATTTTCACGTAGTTTCTGCTAGTACCAAAATCCACGTAAGGGGATAAGAGAAATATAAAAACGTTGATATCTTCGCTTCCAGACGCGCGATTTTGACGCTGTTTTCAGCTCAAATTGACATAACTAGGCGTCCGCCTACGTATTGACCACCCCGCACTGACCTGCACCCCTGGATAAAATATTTACCACCTACCCCTAGTTTTTTAATACATTTTTAAAGTAAATCGTCTAAATTAATTGTTTTTCCAAATTTTCTTTGCAATCTAACACCAAATTATAGTTTCAATAGTACTCACCCTTCATCCCTGTGTCCCGGTCCGCGTTCCGTGAGCCGGCGTCCCAGTTGGAGGCTGATAACCTAAATTTTTTGGTTCAAAAACTGGTTTTTTAACCATAACTCCAGAATTTTCTTCGGCGCTCATCCCGTTTTATTTCACAGTTCGCTAGCCCGCGCGGAGACGCGTCTCTGGACGTATCGCACGTGCGTCTAGCTGAAATAAAACATAAATATTTTTTTAAAAATTGTCATTTTCACGTAGTTTCTGCTAGTACCAAAATCCACGTAAGGGGATAAGAGAAATATAAAAACGTTGATATCTTCGCTTCCAGACGCGCGATTTTGACGCTGTTTTCAGCTCAAATTGACATAACTAGGCGTCCGCCTACGTATTGACCACCCCGCACTGACCTGCACCCCTGGATAAAATATTTACCACCTACCCCTAGTTTTTTAATACATTTTTAAAGTAAATCGTCTAAATTAATTGTTTTTCCAAATTTTCTTTGCAATCTAACACCAAATTATAGTTTCAATAGTACTCACCCTTCATCCCTGTGTCCCGGTCCGCGTTCCGTGAGCCGGCGTCCCAGTTGGAGGCTGATAACCTAAATTTTTTGGTTCAAAAACTGGTTTTTTAACCATAACTCCAGAATTTTCTTCGGCGCTCATCCCGTTTTATTTCACAGTTCGCTAGCCCGCGCGGAGACGCGTCTCTGGACGTATCGCACGTGCGTCTAGCTGAAATAAAACATAAATATTTTTTTAAAAATTGTCATTTTCACGTAGTTTCTGCTAGTACCAAAATCCACGTAAGGGGATAAGAGAAATATAAAAACGTTGATATCTTCGCTTCCAGACGCGCGATTTTGACGCTGTTTTCAGCTCAAATTGACATAACTAGGCGTCCGCCTACGTATTGACCACCCCGCACTGACCTGCACCCCTGGATAAAATATTTACCACCTACCCCTAGTTTTTTAATACATTTTTAAAGTAAATCGTCTAAATTAATTGTTTTTCCAAATTTTCTTTGCAATCTAACACCAAATTATAGTTTCAATAGTACTCACCCTTCATCCCTGTGTCCCGGTCCGCGTTCCGTGAGCCGGCGTCCCAGTTGGAGGCTGATAACCTAAATTTTTTGGTTCAAAAACTGGTTTTTTAACCATAACTCCAGAATTTTCTTCGGCGCTCATCCCGTTTTATTTCACAGTTCGCTAGCCCGCGCGGAGACGCGTCTCTGGACGTATCGCACGTGCGTCTAGCTGAAATAAAACATAAATATTTTTTTAAAAATTGTCATTTTCACGTAGTTTCTGCTAGTACCAAAATCCACGTAAGGGGATAAGAGAAATATAAAAACGTTGATATCTTCGCTTCCAGACGCGCGATTTTGACGCTGTTTTCAGCTCAAATTGACATAACTAGGCGTCCGCCTACGTATTGACCACCCCGCACTGACCTGCACCCCTGGATAAAATATTTACCACCTACCCCTAGTTTTTTAATACATTTTTAAAGTAAATCGTCTAAATTAATTGTTTTTCCAAATTTTCTTTGCAATCTAACACCAAATTATAGTTTCAATAGTACTCACCCTTCATCCCTGTGTCCCGGTCCGCGTTCCGTGAGCCGGCGTCCCAGTTGGAGGCTGATAACCTAAATTTTTTGGTTCAAAAACTGGTTTTTTAACCATAACTCCAGAATTTTCTTCGGCGCTCATCCCGTTTTATTTCACAGTTCGCTAGCCCGCGCGGAGACGCGTCTCTGGACGTATCGCACGTGCGTCTAGCTGAAATAAAACATAAATATTTTTTTAAAAATTGTCATTTTCACGTAGTTTCTGCTAGTACCAAAATCCACGTAAGGGGATAAGAGAAATATAAAAACGTTGATATCTTCGCTTCCAGACGCGCGATTTTGACGCTGTTTTCAGCTCAAATTGACATAACTAGGCGTCCGCCTACGTATTGACCACCCCGCACTGACCTGCACCCCTGGATAAAATATTTACCACCTACCCCTAGTTTTTTAATACATTTTTAAAGTAAATCGTCTAAATTAATTGTTTTTCCAAATTTTCTTTGCAATCTAACACCAAATTATAGTTTCAATAGTACTCACCCTTCATCCCTGTGTCCCGGTCCGCGTTCCGTGAGCCGGCGTCCCAGTTGGAGGCTGATAACCTAAATTTTTTGGTTCAAAAACTGGTTTTTTAACCATAACTCCAGAATTTTCTTCGGCGCTCATCCCGTTTTATTTCACAGTTCGCTAGCCCGCGCGGAGACGCGTCTCTGGACGTATCGCACGTGCGTCTAGCTGAAATAAAACATAAATATTTTTTTAAAAATTGTCATTTTCACGTAGTTTCTGCTAGTACCAAAATCCACGTAAGGGGATAAGAGAAATATAAAAACGTTGATATCTTCGCTTCCAGACGCGCGATTTTGACGCTGTTTTCAGCTCAAATTGACATAACTAGGCGTCCGCCTACGTATTGACCACCCCGCACTGACCTGCACCCCTGGATAAAATATTTACCACCTACCCCTAGTTTTTTAATACATTTTTAAAGTAAATCGTCTAAATTAATTGTTTTTCCAAATTTTCTTTGCAATCTAACACCAAATTATAGTTTCAATAGTACTCACCCTTCATCCCTGTGTCCCGGTCCGCGTTCCGTGAGCCGGCGTCCCAGTTGGAGGCTGATAACCTAAATTTTTTGGTTCAAAAACTGGTTTTTTAACCATAACTCCAGAATTTTCTTCGGCGCTCATCCCGTTTTATTTCACAGTTCGCTAGCCCGCGCGGAGACGCGTCTCTGGACGTATCGCACGTGCGTCTAGCTGAAATAAAACATAAATATTTTTTTAAAAATTGTCATTTTCACGTAGTTTCTGCTAGTACCAAAATCCACGTAAGGGGATAAGAGAAATATAAAAACGTTGATATCTTCGCTTCCAGACGCGCGATTTTGACGCTGTTTTCAGCTCAAATTGACATAACTAGGCGTCCGCCTACGTATTGACCACCCCGCACTGACCTGCACCCCTGGATAAAATATTTACCACCTACCCCTAGTTTTTTAATACATTTTTAAAGTAAATCGTCTAAATTAATTGTTTTTCCAAATTTTCTTTGCAATCTAACACCAAATTATAGTTTCAATAGTACTCACCCTTCATCCCTGTGTCCCGGTCCGCGTTCCGTGAGCCGGCGTCCCAGTTGGAGGCTGATAACCTAAATTTTTTGGTTCAAAAACTGGTTTTTTAACCATAACTCCAGAATTTTCTTCGGCGCTCATCCCGTTTTATTTCACAGTTCGCTAGCCCGCGCGGAGACGCGTCTCTGGACGTATCGCACGTGCGTCTAGCTGAAATAAAACATAAATATTTTTTTAAAAATTGTCATTTTCACGTAGTTTCTGCTAGTACCAAAATCCACGTAAGGGGATAAGAGAAATATAAAAACGTTGATATCTTCGCTTCCAGACGCGCGATTTTGACGCTGTTTTCAGCTCAAATTGACATAACTAGGCGTCCGCCTACGTATTGACCACCCCGCACTGACCTGCACCCCTGGATAAAATATTTACCACCTACCCCTAGTTTTTTAATACATTTTTAAAGTAAATCGTCTAAATTAATTGTTTTTCCAAATTTTCTTTGCAATCTAACACCAAATTATAGTTTCAATAGTACTCACCCTTCATCCCTGTGTCCCGGTCCGCGTTCCGTGAGCCGGCGTCCCAGTTGGAGGCTGATAACCTAAATTTTTTGGTTCAAAAACTGGTTTTTTAACCATAACTCCAGAATTTTCTTCGGCGCTCATCCCGTTTTATTTCACAGTTCGCTAGCCCGCGCGGAGACGCGTCTCTGGACGTATCGCACGTGCGTCTAGCTGAAATAAAACATAAATATTTTTTTAAAAATTGTCATTTTCACGTAGTTTCTGCTAGTACCAAAATCCACGTAAGGGGATAAGAGAAATATAAAAACGTTGATATCTTCGCTTCCAGACGCGCGATTTTGACGCTGTTTTCAGCTCAAATTGACATAACTAGGCGTCCGCCTACGTATTGACCACCCCGCACTGACCTGCACCCCTGGATAAAATATTTACCACCTACCCCTAGTTTTTTAATACATTTTTAAAGTAAATCGTCTAAATTAATTGTTTTTCCAAATTTTCTTTGCAATCTAACACCAAATTATAGTTTCAATAGTACTCACCCTTCATCCCTGTGTCCCGGTCCGCGTTCCGTGAGCCGGCGTCCCAGTTGGAGGCTGATAACCTAAATTTTTTGGTTCAAAAACTGGTTTTTTAACCATAACTCCAGAATTTTCTTCGGCGCTCATCCCGTTTTATTTCACAGTTCGCTAGCCCGCGCGGAGACGCGTCTCTGGACGTATCGCACGTGCGTCTAGCTGAAATAAAACATAAATATTTTTTTAAAAATTGTCATTTTCACGTAGTTTCTGCTAGTACCAAAATCCACGTAAGGGGATAAGAGAAATATAAAAACGTTGATATCTTCGCTTCCAGACGCGCGATTTTGACGCTGTTTTCAGCTCAAATTGACATAACTAGGCGTCCGCCTACGTATTGACCACCCCGCACTGACCTGCACCCCTGGATAAAATATTTACCACCTACCCCTAGTTTTTTAATACATTTTTAAAGTAAATCGTCTAAATTAATTGTTTTTCCAAATTTTCTTTGCAATCTAACACCAAATTATAGTTTCAATAGTACTCACCCTTCATCCCTGTGTCCCGGTCCGCGTTCCGTGAGCCGGCGTCCCAGTTGGAGGCTGATAACCTAAATTTTTTGGTTCAAAAACTGGTTTTTTAACCATAACTCCAGAATTTTCTTCGGCGCTCATCCCGTTTTATTTCACAGTTCGCTAGCCCGCGCGGAGACGCGTCTCTGGACGTATCGCACGTGCGTCTAGCTGAAATAAAACATAAATATTTTTTTAAAAATTGTCATTTTCACGTAGTTTCTGCTAGTACCAAAATCCACGTAAGGGGATAAGAGAAATATAAAAACGTTGATATCTTCGCTTCCAGACGCGCGATTTTGACGCTGTTTTCAGCTCAAATTGACATAACTAGGCGTCCGCCTACGTATTGACCACCCCGCACTGACCTGCACCCCTGGATAAAATATTTACCACCTACCCCTAGTTTTTTAATACATTTTTAAAGTAAATCGTCTAAATTAATTGTTTTTCCAAATTTTCTTTGCAATCTAACACCAAATTATAGTTTCAATAGTACTCACCCTTCATCCCTGTGTCCCGGTCCGCGTTCCGTGAGCCGGCGTCCCAGTTGGAGGCTGATAACCTAAATTTTTTGGTTCAAAAACTGGTTTTTTAACCATAACTCCAGAATTTTCTTCGGCGCTCATCCCGTTTTATTTCACAGTTCGCTAGCCCGCGCGGAGACGCGTCTCTGGACGTATCGCACGTGCGTCTAGCTGAAATAAAACATAAATATTTTTTTAAAAATTGTCATTTTCACGTAGTTTCTGCTAGTACCAAAATCCACGTAAGGGGATAAGAGAAATATAAAAACGTTGATATCTTCGCTTCCAGACGCGCGATTTTGACGCTGTTTTCAGCTCAAATTGACATAACTAGGCGTCCGCCTACGTATTGACCACCCCGCACTGACCTGCACCCCTGGATAAAATATTTACCACCTACCCCTAGTTTTTTAATACATTTTTAAAGTAAATCGTCTAAATTAATTGTTTTTCCAAATTTTCTTTGCAATCTAACACCAAATTATAGTTTCAATAGTACTCACCCTTCATCCCTGTGTCCCGGTCCGCGTTCCGTGAGCCGGCGTCCCAGTTGGAGGCTGATAACCTAAATTTTTTGGTTCAAAAACTGGTTTTTTAACCATAACTCCAGAATTTTCTTCGGCGCTCATCCCGTTTTATTTCACAGTTCGCTAGCCCGCGCGGAGACGCGTCTCTGGACGTATCGCACGTGCGTCTAGCTGAAATAAAACATAAATATTTTTTTAAAAATTGTCATTTTCACGTAGTTTCTGCTAGTACCAAAATCCACGTAAGGGGATAAGAGAAATATAAAAACGTTGATATCTTCGCTTCCAGACGCGCGATTTTGACGCTGTTTTCAGCTCAAATTGACATAACTAGGCGTCCGCCTACGTATTGACCACCCCGCACTGACCTGCACCCCTGGATAAAATATTTACCACCTACCCCTAGTTTTTTAATACATTTTTAAAGTAAATCGTCTAAATTAATTGTTTTTCCAAATTTTCTTTGCAATCTAACACCAAATTATAGTTTCAATAGTACTCACCCTTCATCCCTGTGTCCCGGTCCGCGTTCCGTGAGCCGGCGTCCCAGTTGGAGGCTGATAACCTAAATTTTTTGGTTCAAAAACTGGTTTTTTAACCATAACTCCAGAATTTTCTTCGGCGCTCATCCCGTTTTATTTCACAGTTCGCTAGCCCGCGCGGAGACGCGTCTCTGGACGTATCGCACGTGCGTCTAGCTGAAATAAAACATAAATATTTTTTTAAAAATTGTCATTTTCACGTAGTTTCTGCTAGTACCAAAATCCACGTAAGGGGATAAGAGAAATATAAAAACGTTGATATCTTCGCTTCCAGACGCGCGATTTTGACGCTGTTTTCAGCTCAAATTGACATAACTAGGCGTCCGCCTACGTATTGACCACCCCGCACTGACCTGCACCCCTGGATAAAATATTTACCACCTACCCCTAGTTTTTTAATACATTTTTAAAGTAAATCGTCTAAATTAATTGTTTTTCCAAATTTTCTTTGCAATCTAACACCAAATTATAGTTTCAATAGTACTCACCCTTCATCCCTGTGTCCCGGTCCGCGTTCCGTGAGCCGGCGTCCCAGTTGGAGGCTGATAACCTAAATTTTTTGGTTCAAAAACTGGTTTTTTAACCATAACTCCAGAATTTTCTTCGGCGCTCATCCCGTTTTATTTCACAGTTCGCTAGCCCGCGCGGAGACGCGTCTCTGGACGTATCGCACGTGCGTCTAGCTGAAATAAAACATAAATATTTTTTTAAAAATTGTCATTTTCACGTAGTTTCTGCTAGTACCAAAATCCACGTAAGGGGATAAGAGAAATATAAAAACGTTGATATCTTCGCTTCCAGACGCGCGATTTTGACGCTGTTTTCAGCTCAAATTGACATAACTAGGCGTCCGCCTACGTATTGACCACCCCGCACTGACCTGCACCCCTGGATAAAATATTTACCACCTACCCCTAGTTTTTTAATACATTTTTAAAGTAAATCGTCTAAATTAATTGTTTTTCCAAATTTTCTTTGCAATCTAACACCAAATTATAGTTTCAATAGTACTCACCCTTCATCCCTGTGTCCCGGTCCGCGTTCCGTGAGCCGGCGTCCCAGTTGGAGGCTGATAACCTAAATTTTTTGGTTCAAAAACTGGTTTTTTAACCATAACTCCAGAATTTTCTTCGGCGCTCATCCCGTTTTATTTCACAGTTCGCTAGCCCGCGCGGAGACGCGTCTCTGGACGTATCGCACGTGCGTCTAGCTGAAATAAAACATAAATATTTTTTTAAAAATTGTCATTTTCACGTAGTTTCTGCTAGTACCAAAATCCACGTAAGGGGATAAGAGAAATATAAAAACGTTGATATCTTCGCTTCCAGACGCGCGATTTTGACGCTGTTTTCAGCTCAAATTGACATAACTAGGCGTCCGCCTACGTATTGACCACCCCGCACTGACCTGCACCCCTGGATAAAATATTTACCACCTACCCCTAGTTTTTTAATACATTTTTAAAGTAAATCGTCTAAATTAATTGTTTTTCCAAATTTTCTTTGCAATCTAACACCAAATTATAGTTTCAATAGTACTCACCCTTCATCCCTGTGTCCCGGTCCGCGTTCCGTGAGCCGGCGTCCCAGTTGGAGGCTGATAACCTAAATTTTTTGGTTCAAAAACTGGTTTTTTAACCATAACTCCAGAATTTTCTTCGGCGCTCATCCCGTTTTATTTCACAGTTCGCTAGCCCGCGCGGAGACGCGTCTCTGGACGTATCGCACGTGCGTCTAGCTGAAATAAAACATAAATATTTTTTTAAAAATTGTCATTTTCACGTAGTTTCTGCTAGTACCAAAATCCACGTAAGGGGATAAGAGAAATATAAAAACGTTGATATCTTCGCTTCCAGACGCGCGATTTTGACGCTGTTTTCAGCTCAAATTGACATAACTAGGCGTCCGCCTACGTATTGACCACCCCGCACTGACCTGCACCCCTGGATAAAATATTTACCACCTACCCCTAGTTTTTTAATACATTTTTAAAGTAAATCGTCTAAATTAATTGTTTTTCCAAATTTTCTTTGCAATCTAACACCAAATTATAGTTTCAATAGTACTCACCCTTCATCCCTGTGTCCCGGTCCGCGTTCCGTGAGCCGGCGTCCCAGTTGGAGGCTGATAACCTAAATTTTTTGGTTCAAAAACTGGTTTTTTAACCATAACTCCAGAATTTTCTTCGGCGCTCATCCCGTTTTATTTCACAGTTCGCTAGCCCGCGCGGAGACGCGTCTCTGGACGTATCGCACGTGCGTCTAGCTGAAATAAAACATAAATATTTTTTTAAAAATTGTCATTTTCACGTAGTTTCTGCTAGTACCAAAATCCACGTAAGGGGATAAGAGAAATATAAAAACGTTGATATCTTCGCTTCCAGACGCGCGATTTTGACGCTGTTTTCAGCTCAAATTGACATAACTAGGCGTCCGCCTACGTATTGACCACCCCGCACTGACCTGCACCCCTGGATAAAATATTTACCACCTACCCCTAGTTTTTTAATACATTTTTAAAGTAAATCGTCTAAATTAATTGTTTTTCCAAATTTTCTTTGCAATCTAACACCAAATTATAGTTTCAATAGTACTCACCCTTCATCCCTGTGTCCCGGTCCGCGTTCCGTGAGCCGGCGTCCCAGTTGGAGGCTGATAACCTAAATTTTTTGGTTCAAAAACTGGTTTTTTAACCATAACTCCAGAATTTTCTTCGGCGCTCATCCCGTTTTATTTCACAGTTCGCTAGCCCGCGCGGAGACGCGTCTCTGGACGTATCGCACGTGCGTCTAGCTGAAATAAAACATAAATATTTTTTTAAAAATTGTCATTTTCACGTAGTTTCTGCTAGTACCAAAATCCACGTAAGGGGATAAGAGAAATATAAAAACGTTGATATCTTCGCTTCCAGACGCGCGATTTTGACGCTGTTTTCAGCTCAAATTGACATAACTAGGCGTCCGCCTACGTATTGACCACCCCGCACTGACCTGCACCCCTGGATAAAATATTTACCACCTACCCCTAGTTTTTTAATACATTTTTAAAGTAAATCGTCTAAATTAATTGTTTTTCCAAATTTTCTTTGCAATCTAACACCAAATTATAGTTTCAATAGTACTCACCCTTCATCCCTGTGTCCCGGTCCGCGTTCCGTGAGCCGGCGTCCCAGTTGGAGGCTGATAACCTAAATTTTTTGGTTCAAAAACTGGTTTTTTAACCATAACTCCAGAATTTTCTTCGGCGCTCATCCCGTTTTATTTCACAGTTCGCTAGCCCGCGCGGAGACGCGTCTCTGGACGTATCGCACGTGAGTCTAGCTTAAATAAAATTTTGCCCACCCACCCGCCCTTTGGCTTATAGAAAGGGTAGAACCTGGGATTTCGGCCAAAATTTTTATCCAGGTTTTGATTTTTGAACGTTTGTGGGGACGTAAAACCCCTTATTTTACTTATACAACTTATTTTATTGAAAAGACGAGTCCTTTTCTAGGATCAAAATTATACACTTATCATTTAATTCTATTTATATTAATTACATTTTATATCTGTGATCCCCCCTTTACAGGGATCCAGATACTTATACTAGTCCCCTCTGATACGTCCTAAATATGCTCGGGCTAAGGACCCCCCACAAGCCGAAGGCTGCTGAGGAGGGTTCGGGTGCGGAGGAGGAGGGCCCAGCGCCAGCTGGCCCCTCAGTGAGGCGCAGCATTGGGGAGTGGGAAGCGGAGAAACATAAATCGGGGCAACCCCAGAAAGGCAAAACACCGCCCACAAAGGCACCCGTTCCCACCCCCCCCAACAAGACAGTTGGACCCACATCCCCAAAACCCAACCCCAAAAGCACAACAACCCAACGGGCAAGGACCGGAACTTACGGTCTGCCGGGGAAGGTCTTGGAGAGCCCTCCTCGAGAACAGCCACCAGTCAAGTACCTCAACAGAACTTCGGAGGCTAAGGCGTGTCTATGCAAAGCCAAGATGAATTTGGAAAGCTCAAGAAACCTAAAAAAGGAAATTAAAGATGGGATCACCAAAGCAGTTGAGAGGCTTTATCACCTCGTTAGGGAGGGAGAGATGGAGAGGTCCGAGACATCGGGAGAGGTGGTCGTACCCGAGAAAGCCCCCAAGGACCTGACACCGATCCCCAGCGCGCCGACGGAGCTCGTGATGCAGCTCATGGAAAACCTCCAGCAGCACAAAAAGGCGCTGGAGGAATGCCAGCAGCACACGCGGGCTCTGTCGGAGCAACTTACACAGGCACCTCGCTTTGTCGCGGGCCAGGGACCCTCGTTCGCTGAGATGGCCGCCGTCCCTAAGCAGCACATCCAAGCGCCTCTTCACTCGATGGTCGTGTCATCAGTTGATGACAAGGACACGGGTGAAGAGGTGATTGAGAAGCTAAGGACGGCGGTAGATGCCAGGAATGAGGGCACCAGGGTGGAAAGGCTGCGGAAAGCGAGGGACCAGAAGGTGGTGGTCGGCTTCAGGACCAGGGAGGAGCTGACTCGGGTGAAAGACAAAATACAGAAGGCCGGAAACCTCATGGTGGAGGAGGTCCAAAATAAGGACCCCCTTATTATCCTAAAAGACGTCCTCTCCTGTCACTCTGATGTGGAGGTCACAGAGGCGCTGAAGCGCCAAAACACCCACCTGATCGGGGACCTGCCTGCGGATGATGTGAGGATGGGGGTAAAGTACCGTCGTAGGACGAGGAACACCCACATGTCCCACATCATCATGCAGGTGTCCCCTTCTGTGTGGCAGAGGCTGACTAACGCGGGTCGAGTGCACATCGACTTGCAGCGGGTGCGCGTGCTGGATCAGTCGCCACTTATCCAGTGCACTCGCTGCTTGCGCTTCGGCCACGGCCGTAAACTGTGCACTGAACCCGCTGACCTCTGCACACACTGTGGAGACCCCCACCTCAGAGTCGACTGCCCCGCACGGTTAGCTGCCGAACCGCCGAAGTGCAGGAACTGCGTGACTGCGAAACAGGGGAAGAGTGAGCATAACGCCTTCGACAGTGAGTGCCCAACTCGCGTAAAGTGGGACGCATTGGCACGACTGTCGGTGGCGTACTGCTAAGGGCCAGCCTGCGGAAACAAGAAGTGGCTTACCCAGGGATTCCCGAACACGCTCGAGCGCTCGTAAGGACTACCGGGTAATCCAAGCGAATCTGCAGAGGAAGAATTTAGCAACCCAAGAGCTCATGATTGTGGCTAGTGAGCGGAGGGTTGCATTCGCACTGCTCCAGGAGCCATATGTGGGTGGGGTTAAAAGGATGCGAGACTACCGGGGAGCGAGAGTCTACCAGTGCGCTGAACAAGGAGATGGAACTGTGAAGGCGGCAATAGTCGTCTTCGACCACGACCTAGACGTCACACAGTGTCCGAAACTCACCACCAACAACATCGTGGTGGTGAGGATCCGTACCAGCGCCTGGGAAATCGCAGTAGTCTCCTTCTACTTTGAACCAGACCAGCCCATACAGCCATACCTGGAGCAGCTTTTGCAGATTCGCGAGGAAATAGGCCCCACGAGGATGATCATTGGCGGCGACGCCAACGCCAAGAGCACCTGGTGGGGTAGCCTGGTAACCGACAGCAAGGGCGAGGACATGTCGGGAACCCTGGAGGAAATGCGCTTGCAGATACTCAACGTCGGCAACACTCCGACCTTCGACACCGTCAGAGGAAACACCTTGTACAGCAGCTTCGTCGATGTAACAGCCTGTTCGACGGACCTGCTGGACCTGGTGGAGGACTGGCGGGTTGAGGAAGGCCTCACGAGCTCGGACCACAACGGTATACGTTTCAAAATCAATCTTCAAAAATCTAAAGGCATTAATGTAAATAGGACTACTAGAATGTACAAAACAAAAAAAGCAAATTGGAACCAATTTCATTTGAAATTGGCCCAATTACAAGCTGAAGCAAATTTAAATTCAATCGCAATTAGTAGAATTAATAACAAAATAGATCTAGAACGTAACATAAACCAATATACAGCCAATATTACACAAACTTGCGAAGAAGAACTGTCAAAAATCAAGAATAATGAAACGCTTACTATACCGTGGTGGTCCAAGGAGCTCGCTGAGGCAATGTCGGACGTGAACACCAAGAGACGCCGCATCCGATGCGCTGCAAAGGTCCGAAGACAAAAAGTCGTCGAAGAGTACCTGCAAGCAAAATTAATCTATGAGTCCCTAGCCAAAAAGGCGCAGACTGAGGGATGGAAGGGCTTTTGCGAAAAACAGGATAGGGAGGGAATGTGGGAGGGGGTTTATAGGGTCATAGGACGGACCGCCAAAAGACAGGAGGACCTGCCGTTGGTGAAGGACGGAATGCCACTGAGCGCACAGCAATCGGCTTTGCTGCTGGCCGAGACCTTCTACCCCGAGGACCTAGAAGAGGGAGAAACTGCTGACCACCGTCGGACGCGCGAAGCGGCCAGTCGTGTAAACGAGTGGGCGCATGATGAACAACATGACCCACCGTTTACACTTCAGGAGCTGAAAACCGCGGTGGAAAGCTTCAACCCGAAGAAGGCACCCGGGGCAGACGGTCTCACAGCCGATATCTGTGCCCAGGCTATATCCCGGGACCCAGGGACGTTCCTTGCACTGGCCAACAAGTGCCTCGAGCATGGACACTTCCCTGGGGCCTGGAAGGTAGCCACTGTGGTGGTCCTCCGAAAGCCCGGCAAGGATTCCTACACCACCCCTAAGTCGTACAGGCCGATCGGCCTCTTACCAGTCCTAGGCAAAATCCTGGAGAAACTTCTGGTAGCCAGGCTAAAGTGGCACCTTATCCCGCGGTTTAGTACTCGCCAGTTTGGTTTTATGCCACAGAAAAGCACCGAGGACTCCCTCTACACCATGATACAACATATCAAAGAAAAGTTGAGTGCAAAGAAGCTGATCACTGTTGTATCACTGGACATAGAGGGAGCCTTCGACAGCGCATGGTGGCCGGCCATCAGGACCAGACTGGCTGAGGAAAAGTGCCCGGTGAACCTAAGGAGGCTGCTAGACAGCTACTTGACTGGTAGGAGTGTCCGAGTTCGGTACGCGGGTGCCGAGTGCCGAAGGGACACGACGAAGGGGTGTGTGCAAGGGTCCATTGGCGGTCCGATCCTATGGAACCTGATTCTCGACCCCCTGTTGAAGGGGCTGGAGGCGCGCGGCGTTCACTGCCAAGCGTTCGCCGATGATGTTGTGATGATCTTCGACGGTGACACAGCATTGGAAGTTCAGAGACATGCCAATGCCGCCCTCGAGTATGTTCGGTTGTGGGGCATCGGAAACAAGCTGAAGTTTGCACCGCAAAAAACTTGTGCAATGGTGGTTACCAAGAAGCTGAAGTACGATGTCCCACTCCTGAGCATGGGCGGGGTAGACATTGGCATGTCTAAGGAAATAAAAATTCTGGGGCTCACCGTCGACCACCAGCTCACTTTCAACACCCACGTCGCAAACGTATGCAGAAAAGCTGTGAATATCTACAAACAGCTGGCGCGTGCGGCAAAAGTGAGCTGGGGCCTTCACCCGGAGATCATCCACACCATTTACACGGCAGCAGTGGAGCCGGTAATACTGTACGCGGCGAGCGCATGGGCGCCGGCCGCCAAAAAGATCGGAGTGCAGAAAAGCCTCAACACGGTCCAGCGAGGATTCGCGCAGAAGCTCTGCAAATCCTACCGCACCGTTTCTCTGAACGCGTCCCTGGTGCTGGCTGGGATACTCCCACTCGACCTCCGAATACAGGAAGCAGCCGCTCTGTACGAGGCAAAGAGGGGGGTGCCACAGCCGGCACTTGCGGGCAGGGAGGTGGAGCGGGTGGTGGCATTTGCAGAGACTCCGCACCCGGCGAAACATATGGCCATGGAGTTTGTATGCTTGGAAGACCAGACACTAGTGGACAGCCACAACACCCAGGCAGTCAGGGTCTTCACGGACGGCAGTAAGATTGCGGGCAAGGTCGGAGCAGCGCTGTCACTCTGGGGCGGTGATGCCGAGATCAAGTCCGTCAAGCTTAGTCTGCCGTCGTACTGCACGGTGTACCAGGCTGAACTTCTGGCCATATGCGTAGCCACGCGCGAAATCCTCAAGAGCAAAGAGGGAACCTTCGGTATCTATAGTGACTCAAAGGCTGCACTACAAACAGTCACAAACCAAGGTTCCCTCCACGCCCTGGCCGTGGAGGCGAGAGCGAACGTGGCCGCAGCTTTATCCCAGAGCAAAGATGTGTCTTTGTTCTGGGTAAAGGCACATGCGGGGCTAGAGGGCAACGAGCGCGCGGACCACCTCGCCAAGGAAGCTGCACTCCGGTCCAGGAAGAGGCCGGACTATGACCGCTGCCCGGTTTCATTCGTCAAGCGGCAGATCCGTCTGGGGTCGCTCGACGAATGGAACCGGAGGTACCAGAACGGCGAAACAGCCTCCGTCACGAAAATGTTCTTCCCAGATGCGATCGACGCCCACAGAATCGTGCGGAAAATTAAACCAGCCGGAATAGTCACGCAGATCTTAACGGGTCACGGTGGGTTCTCCGAATACCTGCACCGCTTCAGGTGTAAGGAGAACCCAGCGTGTATCTGCGAGCCGGATCGGGTGGAGTCGATCGCGCATATCCTGACGGAATGCCCAGTGTTCGAGATAGATAGGTACGATGCCGAGCGTATGCTGGAGACTAAAATTAGTCAAAACAATATACACAAATTAATGTCAGAAACTAAACTTAGGAATTTTTTTATAGAATACTGCTTAACAGTGGCGACAAAAGTAATAAGACGAAATAAGGAAATTTAAAAAACTGTGCTTTTTCAAATATGGACATTTCTCAATAAGAAAAGATATTTAGATATAAGCACAGATTAGGGTAAGAATATCATGAATTTATTAAAATATTAGCAATAAAAATTTTAGAATCACAAATTATAAGATCATACTTTTCAAAATTTAATAAATAATATAATAAAACAGCAATTAAAATGACGAAAGGCGAATAAGGTCTCTGACTAAGTCAGGGGGACACTAGTCGGGCAGGAGTGGGTTTTAGTCGGTTCGAGTCCGACACTACCTCGACTGTCTCACAACCTGTGAGGCAGTCGAGGTGTCCGTGGGGATTTCCCACTCCTGCCACAACAAAAAAAAAAAAAAAAAAAACCTAACCTAACCTAACCTAACCTTTTTTTTTTTTTTTTTTTTGTTAACGCTGGGAAAAAATGCATTACGCATACCCTCCCATTGGGGGAATGGGAAGGCTATGTGGGACTCCCCGGGCTTACCCGGTATACCCACTAAAAGAACCCAGCGATACTCCCGCTTCGTCCGAATGGAGGAGGACTGGGAATCCGGCAGAGCCTTTACGTCCAGTCCTCCGCCGACGACCGCCCGCCTTTGCGGCGGACCCTTTACGGCCAAGGAATAACCGACGAAGGTGGTGAAGGGTGCAATGCGGGTGAAGGCGCCCCCGCACCTGTCACCCGCCTTTCACCACCTTTAGACGTGAGGAAGGAGAGGACGACGCCTTATCCAACCTCTTTTTCGTCTACGGAGCGGTGCAGCGAGAGGATTGTCCTCCCGTGCTAGAGCTATGGCTCCCCATGCGGCGGCCACGTATCCCGGTCCCCTTTCTAGAAGCGAGAGGGGAGGGGAGTCCGTGGAAGACCGCGACTCCAACGGCACCAAGATGCGTTCCTGTGAGATGCGATGCTCGATTGATGGATAGGAATCCATCAATCGGACATCGCTCCCCCCTCCGCAGCCGCCGCGATTCCCGTCTCGGGAACTTCGGTGCTAGCGGCAGGCGCCTGCGCTTTGCCCCGCTTACGGGGAGGATTGCAGTTCCTCCCCTTCATCACGTGGCCCGCCGGGCGCCCACTGGCGGCACACACCGCACAGTGTGGCTTAGCAGCCTTACAGGAGGCGGATTTGTGGCCTTCCTTGCCGCAGCGGTAGCAGCTGTCCGTCCTGTCGACCGTGGACGGACAGAGGGCCCGCGTGTGTCCGATGCCGAAGCACTTGTAGCACCGAAGAGGCTGGTCCACAAGTGCCCGGACTCCAGCCGAACTAAAGCCGACGGTTAGCCGCCCCTTGGCGAGGACAGTTTTGGCAGCGGCGACTGGGCACTCGAGGCGAATGGTACCCATGCCGCCGCGGCCGGGCCTTATGTCCCGGCCTTGCACCGCTGTGACGCCACAGCACCCCACTGCTGCGACCGCCGCCACCACCTCCTCTTTGGTGACCGAGTCGTCCAGGTCGGTCACCTCTATGGCCGCCGACTTTACCGGTCGGGCAACCTTGGCCGCATCCGCGATGACCTCTTGCAGCTTGGCTGCAAAGAGGTCCGCATTGGCACTGCCTTGCGCCCCCGGGAACTCGAAAATTCGAGCCCCGGCTTGGGTCCGCCGGCAAGAGACTTTGCCGATCCCCAGTTGGGTGGGATCGGCATTTGCACGCGCCCGCACCAAAATAGACGCGTACGTCTCCCCTCGCTCCGCAGCCTCCGCGGTGAGTGTCACCACGACGGCTGCGGTTTTCGGAGAGACGAGCCTCGCCTTCCTCTTTGCCCTTTCCTTGTCGGTCGTCCGCGACTGGCTGGGAGGGGTGGTGGTGGGGACGGCAGGGACTGCCGTCACCGCTTTCTTGGCCTTGCCCTTGCCCCTACGGACCACTTCCGTCCATCCTGGCTGGTTGGACGGGGTGGTGGCAGGGAGAAGGGCGTCTTCCTCCTGGGAGGACGGCCCCGGCTCGCTATGCCCCTTATCCGCCGCAAGCGGCGGTCGGAGGCATTGCTCCGGCAAGAGTCGGTCCTCGATGCCTGCTATGCAGGCTCTTGTGAAGGCCCTCTCCTCCATTACGACCTTGCGGATGATATCCTCAAGGTTGGGGGTGGGGCCTTCTACCGCAAGGCTTGATTCGGCCTGGATTGGCCGCGCCGTAGCGTCAGCCAACTTCTGATGAAGCTGGCTGACCTCCGATTGCAGGCGATCTATTCTCGCCTGCAGTTGCCGCGTTTCGTCGTTGGCCTTGCGCTGGACCAACTCCTTTACGATGCCGCGCATGCTTGCGGCCCTGCATTTAAGGGCCTTCTGGAAGGTCCCTTTTAGGTTGGAGGACTTAGAGGCGACCTCCAGTATCTCCTCTTCGTCCTCCTCCGCCATTCGTTCCAGCTCGACCAGGGAGTGGTCCGCGTACAGAACGCAGGACGCGCCGTACCCGGACTTGGCCCGGGCAACGCGCGCCCGTTGCTCCTTGGCAGCAACCCGCTCCTCCAGGTCTAGCTGGAGCTGCGCCCGCTGAGCCAGGTCTAACTGGCGTTGGGCGTCCGCGAGACCAACGACGTGGGTGTCCGCGGCTGTCATCGGCTTTTTGGCCTTCGACTTCCTTCCAGATCCCGAGGTCGAAGAGCCCTCGGATCCATCCCTCTTGGAGGCCCGCTTCCGTGACCGAGAGTCACCCGCGTCCGAGACACTTATACTCGTAACCGACTCGATGTCGTCGGAGTCCAGCGTCTCGTCCGCCCTTCCAAAGAAGCTAGCCGCAGACGGCGCGCGGCTAGCTTCTGACTCCGAAGCGTCGGAGAGGCCCTGAGAAGGGCCTTTTGGTTGGCCCTGAGAAGGGCCTTTGGGTTGGCCCTGAGAAGGGCCTTTTTTAAAACGCCCGCAGGCGTCCCGCGTTTGCTTAGGCATAGCCTCCACAGGTTCGTAGAAGACAAAGCGAATAAAATAAAACAGCTACGAATTCACAGTGCACTTTGGCCGAGCCCAGTCTGCCACTCCGTTACGGTGGTCAGAACTGGGTCGTTTCCAGGGGACGCGACGTGGACGCAAGCACTGTGGGGTGGTCCCCCAACCTAACCTAACCTAACCTAACCTAACCTTTTTTTTTTTTTTTTTTTTTTTTTTTTTTTTTTTTTTTTTTTTTTTTTTTTTTTTGACGCTGGGAAAAAATGCATTACGCATACCCTCCCGTCGGGGGACGGGAGGGGTATGTGGGACTCCCCGGGCGAACCCGGTATACCCACTAAAACGACCCAGCGCATTCCCGCTTCGTCAGAGTGGAGGGGGACTGGGAAACCGGCACAGCCTTTACTTCCAGTCCCCCGCCGACGATTGCAAGGCAAGACCCCTCACACCCTCACGGGTGTGGGGGGTCGGGAATGACCGACGGTGGTGACGGCTGCAATGCGGGCGGAGGCACCCCCGTGCTTGCCGCCCGCCCGTCACCATGAGGAGGGAGGGCACGACGCCTTCTCCCCCTTCTCCGTCTGCGGAGGGGCGCAGCGAGAGGGTCGTCCTCCCGCGCCCGCTCCGCCTCCTCCTTCTGCAAGAGTACGTCCTCGCAGAAGGAGGCTACTGCCGACCAGGCCTCCTCGCTCCCCAGCATGGCGTTAACCACGCCGGGAAGCGAGAGGTCCGGTCCGACCACCGCGGTGAGACCGCGGCGCAGCTCGGACCACGCCGGGCACACCTCGAGGGTGTGCTGTGCCGTGTCCTCCGACGCGCCGCAGTCGTGGCACGCCGGGGTTCCCTCCCTCCCGATCCGGTGCAGGTGCGATCCGAAGCAGCCGTGCCCAGACAACACCTGCACCAGACGGAAAGAGAGGAAACCGTGGGACCGCTCGAGCCAGCCCTGCAGGACCGGACCGAGCGCATCCAACGTCCGGCGGCCAAAGGCGGCGCTGGCGAGGTCCTCCGTCCAATGGAGGACGATGGCGTCCTTTGCCTCTCGCCGCACCGCCTCCCGCTCTTCGCCCGTGGGGCGCTCCCCGAGCGCCTTTCGGCGCGCCGTCCACTCGTACACTCTGGCGAGCACCCAAGCCTCCAATTCCCATGGAGGGGTGCCCGCCAGAGCGCACGCCGCCGAAAAGCCCACTGAGCGGTAAGCCCTCGCCACCCGCTGTGCAATAGCCCGCTGGGGCCTGCGGATGGCGGTAGCGTTCTCCCTCCTATGGAGGGAGTCCGCCCAGATGGGTGCCCCATATAGGGCCATGCTCCGCAAAATGCCGGCATAGAGGCGCCGGCACTTCGCCTTGGGCCCCCCCAGGTTTGGGAGGAGCCATGAGAGGGCGTCCGCGGCCTTCAACAGGCGCGTCGACAGCCCGCTGAAATGCGGGCCGAAGCGCCACCTGTCGTCCAGCACCAGCCCCAGATATTTCATCCGGGGCTGGACCCCTATACGGACGCCCTCCACGACGATGTGGCCGTCGGGAGGGCAGCGCTGCCGGGGACCGCGAAAGAACACGGCCTCCGTTTTGTGCAGCGCCACCCTCAATCCCAGGCGGCGGATCCTCTCTGCCACCAAGGATCCGCCAGCCGAGGCCAAACAAGCCGCGTCGGCAAAGTTCCTCCCCCGGGCAGTAAGGAGAGTGTCATCCGCGTAGCAGATGACACTCGTGCCCGGGAGGAGGGCTCCCCGCAAGAGCCAGTCGAAGCCGATGTTCCACAAGGGAGGGCCTAGCACCGACCCCTGTGGAACACCGGACTCTGCGCCGTACCGCCTCACCGTGGCCAGCCTGTCTACGAGGAGGACCTCTCGGCCCTCCAAGTAACTGGCCAGCAGGTCCCGCAAGTATTGGGGCACTCCGTGATATCGGAGTGCCTCCAATATCGTCGAGTGGGGGACGGAGTTGAAGGCGTTGGCAATGTCGAACGACACCGCCAGCACTCCGTCCCCCGCCTCCACCGCCTCCTTCACCTGGCCCTTGAGTAGGGCCAGCGCATCGATCGTCGAACGCCCACGACGGAAACCGAATTGGGCGTCCGACAGATCCGGCCCTACCCCCCTCAGGTGGCTTTCCAGTCTCCCGGCGACAATCCCCTCGAACATTTTACCGACCTCATCGAGTAAAACGATGGGCCGGTATGCCAAGGGTGAGTCCACCGGGCGACCCTCCTTTCGGAGGAGGCATAGCTGCCCCTCCTTCCACAGTTTCGGGAACCTCCCAGCCGTAAAACACAGGCTGAAGAGGTCCCGAAACCTGTCCTCCATTTCGGTGGCGGCGATCGCCACCACCCGCGCGGGGACGCCGTCCGGCCCGGGGGCGGTCTTCTTCGCGCGGAGGCTCAAAACCCCCGCGTAGAATTCCGCCGACGTGACCGGGGGCACCTCCGCCTCCGGTGGAGCCGCCCCTTGCGGGGGATCCATTGTTGGTGGGGCGAAGTCGGTCCTGCATGGAAACAGGGACCGAACCACCCCATCCAACAATGCCGGCTCGAGGGTCTCCGACAGTGGGGGACCATAGGGGCGGAGCTGATTCCGCGCCGCCTTGTACGGTCTCCCATAGGGGTCCCTGTTGAGACCCTCCAGCATCTCGGCCCTCGCCGAGTCCTGCGCAGCGCCCATTGCAGACTTGAGGGCCACCGTAGCCTCTCGGTAAGAGGCGTACAGGCGGTCCTCCTCCGCCCGGACTCGGTTCTGGGCGCTGCGCCGCCGGCTCCGCGTGTAGGCCCTTCGGGCCGCCACGCAGGTGGCCCGGAGCCCCGCCAGCTCCTCCGTCCACCAGTACACGGCACGACGGGGAGGCGGACGGCGAGACCGAGGCATGCAGGAGTTGCACACCTCGGTCAAGGACCCCCGTAGCCGGACCGCTGCGGCGTCCACGTCCGGGGCCTCCTCGACAGGGGGAGGCGACAGCCAGTCCTGGAGGAAGGCAGCCTCCCTGGCTGCCTCCCGGTCCAGGCGGGTGAGCGCCCACCGCGGGAAGGGAGATTGCCCAGCGCGGGCCGTCCCCCCTCCCCGCTGTGTGGAGATGTCGAACCGCACGTAACGGTGGTCCGACAAGGTCTCCACCAGCTCCACCCGCCAGTTCACAACGCGGGCGGCTAGCGCGGGGGTTGCGAACGAGACGTCCACCACCGACCCGCCCTGTTGCCGCACACACGTGTGGACCGCCCCCCTGTTGAGGAGGGACACACCGCACGAGGCCGTCCAGAACTCGACGGCGCGTCCCCGGACGTTACAACCGGCGGCCGGGTTGCCCCAGGCCGCCGACTTGGCGTTGAGGTCGCCGAGCACCACGACCTGGCGTGGTGCCGCCCTCCCTACGACAGCAGTGAGGATCTCTAAGAAATCCTCAAAGTCCGAGAGAGGGCGGTTTGGGGAGAAATACACCCCCACTATCGCTATCTCTCCCCACGCGGCGGCCACGTATCCCGGTCCCCTCTCTAAGAGCGAGAGGGGAGGGGAGTCTGTGGAAGACCGCGCCACCAACGCCACTAGGCCATCCCGGTCGCCCAGCCAACGGCCAGGGACCGAGTATGGTTCGGCGACCACCGCCAAGTCCACCAACCACTCAGCCATGGTCTGCATCAGCAGATCCTGGGCTGTCCTGCAGTGGTTGGCGTTCGCCTGAAGGATGCGATGTTCGACCCTGGGCATTAGTCGGACATCGCACCCTCCTCCGCTGCCGCCGCAGGAACGGTGGCGTTAGCGGCAACAGCTGGCGCAGGCCCGGTCGGCGCCTGCGCTTTGCCACGCTTAGGGGGGGGATTGCACCTCCTCCCCATCGTGACGTGGCCTGCCAGGCGGCCACTGGCGGCACACACCGCGCAGTGCGGCGTGGCGGCCTGGCAGGAGGAGGCTTTGTGGCCCTCCTTGCCGCACCGGTAGCAAGTGTCCGACCGATCCACTTTGGACGGACACAGGGGCCGGGTGTGGCCGATGCCGAAGCACCGGAAACACCGCAAAGGCTGGTCCTCGAGTGCCCGAACCGCACCCGAGCTAAACCCGACTTGAAGCCGTCCTTTTGCAAGGACGGCTTTGGCAGCTGCGATTGGGCACTCGAGGCGGATTGTGCCCATTCCGCCGCGGCCGGGCCTTATGTCCCGGCCTTGGACTGCCGCCGCACCACAGCCCCCTACCGCTGCGACCGCCGCCACTACCTCCTCCTTGGTGACGGAGTCATCCAACTCCGTCACTTCGATGGCCGCCGACTTGACCGGCCGGGCCACCTTCGCCGAGTCCGCGATGACCTCTTGCAGCTTGGCTGCAAAGAGGTCCGCGTTGGCGCTGCCTTGCGCCCCCGGGAACTCGAATATTCGAGCCCCGGCTTGGGTTCGCCGGCAAGACACTTTGCCGATCCCCAGTTGGGTGGGATCGGCATTGGCACGCGCCCGCGTCAATATGGACGCGTATGTGTCCCCCCGCTCCGCAGCCTCCGCGGTGAGTGTCACCACGACGGCCGCGGTGCTTGGAGGAACGAGCCTCCCCTTTCCCCTTCCTTTCCCCTTCCCCTTTCCCTTGCCAGTCGTCTGTGGCTGGCTGGCCAGGGTGGTTGCGGGGACGGCAGGGACGGCTGTCGGCGCCTTTTTGGCCTTGCCCTTCCCCCTACGGACCACTTCCGTCCACCCTGGCTGGTTGGACGGGGTGGTGGCTGGAAGAAGGGCGTCTTCCTCCTGGGAGGACGGCCCCGGCTCACACTGACTCTTATCCGCTGCGAGCGGCGGTCGGAGGCGTTTCTCCGGCAAGAGCCGGTCCTCAATGCCTGCAAAGCAGGCTCTTGTGAAGGCCCTCTCCTCCATTACGACCTTGCGGATGATATCCTCAAGGTTGGAGGAGGGGCCTTCTGCCGCAGGGCTCGGTTCGGCTTGATTAGGCCTGGCCGTGGCATCAGCCAACTTCTGATGAAGCTGGCTGACCTCCGATTGCAGGCGATCCACTTTCGCCTGCAATTGCCGCGTCTCGTCGGTCGCTTTGCGCTGGACCAGCTCCGTTACGATTCCGCGCATGCTCGCGGCCCGACACTTAAGGGCCTTTTGAATTGTCCCTTTTAGATTGGAGGACTTAGAGGCGACATCCACTATCTCCTCTTCGTCCTCCTCCGCCATTTGCTCCAGCTCAGCCAGGGAGTGGTCCGCGTACACAACGCGGGACGCGCCGTACCCGGACTTGGCCCGGGCAACGCGCGCCCGCTGCTCCTTCGCAATGACCTGCTCCTCCAGGTCTTGCTGGAGCTGCACCCGTCTAGCCAGGTCTAGCTGGCGCTGGGCGTCCGCAAGCCCAACGACGTGGGTGTCCGCAGCTGTCGTTGGCTTTTTTGCCTTCAACTGCCGCGCCGACCCCGACCCCGATGAGCCCTCGGACCCATCCTTTCGGAAGGCCCGCTTACGCGACTGCGCATCGGCCGCGTCCGACACACTGACGAATGTGTCGGAGTCTGACGACTCGTCCGCCCTTCCGAAGAAGCTAACCGCAGACGGCGCGCGGCTAGCCTCTGACGCCGAAGCGTCGGAGTGGCCCTGAGAAGGGCCTTTTGGTTGGCCCTGAGAAGGGCCTTTGGGTTGGCCCTGAGAAGGGCCTTTGGGTTGGCCCTGAGAAGGGCCTTTTTTGAACCGCCCGGAGGCGTCCCGCGTGGGTTTAGGCATTGCCTAAAATAAAATAAAATTCCGCAAACTCGAGAGCAACAAGACAAATATAGCTACGAGAGCACAGAGCACTTTGGCCAGTCCCAGTCTGCCACTCCGTTACGGTGGTCAGAACTGGGCTGTTTCCAGGGGACGCGACGTGGACGCAAGCTCTGTGGGGTGGTCCCCCAACCTAACCTAACCTAACCTAACCTAACCTAACCTAACCTAACCTAACCTAACCTAACCTAACCTAACCTAACCTAACCTAACCTAACCTAACCTAACCTAACCTAACCGGTTGATATCTTCGCTTCCAGACGCGCGATTTTGACGCTGTTTTCAGCTCAATTGACATAACTAGGCGTCCGCCTACGTATTGACCACCCCGCACTGACCTGCACCCCTGGATAAAATATTTACCACCTACCCCTAGTTTTTTAATACATTTTTAAAGTAAATCGTCTAAATTAATTGTTTTTCCAAATTTTCTTTGCAATCTAACACCAAATTATAGTTTCAATAGTACTCACCCTTCATCCCTGTGTCCCGGTCCGCGTTCCGTGAGCCGGCGTCCCAGTTGGAGGCTGATAACCTAAATTTTTTGGTTCAAAAACTGGTTTTTTGACCATAACTCCAGATTTTTATTTGGCACCTACCACGTTTTATTTCGCAGATCGCTAGCCCGCGCGGAGACGCGTCTCTGGACGTATCGCACGTGCGTCTAGCTCAAATAAAACATAAATATTTTTTCAAAATTGTCAATTTCAAGTAGTTTCTGCTAGTACCAAAATCCACGTAAGGGGTTAAGAGAAATATAAAAACGTTGATATCTTCGCTTCCAGACGCGCGATTTTGACGCTGTTTTCAGCTCAAATTGACATAACTAGGCGTCCGCCTACGTATTGACCACCCCGCACTGACCTGCACCCCTGGATAAAATATTTACGACCTACCCCTAGTTTTTTTAATACATTTTTCAAGTTAATCGTCTAAATTAATTGTTTTTCCAAATTTTCTTTGCAATCTAACATCAAATTATAGTTTCAATAGTACTCAACCTTCATCCCTGTGTCCCGGTCCGCGTTCCGTGAGCCGGCGTCCCGGTTGGAGGCTGATAACCTAAATTTTTTGGTTCAAAAACTGGTTTTTTGACCATAATTCCAGAATTTTCTTCGGCACTCATCCCGCTTTATTTCGCAGATCGCTAGCCCGCGCGGAGACGCGTCTCTGGACGTATCGCACGTGCGTCTAGCTCAAATAAAATTTTGCCCACCCACCCTCCCTCTGGTCTATAGGAAGGTAGACGTGGGGTTTTTGGTAAAATTTTATTTATTACTTTTTATCTCTTTTTACTTTGTTTTACTTTTAGAAGGGTTTGTAAGGGGTAAGCACGCTTTTTTAAATCATTCTGACAAATGTTAAATATTTTTACACTTTTTAAATTTTAAATTTTCATTGCTTTGTAAATTATATTATATTGTAATTATTTTTTAGTGACAGTCGTTTTTAAATGAGCGACTATTATTATATGACAGTTTTGTATCTATATTTTATTTGATTATTTATTTATTTTTTACTTACTGTGTTCCCCCCTTTACAGGGACACAGAAGTACCCAGTGTCGTCTTAAAGACTCTCCTCCCGAGTAGATATTATTGTTCTGACTCCCTCTTTACAGGAGTTCGTTCTGATAGTATCTGCTCCCAAATTTTTAACATGTTCCGCACCCCATCCAGCACCGTGAGGATGCCAGTCTCCAGTGGCTCGCCGCGATCCGCGGAGAAAGCGGGACCTTCGCCTGCTGATGCGAGGAGGAAAATTGTATTCGACGACGATACACCCCTCGCGTCCCAGGTTGGCTCTGCTGCTCCGGGGACGCGCCGAGCTCCTGCTGAGGCTCCGAGATCGCTCAGAAAGCCTGAGGCAGGGCACCGCAGTCGCACTGCGGAGGCGAGAGCTTGCCTAAATAAGGCAAAGCTCAATTTGGGCAACTCTCGCAACCTCAAGGCCGAGATCAAGACTGCGGTGCTCGAAGCTATCAACAGGCTTTATGAGCTGGTCAAGGAGTCGGAGCGAGACGCGGCCCCTACCGCACCCGTAGCCGTACCGGTACCCGTGCCCACTGCTGACCGTAGTCCCCAAGCCGTCTCCGCCGAGGTCCTTGCTGGCCAGACTGAACTCCTTAACACCCTAAAGGAGCACATCTCGGAGTTAAAGGATAACTCCGAGAGACTCGACAGGCTCCGAGACAGTCTGGCTAGCAGAGAAAGTATGGGGGAGACAACCTACGCGGGTGTAGCAGCGGCCAGTAAAAGCCACACTGGGGCACAGGCCCTGGAGCGAACGACGCTACACTCGGTGATTGTCTCCTCAACACAGGAGATGGATACCGGGGCCGAAATACTCGAAAGAGTACGGAAAGCGGTGGACGCGAAGGAGGGCTGGGTGCGTGTAGAAAGGGTCAGAAAGGCGAAGGACCAAAAGGTCATTATGGGGTGCGCAACGAAGGAGGAGAGGGAGAAACTGAAAGCGCGACTGGAAAGGGCCGGAGAGAACCTCGTCGTCGAGGCGGTGAAGAATCGGGACCCACTTCTGGTTCTTAGGGACGTACTTCTCGTACACAGTGACGAAGAAGTATTGAGGGCCCTTAAGAACCAGAACCGGGAGATCTTTCACGGCCTCGGGGACGAGGAGCAGAAAATTGCAATTAAATTTAGGAAAAAGTCACGTAACCCACACGTGAACAGCATTGTGCTGAGTGTTTCTCCAGCAATCTGGAGAAGGGCACTCGAAGGAGGCAAGCTCCGCATTGACCTCCAGAGAGTGCGCGTCGAGGATCAGACGCCTCTGGTGCAGTGCACCCGCTGCTTAGCGTACGGCCACGGCAAGCGCCTATGTACGGAGTCGGCCGACCTGTGCAGCCACTGTGGCGGTCCACACCTTAGGTTGGACTGCCCAGAAAAGCACACAGGTAAAGCAGCGGTGTGCGTTAACTGCACCAGAGCCAAGCTGGAGGATCACTCGCACAATGCGTTCAGCGATTTATGCCCGGTACGAAGGAAGTGGGACGCATTCGCGCGGGCTACAATAGCGTATTGCTAAGGTTGTCGGTGCGCCCACTTCCACGTACACAGTGACGATCAGTTTGACACAACCAGATAGCAGATGCATTGAGCGGGCCACTGGGGTTGGCTTAATGAAGAAAGATAATTGTAGTTACTTTCATAAGAAACTGACTGGAATTATGCGGGACCGTGAGCCAACTCTAGTGGAAACGTCAAGTTGTGTCAGACTGGGTGGAGAGCTCTGTCATCGTTTTAAAAATACGGAAGCTAAGTTCTGCAAGCAAATAACGCATTGTTCGGGACTCGAGACTGCTCGGTAAAGAGATATAATATCGAATTATATAATAACTATTTAGTGCAGATATTATAAAATTGAAAGCAGGATTTTACTGACGAAGCAGGTATCGTACGCGCAGTATTTTTTCGGGAAAGGGCATTAATATAAGGGTTGATGATAGACACAGAATAGTAAATATAATTATTGATGAAGAAAAAGTTGCAACATAAATAGTTTAAAAATTTTGAAAACGGTAAAATAAGCATTATAATTATTAGTAAAAACCACATAAATCGTTTTATAAAATAGTAGTTCAGTTTACAGAAAATATAGTATGAATACATAGAAGTTAAATAACATAATTAAATTACATCATGGAACATGGTCTCTTCGGCCACCTATTAATCAGTCGCAAAAAGTTTTTAAAATCCGCAGACAAGGGCTCTGATCATGTCAGAGGGACACTGGCGGGGCAGGAGTGTGGTTTTAGCCGGTTCGAGTCCGGCACTACCTCGACTGTCTCACAATCAGCGAGGCAGTCGAGGTGTCCGTGGGGATTTCCCACTCCTGCCAAAACAAAAAAAAAAAAAAAAAAAAAAAAAAAAAAAAAAAAAAAAAAAAACCTAACCTAACCTAACCTAACCTAACCTTTTTTTTTTTTTTTTTTTTTTTTTTTTGTGACGCTGGGAAAAAATGCATTACGCATACCCTCCCGTCGGGGGATGGGAGGGGTATGTGGGACTCCCCGGGCGGCCAAACACCACGGTATACCCACTAAAACGACCCAGCGCATTCCCGCTTCGTCATAGTGGAGGGGGACTGGGAAACCGGCACAGCCTTTACTTCCAGTCCCCCGCCGACGAACACACAAGGCGGACCCCCCCTCTTGTCCTCACGGCACGGACGTGGAGGGGGGGGTTCGGGAATGACCGACGGAGGTGACGGGTGCAATGCGGGCGGAGGCAACCCCGCGCCTGTCGCCCGCCCGTCACCGTGAGGAGGGAGGGCAAACGCCCCTTCCCCCCCCCCGCCCGCAGAGCAGCGCAGCGAGAGTAAACTCCCGCTGGCGCTCCGCCTCCTCCTTCTGCGAAATCGCAGAAGGAGGCAACCGCTGACCAGGCCTCTCGCCCCCCAGCACGGTGTTCACGCACGCACGCCGGGAAGCGTGAGGCCCAGTCGCCCGCAAGGTGATGGGTGCAATGCGGGCGGAGGCACCTCCGTGCCTGTCGCCCGCCCGTCACCGTGAGGAGGGAGGGCAAATGCCCCTTCCCCCCCTCTCCGCTAGCGGAGCGGCGCAGCGGGAGGGTCCTCCCGCGCGCGCTCCGCTGACCAAGCCTCCTCTCCACACTCCCCAGCATGGCCTCGACCACGCCGGGAAGCGGGAGGCCCAGTCCCCCGCGGCACTCCCCTGCTGTGCCCTCCGCTATGCCCGCTGCTCAGAGGGCACGCAGGGGAACGCACACCGCACATCGCATGAGTCATCACACGACGTGCGGCGCGCCCCTCCCCAGAAAGCGCCTGGTGGTTTTTTGTTGCGTCTATTTCTTATGGAATTAGACCAAGAACAGGGCGGCAACCACGTGAAGGTAACACACCAGACTTGCCTTGAGGATCTACACGACCGTAGCGCTCCCCCTCAAGACCTCGCCACCCTACCGCCTCTGAAGGAGGCAGTAAGGTAGACCTGCATCTATGCTACCAAGCAAAGCATGTGCAAAGCTTGTCGTTGTGCAACCGCGAAAGCATAAATACAGATCCGCCCCAACCTAACCTAACCTAACCTAACCTAACCTTTTTTTTTTTTTTTTTTTTTTTTTTTTTTTGACGCTGGGAAAAAATGCATTACGCATACCCTCCCGTCGGGGGACGGGAGGGGTATGTGGGACTCCCCGGGCGAACCCGGTATACCCACTAAAACGACCCAGCGCATTCCCGCTTCGTCAGAGTGGAGGGGGACTGGGAAACCGGCACAGCCTTTACTTCCAGTCCCCCGCCGACGATTGCAAGGCAAGACCCCTCACACCCTCACGGGTGTGGGGGGTCGGGAATGACCGACGGTGGTGACGGCTGCAATGCGGGCGGAGGCACCCCCGTGCTTGCCGCCCGCCCGTCACCATGAGGAGGGAGGGCACGACGCCTTCTCCCCCTTCTCCGTCTGCGGAGGGGCGCAGCGAGAGGGTCGTCCTCCCGCGCCCGCTCCGCCTCCTCCTTCTGCAAGAGTACGTCCTCGCAGAAGGAGGCTACTGCCGACCAGGCCTCCTCGCTCCCCAGCATGGCGTTAACCACGCCGGGAAGCGAGAGGTCCGGTCCGACCACCGCGGTGAGACCGCGGCGCAGCTCGGACCACGCCGGGCACACCTCGAGGGTGTGCTGTGCCGTGTCCTCCGACGCGCCGCAGTCGTGGCACGCCGGGGTTCCCTCCCTCCCGATCCGGTGCAGGTGCGATCCGAAGCAGCCGTGCCCAGACAACACCTGCACCAGACGGAAAGAGAGGAAACCGTGGGACCGCTCGAGCCAGCCCTGCAGGACCGGACCGAGCGCATCCAACGTCCGGCGGCCAAAGGCGGCGCTGGCGAGGTCCTCCGTCCAATGGAGGACGATGGCGTCCTTTGCCTCTCGCCGCACCGCCTCCCGCTCTTCGCCCGTGGGGCGCTCCCCGAGCGCCTTTCGGCGCGCCGTCCACTCGTACACTCTGGCGAGCACCCAAGCCTCCAATTCCCATGGAGGGGTGCCCGCCAGAGCGCACGCCGCCGAAAAGCCCACTGAGCGGTAAGCCCTCGCCACCCGCTGTGCAATAGCCCGCTGGGGCCTGCGGATGGCGGTAGCGTTCTCCCTCCTATGGAGGGAGTCCGCCCAGATGGGTGCCCCATATAGGGCCATGCTCCGCAAAATGCCGGCATAGAGGCGCCGGCACTTCGCCTTGGGCCCCCCCAGGTTTGGGAGGAGCCATGAGAGGGCGTCCGCGGCCTTCAACAGGCGCGTCGACAGCCCGCTGAAATGCGGGCCGAAGCGCCACCTGTCGTCCAGCACCAGCCCCAGATATTTCATCCGGGGCTGGACCCCTATACGGACGCCCTCCACGACGATGTGGCCGTCGGGAGGGCAGCGCTGCCGGGGACCGCGAAAGAACACGGCCTCCGTTTTGTGCAGCGCCACCCTCAATCCCAGGCGGCGGATCCTCTCTGCCACCAAGGATCCGCCAGCCGAGGCCAAACAAGCCGCGTCGGCAAAGTTCCTCCCCCGGGCAGTAAGGAGAGTGTCATCCGCGTAGCAGATGACACTCGTGCCCGGGAGGAGGGCTCCCCGCAAGAGCCAGTCGAAGCCGATGTTCCACAAGGGAGGGCCTAGCACCGACCCCTGTGGAACACCGGACTCTGCGCCGTACCGCCTCACCGTGGCCAGCCTGTCTACGAGGAGGACCTCTCGGCCCTCCAAGTAACTGGCCAGCAGGTCCCGCAAGTATTGGGGCACTCCGTGATATCGGAGTGCCTCCAATATCGTCGAGTGGGGGACGGAGTTGAAGGCGTTGGCAATGTCGAACGACACCGCCAGCACTCCGTCCCCCGCCTCCACCGCCTCCTTCACCTGGCCCTTGAGTAGGGCCAGCGCATCGATCGTCGAACGCCCACGACGGAAACCGAATTGGGCGTCCGACAGATCCGGCCCTACCCCCCTCAGGTGGCTTTCCAGTCTCCCGGCGACAATCCCCTCGAACATTTTACCGACCTCATCGAGTAAAACGATGGGCCGGTATGCCGAGGGTGAGTCCACCGGGCGACCCTCCTTTCGGAGGAGGCATAGCTGCCCCTCCTTCCACAGTTTCGGGAACCTCCCAGCCGTAAAACACAGGCTGAAGAGGTCCCGAAACCTGTCCTCCATTTCGGTGGCGGCGATCGCCACCACCCGCGCGGGGACGCCGTCCGGCCCGGGGGCGGTCTTCTTCGCGCGGAGGCTCAAAACCCCCGCGTAGAATTCCGCCGACGTGACCGGGGGCACCTCCGCCTCCGGTGGAGCCGCCCCTTGCGGGGGATCCATTGTTGGTGGGGCGAAGTCGGTCCTGCATGGAAACAGGGACCGAACCACCCCATCCAACAATGCCGGCTCGAGGGTCTCCGACAGTGGGGGACCATAGGGGCGGAGCTGATTCCGCGCCGCCTTGTACGGTCTCCCATAGGGGTCCCTGTTGAGACCCTCCAGCATCTCGGCCCTCGCCGAGTCCTGCGCAGCGCCCATTGCAGACTTGAGGGCCACCGTAGCCTCTCGGTAAGAGGCGTACAGGCGGTCCTCCTCCGCCCGGACTCGGTTCTGGGCGCTGCGCCGCCGGCTCCGCGTGTAGGCCCTTCGGGCCGCCACGCAGGTGGCCCGGAGCCCCGCCAGCTCCTCCGTCCACCAGTACACGGCACGACGGGGAGGCGGACGGCGAGACCGAGGCATGCAGGAGTTGCACACCTCGGTCAAGGACCCCCGTAGCCGGACCGCTGCGGCGTCCACGTCCGGGGCCTCCTCGACAGGGGGAGGCGACAGCCAGTCCTGGAGGAAGGCAGCCTCCCTGGCTGCCTCCCGGTCCAGGCGGGTGAGCGCCCACCGCGGGAAGGGAGATTGCCCAGCGCGGGCCGTCCCCCCTCCCCGCTGTGTGGAGATGTCGAACCGCACGTAACGGTGGTCCGACAAGGTCTCCACCAGCTCCACCCGCCAGTTCACAACGCGGGCGGCTAGCGCGGGGGTTGCGAACGAGACGTCCACCACCGACCCGCCCTGTTGCCGCACACACGTGTGGACCGCCCCCCTGTTGAGGAGGGACACACCGCACGAGGCCGTCCAGAACTCGACGGCGCGTCCCCGGACGTTACAACCGGCGGCCGGGTTGCCCCAGGCCGCCGACTTGGCGTTGAGGTCGCCGAGCACCACGACCTGGCGTGGTGCCGCCCTCCCTACGACAGCAGTGAGGATCTCTAAGAAATCCTCAAAGTCCGAGAGAGGGCGGTTTGGGGAGAAATACACCCCCACTATCGCTATCTCTCCCCACGCGGCGGCCACGTATCCCGGTCCCCTCTCTAAGAGCGAGAGGGGAGGGGAGTCTGTGGAAGACCGCGCCACCAACGCCACTAGGCCATCCCGGTCGCCCAGCCAACGGCCAGGGACCGAGTATGGTTCGGCGACCACCGCCAAGTCCACCAACCACTCAGCCATGGTCTGCATCAGCAGATCCTGGGCTGTCCTGCAGTGGTTGGCGTTCGCCTGAAGGATGCGATGTTCGACCCTGGGCATTAGTCGGACATCGCACCCTCCTCCGCTGCCGCCGCAGGAACGGTGGCGTTAGCGGCAACAGCTGGCGCAGGCCCGGTCGGCGCCTGCGCTTTGCCACGCTTAGGGGGGGGATTGCACCTCCTCCCCATCGTGACGTGGCCTGCCAGGCGGCCACTGGCGGCACACACCGCGCAGTGCGGCGTGGCGGCCTGGCAGGAGGAGGCTTTGTGGCCCTCCTTGCCGCACCGGTAGCAAGTGTCCGACCGATCCACTTTGGACGGACACAGGGGCCGGGTGTGGCCGATGCCGAAGCACCGGAAACACCGCAAAGGCTGGTCCTCGAGTGCCCGAACCGCACCCGAGCTAAACCCGACTTGAAGCCGTCCTTTTGCAAGGACGGCTTTGGCAGCTGCGATTGGGCACTCGAGGCGGATTGTGCCCATTCCGCCGCGGCCGGGCCTTATGTCCCGGCCTTGGACTGCCGCCGCACCACAGCCCCCTACCGCTGCGACCGCCGCCACTACCTCCTCCTTGGTGACGGAGTCATCCAACTCCGTCACTTCGATGGCCGCCGACTTGACCGGCCGGGCCACCTTCGCCGAGTCCGCGATGACCTCTTGCAGCTTGGCTGCAAAGAGGTCCGCGTTGGCGCTGCCTTGCGCCCCCGGGAACTCGAATATTCGAGCCCCGGCTTGGGTTCGCCGGCAAGACACTTTGCCGATCCCCAGTTGGGTGGGATCGGCATTGGCACGCGCCCGCGTCAATATGGACGCGTATGTGTCCCCCCGCTCCGCAGCCTCCGCGGTGAGTGTCACCACGACGGCCGCGGTGCTTGGAGGAACGAGCCTCCCCTTTCCCCTTCCTTTCCCCTTCCCCTTTCCCTTGCCAGTCGTCTGTGGCTGGCTGGCCAGGGTGGTTGCGGGGACGGCAGGGACGGCTGTCGGCGCCTTTTTGGCCTTGCCCTTCCCCCTACGGACCACTTCCGTCCACCCTGGCTGGTTGGACGGGGTGGTGGCTGGAAGAAGGGCGTCTTCCTCCTGGGAGGACGGCCCCGGCTCACACTGACTCTTATCCGCTGCGAGCGGCGGTCGGAGGCGTTTCTCCGGCAAGAGCCGGTCCTCAATGCCTGCAAAGCAGGCTCTTGTGAAGGCCCTCTCCTCCATTACGACCTTGCGGATGATATCCTCAAGGTTGGAGGAGGGGCCTTCTGCCGCAGGGCTCGGTTCGGCTTGATTAGGCCTGGCCGTGGCATCAGCCAACTTCTGATGAAGCTGGCTGACCTCCGATTGCAGGCGATCCACTTTCGCCTGCAATTGCCGCGTCTCGTCGGTCGCTTTGCGCTGGACCAGCTCCGTTACGATTCCGCGCATGCTCGCGGCCCGACACTTAAGGGCCTTTTGAATTGTCCCTTTTAGATTGGAGGACTTAGAGGCGACATCCACTATCTCCTCTTCGTCCTCCTCCGCCATTTGCTCCAGCTCAGCCAGGGAGTGGTCCGCGTACACAACGCGGGACGCGCCGTACCCGGACTTGGCCCGGGCAACGCGCGCCCGCTGCTCCTTCGCAATGACCTGCTCCTCCAGGTCTTGCTGGAGCTGCACCCGTCTAGCCAGGTCTAGCTGGCGCTGGGCGTCCGCAAGCCCAACGACGTGGGTGTCCGCAGCTGTCGTTGGCTTTTTTGCCTTCAACTGCCGCGCCGACCCCGACCCCGATGAGCCCTCGGACCCATCCTTTCGGAAGGCCCGCTTACGCGACTGCGCATCGGCCGCGTCCGACACACTGACGAATGTGTCGGAGTCTGACGACTCGTCCGCCCTTCCGAAGAAGCTAACCGCAGACGGCGCGCGGCTAGCCTCTGACGCCGAAGCGTCGGAGTGGCCCTGAGAAGGGCCTTTTGGTTGGCCCTGAGAAGGGCCTTTGGGTTGGCCCTGAGAAGGGCCTTTGGGTTGGCCCTGAGAAGGGCCTTTTTTGAACCGCCCGGAGGCGTCCCGCGTGGGTTTAGGCATTGCCTAAAATAAAATAAAATTCCGCAAACTCGAGAGCAACAAGACAAATATAGCTACGAGAGCACAGAGCACTTTGGCCAGTCCCAGTCTGCCACTCCGTTACGGTGGTCAGAACTGGGCTGTTTCCAGGGGACGCGACGTGGACGCAAGCTCTGTGGGGTGGTCCCCCAACCTAACCTTTTTTTTTTTTTTTTTTTTTTTTTTTTTTTTTTTGACGCTGGGAAAAAATGCATTACGCATACCCTCCCGTCGGGGGACGGGAGGGGTATGTGGGACTCCCCGGGCGAACCCGGTATACCCACTAAAACGACCCAGCGCATTCCCGCTTCGTCAGAGTGGAGGGGGACTGGGAAACCGGCACAGCCTTTACTTCCAGTCCCCCGCCGACGATTGCAAGGCAAGACCCCTCACACCCTCACGGGTGTGGGGGGTCGGGAATGACCGACGGTGGTGACGGCTGCAATGCGGGTGGAGGCACCCCCGTGCCTGCCGCCCGCCCGTCACCATGAGGAGGGAGGGCACGACGCCTTCTCCCCCTTCTCCGTCTGCGGAGCGGCGCAGCGAGAGGGTCGTCCTCCCGCGCCCGCTCCGCCTCCTCCTTCTGCAAGAGTACGTCCTCGCAGAAGGAGGCTACTGCCGACCAGGCCTCCTCGCTCCCCAGCATGGCGTTAACCACGCCGGGAAGCGAGAGGTCCGGTCCGACCACCGCGGTGAGACGGCGGCGCAGCCCGGACCACGCCGGGCACACCTCGAGGGTGTGCTGCGCCGTGTCCTCCGCCGCGCCGCAGTCGTGGCACGCCGGGGTCTCCTCCCTCCCGATCCGGTGCAGGTGCGATCCGAAGCACCCATGCCCAGACAACACCTGGACCAGACGGAAAGAGAGGAAACCGTGAGACCGCTCGAGCCAGCCCTGCAGGACCGGACCGAGCGCATCCAACGTCCGGCGGCCAAAGGCGGCGCTGGCGAGGTCCTCCGTCCAATGGAGGACGATGGCGTCCTTCGCCTCTCGCCGCACCGCCTCCCGCTCTTCGCCCGTGGGGCGCTCCCCGAGCGCCTTTCGGCGCTCCGTCCACTCGTACACTCTGGCGAGCACCCAAGCCTCCAATTCCCATGGAGGGGTGCCCGCCAGAGCGCACGCCGCCGAAAAGCCCACTGAGCGGTAAGCCCTCGCCACCCGCTGTGCAATAGCCCGCTGGGGCCTGCGGATGGCGGTAGCGTTCTCCCTCCTATGGAGGGAGTCCGCCCAGATGGGTGCCCCATATAGGGCCATGCTCCGCAAAATGCCGGCATAGAGGCGCCGGCACTTCGCCTTGGGCCCCCCCAGGTTTGGGAGGAGCCATGAGAGGGCGTCCGCGGCCTTCAACAGGCGCGTCGACAACCCGCTGAAATGCGGGCCGAAGCGCCACCTGTCGTCCAGCACCAGCCCCAGATATTTCATCCGGGGCTGGACCCCTATACGGACACCCTCCACGACGATGTGGCCGTCGGGAGGGCAGCGCTGCCGGGGACCGCGAAAGAACACGGCCTCCGTTTTGTGCAGCGCCACCCTCAATCCCAGGCGGCGGATCCTCTCTGCCACCAAGGATCCGCCAGCCGAGGCCAAACAAGCCGCGTCGGCGAAGTTCCTCCCCCGGGCAGTAAGGAGAGTGTCATCCGCGTAGCAGATGACACTCGTGCCCGGGAGGAGGGCTCCCCGCAAGAGCCAGTCGAAGCCGATGTTCCACAAGGGAGGGCCTAGCACCGACCCCTGCGGAACACCGGACTCTGCGCCGTACCGCCTCACTGTGGCCAACCTGTCTACGAGGAGGACCTCTCGGCCCTCCAAGTAACTGGCCAGCAGGTCCCGCAAGTATTGGGGCACTCCGTGATATCGGAGTGCCTCCAATATCGTCGAGTGGGGGACGGAGTTGAAGGCGTTGGCAATGTCGAATGACACCGCCAGCACCCCGTCCCCCGCCTCCACCGCCTCCTTTACCTGGCCCTTGAGTAGGGCCAGCGCATCGATCGTCGAACGCCCACGACGGAAACCGAATTGGGCGTCCGACAGATCCGGCCCTACCCCCCTCAGGTGGTTTTCAAGTCTCCCGGCGACAATCCCCTCGAACATTTTACCGACCTCATCGAGTAAAACGATGGGCCGGTATGCCGAGGGCGAGTCCACCGGGCGACCCTCCTTTCGGAGGAGGCATAGCTGCCCCTCCTTCCACAGTTTCGGGAACCTCCCAGCCGTAAAACACAGGCTGAAGAGGTCCCGAAACCTGTCCTCCATTTCGGTGGCGGCGATCGCCACCACCCGCGCGGGGACGCCGTCCGGCCCGGGGGCGGTCCTCTTCGCGCGGAGGCTCAAAACCCCCGCGTAGAATTCCGCCGACGTGACCGGGGGCACCCCCGCCTCCGGTGGAGCCGCCCCTTGCGGGGGATCCATTGTTGGTGGGGCGAAGTCGGTCCTGCCTGGAAATAGGGACCGAACCACCCCATCCAACAATGCCGGCTCGAGGGTCTCCGACAGTGGGGGACCATAGGGGCGGAGCTGATTCCGCGCCGCCTTGTACGGTCTCCCATAGGGGTCCCTGTCGAGACCCTCCAGCATCTCGGCCCTCGCCGAGTCCTGCGCAGCGCCCATTGCAGACTTGAGGGCCACCGTAGCCTCTCGGTAAGAGGCGTACAGGCGGTCCTCCTCCGCCCGGACTCGGTTCTGGGCGCTGCGCCGCCGGCTCCGCGTGTAGGCCCTTCGGGCCGCCACGCAGGTGGCCCGGAGCCCCGCCAGCTCCTCCGTCCACCAGTACACGGCACGACGGGGAGGCGGACGGCGAGACCGAGGCATGCAGGAGTTGCACACCTCGGTCAAGGACCCCCGTAGCCGGACCGCTGCGGCGTCCACGTCCGGGGCCTCCTCGACAGGGGGAGGCGACAGCCAGTCCTGGAGGAAGGCAGCCTCCCTGGCTGCCTCCCGGTCCAGGCGGGTGAGCGCCCACCGCGGGAAGGGAGATTGCCCAGCGCGGGCCGTCCCCCCTCCCCGCTGTGTGGAGATGTCGAACCGCACGTAACGGTGGTCCGACAAGGTCTCCACCAGCTCCACCCGCCAGTTCACAACGCGGGCGGCCAGCGCGGGGGTGGCGAACGAGACGTCCACCACCGACCCGCCCTGTTGCCGCACACACGTGTGGACCGCCCCCCTGTTGAGGAGGGACACACCGCACGAGGCCGACCAAAACTCGACGGCGCGTCCCCGGACGTTACAACCGGCGGCCGGGTTGCCCCAGGCCGCCGACTTGGCGTTGAGGTCGCCGAGCACCACGACCTGGCGTGGTGCCGCCCTCCCTACGACAGCAGTGAGGATCTCTAAGAAATCCTCAAAGTCCGAGAGAGGGCGGTTTGGGGAGAAATACACCCCCACTATCGCTATCTCTCCCCACGCGGCGGCCACGTATCCCGGTCCCCTCTCTAAGAGCGAGAGGGGAGGGGAGTCTGTGGAAGACCGCGCCACCAACGCCACTAGGCCATCCCGGTCGCCCAGCCAACGGCCAGGGACCGAGTATGGTTCGGCGACCACCGCCAAGTCCACCAACCACTCAGCCATGGTCTGCATCAGCAGATCCTGGGCTGTCCTGCAGTGGTTGGCGTTCGCCTGAAGGATGCGATGTTCGACTCTGGGCATTAGTCGGACATCGCACCCTCCTCCGCTGCCGCCGCAGGAACGGCGGCGTTAGCGGCAACAGCTGGCGCAGGCCCGGTCGGTGCCTGCGCTTTGCCACGCTTAGGGGGGGGATTGCACCTCCTCCCCATCGTGACGTGGCCTGCCAGGCGGCCACTGGCGGCACACACCGCGCAGTGCGGCGTCGCGGCCTGGCAGGAGGAGGCTTTGTGGCCCTCCTTGCCGCAGCGGTAGCAAGTGTCCGACCGATCCACTTTGGACGGACACAGGGGCCGGGTGTGGCCGATGCCGAAGCACCGGAAACACCTCAAAGGCTGGTCCTCGAGCGCCCTAACCGCACCCGAGCTAAAGCCGACTTGAAGCCGTCCTTTTGCAAGGACGGCTTTGGCAGCTGCGATTGGGCACTCGAGGCGGATTGAGCCCATTCCGCTGCGGCCGGGCCTTATCTCTCGGCTTTGGACCGCCGCTGCACCACAGCCCCCTACCGCTGCGACCGCCGCCACTACCTCCTCCTTGGTGACGGAGTCATCCAACTCCGTCACTTCGATGGCCGCCGACTTGACCGGCCGGGCCACCCTCGCCGAGTCCGCGATGACCTCTTGCAGCTTTGCTGCGAAGAGGTCCGCGTGGGCACTCCCCTCGGCCCCCGGGAACTCGAATATTCGAGCCCCGGCCTGGGTCCGCCGGCAGGACACACTGCCGATCCCCAGCTGAGCGGGATCGGCATTGCCACGCGCCCGCACCAGAATGGAGGCGTAGGTCTCCCCTCGCCCCGCAGCCTCCGCGGTGAGCGTCACCACGACGGCCGCGGTCTTAGGAGGGACCAACTTCCCCCTTCCCTTCCCCTTTCCCTTGCCGGTCGTCTGCGACTGGCTGGGAGCGGGGGTGGCGAGGACGGCAGGGACGGCCGCCGACGACTTTTTCCCCTTCCCTTTGCCCTTCTTCCCACGGCCCACCTTCGTCCACTCGTTGGACGGGGTGGTCGACGGAAGCAGGGCGTCTTCCGCCTGGGACGAGGACGGCCCCGGCTCAGACCGCCTTTCATCCGCCTGGGAGGAGGACGGCTCCGGCTCAGACCGCCCCTTATCCGCCGCAAGCGGCGGTCGGAGGCGCTTCTCCGGCAGGAGCCGGTCCTCAATTCCTGCTAAGCAGGCTCTTGTGAAGGCCCTCTCCTCCAATATTACCTTGCGGATGACATCCTCAAGGTTGGAGGAGGGGCCTCCTGCCGCCGGGCTCGCCTTGGCCCGTTGTGGCTGGGCCGAGACAGGGCCCTCTGCCACAGGGCTTGCCTTGGCCTGCTCTGGCCGGGCCGTGGCTTCAGCCAGCTTCTGATGAAGCTGGCTGACCTCCGACTGCAGGCGATCCACCCTCGCCTGCAGTTGCCGCGTCTCGTCGCTGGTCGTCCGCTGGACCAACTCAGCGACGACACCACGCAGGCTCGCGGCCCTGCACTTTAGGGCCTTTTGAAAAGTGCCCTTTAGGTTGGAGGACTTAGAGGCGACCTCCACGATCTCCTCCTCGTCCTCCTCCGCCATCCTCTGGAGCTCCTCCAGAGACTGGTCCGCGTACAGAACGCGGGACGCACCGTACCCGGACTTTGCCCGGGCAGCCTGCGCCCGCTTCTCATTAGCGGCCACCCGCTCCTCCAGCTCTTGCTGGAGTTGCGCCTTCCGGGCCAGGTCTAACTGGCGCTGGGCGTCCGAGAGCCCAACGACGTGTGTATCCGCAGCCGTCGCCGTCGGCTTTTTAGCCTTCGACAACGGCTTGGACCCCGAAGCCGAAGAACTCTCGGACCCACAGCTCAGAAAGACGCGCTTTCGCGTCCGAGAGCCACTCGCGTTCGACACACCAACGAGCGAGTCGCTGTCAGACGACTCTGCCCCGCCGTAGTAGCTAGCCGCAGACGGCGCGCGGCTAGCCTCTGACGTTGATGCGTCGGGGTGGCCCTGAGAAGGGCCTTTTGGTTGGCCCTGAGAAGGGCCTTTGGGTTGGCCCTGACAAGGGCCTTTTGGTTTAAAAAATCGCCCGCAGGCGTCCCGCGATTGCTTGGGCATACCGCAGATTCTCGTAGAACAACGCAATGGATAAAATAAGCTACGAGAGCACAGAGCACTTTAGCCAGTCCCAGTCTGCCACTCCGTTACGGTGGTCAGAACTGGGCTGTTTCCAGGGGACACGACAAGGACGTAAGCTCTGTGGGGTGGTCCCCCAACCTAACCTAACCTTTTTTTTTTTTTTTTTTTTTTTTTTTTGACGCTGGGAAAAAATGCATTACGCATACCCTCCCGTCGGGGGATGGGAGGGGTATGTGGGACTCCCCGGGCGGCCAAATACCACGGTATACCCACTAAAACGACCCAGCGCATTCCCGCTTCGTCATAGTGGAGGGGGACTGGGAAACCGGCACAGCCTTTACTTCCAGTCCCCCGCCGACGAACACACAAGGCGGACCCCCCTCTTGTCCTCACGGCACGGACGTGGAGGGGGGGTTCGGGAATGACCGACGGAGGTGACGGGTGCAATGCGGGCGGAGGCACCCCCGCGCCTGTCGCCCGCCCGTCACCGTGAGGAGGGAGGGCAAATGCCCCTTCCCCACCCCCGCCCGCAGAGCAGCGCAGCGGGAGTAAACTCCCGCGCGCGCTCCGCTGACCAGGCCTCCTCTCCACACTCCCCAGCATGGCCTCGACCACGCCGGGAAGCGGGAGGCCCAGTCCCCCGCGGCACTCCCCTGCTGTGCCCTCCGCTATGCCCGCTGCTCAGAGGGCACGCAGGGGAACGCACACCGCACATCGCATGAGTCATCACACGACGTGCGGTGCGCCCCTCCCCAGAAAGCGCCTGGTGGTTTTTTGTTGCGTCTATTTCTTATGGAATTAGACCAAGAACAGGGCGGCAACCACGTGAAGGTAACACACCAGACTTGCCTTGAGGATCTACACGACCGTAGCGCTCCCCCTCAAGACCCCGCCACCCTACCGCCTCTGAGGGAGGCAGTAAGGTAGACCTGCATCTATGCTACCAAGCAAAGCATGTGCAAAGCTTGTCGTTGTGCAACCGCGAAAGCATAAATACAGATCCGCCCCAACCTAACCTAACCTAACCTTTTTTTTTTTTTTTTTTTTTTTTTTTTTGACGCTGGGAAAAAATGCATTATGCATACCCTCCCGTCGGGGGATGGGAGGGGTATGTGGGACTCCCCGGGCGGCCAAACACCACGGTATACCCACTAAAACGACCCAGCGCATTCCCGCTTCGTCATAGTGGAGGGGGACTGGGAAACCGGCACAGCCTTTACTTCCAGTCCCCCGCCGACGAACACACAAGGCGGACTCCCCTCTTGTCCTCACCGCACGGACGTGGAGGGGGGGTTCGGGAATGACCGACGGAGGTGACGGGTGCAATGCGGGCGTAGGCACCCCCGCGCCTGTCGCCCGCCCGTCACCGTGAGGAGGGAGGGCAAACGCCCCTTCCCCCCCCCCCCGCCCGCAGAGCAGCGCAGCGAGAGTAAACTCCCGCTGGCGCTCCGCCTCCTCCTTCTGCGAAATCGCAGAAGGAGGCAACCGCTGACCAGGCCTCCTCGCTCCCCAGCATGGTGTTCCGTGGCACGCACGCCGGGAAGCGGGAAGCCCAGTCGCCCGCGAGGTGACGGGTGCAATGCGAGCGAAGGCACCTCCGTGCCTGTCGCCCGCCCGTCACCGTGAGGGGGGAGGGCAAACGCCCCTTCCCCCCCTCTCCGCTAGCGGAGCGGCGCAGCGGGAGAGTCCTCCCGCGCGCGCTCCGCTGACCAGGCCTCCTCTCCACACTCCCCAGCATGGCCTCGACCACGCCGGGAAGCGGGAGGCCCAGTCCCCCGCGGCACTCCCCTGCTGTGCCCTCCTGGATGCTCAGAGGGCACGCAGGGGAACGCACACCGCACATCGCATGAGTCATCACACGACGTGCGGCGCGCCCCTCCCCAGAAAGCGCCTGGTGGTTTTTTGTTGCGTCTATTTCTTATGGAATTAGACCAAGAACAGGGCGGCAACCACGTGAAGGTAACACACCAGACTTGCCTTGAGGATCTACACGACCGTAGCGCTCCCCCTCAAGACCCCGCCACCCTACCGCCTCTGAGGGAGGCAGTAAGGTAGACCTGCATCTATGCTACCAAGCAAAGCTTGTCGTTGTGCAACCGCGAAAGCATAAATACAGATCCGCCCCAACCTAACCTTTTTTTTTTTTTTTTTTTTTTTTTTTGACGCTGGGAAAAAATGCATTACGCATACCCTCCCGTCGGGGGACGGGAGGGGTATGTGGGACTCCCCGGGCGAACCCGGTATACCCACTAAAACGACCCAGCGCATTCCCGCTTCGTCAGAGTGGAGGGGGACTGGGAAACCGGCACAGCCTTTACTTCCAGTCCCCCGCCGACGATTGCAAGGCAAGACCCCTCACACCCTCACGGGTGTGGGGGGTCGGGAATGACCGACGGTGGTGACGGCTGCAATGCAGGCGGAGGCACCCCCGTGCCTGCCGCCCGCCCGTCACCATGAGGAGGGAGGGCACGACGCCTTCTCCCCCTTCTCCGTCTGCGGAGCGGCGCAGCGAGAGGGTCGTCCTCCCTCGCCCGCTCCGCCTCCTCCTTCTGCAAGAGTACGTCCTCGCAGAAGGAGGCTACTGCCGACCAGGCCTCCTCGCTCCCCAGCATGGCGTTTACCACGCCGGGAAGCGAGAGGTCCGGTCCGACCACCGCGGTGAGACCGCGGCGCAGCTCGGACCACGCCGGGCACTCCTCGAGGGTGTGCTGCGCCGTGTCCTCCGCCGCGCCGCAGTCGTGGCACGCCGGGGTTTCCTCCCTCCCGATCCGGTGCAGGTGCGATCCGAAGCATCCATGCCCAGACAACACCTGCACCAGACGGAAAGAGAGGAAACCGTGGGACCGCTCGAGCCAGCCCTGCAGGACCGGACCGAGCGCATCCAACGTCCGGCGGCCAAAGGCGGCGCTGGTGAGGTCCTCCGTCCAATGGAGGACGATGGCGTCCTTCGCCTCTCGCCGCACCGCCTCCCGCTCTTCGCCCATGGGGCGCTCCCCGAGCGCCTTTCGGCGCGCCGTCCACTCGTACACTCTGGCGAGCACCCAAGCCTCCAATTCCCATGGAGGGGTGCCCGCCAGAGCGCACGCCGCCGAAAAGCCCACTGAGCGGTAAGCCCTCGCCACCCGCTGTGCAATAGCCCGCTGGGGCTTGCGGATGGCGGTAGCGTTCTCCCTCCTATGGAGGGAGTCCGCCCAGATGGGTGCCCCATATAGGGCCATGCTCCGCAAAATGCCGGCATAGAGGCGCCGGCACTTCGCTTTGGGCCCCCCCAGGTTTGGGAGGAGCCATGAGAGGGCGTCCGCGGCCTTCAACAGGCGCGTCGACAGCCCGCTGAAATGCGGGCCGAAGCGCCACCTGTCGTCCAGCACCAGCCCCAGATATTTCATCCGGGGCTGGACCCCTATACGGACGCCCTCCACGACGATGTGGCCGTCGGGAGGGCAGCGCTGCCGGGGACCGCGAAAGAACACGGCCTCCGTTTTGTGCAGCGCCACCCTCAATCCCAGGCGGCGGATCCTCTCTGCCACCAAGGATCCGCCAGCCGAGGCCAAACAAGCCGCGTCGGCGAAGTTCCTCCCCCGGGCAGTAAGGAGAGTGTCATCCGCGTAGCAGATGACACTCGTGCCCGGGAGGAGGGCTCCCCGCAAGAGCCAGTCGAAGCCGATGTTCCACAAGGGAGGGCCTAGCACCGACCCCTGCGGAACACCGGACTCTGCGCCGTACCGCCCCTTGCGGGGGATCCATTGTTGGTGGGGCGAAGTCGGTCCTGCCTGGAAATAGGGACCGAACCACCCCATCCAACAATGCCGGCTCGAGGGTCTCCGACAGTGGGGGACCATAGGGGCGGAGCTGATTCCGCGCCGCCTTGTACGGTCTCCCATAGGGGTCCCTGTCGAGACCCTCCAGCATCTCGGCCCTCGCCGAGTCCTGCGCAGCGCCCATTGCAGACTTGAGGGCCACCGTAGCCTCTCGGTAAGAGGCGTACAGGCGGTCCTCCTCCGCCCGGACTCGGTTCTGGGCGCTGCGCCGCCGGCTCCGCGTGTAGGCCCTTCGGGCCGCCACGCAGGTGGCCCGGAGCCCCGCCAGCTCCTCCGTCCACCAGTACACGGCACGACGGGGAGGCGGACGGCGAGACCGAGGCATGCAGGAGTTGCACACCTCGGTCAAGGAACCCCGTAGCCGGACCGCTGCGGCGTCCACGTCCGGGGCCTCCTCGACAGGGGGAGGCGACAGCCAGTCCTGGAGGAAGGCAGCCTCCCTGGCTGCCTCCCGGTCCAGGCGGGTGAGCGCCCACCGCGGGAAGGGAGATTGCCCAGCGCGGGCCGTCCCCCCTCCCCGCTGTGTGGAGATGTCGAACCGCACGTAACGGTGGTCCGACAAGGTCTCCACCAGCTCCACCCGCCAGTTCACGACGCGGGCGGCCAGCGCGGGGGTGGCGAACGAGACGTCCACCACCGACCCGCCCTGTTGCCGCACACACGTGTGGACCGCCCCCCTGTTGAGGAGGGACACACCGCACGAGGCCGTCCAAAACTCGACGGCGCGTCCCCGGACGTTACAACCGGCGGCCGGGTTGCCCCAGGCCGCCGACTTGGCGTTGAGGTCGCCGAGCACCACGACCTGGCGTGGTGCCGCCCTCCCTACGACAGCAGTGAGGATCTCTAAGAAGTCCTCAAAGTCCGAGAGAGGGCGGTTTGGGGAGAAATACACCCCCACTATCGCTATCTCTCCCCACGCGGCGGCCACGTATCCCGGTCCCCTCTCTAAGAGCGAGAGGGGAGGGGAGTCTGTGGAAGACCGCGCCACCAACGCCACTAGGCCATCCCGGTCGCCCAGCCAACGGCCAGGGACCGAGTATGGTTCGGCGACCACCGCCAAGTCCACCAACCACTCAGCCATGGTCTGCATCAGCAGATCCTGGGCTGTCCTGCAGTGGTTGGCGTTCGCCTGAAGGATGCGATGTTCGACCCTGGGCATTAGTCGGACATCGCGCCCTCCTCCGCTGCCGCCGCAGGAACGGCGGCGTTAGCGGCAACAGCTGGCGCAGGCCCGGTCGGCGCCTGCGCTTTGCCACGCTTAGGGGGGGGATTGCACCTCCTCCCCATCGTGACGTGGCCTGCCAGGAGGCCACTGGCGGCACACACCGCGCAGTGCGGCGTGGCGGCCTGGCAGGAGGAGGCTTTGTGGCCCTCCTTGCCGCAGCGGTAGCAAGTGTCCGACCGATCCACTTTGGACGGACACAGGGGCCGGGTGTGGCCGATGCCGAAGCACCGGAAACACCGCAAAGGCTGGTCCTCGAGTGCCCGAACCGCACCCGAGCTAAACCCGACTTGAAGCCGTCCTTTTGCAAGGACGGCTTTGGCAGCTGCGATTGGGCACTCGAGGCGGATTGTGCCCATTCCGCCGCGGCCGGGCCTTATGCCCCGGCCTTGGACCGCCGCTGCACCACAGCCCCCTACCGCTGCGACCGCCGCCACTACCTCCTCCTTGGTGACGGAGTCATCCAACTCCGTCACTTCGATGGCCGCCGACTTGACCGGCCGGGCCACCCTCGCCGAGTCCGCGATGACCTCTTGCAGCTTGGCTGCGAAGAGGTCCGCGTGGGCACTCCCCTCGGCCCCCGGGAACTCGAATATTCGAGCCCCGGCCTGGGTCCGCCGGCAGGACACACTGCCGATCCCCAGCTGAGCGGGATCGGCATTGCTACGCGCCCGCACCAGGATGGAGGCGTAGGTCTCCCCCCGCCCCGCAGCCTCCGCGGTGAGCGTCACCACGACGGCTGCGGTTTTAGGGGGGACTAACTTCCCCCTTCCCTTCCTCTTTCCCTTGCCAGTCGTCTGTGGCTGGCTGGCCAGGGTGGTTGCGGGGACGGCAGGGACGGCTGTCGGCGCCTTTTTGGCCTTGCCCTTCCCCCTACGGACCACTTCCGTCCACCCTGGCTGGTTGGACGGGGTGGTGGCTGGAAGAAGGGCGTCTTCCTCCTGGGAGGACGGCCCCGGCTCACACTGCCTCTTATCCGCCGCGAGCGGCGGTCGGAGGCGTTTCTCCGGCAAGAGCCGGTCCTCAATGCCTGCAAAGCAGGCTCTTGTGAAGGCCCTCTCCTCCATTACGACCTTGCGGATGACATCCTCAAGGTTGGAGGAGGGGCCCTCTGCCGCCGGGCTCGCCTTGGCCCGTTGTGGCTGGGCCGAGACAGGGCCCTCTGCCACAGGGCCTGCCTTGGCCTGCTCTGGCCGGGCCGTGGCTTCAGCCAGCTTCTGATGAAGCTGGCTGACCTCCGACTGCAGGCGATCCACCCTCGCCTGCAGTTGCCGCGTCTCGTCGCTGGTCGTCCGCTGGACCAACTCAGCGACGACACCACGCAGGCTCGCGGCCCTGCACTTTAGGGCCTTTTGCAGAGTGCCCTTTAGGTTGGAGGACTTAGAGGCGACCTCCACGATCTCCTCCTCGTCCTCCTCCGCCATCCTCTGGAGCTCTTCCAGGGACTGGTCCGCGTACAGAACGCGGGACGCACCGTACCCGGACTTTGCCCGGGCAGCCTGCGCCCGCTTCTCCTTAGCGGCCACCCGCTCCTCCAGCTCTTGCTGGAGCTGCGCCCGTCTAGCCAGGTCTAGCTGGCGCTGGGCGTCCGCAAGCCCAATGACGTGGGTGTCCGCAGCTGTCGTTGGCTTTTTTGCCTTCGACCGCCGCGCCGACCCCGACCCCGATGAGCCCTCGGACCCATCCTTTCGGAAGGCCCGCTTACGCGACTGCGCATCGGCCGCGTCCGACACACTGACGAATGTGTCGTCGGAGTCTGACGACTCGTCCGCCCTTCCGAAGAAGCTAACCGCAGACGGCGCGCGGCTAGCCTCTGACGCCGAAGCGTCGGAGTGGCCCTGAGAAGGGCCTTTTGGTTGGCCCTGAGAAGGGCCTTTGGGTTGGCCCTGAGAAGGGCCTTTTTTGAACCGCCCGGAGGCGTCCCGCGAAGGTTTAGGCATTGCCTAAAATAAAATAAAATAAAATCCCGCAAACTCGACAGCAACAAGGCAAATAGAATAGCTACGAGAGCACAGAGCACTTTGGCCAGTCCCAGTCTGCCACTCCGTTACGGTGGTCAGAACTGGGCTGTTTCCAGGGGACGCGACGTGGACGCAAGCTCTGTGGGGTGGTCCCCCGCCCCAACCTAACCTTTTTTTTTTTTTTTTTTTTTTTTTTTTTTTTTTTTTTTTTTTTTTTTTTTTGACGCTGGGAAAAAATGCATTACGCATACCCTCCCGTCGGGGGATGGGAGGGGTATGTGGGACTCCCCGGGCGGCCAAACACCACGGTATACCCACTAAAACGACCCAGCGCATTCCCGCTTCGTCATAGTGGAGGGGGACTGGGAAACCGGCACAGCCTTTACTTCCAGTCCCCCGCCGACGAACACACAAGGCGGACCCCCCTCTTGTCCTCACGGCACGGACGTGGAGGGGGGGTTCGGGAATGACCGACGGAGGTGACGGGTGCAATGCGGGCGGAGGCACCCCCGCGCCTGTCGCCCGCCCGTCACCGTGAGGAGGGAGGGCAAACGCCCCTTCCCCCCCCCCCCGCCCGCAGAGCAGCGCAGCGAGAGTAAACTCCCGCTGGCGCTCCGCCTCCTCCTTCTGCGAAATCGCAGAAGGAGGCAACCGCTGACCAGGCCTCCTCGCTCCCCAGCATGGTGTTCCGGCACGCACGCCGGGAAGCGGGAGGCCCAGTCGCCCGCGAGGTGACGGGTGCAATGCGAGCGAAGGCACCTCCGTGCCTGTCGCCCGCCCGTCACCGTGAGGGGGGAGGGAAAACGCCCCTTCCCCCCCTCTCCGCTAGCAGAGCGGCGCAGCGGGAGGGTCCTCCCGCGCGCGCTCCGCTGACCAGGCCTCCTCTCCACACTCCCCAGCATGGCCTCGACCACGCCGGGAAGCGGGAGGCCCAGTCCCCCGCGGCACTCCCCTGCTGTGCCCTCCGCTATGCCCGCTGCTCAGAGGGCACGCAGGGGAACGCACACCGCACATCGCATGAGTCATCACACGACGTGCGGTGCGCCCCTCCCCAGAAAGCGCCTGGTGGTTGTTTGTTGCGTCTATTTCTTATGGAATTAGACCAAGAACAGGGCGGCAACCACGTGAAGGTAACACACCAGACTTGCCTTGAGGATCTACACGACCGTAGCGCTCCCCCTCAAGACCCCGCCACCCTACCGCCTCTGAGGGAGGCAGTAAGGTAGACCTGCATCTATGCTACCAAGCAAAGCATGTGCAAAGCTTGTCGTTGTGCAACCGCGAAAGCATAAATACAGATCCGCCCCACCCCAACCTAACCTTTTTTTTTTTTTTTTTTTTTTTTTTTTTTTTTTTTTTTTTTTTTTTTTTTTTTTTTTTTTTTGACGCTGGGAAAAAATGCATTACGCATACCCTCCCGTCGGGGGATGGGAGGGGTATGTGGGACTCCCCGGGCGGCCAAACACCACGGTATACCCACTAAAACGACCCAGCGCATTCCCGCTTCGTCATAGTGGAGGGGGACTGGGAAACCGGCACAGCCTTTACTTCCAGTCCCCCGCCGACGAACACTCAAGGCGGACCCCCCTCTTGTCCTCACGGCACGGACGTGGAGGGGGGGTTCGGGAATGACCGACGGAGGTGACGGGTGCAATGCGGGCGTAGGCACCCCCGCGCCTGTCGCCCGCCCGTCACCGTGAGGAGGGAGGGCAAACGCCCCTTCCCCCCCCCCGCCCGCAGAGCAGCGCAGCGAGAGTAAACTCCCGCTGGCGCTCCACCTCCTCCTTCTGCGAAATCGCAGAAGGAGGCAACCGCTGACCAGGCCTCCTCGCTCCCCAGCATGGTGTTCCGTGGCACGCACGCCGGGAAGCGTGAGGCCCAGTCGCCCGCAAGGTGACGGGTGCAATGCGGGCAGAGGCACCTCCGTGCCTGTCACCCGCCCGTCACCGTGAGGAGGGAGGGCAAATGCCCCTTCCCCCCCTCTCCGCTAGCGGAGCGGCGCAACGAGAGGGACCTCCCGCGCGCGCTCCGCTGACCAGGCCTCCTCTCCACACTCCCCAGCATGGCCTCGACCACGCCGGGAAGCAGGAGGCCCAGTCCCCCGCGGCACTCCCCTGCTGTGCCCTCTGCTATGCCCGCTGCTCAGAGGGCACGCAGGGGAACGCACACCGCACATCGCATGAGTCATCACACGACGTGCGGTGCGCCCCTCCCCAGAAAGCGCCTGGTGGTTTTTTGTTGCGTCTATTTCTTATGGAATTAGACCAAGAACAGGGCGGCAACCACGTGAAGGTAACACACCAGACTTGCCTTGAGGATCTACACGACCGTAGCGCTCCCCCTCAAGACCCCGCCACCCTACCGCCTCTGAGGGAGGCAGTAAGGTAGACCTGCATCTATGCTACCAAGCAAAGCTTGTCGTTGTGCAACCGCGAAAGCATAAATACAGATCCGCCCCACCCCAACCTAACCTTTTTTTTTTTTTTTTTTTTTTTTTTTTTTTGACGCTGGGAAAAAATGCATTACGCATACCCTCCCGTCGGGGGACGGGAGGGGTATGTGGGACTCCCCGGGCGAACCCGGTATACCCACTAAAACGACCCAGCGCATTCCCGCTTCGTCAGAGTGGAGGGGGACTGGGAAACCGGCACAGCCTTTACTTCCAGTCCCCCGCCGACGATTACAAGGCAAGACCCCTCACACCCTCACGGGTGTGGGGGGTCGGGAATGACCGACGGTGGTGACGGCTGCAATGCGGGCGGAGGCACCCCCGTGCTTGCCGCCCGCCCGTCACCATGAGGAGGGAGGGCACGACGCCTTCTCCCCCTTCTCCGTCTGCGGAGGGGCGCAGCGAGAGGGTCGTCCTCCCGCGCCCGCTCCGCCTCCTCCTTCTGCAAGAGTACGTCCTCGCAGAAGGAGGCTACTGCCGACCAGGCCTCCTCGCTCCCCAGCATGGCGTTAACCACGCCGGGAAGCGAGAGGTCCGGTCCGACCACCGCGGTGAGACCGCGGCGCAGCTCGGACCACGCCGGGCACACCTCGAGGGTGTGCTGTGCCGTGTCCTCCGACGCGCCGCAGTCGTGGCACGCCGGGGTTTCCTCCCTCCCGATCCGGTGCAGGTGCGATCCGAAGCAGCCGTGCCCAGACAACACCTGCACCAGACGGAAAGAGAGGAAACCGTGGGACCGCTCGAGCCAGCCCTGCAGGACCGGACCGAGCGCATCCAACGTCCGGCGGCCAAAGGCGGCGCTGGCGAGGTCCTCCGTCCAATGGAGGACGATGGCGTCCTTCGCCTCTCGCCGCACCGCCTCCCGCTCTTCGCCCGTGGGGCGCTCCCCGAGCGCCTTTCGGCGCGCCGTCCACTCGTACACTCTGGCGAGCACCCAAGCCTCCAATTCCCATGGAGGGGTGCCCGCCAGAGCGCACGCCGCCGAAAAGCCCACTGAGCGGTAAGCCCTCGCCACCCGCTGTGCAATAGCCCGCTGGGGCCTGCGGATGGCGGTAGCGTTCTCCCTCCTATGGAGGGAATCCGCCCAGATGGGTGCCCCATATAGGGCCATGCTCCGCAAAATGCCGGCATAGAGGCGCCGGCACTTCGCCTTGGGCCCCCCCAGGTTTGGGAGGAGCCATGAGAGGGCGTCCGCGGCCTTCAACAGGCGCGTCGACAGCCCGCTGAAATGCGGGCCGAAGCGCCACCTGTCGTCCAGCACCAGCCCCAGATATTTCATCCGGGGCTGGACCCCTATACGGACGCCCTCCACGACGATGTGGCCGTCGGGAGGGCAGCGCTGCCGGGGACCGCGAAAGAACACGGCCTCCGTTTTGTGCAGCGCCACCCTCAATCCCAGGCGGCGGATCCTCTCTGCCACCAAGGATCCGCCAGCCGAGGCCAAACAAGCCGCGTCGGCAAAGTTCCTCCCCCGGGCAGTAAGGAGAGTGTCATCCGCGTAGCAGATGACACTCGTGCCCGGGAGGAGGGCTCCCCGCAAGAGCCAGTCGAAGCCGATGTTCCACAAGGGAGGGCCTAGCACCGACCCCTGTGGAACACCGGACTCTGCGCCGTACCGCCTCACCGTGGCCAGCCTGTCTACGAGGAGGACCTCTCGGCCCTCCAAGTAACTGGCCAGCAGGTCCCGCAAGTATTGGGGCACTCCGTGATATCGGAGTGCCTCCAATATCGTCGAGTGGGGGACGGAGTTGAAGGCGTTGGCAATGTCGAACGACACCGCCAGCACTCCGTCCCCCGCCTCCACCGCCTCCTTCACCTGGCCCTTGAGTAGGGCCAGCGCATCGATCGTCGAACGCCCACGACGGAAACCGAATTGGGCGTCCGACAGATCCGGCCCTACCCCCCTCAGGTGGCTTTCCAGTCTCCCGGCGACAATCCCCTCGAACATTTTACCGACCTCATCGAGTAAAACGATGGGCCGGTATGCCGAGGGTGAGTCCACCGGGCGACCCTCCTTTCGGAGGAGGCATAGCTGCCCCTCCTTCCACAGTTTCGGGAACCTCCCAGCCGTAAAACACAGGCTGAAGAGGTCCCGAAACCTGTCCTCCATTTCGGTGGCGGCGATCGCCACCACCCGCGCGGGGACGCCGTCCGGCCCGGGGGCGGTCTTCTTCGCGCGGAGGCTCAAAACCCCCGCGTAGAATTCCGCCGACGTGACCGGGGGCACCTCCGCCTCCGGTGGAGCCGCCCCTTGCCGGGGATCCATTGTTGGTGGGGCGAAGTCGGTCCTGCCCGGAAACAGGGACCGAACCACCCCATCCAACAGTGCCGGCTCGAGGGTCTCCGACAGTGGGGGACCATAGGGGCGGAGCTGATTCCGCGCCGCCTTGTACGGTCTCCCATAGGGGTCCCTGTCGAGACCCTCCAGCATCTCGGCCCTCGCCGAGTCCTGCGCAGCGCCCATTGCAGACTTGAGGGCCACCGTAGCCTCTCGGTAAGAGGCGTACAGGCGGTCCTCCTCCGCCCGGACTCGGTTCTGGGCGCTGCGCCGCCGGCTCCGCGTGTAGGCCCTTCGGGCCGCCACGCAGGTGGCCCGGAGCCCCGCCAGCTCCTCCGTCCACCAGTATACGGCACGACGGGGAGGCGGACGGCGAGACCGAGGCATGCAGGAGTTGCACACCTCGGTCAAGGACCCCCGTAGCCGGACCGCTGCGGCGTCCACGTCCGGGGCCTCCTCGACAGGGGGAGGCGACAGCCAGTCCTGGAGGAAGGCAGCCTCCCTGGCTGCCTCCCGGTCCAGGCGGGTGAGCGCCCACCGCGGGAAGGGAGATTGCCCAGCGCGGGCCGTCCCCCCTCCCCGCTGTGTGGAGATGTCGAACCGCACGTAACGGTGGTCCGACAAGGTCTCCACCAGTTCCACCCGCCAGTTCACAACGCGGGCGGCCAGCGCGGGGGTGGCGAACGAGACGTCCACCACCGACCCGCCCCGTTGCCGCACACACGTGTGGACCGCCCCCCCGTTGAGGAGGGACACACCGCACGAGGCCGTCCAAAACTCGACGGCGCGTCCCCGGACGTTACAACCGGCGGCCGGGTTGCCCCAGGCCGCCGACTTGGCGTTGAGGTCGCCGAGCACCACGACCTGGCGTGGTGCCGCCCTCCCTACGACAGCAGTGAGGATCTCTAAGAAATCCTCAAAGTCCGAGAGAGGGCGGTTTGGGGAGAAATACACCCCCACTATCGCTATCTCTCCCCACGCGGCGGCCACGTATCCCGGTCCCCTCTCTAAGAGCGAGAGGGGAGGGGAGTCTGTGGAAGACCGCGCCACCATCGCCACTAGGCCATCCCGGTCGCCCAGCCAACGGCCAGGGACCGAGTATGGTTCGGCGACCACCGCCAAGTCCACCAACCACTCAGCCATGGTCTGCATCAGCAGATCCTGGGCTGTCCTGCAGTGGTTGGCGTTCGCCTGAAGGATGCGATGTTCGACTCTGGGCATTAGTCGGACATCGCACCCTCCTCCGCTGCCGCCGCAGGAACGGCGGCGTTAGCGGCAACAGCTGGCGCAGACCCGGTCGGCGCCTGCGCTTTGCCACGCTTAGGGGGGGGATTGCACCTCCTCCCCATCGTGACGTGGCCTGCCAGGCGGCCACTGGCGGCACACACCGCGCAGTGCGGCGTGGCGGCCTGGCAGGAGGAGGCTTTGTGGCCCTCCTTGCCGCAGCGGTAGCAAGTGTCCGACCGATCCACTTTGGACGGACACAGGGGCCGGGTGTGGCCGATGCCGAAGCACCGGAAACACCGCAAAGGCTGGTCCTCGAGCGCCCGAACCGCACCCGAGCTAAACCCGACTTGAAGCCGTCCTTTTGCAAGGACGGCTTTGGCAGCTGCGATTGGGCACTCGAGGCGGATTGTGCCCATTCCGCCGCGGCCGGGCCTTATGTCCCGGCCTTGGACCGCCGCTGCACCACAGCCCCCTACCGCTGCGACCGCCGCCACTACCTCCTCCTTGGTGACGGAGTCATCCAACTCCGTCACTTCGATGGCCGCCGACTTGACCGGCCGGGCCACCTTCGCCGAGTCCGCGATGACCTCTTTCAGCTTGGCTGCAAAGAGGTCCGCGTTGGCGCTGCCTTGCGCCCCCGGGAACTCGAATAGTCGAGCCCCGGCTTGGGTTCGCCGGCAAGACACTTTGCCGATCCCCAGTTGGGTGGGATCGGCATTGGCACGCGCCCGCGTCAATATGGACGCGTATGTGTCCCCCCGCTCCGCAGCCTCCGCGGTGAGTGTCACCACGACGGCCGCGGTGCTTGGAGGAACGAGCCTCCCCTTTCCCTTTCCTTTCCCCTTCCCCTTTCCCTTGCCAGTCGTCTGTGGCTGGCTGGCCAGGGTGGTTGCGGGGACGGCAGGGACGGCTGTCGGCGCCTTTTTGGCCTTGCCCTTCCCCCTACGGACCACTTCCGTCCACCCTGGCTGGTTGGACGGGGTGGTGGCTGGAAGAAGGGCGTCTTCTTCCTGGGAGGACGGCCCCGGCTCACACTGCCTCTTATCCGCCGCGAGCGGCGGTCGGAGGCGTTTCTCCGGCAAGAGCCGGTCCTCAATGCCTGCGAAGCAGGCTCTTGTGAAGGCCCTCTCCTCCATTACGACCTTGCGGATGACATCCTCAAGGTTGGAGGAGGGGCCCTCTGCCGCCGGGCTCGCCTTGGCCCGTTGTGGCTGGGCCGAGACAGGGCCCTCTGCCACAGGGCCTGCCTTGGCCTGCCCTGGCCGGGCCGTGGCTTCAGCCAGCTTCTGATGAAGCTGGCTGACCTCCGACTGCAGGCGATCCACTTTCGCCTGCAATTGCCGCGTCTCGTCGGTCGCTTTGCGCTGGACCAGCTCCGTTACGATGCCGCGCATGCTCGCGGCCCGACACTTAAGGGCCTTTTGAATTGTCCCTTTTAGATTGGAGGACTTAGAGGCGACATCCACTATCTCCTCTTCGTCCTCCTCCGCCATTTGCTCCAGCTCGGCCAGGGAGTGGTCCGCGTACACAACGCGGGACGCGCCGTACCCGGACTTGGCCCGGGCAACGCGCGCCCGCTGCTCCTTCGCAATGACCTGCTCCTCCAGGTCTTGCTGGAGCTGCGCCCGTCTAGCCAGGTCTAGCTGGCGCTGGGCGTCCGCAAGCCCAACGACGTGGGTGTCCGCAGCTGTCGTTGGCTTTTTTGCCTTCAACTGCCGCGCCGACCCCGACCCCGATGAGCCCTCGGACCCATCCTTTCGGAAGGCCCGCTTACGCGACTGCGCATCGGCCGCGTCCGACACACTGACGAATGTGTCGGAGTCTGACGACTCGTCCGCCCTTCCGAAGAAGCTAACCGCAGACGGCGCGCGGCTAGCCTCTGACGCCGAAGCGTCGGAGTGGCCCTGAGAAGGGCCTTTTGGTTGGCCCTGAGAAGGGCCTTTGGGTTGGCCCTGAGAAGGGCCTTTGGGTTGGCCCTGAGAAGGGCCTTTTTTGAACCGCCCGGAGGCGTCCCGCGTGGGTTTAGGCATTGCCTAAAATAAAATAAAATTCCGCAAACTCGAGAGCAACAAGACAAATATAGCTACGAGAGCACAGAGCACTTTGGCCAGTCCCAGTCTGCCACTCCGTTACGGTGGTCAGAACTGGGCTGTTTCCAGGGGACGCGACGTGGACGCAAGCTCTGTGGGGTGGTCCCCCAACCTAACCTAACCTTTTTTTTTTTTTTTTTTTTTTGACGCTGGGAAAAAATGCATTACGCATACCCTCCCGTCGGGGGATGGGAGGGGTATGTGGGACTCCCCGGGCGGCCAAACACCACGGTATACCCACTAAAACGACCCAGCGCATTCCCGCTTCGTCATAGTGGAGGGGGACTGGGAAACCGGCACAGCCTTTACTTCCAGTCCCCCGCCGACGAACACACAAGGCTGACCCCCCTCTTGTCCTCACGGCACGGACGTGGAGGGGGGGTTCGGGAATGACCGACGGAGGTGACGGGTGCAATGCGGGCGTAGGCACCCCCGCGCCTGTCGCCCGCCCGTCACCGTGAGGAGGGAGGGCAAACGCCCCTTCCCCCCCCCCCCGCCCGCAGAGCAGCGCAGCGAGAGTAAACTCCCGCTGGCGCTCCGCCTCCTCCTTCTGCGAAATCGCAGAAGGAGGCAACCGCTGACCAGGCCTCCTCGCTCCCCAGCATGGTGCTCCGTGGCACGCACGCCGGGAAGCGGGAGGCCCAGTCGCCCGCGAGGTGACGGGTGCAATGCGAGCGAAGGCACCTCCGTGCCTGTCGCCCGCCCGTCACCGTGAGGGGGGAGGGCAAACGCCCCTTCCCCCCCTCTCCGCTAGCGGAGCGGCGCAGCGGGAGGGTCCTCCCGCGCGCGCTCCGCTGACCAGGCCTCCTCTCCACACTCCCCAGCATGGCTTCGACCACGCCGGGAAGCGGGAGGCCCAGTCCCCCGCGGCACTCCCCTGCTGTGCCCTCCGCTATGCCCGCTGCTCAGAGGGCACGCAGGGGAACGCACACCGCACATTGCATGAGTCATCACACGACGTGCGGCGCGCCCCTCCCCAGAAAGCGCCTGGTGGTTTTTTGTTGCGTCTATTTCTTATGGAATTAGACCAAGAACAGGGCGGCAACCACGTGAAGGTAACACACCAGACTTGCCTTGAGGATCTACACGACCGTAGCGCTCCCCCTCAAGACCCCGCCACCCTACCGCCTCTGAGGGAGGCAGTAAGGTAGACCTGCATCTATGCTACCAAGCAAAGCATGTGCAAAGCTTGTCGTTGTGCAACCGCGAAAGCATAAATACAGATCCGCCCCAACCTAACCTAACCTAACCTTTTTTTTTTTTTTTTTTTTTTTTTTTTTTTTTTTTGACGCTGGGAAAAAATGCATTACGCATACCCTCCCGTCAGGGGATGGGAGGGGTATGTGGGACTCCCCGGGCGGCCAAACACCACGGTATACCCACTAAAACGACCCAGCGCATTCCCGCTTCGTCATAGTGGAGGGGGACTGGGAAACCGGCGCAGCCTTTACTTCCAGTCCCCCGCCGACGAACACACAAGGCGGACCCCCCCTCTTGTCCTCACGGCACGGACGTGGAGGGGGGGTTCGGGAATGACCGACGGAGGTGACGGGTGCAATGCGGGCGGAGACACCCCCGCGCCTGTCGCCCGCCCGTCACCGTGAGGAGGGAGGGCAAACGCCCCTTCCCCCCCCCCGCCCGCAGAGCAGCGCAGCGAGAGTAAACTCCCGCTGGCGCTCCGCCTCCTCCTTCTGCGAAATCGCAGAAGGAGGCAACCGCTGACCAGGCCTCTCGCCCCCCAGCACGGTGTTCACGCACGCACGCCAGGAAGCGTGAGGCCCAGTCGCCCGCAAGGTGACGGGTGCAATGCGGGCGGAGGCACCTCCGTGCCTGTCGCCCGCCCGTCACCGTGAGGAGGGAGGGCAAATGCCCCTTCCCCCCCTCTCCGCTAGCGGAGCGGCGCAACGAGAGGGACCTCCCGCGCGCGCTCCGCTGACCAGGCCTCCTCTCCACACTCCCCAGCATGGCCTCGACCACGCCGGGAAGCGGGAGGCCCAGTCCCCCGCGGCACTCCCCTGCTGTGCCCTCTGCTATGCCCGCTGCTCAGAGGGCACGCAGGGGAACGCACACCGCACATCGCATGAGTCATCACACGACATGCGGTGCGCCCCTCCCCAGAAAGCGCCTGGTGGTTTTTTGTTGCGTCTATTTCTTATGGAATTAGACCAAGAACAGGGCGGCAACCACGTGAAGGTAACACACCAGACTTGCCTTGAGGATCTACACGACCGTAGCGCTCCCCCTCAAGACCCCGCCACCCTACCGCCTCTGAGGGAGGCAGTAAGGTAGACCTGCATCTATGCTACCAAGCAAAGCATGTGCAAAGCTTGTCGTTGTGCAACCGCGAAAGCATAAATACAGATCCGCCCCAACCTAACCTTTTTTTTTTTTTTTTTTTTTTTTTTTTTTTTTTTTTTTTTTTTTTTTTTGACGCTGGGAAAAAATGCATTACGCATACCCTCCCGTCGGGGGATGGGAGGGGTATGTGGGACTCCCCGGGCGGCCAAACACCACGGTATACCCACTAAAACGACCCAGCGCATTCCCGCTTCGTCATAGTGGAGGGGGACTGGGAAACCGGCACAGCCTTTACTTCCAGTCCCCCGCCGACGAACACACAAGGCGGACCCCCCTCTTGTCCTCACGGCACGGACGTGGAGGGGGGGTTCGGGAATGACCGACGGAGGTGACGGGTGCAATGCGGGCGGAGGCACCCCCGCGCCTGTCGCCCGCCCGTCACCGTGAGGAGGGAGAGCAAACGCCCCTTCCCCCCCCCCGCCCGCAGAGCAGCGCAGCGAGAGTAAACTCCCGCTGGCGCTCCGCCTCCTCCTTCTGCGAAATCGCAGATGGAGGCAACCGCTGACCAGGCCTCTCGCCCCCCAGCACGGTGTTCACGCACGCACGCCGGGAAGCGTGAGGCCCAGTCGCCCGCAAGGTGACGGGTGCAATGCGGGCAGAGGCACCTCCGTGCCTGTCGCCCGCCCGTCACCGTGAGGAGGGAGGGCAAATGCCCCTTCCCCCCCTCTCCGCTAGCGGAGCGGCGCAACGAGAGGGACCTCCCGCGCGCGCTCCGCTGACCAGGCCTCCTCTCCACACTCCCCAGCATGGCCTCGACCACGCCGGGAAGCGGGAGGCCCAGTCCCCCGCGGCACTCCCCTGCTGTGCCCTCCGCTATGCCCGCTGCTCAGAGGGCACGCAGGGGAACGCACACCGCACATCGCATGAGTCATCACACGACGTGCGGTGCGCCCCTCCCCAAAAAGCGCCTGGTGGTTTTTTGTTGCGTCTATTTCTTATGGAATTAGACCAAGAACAGGGCGGCAACCACGTGAAGGTAACACACCAGACTTGTCTTGAGGATCTACACGACCGTAGCGCTCCCCCTCAAGACCCCGCCACCCTACCGCCTCTGAGGGAGGCAGTAAGGTAGACCTGCATCTATGCTACCAAGCAAAGCATGTGCAAAGCTTGTCGTTGTGCAACCGCGAAAGCATAAATACAGATCCGCCCCGCCCCAACCTAACCTAACCTAACCTAACCTAACCTAACCTAACCTAACCAGGACCCCCTTATCATCTTAAAAGACGTCCTCTCCTGTCACTCTGATGTGGAGGTCACAGAGGCGCTGAAGCGCCAAAACACCCACCTGATTGGGGACGTGCCTGCGGATGATGTGAGGATGGGGGTAAAGTACCGTCGTAGGACGAGGAACACCCACATGTCTCACATCATCATGCAGGTGTCCCCTTCTGTGTGGCAGAGGCTGACTAACGCGGGTCGAGTGCACATCGACTTGCAGCGGGTGCGCGTGCTGGATCAGTCGCCACTTATCCAGTGCACTCGCTGCTTGCGCTTCGGCCATGGCCGTAAACTGTGCACTGAACCCGCCGACCTCTGCACACACTGTGGAGACTCCCACCTCAGAGTCGACTGCCCCGCACGGCTGGCTGCCGAACCGCCGAAGTGCAGAAACTGCGTCACCGCGAAACAGGGGAAGACCGAGCATAACGCCTTCGACAGTGAGTGCCCAACTCGCGTAAAGTGGGACGCATTGGCGCGACTGTCGGTGGCGTACTGCTAAGGTCCAACCAGCGGCAACAAGAGGTGGCTCATCCAGGGATTCCCGAACACGCCCGAGCGCGCGTAAGGATTACCAAGTAATCCAAGCGAATCTGCAGAGGAAGAATCTAGCAACCCAAGAGCTCATGATTGTGGCTAGTGAGCGGAGGGTTGCGTTCGCATTGCTCCAGGAGCCGTATGTGGGTGGGGTTAAAAGGATGCGAGACTACCGGGGAGCGAGAGTCTACCAGTGCGCTGAACAAGGAGATGGAACTGTGAAGGCGGCAATAGTCGTCTTCGACCACGACCTAGACGTCACACAGTGTCCGAAACTCACCACCAATAACATCGTGGTGGTGAGGATCCGTACCAGCGCCTGGGAAATCGCAGTAGTCTCCTTCTACTTTGAACCAGACCAGCCCATACAGCCATACCTGGAGCAACTTTTGCAGATTCGCGAGGAAATAGGCCCCACGAGGATGATTATTGGCGGCGATGCCAACGCCAAGAGCACCTGGTGGGGTAGCCTGGTAACCGACAGCAAGGGTGAGGACATGTCGGGAACCCTGGAAGAAATGTGCCTGCAGGTACTCAACGTCGGCAACACTCCGACCTTCGACACCGTCAGAGGTAACACCCTGTACAGCAGCTTCGTTGATGTAACAGCCTGCTCAACGGAGCTGCTGGACTTGGTGGAGGACTGGCGGGTCGAGGAAGGTCTCACGAGCTCGGACCACAACGGTATAGTATTCAAAATTAATCTCCAAAAATCGAAAGGAACCAATGTAAACAGGACTACTAGAATTTACAACACCAAAAAAGCAAATTGGAGCCAGTTTCATTCGAAACTGGCCCAATTAAATACTGAATCAAACCTAAACTCAATAGAAGTAAATAAAATCACTAACACAATAGATCTAGAAATTAAGGTAAACAAATTTATAGCTAATATTAAAGAGTCCTGTGAAGAAACATTGGTTAAAATTAGTAACAACACCCTACTAACTATACCGTGGTGGTCCAAAGAGCTCGCTGAGCTAATGTCGGAGGTCAATACCCGGAGACGCCGCATCCGATGCGCTGCACCTGTCCGGAGGCAAAAAGTCGTCGATGAGTACCTGCAAGCAAAAGCTAAGTACGAGTCCCTAGCAAAAAAGGCGCAGACAGAAGGATGGAAGGGCTTCTGTGAGAAACAGGACAGGGAGGGAATGTGGGAGGGGATATATAGGGTCATAGGACGGACCGCCAGGAGACAGGAGGACTTGCTGTTGGTGAAGGACGGAGTGCCACTGAGTGCACAGCAATCGGCTTTGCTGCTGGCCGAGACCTTCTACCCCGAGGACCTAGAAGAGGGAGAAACTGCAGACCACCGTCGGACACGTGAAGCGGCCAGTCGTGTAAACGAGTGGGCGCATGATGAACAACATGACCCACCGTTTACACTTCAGGAGCTGAAAACCGCGGTGGAAAGCTTCAACCCGAAGAAGGCACCCGGGGCAGACGGTCTCACAGCCGATATCTGTGCCCAGGCTGTATCCCGGGACCCAGGGACGTTCCTTGCACTGGCCAACAAGTGCCTTGAGCATGGACACTTTCCTGGGGCCTGGAAGGTAGCCACTGTGGTGGTCCTCCGAAAGCCCGGCAAGGATTCCTACACCACCCCTAAGTCATACAGGCCGATCGGCCTCCTACCAGTCCTAGGCAAAACCTTGGAAAAACTCCTAGTAGCAAGGCTAAAATGGCACCTAATCCCGCGGCTCAGTACTCGCCAGTTTGGCTTCATGCCACAGAAAAGCACCGAGGACTCCCTCTACACCATGATACAACATATCAAGGGGAAGCTAAGTGAAAAGAAGCTGATCACTGTTGTATCACTGGACATAGAGGGAGCCTTCGATAGCGCATGGTGGCCGGCCATCAGGACCAGACTGGCTGAGGAAAAGTGCCCGGTGAACCTTAGGAGGCTGCTAGACAGCTACTTGACTGGTAGGAGTGTCCGAGTTAGGTACGCGGGTGCCGAGTGTCGAAGGGACACGACGAAGGGGTGTGTGCAAGGGTCCATTGGCGGTCCGATCCTGTGGAACCTGATCCTCGACCCCCTGCTGAAGGGGCTGGAGGCGCGTGGCGTCCACTGCCAGGCGTTCGCCGATGATGTTGTGATGATCTTCGACGGTGACACAGCGTTGGAAGTCCAGAGACGTGCCAATGCCGCCCTCGAGTATGTTCGGTTGTGGGGCATCGGAAACAAGCTGAAGTTTGCACCGCAAAAAACTTGTGCAATGGTGATAACCAAGAAGCTGAAGTACGATGTCCCACTCCTGAGCATGGGCGGGGTAGACATTGGCATGTCTAAGGAAATAAAAATACTGGGGCTCACCGTCGACCACCAGCTCACTTTCAACACCCACGTCGCAAACGTTTGCAGAAAAGCTGTGAACATCTACAAACAGCTGGCACGTGCGGCAAAAGTGAGCTGGGGCCTTCACCCGGAGATCATCCACACCATATACACGGCGGCAGTGGAGCCAGTCATTCTGTACGCGGCCAGTGCCTGGGCGCCGGCAGCCAAAAAGATCGGAGTGCAGAAAAGCCTCAACACGGTCCAGCGAGGATTCGCGCAGAAGCTCTGCAAATCCTACCGCACCGTTTCGCTGAACGCGTCCCTGGTGCTGGCTGGGATACTCCCTCTCGACCTTCGTATACAAGAAGCAGCCGCTCTGTATGAGGCAAAGAGAGGGGTGCCACAGCCGGCACTTGCGGGCAGGGAGGTGGAGCGGGTGGTGGCATTTGCAGAGACTCCGCACCCGGCAAAACATATGGCCATGGAGTTCGTATGCCTGGAGGACCGGACGCTTGTGGATACCCACAACGTCCAAGCAGTCAGGGTGTTCACGGACGGCAGCAAGATCGAGGGCAAGGTCGGAGCAGCGCTGTCGCTCTGGGACAGCAATGCCGAGATCAAGTCCTTCAAGCTTAGCTTGCCGTCGTACTGCACGGTCTACCAGGCGGAACTTCTGGCCATATGCGTAGCCACGCGCGAAATCCTCAAGCGCAAAGAGGGAACCTTCGGTATCTATAGTGACTCAAAGGCCGCACTTCAAACAGTTACAAACCAAGGTTCCCTCCACGCCCTGGCCGTGGAAGCGAGAGCGAACGTGGCCGCAGCTTTATCCCAGAGCAAAGATGTGTCTTTGTTCTGGGTAAAGGCACATGCGGGGCTGGAAGGCAACGAGCGCGCGGACCACCTCGCCAAGGAGGCTGCACTCCGGTCCAGGAAGAGGCCGGACTATGACCGCTGCCCGGTTTCATTCGTCAAGCGGCAGATCCGTCTGGGGTCGCTCGACGAATGGAACCGGAGGTACCAGAACAGCGAAACAGCCTCCGTCACTAAGATGTTCTTCCCAGATGCGATCGACGCCCACAGAATCGTGCTAAAAATGAAACCAGTCGGTATAGTCACGCAGATCTTGACGGGTCACGGTGGATTCTCCGAATACCTGCACCGCTTCAGGTGTAAGGAGAACCCATGGTGCATCTGTGAGCCGGATCAGGTGGAGTCGATTGCGCACATTCTGACGGAATGCCCAGTGCACGAGATGGAGAGGTACGATGTCGAGCGGAAGCTGGAGACTAAAATAAGTCAAAATAATATTTACAAAATAATGTCAGAAACAAAACTGCGAAATACCCTTATAGAATACTGCATAACAGTGGCGACAAAAGTTATTACACGAAATAAGGACAACTAAAAAACTGTGCTTTTTCAAATATGGACGTTTCTCTAACAGAAAAGATATTTAGAAATAAGCACAGGAAAATTTTTTTTGAATAAAATCAATGTATTAAAAATAATAGCAACAAAATTCTTTTTTTTGTTAACATTTAAAACCACAAAAATAAGAGCTTACTTTTAAAAACTTAATAAATAATTACATAAAATTGCAGTTAAAATGACCAAAGCCTATCAAGGTCTCTGACTATGTCAGGGGGACACTAGTCAGGCAGGAGTGTGGTTTTAGCCGGTTCGAGTCCGGCACTACCTCGACTGTCTCACAATCAGCGGGGCAGTCGAGGTGTCCGTGGGGATTTCCCACTCCTGCCAAAACAAAAAAAAAAAAAAAAAAAAAACCTAACCTAACCTAACCTTTTTTTTTTTTTTTTTTTTTTTTTTTTTTTTTTTTTTTTTTTTTGACGCTGGGAAAAAATGCATTACGCATACCCTCCCGTCGGGGGATGGGAGGGGTATGTGGGACTCCCCGGGCGGCCAAACACCACGGTATACCCACTAAAACGACCCAGCGCATTCCCGCTTCGTCATAGTGGAGGGGGACTGGGAAACCGGCACAGCCTTTACTTCCAGTCCCCCGCCGACGAACACACAAGGCGGACCCCCCCTCTTGTCCTCACGGCACGGACGTGGAGGGGGGGGTTCGGGAATGACCGACGGAGGTGACGGGTGCAATGCGGGCGGAGGCACCCCCGCGCCTGTCGCCCGCCCGTCACCGTGAGGAGGGAGGGCAAACGCCCCTTCCCCCCCCCCCCGCCCGCAGAGCAGCGCAGCGAGAGTAAACTCCCGCTGGCGCTCCGCCTCCTCCTTCTGCGAAATCGCAGAAGGAGGCAACCGCTGACCAGGCCTCTCGCCCCCCAGCACGGTGTTCACGCACGCACGCCGGGAAGCGTGAGGCCCAGTCGCCCGCAAGGTGACGGGTGCAATGCGGGCGGAGGCACCTCCGTGCCTGTCGCCCGCCCGTCACCGTGAGGAGGGAGGGCAAATGCCCCTTCCCCCCCTCTCCGCTAGCGAAGCGGCGCAACGAGAGGGACCTCCCGCGCGCGCTCCGCTGACCAGGCCTCCTCTCCACACTCCCCAGCATGGCCTCGACCACGCCGGGAAGCGGGAGGCCCAGTCCCCCGCGGCACTCCCCTGCTGTGCCCTCCGCTATGCCCGCTGCTCAGAGGGCACGCAGGGGAACGCACACCGCACATCGCATGAGTCATCACACGACGTGCGGTGCGCCCCTCCCCAGAAAGCGCCTGGTGGTTTTTTGTTGCGTCTATTTCTTATGGAATTAGACCAAGAACAGGGCGGCAACCACGTGAAGGTAACACACCAGACTTGCCTTGAGGATCTACACGACCGTAGCGCTCCCCCTCAAGACCCCGCCACCCTACCGCCTCTGAAGGAGGCAGTAAGGTAGACCTGCATCTATGCTACCAAGCAAAGCATGTGCAAAGCTTGTCGTTGTGCAACCGCGAAAGCATAAATACAGATCCGCCCCAACCTAACCTTTTTTTTTTTTTTTTTTTTTTTTTTTTTGACGCTGGGAAAAAATGCATTACGCATACCCTCCCGTCGGGGGATGGGAGGGGTATGTGGGACTCCCCGGGCGGCCAAACACCACGGTATACCCACTAAAACGACCCAGCGCATTCCCGCTTCGTCATAGTGGAGGGGGACTGGGAAACCGGCACAGCCTTTACTTCCAGTCCCCCGCCGACGAACACACAAGGCGGACCCCCCTCTTGTCCTCACGGCACGGACGTGGAGGGGGGGTTCGGGAATGACCGACGGAGGTGACGGGTGCAATGCGGGCGTAGGCACCCCCGCGCCTGTCGCCCGCCCGTCACCGTGAGGAGGGAGGGCAAACGCCCCTTCCCCCCCCCCGCCCGCAGAGCAGCGCAGCGAGAGTAAACTCCCGCTGGCGCTCCGCCTCCTCCTTCTGCGAAATCGCAGAAGGAGGCAACCGCTGACCAGGCCTCCTCGCTCCCCAGCATGGTGTTCCGTGGCACGCACGCCGGGAAGCGGGAGGCCCAGTCGCCCGCGAGGTGACGGGTGCAATGCGAGCGAAGGCACCTCCGTGCCTGTCGCCCGCCCGTCACCGTGAGGAGGGAGGGCAAACGCCCCTTCCCCCCCTCTCCGCTAGCGGAGCGGCGCAGCGGGAGGGTCCTCCCGCGCGCGCTCCGCTGACCAGGCCTCCTCTCCACACTCCCCAGCATGGCCTCGACCACGCCGGGAAGCGGGAGGCCCAGCCCCCCGCGGCACTCCCCTGCTGTGCCCTCTGCTATGCCCGCTGCTCAGAGGGCACGCAGGGGAACGCACACCGCACATCGCATGAGTCATCACACGACGTGCGGTGCGCCCCTCCCCAGAAAGCGCCTGGTGGTTTTTTGTTGCGTCTATTTCATATGGAATTAGACCAAGAACAGGGCGGCAACCACGTGAAGGTAACACACCAGACTTGCCTTGAGGATCTACACGACCGTAGCGCTCCCCCTCAAGACCCCGCCACCCTACCGCCTCTGAGGGAAGCAGTAAGGTAGACCTGCATCTATGCTACCAAGCAAAGCATGTGCAAAGCTTGTCGTTGTGCAACCGCGAAAGCATAAATACAGATCCGCCCCGCCCCAACCTAACCTAACCTAACCTAACCTAACCTAACCGGTTGATATCTTCGCTTCCAGACGCGCGATTTTGACGCTGTTTTCAGCTCAAATTGACATAACTAGGCGTCCGCCTACGTATTGACCACCCTGCACTTACCTGCACCCCTGGATAAAAAATTTACGACCTACCCCTAGTTTTTTAATACATTTTTAAAGTAAATCGTCTAAATTAATGGTTTTTCCAAATTTTCTTTGCATTCTAACATCGAATTATAGTTTCAATAGTACTCACCCTTCATCCCTGTGTCCCGGTCCGCGTTCCGTGAGCCGGCGTCCCAGTTGGAGGCTGATAACCTAAGTTTTTTGGTTCAAAAACTGGTTTTTTGCCCATAACTCCAGAATTTTCTTCGGCGCTCATCCCGTTTTATTTCACAGTTCGCTAGTCCGCGCGGAGACGCGTCTCTGGACGTATCGCACGTGCGTCTAGCTCAAATAAAATTTTGCCCACCCACCCGCCTTTTGGCTTATAGGAAGGGTAGAACCTGGGATTTCGGCCAAAAATTTTTTTATCCAGGTCTTGATTTTGAACGTTTGTGGGGACCGTAAAACCCCTTATCTTATCTATACAACTTATTTTATTGATAAGACGAGTCCTTTTTCTAGGATCAAAATTATACACTAATCATTTATCAACATTTTAATTCTATTTATAATCTATACATTAATAATTTATCACTAATTTAATTCTATTATATTAATTACATTTTATATCTGTGATCCCCCCTTTACAGGGATCCAGATACTTATTCTAGTCCCCTCTGACACGTCCAAAATATGCTCGGGCTAAGGACCCCCCAAAAGCCGAAGGCTGCTGAGGAGTGTTCGGGTGCGGGGGAAGAGGGCCCAGCGCCAGCTGGCCCCTCAGTGAGGCGCAGCATCGGGGAGTGGGAAGCGGAGAAACATAAATCGGGGCAACCCCAGAAAGGCAAAACACCGCCCACAAAGGCACCCGTTCCCACCCCCCCCAACAAGACAGTTGGACCCACCTCCCCAAAACCCAACCCCAAAAGCATAACAACCCAACGGGCAAGGACGGGAACTTACGGTCTGCCGGGGAAGGCCTTGGAGAGCCCTCCTCGAGAACAGCCACCAATTAAGTACCTCAACAGAACCTCGGAAGCTAAGGCGTGTCTCTGCAAGGCCAAGATGAACTTGGAAAGTTCCAGAAACCTTAAAAAAGAAATTAAAGATGCGATCACTAAAGCTGTTGAGAGGCTTTATCACCTCGTTAGGGAGGGAGAGATGGAGCGGTCCGAGACATCGGGAGAGGTGGTCGTACCAGAGAAGGCCCCCAAGGACCTGACACCGACCCCCAGTGCGCCGACGGAGCTCGTGATGCAGCTCGTGGAGAACCTCCAGCAGCACAAAAAGGCGCTGGAGGAATGCCAGCTGCACACGCGGGCTCTGTCGGAACAACTTACACAGGCACCTTGCTTTGTCGCAGGCCAGGGACCCTCGTTCGCTGACATGGCCGCCGTCCCTAAGCAGCACATCCAAGCGCCTCTTCACTCGATGGTCGTGTCATCAGTTGATGACAAGGACACGGGTGAAGAGGTGATTGAGAAGCTAAGGACGGCGGTAGACGCCAGGAATGAAGGCATCAGGGTGGAGAGGCTGCGGAAGGCGAGGGACCAGAAGGTGGTGGTCGGTTTCAGGACCAGGGAAGAGCTGACTCGAGTGACAGAGAGAATCAAGAAGGCAGGAAACCTTATGGTGGAGGAAGTTAAAAATAAGGATCCCCTCATCATCATCATGGACGTTCTCTCTTGTCACTCAGATGTGGAGGTCATCGAGTCGCTTAAGCGGCAGAACACCCACCTGATTGGGGACCTACCTGCAGATGATGTGAGGATGGGAGTCAAGTACCGTCGCAAGACGAGGAACCCCCATATGTCTCACATCATCATGCAGGTGTCCCCGTCAGTCTGGCAGAGGTTGACGCACGCGGGTCGAGTGCACATTGACCTGCAACGGGTGCGTGTTCAGGACCAATCGCCACTGATCCAATGCACCCGTTGCCTGCGATACGGTCACGGCCGTAAATCGTGCACGGAGCCCGCAGACCTCTGCACGCACTGTGGTGACCCCCATCTGAGGGTCGACTGCCCCTCAAGGTTGGCTGCAGAAGCGCCCAAGTGTAAAAATTGCGCCTCCGCCAAGCTGAGTCACACGGAGCACAACGCCTTCGACAGCCAGTGTCCAACTCGTCTCAAGTGGGACGGATTGGCGCGGCTGTCGGTGGCGTATTGCTAAGGGCCAGCCAGCGGAAACAGAAAGTGACTCGTCCAGGGATTCCCGAACACACTCGAGCGCGCGTAAGGATTACCAGGTAATCCAAGCGAATCTGCAGAGGAAGAATCTAGCAACCCAAGAGCTCATGATTGTGGCTAGCGAGCGGAGGGTTGCGTTCGCATTGCTCCAGGAGCCGCATGTGGGTGGGGTTAAAAGGATGCGAGACTACCGGGGAGCGAGAGTCTACCAGTGCGCTGAACAAGGAGATGGAACTGTGAAGGCGGCAATAGTCGTCTTCGACCACGACCTAGACGTCACACAGTGTCCGAAACTCACCACCAACAACATCGTGGTGGTGAGGATCCGTACCAGCGCCTGGGAAATCGCAGTAGTCTCCTTCTACTTTGAACCAGACCAGCCCATACAGCCATACCTGGAGCAACTTTTGCAGATTCGCGAGGAAATAGGCCCCACGAGGATGATTATTGGCGGCGATGCCAACGCCAAGAGCACCTGGTGGGGTAGCCTGGTAACCGACAGCAAGGGTGAGGACATGTCGGGAACCCTGGAAGAAATGTGCCTGCAGGTACTCAACGTCGGCAACACTCCGACCTTCGACACCGTCAGAGGTAACACCCTGTACAGCAGCTTCGTTGATGTAACAGCCTGCTCAACGGAGCTGCTGGACTTGGTGGAGGACTGGCGGGTCGAGGAAGGCCTCACGAGCTCGGACCACAACGGTATAGTATTCAAAATTAATCTACAAAAATCCAAAGGAATCAATATAAACAGGACCACAAGAATCTATAACACTAGAAAAGCAAATTGGAGCCAGTTTCATTCGAAACTGGCCCAATTAAAAGCTGATTCAAATTTAAATTCAATAGAAATTAATAAAGTTAGTAACACATTAGAACTAGAGAGTAAAGTTAATAAATATATCGCTAATATTACAGATTCTTGTGAAGAGACATTGAACAAAATTAAAAACAACACCCAACTTACTATACCGTGGTGGTCCAAAGAGCTCGCTGAGCTGATGTCGGAGGTGAACACCCGAAGACGCCGCATCCGGTGCGCTGCACCAGTCCGGCGGCAAAAGGTCGTCGATGAGTACCTGCAAGCAAAAGCAAAATATGAGTCCCTAGCCAAAAAGGCGCAGACAGAGGGTTGGAAAGGCTTCTGTCAAAGACAGGATAGGGAAGGAATGTGGGAAGGGATATACAGGGTCATAGGACGAACCGCCAAAAGACAGGAGGACTTGCCGTTGGTGAAGGACGGAGTACCACTGAGTGCACAGCAATCGGCTTTGCTGTTGGCCGAGACCTTCTACCCCGAGGACCTGAAAGAGGGAGAAACTGCTGACCACCGTCGGACGCGTGAAGCGGCCAGTCGTGTAAACGAGTGGGCGCATGATGAACAACATGACCCACCGTTTACACTTCAGGAGCTGAAAACCGCGGTGGAAAGCTTCAACCCGAAGAAGGCACCCGGGGCAGACGGTCTCACAGCCGATATCTGTGCCCAGGCTATATCCCGGGACCCAGGGACGTTCCTTGCACTGGCCAACAAGTGCCTCGAGCATGGACACTTCCCTGGGGCCTGGAAGGTAGCCACTGTGGTGGTCCTCCGAAAGCCCGGCAAGGATTCCTACACCACCCCTAAGTCGTACAGGCCGATCGGCCTCTTACCAGTCCTAGGCAAAATCCTGGAGAAACTTCTGGTAGCCAGGCTAAAGTGGCACCTTATCCCGCGGTTTAGTACTCGCCAGTTTGGTTTTATGCCACAGAAAAGCACCGAGGACTCCCTCTACACCATGATACAACATATCAAAGAAAAGTTGAGTGCAAAGAAGCTGATCACTGTTGTATCACTGGACATAGAGGGAGCCTTCGATAGCGCATGGTGGCCGGCCATCAGGACCAGACTGGCTGAGGAAAAGTGCCCGGTGAACCTAAGGAGGCTGCTAGACAGCTACTTGACTGGTAGGAGTGTCCGAGTTCGGTACGCGGGTGCCGAGTGCCGAAGGGACACGACGAAGGGGTGTGTGCAAGGGTCCATTGGCGGTCCGATCCTATGGAACTTGATTCTCGACCCCCTGTTGAAGGGGCTGGAGGCGCGCGGCGTTCACTGCCAAGCGTTCGCCGATGATGTTGTGATGATCTTCGACGGTGACACAGCATTGGAAGTTCAGAGACATGCCAATGCCGCCCTCGAGTAGTTTCGGTTGTGGGGCATCGGAAACAAGCTGAAGTTTGCACCGCAAAAAACTTGTGCAATGGTGGTTACCAAGAAGCTGAAGTACGATGTCCCACTCCTGAGCATGGGCGGGGTAGACATTGGCATGTCTAAGGAAATAAAAATTCTGGGGCTCACCGTCGACCACCAGCTCACTTTCAACACCCACGTCGCAAACGTATGCAGAAAAGCTGTGAATATCTACAAACAGCTGGCGCGTGCGGCAAAAGTGAGCTGGGGCCTTCACCCGGAGATCATCCACACCATTTACACGGCAGCAGTGGAGCCGGTAATACTGTACGCGGCGAGCGCATGGGCGCCGGCCGCCAAAAAGATCGGAGTGCAGAAAAGCCTCAACACGGTCCAGCGAGGATTCGCGCAGAAGCTCTGCAAGTCCTACCGCACCGTTTCGCTGAACGCGTCCCTGGTGCTGGCTGGGATACTCCCTCTCGACCTTCGAATACAAGAAGCAGCCGCTCTGTATGAGGCAAAGAGAGGGGTGCCACAGCCGGCACTTGCGGGCAGGGAAGTGGAGCGGGTGGCGGCATTTGCAGAGACTCCGCACCCGGCGAAACATATGGCCATGGAGTTCGTATGCCTGGAAGACCGGACGCTTGTGGATACCCACAACATCCAAGCAGTCAGGGTGTTCACGGACGGCAGCAAGATCGAGGGCAAGGTCGGAGCAGCGCTGTCGCTCTGGGACAGCAATGCCGAGATCAAGTCCTTCAAGCTTAGCTTGCCGTCGTACTGCACGGTCTACCAGGCGGAACTTCTGGCCATATGTGTAGCCACGCGCGAAATCCTCAAGCGCGGGGAGGGAACCTTCGGTATCTATAGTGACTCAAAGGCCGCACTTCAAACAGTTACAAACCAGGGTTCCCTCCACGCCCTGGCCGTGGAGGCGAGAGCGAACGTGGCCGCAGCTTTATCCCAGAGCAAAGATGTGTCTTTGTTCTGGGTAAAGGCACATGCGGGGCTGGAGGGCAACGAGCGCGCGGACCACCTCGCCAAGGAAGCTGCACTCCGGTCCAGGAAGAGGCCGGACTATGACCGCTGCCCGGTTTCATTCGTCAAGCGGCAGATCCGTCTGGGGTCGCTCGACGAATGGAACCGGAGGTACCAGAACGGCGAAACAGCCTCTGTTACCAAAATGTTCTTCCCGGACGCGATCGACGCCTTCAAGACTATAAAAAAGGTCAAACCAACTGGCATCGTAACTCAAATCTTCACGGGGCACGGTGGGTTCTCCGAATACCTGCACCGTTTCAAGTGTAAGGGGAACCCATCGTGCATCTGTGAACCGGATGCGGTTGAGTCGGTCGCCCATGTCTTGACGGAATGCCCAGTGTTCGAGATGGAGAGGTACGATGCCGAGCGGAAGCTGGACACAAAAATTAGTCAAATTAATATACATAAAATAATGTCGGAAACAAAACTGAGAAAAATCTTTTTAGAATACTGCTTAACAGTGGCGACAAAAGTTATAAGTCGAAACAAAGAAATTTAAAAAACTGTGCTTTTTCAAATATGGACATTTCTCAATAAGAAAAGATATTTAGATATAAGCACAGATTAGGGTAAGAATATCATGAATTTATTAAAATATTAGCAATAAAAATTTTAGAATCACAAATTATAAGATCATACTTTTCAAAATTTAATAAATAATCTAATAAAACAACAATTAAAATGACGAAAGGCGAATAAGGTCTCTGACTAAGTCAGGGGGACACTAGTCGGGCAGGAGTGGGTTTTAGTCGGTTCGAGTCCGACACTACCTCGACTGTCTCACAACCTGTGAGGCAGTCGAGGTGTCCGTGGGGATTTCCCACTCCTGCCACAACAAAAAAAAAAAAAAAAAAAAAAAAAAAAAAACCTAACCTAACCTAACCTTTTTTTTTTTTTTTTTTTTTTTTTTTTTTTTACGCTGGGAAAAAATGCATTACGCATACCCTCCCGTCGGGGGACGGGAGGGGTATGTGGGACTCCCCGGGCGAACCCGGTATACCCACTAAAACGACCCAGCGCATTCCCGCTTCGTCAGAGTGGAGGGGGACTGGGAAACCGGCACAGCCTTTACTTCCAGTCCCCCGCCGACGATTGCAAGGCAAGACCCCTCACACCCTCACGGGTGTGGGGGGTCGGGAATGAACGACGGTGGTGACGGCTGCAATGCGGGCGGAGGCACCCCCGTGCCTGCCGCCCGCCCGTCACCATGAGGAGGGAGGGCACGACGCCTTCTCCCCCTTCTCCGTCTGCGGAGCGGCGCAGCGAGAGGGTCGTCCTCCCGCGCCCGCTCCGCCTCCTCCTTCTGCAAGAGTACGTCCTCGCAGAAGGAGGCTACTGCCGACCAGGCCTCCTCGCTCCCCAGCATGGCGTTAACCACGCCGGGAAGCGAGAGGTCCGGTCCGACCACCGCGGTGAGACCGCGGCGCAGCTCGGACCACGCCGGGCACTCCTCGAGGGTGTGCTGCGCCGTGTCCTCCGCCGCGCCGCAGTCGTGGCACGCCGGGGTCTCCTCCCTCCCGATCCGGTGCAGGTGCGATCCGAAGCAACCATGCCCAGACAACACCTGGACCAGACGGAAAGAGAGGAAACCGTGAGACCGCTCGAGCCAGCCCTGCAGGACCGGACCGAGCGCATCCAACGTCCGGCGGCCAAAGGCGGCGCTGGCGAGGTCCTCCGTCCAATGGAGGACGATGGCGTCCTTCGCCTCTCGCCGCACCGCCTCCCGCTCTTCGCCCATGGGGCGCTCCCCGAGCGCCTTTCTGCGCGCCGTCCACTCGTACACTCTGGCGAGCACCCAAGCCTCCAACTCCCATGGAGGGGTGCCCGCCAGAGCGCACGCCGCCGAAAAGCCCACTGAGCGGTAAGCCCTCGCCACCCGCTGTGCAATAGCCCGCTGGGGCCTGCGGATGGCGGTAGCGTTCTCCCTCCTATGGAGGGAGTCCGCCCAGATGGGTGCCCCATATAGGGCCATGCTCCGCAAAATGCCGGCATAGAGGCGCCGGCACTTCGCCTTGGGCCCCCCCAGGTTTGGGAGGAGCCATGAGAGGGCGTCCGCGGCCTTCAACAGGCGCGTCGACAGCCCGCTGAAATGCGGGCCGAAGCGCCACCTGTCGTCCAGCACCAGCCCCAGATATTTCATCCGGGGCTGGACCCCTATACGGACGCCCTCCACGACGATGTGGCCGTCGGGAGGGCAGCGCTGCCGGGGACCGCGAAAGAACACGGCCTCCGTTTTGTGCAGCGCCACCCTCAATCCCAGGCGGCGGATCCTCTCTGCCACCAAGGATCCGCCAGCCGAGGCCAAACAAGCCGCGTCGGCGAAGTTCCTCCCCCGGGCAGTAAGGAGAGTGTCATCCGCGTAGCAGATGACACTCGTGCCCGGGAGGAGGGCTCCCCGCAAGAGCCAGTCGAAGCCGATGTTCCACAAGGGAGGGCCTAGCACCGACCCCTGTGGAACACCGGACTCTGCGCCGTACCGCCTCACCGTGGCCAGCCTGTCTACGAGGAGGACCTCTCGGCCCTCCAAGTAACTGGCCAGCAGGTCCCGCAAGTATTGGGGCACTCCGTGATATCGGAGTGCCTCCAATATCGTCGAGTGGGGGACGGAGTTGAAGGCGTTGGCAATGTCGAACGACACCGCCAGCACTCCGTCCCCCGCCTCCACCGCCTCCTTCACCTGGCCCTTGAGTAGGGCCAGCGCATCGATCGTCGAACGCCCACGACGGAAACCGAATTGGGCGTCCGACAGATCCGGCCCTACCCCCCTCAGGTGGCTTTCCAGTCTCCCGGCGACAATCCCCTCGAACATTTTACCGACCTCATCGAGTAAAACGATGGGCCGGTATGCCGAGGGTGAGTCCACCGGGCGACCCTCCTTTCGGAGGAGGCATAGCTGCCCCTCCTTCCACAGTTTCGGGAACCTCCCAGCCGTAAAACACAGGCTGAAGAGGTCCCGAAACCTGTCCTCCATTTCGGTGGCGGCGATCGCCACCACCCGCGCGGGGACGCCGTCCGGCCCGGGGGCGGTCTTCTTCGCGCGGAGGCTCAAAACCCCCGCGTAGAATTCCGCCGACGTGACCGGGGGCACCTCCGCCTCCGGTGGAGCCGCCCCTTGCGGGGGATCCATTGTTGGTGGGGCGAAGTCGGTCCTGCACGGGAACAGGGACCGAACCACCCCATCCAACAATGCCGGCTCGAGGGTCTCCGACAGTGGGGGACCATAGGGGCGGAGCTGATTCCGCGCGGCCTTGTACGGTCTCCCATAGGGGTCCCTATCGAGACCCTCCAGCATCTCGGCCCTCGCCGAGTCCTGCGCAGCGCCCATTGCAGACTTGAGGGCCACCGTAGCCTCTCGGTAAGAGGTGTACAGGCGGTCCTCCTCCGCCCGGACTCGGTTCTGGGCGCTGCGCCGCCGGCTCCGCGTGTAGGCCCTTCGGGCCGCTACGCAGGTGGCCCGGAGCCCCGCCAGCTCCTCCGTCCACCAGTATACGGCACGACGGGGAGGCGGACGGCGAGACCGAGGCATGCAGGAGTTGCACACCTCGGTCAAGGACCCCCGTAGCCGGACCGCTGCGGCGTCCACGTCCGGGGCCTCCCCGACAGGGGTAGGCGACAGCCAGTCCTGGAGGAAGGCAGCCTCCCTGGCTGCCTCCCGGTCCAGGCGGGTGAGCGCCCACCGCGGGAAGGGAGATTGCCCAGCGCGGGCCGTCCCCCCTCCCCGCTGTGTGGAGATGTCGAACCGCACGTAACGGTGGTCCGACAAGGTCTCCACCAGCTCCACCCGCCAGTTCACAACGCGGGCGGCTAGCGCGGGGGTGGCGAACGAGACGTCCACCACCGACCCGCCCTGTTGCCGCACACACGTGTGGACCGCCCCCCTGTTGAGGAGGGACACACCGCACGAGGCCGTCCAAAACTTGACGGCGCGTCCCCGGACGTTACAACCGGCGGCCGGGTTGCCCCAGGCCGCCGACTTGGCGTTGAGGTCGCCGAGCACCACGACCTGGCGTGGTGCCGCCCTCCCTACGACAGCAGTGAGGATCTCTAAGAAGTCCTCAAAGTCCGAGAGAGGGCGGTTTGGGGAGAAATACACCCCCACTATCGCTATCTCTCCCCACGCGGCGGCCACGTATCCCGGTCCCCTCTCTAAGAGCGAGAGGGGAGGGGAGTCTGTGGAAGACCGCGCCACCAACGCCACTAGGCCATCCCGGTCGCCCAGCCAACGGCCGGGGACCGAGTATGGTTCGGCGACCACCGCCAAGTCCACCAACCACTCAGCCATGGTCTGCATCAGCAGATCCTGGGCTGTCCTGCAGTGGTTGGCGTTCGCCTGAAGGATGCGATGTTCGACTCTGGGCATTAGTCGGACATCGCACCCTCCTCCGCTGCCGCCGCAGGAACGGCGGCGTTAGCGGCAACAGCTGGCGCAGGCCCGGTCGGCGCCTGCGCTTTGCCACGCTTAGGGGGGGGATTGCACCTCCTCCCCATCGTGACGTGGCCTGCCAGGCGGCCACTGGCGGCACACACCGCGCAGTGCGGCGTGGCGGCCTGGCAGGAGGAGGCTTTGTGGCCCTCCTTGCCGCAGCGGTAGCAAGTGTCCGACCGATCCACTTTGGACGGACACAGGGGCCGGGTGTGGCCGATGCCGAAGCACCGGAAACACCGCAAAGGCTGGTCCTCGAGTGCCCGAACCGCACCCGAGCTAAACCCGACTTGAAGCCGTCCTTTTGCAAGGACGGCTTTGGCAGCTGCGATTGGGCACTCGAGGCGGATTGTGCCCATTCCGCCGCGGCCGGGCCTTATGTCCCGGCCTTGGACCGCCGCTGCACCACAGCCCCCTACCGCTGCGACCGCCGCCACTACCTCCTCCTTGGTGACGGAGTCATCCAACTCCGTCACTTCGATGGCCGCCGACTTGACCGGCCGGGCCACCTTCGCCGAGTCCGCGATGACCTCTTGCAGCTTCGCTGCGAAGAGGTCCGCGTGGGCACTCCCCTCGGCCCCCGGGAACTCGAATATTCGAGCCCCGGCCTGGGTCCGCCGGCAGGACACACTGCCGATCCCCAGCTGAGCGGGATCGGCATTGCCACGCGCCCGCACCAGAATGGAGGCGTAGGTCTCCCAACCTAACCTAACCTAAACTTTTTTTTTTTTTTTTTTTTTTTTTTTTTTTTTTTTTTTTACGCTGGGAAAAAATGCATTACGCATACCCTCCCGTCGGGGGATGGGAGGGGTATGTGGGACTCCCCGGGCGGCCAAACACCACGGTATACCCACTAAAACGACCCAGCGCATTCCCGCTTCGTCATAGTGGAGGGGGACTGGGAAACCGGCACAGCCTTTACTTCCAGTCCCCCGCCGACGAACACACAAGGCGGACCCCCCTCTTGTCCTCACGGCACGGACGTGGAGGGGGGGTTCGGGAATGACCGACGGAGGTGACGGGTGCAATGCGGGCGTAGGCACCCCCGCGCCTGTCGCCCGCCCGTCACCGTGAGGAGGGAGGGCAAACGCCCCTTCCCCCCCCCCCCGCCCGCAGAGCAGCGCAGCGAGAGTAAACTCCCGCTGGCGCTCCGCCTCCTCCTTCTGCGAAATCGCAGAAGGAGGCAACCGCTGACCAGGCCTCCTCGCTCCCCAGCATGGTGTTCCGTGGCACGCACGCCGGGAAGCGGGAGGCCCAGTCGCCCGCGAGGTGACGGGTGCAATGCGAGCGAAGGCACCTGCGTGCCTGTCGCCCGCCCGTCACCGTGAGGGGGGAGGGCAAACGCCCCTTCCCCCCCTCTCCGCTAGCGGAGCGGCGCAGCGGGAGGGTCCTCCCGCGCGCGCTCCGCTGACCAGGCCTCCTCTCCACACTCCCCAGCATGGCCTCGACCACGCCGGGAAGCGGGAGGCCCAGTCCCCCGCGGCACTCCCCTGCTGTGCCCTCCGCTATGCCCGCTGCTCAGAGGGCACGCAGGGGAACGCACACCGCACATCGCATGAGTCATCACACGACGTGCGGTGCGCCCCTCCCCAGAAAGCGCCTGGTGGTTTTTTGTTGCGTCTATTTCTTATGGAATTAGACCAAGAACAGGGCGGCAACCACGTGAAGGTAACACACCAGACTTGCCTTGAGGATCTACACGACCGTAGCGCTCCCCCTCAAGACCCCGCCACCCTACCGCCTCTGAGGGAGGCAGTAAGGTAGACCTGCATCTATGCTACCAAGCAAAGCATGAGCAAAGCTTGTCGTTGTGCAACCGCGAAAGCATAAATACAGATCCGCCCCAACCTAACCTTTTTTTTTTTTTTTTTTTTTTTTTTTTTTTTTTTTTTTTTTTTTTTTTTTTTTTGACGCTGGGAAAAAATGCATTACGCATACCCTCCCGTCGGGGGATGGGAGGGGTATGTGAGACTCCCCGGGCGGCCAAACACCACGGTATACCCACTAAAACGACCCAGCGCATTCCCGCTTCGTCATAGTGGAGGGGGACTGGGAAACCGGCACAGCCTTTACTTCCAGTCCCCCGCCGACGAACACACAAGGCGGACCCCCCCTCTTGTCCTCACGGCACGGACGTGGAGGGGGGGGTTCGGGAATGACCGACGGAGGTGACGGGTGCAATGCGGGTGGAGGCACCCCCGCGCCTGTCGCCCGCCCGTCACCGTGAGGAGGGAGGGCAAACGCCCCTTCCCCCCCCCCCGCCCGCAGAGCAGCGCAGCGAGAGTAAACTCCCGCTGGCGCTCCGCCTCCTCCTTCTGCGAAATCGCAGAAGGAGGCAACCGCTGACCAGGCCTCCTCGCTCCCCAGCATGGTGTTCCGTGGCACGCACGCCGGGAAGCGGGAGGCCCAGTCGCCCGCGAGGTGACGGGTGCAATGCGAGCGAAGGCACCTCCGTGCCTGTCGCCCGCCCGTCACCGTGAGGGGGGAGGGCAAACGCCCCTTCCCCCCCTCTCCGCTAGCGGAGCGGCGCAGCGGGAGGGTCCTCCCGCGCGCGCTCCGCTGACCAGGCCTCCTCTCCACACTCCCCAGCATGGCCTCGACCACGCCGGGAAGCGGGAGGCCCAGTCCCCCGCGGCACTCCCCTGCTGTGCCCTCCGCTATGCCCGCTGCTCAGAGGGCACGCAGGGGAACGCACACCGCACATCGCATGAGTCATCACACGACGTGCGGTGCGCCCCTCCCCAGAAAGCGCCTGGTGGTTTTTTGTTGCGTCTATTTCTTATGGAATTAGACCAAGAACAGGGCGGCAACCACGTGAAGGTAACACACCAGACTTGCCTTGAGGATCTACACGACCGTAGCGCTCCCCCTCAAGACCCCGCCACCCTACCGCCTCTGAGGGAGGCAGTAAGGTAGACCTGCATCTATGCTACCAAGCAAAGCATGTGCAAAGCTTGTCGTTGTGCAACCGCGAAAGCATAAATACAGATCCGCCCCGCCCCAACCTAACCTTTTTTTTTTTTTTTTTTTTTTTTTTTTTTTTTGACGCTGGGAAAAAATGCATTACGCATACCCTCCCGTCGGGGGATGGGAGGGGTATGTGGGACTCCCCGGGCGGCCAAACACCACGGTATACCCACTAAAACGACCCAGCGCATTCCCGCTTCGTCATAGTGGAGGGGGACTGGGAAACCGGCACAGCCTTTACTTCCAGTCCCCCGCCGACGAACACACAAGGCGGACCCCCCTCTTGTCCTCACGGCACGGACGTGGAGGGGGGGTTCGGGAATGACCGACGGAGGTGACGGGTGCAATGCGGGCGGAGGCACCCCCGCGCCTGTCGCCCGCCCGTCACCGTGAGGAGGGAGAGCAAACGCCCCTTCCCCCCCCCCGCCCGCAGAGCAGCGCAGCGAGAGTAAACTCCCGCTGGCGCTCCGCCTCCTCCTTCTGCGAAATCGCAGATGGAGGCAACCGCTGACCAGGCCTCTCGCCCCCCAGCACGGTGTTCACGCACGCACGCCGGGAAGCGTGAGGCCCAGTCGCCCGCAAGGTGACGGGTGCAATGCGGGCAGAGGCACCTCCGTGCCTGTCGCCCGCCCGTCACCGTGAGGAGGGAGGGCAAATGCCCCTTCCCCCCCTCTCCGCTAGCGGAGCGGCGCAACGAGAGGGACCTCCCGCGCGCGCTCTGCTGACCAGGCCTCCTCTCCACACTCCCCAGCATGGCCTCGACCACGCCGGGAAGCGGGAGGCCCAGTCCCCCGCGGCACTCCCCTGCTGTGCCCTCTGCTATGCCCGCTGCTCAGAGGGCACGCAGGGGAACGCACACCGCACATCGCATGAGTCATCACACGACGTGCAGTGCGCCCCTCCCCAGAAAGCGCCTGGTGGTTTTTTGTTGCGTCTATTTCTTATGGAATTAGACCAAGAACAGGGCGGCAACCACGTGAAGGTAACACACCAGACTTGCCTTGAGGATCTACACGACCGTAGCGCTCCCCCTCAAGACCCCGCCACCCTACCGCCTCTGAGGGAGGCAGTAAGGTAGACCTGCATCAATGCTACCAAGCAAAGCATGTGCAAAGCTTGTCGTTGTGCAACCGCGAAAGCATAAATACAGATCCGCCCCAACCTAACCTAACCTAACCTTTTTTTTTTTTTTTTTTTTTTGACGCTGGGAAAAAATGCATTACGCATACCCTCCCGTCGGGGGATGGGAGGGGTATGTGGGACTCCCCGGGCGGCCAAACACCACGGTATACCCACTAAAACGACCCAGCGCATTCCCGCTTCGTCATAGTGGAGGGGGACTGGGAAACCGGCACAGCCTTTACTTCCAGTCCCCCGCCGACGAACACACAAGGCGGACCCCCCTCTTGTCCTCACGGCACGGACGTGGAGGGGGGGTTCGGGAATGACCGACGGAGGTGACGGGTGCAATGCGGGCGTAGGCACCCCCGCGCCTGTCGCCCGCCCGTCACCGTGAGGAGGGAGGGCAAACGCCCCTTCCCCCCCCCCCCGCCCGCAGAGCAGCGCAGCGAGCGTAAACTCCCGCTGGCGCTCCGCCTCCTCCTTCTGCGAAATCGCAGAAGGAGGCAACCGCTGACCAGGCCCCTCGCTCCCCAGCACGGTGTTCACGCACGCACGCCGAGAAGCGTGAGGCCCAGTCGCCCGCAAGGTGACGCGTGCAATGCGAGCGAAGGCACCTCCGTGCCTGTCGCCCGCCCGTCACCGTGAGGGGGGAGGGCAAACGCCCCTTCCCCCCCTCTCCGCTAGCGGAGCGGCGCAGCGGGAGGGACCGCCCGCGCGCGCTCCGCTGACCAGGCCTCCTCTCCACACTCCCCAGCATGGCCTCGACCACGCCGGGAAGCGGGAGGCCCAGTCCCCCGCGGCACTCCCCTGCTGTGCCCTCTGCTATGCCCGCTGCTCAGCGGGCACGCAGGGGAACGCACACCGCACATCGCATGAGTCATCACACGACGTGCGGCGCGCCCCTCCCCAGAAAGCGCCTGGTGGTTTTTTGTTGCGTCTATTTCATATGGAATTAGACCAAGAACAGGGCGGCAACCACGTGAAGGTAACACACCAGACTTGCCTTGAGGATCTACACGACCGTAGCGCTCCCCCTCAAGACCCCGCCACCCTACCGCCTCTGAGGGAAGCAGTAAGGTAGACCTGCATCTATGCTACCAAGCAAAGCATGTGCAAAGCTTGTCGTTGTGCAACCGCGAAAGCATAAATACAGATCCGCCCCAACCTAACCTTTTTTTTTTTTTTTTTTTTTTGACGCTGGGAAAAAATGCATTACGCATACCCTCCCGTCGGGGGACGGGAGGGGTATGTGGGGCTCCCCGGGCGAACCCGGTATACCCACTAAAACGACCCAGCGCATTCCCGCTTCGTCAGAGTGGAGGGGGACTGGGAAACCGGCACAGCCTTTACTTCCAGTCCCCCGCCGACGATTGCAAGGCAAGACCCCTCACACCCTCACGGGTGTGGGGGGTCGGGAATGACCGACGGTGGTGACGGCTGCAATGCAGGCGGAGGCACCCCCGTGCCTGCCGCCCGCCCGTCACCATGAGGAGGGAGGGCACGACGCCTTCTCCCCCTTCTCCGTCTGCGGAGCGGCGCAGCGAGAGGGTCGTCCTCCCTCGCCCGCTCCGCCTCCTCCTTCTGCAAGAGTACGTCCTCGCAGAAGGAGGCTACTGCCGACCAGGCCTCCTCGCTCCCCAGCATGGCGTTAACCACGCCGGGAAGCAAGAGGTCCGGTCCGACCACCGCGGCGAGACCGCGGCGCAGCTCGGACCACGCCGGGCACTCCTCGAGGGTGTGCTGCGCCGTGTCCTCCGCCGCGCCGCAGTCGTGGCACGCCGGGGTCTCCTCCCTCCCGATCCGGTGCAGGTGCGATCCGAAGCAACCATGCCCAGACAACACCTGGACCAGACGGAAAGAGAGGAAACCGTGAGACCGCTCGAGCCAGCCCTGCAGGACCGGACCGAGCGCATCCAACGTCCGGCGGCCAAAGGCGGCGCTGGCGAGGTCCTCCGTCCAATGGAGGACGATGGCGTCCTTTGCCTCTCGCCGCACCGCCTCCCGCTCTTCGCCCATGGGGCGCTCCCCGAGCGCCTTTCTGCGCGCCGTCCACTCGTACACTCTGGCGAGCACCCAAGCCTCCAATTCCCATGGAGGGGTGCCCGCCAGAGCGCACGCCGCCGAAAAGCCCACTGAGCGGTAAGCCCTCGCCACCCGCTGTGCAATAGCCCGCTGGGGCCTGCGGATGGCGGTAGCGTTCTCCCTCCTATGGAGGGAGTCCGCCCAGATGGGTGCCCCATATAGGGCCATGCTCCGCAAAATGCCGGCATAGAGGCGCCGGCACTTCGCCTTGGGCCCCCCCAGGTTTGGGAGGAGCCATGTGAGGGCGTCCGCGGCCTTCAACAGCCGCGTCGACAGCCCGCTGAAATGCGGGCCGAAGCGACTGGGAAACCGGCACAGCCTTTACTTCCAGTCCCCCGCCGACGAACACACAAGGCGGACCCCCCTCTTGTCCTCACGGCACGGACGTGGAGGGGGGGTTCGGGAATGACCGACGGAGGTGACGGGTGCAATGCGGGCGTAGGCACCCCCGCGCCTGTCGCCCGCCCGTCACCGTGAGGAGGGAGGGCAAACGCCCCTTCCCCCCCCCCCCCCCCCCCCGCCCGCAGAGCAGCGCAGCGAGAGTAAACTCCCGCTGGCGCTCCGCCTCCTCCTTCTGCGAAATCGCAGAAGGAGGCAACCGCTGACCAGGCCTCCTCGCTCCCCAGCATGGTGTTCCGGCACGCACGCCGGGAAGCGGGAGGCCCAGTCGCCCGCGAGGTGACGGGTGCAATGCGAGCGAAGGCACCTCCGTGCCTGTCGCCCGCCCGTCACCGTGAGGGGGGAGGGCAAACGCCCCTTCCCCCCCTCTCCGCTAGCGGAGCGGCGCAGCGGGAGGGTCCTCCCGCCTGCGCTCCGCTGACCAGGCCTCCTCTCCACACTCCCCAGCATGGCCTCGACCACGCCGGGAAGCGGGAGGCCCAGTCCCCCGCGGCACTCCCCTGCTGTGCCCTCCTGGCTGCTCAGAGGGCACGCAGGGGAACGCACACCGCACATCGCATGAGTCATCACACGACGTGCGGCGCGCCCCTCCCCAGAAAGCGCCTGGTGGTTTTTTGTTGCGTCTATTTCTTATGGAATTATGGGTGCCCCATATAGGGCCATGCTCCGCAAAATGCCGGCATAGAGGCGCCGGCACTTCGCCTTGGGCCCCCCCAGGTTTGGGAGGAGCCATGAGAGGGCGTCCGCGGCCTTCAACAGCCGCGTCGACAGCCCGCTGAAATGCGGGCCGAAGCGACTGGGAAACCGGCACAGCCTTTACTTCCAGTCCCCCGCCGACGAACACACAAGGCGGACCCCCCTCTTGTCCTCACGGCACGGACGTGGAGGGGGGGTTCGGGAATGACCGACGGAGGTGACGGGTGCAATGCGGGCGTAGGCACCCCCGCGCCTGTCGCCCACCCGTCACCGTGAGGAGGGAGGGCAAACGCCCCTTCCCCCCCCCCCCCCCCCGCCCGCAGAGCAGCGCAGCGAGAGTAAACTCCCGCTGGCGCTCCGCCTCCTCCTTCTGCGAAATCGCAGAAGGAGGCAACCGCTGACCAGGCCTCCTCGCTCCCCAGCATGGTGTTCCGGCACGCACGCCGGGAAGCGGGAGGCCCAGTCGCCCGCGAGGTGACGGGTGCAATGCGAGCGAAGGCACCTCCGTGCCTGTCGCCCGCCCGTCACCGTGAGGGGGGAGGGCAAACGCCCCTTCCCCCCCTCTCCGCTAGCGGAGCGGCGCAGCGGGAGGGTCCTCCCGCCTGCGCTCCGCTGACCAGGCCTCCTCTCCACACTCCCCAGCATGGCCTCGACCACGCCGGGAAGCGGGAGGCCCAGTCCCCCGCGGCACTCCCCTGCTGTGCCCTCTGCTATGCCCGCTGCTCAGAGGGCACGCAGGGGAACGCACACCGCACATCGCATGAGTCATCACACGACGTGCGGCGCGCCCCTCCCCAGAAAGCGCCTGGTGGTTTTTTGTTGCGTCTATTTCATATGGAATTAGACCAAGAACAGGGCGGCAACCACGTGAAGGTAACACACCAGACTTGCCTTGAGGATCTACACGACCGTAGCGCTCCCCCTCAAGACCCCGCCACCCTACCGCCTCTGAGGGAAGCAGTAAGGTAGACCTGCATCTATGCTACTGTGACTGTTCCTAAAATACCCTAGGCTGATAAAATTTTCGTTTTTCCTAAATCATATTAATATTAGTATGAAGGTCGGTTTCCCCCGAAGGGAAAAGGGCCGCGCCCCGCCAATACCGCGCGGCTCCTGTAAGGTGCATCCAGTCCGGTCACCTTTCCACCGACTATGAGGAATGTCCCGGCTTTAAAAGCTGCAGGGACTAGGAGAGGATGCAAGGTGAAGTTAATATTGGGAGTTCACAGTTAAGAGACACGTACATGAATATCATTAAAACATATAAAACAAACCAATAATAAGTGTGATAGTAATAAGACAAGAGGACACCAGAATATGATAGTAGTTTAAAGGTGGATGGGAACGTTACGCTTGCACTTAAGAAATTCATTATTTACAGTTACGTTAATTTATTTGATTCTAATGTACTAGATGCCGCTTCGCAAACGCAAACCATTCCATGTTATTACATGGAACCGTTTTACAACGTTTGCCCGGCGCACGTGTACTGTTAGACCTAACTGCATAGCCCTACTGAGGACACATGCTACGAACTCTAACAGGTCACGTTCCCTAAGCACTATATACATGTCTTTCCCAATCCTAAGGCATTGGGTTGTGAGGCCACTGCCATTGAGGAAGACAAGTTTTCAGCATTTACACCTACTTACGCGCGTACTCTTGTTATTAAAACCCTTACGGCAGATTACCCCAATTACTATAATTATTATAACACAATTTGCACAAGCGTACCGTAGACTCAGTCTATAGCAGAACATATTGCGATTGTATTGGTGGACGCCGAAGTGGTTATTTTATCGTCACTTCACATTTCTTTACTCTGCCCCATGTCGTGGTTGCGTTTCTCGCTAAATAGTGTCGATTCAGAATACAGCCTACAAGAACGGCCTGGGTTGATTTTAACGAGACACAGTCCCTAGCGTTCATTAGAACGTAGCTATCATTCCTTTCAGGATACTTGGTGAAGCCTACCCCCGCTCCCAGAAATGTGCGCCAACAATCTCTACGCAATGTTTCTGAGCAAGACCTTTGGAGGAAGCAGTATACATCAGCAACGTTTGGTTGATTTGTACCACAAGTACAAATTGGCTTTATAATACTGGACAATATAATCTGATTTAGCAATCCGTGGATATTACGGTGCTGCCTTCTCCACTGAACAATATAGTTTATTCTAACTGAAATTAGAATATTACGGTTCTGCCTTCCATATGTGGTCAGTCAGATAAAAGTCAACATTCGTCAATAGTCGGGTGTGTTAATGTGCAGTGTACATACTTGTCGTATGCGTGGAGTGTGTGTACAGAGTAGCGGAAGGCATTCCCCGTCTCCCTATAACCAAACGTAGATGACGGATATTTGCCAAGGTATGGAGCAGGAGGTGGACACATGACACAAGAGAAAATATTACATATTATACATTGTGATATAAGGCGGCTGCTCCGTCATGCTGAAATAAATGTTTATTAACAGCTCCTCTGCTCTACCGCCAAACTGCTGCTTATGCTAAGAGTTAATGATACATAGTTAACACTTACCACGTGTTTATTGACGATGATTAGTCTAAAACTAACTTACGGAGTACTGCACACTCTTCCAGTTTCCCCTCGTCACTACTCGTCTTCTTCCGCGCTCCAACACCCACCTTAACTAGACTTATAACTACTACTTATATTTAACTTATAAAATACTAATCGCTCTCTTACAACAGTCCACGGGGACATGTGCATCTTGGTACCAAGACTACGGTAACTTCATTAGCCTAACCTAGGACGTCCTAGCACGTTAACGGTTTTAACCTAGCCTTAGCTCGACTCGCCTCACTCTCTAGACTTTTACGTCCGACCTCTCAAGCCGTCCAAGACTCACTGCCACGTTCGATATCCTTTCTTCAGCCTCCTCAAACCACCACGCACGATGAGCCATGGGGCTCCTTTCACAGAATTCATTTATGACCATTTTTGTGCAAACGTCTCAATTGTTTTAAGTGTCTCGTTGGATGCTTACGGCCCAAAACATGGTAACCAGATGTCGGCGTTAGTGTTGAGAAATGCATTTAGTAATTGAATGTTTTTTATGTTTTCTTAAGGATTCTATGAAATATTATATTGGCCTGTCATTTAGCTTTCTTCCCTAGTGCGTTTCCCATTAAATAGAGAATTTATGCGTTTCTAAGCGGTTCGATATTGTTGTACAATTCAAAGAAAGAAGGAACGTTTGGTTATTAATTACGGTAACATGTCAGCCTGTCAAACCCATAAACTAGAGATATAATGTTTTGTAAGTGGCCGATACCACGTTGTGATTTTGAAATAAGAATCAAGGCAAAGATATTTGCTTAATAATTAGGAGTACGTGACAGACAGTCACATTCCCCCCTCTGAAAATCAGACGCGTGACGCAGTACAGCGGATGAGCTTTCACAATAGGGTGAACTCTGCAGTTTCATGACAGTAATAAAGAATATATTCAGTACACCCGTTTGCTATGTCAATCTAACCAGATTATTATAAATGTTCCAACTGGAACAGTGATCTAATAAGATGCATCATCTGCTATAATTTTGCTTTGTTTAGCAGAAGTATCTTTAATCGATACATTAAGTCCTCTATTTAACTTATTCTCCATCAAAATATTCTTGTTATTTACCGCGTTTAAGGTAATTGCAGAAGACCTGTGCATGCTTATAGTTTAGTTTTACATACCAGAGTCTCTTCTAAGAGTATTTGTGCTATCGAGCGATGTTACCTACGGCTCACTCGTTCTAAACTCAGCCTACCGCAGCTGCCGCTGGACAGAGGCCTTTCCCAATGCACCTCAACGCCGAGTCAGCTTGATCAGCTGCTCGCCGTTGTATCCAGGAGTAGCTGAAATAGTCCGCACATAGACATATTAGACTTTAGGTATTTCAATTTGTCGCCCCCCTCCAATTATAAGAGGAAAGAACAGTTCAGAAATCCAACTAGAGTTGGAAAGTTGTATTAGAAAATGAATGTTCTGTAATTAGAAATAACGACCATTTGCAAGGATAGGGGCCTACCTACAATTTAAATCACAATACATTTTGTGCAACTTCGATGGGCACATAAGAATCTTGACTTTGACATCAACTTTGAAATGTGGACACCATAGATTATTCAAACAATGACTGGCTTATTGAGAAACACTATCGTAATCTCTTCACTTGGATATGAATATTTTGGCAAGTGGCATATATTATCTGGCAGATTCCAATATTGGAACTGATTGAGTAGGTTTATATCGTTATATAGCTCAAAACAATATACAATTATTGTTCAGATAACAAAGTCATACCGCGTGACAACGGGTAAGTATAGCGTCTAATAAAAGTAGAACTTAGCTTCGTTACTGGAGCCACGCTACAGCTGCCGTTGAAGTCAGCCGATGTCAGCTGAATTTGATGAAACTTTGACCCGAGCGCAACGCACAAACCCAAAGTTAAGACAAAGCGTAGTGACAGCCAAGCGAGGATTGAAATATCCTGGAATTCGAAATAAGGCCACACGAGTATTTGTCCAATTATATGACATACGCTAGAGCCGGAAAGACTAAGGTTAACTTCCTACGATAATAGTTAAATTTGACTCTAAGTAAATGAATTGTCCTTTTGTAGACTTCACGCTTCTAGGTATCTAAGCGCTAGTAATATAACGTTTACTCACAGTCGAGGGCATGTCTTATAACTACTTTCACTCTCCCACGCACTCATACAAATTCAAAACGTGTATTCGCAAACATGTATCAAAATCTGTCTGTGTACTATCGGACACGCAACCTTCATATACAGGGAATCGAACCCATCATTAAAGTTACACTGGAACACAAGCAACAATCTTACAAACTGCGAAAAGTGCCTCCACGCATAGCATACGGGAATCGAACCCACTTTTACTTGCATCGGATTCAAAGGCCTTTAAACCAACAGAACACGCAGGAATCGAACCCACAAACCGTGACACAGAAATCTAATTACTTATCAAGTATGGCGTCAGGCGGGAATCGAACCCAAAATCCATGGCACAGGAATCTAGTTACTTATTAAGTATTGCGTCAGGCGGGAATCGAACCCAAAATCCATGACAATTTAACACAAGCACATCAACTGATAATTCATGCGGGAATTGAACCCACTACCTGTGATTGAAGAATTCAAACAAACAAACCAAACCGTTATCTAACTAAAAATATGTTATTGTAGCCGTTGTAACTAAGCCGTCTCTCACAATTACTGGAACCATAAAATTGCGTTGTGTTATTATTGTAGTAACCCAAAATTTGTTCTGTCTCGTTGCACTGAAGTGAATCATTACATTTAATGACGAGAATCCTGGTCACGGCACCACATGTGACTGTTCCTAAAATACCCTAGGCTGATAAAATTTTCGTTTTTCCTAAATCATATTAATATTAGTATGAAGGTCGGTTTCCCCCGAAGGGAAAAGGGCCGCGCCCCGCCAATACCGCGCGGCTCCTGTAAGGTGCATCCAGTCCGGTCACCTTTCCACCGACTATGAGGAATGTCCCGGCTTTAAAAGCTGCAGGGACTAGGAGAGGATGCAAGGTGAAGTTAATATTGGGAGTTCACAGTTAAGAGACACATACATGAATATCATTAAAACATATAAAACAAACCAATAATAAGTGTGATAGTAATAAGACAAGAGGACACCAGAATATGATAGTAGTTTAAAGGTGGATGGGAACGTTACGCTTGCACTTAAGAAATTCATTATTTACAGTTACGTTAATTTATTTGATTCTAATGTACTAGATGCCGCTTCGCAAACGCAAACCATTCCATGTTATTACATGGAACCGTTTTACAACGTTTGCCCGGCGCACGTGTACTGTTAGACCTAACTGCATAGCCCTACTGAGGACACATGCTACGAACTCTAACAGGTCACGTTCCCTAAGCACTATATACATGTCTTTCCCAATCCTAAGGCATTGGGTTGTGAGGCCACTGCCATTGAGGAAGACAAGTTTTCAGCATTTACACCTACTTACGCGCGTACTCTTGTTATTAAAACCCTTACGGCAGATTACCCCAATTACTATAATTATTATAACACAATTTGCACAAGCGTACCGTAGACTCAGTCTATAGCAGAACATATTGCGATTGTATTGGTGGACGCCGAAGTGGTTATTTTATCGTCACTTCACATTTCTTTACTCTGCCCCATGTCGTGGTTGCGTGTCTCGCTAAATAGTGTCGATTCAGAATACAGCCTACAAGAACGGCCTGGGTTGATTTTAACGAGACACAGTCCCTAGCGTTCATTAGAACGTAGCTATCATTCCTTTCAGGATACTTGGTGAAGCCTACCCCCGCTCCCAGAAATGTGCGCCAACAATCTCTACGCAATGTTTCTGAGCAAGACCTTTGGAGGAAGCAGTATACATCAGCAACGTTTGGTTGATTTGTACCACAAGTACAAATTGGCTTTATAATACTGGACAATATAATCTGATTTAGCAATCCGTGGATATTACGGTGCTGCCTTCTCCACTGAACAATATAGTTTATTCTAACTGAAATTAGAATATTACGGTTCTGCCTTCCATATGTGGTCAGTCAGATAAAAGTCAACATTCGTCAATAGTCGGGTGTGTTAATGTGCAGTGTACATACTTGTCGTATGCGTGGAGTGTGTGTACAGAGTAGCGGAAGGCATTCCCCGTCTCCCTATAACCAAACGTAGATGACGGATATTTGCCAAGGTATGGAGCAGGAGGTGGACACATGACACAAGAGAAAATATTACATATTATACATTGTGATATAAGGCGGCTGCTCCGTCATGCTGAAATAAATGTTTATTAACAGCTCCTCTGCTCTACCGCCAAACTGCTGCTTATGCTAAGAGTTAATGATACATAGTTAACACTTACCACGTGTTTATTGACGATGATTAGTCTAAAACTAACTTACGGAGTACTGCACACTCTTCCAGTTTCCCCTCGTCACTACTCGTCTTCTTCCGCGCTCCAACACCCACCTTAACTAGACTTATAACTACTACTTATATTTAACTTATAAAATACTAATCGCTCTCTTACAACAGTCCACGGGGACATGTGCATCTTGGTACCAAGACTACGGTAACTTCATTAGCCTAACCTAGGACGTCCTAGCACGTTAACGGTTTTAACCTAGCCTTAGCTCGACTCGCCTCACTCTCTAGACTTTTACGTCCGACCTCTCAAGCCGTCCAAGACTCACTGCCACGTTCGATATCCTTTCTTCAGCCTCCTCAAACCACCACGCACGATGAGCCATGGGGCTCCTTTCACAGAATTCATTTATGACCATTTTTGTGCAAACGTCTCAATTGTTTTAAGTGTCTCGTTGGATGCTTACGGCCCAAAACATGGTAACCAGATGTCGGCGTTAGTGTTGAGAAATGCATTTAGTAATTGAATGTTTTTTATGTTTTCTTAAGGATTCTATGAAATATTATATTGGCCTGTCATTTAGCTTTCTTCCCTAGTGCGTTTCCCATTAAATAGAGAATTTATGCGTTTCTAAGCGGTTCGATATTGTTGTACAATTCAAAGAAAGAAGGAACGTTTGGTTATTAATTACGGTAACATGTCAGCCTGTCAAACCCATAAACTAGAGATATAATGTTTTGTAAGTGGCCGATACCACGTTGTGATTTTGAAATAAGAATCAAGGCAAAGATATTTGCTTAATAATTAGGAGTACGTGACAGACAGTCACACTACCAAGCAAAGCATGTGCAAAGCTTGTCGTTGTGCAACCGCGAAAGCATAAATACAGATCCGCCCCAACCTAACCTTTTTTTTTTTTTTTTTTTTTTTTTTTTTTGACGCTGGGAAAAAATGCATTACGCATACCCTCCCGTCGGGGGACGGGAGGGGTATGTGGGGCTCCCCGGGCGAACCCGGTATACCCACTAAAACGACCCAGCGCATTCCCGCTTCGTCAGAGTGGAGGGGGACTGGGAAACCGGCACAGCCTTTACTTCCAGTCACTTCTGCAAGAGTACGTCCTCGCAGAAGGAGGCTACTGCCGACCAGGCCTCCTCGCTCCCCAGCATGGCGTTAACCACGCCGGGAAGCGAGAGGTCCGGTCCGACCACCGCGGTGAGACCGCGGCGCAGCTCGGACCACGCCGGGCACTCCTCGAGGGTGTGCTGCGCCGTGTCCTCCGCCGCGCCGCAGTCGTGGCACGCCGGGGTCTCCTCCCTCCCGATCCGGTGCAGGTGCGATCCGAAGCAACCATGCCCAGACAACACCTGGACCAGACGGAAAGAGAGGAAACCGTGAGACCGCTCGAGCCAGCCCTGCAGGACCGGACCGAGCGCATCCAACGTCCGGCGGCCAAAGGCGGCGCTGGCGAGGTCCTCCGTCCAATGGAGGACGATGGCGTCCTTCGCCTCTCGCCGCACCGCCTCCCGCTCTTCGCCCATGGGGCGCTCCCCGAGCGCCTTTCTGCGCGCCGTCCACTCGTACACTCTGGCGAGCACCCAAGCCTCCAATTCCCATGGAGGGGTGCCCGCCAGAGCGCACGCCGCCGAAAAGCCCACTGAGCGGTAAGCCCTCGCCACCCGCTGTGCAATAGCCCGCTGGGGCCTGCGGATGGCGGTAGCGTTCTCCCTCCTATGGAGGGAGTCCGCCCAGATGGGTGCCCCATATAGGGCCATGCTCCGCAAAATGCCGGCATAGAGGCGCCGGCACTTCGCCTTGGGCCCCCCCAGGTTTGGGAGGAGCCATGAGAGGGCGTCCGCGGCCTTCAACAGCCGCGTCGACAGCCCGCTGAAATGCGGGCCGAAGCGACTGGGAAACCGGCACAGCCTTTACTTCCAGTCCCCCGCCGACGAACACACAAGGCAGACCCCCCTCTTGTCCTCACGGCACGGACGTGGAGGGGGGGGTTCGGGAATGACCGACGGAGGTGACGGGTGCAATGCGGGCGGAGGCACCCCCGCGCCTGTCGCCCGCCCGTCACCGTGAGGAGGGAGGGCAAACGCCCCTTCCCCCCCCCCGCCCGCAGAGCAGCGCAGCGAGAGTAAACTCCCGCTGGCGCTCCGCCTCCTCCTTCTGCGAAATCGCAGAAGGAGGCAACCGCGTAGGGAGGGCGGCACCACGACCTGGCGTGGTGCCGCCCTCCCTACGACAGCAGTGAGGATCTCTAAGAAATCCTCAAAGTCCGAGAGAGGGCGGTTTGGGGAGAAATACACCCCCACTATCGCTATCTCTCCCCACGCGGCGGCCACGTATCCCGGTCCCCTCTCTAAGAGCGAGAGGGGAGGGGAGTCTGTCGAAGACCGCGCCACCAACGCCACTAGGCCATCCCGGTCGCCCAGCCAACGGCCAGGGACCGAGTATGGTTCGGCGACCACCGCCAAGTCCACCAACCACTCAGCCATGGTCTGCATCAGCAGACGTGCGTGGCGGCCTGGCAGGAGGAGGCTTTGTGGCCCTCCTTGCCGCAGCGGTAGCAAGTGTCCGACCGATCCACTTTGGACGGACACAGGGGCCGGGTGTGGCCGATGCCGAAGCACCGGAAACACCGCAAAGGCTGGTCCTCGAGTGCCCGAACCGCACCCGAGCTAAACCCGACTTGAAGCCGTCCTTTTGCAAGGACGGCTTTGGCAGCTGCGATTGGGCACTCGAGGCGGATTGTGCCCATTCCGCCGCGGCCGGGCCTTATGTCCCGGCCTTGGACCGCCGCTGCACCACAGCCCCCCACCGCTGCGACCGCCGCCACTACCTCCTCCTTGGTGACGGAGTCATCCAACTCCGTCACTTCGATGGCCGCCGACTTGACCGGCCGGGCCACCCTCGCCGAGTCCGCGATGACCTCTTGCAGCTTTGCTGCGAAGAGGTCCGCGTGGGCACTCCCCTCGGCCCCCGGGAACTCAAATATTTGAGCCCCGGCCTGGGTCCGCCGGCAGGACACACTGCCGATCCCCAGCTGAGCGGGATCGGCATTGCTACGCGCCCGCACCAGGATGGAGGCGTAGGTCTCCCCCCGCCCCGCAGCCTCCGCGGTGAGCGTCACCACGACGGCCGCGGTTTTAGGGGGGACTAACTTCCCCCTTCCCTTTTCTTTCCCCTTCCCCTTTCCCCTGCCAGTCGTCTGTGGCTGGCTGGCCAGGGTGGTTGCGGGGATGGCAGGGACGGCTGTCGGCGCCTTTTTGACCTTGCCCTTCCCCCTACGGACCACTTCCGTCCACCCTGGCTGGTTGGACGGGGTGGTGGCTGGAAGAAGGGCGTCTTCCTCCTGGGAGGACGGCCCCGGCTCACACTGCCTCTTATCCGCCGCGAGCGGCGGTCGGAGGCGTTTCTCCGGCAAGAGCCGGTCCTCAATGCCTGCAAAGCAGGCTCTTGTGAAGGCCCTCTCCTCCATTACGACCTTGCGGATGACATCCTCAAGGTTGGAGGAGGGGCCCTCTGCCGCCGGGCTCGCCTTGGCCCGTTGTGGCTGGGCCGAGACAGGGCCCTCTGCCACAGGGCCTGCCTTGGCCTGCTCTGGCCGGGCCGTGGCTTCAGCCAGCTTCTGATGAAGCTGGCTGACCTCCGACTGCAGGCGATCCACCCTCGCCTGCAGTTGCCGCGTCTCGTCGCTGGTCGTCCGCTGGACCAACTCAGCGACGACACCACGCAGGCTCGCGGCCCTGCACTTTAGGGCCTTTTGGAAGGTCCCTTTTAGATTGGAGGACTTAGAGGCGACTTCCACTATCTCCTCTTCGTCCTCCTCCGCCATTCGCTCCAGCTCGGCCAGGGAGTTGTCCGCGTACACAACGCGGGACGCGCCGTACCCGGACTTGGCCCGGGCAACGCGCGCCCGCTGCTCCTTCGCAGTGACCCGCTCCTCCAGGTCTTGCTGGAGCTGCGCCCGTCTAGCCAAGTCTAGCTGGCGCTGGGCGTCCGCAAGCCCAACGTCGTGGGTGTCCGCAGCTGTCGTTGGCTTTTTTGCCTTCGACCGCCGCACCGACCCCGACCCCGATGAGCCCTCGGACCCATCCTTTCGGAAGGCCCGCTTACGCGACTGCGCATCGGCCGCGTCCGACACACTGACGAATGTGTCGTCGGAGTCTGATGACTCGTCCGCCCTTCCGAAGAAGCTAACCGCAGACGGCGCGCGGCTAGCCTCTGACGCCGAAGCGTCGGAGAGGCCCTGAGAAGGGCCTTCTGGTTGGCCCTGAGAAGGGCCTTTGGGTTGGCCCTGAGAAGGGCCTTTTTGGAACCGCCCGGAGGCGTCCCGCGAAGGTTTAGGCATTGCCTAAAATAAAATAAAATCCCGCAAACTCGACAGCAACAAGGCAAATAAAATAGCTACGAGAGCACAGAGCACTTTGGCCAGTCCCAGTCTGCCACTCCGTTACGGTGGTCAGAACTGGGCTGTTTCCAGGGGACGCGACGTGGACGCAAGCTCTGTGGGGTGGTCCCCCGCCCCAACCTAACCTTTTTTTTTTTTTTTTTTGACGCTGGGAAAAAATGCATTACGCATCCCCTCCCGTCGGGGGATGGGAGGGGTATGTGGGACTCCCCGGGCGGCCAAACACCACGGTATACCCACTAAAACGACCCAGCGAATTCCCGCTTCGTCATAGTGGAGGGGGACTGGGAAACCGGCACAGCCTTTACTTCCAGTCCCCCGCCGACGAACACACAAGGCGGACCCCCCTCTTGTCCTCACGGCACGGACGTGGAGGGGGGGTTCGGGAATGACCGACGGAGGTGACGGGTGCAATGCGGGCGTAGGCACCCCCGCGCCTGTCGCCCGCCCGTCACCGTGAGGAGGGAGGGCAAACGCCCCTTCCCCCCCCCCGCCCGCAGAGCAGCGCAGCGAGAGTAAACTCCCGCTGGCGCTCCGCCTCCTCCTTCTGCGAAATCGCAGAAGGAGGCAACCGCTGACCAGGCCTCCTCGCTCCCCAGCATGGTGTTCCGTGGCACGCACGCCGGGAAGCGGGAGGCCCAGTCGCCCGCGAGGTGACGGGTGCAATGCGAGCGAAGGCACCTCCGTGCCTGTCGCCCGCCCGTCACCGTGAGGGGGGAGGGCAAACGCCCCTTCCCCCCCTCACCGCTAGCGGAGCGGCGCAGCGGGAGGGTCCTCCCGCGCGCGCTCCGCTGACCAGGCCTCCTCTCCACACTCCCCAGCATGGCCTCGACCACGCCGGGAAGCGGGAGGCCCAGTCCCCCGCGGCACTCCCCTGCTGTGCCCTCCGCTTTGCCCGCTGCTCAGAGGGCACGCAGGGGAACGCACACCGCACATCGCATGAGTCATCACACGACGTGCGGTGCGCCCCTCCCCAGAAAGCGCCTGGTGGTTTTCTGTTGCGTCTATTTCTTATGGAATTAGACCAAGAAAAGGGCGGCAACCACGTGAAGGTAACACACCAGACTTGCCTTGAGGATCTACACGACCGTAGCGCTCCCCCTCAAGACCCCGCCACCCTACCGCCTCTGAGGGAGGCAGTAAGGTAGACCTGCATCTATGCTACCAAGCAAAGCATGTGCAAAGCTTGTCGTTGTGCAACCGCGAAAGCATAAATACAGATCCGCCCCAACCTAACCTTTTTTTTTTTTTTTTTTTTTTTTTTTTTTTTTTACGCTTGGAAAAAATGCATTACGCATACCCTCCCGTCGGGGGATGGGAGGGGTATGTGGGACTCCCCGGGCGGCCAAACACCACGGTATACCCACTAAAACGACCCAGCGCATTCCCGCTTCGTCATAGTGGAGGGGGACTGGGAAACCGGCACAGCCTTTACTTCCAGTCCCCCGCCGACGAACACACAAGGCAGACCCCCCTCTTGTCCTCACGGCACGGACGTGGAGGGGGGGTTCGGGAATGACCGACGGAGGTGACGGGTGCAATGCGGGTGGAGGCACCCCCGCGCCTGTCGCCCGCCCGTCACCGTGAGGAGGGAGGGCAAACGCCCCTTCCCCCCCCCCGCCCGCAGAGCAGCGCAGCGAGAGTAAACTCCCGCTGGCGCTCCGCCTCCTCCTTCTGCGAAATCGCAGAAGGAGGCAACCGCTGACCAGGCCTCCTCGCTCCCCAGCATGGTGTTCCGTGGCACGCACGCCGGGAAGCGGGAGGCCCAGTCGCCCGCGAGGTGACGGGTGCAATGCGAGCGAAGGCACCTCCGTGCCTGTCGCCCGCCCGTCACCGTGAGGGGGGAGGGCAAACGCCCCTTCCCCCCCTCTCCGCTAGCGGAGCGGCGCAGCGGGAGGGTCCTCCCGCGCGCGCTCCGCTGTCCAGGCCTCCTCTCCACACTCCCCAGCATGGCCTCGACCACGCGGGGAAGCGGGAGGCCCAGTCCCCCGCGGCACTCCCCTGCTGTGCTCTCCCGGCTGCTCAGAGGGCACGCAGGGGAACGCACACCACACATCGCATGAGTCATCACACGACGTGCGGCGCGCCCCTCCCCAGAAAGTGCCTGGTGGTTTTTTGTTGCGTCTATTTCTTATGGAATTAGACCAAGAACAGGGCGGCAACCACGTGAAGGTAACACACCAGACTTGCCTTGAGGATCTACACGACCGTAGCGTTCCCCCGCAAGACCCCGCCACCCTACCGCCTCTGAGGGAGGCAGTAAGGTAGACCTGCATCTATGCTACCAAGCAAAGCATGTGCAAAGCTTGTCGTTGTGCAACCGCGAAAGCATAAATACAGATCCGCCCCAAACTTTTTTTTTTTTTTTTTTTTTTTTTGACGCTGGGAAAAAATGCATTACGCATACCCTCCCGTCGGGGGATGGGAGGGGTATGTGGGACTCCCCGGGCGGCCAAACACCACGGTATACCCACTAAAACGACCCAGCGCATTCCCGCTTCGTCATAGTGGAGGGGGACTGGGAAACCGGCACAGCCTTTACTTCCAGTCCCCCGCCGACGAACACACAAGGCGGACCCCCCTCTTGTCCTCACGGCACGGACGTGGAGGGGGGGTTCGGGAATGACCGACGGAGGTGACGGGTGCAATGCGGGCGTAGGCACCCCCGCGCCTGTCGCCCGCCCGTCACCGTGAGGAGGGAGGGCAAACGCCCCTTCCCCCCCCCCCGCCCGCAGAGCAGCGCAGCGAGAGTAAACTCCCGCTGGCGCTCCGCCTCCTCCTTCTGCGAAATCGCAGAAGGAGGCAACCGCTGACCAGGCCTCCTCGCTCCCCAGCATGGTGTTCCGTGGCACGCACGCCGGGAAGCGGGAGGCCCAGTCGCCCGCGAGGTGACGGGTGCAATGCGAGCGAAGGCACCTCCGTGCCTGTCGCCCGCCCGTCACCGTGAGGGGGGAGGGCAAACGCCCCTTCCCCCCCTCTCCGCTAGCGGAGCGGCGCAACGAGAGGGACCTCCCGCGCGCGCTCCGCTGACCAGGCCTCCTCTCCACACTCCCCAGCATGGCCTCGACCACGCCGGGAAGCGGGAGGCCCAGTCCCCCGCGGCACTCCCCTGCTGTGCCCTCCGCTATGCCCGCTGCTCAGAGGGCACGCAGGGGAACGCACACCGCACATCGCATGAGTCATCACACGACGTGCGGCGCGCCCCTCCCCAGAAAGCGCCTGGTGGTTTTTTGTTGCGTCTATTTCTTATGGAATTAGACCAAGAACAGGGCGGCAACCACGTGAAGGTAACACACCAGACTTGCCTTGAGGATCTACACGACCGTAGCACTCCCCCTCAAGACCCCGTCACCCTACCGCCTCTGAGGGAGGCAGTAAGGTAGACCTGCATCTATGCTACCAAGCAAAGCATGTGCAAAGCTTGTCGTTGTGCAACCGCGAAAGCATAAATACAGATCCGCCCCAGATCCGCCCCAACCTAACCTAACCTAACCTAACCTTTTTTTTTTTTTTTTTTTTTTTTTATACCCTCCCGTCGGGGGACGGGAGGGGTATGTGGGACTCCCCGGGCGAACCGGTATACCCACTAAAACGACCCAGCGCATTCCCGCTTCGTCAGAGTGGAGGGGGACTGGGAAACCGGCACAGCCTTTACTTCCAGTCCCCCGCCGACGATTGCAAGGCAAGACCCCTCACACCCTCACGGGTGTGGGGGGTCGGGAATGACCGACGGTGGTGACGGCTGCAATGCGGGCGGAGGCACCCCCGTGCTTGCCGCCCGCCCGTCACCATGAGGAGGGAGGGCACGACGCCTTCTCCCCCTTCTCCGTCTGCGGAGCGGCGCAGCGAGAGGGTCGTCCTCCCGCGCCCGCTCCGCCTCCTCCTTCTGCAAGAGTACGTCCTCGCAGAAGGAGGCTACTGCTGACCAGGCCTCCTCGCTCCCCAGCATGGCGTTAACCACGCCGGGAAGCGAGAGGTCTGGTCCGACCACCGCGGTGAGACCGCGGCGCAGTTCGGACCACGCCGGGCACACCTCGAGGGTGTGCTGCGCCGTGTCCTCCGCCGCGCCGCAGTCGTGGCACGCCGGGGTTTCCTCCCTCCCGATCCGGTGCAGGTGCGATCCGAAGCATCCATGCCCAGACAACACCTGCACCAGACGGAAAGAGAGGAAACCGTGGGACCGCTCGAGCCAGCCCTGCAGGACCGGACCGAGCGCATCCAACGTCCGGCGGCCAAAGGCGGCGCTGGCGAGGTCCTCCGTCCAATGGAGGACGATGGCGTCCTTCGCCTCTCGCCGCACCGCCTCCCGCTCTTCGCCCATGGGGCGCTCCCCGAGCGCCTTTCGGCGCGCCGTCCACTCGTACACTCTGGCGAGCACCCAAGCCTCCAATTCCCATGGAGGGGTGCCCGCCAGAGCGCACGCCGCCGAAAAGCCCACTGAGCCCAGAACCAGAACCGAGCCCTGTGGAACACCGCACGACATCTCGCGACGGCCTGCGCCGCCAGCACCACCCCGCCCTGGGACACCGCTTCCTCCGCCAGGACTCTCACTCTCATGATGGCGTCGATGGTAGAGCGCCCACACCGGAAGCCGAATTGGCTGTCGTCCAAGTTCGGCCCCTCTGTACACAAGTGGCTGACGAGGCGATCTGCGATTACTCGCTCGAGCAGCTTGCCCGCCTCGTCCAGCAGCACTATGGGCCGATAAGCGGACGACGAGTCCGCCGGGCGCCCCGCCTTCTTGAGCAGGACCAGACGACCAGCCTTCCACTAGGTAGGGAACTGACCCTGCTCAAGGCACGCAGAGAAGAGTCCCCTCAGTGGGGGCTGCAGCTCCTTCAGGGCGAGAACTAGAGCGCGGCCAGGCACTCCGTCAGGCCCCGGAGCAGTGTTTTTTGCCCGGAGCCGCATCACGGCCGCGCTCATCTCCGCCTGTGTCACCTCTGGGACGGTTTCGCTCTCCTCTAACCTAACCTAACCTAACCTAACCGAGGAGCTTACTAGGGTGGCCGAGAGGATTAAAAAGGCCGGAAACCTAACGGTGGAAGAAATGAAAAATAAAGATCCTCTCATCATCGCCAAGGACGTCCTCTCGTGCCACTCAGACGAGGAGTTTCTGGAGGCATTGAAACGCCAGAACAGTCACCTTATTGGGGATGTGGCCACCTCAGGTCATCCGCAGGGGATGACCTGAGGCTGGGGGTGAAGTACCGTCGTAGGACGAGGAACCCCCACATGTGCCACGTCATCCTGCAGGTGTCCCCTGTAGTGTGGCAGAGGCTGACGCACGCGGGTCGTGTGCATATTGACCTACAGCGGGTGCGTGTGCTGGACCAGTCGCCACTGATCCAGTGTACCCGCTGTCTGCGATTCGGCCATAGCCGCAAGAGGTGCACGGAATCCGCCGACCTCTGCACACACTGCGGGGACCCCCACATGAGGGCGGACTGCCCTTCAAGGCTAGCGGCGGAACCACCAAAGTGTCGAAACTGCGTTTCCGCAAAAATGGGTAACACAGAGCACAACGCCTTCGACAGCGAGTGCCCAATTCGTGTCAAGTGGGACGGATTGGCGCGGCTGTCGGTGGCGTATTGCTAAGGTGGTCCCAGGCGGAAACGCAGCAAACAGTGCGGTCAGACCTCACCAGTATCACGTCGTTCAAGCAAACCTCCAAAAGAGCAAACTGGCCACAGCTGAGCTCATTATAGAAGCTGCAAAGAGGAAAATGGTGTTTGCAATGGTTCAAGAGCCGTATATAGGTGGGATTGGCGAAATGAAGAGCCATCCGGGTACACGAGTAGTACAGTGCGCCAGGAAGACTGAAAAGGTCAATAAAGCGGCCATTGTACTATTTGACGACACCATAGACCTCACACAGTGCCCAACCCTAACAACGGAAAACTTCGCAGTTGCAAAACTGAGGACCGGAGCTTGGGAAATAGGTGTGGTGTCGGTGTACCTGGATGGTGGACAGCCTATCGAGCCAGACTTGAACCATTTAAAGAAAATCATGGAGGAGATTGGAGTTAGCGACGTTATACTGGGGGGGGATGTGAACGCTTGGAACACGTGGTGGGGAAGCCGAGAAGCGGATCAGAGGGGGGAGGCCCTGGCAGGTGCCCTCGATGAACTGGGACTCCAGATCCTAAATATTGGAACGGCCCCTACCTTCGACGTCATCAGAGGCAGCCAAAGGTACAGCAGCTGCGTCGACATAACGACATGTACAGAGGACATGCTTCGAAGTGTGGCAAACTGGAGACTGTCTGGGGACGTCACCACTTCGGACCACAGGGCGATCCTGTTTGAATTAAAATTGGAAAAATCAAAAGGTATGGACATAACTAGAACTACAAGAAAATACAATACTAAAAAAGCAAAATGGATACAATTTTTCGGGAAACTTGATGAAGTCTGGGAACAACAAAACATAAATAAAACAGAAATAGACAAGATACTTACAATAGAAGAGTTGGACAGGATTACAAAATTATATACAGAATCAATAGAGAAAGCGTGTGAAGGGACCATACCAACAATTAGTAAAAGAAATCAAACAGGATTGCCTTGGTGGACCGAGGAGCTGACACGTATGAAAGAAGAAGTCAAAAGGCGGAAGAGGAGGGTCTCTAGTGCCGCACCGCGAAGACGCGCCTGGGTCCTGGGCTTGTATCTCGCAGCTAAAGAGGAGTTGAAGCAGAAGATGGAGAGCGCATTAACATCGAGCTGGAAGGATTTTTGCGGAAGGCAGGAGCGAGAGACAATGTGGGATAGCATATACAGGGTGATAGGCCGCACTGCCACTAGGCAGGAAGACATACCGTTAGTACAAGGCAACCGCGTACTCAACAGCGAGAAGTCAGCCCGGATGCTTGCGAAGACGTTTTATCCTGAGGATAAAACACAGGATGACAATGCGGACCACAATAGAATACGTGAGCTGGCGAATAGAGTGAACGAAAACACAAATGGTGAGACATTTGATCCTCTATTCACAGTGGAGGAGCTAAAGTGGGCCGCATTCAGCTTCAATCCGAAGAAAGCTCCGGGTATTGACGGACTAACAGCGGATATATGCAGGGCGGCTATTACCCACAACCCGCAACTGTTTCTGGCAGTCCTAAACAGATGCCTCTCTTTGTTTCACTTCCCGACCATCTGGAAGGAAGCAGTAGTAGTGGTCCTCAGGAAACCGGGAAAAGACGATTATGCGCACCCCAAATCGTACAGGCCGATTGGCCTACTGCCTGTACTGGGAAATTTTTTAGAAAAGATGCTGATACGCCGCATTAGGTGGCACATATCGCCACAGGCAAGCAGGAGCCAGTACGGATTCGTGCCCCAGCGCAGCACCGAGGACTCCCTCTATGACCTGATAAATCACATTAGGGACAGACTTAGTGAGAAGAAAATCGTCGTTGTAATATCATTGGACATAGAGGGAGCCTTCGATAATGCCTGGTGGCCGGCGATGAAATGCCGACTGGCGGAGACGAAATGCCCCGTCAACCTGCGACGCCTCGTGGACAGTTACCTTCGAGACAGGAGAGTAAAGGTACGGTATGCAGGAGCAGAGCACGTGTAGGAGACAACCAAAGGCTGTGTGCAAGGCTCAATAGGGGGGCCCACATTCTGGAACCTGCTCTTGGATCCCCTGCTCAAGGAACTGGAGGCGCGTGGCGACTACTGCCAGGCATTTGCGGATGATGTGTTGCTGATATTTTCGGGTGAAACAGCACTTGACGTCCAGAGACAGGCCAACGCCAGTTTCGCTCATGTTCGGAAGTGGGGAATCGGAATGAAACTCAAGTTTGCGCCACACAAAACCAAAGCAATGGTAATCACAAACAAGTTGAAGTACGATTCACCACTTCTGCACATGGGTGGTGAGGACATTGCCCTGTCTCGGGAGATCAAGATACTGGGGCTCACGGTTGACGACAAGCTGACGTTTAACGCTCACGCCTCGAATGTTACGAGGAAAGCGTTAAACCTATACAAACAGCTGTCGAGAGCCGCAAAAATCAGCTGGGGCCTGAAACCCGAATACCGCGGTGGTAGAGCCGGTTATAATGTACGCTGCTAGTGCTTGGGCACCGGCGACAAACAAAAAGGGGATAAAAAAGCAGCTGGACAGCGTCCAACGGGGCTTTGTGCAGAAAATAATCAAGTCGTACAGGACGACATCGTTGAACTCGGCCTTGTTACTCTCCGGACTGCTTCCACTGGACATCAGGATTCGGGAAGCAGCCTCTTTCTATGAAGAGAAAAGAGGATACTCCCGGAGAGTAACAGGGGACCGAGGGATCGAAACACCAGTCCCTTACAACGATATACCACATCCTGCCAGCCAAATTGGTATAGAGTTCAAGTGCGTGATGAACGGTGCAGAGATGGACCAGCAGGGACTCGCTTACCCAAAGATTTTCACCGACGGGAGTAAGATCCAAGGTAAGGTCGGTGCAGCGATAAGCCTTTAGGAAAATGGGACGGAAGTGAAAGCCCAAAAGTTCAAGCTGGATCATTTCTGCACCGTCAATCAGGCCGAACTATTGGCTCTGCACGGGGCCTCGGAACTGGCCTTAAAGCACCCTTCAGCCGTTGTCGAAGTTTATTGCGACTCTCGATCAGCCCTAGAAACAGTCACCCGAGGCGTTTCCCTACATCCCTTAGCATTTAAAACGCAAAGAAACATCCAGGCACTGAAAACTTGCGGGAAAACCCTTCAGTTGTACTGGATTAAGGCTCATGCGGGCATGGAGGGAAACGAGAGGGCAGACGTGTTGGCAAAAGAGGCAGCAATCGGCAGTAAAACAAGGCCTCACTACAGCCTGTGTCCGGCTTCATTCGTTAAGCGACAAATACGAATGGGGTCTCTTGACAAAGGAGCACGAGATACGGGTTGGGCGAAACGGCCGCAACAACAAAAATTTTTCTCCCTGAGGCGATTACAGCCTACCACATAATCCGTAAGATTGAGCTCAACCCACTCATAGTACAGGTGCTTACAGGGCATGGCGGGTTCTCTGAGTACTTGAGTCGTTTCAAGTGCAAGGAGAGCCCGGCATGCCCTTGTGACCCCGATAAAAATGAAAGTGTCAAGCACATTATAACGGAGTGCCCCATTTTTGCAAAAGATAGATACAACATAGAACTGGAAATAGAAAAAGAAATAAAACTGGAAAACATACCAATAATTATGGGAAATAATAAATTAAGGGAAAAGTTTTTGAAATTTTGTGAAGAAATAGCTTGTAAAGTCATTAAAATTAACAAAGTATAAGAAATCAGATGTACTCTTATGTATTATCAGAATACATAAAAAGTAATCGCCGAAAAACATAAAGTAATAAAATCAATTGTTAAATTCAGCCACAAAATTAAAAGTATAAATGTTCAGTCGTTAATGTATCAATAAAAATGAAATGTAAATAAATTTGAGCCATTAAAATAACATCTTCCAAATACGTAACTAAAGTATTATCAGAAAATAAATCTGTAAATAGTTGGAAAAGAGCTCTGATGCCCATGTCAGAGGACACTAGCAGAGCAGGAGTGGTTTTTAGTCGGTTCAAGTCCGACACTACCTCGACTGTCTCACGTTCCGTGAGACCGGGAGACAGTCGAGGTGTCCGTGGGGATTTTCCACTCCTGCCAAATTAAAAAAAAAAAAAAAAACAAAAAAAACCTAACCTAACCTAACCTTTTTTTATTTATTTATTTTTTTTTTTTTGACGCTGGGAAAAAATGCATTACGCATACCCTCCCGTCGGGGGATGGGAGGGGCATGTGGACTCCCCGGGTATACCCACTAAAACGACCCAGCGCATTCCCGCTTCGTCATAGTGGAGGGGGACTGGGAAACCGGCACAGCCTTTACTTCCAGTCCCCCGCCGACGAACACACAAGGCGGACCCCCCTCTTGTCCTCACGGCACGGACGTGGAGGGGGGGTTCGGGAATGACCAACGGAGGTGACGGGTGCAATGCGGGCGGAGGCACCCCCGCGCCTGTCGCCCGCCCGTCACCGTGAGGAGGGAGGGCAAACGCCCCTTCCCCCCCCCCCGCCCGCAGAGCAGCGCAGCGAGAGTAAACTCCCGCTGGCGCTCCGCCTCTTCCTTCTGCGAAATCGCAGAAGGAGGCAACCGCTGACCAGGCCTCCTCGCTCCCCAGCATGGTGTTCCGGCACGCACGCCGGGAAGCGGGAGGCCCAGTCGCCCGCGAGGTGACGGGTGCAATGCGAGCGAAGGCACCTCCGTGCCTGTCGCCCGCCCGTCACCGTGAGGGGGGAGGGCAAACGCCCCTTCCCCCCCTTTCCGCTAGCGGAGCGGCGCAGCGGGAGGGTCCTCCCGCGCGCGCTCCGCTGACCAGGCCTCCTCTCCACACTCCCCAGCATGTCCTCGACCTTTATTATTTCCAGTTCTATGTTGTATCTATCTTTTGCAAAAATGGGGCACTCCGTTATAATGTGCTTGACACTTTCATTTTTATCGGGGTCACAAGGGCATGCCGGGCTCTCCTTGCACTTGAAACGACTCAAGTACTCAGAGAACCCGCCATGCCCTGTAAGCACCTGTACTATGAGTGGGTTGAGCTCAATCTTACGGATTATGTGGTAGGCTGTAATCGCCTCAGGGAGAAAAATTTTTGTTGTTGCGGCCGTTTCGCCCAACCCGTATCTCGTGCTCCTTTGTCAAGAGACCCCATTCGTATTTGTCGCTTAACGAATGAAGCCGGACACAGGCTGTAGTGGGTTTTGGACTGTTAAGTCCAAAACTTTTAGCCCACTGACTGATGTTTTGCAGATCAATATTGATGGCATCGATGGCTCCAGGAAGCTCTTCGAGTTTAAAATGACGATAAAGCTGCAGGTCATCTGCATAGAGATGATAATGTGATGTTAATACTTTGGTGACAGCGTTAATGAAAACGGAGAAAAGAAGAGGAGAAAGGACGCCACCCTGAGGCACACCCGCAGAAAGATCGCACCAACGAGAGCAGGTCTCGTTCATGTGTACCGACTGCGAGCGACCCCGAAGATATGAATCAAACCAAGCAGTCACAGAAGTTTATGCATGTTTAGAGAGGAAAGGATACCTAAGAGGATGTCAAAATCAACCGAATTAAACGCACTGCTAAAGTCTAATAGAACCAACACCGTAAGGAGACGGTTTTCCATAGCCAGTCGGATGTCGTCCGTAATTTTAAGTAGGGCAGAAACAGTGCTATGTCCAGGACGAAATCCAGACTGATAAGGACTAAGCAGGCTATTGGAAGAAAGGTAATGTGATAGTTGATTATTAACAACACTCTCAAGGACTTTGGACAGGATTGGAAGTATTGAAATTGGGCGAAACTGGGATAATGAAGAGGGATTTGAAACTTTGGGAAGAGGCAAAACGTAGGCCTTCTTCCAGGCCGAAGGAAAGGAGCCAGTAAAGAGAGAATAATTGACAATGTGTAAAATAGCAGGAATAAGGTCATCAAGGATAGGAAGTAACATTTGAAGTTGAAGCCCATCATCACCCACTGCTTTTGTAGAAATAGACGTAATGGCCCGCTTAATATCCCCTTCTGTAACTGGGTGAAAAGAGAAAGAAGTACATGATGGCAGAGGAAGATTAGAGAGATTGTTAAGAGTGGAAGATTTAACGCTATCATTCAAAGTCACTGGCGATTTGGAAAAGTGTAAATTAATCATGTTAAGATCAATATCAGCTGGCGTGCTGTCATTCGCAACTTTCCCAACCCCAAGAGATTTGAGAAATTGCCATACTTGTGCTGTGTTAGAGTGTTGAATTGTGTCGTGTATGTGACGCCTTTTAGCATCCCTACACATACGACCGCAGCGATTACGCAGTTTCTTATAGAGGGACCAGTTCTCATCACCCTTTTGTAACGTCTTTTCGCCTTATCTCTCTTAGACATCTCCTTTTTAATTGCATCTGACAACCAAGGTGCAGAAAGATGCTTGACCCTGACCCTTTTTAGTGGAGCATGCACATCAAAAAGCTTCAACACTATCTTGATAAATTCAGTTACCTTGACGTCCAAGTTATTGCTGTCATAAACAGGGGACCACTCAACATTACCCGCATCTTCTCTCAAACGCTCCAGATCAATGTTCTTGAAACTGCGTAGCCAGAGAAATTTTATTTTGCGTTTAGGAGGGCGAATTTTATACGACATAAATAAAAGATCGTGATAAGAAAATGAGGCAGAAAGTTGGCCGTACGTGGCTACTTTGTTTGGGTCGGACACTAGAATAAGGTCTAGAAGTGGGGGATTGCTGTGAGGTGCATGATGAGTAGCGTTGAGCTGAAGGATGTGCATGTTGACAGAAGAGACAAGGGATCTGAGTTTACGGCTGTGCACATCATCTTTGATCAGACAGGTGTTGAAGTCTCCAAGTATTATAGTGTGGTCATATATGGAAGAAAAGTATTCAAGATTTGTTTCAAAAGAAGAGAAATAATCAATATGACAGGACGGACTATAGAAGACACCTAAAAGTAATTTTGTATGATTAAAAGTTATCTCAATAAAAAGGTGTTCAGCTGATTTTGAATAATTACTCGGAGACTGATCGATAATTTTATAAATAATATCTCCACGAAGATAGATGGCGACTCCCCCACCACCCTTGCCCGTTCTGTCATTACGCACAAGCCTGTAGCCGGGCAAAGAATATTGCGTTGAATGAAGAGCAGGTTTCAGGAAAGTTTCAGAGACAAGCACAGCTTGAATAAGATTTGAGTCAAAAGAGGATAACAAATCGGCATGATGGGCTGGAATGCTTTGAGCATTAATATGGACGGCGTTGAAAAACTTGTTGTAGCAAGTATAGGTAGAAGAAAGCTGGTCGCGTAAGTGTACAGAATCATCACTGAACGCACTAGCATAGCTGTCGTCAGACGAACAAGAAGAAGAGCAGGAAACTAAACTGTCATCATCAATATTGCCTAACATAACAGATAAATAAATATATAATAAAATAAATAAATATTATACTAAATTATTCAAACAATAGTAAAATAACATTTTAGTTATTCTATATCGCAAATCCTCGATGCACCTTGCCATTAAAACAAAGATTAAAATGCTGGTGTCCAAGCCATTAAAAAAAAAACAGATACACTAGTAGAAAATGTTTCCGAACGAGCAAGCTACAAAATCGTCGCTGTCAAAATGTCAAGACAGAATGTAAACATAATATTTTTCAGTGACCGACACAAAAGAGAAATAATAAAGAAAAAGTATGCTTTGTAACATGTTGTGTGCGATCACTTGGCCTGCCTCCGCGATCTCTTGTCCAAAGGAAGGTTGCTAATAGGTGCAACCTTCTCAGCCAAATCAGCAGATGTAGACGCTGGAAACTGCACAACAAGTTGTTGAAGTTCAGGTTTACGACTTAATAAGGACAAATGTAAATTCGCTAAGGAGCGAGTGGAATTTCTGGGTTTTGTTATCGATGCTGACGGGATTCACCCGGCACCGAGTAAGATTGAGTCCATACTCATCACCCCATGCCATCTACTGGCATGGGAGTTCTGGGGCTCACTCCGGCTCATTTAAACTAGGTAGCAAGACAACGGAAGATACTTCTTGCTCTCAGATAGTTAAATGTAAAAAAGGGGCTAAGCAAAATTCCTTAAAATTATTTCATCAAAATATTCAAGGTTTTTCTTCTAAACAACTAGAAATTGAGTTATTTTTAGAAAAAACAATGTTTGATATTGTTTGTTTCACCGAACACTGGTTGAAAGACTATGAAATGCTAATTAATTATGAAAATTACAATGTGGGCAGTTGCTTTAACCGGAAATCTAAGATGCGTGGGGGTTCATTAATCTTAGTTAAAAATTGTATTAAATCTAAGTCCCGTAGTGATATAGTCGATCTTTCGGTTGAACATGGTATTGAATTGTCTTGTGTTGAGCTTGATAAGCATGTAACAGTGTGCGTTTACAGGCCCCCAAATTACTTGAACTATTCTATCTTTGAGTCAGTACTGGAGGATGCTTTAGCAAAACTTGTAACTGGTAATAAACCAATAATTATCTGTGGTGACTTTAATGTTAATATCTTAGAGAATAATGTTAATAGCAGTAGATTTTTAAGTCTCTTTAAATCATTTAATTTGTCAAATGTGTTTTCTGAACCAACCCGAATTACTACAAATACTGCTACATGTATTGATAATGTTTTTTGTAGCGGCGACTACTTAGATAAATCCATCGTAAATTACCTTCCTTCAGATCACAGCGGTCAGACCGTTTCTTTCGCATCCAATATACAATTACAAAGAATTCAGATACAAACTAGACAAATAACACCCAGCAGTTTGGATAAATTTAATAATAATTTAATTAGCAAGTTAAGTATACCAGGCCATATTATAAACAATGTAAATGAATTTTATGAAGAATTCTTTTCGGTAGTGCACACCGAGTTCAAATAATACTTTAAAACAGAAATACTAAAAATATTGGGCCAAAATTTATTTTCAGTGACTGGGCAACACAGGGTATTAGGAAAAGTAGGGAACGATTGTTTGAGTTGTACGGCTTTAAGCCTTACATCAACACTGAAACCTTTAATAAATATGTTGCTACTTACTCGAAAAATTTTAAAAACACTTGCAGGGTAGCCAAATCTTTGTTCATTAGCAACAAGATTAAATTAGCCGACAATAAAATAAAAACGGTTTGGAAAATTATAAACAGTGAAACAAATAGAAATAAAAATCGAAATAATGACTTCACACTAGAGACCTCACGTGGCCTCGTGAAATCTAACAATGAAGTTGCTCAAGAATTCGTAAATTTCTTTACCAGTATCCCTCTTAAACTACTGAAACCTTGAATTCTTCACCCTTGCTTTCTATTAATTTACTGAAAGCGAACGTTTCAGCCTGTTCGAATGAATTTAAATTTCAGCATATAAACCCCATAATAATCATAAAAGCTTTTAAACAAATCAAGATCAAATTAACCGAAGATCTATGGGGTATGTCTGTCAAAGCTTGTACCTCAATTATTGAGACTATAGCACCGTATTTAGCCTTAATATTTAATTTGTGCGTGGATAAAGGGGTCTTCCCGGATCTAATGAAATACAGTAAGGTAATACCGCTTTTTAAATCTGGGGACAGTACAGACACCAATAACTTTAGGCCCGTATCCGTGTTGCCGGTTTTTAGCAAAGTGTTTGAAAAGATAATGCTCAATCAAATGCTTAACCATTTTAATACCAATAAGATCTTACACGAGCAACAGTATGGTTTCACTAAGGGACGTTGTACAACTGACGCCGGTGTTACTTTATTAAAACACATATTTGCTGCGTGGGAAGAGGCACAAGATGCCATCGGAATCTTCTGTGACCTTTCGAAGGCATTTGATTGCGTAAATCACGAGACCCTGCTCATGAAACTTGAGAATTACGGTTTAGGTAAATCTGCACTCAGATTAGTAAAATCGTATTTGAATGATAGACAGCAGCAAGTACAAGTAAATGGTGTCAATTCAAAAGGTTTAAAAGTAAAAATGGGTGTTCCACAAGGTTCGATATTGGGTCCTTTCCTCTTTTTAGTATATATTAATGACCTACCCCATTTATTTAACAACCAACCGCACATGGTATTGTTTGCTGACGATACTTCTTTGATATTTAGGATAAACAGACGTGCCGCGGATCTTGACGACGTAAATAACGCCCTACTGCTGGTCCATAATTGGTTTACCGCAAATAATTTAGTACTAAATGGGAAAAAAACTAAGTGCATAAGATTTGCTCTACCAAATGTCAGAAGTAGTGATTGTGACATAATATTAAATCAAGAGAAACTAGAATTTGTCGATAAAACTGTTTTCTTGGGAATCACGCTTGACTCAAGGCTACAATGGGGTCCCCATTTAACATCTCTTGCAGGACGGCTGAGTTCGGCAGCATATGCTGTTAGAAAAATCCGTCAATTTACTGATGTAGATACCGCGAGGCTAGTGTATTTTAGTTATTTTCATAGTATTATGACATACGGTATTTTACTATGGGGACGGGCTGCAGACATCGAGTCTATATTTATTCTGCAGAAAAGAGCCATCAAAGCCATTTATGATCTACGTAGACGCGATTCTCTAAGGGAACTGTTTAAAGAAATTAACATCATGACAGTACCTTGTCAATACATTTATGAAAACATCATGTACGTTAGAAAAAATCTGCATTTATTTAGTAAAAGAGGTGACAGACACCACTATAAGACTAGAAATAGGGACCAACTAGTTCAGCCAGGTTTCAGGCTAGCTAAAGTAGACTCATCTTTCATGGGGTACTGTTTAAAATGTTACAATAAAATACCTCCCCACATTCTACAACTGAATGAGACGAAATTTAAATCTTGTATAAAACGCACACTATGTAGGCAAGCATATTATAAGTTGGGAGATTACATTGATGATAAAAATGCTTGGCTCAATGCTGGTCCTGCTCCACAACCATAGGAGCAAATTAATTGATTACCATGATAAATATTGTGGAAGCTGCAGAAGATTGTAAAAATATCCTTGCATTGTATAGATTCCTTCTTTTAGTATTATATAATTGCATAGCATATATGTGAGTACTATGTATTGAAAAGCTACCGTTTACATTTAGCTATCTTTCATTGACTTGAATGTGCCCTGGCAGTTGAGAGAATGTCATGCTCACTCGAATGTCTTGCTGATGGTGGCGGGTGTGTCGGGTCATTTGGTTCCCTTCAAAATGGTTGAGTTGAATGGCGCTGATCCATGCGTTATGTTCGTGAACGGGCGCTGTCAGTTGGGACTGGTCATCTCTTAGCTGTCACGGTTTATTTTAATTAAGTACTTTATTTTTAAATTATTGTTGATTTATTCTGTTACTCTGGACGCTCTTAATTCGCACGCCTCTTTACATCGTTCTCACATACATGTATAATCTCAACATGAATGATGTAACCAAGATTTTGGAATAATATTTTGATTGAAAAGAGTGTCCATGGAGTTTCTTGCCCATTCTTCTCCATAGAGATCTACGCTTTGGAATGGGCAACTACAGTACTTTCACAAGTTATTATGCCTTGTGACTGTAGCTTAGCCTTCTTTGTTTTTCCGACATTCAAAAGTGCCTGTAAGGGTCTAATTGAAATAAATGCTTTTGAGTTTGAGTTTGAGACTCAATACTCCAGAACCTAAAAATGTGCAACAATTACAAGCATTTCTTGGTTTATATAACTTTTATGAGAGGTTCGTACCCCATAAGGCCACGATATTAGAGCCTCTACATAGATTGCTCGACAAATCGCAGAAGTGGGTGTGGACTGACCGAGAGCAGGCCAGTTTCAATACTGCTAAGCGTTTACTATCTTCTGATCTCACACTTGTACACTATGACTTGAACAAGCCACTGGTCCTCACCTGTGACAGTTCAGAGTACGGAGTGGGAGCTGTTTTGTCCCACATCGTGGAAGACGGACATGAGCGTCCTATTGCCATGGGCTCTAGGACATTGCATTCGCACGAGCGTCGTTACTCGCAACTTGATAAAGAAGCGACTGCTATAATTTTTGGGATAAATAAATTCCAGAATTACTAATGGGTAGGTCTTTTACGATAGTTACGGACCATAAACCATTGTTAGGAATTTTTGATCCCAAAAAGCCCATACCTCATGTTTTATCACCACGCTTGACACGAATAGCTTTAATATTAACTTCCTATAGTTACGACATTATACATAAACCAGGAACACAGATAGGTCATGCTGATGGACTGAGTCGCTGGCCGCAGCCTGTTCCTGAACAAGCTGAACCACAGCTCTGTGACATACTGCTGATGGCCGAGGCCCCTGATGACTTTCCGATTGATGTAGACAAAATAGCACACGCTACAAAACAGGACAACGTTCTTAATCGAGTAAGTCATCACATTCTATGCGGTTGGCCAGCCAAAATATCAGATGATCAGCTACGTCCATACTGGCTGCATCGGGCTGAGTTGTCGTTGCATGAGGACTGCGTTCTCCTAGGCTGCCGCGTAGTAGTACCTCCGCCGCTTCGTGAAGCAGTGCTGCATGCTCTTCACAAAACGCACAGTGGCATTGTTCAAACTAAATCACTCGCCAGAAGTTATGTTTGGTGGCCACAGTTAAATGACGACATTGAGACTTTGGTACAGAACTGCAATAAATGTTCTGAAAACCGGCATATGCCACCAAAAACTAGTTATGAGTGGGTGATGCCAGTGAAGCCTTGGTCTAGGTTAAATATGGATTTTGCTGGACCTTTTCAAAACAAAACTTTTTTGATTCTAGTTGACGCATATTCGAAATGGCCAGAAGTGTTCATTGTCAATAATATGACTTCCGCCACCGTCATTAAGCACTTGAGAATGATTTTTTCCATCCATGGACTGTGTGAGACATTAGTATCGGATAACGGTACTCCTTTTGTTTCTTCTGAGATGAAGACATTCCTAGAAGCTAACAAGATTAAACACATTACTTCTGCACCTTTTCATCCATCCACCAACGGTTTGGCAGAACGTATGGTACAGACAGTTAAAGATAAACTTCGTAAAATGGATGGTATGTCCTGGGATGTTAAAATTCCAAACATGCTCTTAGGACTAAGGGCAACCCCATGTGCGGCTACTAACAAAAGTCCATCAGAGCTTTTGTTTAACAGACGGATTCGCACATTGCTAGACACTATTAATCCACATGATCAGAAACGTAAAAGGAGGGAAAATCAAATCGTAAGAAATAGTCAAAAGAAGAACAGACAGACAGATGTAGGGCAGAAGGTTATGTACAGGAATTTTAGCAGTGGACCTCGTTGGTTACCAGGTACTGTAGTAAACAAAGACGGTCCAGCCAGTTATCGAGTTGAAACTGGAGATGGAACGGTAGTCAGTAGGCATATACACCAGTTAGTCAGACAACAGAATGTACTAAATGCCGGAAGACAGATTGCTAATGAGGAATTAGGCCAGACTGATGAAAGGGATACGGTAGAACAAAGTTATGGGGAAAGACAATATCAGGAAATGGATCAGGATCAATCGGATATACAGGAAAGTGAGCAAATTATAGAAATACCCAATCAAGACTAATGGGTTGAAATGTTAGGTATTCCATTGGAATCAGAACCTAGTTCTTCAGGCGGTAAAATTAGGAATAAACTTGTTAGCCATGGAAAAACTCCCTATACTAGACCAGCTCCAAATTATAACTTTATGTTGTAGTTCATAAAAATACATGTTTTGGAACCTAATACTTTTTCATATTGTCAAATGCATAGTTATAAAAATTAGGGTTAATAAATTGATATCTTTAAGTTTAGCAATATGTGGTGAAGGGTTAAAATAAGTAACATCAATTTTGTAGTATGTTATACCGTTTATATTTGTTTTCATATTATTATTATGTTTTACATACTTGGGGGAAGGTATGTCATATATGGAATAATGTAGGTACCTTCAGTACTTGTGAAATATTCTTTTATTAAAAATATTCACAAAGTCGAGGGTAGGTTGTATTTACACACATTCATTTGTACTGTGCTATGCTACTCAGCGCAATAAACTGATTTACCTAAATCTCGCGTTTTAATGGACATAATATACACTGTGACATGAAACGAGTTGATTGGAATACTTACCTTGTTAAGTATTTTTTTATATATTTTTTTTCCTTTATTATTACATATTATAATTTTTTTTTTTTTTTACCTTTGTGAATTTTGACATTCAATGCTTTTGACGGGAATACTTCGTTAATTATTTTACTAAATTTCTTTTATTTTTATTTTTTTTATTATTGTGACATTTAATGTTTTTTTTTTGTTTTTTTTTTATTGACATTTATTTTGTGAAGTATTATTAATTTATTTTATTTAATTTCTGTGAATGTGAGGACCATGTGGGTAATATTTTAATTTTATTTTTAATTTTTCCCACGATTGTCTGGCAGTTTGAGCACTACAAGCGACCTACCCAAATGTCCTTTCTTTGATATTGTTCGTCGTGTCGTTGTGCTCCTTGAGTTATAAGTCGAGCTCACGATAACTGACAAATGCTTGCACTGACTGGACAGGTCCGCTCAAATCTGTGTGGTTCTTTCTTCCAAAGGCCATCTCAGACACTAATCTGCATAGTCCTCATGTGAGTAAACCAAGATTATGTCTGGACTTTAAAAGAGACTATGACCTCTGAGTTTGTTTCGGCTGTTTCTTCTCAGAGTAGTCAGGTACGAAACACCGGCCCCATCTAGCTTTAAAAAACATGACGTGTAAAAGTGTTTGTAAAAACCTACTTGCAAAATAAACATCATTTATCATTTATCACATTGACTAAAGGCTAACCTGGCAACCTCATACTGAAAGACTTTGCGCGCGTATCAGGAAACTAATATGTATATTCAAAGAGCTGAGGCATTCCGCTGATCCAGTAACTGCGCTATTAGTGTATCTGTCTTTGCCAATCAATCATCACATACTGCATCTCTGCTTGGGGTGGAACGTATAAGACCTTTTCAACACATTTGCTCAAAAAACGCATTTACGACGCCTGTATACATTGTTCGAAAGATAAAAATTACGCACCATGCAATGGAACGTGCGGTAAAATAGGTACTCTCACCTAAGTACCTATTTTACCGCACGCCCCGATGTATAGCAGCGTGCGTATTCTTTACGGTTTTTTTTAAATTTCCATAATAGTACATTATGATATAAGTGCGGTAAGTTGAAAATTACAGCTGAGGCGATATTGCTAGCCCGAGCCGTAGGCGAGGACTACAAGAAAGCAGAGGCTGTAATTATCAAAGCGCACGTATGTCATACGACGTTTTATAACATATTTGCGAGGAAATAAAACTCGGACTTTCTTAAACGAAATTTTGATAAACTTGTATCATAATATTATATCTATCGGTCGATTTTTCGGGCAAGAGGCTGAGAGTAGCCTTTTTCGCTGCCTCTGAGATTTCAGGCGTTGTCGAATTAATAAATTCATCATTACTTGACGACATTTTCAAATAAAAACAATACAGCGAAAAGAAAAAGCGCGCGGAATAATTTTTACTTGTTCATAAATTAGTGAGCCCTGCGCATCAGCGCTTTTTTTAAGGCAAAGGCACAAAAACAGCCAGTATTACTAATACAGTAAATTAATATTTTTGTGTTTTTGTTACAGATAAATGGTTGTAATCTATTGTCAAAATTAATTAAACTAAAGAATTTAATGTTTATTTATTATATTTTATCTCCCAAAGTTAATTTTATTCATAAAATGTTGACAACTTTTCTGACATAAAAACTCTTTGCTAAGATTTAAAAAAGTACCGTTCGATTTTACGGATCATCTTGATAAACCGTGCGTTTTACATTACATTACCGCACAAGTACGTAATGAGATACAATACGATATTGAAATTGGTGAAATAAGAGACCCTTTACGAGCAAATATGTTATAAAAAATATTTCAAGAATTCCACCAAGGAGTTTCACATTACGATAATAAGTAAGCTGACTGATCGAACCTCCTTGGACGCACTTTTTCTCAATACGTTTATCTCACTTTAATACTAAAGAGTAAATGAGACGAAATATGTAGTTCTAATTTTCACCACGTGCATGTGGCGCCATTTTCATATTAGAAACGTCAAAGATTGTTGGGACTTTCCGACTGATATTTACAAACAAAATAATAATATGAGTTCAAGCGAGGAATCTGATATTAATATGGAATCTAGTCCACCTGATATTTTGAATGAGGCGCAAATTGCAGAAAACGGTCTCTTGCTGCCAAAATCGCGAGAGCGCTATTTAATGATTTAAGTACATACAATAATTTTACAGCATGAAAGACTCGAAGAAATACTCAATCATTCTCTGAAAATGTTTTGATGGTTTATTTCAATGAATTACGTGTGAAGTATAAGCCGTCCAAAATGTGGTCAATATATTCAATGTTAAAATCTGCTGCAAGCTCCGCCGCCACCGATGTCAACGCCGTCGTCGCCGAAGTTTACGTCACATTCTCCCGTTCACATAATACGTGTGAAATTAATAATTTCAGTCAGTCAGTTAAGCTTGCAGAGCAGTAAATTTCACAGAATTTCAATAATCTATTAATTTCCAAGAGTAGTGACCTATCTGTATAAGGGTGATTCCGTCGTTTCGTGCAAATTGCGACGATCAGCGGAATAAAAAAAAATGTTAGATTTAACTTTTTTTTTTTATTCGATTTAAAATCGTCGTCACATTCATAAAAAGTGGAAGGCACTTTTTATATTATTTACTAACTGAGATATGGCTAGCTGAAAACCAACAACAGGATGGGGATGAAAACTGCAAGGATTGTAATGAACTAGGGTGAGATGGTACAAGTTTTAACCATATTTATGCTGAAATTTATAAAATTAATAGTTATTAAATTATACGAAAAAACATGTCTCATGTAGTTAATACACACAGACACTGTACATACTGGAACACAATTATTTTTAAATAAAAATAAGAATTTTTCATTTCCTTCATTGTCAAACTGTTCATTACCTTCCCGCAAAAAAATGGACGGAACGGAAGGTGCACAGGAGATGAATGAAAAAAATCACAATTTATATTGATAACTTCGTTGTAAAATACATTTAAAATTTGATTTTAAAACAGGACGAATATGGCTTTAAGAGATAGAGATATTACGTATTTATAATAATTTACTAATTACGGTACCTTGTGAAATGGAAGGAAGGTGATGAGCTGATGTATAGACGAAACACTGGTTACAATACGCGCACGTCCACTCGCCTCTGTTACCAGCGTTACAGCGTTACCAGGGCCGACTGACCAGTATAAACCCGTTTTGACGGGAATCGTATCGGAGACCGTCTCATATTCTCTTAAATTAAGAAGTTTCTGTGTACGGATGGTAATGATTTTTTTTTGTGACATTTCGAAAAAGGAGCTTTTTACATAAATAGATTGCAATAAATTGAAAATAAAAATACATAAATTGTAGTTCAGGCCTTTAGCTTTAATATTGCGTATTAGTTAAAGTCATAATCACAAATGTAGGAAAATAAACATCAAAAGATCTACCGAAGTCCCAATTTGGAAACGGAGAGGAATGATTTTTCAGATAGTTTTACATTTTTTTTTTATATTTAGTAAAAAAAAATGTAATATTAGCGATACTACTTTTAAAGTTATTATGTCTTTATTCTCTAAGCAAAAATTAGTTCACTTTTATATTATAAATTCATGGGTAAATTCGTCTGGAATTGGTTTTTGCACAAAACCACGGATGACCCATAATTTCTTATTTGTTATAAGAAATAATCTATAAAAAAGTTTGTTTCATTGCATATTTTACTGTTTTCTCGCAAATGTGTAGAAAAACATTGTATGACACACGTGCAGAAATTGGTATTTACAAACTCATGACTGTAAAAACCAACTTACCGCACTAGTATCATAAATAACTATTTTATTTACCGTGGAACGAGCTCAAAGGGCTGCCCTCAAGGTATTGCATTTTAAACGTAGGACTTCCCCACAACGAAACTCTATTCCGAAGCTCGAGTTCTGACAGTCAGACAGCTGTTTATACTCCGTGCTGTGCTGCATAGCCACTCCATGTTACCTTTAGCGCCAAAAGTCCTATTAAGACGCAACGGTTTTCCTGTCTGTGAAACTGTCAAGTGTCGAACCGCTTTCGCTGGTCGCCAGTTCTTCGCATCAAGCTCTCGTCTGTATAATAAAGTCCATAAGGTTTTATCCATTTATAAATGTCTAAAATACGAGGCTAAAAGTAGTTGCAGGAGTTGACATATGACGAAACTGAAAGTCTGATTAGCATAAATAATTAATTAAATTATTAATGTTAATGAAATGATAACTGAATTATTCAGTTACGAGTACCTGTTTGTACATTGAAAATTAAGAGTACTTGCACGATGTGTTTGTATGTATAGATCTATGTCACTGCACTTCGGGGAACAAATGGCTTCTAAAACACAGGCTTCTTGCCTAGTTTAGAAGTCAAACGTTCATTCTATAATGTCTCTGCAGTACAACTAAATCTTATCATTAATGCATTGTTTGGTTTTTTGTGTACAAATAAACATTTATTATTATGTAATTTATTTATTATTCTTCTTATTTTATAGATTTTTAAATATTTTATATATTATTATTTCAACAAACATAACACATCTGAGGACGAGGCTCTCGTTAGGCAGCTGGATCAAGGGCTTGATTCAGAAAGCGGTACTCCTATACACAGCTCGTATTGTTAGGAGGGTCCTCTCTCTGGAGCCCTAAACACCGGTTGTGTGTGGTGTGCGCGCCTTGAGTGGTGCGCGACCCGTGCTCAGCGTGCGTCTCGTGCGCGCCGTACGCGCCGTTCGTGGTGTGCGCCCCGTGTGAGGGATGCGCGCTGTGGGTGGTGTGCGCCCCGTGCTCGGCGTGCGTCTCGTACGCCCTGTGCTCAGCGTGCGTATCGTGCGCGCCGTGCGCAACGTGCGCCCCAAGCCCGCCATGGGTTCTGCGGGTTCCGTAGGGCCTGAGAATTCATATTTTTAAATTAATGAAGGAAGCATTGTTTTCCGTAAAAAAAATCGCAAGCCCTTAGATAGCCCGCAAAATTCAACTTTTTCTTTAGTTTTTGCAATTTGCAGATCATTCAGGGCCCGTACGATCAGCTCTTAAAGCAGTATTACTTGAATATCTCTATTGAAAATAGAACGCAACCTAATTAGGTTGCGTTCTATTTTCAATAGAGATATAACTTAATTAAGTTCTTTTGTCACTTGGTGGCGCTTCTCTTCTTTTGTCACTTGGTGGCAATTCTCTTCTTCTTGTGAATATAACTTTTACAACGTGTTATATTTTTTTACTTCGTGAAAGCAGTGAAAGATAAGCAGTTCAAGTATGATCTGGCTTGCGAGGTTATCGACATGTGGGACGTGAGGACATCAGTCATTTTGCCGATAGTCGTGTCGGCCAATAACTTAATAGCCAATAGCCTCGAACAACATCTGAGGAGGTTCTCGTTTGGCAGCTAGACTAGATCCAGCTGCCAAGCGAGAAACTCCTTGGCTTGATTCAGAAAGCAGTACTTCTGGACACGGCGCGTATTATTAGGAGGTTCCTCTCTCAAGAACCCTGACCACCGGTAGCTCGGATCCTGTTCCCAATGCTGGTGGGCTACTATTTTTTATATTTTTAATGTTTTTTTTTATATTGTTTTATAATTAGTATTTTATTTAGTTGAGTTTATTATTGTATTAACTATATACATTGATAATTAAAAACTATTAAACTAAAATAGATAAACTAACAACAAACTATAAAAGGGCATCGAAAAACTCCTCCTCAACGCTGTCAGATGGTAATGTGCCCAAGAGACTGGCGGCGTTGCCACGTTGTATGGCAACACTTAGCCTCTGGCCAAAGTAAAAGCCAGCCCTTGGGTCACGGGAAGCGTCAACTAGGCGTTTCGAAATTTCCTTAAATAGGCTATGAGCACTCGGACCCCACGGTTTTATAATTACATTAATTAATTAATATTTAAAAATGAAATTAATATGTGTCAAAATAAATGAAGGAAATAGTAAATAGTAATAATGTATAATGAAATCGTAAAAGTCCAAATCGATTTTACGGGATGGCGCAAAAACTACTGCACAGATCCAGTTCAAATTTTGCACAAATATTTCTGATGGGCTTTTTCAATAGTTAGGCTAGTATCACGCTGCTTGCTTAAAGGGGTGAACAAAATTGCATTATTTACGTTTTCTTTAATTGTTTGACGATTCAGCCACGACACGCATGAGAACAGCTATTTTAAACACAATATGACAAAATATCAAAATGTTTTATTTCACATAGGCCCAGGCCTATGTGACTTATAAAACGTCGACAAAAAGGTGTACGGTTTGGGTTGGTCGTTCGTTTCCTATGGAGAAGAACCGGTAAGAAACTCCATGGTCATGTCAATGGAGTAAATTGCCTAACGGTCATGAAAATGAGTCGCATGTTCGAACCCCAGTATTATTTTCACTTTTTGTGATTTATTTTAATATTTATTTGATGCTGTGAGTAGACTAGGCTGTGAGATTTCCAATTTGTTTTGTGTTGGTATTGTTTACATTCCTTTTTTCCTCTTTTTTTTCGTCAAATATTTCTCCAAAGAGTTAAGACAAGTATGGAAGAAGAAGACACAGTGCTCCGTCTCCAAATAAATTGGGACAACGGCAGAAGATCGATGATGTATGGTTTCTCCAACAAGAGGTAAAGCGGACAGAAGTCAGATCAGTTCACAAGTTCTTGCTGTGCTCAGTCTTTTTCCATCTTTATTTTCAAATTATCAATGATCCATACACATATTTTGGAAATTCATTGATTTTTGTTGTTATTTTTAAGCGTTTTGAATGTAAGTCATATGCTACAAACAAATACGAAGTTTCTGAAAAAAATATTACCTGGATTAGGAGAAGTCCCGTTAATGTAGAAAGATTTATTTTTTTAGCTATAGGTCTGCTAGATGTTACAAACTCAACAAACTCAAAAGCATTTATTTCAATTAGACCATTACAGGCACTTTTGAATGTCAGAAAAACAAAGAAGGCTAAGCTACAGTCACAGACGCAAGGCATAATAACTTGTGAAAGTACTGTAGTTGCCCATTCCAAAGCGTAGTTCTCTATGGAGAAGAATGGGCAAGAAACTCCATGGACACTCTTTTCAATCAAATATTTGTTACATAATCTTGGTTACATCATTCATGTTCAGATTATACATATGTGAGAACGATGTAGAAATATGTGCACGTTAAGAGCGTCCAGAGTAAAAGATTATATCAACAATTTAAAAACAAAGTACGTAGTTACAATAAACCGTGGCAGCCTAGAGATGACCAGTCCCAACTGACAGCGCCCGTCTACGAACATGACGCATGAATCAGCCCCATTCAGCTCAACCATATTGAAGGGAGCTAAATGACCCGACACACCCGCCACCATCAGCGAGACATTTGAGTGAGCATGACATTCTCTCAGCCACCAGGGTAAATTCAAGTCAATGAAAGATAACTAAATGTAAATGGTAGCTTTACAGTACATAGTACTCACACATGTGCTATGCAATTATATAATACTAAAAGATTGAATCTATACAATGCAAAGATAATTATTACAATCTTCTGCAGCTTCTACAATAACTTCACGTAGTAATCAATTAGTTTGCCCCTATGGTTGTGGAGCAGGACCAGCATTGAGCCAAGCATTTTTATCATCAATGTAATCCCCCAACTTATAATATGCTCGCCTACATAGTGTGTGTTTTATACAAGATTTAAATTTCGTTTCATTTAGTTCTAGAATGTGGGGAGGTATTTTATTGTAACATTTTAAACAGTACCCCATGAAAGGTGAGTCTACTTTAGCTAGCCTGAAACCTGTCTGTACAAGTTGGTCCCTGTTTCTAGTATTGTAGTGGTGTCTGTCACCTCTTTTATTAAATAAATGCAGATTTTTCCTAACGTACATGATGTTTTCATAGATGTATTGACAAGGTACCGTCATGATGTTAATTTCCTTAAACAGTTCTCTTAGAGAATCACGCCTACGTAGATCATATAAGGCTCTGATAGCTCTTTTCTGCAGAATAAATATAGACTCGATGTCTGCAGCCCGTCCCCATAGTAAAATACCGTATGACATAATACTATGAAAATAGCTAAAATAGACTAGCCTGGCGGTATCTACATCAGTAAATTGACGGATTTTTCTAACAGCATAAGCTGCTGAACTCAGCCGTCTTGCAAGAGATGTTATGTGCGGACCCCATTGTAGCCTTGAGTCGAGCGTGATCCCCAGGAAAACAGTTCTTTCGACGAATTCTAGTTTCTCTTGATTCAATACTATGTCACTATCACTACTTTTGACATTCGGTAAGGCAAATCTGATGCACTTGGTTTTTTTTCCATTTAATACTAAATTATTCGCGGTGAACCAATTATGGACCTGCAGTAGGGCGTTATTTACGTCGTCAAGATTTGTGGCACGTCTGTTTATTTTAAATATTAAAGAGGTATCGTCAGCAAACAACACCATTTGTGGTTGGTTTTTAAATAAATGGGGTAGATCATTTATATAGACTAAAAAGAGGAAAGGACCTAATATCGAACCTTGCGGTACACACATACTTACTTTCAAACCCATTGAATTGACACCATTTATCTGTACTTGCTGATGTCTATCGTTTAAATATGATTTCACTAAACTGAGCGCAAGTTTCCCTAAACCGTAATGTTCAAGTTTTAAGAGTAGGGTTTCGTGGTTTACACAATCAAATGCTTTCGAGAGGTCACAGAAGATTCCAATGGCATCTAGTGCCTCTTCCCACGCAGTAAATATGTGTTTTAATAAGGTGACACCGGCGTCCGTCGTGCAACGTCCTTTGGTGAAACCATACTGTTTCTCATGTAAGATTTTATTGGTGTTAAAGTGGTTAAGCATCTGATTAAGCATTACCTTTTCAAACACCTTGCTGAAAACCGGCAACACGGATACGGGTCTATAGTTATTTGTGTCTTTACTGTCCCCGGATTTGAAAAGTGGTATTACTTTACTGTATTTCATAAGGTCCGGGAAGACTCCTTGGTCCACACACAAGTTAAATATTAAGGCTAAGTATAGTCTCAATAATAGTTAGACAAACTTTAATCGACATTCCCCAGTGATCTTCAGTTAATTTTATTTTGATTTCCTTAAAAGCTTTAATGACTGCTATGGGGTTTATATGCTTAAATTGAAATTTAACCGGACAGGCTGAAATGTTAGCTCTTAATAAATCAATAGAAAGCAAGGGTGAGGAATTTAAGGTTTCAGTAGTTTTAAGTGGGATACTAGTAAAGAAATCTACAAATTCTTGCGCAACTTCGTTTTTAGAGCTCAGAAGACCCCGTGAAGTCTCTAGTGTGATATCATTATTATATTTTTTATTTCTATTAGTTTCACTATTGAAAATTTTCCAAACTGTCTTAATTTTACTATCGGCGGATTTAATCTTGTTGCTAATTAATAAGGCTTTAGCTACCTTACATGTGTTTTTAAAATTTTTTGAATAAGTTGTAACATATTAATTATTCAAAGTTTCTGAGTTGATGTAAGGCTTCAGGCCGTACAGCTCAAACAATCGCTCCCTACTTTTCCTTATACCCTTAGTTGCCCAGTCACTGAACAAAAACTTAGGGCAAATAGATTTAGTTTTCATTTTTAATGTATTATTGAACTCTGTGTAAACTACCGAAAAGAATTCCTCATAAAATTTGTTTACATTTTCAATAGTATAGCCCGGGATACCTAAATTACTAATTAAGTTATTATTAAATTTATTTAAATTACTAGGTGTTATTTGTCTAGACTTTATCTGGATTTTTTGTGATGGTGTGTAGGACTCGAAAACAACGGTTTGACCGCTATGATCAGAAGGAAGGTAATTTACAATGGATTTATCTATGTAGTCGCAGCAACAAAAAACATTATCAATACATGTAGCAGTATTTGTAGTAATTCGGGTTGGTTCCGAAAACACGTTTAACAAATTAAATGATTTAAAAAGATGTAATAATCTACTGCTATTTGAATTTGTATCTAAAATATTAACATTAAAGTCACCACAGATAACCAGTGATTTGTTACCCGTTGCAAGTTTTGCCAAAGCATCTTCCATTACTGACTCAAATATAGAGTAGTTTTGATATTTTGGGGGTCTGTAAACGCACACTATGATATGCTTATCTAGCTCAACACAAGACAGCTCAATACTATGTTCAACCGATAAATCAACAATATCATTACGAGTCTTAAATTTAATACAATTTTTAACTAAGATTAATGAACCCCCACGAATCTTAGCTTTTCGGTTATAGCAAATGCCCACACTGTAATTTGCGTAATTAATTAGCATTTCATAATCTTTTAACCAATGTTCAGTAAAACAAACAATTTCAAACTTTGTTTTTTCCAAAAACAATTCAATTTCTAGTTGCTTTGAAGAGAAACCTTGAATATTTTGATGAAATAATTGCATAGAATTCTGCCTAGCCCCTTTTTTACATTTAGCTACTTGAGAGCTAGAAGCTACATTGTTGGTGATCGGTGCAACACTACCGGGGTGGGGCCCAGGACTCCCATGCCATTACAAGGCAATGAGATCCTACTACTAGTGGACCCCACTCGAGAATCTTCTAAAGTAACACATGGAACCCCGTAATTGTAAAAAGAATTATTAGTATTATTACTAAAAGTCGCAGTGTTAATTATAGACCTAAACATTGACATACTACTTATGTCTGAGTGAATACTATAAACTAATAGCCTAGCTATTTTGTGTCTACAACTAATAGGTAGATACACCTTACCCCGCGTCGAATTAAGCTTACCAACAAAACTGTTGATATCAAGATATAAAAGCCTGTCACTATAGTGACTTACTAGGAAATTAACATGCTTATTCAGCATGTGAATATAATTGTTTTTCCTGTTTGACAATTTTTTCAAAGTATGGGAAAGCACACAATATTATTTTCCGACAATTCAACTTTAATAACTCTGTTACACTGTCTGTGATGTCTTGTTTTGTAAGTTTTGAACTATTTCCTATAAGTATGGTTATATCAGTACCTATTAACATTATAAACATTTCTAGTTAACGATGCCATTATCTGTTTGTATGTTGACCCTGGCATACAATGATTTTGATTGGAAAATCTCAGGTTATTACTTACTAATTTACCTACACCTCTTCCTATACTATCTGAGAACATTATTGTTAAAGGATTGATTTTGCAAATCGCGTAGACCATATTGTCAGTAATTTGTTGGTATTGCTGTTGGCCCTGAGTTAGATTCCCGGGTCGGTATTCTTAAATTAATTATTCATCATTTCAGCCGAACGACGTCCACTGCTGGACATAGGCCTGCCCCAAGTGTCGCCACATTGACCGGTCCCGTGCGACTCGCATCCAGCGGATCCCCGCAACCTTCACCAGGTCATCGGTACACCTAGTGGGAGGCCTTCCAACGCAACGTCTTCCGGTTCGCGGTCTCCACTCCAGAACTTTTCGGCCCCATCGGCCATCCGTTCTGCGAGCAATGTGCCCTGCCCACTGCCACTTAAGTTTGGCAATTCTTCGGGCGACGTCGTCGGTAACCTTGGTTCTCTTGCGGATGTTCTGCAGGCTGCGACTCACTTCGGGCCTACTCTGCCCCCCATAATAAATAAATAAAAAAATAAAAATAAAAATCTACGCCATAAAGTCCTGGCGTGTGGCCTACATAGCACAATATCGTACTCTCATATTCTTCTATTTGGCTGCCCATTCTTCTGACTTCTGACAGACCGATGACGTCATATTTTATTTCTTTTAGGGCTTCTTCGAGTTCTAATAGTCTTCCGTATGAAGATAGTGTTTTCACGTCGTATGTTGCTATTTGTAACTTGTTTGTTGACAGATTTTTGGATTTTGGGCTAATTTCTAATTGTTTCTTTGGAGGGTAGTGGTCAATCTCTTCCACGGTGACCAGCCGGCTTGGAAGATAGTTTTCTGTGTTATGTTTTTTATTTATTTTATTTTTGAGAGGGGTGCCGATTGCTATTGGTTCAGATTATTTTTTGCCATAACTTGGTTAGTTGGATTTTTATTCACCAGATAGTTGAGGATCCCCGGCTTAATTATGTTTTCAGAACAACTAGTTGTGTTTCCTGAGGTGCTTGATGCGGGTTTGTTTTTCTTTTTTGGTTGAGTTCTAGGTGATGATTCATTGCGATTATAGGTTTCTTGAGGTGATTGCGCTAAAGGTCTTTCATTGTTGCTGTTGTAATTTTCTTTCTCTTTAATTATAAGTCTTTCATATTTTATGTAGGCAATATTCTCCTTTTCTTTTCCTGTTGTAGTTGCGCTTTCAGATCTTTTCTTATTTTCAAAATATTTTCTGGAAATTCTTCAGTTATATATGTTTTAGTTCCATTTAAATTCTTTTTGTTTTGTAAGCATTTTATTTTTATGCCCAGTGTGCTAAATACTACAGAAATAGGCCAGGGTTTATTCCCTTTTTTACCGAGTCTTCTTATTGACTGGATATCCAATTTCTCCAGTGAAACCTTCATATCGTTATTTATAATATTTATTATAATTTCTTCCAAATCGAAATAAGACTTTTCTCTTTCTGTGACACCAAAGAATACAAGATTTCTCTGTACACTATTCCTTTCCAGTTGATACAGTCTCTTTTCTTGATCGGTTAGTTGTGTACGCATTTTTTCCAAATCTTCATTCCGACTTTCAAACTTCTGGTCTATCATCGTTTGAATTTTACTGGTGATTTGATCTTCTGTCTGTAATATTTGCGATTCTATTGACGTAAACCTTTGGTCGATATTATTTTTCATATCTAAAATTACTATTTTCAATTCATCCAGCTCGTTTGTTTTGGTACAAGTTACTCCATCTATGATCGAAATGGGCAAATTTTATGTGCGTTAGCGATCTTGTTGCTCCTAGTTATCGTGCGTTCTAATTAGTTCTTAACGATCATAATAGATGTCGCCAATTGTCGACGGATTGTTGTGAGATCTTTTGTTGCAATGATTTGCAGTTTTAAGGTTATGACAATTCATTAGATATCTGTAAGCACTTTATATTATATTAGAATTGTCACTATAATTTTCTACACAATGTTCACTCGGATTTGATTATTTTATTGTTTTCCAATCACTGTGTCGCCACTAAAACTGTTTAACTGTCACTTATTGTTTATCACTTCTTTACGACGTTCACAGTTCATGTATTTCTTTGTCCACAAATTATGCTTCGACACATTCAACTAACTGTAATATATGCGATTTTCACGTACTTTTATAAAGTTTTAATATATATTAACTTGTAATGTTTACGGAGCCGATTATGACACTAGCACACTAGCGCCACGTCTCTGCCCCCCATACTAAAGTACTAATGCTGTAACATGATAATATACCAAATGATTTGAAAAGAGTAACCATGGAGATTCTTGCCGGTTATTCTCCATAGGAAACGATGAACGTTTTGTAAGTGCCCATGTGAAATAAAATATTTTGATTTTGGTAGTGTCTACTTATAACAGAACGGATCTGCCTTATTTGACGGTAAGGTTGGCGCAGTGGCTGAGCGTTTTGCTGCTGCGCGATATGTCGCGGGTTCGATTCCCGCACAGAAATAATATTAGTATGGCCTACAGGTAGGTCCGGGTTTGTCTATTTGTGTTTGTGAGATTACCTATTTGTAAACGCACTCACACAAACGTACATTTTTATAAAAAAAAAAAACAATGAAAGCATTATTCTCAAAATACTCATACCTCTTATCCGTTTATTTAGATAAACTGGTTCTGCAAAAATGGGTTGTGTGGATAAAGCTGTGAAAATAAAATAAACAATATGAATATAAATTTCCTGCTACGATCCTTACATACTATTGTTGCCTCGTCCACGTTCATACATCTGCTCATACACGCACGCCGGTTGCGAGTACTACGCACCTGACCGTTCTGAAGAACTCCACCAATCTCTGTGATTGTCCTTCTAGGGCGTCCCCTACCGGCGTTGCTACTCACGCCTTTCACTCCACCTCTCGGCAACACCAAGCTATCTAAGCATACTCTTTTCAATCTTCTTATAAACCACAACGTTCTCGTAAAATCTCGTTTCGTAATTATTTATCATTCCGAGTAACAGCACACGCTCCGCAAGGAAAGCACTTCCACAGGTCCATGCCTCGTTCGCCCCACTCAACATTCACTTGTTCCATACACAAGTGTGCATCAGCACAACGTTGTGAACAATCCAGTCGAGCCTTTTCTTATTAACAGACTTCTAAAAAAGGAGGAGGTTCTGTAGTCGATTCTCAATCAAATTTAAATCATCATTCTCTTGCCCTAATCCAAATTCATTTGCGGTCGGCGCAGCATTTCTTCTGCTTCCATACTTCTCTATTACTCGTCATCTCATCAGACACCACCTTTCCTGCCACATCATTCTTTACACAGTCCATCTATCGTTTCTTTGGTCTGCCTCTACTCATAATTATCAAGAGAACTTAAGAATTCTGGAAAAGAATACATTTCTCGTACTGGAAAAAAGATTGAGGGTAAAGTAATCAGACCACCATGCAACTGTAGATTGCAATGTAGAAACAAGTTTACAGAGGATCAAAGAAAACAGATATTTGAAAGTTATTGGAATTTGGCATCTATTCAAAGACAGAGAGATTTTTTATGCTCGTGTATAGAACCCTTAAATATTTCATGTCGTCGTATTAAGAACCTCGAAAAACCTAGAACACCTAATTGCTCATTTTCATTATTAAATAACGGCCGATGTTTTAAAATTTGTAAAACATTTTTATTGAATACTCTGGGAATTACTGAGCGAACTCTACGAACTGTAATTGAGGCAAGAAATTATAATGCAGGCATCGCCCCAAAAGACAACAGAGGTAAACATGGCTAACATAAAAAAACAGTTCCTGAACTTGTACAATCTGTTAAGGACCATATTAATTCAATTCCACGGATTGAATCGCATTATTTAAGGGCTAACACCTCTAGAGAATTTATAGATGGTGGTCTAACAATTGCTGAGATGCATCGTAATTACAAAGCACAACGTTCTACCATACATGAAGAAGCACCGACTGCATTTTTGAATGATTCGCAAAGATCGCACTGATCTTTCTTCGGTACAAAAAAAGAGATATTAAAATCAGTTTTAAAAATGTTTGCGTAGACGTCGTAAGTCAGTAACTTCAAACTATTAATAAATGCAGTCGGTGAAGACAAAGATAAGTTACTTCCAGAATATGATTTACACCAAAGAGAAAAACAATTAAGTCGTAATGAAAAATCCAAGGATATAGAGACCTGTAACGAAGCCAACAGTAATACCCTAGTTGCTATTTATGATTTGCAAGCAGTAATGCCAGTACCACTAGGTGAATCGTCTGCTTTTTTTTACAAGTCAAAGCTGAACTGCTTTAATTTTACTGTAAGTTATTGTTAAATCCTTTAATTTTAATGTCATTTTTTCATGTTACCTTAATTAAATACCTTAAGTACCTACTGTTTTATATTTCAGATATCCGATTTAAAAATAAAACAACAGATTGTTATTTTTGGCACGAGGGACTGGGCAATCGTGGTGCAATAGAAATAGGCTCTTGTGTTTTCAAGTTTTTAGAAAAGATTGCTCTCGACAGTCCCAACATAAATATTATATTCTATTCGGATAACTGTTGTGGTCAACAAAAGAATAGGTAAGTTTTTAGTGCACCTAATTAATTCTGATTTCAACATTAATCAAAACTGTTATTAATCTATATTGAATGTTAATTTTTTCAGATACTTATTAAGCATGTATGCCTATGCAGTAAGAACATTGGCAATTAATTCAATTACCCATAAGTTTTTAGTCAGAGGCCACACCCAAAACGAAGGGGATAACATACACTCCATTATTGAAAAAAACATAAAAAATGCAAAAAAATCAGGCCCTATATACGTTCCTGATCAATATGTTCAATTAATAAGAAATGCTAAGAAAAGGGGCAAGCCTTACGTCGTCCATGAACTGAATTTTACAGATTTTATTGATTGGAAAGATTTAGCTGAACAATTATCTGTTAATTTCAAGAAAAACCTCAATGGAGATATTGTCAGATTATCGGACATTAGATTAATTAAATTTATTAAGGGGTCTGATGTTTATTCATACAAAGTATCATACGACGATACAGCAGAATGGATTCAATGTGGTATGTGTATGGGACCTAGAAGACGTCTTGCCTAATCCGCCTGCCGAAATATGCCTGAAAAACGCCTATAGTGCTAAACTTTGTATTTCAGATCGTAAAAAAGCTGATTTGTCGCATTTAATAAATACTAATATCATACCAAAATACTATGAGGCTTTTTATAATTCTATTTTGTGCTAAGTTTAATTTACATTATTTTTACGCAAGTGCTAAACTTTGTATTTCAGATCTTAAAAAAGCTGATTTATCGAATTTAATAAATACTAATATCATGCCAAAATACTATGAGGCTTTTTATAATTCTATTTTGTGCTAAGTTTAATTTACATTATTTTTACGCAAGTGCTAAACTTTTTATTTCAGATCTTAAAAAAGCTGATTTGTCGAATTTAATAAATACTAATATCGTGCCAAAATACTATGAGGCTTTTTATAACTCTATTTTGTGCTAAGTTTAATTTAGGTACATTATTTTTTATAAAAATTAAGTAAAAAAATAAAAAAGAATTGATACTTGTTATTATACGTTTATAAATGTAAACTGATTTTTAAAAATAAAACTAAATTGAATAATTTGTTGTTTAAATTCATGATTTATTCCCATTCCAAAACCTAGTTTATGTCATAATTGTTATAATTGATTTATAAAATGGCATAAGTGTACGTCAGGTTTGTTTTATTTGGAATTTTCTATCAGTTTTCTTTAGTTTTCTCATGAAGTTATAATAAATTATTATTGATAGTAAAGTAACATCCATAAATATTAAAAGATTTTATCATAATCATTGGAAATATATCATATTTTCAATTTCAAACTTTTAAAACGTTCTCCTGAAAAATAGCTAAAACGTAATTACGTCATTGTTCTATTGGATGAGCAATATATCCATCCACATTCATACTCAGAACTGTCCTCACGACATTTTCCTCATTCCTCCGCATCACAAGCCCATACCACGACAACCGATTACCACACAACTGTTCAGTCACCGGCGACTTTAGACTTCCCCATACGGGGTGGAAGGGACACCGACGCGAAGCTGGTTATTACGTCCATAGACTTGACCGCGTAGGGTATTGTTACTACGTCCATAGACTTGACCGCGTAGGGTATTGTTACTACGTCCATAGACTTGACGGCGTAGGGTATTGCACATAGACTTGACCGCGTAGGGTATTGCACATAGACTTGACCGCGTAGGGTATTGTTACTACGTCCATAGACTTGACGGCGTAGGGTATTGCACATAGACTTGACCGCGTAGTATATTGCACATAGACTTAACCGCGTAGGGTATTGTTACTACGTCCATAGACTTGACCGCGTAGGGTATTGTTACTACTTACATAGACTTGACCGCGTAGGGTATTGTTACTACGTCCATAGACTTGACCGCGTAGGGTATTGTTACTACTTACATAGACTTGACCGCGTAGGGTATTGTTACTACGTCCATAGACTTGACCGCGTAGGGTATTGTTACTACGTCCATAGACTTGACGGCGTAGGGTATTGCACATAGACTTGACCGCGTAGGGTATTGCACATAGACTTGACCGCGTAGGGTAATGCATATAGACTTGACCGCGTAGGGTATTGTTACGACGTCCATAGACTTGACCGCGTAGGGTATTGTTACTACGTCCATAGACTTGACCGCGTAGGGTATTGCACATAGACTTGACCGCGTAGGGTATTGCACATAGACTTGACCGCGTAGGGTATTGCACATAGACTTGACCGCGTAGGGTATTGCACATTTGTAAGAAACAGCTGTTTTTTTTAATTGTATATTCATTTCTTAATTTATCCATTCGCGTAACACCACACATCCCCTTTATCATTCTCATCTCAGCCACATGCAAAAGCCTTTCAATTATCCCTTTTGTGGGCCAACATTCTGATTCCTTTATGTTCCATAAATCTTCCCAGATTGTTTCCGAGACCTGCCGCCATGTCATCCATCCCGTGTTAATTCTGTGCTCTACACTGCTATCTATTTCACCATCGCTTTGCACGAGTGAACCGACATACCGAAAGTCGGAGCAGACTAGAAGAAACGCGCCATCTAACGCTATGGCTCCAGAACTGGAGAGACCACCGTAATCGCCGAACATGTATTCAGTTTTACTTCTGCTGACTTTTAAGCCAACATTCCCAGCTTGTGTTGCCATTTCCCCAATCTGCTCTGGATCTCAGGTTCCTCTTCACCGACAAGAACAATGTCGTCGGCGAACAGCATGCACCAGAGTGCCTCGTCCTGTATGTGCGACGTCAAAGCGACGTTAAAGATTATGAAGATGATATTAATACAGCATTGGAAAACATTATCGACTGGCTTGACATACATAACTTAGTCATCAATCTTAAAAAAACAAAAGTTGTGCATTTTTACCAAAGGATATGCCCTCTTAATGTTAACATTAGTCATGATGGACAAAATGTTGAAATTAAAAATATTGCTAAATTCCTAGGTATCTTAATTGACAGCAATCTTACTTAAAAACCTCATGCCGAAGACGTTTGTAATAAACTTATCAAGTCAGCCTATGTGCTGCAGAATCTGTCGCATAAATAAGCAATAATCAGTTCCCCGTGTGAGCACGCACTAGCAGTACACTTACGCTCAAAATAAATAGATCGTCAACCTTTTTCACTATTCCATAAAGTTACACCTAATAATTATTTTACTCGCGATGAAGACGTGTGCAATTTGCAATGATTAGTTTAACGACGGGGTGCAATGTGGAAACTGCAAGAAATTTCTGGATTTCTCTTGTGCGAGTGTGTCTGAAGCGGGTTGGAGAAAACTGGGACCCGACAGAAGAGCGCAATGGAAATGTCCTGCTTGTAAATCGTCGCCTGCTCTGCTTTCACCTCAGCGTTCTGCTTCATTGGATACAGTATTGGGTGAGATTCGCGAAATGAGGCAGCAGCTGCTGAGCTTACCCACCCTAGTCAGCGACATAAGATCAATTAAAGATGAGTTGATCGAGCTTCAGAAAAGTTGTGATTTCTCTAGTGGTAAACTTGATGAATTCGATACCAGACTTGCTGAACTAGAAAAAAAATCCTCCGAGTTCGAAAAGCTTCAAGATACTGTCTCTTCATTGCAAACAGAATTGGCCTCAACAAAGCTTGAGCTTTCTTCGTTTGATCAGCGATCCAGGCTAAATAATGTGGAGATTAAGGGTGTTCCATTAAAGAAAATTAGTTACAAGTGCTCGAAGACCCAGATTAACTACATCTCGAGAGTGCCTATACATAATTCCAAGGAAAAATTAGTGATAGTGAGCTTCCTCAACAGATATATAAAAGAAGATTTAATTGCGGCCGCACGAGCTGTTAAGGATCTCTCCACCTCTGACATAGGGTTTCAAGGAACGCCACAACGTATTTATGTCAACGACCATTTGAGTGTGGAGTCCAAAAAACTTCTCAATTTAACTAAAATCGCCGCTAAAGAAAAACGCTATGAATACGTTTGGGTGAAACACGGTAAAATTCATGTGCGTAAGGATGTTACTTGCAAAACCTTTATAATAAGAAAGGAATTTGATTTAAACAAAATTGTTTAAACCACTTCTATTTACATCCAACACTAATTTGTAGCTTTTCTACTTTTAAAATATATCGAAGTTTGCACATTAACTGTTACTTACTTTGTTTTTGTAAAAGGTTTAGCACCTCGGCACTGCTAATGAGCTTCTGTTGTATTCCTTATCGCGCTGTTTGTCTTGGAGTTCCAATATTTAAGTATACGTTTGTCTCGCCTACACTTATGCGTGTGATATATTGCTGCTTGCTTGCTCGCACAGTCATGTCCTGCTTAACATCGGATGATTTATCCATTTTTGCTAACTTTACTTATTTTCACCCACATTTTAAATTCATACATCTTTTATGCGTGACTTGTCTCAAAAAACTCGAAATGAATTGGCAATTTTTGTTATATTATATTGTTGTTGATGTTTATTCAATTATTGTTGGATTTAAGTGCAATGGCTAACAACAGTGAACAGTGCGATTGCGAACAAAGACAGACTCGTTCTATCGTCAGGTTTTACATAACTCCTATGATATTATTGTTCTAACGGAGACGTGGTTAATGGATGGTGTGTTGAACTCAGAGTTGTTTGATGATCGTTATTTAGTGTGGCGCCGTGACCGGGATTATGCTATGACACAGGACAAATGAGAGGTGTGCTTATAGCGACGCGTAGGGAGTTACCTGTCACCCCGCAACCGCTCCTACACTCCTCGGCGGAGGATCTCTGGATCAACTTACGGCTTTAAGGTTCGAAGTCACGAAAATACGTGAACCTATATATTTGCGCTATTTATTTGTGTAAACAAAACAAAGGGTTTTCGTTTTCGGAACAACTAAATAACTTTCTGACCAAATTAAACCATACAGCTTTGAATAAAACCTCAGATGTGTTCTTAGTTTTAGGCGATTTTAATATGAGTGGAATCTCATGGGCTCCATCTAATAACCTTTCGTTAGTTCCAGTGAACCCCTTCACTAGTGACGAATGTTTGTTCGCGGACGAGTTGTGTACGCTGGACTTTGGACAGTATAACGGGGTCGGGACTTAGTCCTCTCAAATAAGGTAGCCTATGTTAGTGAGTGTATTGACCCTCTAGTGCCCATTGATCCCTACCATCCTGCACTGTTAACTAATATTAACATCTTTGAAATACCTCCCCTTGACCATGCACCGCGGTTGCGTTATATCTATAGCAAAGGCGATTTTGATTGTATAAATAATGATATTGCGGGCACTAATTGGGAACAAGAGTTTTCAATCCGATCACTGGATGAGTCGGTTGAGTACTTTATAGACACCATAAAGCAGCTTCAAAACAAGTATATACCACAAAAGCTAGTACGTAATAAAAAATACCCGGTCTGGTACAGCTCATCTCTCGTCAAAATAATTAAAGAAAAATATAAATATCTATTCAAGATTTACGGCAATAAATCTGATTTGTTAACTTTTAAATATTTGCGTAACAGAGTCAAGACTATGGAAGCGTCATGTTATAATTTTTACCTTAATCAAACTGAAAACTGCATTAAAGACAACCCTAAACCCTTTTGGTCCTTTGTTAAAAATCGCTACAACTCTAATACTATACCCAATACATTAAATTATAACGATGAATCATTACTCACCGGAGATTCTATTTGTGAGGCTTTTTCATCTTATTTCATGTCGACTTCGTCTGACATTTGTCACATAGAAGTGAATGTCGATGTTGTGACAGATTTACTTCGTAACTTGGATCCGGCGAAAGGTAACATATCATCTAAATTTCTGATTAAATGCGCGGCTTCCATTGCCCTACCTATCTCCATTTTGTTCTTCAAGTCTTTGACACAAGGTGTTGTCCCCAAAGTATGGAAATCTGCTTTTATTACACCCGTGCATAAGAAGGGGTCAAAAACTGAGATTACTAATTATAGGCCTATATCGAAGCTGTGCATTATAGCTAAAATATTTGAGAGGATTGTCTATAACCAGTTATATCCCGCCCTTGCTAGCTCGTTCAGCTCCTTTCAGCACGGATTTTTAAAAGGACGGTCTACCACTTGTAACTTGATTTTGTTTAACGACTTTATCACGGATGCTATGGATAATGGTAAGCAGGTCGATGTGGTTTACACAGACTATAGCAAGGCGTTTGACCGGATTGACCACGATACCCTAATAAAGAAGCTAAGTTACATGGGGATCCGTGGGGACCTCTTGAGGTGGTTCTCTTCATACATTGATAACAGGTCACAAGCAGTAGTACTCAATAATTATATGTCTAGTTGGGTAAAAGTGCCCAGCGGAGTGCCTCAGGGCTCGTTGCTCGGTCCTTTTTTATTTGTAGTCTATGTCAACGACATCGATCAATGCCTCCATTCATCCAAACTATTATGCTTTGCCGATGACATGAAAATTTTTGCCACTATTTCAACGCTTGAAGATGAACTAGCACTTCAGGCTGACTTGTGTCGTCTTGAAGAGTATTGTAGGGCTAACAAACTTGATCTCAACCCATCCAAATGTTCGGTGATCACTTACACTAGAAAACGGGCAGTCCTTGCCACCACTTATACTCTTTCGGGCCAGATCTTGCCAAAGTGCAATACTATTCGTGACTTGGGCGTCCATCAAGACAGTAAGTTAGTTTTTGACACACATATTGATACAATTGTCAAAAGAGCTTCTAAACTGCTTGGGTTTATAATACGTCTCTCTAAGTGTTTTACAGATGCTAAAACACAAAAAATATTGTATTGCACTTTTGTAAGAGGTCAGTTAGAGTATGCGTCGCAGATATGGAATCCACGGTATCATAAATACATAGACCGCCTTGAAAACATCCAAAGTCGTTTCATAAAATATCTCTGCTTCCATCAAAAGATTCCATATCAGTCAACTGATAGGCAGTCGCTCCATGTAATATACTGGTATTCAGCTGCATCCGGTTAGACTGGAAGCCGACCCTAACATAGTTGGGAAAAGGCGAGGCAGATGATGATCAGTCAACTGATTATCTTGGACTCTGTAAGAAATATCATCTGCTACCACTAGTAGATCGACGTAAAATTGCTGATTGTTTATTCTTGCTCAAAATCCTCAATAACAATATTGATAACCCTGAGTTATTGTCAAAATTTTATTTTAATGTGCCAAGTAAATCATTTCGTTTTAATCCACCCATACGTGTACCTGAAACGTCTACGAATTATAGGCAGAACAGTTATATTGTGCGCGCAAGCAGAAGTTTCAATGACATATGCAAGGAATATGATTTAGATCCATTCACAATTAGTGTGAATTCGGCTAGAAGGTGCTTAAGCTTCCAATTTTTCAAGTAGCGGTTGATTATACTATATATTTTTGTTTTTTTCTCTATTTTACATATATATATATATATATATATATTTTATATATATTACTTAATCATATAGTTGCAAATTGAATATTAATATTCTATTACTTTGATGAAAGCGGTGTGTTTTCTGTTTTTGTGCTCATACCATGATTTTTTATTAGTCTGACAACCAGTCTAACCAAGGGGTATCGTATTACCCAGTACTAACTGGGTTGTGGAGGTCAGATAGGCAGTCGCTCCATGTAAAATACTGGTATTCAGCTGCATCCGGTTAGACTGGAAGCCGACCCCAGCATAGTTGGGAAAAGGCTAGGCAGATGATGATGACCATGATTTTTTATTATAATAAGTCTATACGTGAGGATTTGTAATTGGCTTTTTATTATAATAAGTCTATACGTGAGGATTTGTAATTGGCTTTCTGGAGACTATGCTTTCCTTTTTTGTTTGTTTTTATTAGCTGTAAGTCCTCCATGTACTAAATAAATAAATAAATAATCTCTAACTCGTAGTAGCTTAGTCTAGTGGCGCTAATTTTAAGATTTGGAGTAATATTCTGGGGCAAACATTGCATAAGATCTATGTTAAATCTGAAAACTATAGACAGCTGTGTACCTGTGTTTAAGTCGCTGAAAGTACTGACCTTCCCATCTTTGTACATTTTAGAGGTCGCAATTTTTGTTAAAACTAATTTAGATGTATTCCCATCACTAGCCGATATTAGAATGCGGTCAGGTCCAATAAGACTACAATATAAAAACATAATTACATACAGGCAATTACAAAACAGCAGCACTACTAAGGAAAAATATGATGTCAATGGGACCTATCATATATCTATACATATAATAAGACAGTAAAAAAACTGTGTCCGTAAATTGAATATACTAAAAAAAAAATTGGGGTGTGTTTAGAAACAGTAATAGAGCACAAATCCAAAAAAAAAATTCTGTCTGTTTGTCTGTTTGTCTGTACACGCTAATCTTCGGAACTACTCGACGGATTGAATGGTTTTTTTTTGTTGTAAAGGTATTAAGTCTGGGCAACATATAGGTTATAATTTATCTTGGAAACTTGAACACCTGATGCAGAACCGCAACAGATCAGCTAAACTATAAGAGATACAAAAATGGTACCATAGCAAAAATTGTTCCACGTAATGAGCATTTTCTGCTAAGAGAATAAATTTGAAGATCTGGAACAGCTGATGTGGAACTCCAAGAGCCCAGCCACACTATAACATATATAGGAATGACGTCTTAGCAAGAGTTGTTCAGACTGATAAGCACTCTCTGTTGACGTATAAAAATTGAAGATGTGGAACACCTGTTTTGGAGCTCCAAGAGCCCAGTTACACTATAATATATATAGGAATGACGTCTTAGCAAAAGTTGTTCAGCCTGATGAGCACTCTCTGTTGACATATAAACATTGAAGATCTGGAACACCTGATGTGGAAATTAAAGCTATCACTAATTTCACTGTATTTCTACCAAGGGGTATCGTATTACCCAGAACTAACTGGGTTGTGGAGGGCAGATAGACAGTCGTTCCATGTAAAATACTGGTATTCAGCTGCATCCGGTTGTACTAGAAGCCGAACCCAACATCACTACATATTATAACACAATGTGGGTGAGCAGCGGTGGGCCAGTGGTAGCGACCGCGACTTACGAACAGTAAGTCGTGGGTTCGAACCCAGGCAGGCGTATTACTTTGTGTAATTTATTTCATCACCACTGCTCTCAAAAACGGTGAAGGAAAACATCGTTAGGAAACCGGCATGTCCTAGAACCAAAAATTCGAAGTCATGTGACATCTACCAATCCGCACTGGGCCCGCGTGGTAGATTATAGCCCAATCCCTCTCATAGAGAGGAGGCCTGTGTCCCAGCAGTGGGAACATTATAGGCTGATGATGACGTGTCTCCGCCGCGTCTATCTGTCTGTTCGCGATAAACTCAAAAATTACTGCACTGATTTTCATGTTGTTTTTTTAGATAGATAGAGTGGTACTAAAGGATTTTTTTAGTATATAATTTGTCAAGTTTTTGTACAGATTGGTTAAAATATAATGATATATGTTGGAGGTGTTGGAAAAAAATAAGCCGTCTGGTGGAGGTTTCAACGAAAACGCTGCCCTTTAAGATATAACAAAATGATGAATGGTAGAATTGTATATCTTATATAGGTCTACAGAAAAATCCGCGATGGCTTATGTCTATCTCTTAAGGATCTCTAAGATCTACAAATAGCACAAAATAAAATAATTAAACTTCTATTCAACTACGATTATCACACACCCACATTCGAACTATACAAAAACACGAAACTAATGAGCGTTCATCAATTTACACATTCAATTCTTGCGTTCTCATTCGAAAAATTCTTAACAAAACCATACACACACAGTTGTCCTTTAACACGAAAACATCCAAATACAGCCAAAGAAACCCTAACCAAATCCAGACGCGCCCCCCGCGAACGCAATATGGCAGGAAAAATATAAAATACGAAGGTGCTCAACTTTACAACAGTCTACCAGCAGATATCAGGAACACATCTTCTTTCAACCTATTCAAAGCTAAACTCAGGCAGCACGTCACTAACAACACAAAACTATTAAGTTACTCACAATAATATGTCGACATCGTACCCACCTGTATTAAGCTAACAAAACTGTTAACTACTGGACTACAATTTACCTTAGTTATGTATTTATTCCGCAAGTGAACAATGTATGTTCTTTTAGAATAATTAAAGAATCTTTAAACCGATAATATACTATATCCATTTTAATACTTTGAAAATGGGCAAACTAGGTTCCCATGAGTTGAGGAAATGGGATCATTATGATTACTTTTGGTCGCGATAACCGACATCCACGCAGGCGAAGCCGCGGGCATCAGCTAGTATACAATAAAATTCCGCACAGTTTTAAAGAACACCCTATTCGAATGATCTCGGTACAACGCGCCTGTGGAGCCCCAACACTGGGTACGCCGCACCTCTCCCGCCCGTCGTGCACAACTAACTGCTCCGGGAGTTGAATGGGGATAACGACAGAGCTGTCCGTTACGCTACGTGTCTACGCATGAATCTGAATCGTCGATTCAAGATTCAAATGTTCGAGCAAGTTTCGCTCGCTGATGCTTCCCCGGTTATTATAGAAAATACCGTTGTTTAGAAAAGTAAGGTTAGAGCACTAAGGTTGCTGACTTCTTGCAATACCATAATACCTACTTGTAATTATTGTTGAATTAGTAGTTGGCTGGTCCAGGATGTCGCAGAGGCATCCTTCCACCTCTGTGCTGTTTGGAGGACAACCGCACTTGCCGCTGTACCCGTTAGCAACGCTGCCCGAAATCAGGTCGTACACAGGCTTCCCTACTGGTAGTTGATGTGAAATGTAGCAAAATACATGGTAAACCTGTAAAAAGTTTTATTGTACAAAAGTAGTATATATATATATTATACCAAACTTACATAAATGGGTGTAAAATGACCCTTAACGAAGCCGAATGGCCGAATGGCACTCGTTCTCCGCGTCGTTGTGATCATGTTTGTGTTCTAGACTGTACGTCCCACCCAGCCACCCAGCCACCCAGCCACCCTAACAAACGTTGCGTACTGCTGCACTAATGTTTTGTGTTCTAGACTGTACGTCCCACCCAGCCACCCAGCCACCCAGCCACCCTAACAAACGTTGCGTACTGCTGCACTAATGTTTTGTGTTCTAGACTGTACGTCCCACCCAGCCACCCAGCCACCCAGCCACCCTAACAAACGTCGCGTACTGCTGCACTAATGTTAAGGGTGTGACTCTACATGAAAATATATAATAACTTACAGAACCTACTCAGACCTACCAGCCTAACAGTCCCTATGACCCTAAGACCTATATTTAAGCCGTACAGCCCTAACTTAATATATACCTAGTATGTGATAAATAAATATATAGATAAGTTCAGGATGTCTGCACCATGCGACCTAAGGTTATAGACGGATACTGGGCAGGAACCCAAGTTCGGAAAAGGTTTGGAACACTCACTACCAGTCCCGCAGTCTCACGAGACTGATCCAAAATGGCTCAAGGTATCTTGGTCACAGTGAGAGGTAATGAGAAAAGAATACGGGGTGGAGAGGAAACTTACGCGAAAACGGTTACCTACCACGTAATCAGTACATCATTCTTCTGCATGTAACACAGTTGATCGGTTATTAAAAAAAATTAGCTGTTTCCTACAAAACTGCAATACTACACGGTCAAAATGTATGGCACAACTAATTTTTTTTTTATTCATCTCTTTTCTATACGTGTAAGGTGCAACCAAACAGTTTTTTTACTGGGCTGCGCGTCAGCCGGGCCGAGTGTTGTGTGTCCAAAGGTAACAATGAACATAGACCATACCTGGGAACCTTCTAGTTACGGAGATGTTGGGGTCAAAGTTGCAACTTTATCACAAGCTTTTTTTTTAAATTTTTTACTTCAAATACGTCTATGACCCGTTTACTATTCAATGCATCCATCAGCACAATCTTTTGAGTGCTTTACATTGAGTTTTACCGTAAAACGTGATTTTTCACCCAAAAAAATTAGACGTTTCCCAGCAATATCCAAGGAACAAATAAATAATTTATCTAAAGTCCGAAGTCCGCTTAGGGCTGTTCCTTAGCAAATAGTGGAAATAACGAGAATATTACATGATTACTAGCTGTCCCTCGCAACTTCGTCTGCGTCAAACCTAGATAACGACAGCAGCGCCATCTGTCGGGCTGATTTGTGAATCTAAACCATCCAGGGTGCCACCCAAAGGCATACAAAAAAAATCATTCAAATCGGTCCAGCCGTTTAGGAGGAGTTCAGTGACATACACACGCACAGTAGAATTATGTATATAAAGATTACAAACGTTTTGTATTATTTTAAATTAATTTGAACGTGTCCCCATAGTCTATAGTGACATAGATATTTGAACGTGTACCCATAGTCTATAGTGACATAGATATTTGAACGTGTACCCATAGTCTATAGTGACATAGATATTTCTTAAACAGTAACACGTTGTTTAAGATTGTATTAAGGGAAGGTTTAGAGCGAGGCGTGATTTTTAGAAGTTATTCCTAATTATCGGGAGCTTGCATGCAAAATCGCTAGCAAAAGCTAACAATATAATATACATTTTAGAAACGTGCTTCTTAAGCCCATTTGATACCTAACACGCCATCACCAAAATTTATTTTATTTTTAAGATCATGACTTTATGATCTCTAGAGGGCGCCGTATCCAATTTAATGTGACGTCACATACCCTATAACCAGCGGATAATGAAGACGCTTCCAACGATACCTCATTTGTCAAATTATGATAAGTAGTTCAGAAGTTCTGAGGGAACAGATGAACATACATACATACACACATACATACCGGTCAAAAATCATAACCCTCCTTTTTGCTTCACCGTAGTCGGGTAAAAAGATACATTAAAAGCGTTTAAAAGAAGCCTGTAGTTTGAAAGTGTTTGCGTGTGTGTTTATGTCTGTGTGTGAGCGAGTGTGTGTGGGTATGTGTATGTGTGTGTGTGTGCGAGTGTGTGTATGTGTGTGGGTGGCTGAGTGTGAATTGAATGATCAGGAAAGGTTTTCAGTAATCGCCAGTGATGAGTGAAATTGAGAGCCTGTCATAGGTTAGCTATAAAATAAATAACTATTGTAAAAAAGTCTGATTAGAAAGAAGGGAAAATATGAGATTGAGAATAGTTAGAAACATCCACATGTTTGTGCCGTTTATGAGCTACCAGGCAAGCCGCATGCGCAGAAGGCAGTAAAGCCAAACTTCTTTATCTTCAACGTAGTCCTTGATTTTGTAATAATTATGCTTTATAAGGACACGTTTGATGCAGTTTTTGAACTTTTCATCGGTCAGTTCTATAACTGATTTCGGCAACTAGTTATAAAAGCGTATACTGTTAATAAGAAAAGACTTGCTAGTTTTTGCTAATCTGAATTTAGGTATTATAATTTGGGCTGCGGGACTGTTTGGGCTGCGGGACTGTTCGAAAGAGATACCGCCGCCCTGCAACACAAAGGGCAAGGAAAGAACATGGATGGGTTTTAGTCAGTACTGAAGTCTGTCACTCCCTTCCGCTCTGCCCAGAGCGGGAGAAGTCATTTGATGATTCACCAACCGAAAAAAAAAGGTACTACAATTTCGTGTTAACTGCGTGAATTTATATTATGGAAGTCGCTTCTAATTTTAAAAAGCCCTCGATTTTTACGAACATATAAAATACATTCTAAGATATAAAGTGAAGGCAGAATCAGTATATCGATCTCTTTAAATTTTTAAAATGAAAATGGAGTCAACGTCTGCTGCCGATCCCCACAGTAGAATGCCGTAAGACATAATACTGTGGAAATAAGCATAGTATACTTACTAACCTAGTTAACTGCCTTATTTTCCTTACTGCATATGCAGCTGAGCTTAACCTACCCGAAAGAGTTCTAATGTGCGCACCGACTGCAATTTTTAATCCATAGTATTTCAGTTAAAGAATACAGTTTCCGCTATAACCTCAAGTTTTTTGCCGTCAAGACTTAAATTTAGAGATCCCGTTGTGTTACATGTGGTAGAGAGAACTTTAGACATTTTGTTTTGTTGTTCGCATTCAGTAAAAGATTGTTAGCTGCGAACCATTCCGAGAGAACAGTAAGACTTTCATTGTCATGAGAGAGAAAAGATGAAAAGATTCGAATGTCTTACATCCGTATCCTTTCCATTTATTTTAAAAATCAGCAAATAGAATTATATCTGATAATTTGGCCATCGTATAAGGGATATCATTAATGTAAACAAGAAATAGGAAAGGACCGAGAATTGAACCTTGGGCTACGCCCATCTTAACTAGAGATTCAGAGGACGCCGCCCCATTAACATTTACTTTTTGCTGCCTGTTTGATAAAAAAGAAAGAACAAGATCAGCAGCTTGTCCACGAATTCCGTAATAGCGTAATTTACAGATTAGTGTGTTGTGGTCGACGCAGTCGAACGCTTTTGAGAGATCACAGATGATGCCAATGGTATCCTGGGACTTCTCCCAGGATTCCATAATGTGACTGATGAGTTTTACCCCCGCGTCCGTGGTCGACCTACCCTTCGTGAAACCAAACTGTTTATGTAAAATATAGGATTTTACATAAACAGTTTGGTTTCACGAAGGGTAGGTTTGAGTTGAAGTGATACAACATCTGGTCCAGCATGATTTTTTCATTGATTTTATATATAAGTAAATAAAAGTACTTCTCTGCTTTCATAATTTGTTTCATAAAATACTTGAAATACTGCAAAGCTGCATCCAATGTGTGTTAATGCGCCGTGTACCAACATAAGGTATTTTGATGAACTGCATTAAAAACAAAAATAAGTTAGTATAGGTAAGCCTTGTTCTTATCAATAATACTGTCCTTAGGCGTCATGATTTTGCAAAATTAATCAAATATATTTATCCGGTCCGTAATAATGAATCGATTGGCGAAGGCCCTCCATCCACGAGGCACTCTCAGGAGCTGTACTGAGCTGTGACTCGTCGGTGTCGAGATGGAGTCGTGTTCCTGCGTGTGCATATGTTGCGGGTGAGGAGGTGGTACTCCCGCTCCTAGCCTGGTTCTGTTTGCGGAAATAAAACTAAAATTGCCTAACATTGGATGACATGGATTTCCAAGCATTTTAATTTATTATTACAAATGTGAAAAATATTTTTTAATTTACATATTCCAGTATATTAACATATAGATGAGCGCGGTGGTAATATCTACAATGGATGTACGGTGAGCTGCATCAATTGGGTACTCCAGATGGGAACGTAGGTGCTTTCAAGCGGGATACCCACATCGTGACGCTGACTGTACATATTGCAATATTGAGAAATACTTGGCGACTTGACTTCAATTATTGAGTTCCATCATCGTACAACTGAGATTTTTTGCTCTTGTTCGACCACTGAACACGAACTAGTAAAAAATATAGTAAACTAGCGACCCGCCCCGGCTTCGCACGGGAGCAATGTTATACGTTCCTCTTGAATCTCTCTACTAATTGCTGAAGACTGTATTAAAATCCGTTGCGTAATTTAGAAGATCTAAGGGTACAAACCGCGGGAGCGACTTTATTTTATACTATGTAAAGATATTACTGCCCCTGAAAGAATTTTCATAGCATTATTTTATATGTTAGACTTTATGGCAGTATTGGAGTTACGAAGTATTTTTATACACATTTTTTTTTGTTTTTTGAGATACTCTTCTTTACCGTAGGACGTGGGTTAATTTTGTATGGACCATGCCCCTTCTTCTTTGTTTAAGTAAAATAACTCAATTATTGAAAACAGTTAAAAGTTACCAAATTACCAATACTGCGCTAAAATCACACGTCTTTTCACTTACTACCGTTGGCATCGTTTGGCAAAACAAAATGGCTGACATCAAATACTTCGTTTTGACCGACAAGTGGTGTAGTAATAATAATAATAATTCATCTGTGGCCCGGTTGTCAATGTGACGCAACATTTTTTTCTGCCAATTTATAATTTTATACATTTTTTCGACAAATTTTATTGAAATAAATGTTTTGTATAACATAAACACAAACACCTCAACTGTGAGTGTCGTGTCTCCGGTCGCTGCAGTTGCGTCGAGCTCGAGCGACGAGTTTTTCTCCCCACCGTCGACTCCGCCACCACCACGACGACGAGGAAGAGGACGGCCACCAGCGGGCTTGGGACCTCGAGGCCAACAGGCCCCGAACAGGGTCCCCGCTGCCGGTGGAAATGTGTCGCGCATGAGATGGACTCAGTCCATGAATGAGAACGTCATGCGCGCATATTATGGGGCTACTGAGGGGGGAGCAACTTGACTGCGTACCGTGGTCAGATGCTCTCTTTGTTTCAGGTGCTTGAGCCAGCTGTCAGCGTGTCGGCGCAACGGCTGTCGGATCAGGTTCGGGTCATCCAACGTAACCGTATGTTGGATGACACCGTACTTGATCGGCTGCGCTCCGAATCACGGAGTAACCTAGTTACGCCTGCTTTGCCAATGATTGCGGTGCAGCTGCAAAATGTATCCAGTGCTCCGCCGCGATCCGACCGCGATGGTGAAGAGGATGATGACGAAGTTATATCCGTGAGTACCCATTGCAACACACAATTGAGGAGCGCTTTGGAGGGTGCATTCCGGGAGTATCGTTCCACACCGCCTGAACTTAGACCCCGTCTACCTCGTTTGCCTATGCACAAGAAAAACAAGGCGCTGGTGTGTGCTCTAGATTCGCAGCTGTCGAACAGTTTTGACAGCAGCAAAGACCTCGCCGATACCCACTCAATATTGTACTGTGGAGCTGTAGCGGCATGTCGTGTAGCTCATATCCAGTTTCCCAACAATGACAGAGCTACACGACCAAAATTAGCTGTTCCAGCTTGGCAGTGCAGGATTGAGCTTCGTATCGGTGAGGCTAGAGCACTCATCGGCAAGTTAATCTGCTTCATGGAGGGCAATACTCGTCCTCGAGTGATGCGCTTTGTGAGGCGGGCGTTCTCGGGAACTGATGTTAGTTATCGAGATTACTTGGCCCGCATCACAGAGCGTATCGACTTCCTGAAGCAGAACATCTGTGCATGGGCAAGCCGTATTCGTCGTTACAAGAGGCGAGTGGAGCGATACACTCAGAATCGCACATTCCAAAGCGATGAAAGGTGGGTATATAGGGCTTGGGAACGACCGGACCAAGGCGTAACTGACACGCGCCTGCCGGATGATGACGCCATGTGTTCATTTTGGCGCAGCATTTGGTCGGTGCCTGTCAGTCACACTGAGGGCGATTGGACCCGGGAGGATGAACAAGCGTGTGATCCAATACCAGAAATGGGGGCAATTATCATCAGCCCCCAAGACGTAGCTCGTGCAGTCCGTCCGTTGCCTAACTAGAAATCTCCAGGATTATTGTTGCCAATAAGCCTGACATTGTAGTGATAGATAAAATGGAGCGTCGCGCAATGATTGTTGATATAACAGTACCGTATGACGAGAACCTCGTGAAAGCAGAAAAAGATCAGTTCAAGTATCTAGATCTGGCTCGCAAGGTTGTTGACATGTGGGACGTGAGTACAGCAGTAATTGTGCCGATAGTCGTGTCGGCCAATGGCTTAATAGCCAAGAGCCTCGACCAACATCTGAGGAGGCTCTCGCTTGGCAGCTGGATCAAGGGCTTGATTCAGAAAGCAGTACTTCTGGACACGGCGCGTATTGTCGGGAGGTTCCTCTCTTAACAGCCCTGACCACCGGTAGCTCGGACCCTGTTCCCAATGCTGGTAGGCTACTATCTTAATATATATAAATCTCGTGTCACAATGTTTGTCCTCAATGGACGCCTAAACCACTTAACCGATTATAATAAAATTCGCACACCATGTGCAGTTCGATCCAACTTGAGAGATAGGATAGTTTAAATCTCAAATTATAGTCGCAATTTTAATTTATTGCTAATTATTGGTCTGTTATTATTTGACAGTCACAATTATCTGTTAACTCCAAATGATTCTAACAGATGTCGATACCTTTACTATATTTTAAAATGGAACGATCTTATACTCAAAAGCATGGCAACCAAGGAGCCAACTTATCAAAGGTTTTATTTAAATATCGAATTGGCTTGCAAATAGAAAGCAGACTTTTTATCCCGACGACCGTATTCACGGAAAAAAAAAATGAATAAAAGCGTTTTTAAATAAATTAGCGCAACTGATACCCCACGTCACGTAGGTAGGTACTAGGGAGGTAGGGTAGGTAGGTACTAGGAATGTAGGTAGGAAGGGTAGGTAGGTACTAGGAATGTAGGTAGGAAGGGTAGGTAGGTAGGGCTAGGGTAGGTAGGTAGGGCTAGGGTAGGTAGGTAGGGCTAGGGTAGGTAGGTACTAGGGAGGTGGGTAGGGTAGGTAGCTACTAGGGAGGTAGGTAGGGTAGGTAGGTACTAGGGAGGTAGGTAGGGTAGGGTAGGTAGGGCAGGGTAGGGTAGGTTAGGGTAGGTAGAGTAGGTAGGGTAGGTATGGTAAGTAGGGTAGGTAGTTTAGGTAGGGTACGTAGGGTAAGTAGGGTAAGTAGGGTAGGTAGGGTAGGGTAGGGTAGGGTAGGTAGGGTAGGTTGGATAGGTAGGGTAGGTTGGATAGGTAGGGTAAGTAGGGTAGGTAGTTTAGGTAGGGTAGGTAGTTTAGGTAGGGTAGGTAGGGTATGTAGGGTAGGTAGGGTAGGGTAGTCGCAATATTATTTAATTGCATTATGTGACGCAAACGAAGTTGCGCGGGTCAGCTAGTTTTTTATATTTTTAAATGTTTTTTTAAGTTGTTTGTTATTTAAATATTTAAAAATGAAATGAATATGTATGTAAATAAATAAAGGAAATAATAATTCAATTATTTATTCAAGTGACATAACTCATGTGTTAGTAACAATCTGACTTATTCCTATGTTAGTAAACTAAATTAAAACACAGATAAAGACAAGATAAAGAAAGGAAAGCAACATACAATATACAACACAACGATATTAAGCTGCAGGTCCAGCAGAAATTGTGCAGCATCGGTTAACGATCGCACAATCCAGCCGGCCCGCGATCATGTTTCGGATGCTGTTGGTGCTGCCCCGCACCTTGCGTACCAGGGATGCGCATCTCTTACGCATTTCTGTATAAAAGCAATCCACGCGGGCTTCTGCAAACATCCCAGAAGCACTACAGAAACGTGGCAACCCCATCAGCACCCTAAACGCGTTGTTGTATTGGACTCGAAGGGCGCTGTACGCTTTTAGTAAAAAATGAGCTCACAGGCTACACTTAATGTTGCCATTTGAAAAAATAAAAAAATCGAAAAACCGGAAACTTGAAAACAAAACCTGTTTTTTTTAGTAATGACAAATACAGCGAAACACCGGTTTTTCGGTTTTCAGTGAAACCGGTTTGCATTCCCTAACCTTCACACACCGTCAACAGCTGCTTGAGGATTAGGTTCAATGTTTAATAAGCGTGTAGAGGATGTGGCTGTTTTCTTATAAGTTGTAATGTCTGTCATTTTCTTTCTGTTCAAACTGAGGTTTTAGGTTACGTAATATAATGTTACAGTGGTTTCGGTAGCGATTGTAGGTGATTCTTATGATGTCAAATACAAATACAAATCATTTATTTGCATAACAAAGGTTCAGACGACGTTACAAAAGGTTCATAAGGTACACTGTATGTGTACCACACCATGCTAGGTGTGGATTTCTTGTCTTTGTTTTCGTTTTGTATTGCTTGCAGGCTACAAGTAATAGCTTTGATAATGTTGTCGTGATAGTTTTGGACTAATTTGTTTACCTGTGGGTTCAGTATTTTGTTTATGTGTTCCTTGAATTTAGAAATATCATCATCGTTAATTATTGTTTCCTTTTGATGGGTTTTATATTTTATTCGGCTTTTCTTTGATTGTGTATGTGTGATCGTTGCTCTAACTGTCTGTGGTCTGAAGGGTAGTTTATATTTAATATTTCTATATTTTGAAATATATGAGGACGGTTATATAGAATGAGGTCAATTTCGTTTTTATGTTTTTTATCAAGAGTTATTCAAGTCCATTTGTTTTTTTATTTTTTTCTTATAAAAGTGTTTAATATTGATAACTTGTTTTCAGTAGCAAATTCTATCAATCTCTGTCCCCTCTCATTTCTTTTTCCATAGCCGTTCGATTTCATGACTAGATATTCTTCTTTTTTTGGTTTACCAATATTTGCGTTCCAGTCTCCCATCAGTATGAAGTCTTTATAATAGACACATTTCATTCCGGCCGTTCGCAGTATACAGACGTGCTCGTTAGCAGTATTTATTTAACGCAATAATAGTGACCTTCTGTGTGTAATTTATTAAATAAAGGAAACATAAAAATAGTGAACTTGTAGAAAAATGGATAACAGCCCCGGTAATTCAAGTAGTCCAGTGCAACCCAATACCTCGCCAGTGAAAAGCCCCCAGTCTAAATTTACCATTGAATTTGTATCCACGCCCGAGATCCAAAAATGGATGTCATCCATTCAGCTGAAGTTGAATGAGGTTTTCTCTATTGCCACAGAAGGAAAACTCAACTCTGAGGAGAAATTGAAGGTTACCAACCTATGCCGTAAAGTGGAATCTGACACCTCTCAAATGGCAGTGCTGTATCAGGCTCTGAAGCAGAAATCCCATCAAGCCCTCACCATAATCGATGACCTGAAAGAAAAACGCAACCTCACAGAACAAATTGCGGAGCTCAATCAGACGATAAAGGACTCTGGTGCTGTGATGGGAACCGCTTCGTTTGCCGAAATGGTGAAGAAGGGATCCAGTGATTTCGTTAGACCTAACAATTTAAGTTCCGTAGCAGTTTATCCCAACGATAAATTGAAGTCAAGTGAAGAGACAAAAAACCTCGTGCAAAACATCATACGGCCTGACGAAATGAAGCTGTGCATGTGCGTGGTGTGCGGAAAACCAAAAATGGAGGTGTCATTATCAGCACTGAGACCAAACAGGATGCTGATAGACTCAAAAACGCAGTCCAGATGTCTACATCAGGACTCACCGCCGACGAGCCCATCAAGCGCAAACCACGGATCACGGTTGTAAGAGTGCCGACTTCTTTGGCTGATGCTGACGTTTTCAGGTTCATGTACCAGCAGAACATCGCCGATAAGTTTCCAGCGATGTCACTGGAGACCTTTTTGACCGAAGTTAAATTTAGCCACAAATCTGGGAAGAAAGATGCATCGACCTGTAACTTTGTAATAGAAGTTCCAGCCATGATACGTAGAAGCTTTGATATCTCAGGCAAGGCTTTTTATAAATTGGACTTCCTGCCCTGTTAGAGACTTCACCTTGGTTACCAGATGCTACAAATGCCAACAATTTGGTCATGCAGCAAAATGATACAGAGAGATAAATTCTACGTGTGGTCACTGTGGAGAAGCAGGACACTCGATGTCTGAGTGCGCGAAGAAAGCGAACACCCCTAAATGTGCTACCTGCTCACGGTTTAAAAAGCCCAACAACCACAAAACCGGAGATTTTGAATGCCCAGCTAAGAAATTAGCAGAATATAGGTCCTTTTTTTCCGCTGGCAACCCTGACCTAGTAAACATTGGATCTGCTCTGCTCCCCGATTTTAAAAGTGTTAAAAGTGAATAAACGATATTAATTGAACGAAAAACACAGTAACTAGTGGTGTATTAGTGCATAACATCTATCAAATAAAATAAAAAAACAGTTTGTAATAAATTGAAAGTGATAACAAAGCAAATACAGTGCAGTACTAAAATTTTTGAAATAAACGAACAATTAAGCAGGTGTGAAACTCTAAATAGTGCTAAACTCAACCTGCGGAACAAAACAATATCAAATAATGTTCAGTGACGGGAATTTTAGCTATTTACTGTGCAGTAAACCGTGAACATAACCCATAACCTAAAAATCCTTAGTCGTTCATCGAGCACCAACATCGACTGAGACTAATCTACTACGAGTAGCGACATCTATTCTGTTTAAGGACAAGTACTCTCTTTGAGTAGGTAAAGCTCTTTCGACGTAAATCCGTAGGCACGTTTGGTCGAGTGGTGACCGTAAGCCTTTTGGCATACCCATTGTGCGCGGCGCGTCTCAAGTTCGAACCCAGCTAACTGCAAAAATTTTGAGGTAGTAGGTAGGTAGGTAGTAGGTAGGTAGTAGGTAGGTAGTAGGTAGGTAGTAGGTAGGTAGTAGGTAGGTAGTAGGTAGGTAGTAGGTAGGTAGTAGGTAGGTAGTAGGTAGGTAGTAGGTAGGTAGTAGGTAGGTAGTAGGTAGGTAGTAGGTAGGTAGTAGGTAGGTAGTAGGTAGGTAGTAGGTAGGTAGTAGGTAGGTAGTAGGTAGGTAGTAGGTAGGTAGTAGGTAGGTAGTAGGTAGGTAGTAGGTAGGTAGTAGGTAGGTAGTAGGTAGGTAGTAGGTAGGTAGTAGGTAGGTAGTAGGTAGGTAGTAGGTAGGTAGTAGGTAGGTAGTAGGTAGGTAGTAGGTAGGTAGTAGGTAGGTAGTAGGTAGGTAGTAGGTAGGTAGTAGGTAGGTAGTAGGTAGGTAGTAGGTAGGTAGTAGGTAGGTAGTAGGTAGGTAGTAGGTAGGTAGTAGGTAGGTAGTAGGTAGGTAGTAGGTAGGTAGTAGGTAGGTAGTAGGTAGGTAGTAGGTAGGTAGTAGGTAGGTAGTAGGTAGGTAGTAGGTAGGTAGTAGGTAGGTAGTAGGTAGGTAGTAGGTAGGTAGTAGGTAGGTAGTAGGTAGGTAGTAGGTAGGTAGTAGGTAGGTAGTAGGTAGGTAGTAGGTAGGTAGTAGGTAGGTAGTAGGTAGGTAGTAGGTAGGTAGTAGGTAGGTAGTAGGTAGGTAGTAGGTAGGTAGTAGGTAGGTAGTAGGTAGGTAGTAGGTAGGTAGTAGGTAGGTAGTAGGTAGGTAGTAGGTAGGTAGTAGGTAGGTAGTAGGTAGGTAGTAGGTAGGTAGTAGGTAGGTAGTAGGTAGGTAGTAGGTAGGTAGTAGGTAGGTAGTAGGTAGGTAGTAGGTAGGTAGTAGGTAGGTAGTAGGTAGGTAGTAGGTAGGAGGTAGGTAGGAGGTAGGTAGTAGGTAGGTAGTAGGTAGGTAGTAGGTAGGTAGTAGGTAGTGGGTAGGTAGTAGGTAGTAGGTAGTGGGTAGGTAGTAGGTAGTAGGTAGGTAGTAGGTAGGTAGTAGGTAGGTAGTAGGTAGGTAGTAGGTAGGTAGTAGGTAGGTAGTAGGTAGGTAGTAGGTAGTGGGTAGGTAGTGGGTAGGTAGTGGGTAGGTAGTGGGTAGGTAGTGGATAGGTAGTGGGTAGGTAGTGGGTAGGTAGTGGGTAGGTAGTGGGTAGGTAGTGGGTAGGTAGTGGGTAGGTAGTGCGTAGGTAGTGGGTAGGTAGTAGGTAGGTGGTAGGTAGTAATTCGAAACCAATGGTTTCAAAAATTGTAGTAATTTGTATGAGGAGGCTTTATACAAAATTAGGAACCTAGAAGATGAGTTAATTCATGCCAATAATTGTATATTAAAGTTACAGAAAGAAAAAGAATATACTCAGGTTAAAGAAACAAACCTCTTATATAATGAATTATTAAATAGTAATTGTAACCCCCCTTCTTTAATAACTATTGATCTTACTCAGGATTCCTTACATAAACAGAACTCAGAAATACAGAATTATACAGTTAGCAATAAGAAAATTAAAAAATATGCAAAACTGAATAGAATAATTAAAAAATGTAATCAATTCAGGAAACAACATAAATACTTTTCCAAACATATTCCACTGAGGAAAGAGCGTGTTGATTTACTTAATAAGTTAAATAATTACCAAATAAAATTAGAAGACAGTGTAAAAATATATGAAATTGATACTCAGCATTTGCAGTCTGAAATACAGGTTCTTCAGGACTCTCTTAGTTCCCTTTCTAGTAGGTATGTGAGTTCTCAGAACCAAATTAAGGAACATATTCTTGCAGCAAATGAGTTGGTAATGTGTCAATGTAGTTGTCAGACAGTTACCAACAATGATTCTGTCCAGCCTGAGGTAACGGAGGCCCCGTCCCAGACTGAGAAATTGTCTCAGGACATACTCAACCAAGAATCAACTAATTTTACACAAGATTATTTACATGTGGTTCAGCCTGAGTTATTTGATAGTCATGATCGTTCTTACTCAATAATGTTCTCAGATAGTATAGGAAGAGGTGTAGGTAAATTAGTAAATAATAACCTGAGTTTTTCCAATCAAAATCATTGTATCAAACTCAAACTCAAACTCAAAAGCATTTATTTCAATTAGACCATTACAGGCACTTTTGAATGTCAGAAAAACAAATTAGGCTAAGCTACAGTCACAGACACAAGGCATAATAACTTGTGAAAGTACTGTAGTTGCCCATTCCAAAGTGTAGATCTCTATGGAGAAGAATGGGCAAGAAACTCCATGGACACTCTTTTCAATCAAAATATTGTTACAAAATCTTGGTTACATCATTCATATTGAGATTATACATATATGTGAGAACGATGTAGAAATACGTGCACGTTAAGAGCGTCCAGAGTAAAATATTATATCAACAATTTAAAAACAAAGTAAGTAGTTAAAATAAACCGTGGCAGCTTTGAGATGACCAGTCCCAACCGACAGCGCCCGTTCACGAGCATGACGCATGAATCAGCCCCATTCAGCTCAACCATATTGAAGGAAGCTAAATGACCCGACACACCCGCCACCATCAGCGAGACATTTTAGTGAGTATGACATTCTCTCACCCACCAGGGTAAATTCAAGTCAATGAAAGATAACCAAATGTAAATGGTAGCTTTACAGTACATAGTACTCACACATGTGCTATGCAATTATATAATACTAAGATATTGAGTCTATACAATGCAAAGATATTATTACAATCTTCTGCAGCTTCCACAATAACTTCACATGGTAATCAATTAGTTTGCCCCTATGGTTGTGGAGCAGGACCAGCATTGAGCCAAGCATTTTTATCATCAATGTAATCCCCCAACCTATAATATGCTTGCCTACATAGTGTGCGTTTTATACAAGATTTAAATTTCGTCTCATTTAGTTTTAGAATGTGGGGAGGTATTTTATTGTAACATTTTAAACAGTACCCCATAAAAGACGAGTCTACTTTAGCTAGCCTAAAACCTGGCTGTACTAGTTGGTCCCTGTTTCTGGTACTATAGTGGTGCCTGTCACCTCTTTTACTAAATAAATGCAGATTTTTCCTAACGTACATGATGTTTTCATAGATGTATTGACAAGGTACTGTCATGATGTTAATTTCTTTGAACAGTTCTCTTAGAGAATCACGCCTACGTAGATCATATAAGGCTCTGATAGCTCTTTTCTGCAGAATAAATATAGACTCGATGTCTGCAGCCCGTCCCCATAGTAAAATACCGTATGACATAATACTATGAAAATAACTAAAATAGACTAGCCTCGCGGTATCTACATCAGTAAATTGACGGATTTTTCTAACAGCATATGCTGCTGAACTCAGGCGTCCTGCAAGAGATGTTATATGCGGACCCCATTGTAGCCTTGAGTCGAGCGTGATCCCCAGAAAAACAGTATCTTCGACGAATTCTAGTTTCTCTTGATTCAATACTATGTCACTAACTATACTTTTGACATTCGGTAGAGCAAATCTTATGCATTTCGTTTTTTTCCCATTTAATACTAAATTATTCGCGGTGAACCAATCATGGACCTGCAGTAGGGCGTTATTTACGTCGTCAAGATTTGTGGCACGTCTGTTTATCTTAAATATTAAAGAGGTATCGTCAGCAAACAACACCATTTGTGGTTGGTTTTTAAATAAATGGGGTAGATCATTTATATAAACTAAAAAGAGGAAAGGACCTAATATTGAACCTTGCGGTACACCCATACTTACTTTTAAACCCATTGAATTGACACCATTTATGTGTACTTGCTGATGTCTATCGTTCAAATACGATTTCACTAAACTAATCGCAAGTTTCCCTAAACCGTAATGTTCGAGTTTAAAGAGTAGGGTTTCGTGGTTTACGCAATCAAATGCTTTCGAGAGGTCACAAAAGATTCCTATGGCATCTTGTGCCTCTTCCCACGCAGTAAATATGTGTTTTAATAAGGTAACACCGGCGTCAGTCGTACAACGTCCTTTGGTGAAACCATACTGCTTCTCATGTAAGATTTTATTGGTGTTAAAGTGGTTGAGCATTTGATTAAGCATAACCTTTTCAAAGACCTTGCTGAAAACCGGCAACACGGATACGGGTCTATAGTTATTGGTGTCTTTTCTGTCCCCGGATTTGAAAAGTGGTATTACTTTACTGTATTTCATAAGGTCCGGGAAGACTCCTTGGTCCACACACAAATTAAATATTAAGGCTAAGTACGGTGCAATAGTCTCAATAATAGCTTGACAAACTTTAACCGACATTCCCCATAGATCCTCGGTTAATTTGATTTTGATTTCCTTAAAAGCTTTAATGACTGCTATGGGGTTTACATGCTTAAATTGAAACTCAACCGGACAGGCCGGAACGTTCGCTCTTAATAACTCAATAGAAAGCAAGGGTGAGGAATTTAAGGTTTCAGTAGTTTTAAGTGGGATACTAGTGAAGAAGTCTACAAATTCTTGAGCAACTTCGTTTTTAGTGCTTAGAAGACCACGAGAAGTCTCTAGTGTGATATCATTATTATATTTTTTATTTCTATTAGTCTCACTATTGATAATTTTCCAAACCGTCTTTATTTTATTATCGGCGGATTTAATCTTGTTGCTAATGAATAAGGCTTTAGCTACCTTACAAGTGATTTTAAAAATTTTTGAGTAAGTTGCAACATATTTATTAAAAGTTTCCGAGTTGATGTAAGGCTTAAGGCCGTACAGCTCAAACAATCGCTCCCTACTTTTCCTAATACCCTTAGTTGCCCAGTCACTGAAGATAAACTTGGGGCAAATAGTTTTACTTTTCATTTTTAGTGTATTGTTGAACTCTGTGTTAACTACCGAAAAAAATTCCTCATAAAATTGATTAACATTTTCAATAATATGGCCCGGAATGCCTAAATTACTAACTAGGTTATCATTAAATTTATTCAAATTGCTGGGTGTTACTTGTCTAGATTTTATCTGAATTTTTTGTAATGGTGTGTAGGACTCAAAAATAACGGTCTGACCACTGTGATCAGAAGGCAGGTAATTTACAATGGATTTATCTAAGTAGTCGCAGCAACAAAATACATTATCAATACATGTAGCAGTATTTGTAGTAACTCGAGTTGGTTCCGAAAACACGTTTAACAAATTAAATGATTTAAAAAGATGTAAGAATCTACTGCTATCTGATTTTTTGTCTAAAATATTAACATTAAAATCACCACAGATAACTAGTGATTTGTTACCAATTGCAAGTTTTGCTAAAGCATCTTCCATTACTGACTCAAATATTGAGTAGTTTTGATAATTTGGGGGTCTGTAAACGCACACTATTACATGCTTATCGAGCTCAACACAAGACAGCTCAATATTATGTTCAACCGATAGATCAACAATATCACTACGAGTCTTAAATTTAATACAATTTTTAACTAAGATTAATGAACCCCCACGAATCTTAGTTTTGCGGTTAAAGCAACTTCCCACACTGTAATTTGCGTAATTAATTAACATTTCATAGTCTTTTAACCAATGTTCAGTAAAACAAACAATTTCAAACTTTGTTTTTTCTAAAAACAATTCAATCTCTAGTTGCTTTGAGGAGAAACCTTGAATATTTTGGTGAAATAACTGCATAGAATTCTGCTTAGCCCCTTTTTTACATTTAGCTATTTGAGAGCAACTAGAGCAAGAAGGGACATCGTTGTTGATAAGTTTAACTAAGTTGCCACTCGTACCTTCTATTGTCTTATTGACTAGTTTAAATCTAAGGTAATATTTGTATAATTACAATTAGTATAATTACTAATTAAAGTAGAACTATTTACAAAAAACGGTGACATACCACTTATGTCTGAGTTTATAATAAAAGCTAATAGCCGAGCTATTTGACGTCTAAAACTAATAGGCAGGTACGCATTATTCCTCGTTGACTTCAATTTCTGAACGAAACTGTTGGTGTCGAAAAATGACAACTTGTCACTATAGTGACTCGCTAATAATTGCATGCGATCGTTTAAATTATGGATAAAATGATTTTGCCTGCTTGACAACTTCTCAAAGTATGGAAAGGCACAAAGAATTATTTTCTTACAATTTAGTTTTAACAGTTGAGTGACATTGTCAGTTATATCATCAATTTTAACATTCGAACTGTTACCCACAAGTACAGTTATAATGGCATTAGGATTTAATTCCTTCCGAGTTATGGATGAGATTATCTGGTTGTAAGAAGCCTGAGGTGTACAATAATTTTGCGAAGAATGACTCAGATTATAACTAAATAATTGTCCAATTCCTTTTCCTAGGCTATCTGAAAACATAATGGAGTAGCAACAGTGTGTATGACAACAAAGCGGAGAACTACTTTCTGTTTGTCCTACCTGTGATGAACCTTGTACGATGTCTGGTGAATTTTGAATGGGGATACAGTCCCGAGCACTTCCTAACTGGGTCCGGTCCTCCGTTTCCTTAGGTAGGAGAGTGTCAGGGGTCGATGCCCTTTGTGACGTACATTGAGTGTTGTTGAAGGTCATCATGTCTACACCGTCTGCATTATTATTACACCTATTGACTAACTCATTTGCAGCAAGGATATGTTCCTTAATTTGTTTTTGAGAGCTCACATACTTTGAATAACATGACTGTAATTGACGCTCTAGTACTTGAATTTCTGACTGTAAGTTTTGAGTGTCTATTTCATAAAAATTCTTGCTGTCTTCTAATGTATGCCAGGGTCAACATACAAACAGATAATGGCATCGGTAACTAGAAATGCTTATAATGTTAATACTGATATAACAATATTTATAGGAAATAGTTCAAAAGTTACAAAACAAGATATCACAGACAGTGTAACAGAGTTGTTAAAGTTGAATTGTCGTAAAGTAATATTATGTACTTTTCCATATTTTGAAAAATTGTCAAACAGAAAAAACAACTATATTCACATGCTGAATAAGCATGTTCATTTCTTAGTAGGTCACTATAGTGACAGGCTTATATACCTTGATATCAACAGTTTTGTTGGTAAACTTAAGTCGACGCGTGGTAAAGTGTATCTACCTATTAGTTGTAGACACAAAATAGCTAGGCTATTAGTTTATAATATTCACTCAGACATAAGTAGTATGTCAATGTTTAGTTCTATTATCAACACTGCGACTATTAGTAATGATACTAATAATTCTTTTAATTTTATTTATAATTCTTTTTACAATTCCTGGGAGGATTCATGTTTAACTAATGAATATTCTCGAGTGGGGTCAACTAATGGCATGGGCGTCTTAGGGCTTACTCCGGAGGCTCATTTAAACTAGTTAGTACGACAAAAGAAGATACCAGTGACATTAATGTTACACCGATCAACAACAATGTGCCTTCTTGCTATAAAATAGCTAAATGTAAAAAAGGGGTTAAGCAGAATTCTATGCAATTATTTCACCAAAATATTCAAGGTTTCTCTTCAAATCAACTTGAAATTGAATTGTTTTTAGAAAAAACAAAGTTTGAAATTGTTTGTTTCACTGAACATTGGTTAAAAGACTATGAAACGCTAATTAATTATTCAAATTACAGTGTGGGCAGTTGCTTTAACCGGAAAGTTAAGATTCGTGGGGGTTCCATAATCTTAGTTAAAAATTGTATTAAATTTAAGAGTCGTAGTGATATTGTTGATCTATCGGTTGAACGTAATATTGAGCTGGATAGGCATGTCATAGTGTGTGTTTACAGACCCGCAAATTATCAAAACTACTCTATATTTGAGTCGGTAATGGAAGATGCTTTAGCGAAACTTGCAACTGGCAATAAATCGCTGGTTATCTGTGGTGACTTTATTGTTAATATTTTAGATGAAAATTCAAATAGCAGTAGGTTATTACATCTCTTTAAATCATTTAATGTGTTAAACGTGTTTTCGGAACCAACCCGAATTACCACAAATACTGCTACATGTATTGATAATGTTTTTTGTTGCTGCGACTACTTGGATAAATCCATTGTAAATTACCTTCCTTCTGATCATAGCGGTCAAACCGTTGTTTTCGAGTCCTACACACCATTAAAAAAAATCCAGATAAAGTCTAGACAAATAACACCTAGTAATTTGAATAAATTTAATAATAACTTAGTAATTTAGGTATCCCGGGCCATATTATTGAAAATGTAAATCAATTTTATGAGGAATTCTTTTCAGTAGTTTACACCGAGTTCAATAATACATTAAAAATGAAAACTAAATCTATTTGCCCTAAGTTCTTGTTCAGTGACTGGGCAACTAAGGGTATTAGGAAAAGTAGGGAGCGATTGTTTGAGCTGTACGGCCTTAAGCCTTACATGAACTCGGAAACTTTTAATAAATATGTTGCAACTTATTCAAAAATTTTTAAAAACACTTGTAAGGTAGCTAAAGCCTTATTCATTAGCAACAAAATTAAATCCGCCGATAGTAAAATTAAGACGGTTTGGAAAATTATCAATAGTGAAACTAATAGAAATAAAAAATATAATAATGATATTACACTAGAGACAACAAGTGGTCTTCTAACCTCTGAAGACGAAGTTGCTCAAGAATTTGTAGATTTCTTTACTAGTATCCCACTTAAAACTACTGAAACCTTAAATTCCTCACCCTTGCATTCTATTGATTTATTAAGAGCTAACGTTTCAGCCTGTCCGGTTGAGTTTCAATTTAAGCATATAAACCCCATAGCAGTCATTAAAGCTTTTAAGGAAATCAAAATAAAATTAACTGAAGATCTATGGGGAATGTCGATTAAAGTTTGTCAAGCTATTATTGAGACTATAGCACCGTATTTAGCATTAATATTTAACTTGTGTGTGGACCAAGGAGTCTTCCTGGACCTTATGAAATACAGCAAGGTAATACCACTTTTCAAATCCGGGGACAGTAAAGACACCAATAACTATAGACCCGTATCCGTGTTGCCGGTTTTTAGCAAGGTGTTTGAAAAGGTAATGCTTAATCAAATGCTCAACCACTTTAACACCAATAAAATCTTACATGAGAAACAGTATGGTTTCACCAAAGGACGTTGCACGACTGACGCCGGTGTAACCTTATTAAAACACACATTTACTGCGTGGGAAGAGGCACAAGATGCCATAGGAATCTTCTGTGACCTCTCGAAAGCATTTGATTAAACCACGAAACCCTACTCTTAAAACTTGCACATTACAGTTTAGGTAAACTTGCGCTCAGTTTAGTGAAATCATATTTGAACGATAGACATCAGCAAGTACAAATAAATGGTGTCAATTCAATGGGTTTAAAAGTAAGTATGGGTGTACCGCAAGGTTCGATATTAGGTCCTTTCCTCTTTTTAGTCTATATAAATGATCTCCCCCATTTATTTAAAAACCAACCACAGATGGTGTTGTTTGCTGACGATACCTCTTTAATATTTAAGATAAACAGACGTGCTACAAATCTTGACGACGTAAATAACGCTCTACTACAGGTTCATAATTGGTTCACCGCGAATAATTTAGTATTAAATGGGAAAAAAACGAAGTGCATCAGATTTGCTCTACCGAATGTCAAAAGTAGTAATAGTGACATAGTATTGAATCAAGAGAAACTAGAATTCGTCGAAAAAACTGTTTTCCTGGGGATCACGCTCGACTCAAGCCTACAATGGGGTCCGCATATAACATCTCTTACAGGACGGCTGAGTTCAGCAGCATATGCTGTTAGAAAAATCCGTCAATTTACTGATGTAGATACCGCGAGGCTGGTCTATTTTAGTTATTTTCATAGTATTATGTCTTACGGTATTTTACTATGGGGACGGGCTGCAGACATCGAATCTATATTTATTCTGCAGAAAAGAGCTATCAGAGCCTACGTAGGCGTGACTCTCTAAGAGAACTGTTTAAGGAAATTAACATCATGACAGTACCTTGTCAATACATCTATGAAAACATCATGTACGTTAGGAAAAATCTGCATTTATTTAGTAAAAGAGGTGACAGGCACCACTATAGTACTAGAAACAGGGACCAACTAGTACAGCCAGGTTTTAGGTTAGCTAAAGTAGACTCATCTTTCATGGGGTACTGTTTAAAATGTTACAATAAAATACCTCCCCACATTCTACAACTAAACGAGACGAAATTTAAATCTTGTATAAAACGCACACTATGTAGGCAAGCATATTATAAATTGGGGGATTACATTGATGATAAAAATGCTTGGCTCATTGCTGGTCCTGCTCCACAAGCATAGGGGCAAACTAATTTATTACCATGTGAAGTTATTGTGGAAGCTGCAGAAGATTGTAATAATATCTTTGCATTGTATAAATTCAATCTCTTAGTATTATATAATTGCATAGCACATGTGTGAGTACTATGTACTGTAAAGCTACCATTTACATTTAGTTATCTTTCATTGACTTGAATTTGCCCTGGTGGCTGAGAGAATGTCATGCTCACTCAAATGTCTCGCTGATGGTGGCGGGTGTGTCGGGTCATTTAGCTCCCTTCAATATGGTTGAGCTGAATGGGGCTGATCCATGCGTCATGTTCGTGAACGGGCGCTGTCAGTTGGGACTGGTCATCTCTAGGCTGCCATGGTTTATTTTAACTACTTACTTTGTTTTTAAATTGTTGATATAATGTTTTACTCTGGACGCTCTTAACGTGCACGTATTTCTACATCGTTCTCACATATGTTTAATCTCAACATGAATGATGTAACCAAGATTTTGTACAATATTTTGATTGAAAAGAGTGTCCATGGAGTTTCTTGCCCATTCTTCTCCATAGAGATCTACGCTTTGGAATGGGCAACTACAGTACTTTCACAAGTTATTATGCCTTGTGTCTGTGACTGTAGCTTAGCCTTATTTGTTTTTCTGACATTCAAAAGTGCCTGTAATGGTCTAATTGAAATAAATGCTTTTGAGTTTGAGTTTGAGTTTGAATATTCATAGTTGATTATGTCGGGTCAGCTAGTATTTAATAAATCACTGGCACAGGGAATTTTCCCCGATGTGTGGAAGGGCGCGAATATAACACCAGTTTATAAATCGGGTTCTAGGCAAGATGTTGAGAACTATCGTCCAATATCTATTATGTCAGCCCTGTCGAAGCTTTTCGAGAGGTTTGTCCACGATAGAGTATATCCTGTTCTACATCACAGCATTATCCAGCAACAACACGGGTTCGTCAAGAAACGATCAACTACAACTAATTTGGTGGCCTTTACGGATTATTTATTCAACAATATGGATTCTCGTGTTCAAGTGGACGCCATTTATACGGATTTTCGGAAAGCATTCGACAAGGCTGATCATGACTTGCTCCTGAATAAAATTTCATTTAACGGCATACGTGGTGATTTACTTCGATGGTTCACTTCATACGTCACGAATAGAACTCAAAGAGTCGTAATTAATGGTTTTAGCTCTGCCACTACTATTGGCGTGACTTCCGGTGTGCCTCAGGGCTAGATTTTAGGACCTCTCTTGTTTATATTATTTATAAACGACATCACGTCTTGTTTTAAAAACTCTAAAGTTTTGCTTTTCGCTGACGACCTCAAGATTTACAGGCCCATCAAAAATTTGCAGGACAGCGCATTGCTACAAAAAGATTTGGATCGCTTTAGTGAGTATTGTAGGTTTAATAAACTGCAGCTGAGTGTATCTAAGTGCTGTTGTATCAGCTTCACGAAAAATAAGAATGTTCTCAAGTACCCTTATTCTTTAGATGATACTTCATTATCAAGGGTATCGCTTGTCCGTGATCTCGGGATTCTTCTGGACGATAAACTTCACCTTGATGCCCACATTAATAAAGTTGTCAATAATGCATATCGAATGTACGGTTTCGTGATGAGGTCCGCGAAGAACTTTAAACTCCCAGCCACCTATTTATATCTTTATAAGTCTCTGATCAGATCACAGCTTGAATATGCAGTGCCGGTGTGGAATCCCTTTTACAATATATACTCAGATCGTATTGAAAAGGTCCAAAGAAAATTTCTGAAAGCCATGCATTACCGTTGCTTCTGTACATCTGTATCTTATAACGATTTACTTAAAACGCATAATTACTTGACCTGAAATCTAGACGCACTCTCTTGGAGACGGTATTTTTGTTTGATTTGTGCAATAATGTATACGACTGTATTGATATTCGTAATAAAATAAGTTACATCGCATGCATCGTTCCTAGAACGACAGTATGCCGAGGGGTGCGTGCACGACCGCTGTTTGCCGTTAGCTCGTGTCATAATAACGCAGGTTTGCGGGCACCTCTGCGTCGACTTACCAGCAACTATAACAAACTTTTCCATGATATTGACATGTTTGCTCTTTCTGCTGGTAAATTTAAAAACACCATTTTGAAAACACTTGGTTAGAAAAATGTTTTGATATTTTTGTTCCTCCGGCTACCCGGGAAGTTCTGATGGCACGGGCCTAAGCCAAGTGTTCATCAGTTGGATTAAGTGCGGGTATGGAAATATTAGATTCCACGCGGTTGTGCGCAGACTATAATATTGTCCGATTCACACTGTAGAAACTTTCTTACTAGCCTGCATGTGTTTAGAATCACTGCCTTCTGCAGTAAGTGGTAGGTGCTAGCTGGTAAGTTTAGTGAACTCAGGGACTGATGAAGCTGTTTGGGGATGACTCCTGTTGAAGAAATAACTATAGGGACAATTGTTACTTTTTGTAGGCGCCAAAGTCGGGTTATTTCGTCTTTTAACTCGGTGTATTTTGATAGTTTTTCGGCTATTGTAGTCTGTAAGTTATGAGTGTTTGGTACAGGTATATCTATTAGGAATCCAGTGTTGTTAACTTTATTAATCAATGTGATATCTGGTCTGTTGTAGTGAATTGTGCGATCGGTGAAGAGAGCTCTGTCAAAGTACAACTTTGTTGTGGTGTTCTCTAGTACTGTTTCAGGATTGTATTTATAATATGGTACTACAGTATCTACAAGTTTGTACTGGTGAGCTAGCTTCTGGTGGATTACGTTGGCTACTTGGTCGTGTCTATGTTTGTAGTCGGTTTGAGCTATTGATTTGCAGGCACCAGTTATGTGTTGAATTGTTTCTGAGGAACTATTGCATTTTCTACATGTGTCGTTAGGTAGATTTTTTATGATGTGCTTTCTATAGTTTTTGGTCTCTATTACCTGGTCCTGTATTGCTAGCATGAACCCTTCAGTCTCTGGGAAGAGTTCACCTCGATTAAGCCATGCGTTCGACGCTTCTTTGTCGACATTTGGTTGACATAAATCTTGGCGATGTCTTCCATGGAGAGACTTCTGGGTCCATTCTAGGCATTTCGTTTTGTAATCAGTTATTCTTTCGTTTTTCTGTTCCGTTGTGTCTTTTAGATTAAGGGGTGTTAAGCGTTGGTCGTTTTGAGCTATTAGTTTGTGGAGTGTGGAAGATTCACTTTTAGCGAAAAAGTATTGTCTAAGAGTTGTGATCTGTCGATTGCGAAGATTTAAAATATCAATAAGTCCCCTGCCTCCCTCTTTTCGCGGTAGTGTAAGCCTTTACACGCATGATCTTGGGTGGTGTTTACGGAATTTAGTCATTGTAGTGTTAACTTTCCGTTGTAAGTTTTTCAGGTCTGTTTTCGTCCAATTTATAACCCCAAATGAATAAGTGAAGACAGGGATAGCAAAGGTATTAATTGCTTTTATTGTGTTTCGAGAGTAGAGTTGTGTTTTAAGAATTGTTTAATCTATGTTGGAATTGTTGTTTTAGTTTCTGTTTGATATCTTTATAGTGTATTTGACTTGATTGTATGTACCCTAAGTATTTGTAAGTATCCTGTTCATCCAATGGTTCTATTCGTTCGCCCGTTGCTAAGGTGTATTGGTGTTGGTAGTTCTGGCCTGCTCTTACTGAATTTATTTTGCATTTGTCTATACCAAATTCCATTTTAATATCGTTTGTGAATTTCTCTGTAAGGTTAGCTAACTCGTTAAGTTCGTCTTACGATTTTGCGAATAGTTTAATGTCATCCATGTACATTAAATGGTTTAAAATACTACCATGGGTCTCCTCCTGCCCGTCAACAATATAATTTAAAGGGATTCCTAGTGAAGTTGTGTTTAATATTTTTGATAATGGGTTAAGAGCAAGGCAGAACCACAATGGACTAAGTGCATCTCCCTGGAAGAAGCCTCTCTTTATTTCAATTGGAGTGGTGTCTTTTATTTTGGTTGGGGTAGTGAGTCTCAGTACAGTAGTCCAAGTTGTCATTACGGTCTTAAGGAATGCTATTACTGATGGGTGTATTTTGTATATTTCTAATACTTGTACTAGCCATGAATGGGGAACTGAATCATAAGCTTTTTTGTAATCTATGTACATGGTAAATAAATCAGATTTGGACTTCTGGACTTTTCTTAAAACAACGGAGTCTATTATTAATTGTTCCTTGCAGCCTTGGCTAAACTTTCTACATCCTTTCTGTTGTTCGGCCAAGATGTTATTAGCGTCAATGTGTTTATATATTAGCTCGGATATGCAGGATGTGATGATCTTATACAAGGTCTGCAAGCATGTAATGGGTCTGTATTTCGCCGGATTTGAGAGATCATTATGATCTTTTGGTATCATAAAAGTTGTACCAGACGTTACGAAAGAGGGTATTGATTTTGGGTCTTGGATAAATTTATTGATGAAATGATATAAATAACAATGAATTGCTGTGAATTTCTTGTACCAGTAACTATGTATGTGGTCTGATCCAGGAGCTTTCCAATTATGTAACCTTGACAGAACTTTATGCAATATATCCGGGGATATGTGCTCAAATACCATTGGCTGGATCCAATCAGCTTGAGAATTATGACAAACAGGTTGTTCCCATATTCTTGCCCAAAATTGTTTTAATGTTTCTGGATCAGGTGTGTTATTTTCACTGTGATGTGGGGTGTTATGTTGAATATTTGTTGTTGTCTGTCTGATATTGCGATAAAAAAGTTTTTCGTTGTGGATGAAATTAGTATTTTGTTGTTTTCTTAAACTACATGCTTTATATCTTTCAAGTCGGCCTTTTACGACGCAGAGTTTTTGTTTCAGTGTGTCGAGTGTGTGTGCTGCTTTTGTGTTAGGTTCTTCGTGTATAGTGTTTTTGCCATTCGTAAATTGAGTCATTCTACCTATTTTCGTCCGTAAATCTTTTAATTTTTTTTCACAGTCGTCTTTGCCATTTCGGCTTGTATTCTGTTTTTGGAACTCGGGTAATTTCTCGTGGTTCAAGTGTTATCCTTGCTCCATTTACTTTAGCAACGGTCCATGCTGAACAATAAATGACGGTTTGTAATGTATTGAAGTCGGTGTCATTATCGAGATTTTCTGGGAGAATGATTTGGTTTAGGTAGCTAATTATTCTTGCAAGATTTTTAGACGGTTTCTGTTTTGGAATATAACTTCTATTAGTAGGATTAGTTTCTTTAAAAAAATCGAATGCTTGTTGAAAAGTATTGTCTATCAATGAATCTCGTTCTGGGTTTATTTGTGGATTAGGTAGAATATTTGTTATAGTATTTAGTTCAATGTTATCTGATGTTTGAGTGTTAGGTGTAGGTTCTTCTATGGAGGTAATTTCAATGTTATCTGTTAATTGGGTATTGGTGTTGTTGATACTAGTAATACTTGCGAACTCCCTATTGTTGTGTGCGTTGAGGGTTTGTAGTCCGAGTACTTCAGCTACCTCTGCCTTTAATGAATTTAATTTATCATTGCTGATGTATTTATTGTTTATTATTGCTCTCCTCTGGTCAGCTATTCTTTGTTCGCTTAGGTGAGCAAGTGATGGGAAATTGCTTACAAAATCGTCATACATACGTTTTCTATACGCCGTTTCGTTTGTACCTATATGTGTCACTCGATAATAAGATCTTATTATAGCTTCATTTTGTTCACTAGTCCATCTCATTCGAGTCCGCGTTTTATTTTGTGTTGCATGTCCTTCTATGGTTGAAGGTGGCATTTGTGTAGGTGTGAATATTGGTTGGGTACAATCTATAACGTTTTGGGTGATTCCGTCGTTTCGTGCAAATTGCGACGATCAGCGGAATAAAAAAAAAATGTTAGATTTAACATTTTTTTTTTTATTATTCGAGTTAAAATCGTCATCACATTCATAAAAAGTGAAAGGCACTTTTTTATATTATTTACTAATTGAGATATGGCTAGCTGAAAATCAACAACAGGATGGTGATGAAAACTGTATGGATTGTAATGAACTAGGGTGAGATGGTAATGACTAACTCGGGAAGGTAATAAAAGGGCTAGGATAGGAATGAACCATAATAGACAGTAATTTTATAAAGAAAAATGAAACAATGATTTACGGTAATCAACATAATTATTATCTTTTATTTCTAATCAGACTTTTAATTCAGTTCTGTTTAAAAAAAACACTATGTGGAAGAAAGCTTAATCACAGTTCTTAATTAGGTAGGTAATTAATGGCTATAGACTCTCAAACAGTAGCCAAACAAAACAACATTGGACTGACTTGTATTATTATAACGATCAATATTGAATACAATTCTACTATTTTTATTTTTTTATTCTACTAGTAATAAGAGAAGCTACAATTTTAGGTCTGACACAAAATTATTACAGAAATAGCGTAAAAAATATCAACATATTATTATTATCTTTTATTTCTAATCAGACTTTTAATTCAGTTCTGTTTAAAAAAACACTTTGTGGAAGGAAGCATAATCACAGTTCTTAATTAGGTAGGTAATTAATGGCTATAGACTCTCAAACAGTAGCCAAACAACATTAGACTGACTCGTATAACGATCAATATTGAATACAATTCTACTATTTACTAATAGTAATAGAGAAGCTAGAATTTTTGGTCTCAGACACAAAATCACAGAAATAGCGTAAAAAATATACTTCTAAAAGCTAACAAATAAACAGAATAACCTGCTCTACAATAGGCATTACAAAACTATAACAGGTAACTAATCTTTTGGTTTTTGAGTCAAAACCTCAATCGCATACAATAAGAAAAACAGTCAAATATTATTATTATAAAATAATCTATACAATATTAAAAAATCTTAAAACTAACCGATTCTTCTATCGGAAACAAAATACAATACCAAGATTATTGAATTTAAAAATACAGTAGTAGGAAAATAGAAATATAAAATCACAAACATATCACACAAATCACAAAATCCTAAAAAATGTTTAATTCGTCACTGTTATCTGATTTTTCATAATTATTGCTGTCTAACTCTTTTTCTTCTGGTACGTTTGATTGAATAAAAGTCTCGAATTCTCGTTGGTGTTTAGAAATAAATACTTCTTCTACTAGTTTTTTAGGGGCAAGATTTTTCTTTGCCATCTTATAAAATTTGCGGTTTTCCCAACTTATACGAACATCAGATAAAATCTTAATTTTAGGAGATCTGGTTACAGTTGAAGATGTAGATATATTAGGTATAGGTGAGAGCTGTAAATCGATAGGACCCTCTAAAGGTTTAGTAGTAGGTAGGTAGGTAGGTAGGTAGTTTTGGGAATTTTTCCGCCAACGCCTTCGTTGTTCCCTTTGTGCTCTAGGAGTCATGTCTTTAATGCTACAGATCTTATTCTTCTCTTTTCTTACTAAGTACCTGTTTCTTTCTTTTTCTTTCTGTAGGGAATACAATTCAGGATTGTTTTTTATTTGAGCATATTTTTCTCGTTTACGTATCCGATCTTTAGCTAATTTTTCTTCTCTTGTCAACTTTTTACGAGTTTTACCCATATTTATGCTGAAATTTATAAAATTAATACTTAGTAAATTATACGAAAAAACATGACTCATGTAAATAATACACACAGACACTATACATACTGGAACACAATTATTTTTAAATAAAAATAAGAATTTTTCATTGCCTTCCAAAACTGTTCATTACCTTCCCGCAAAAAAATGGACGGAACGGAAGGTAATGCAGAGGAGATGAATGAAAAAATTCACAATTTATATTAATAACTTCGTTGTAGAATACATTTAAAATTTGATTTTAAAACAGGACGAATATGGCTTTAAGAGATAGACATATTACGTATTTATAATAATTTAATTATTACGGTACCTCGAAGGAAGGTGATGAGCTGATTTATAGACGAAACACTGGTAACAATTCGAAGATCGTAAATAATTTTATCCACAACACGCGCACGTCCACTCGACTCTCTGTTGCCAGGGCCGACTGACCAGTATAAACCTGTTTTGACGGGAATCGTATCGGAGACCGTCTCGTATTCTCTTAAATTAAGAAGTTTCTGTGTACGGATGGTAATGAAATTTTTTTTGTGACATTTCGAAAAAGAAGCTTTTTACATAAATAGATTGCAATAAATTGAAAATAAAAATACATAAATTGTAGATCAGGCCTTTAGCTTTAATATTGCGTATTAGTTAAAGTCATAATCACAAATATAAAAAAATAAACATCGAAAGATCTACCGAAGTCCCAATTTGGAAACGGAGAGGAATGATTTTTCAGACAGTTTTACATTTTTTTTTTTAATATATAATAAAAAAATGTAATATTAGCGATACTACTTTTAAAGTTATTATGTCTTTATTCTCTAAGCAAAAATCAGTTCACTTTTTCTAATAAATTCATGGGTAAATTCGTCTGGAATTGCTTTTTGCACAAAACCACGGAATGACCCTTTTGTAGGGTAAAATGATTTAATTGCAGTTGATCTAACTCTTTTTCTATTTCGATTCGTATGTTGTCTATTGTTTTTTTGTGGTAGTAGTTTGTTATTTATGATGGCTCTACGTTGGTCTCATATTCTCTGTCGGCTAACCTGCATATCTGGGAATTTCTCTATAAATTTTAGGTGGAGTGGTTCAAGGTAGGTTCTTTTGTCCGTATCTAATAAGGTTAATTGAAAGTAAGTGCGCAGAATGAACATATTCATTTCAGGTGTCCATCGCCTGCGCTTACTAGGAGCGCTTGTAGCGGGTGCAAGCTCATTGTCAAGGAAGACATCTCGCACAACACTATCAAGCGTGCTAGTGGTAGATAAGCTAGTTTTTTTTCTTGTCATGTAGGAGGGGCGAGTCGAAGGGATGGATGAAAATAACGAAATAGTATCATCGCCCGTGGGATCGGCTGTAGCATCTACGTGGTGAGCCCGCCTATTCAGCTCACTACGACCAGCTGTAACAATTTTTTCGGTAGGAGCCCGGTTGCTCAACTCCTCACCGCCGATGGTTCGCATGCTGTGGCATCCAACATCGGCTCCGGATGCGCCCCGGCGCTCCCCGGGAAGCGACCGTAAATTATAAATTATTTTATTACTCATCTCCATAAAGGGTTACCCTGCCTTGTTAGCCGCGTAAGTTTTTTGTACAGTTGTACAGTACGTGTGTCCGCCCCCCACGTATGCTAGATGTTCAGCTCGGACGTAAGGTTGGATTTTAGGGGGCTTATTATTATTATCTCCTTTATTTATTGATATACATATTTTTTACATTTTCAAATATTTAAATATAAAACATAAAAAAAAACATTTAAAAATATAAAAAATAGCAGCCCACCGGTATCGGGAATAGGGTCCAAGCTACCGGCGGTCAGGGCTCCAGAGAGAGGAACCTCTTAACAATACGAGCCGTGTCCAGGAGTACCGCTTTCTGAATCAAGCCCTTGATCCAGCTGCCTAACGAGAGCCTCCTCAGGTGCTGGTCGAGGCTCTTGGCAATTAAGCCATGGGCTGATACGACTACCGGCACAATGATCGCTGAGTCCACATCCCACATGTCGACAACCTCGCGAGCTAAGTCAAGATACTTGATTAGTTTATCTTTCTCGGCTTTCACGAGGTTCTCGTCATGCGGGACCGTAATGTCAACAATCATTGCGCGCCGCTCTGATCGATCCACCACCACTATATCAGGCTTATTGGCTACATTATTATTATTATTTCCTTTATTTATCTATATACATATTTTTTACATTTTCAAATATTTAAATATAAAACGACATAAAAAAAAAACATTTTTTATTATTATTATTATTATTTTCTCTCTATCTCCACTAAATTTACACACCAAAAAACACCCACCATACACCATAAAAGCAGCTTTAAATTGTAAAATTAACACCAATATTTTATAAATTATTGTAGTTTGTAGGTCTAAACTTACATGGTTTGTAAAGCGTGTATTTTTTTTGTTGTATTCCGTGGAAAATGTTGTTGGTAGCACATTTGCCCATACTTTTTTTTATTGTTTTTTTTTTTATATTAATGTAATGTGTTACTGTTTGTTTTCCCCAATAAACAAAATTAAATTAAATAGGTATATCAACTCCATCGACTACGAGGGCGCGTAGAGCGTTATCCCCTAGTTAGACTTCCGCATTTGACGCATGTTGCTGACACAACATGGCAATAACAGACCACTGTGCTGACATACTTACCATCGATTTTATTTATTGTCTAAGCATATCAATCGCTAGGCGCAAATATCGAATATAAACAAGTGCGCCTCGAATGTGTTTTGCAACCTAGTTTATAATTAATTCTGCTTACGCAAATATTTTCGTGTAATAATTATGTGTTTAGTTCTAAGTTAATAGAGTTTAAGTTAATCAAAATAAGTTTGTCATTATGTAATGTTAAATATTAAAAAACATACTGTCCTATAAATAGAATTTTCTTAGAGCTCCTCTAGCCTGTGATACAGGATTATCCTAGTACAGGCATCATACATTATTATACCTTCATTGTTAGTTTTAGATTAAAATCGTATTTTACCTTCTGAGTTTTTGAATAAAGATTTATTTATGTATATGATATCTCGATAGCTTTGTTTACTGTACTATAGGAACTGTCGAATTCGTCATCGTTTGCATTTTCCGTAGCGGCGTAGACTTGTATAACTGATAGCCGGGTCCATGCCAGTCAAAACAGTTTTGATTAAGTCATAAATAGCAATGTTAATGGATTTTCCCTTGCGAAATCCTTTTTGTTCGCTTACCAAAATATTATATTTTTCAAAAAATCATAATTATATAGTCGACTATACAGTCGACTATATAATTATGATTTTTTAAAATAATTTTGAGAAGATGGGGATCAAAGCTCAAGGCCCAGTTTGGTTCAGGGCTGGGCTATCGACTGAAACTGCGGTACTGCCACTCAAGCATACTGTCCAGTACTATGTTACAAGGAAAACGCCTGTATACGGTTGTTTCTTGGACCTGTCGAGGGCATTTGACCTGGTGTCTTATGAAGTGCTGTGGGATAAGCTCCAGGGGGAAACCAGCACACCCAGAGATGTGATAAACATTTTAAGATATTGGTACGGTAACCAGACCAATAATGTTAAGTGGGCGGGTTCATGTTACTCAGAGTACAGGTCGGAGTGTGGCGTGAGACCGGGAGGCCTGACTTCACCACGGCTCTTCAATCTGTACATTAATGGACTGATAGGTGAGCTCAGCGGGGCCGGTGTCGGCTGTTCAGTGGATGGTGTTTGTACGAACAGCATTAGCTATGCCAACGACATGGTGCTGCTGAGCCCATCTGTCCCTGCTCTTAACATCCTCTTAGGGATCTGTGAGAGGTACGCGGAGGCGCATGGCGTCAGGTATAACTGAAAGAAGAGTGAACTACTTATATTCAAGGCGGGTAACAAGAATCCGAAAACCGTTCCACCTATCAGGCTTGAAGGAATGCAGATAAGTAGGCTCACTAAATTCAAGTACCTGGGGCACTGGGTCACCGAGGACCTCTCAGATGATTTGGATATTGAGCGGGAACGTAGGGCGTTGGCAGTGAGATGCAATATGCTGGCACGCAGGTTTGGAAGGTGCAAAAAAGAAGTTAAAATTGCTCTTTGCAAGGCATACTGCCAGACATTTTATACCTGCAGCCTGTAGGTCCGTTATACAAATAATAATAATAATAAATTTCATTTATTGCAGGTCCGAGACCCATATAAAACAATGACAGATAACATACAAATCGCACACAGATTATTACACATAAATTATTGCTACAATCATAAATTAAACCAAAATGTCAGAATAACACTAAATAAACAAAAATAAATAAATTAACAAGTCAAAAGTAAAATTTAGAATAAATAAATAAATGTCAAAATAAATAATAACAATAATAATTCACGTACAAAATAATCAATACAATTAAACAATCAAGCACCAACAATATGCCTACCAGAACAATGCATAATGTAGGGGCAATCCAGTCGCTGAGCAACCATCGCCAGGACAGTGTTGGAGCTAGCCCGCACCCTGCGCACCAAGGACGCGCACCGCGTATACGCGTAGATCTTTCAACGCCCTACGGGTCCTGTACAATGATGGTTTTAGGATGCTGTTGGGATTGCCTCGCTTTTGCAGTGCATCAGGTATGTTTGCTAAGGCCAGCACAGACTGTTTTACGGCGATACTACGTAAAAGAGTGGCCTCCCTGATGCGCCGCGTGCAGGGCAGCACCAACAGCCTTCTGAATACCATTTTAGGAAGAGTTGATTGTCCGGTTGTAAGGCACTGGAATACCGTTCACAGGTCGGGCGGTGTCCTGTATAATGTGAACGAAGTTTTATAATTTTAATTATAGTTTTGGGTTTGATTTTGATTTCAATTTTGATTTTATGTTTGTTTTTGCTAATTTTGATTTTGTTTTTAATTTTAGATTTTGGTTTTAATTTTGATTTTAATTTTAGTGTTGATTTTAATTTTGATTTTGATATTGACTTTGATTTTGATTTTTTATATCTATAATGTTAATAACTATCTCGAAGATAAAAAGGCATGGGATTAAGCTGCTCCAATGTAATTTGCTCTGTGAATGTCGAAATTTCAGACTTCGCTTGTTTATTATTAGTTTCTTTCTTTTATACACTGTGACATGAAACGATTTGGTAGGAATACTTACTTTGTTAAGTTTATTTTTTTATTTTTTTTTGAAGTTATACTTCTTATGGCGCGTTAGGGAAAAATGATGAGAGTAATTTTTTACGATGCGCGCGCACACCGACCCCTAAATTTAACAGCATGAAGTTAGCTAGTCAACATACACCCTGAAGTTAGCTTAGTGTCAGATATTGACAAGCCTAGGTTTTTTGAAGTTATACTTCTTTTGGCGCGATGGAGAAAAATGATGAGAGTGAATTTTTACGATGCGCGCGCACACCGACACCTAAATTTAACAGCATGAAGTTAGCTAGTCAACATACACCCTGAAGTTAGCTTAGTGTCAGATATTGACAAGCCTAGGTTTTTTATTTTTAATCTACTGCTGGCTGAGATAAGGCGACAGATATTTTTTAAAAAAGAAGTATAACTTCTAACGCGTGTACATAAGTACACACACACACTTTTTTTTTACTACTGTGAATTCTGACATTCAATGTTTTTGACAGGAATACTTCGTTAAGTATTTTACTATATTATTTCCTTCTTTTATTTATATATTTACATATTCATTACATTTTTAAATATTTAAATAAAAAACAACTTAAAAAAAATCATTTCAAAATATAAAAAGTAGTAGCCCACCAGCATTGGGAACAGGGTCCGAGCTACCGGTGGTCAGGGCTGTTGAGAGAGGAACCTCCTGACAATACGCGCCGTGTCCGTGTGAAGTACTGCTTTCTGAATCAAGCCCTTGATCCAGCTGCCTAGCGAGAGCCTCCTCAGATGTTGGTCGAGGCTCTTTATTAAGCCATTGGCCGACACGACTATCGGCACAATGACTGCTGTACTCACGTCCCACATGTCGACAACCTCGCGAGCCAGATTTAGATACTTGAATTGTTTATCTTTCTCTGCTTTCACGAGGTTCCCGTCATGGGGGAGTGTTATATCAAAAATCATTGCGCGACGCTCCAATCGATCTATCACTACAATGTCAGGCTTATTGGCAAACAATAGTCCTATCAGTGATGATAGATCGATCCCAATACAACGTGATATTACCATTATCAAGAACTGGGTCGGGCGCATACTTATAGTATGGCACTTCTGATTCCACAAGGTTGTACTTCAAAGCAAGTTGCTGGTGAATAATCCTGGCAACGAGGTTGTGTCTATGCAAGTTCTCTCCGTTAGCTAGACTAGAACACCCAGAAATAATGAGTCGGATCGATTCTCCCGGACGGTGGCATGCCCGACATATGTCAACCGTGCCATCCTTCACAATGTATTTCCGATAATTATTCGTCATCATAACTTCGTCCATTATTGCACAGACAAAACCTTCGGTTTCCCCGAAGAGGTCACCGAAGCGCAGGCAAGATACGGACGCTAAGCCCGGTAAAATCACCCGTGAAGCTCCTTGCCCTGCCATACCTCCTTGCGGTCATTAATGTCTAATACTCTAGGTTTGCGCCAGTTCTCGTTAGTCAGGGAGAGCGGGGTGAGGCCCTTGTCCACTGAGACCACTTCTCGGTGCATACCCACGTCGGCTTCTAGGAAGTATTCCCTGAGACTGCAAACCTCACGGTTGTGCAGGGTCTTAGCATTTAGGAAGCCACGACCCCGTGGGATATACAGTCTCATCACAGACGACCGTGGGTGATGCATCCGATTTGCGGTCAGCAGTACGCGGACCCTCCTGTTCAAGGCATCAAGTTCCGTCTGAGTCCATTTGAGTAAGCCGAAAGAATACATCAAAACTGGCATGACCCAACTGTTGAAAGCACGTATCTTATTTCCGTCTGATAAAAGACTATTAAATACTTTTTTCAGGCGGCCAAAGAAGCGCTCCTTGTAGGTTTCTGTTGAGGAGAGGGATCTAAGGTGTACGTAATCCGTGAGTTGAGTTCCCACGGATTCCATAGTCTCCCCTCGCTTTACATGCATGACTGCACATTTGTTCACACCAAATTCCATCCTGATGGCGCTACTGAAAGTTTCTGTTACCTTCAGTAGCTCCATGAGTTGCAAGTTGTTGGGGGCAAAAAGTTTCAGATCTCTCCTCAACCGATAGCCTAGACCTGAACTCTCCAGCAGTGTGCTGAGGGGGTTCAAGGCTAGACAAAACCACAATGGACTCAGACTATCGCCCTGGAATATACCGCGCTCGATCCTTATCGGTTCGCTGTTCCCCTGGATCTGTCGACATCCTGGATAGCGAAGGACCGTTCTCCAGTGCCCCATACATGACATCAGGAAGGTACGCAGAGTTGCATCAACTTTATACAACTCCAGCACCCTCATAAGCCATGTATGAGTCACAGAGTTATAGGCCTTCTTATAATCTATCCAATTGTTATGTTGGCTAATGGCCATATCAATGAGGAGCAGCTCCTTAGTACCACGGGACCCGTTTCTACATCCATTCTGAGAGGCAGACCTGATAGAATTAGTCTCAATATTTTGGTTGATTGAAAATGGGACGCCAAGCAAGCGTGCGATCTTTGGAACCACTTGATCCAGAAGTTGTGCAGTCCGTCCGGCCCAGGAGATTTCCAGTTAGGCAACGGACGGACTGCACGAGCTACGTCTTGGGGGCTGATGATGATTGCCCCCACTTCTGGTATTGGATCACACGCTTGTTCAACCTCCCGGGTCCAATCGCCCTCAGTGTGACTGACAGGCACCGACCAAATGCTGCGCCAAAATGAACACATGGCATCATCATCCGGCAGGCGCGTGTCAGTTACGCCTTGGTCCGGTCGTTCCCAAGCCCTATATACCCACCTTTCATCGCTTTGGAATGTGCGATTCTGAGTGTATCGCTCCACTCGCCTCTTGTACCGACGAATAAGGCTTGCCCATGCACAGATCTTCTGCTTCAGGAAGTCGATACGCTCTGTGATGCGGGCCAAGTAATCTCGATAACTAACATCAGTTCCCGAGAACGCTCGCCTCACAAAGCGCATCACTCGAGGACGAGTATTGCCCTCCCTGAAGCAGATTAACTTGCCGATGAGTGCTCTAGCCTCACCGATACGCCGCTCAATTCTGCACTGCCAAGCTGGAACAGCTAATTTTGGTCGAGTAGCCCTGTCGTTGTTGGGAAAGTTGACATGAGCTACACGACATGCCGCTACAGCTCCACAGTACAATATTGAGTGGGTATCGGCGAGGTCTTTGCTGCTGTCAAAACTGTTCGACAGCTGCAAATCTAGAGCACACACCAGCGCCTTGTTTTTCTTGTGCATAGGCAAACGAGGTAGACGTGGTCTAAATTCAGGCGGTGTGGAACGGTACTCCCGGAATGCACCCTCCAAAGCGCTCCTGAATTGTGTGTTGCACTGGATATTCACGGATATAACTTCGTCATCATCCTCTTCACCATCGCGGTCGGATCGAGGCGGAGCACTGGATACATTTTGCAGCTGCACCGCAATCATTGGCAAACCAGGCGTAACTAGGTTACTCCGTGAATCGGAGCACAGCCGATCAAGTACGGTGTCATCCAACATACGGTTACGCTGGATGAACCGTACCTGATCCGACTATATTATTATTATTCCGTTTATTCATGTATATACATATTTTTTAACATTTTTAAATATTTTTTAAAACAAACCATATAAAAACATTTAAAAATATAAAAAATAGCGGTCCGCCAGTGTCGGGAACAGGGTCCAAGCTACCGGTGGTTAGGGCTCCAGAGACAGGAACCTCCTCACAATGCGGGCCGTATCGAGGAGTACTGCCTTTTGAATCAGGCCCTTGATCCAACCGCCTAAGGCGAGCTTCGAGAGATGGTCGTCGAGGCTCTTAGTCATAAGGCCATTGGCCGTCACGACAATCGGCACAATGATAGCCGAGTTCACATTCCACATGTCGACAACCTCGTGTGCCAAGTCGAGATATTTTATTTGTTTCTCTTTTTCAGCTATCACGAGGTTCTCGTGATGCGGGATGGTGACATCGATTATCATTACGCGGCGCGCTGATCGGTCTATCATCACTATGTCAGGCTTATTGGCTACAATAGTCCTGTCAGTAATGATAGACCGATCACAGTACAGCGTGACATGGTCTTTCTCGAGAACTGGGTCGGGCACATACTTGTAGTACGGTACCTCAGATTCCACAAGTTTATATTTCAAGGCAAGTTGCTGGTGAATAATCCTGGCTACTTGGTTGTGCCTGTGCAAGTACTCGCCGTTAGCCAGACGAGAACAACCAGAAATAATATGTTTAATGGACTCACCCGGACGGTGGCATGCCTGACACACGTCAACCGTCCCGTCCTTCATAATATATTTCCGGTAGTTGTTCGTCAACATAACTTCGTCCATAATCGCACAGACAAAACCTTCAGTTTCCCCAAAGAGGTCGCCGAAACATAGCCAGGACACGGACGCTAGAAAATCTACATCGGGCCCATGAAGAGCGCGGTAGAAGCGTCCGTGAAGCTCCTTGCCATGCCATACTTCCTTGCGGTCATCGGTAGTAAGTACTTCAGGTTTGCGCCAGTTCTCTCTAGCCATGGACAGCGGGGTGAGTCCCTTGTCCACTGCGACCACATCTCGGTGCATACCCACCTCGGCTTCTAGAAAATATTCTCTGAGACTGCACACCTCGCGGTTGTGGAAGGTTTTCGCGTTTAAAAAGCCTCGACCTCCGCACTTCTGCGGGATGTACAGTCTCATCACCGATGATCGTGGGTGATGCATCCGGTTTGCGGTCAGCAGTGTACGGACTCTCCTGTCCAGGGTATCAAGTTCCGTCTGAGTCCATTTGAGTATGCCGAAAGAGTACATTAAAACCAGCATGACCCAACCGTTGAAGGCGCGCACCTTGTTCCCATCTGAAAGAAGGCTATTTAGTACCTTCTTCAGGCGTCCAAAGAAGCGTTCCCTCAACGATTGCTTCATGTCAGTTACGTCAATGCCTAACGCTTCCGACATACCCAAATACTTATAGCTTTCCACTGATGAGAGGGATCTCAGGTGTATGGAATCCGAGAGCTGAATTCCCTCGGATTCCATAATCTCCCCTCGCTTTACATACATGACTGCACATTTGTCCACACCAAATTCCATCCTGATGGCGCTATTAAAAGTTTCAGTTACTCTCATTAACTCCATCAGTCGCAATTTGTTAGGGGCAAAGAGTTTCAGAACATCCATGTAAAGCAGGTGAGATATGACCTGACCTTCTCTCCTCAACCGGTAGCCTCGACCTGAATCCTTCAGCAATGTGCTTAGAGGATTCAGAGCTAGACAGAACCAAAGTGGACTCAGACTGTCGCCCTGGAATATTCCCCGTTTAATCCATACAGGCTCATCGTTCCCCTGGATCTGTCGACATCCTGGATATCGAAGGACCGTCCTCCATTGCCCCATACACGACTCAAGGAAGGCGCGTAGAGTTGCATCTATCTTGTACAACTCCAGCACCCTCATGAGCCATGTATGTGGCACAGAGTCGTAGGCCTTCTTATAATCTATCCAACATGTCGCTAGATCCTTGCGAGAGCGACGAACCTGTTGGCTAATGGCCATGTCGATGAGGAGTAGCTCCTTAGTACCGCGGGATCCTTTCCTGCATCCATTTTGAGAGGCAGACATAATGGAGTTTATGTCAATGTGTGTATTAATTTTCGCTCTCAAAATGGATGTCAGAAGTTTATAGACCGTCGACAAACACGTGATCGGCCTATAATTCTTGGGTCCCGCGGGACTACCTGACTTATGGAGCAGGTGGGTAACGCCTGTTGTTAAAAACTGTGGCAGGAACCGAGACTCTAAGGATGACTGGAATTGGGATGCCAAGCAAGTGTGTGAACTACTAAGCCATTTTAGCCAGAAGTTGTGCAGTCCGTCCGGTCCTGGTGACTTCCAGTTCGGTAACGGACGAACTGCTCTGGCTATATCTAACGGTGTAATATAAATTGGTTCCATTTCTGGAATAGGTTCACACGCTTGCTCGACATCACGCATCCAGTCAGCCTCAGTATGACAGACGGGCACCGACCAGATTCTGCGCCAGAAAGAACTCGTGGCGGCATCATCTGGGCGGCACACGTCTGTCATATTTTGCTCAGGTCGCTCCCAAGCTCTGTACACCCACCTCTCATCGCTCTGGAACATGCGATTCTGTGAGTACCGATCAACCCGCCGCTTATACCGCCGAATACGGTTCGCCCATGCATAAACTTTCTGCTTCAGGAAGTCAATGCGCTCTGTGACATGGGACATGTATTCTTGAGGGCTAACTCCAGTCCCCGAGAATGCCCGCCTCACAAAGCGCATCACACGTGGTCGAGTATTGCCCTCCCTGAAGCAGTATAGTTTACCGATGAGTACCCTGGCCCCGTCGACACGGCGCTCGATCCTGCGCTGCCAGGCTGGTACGGCTGGTTTTGATCGAGTAGCTACGTCAAATTTGGAAATTTGACATTAGCTAAACGACATGCCGCAACAGCCCCACAGTACAGGATCGAGTGCGTATCAGCGAGGTCCTCACTACTCTCGAATATACTCTTGAGTTGCGAGTCCAAGGCACACACCAGCGCCCTATTTTTGTTAGGTATGGGTAACCGTGGTAATCGGGGCCTAATTTCGGTAGCAGCGGATCGATATTCGCGAAGCGCATCTTCCAGAGCGCTCCTCAATCGGTCGTTGCACTGGCTACTTACCGTGGCAACCCTATCATCTTGCTCTTCGACTACGGGACCAAAACGCGGTGAGATTGTACTAGCTGACGCTGCAAGCGTTGGTGGTTGAGTCAAGATGATACGGTTGCTCAGTACCTCTGAGCGCAGCCTATCAAGTGCGGCATCGTCCAACATGTGATTGCGTTGGATGACCCGCACCTGATCCGACAGTCGTTGGGCCGAGACGTTGACGGTTGGTTCCAGATCCTGAAACATAGACAGCATCCTAACACGGTACGCAGTGAGGTTAGTTCCCCCCTCTGTAGACCCATAGTATGCGCGCATGACTTTCTCGTTTATAGACTGAGTCCATCTCATGCGCTGCACACAACCACCGGCAGCGGGGACCCGGCTCGGGGCCAGATGGCCCCTAAGTCCCAAGCTTTTCGGTGGCCGGCCTCTCCCCTGCCGACGTACAGGTGTTGGCGACGTCGGCGGAGAGAACTATTCGTCGCTAGAGCTCGACGCAACTGCCGCTGCCGGTGACACTGGTGATCCGGGGTCCGGCGGCGGCGGGGCGGAGCTGAGCGACGAGTCCGGGGTTGGTAGTCGTGCGCGTCGGGAAGCAGCTCTCGTAATCATTAGTTATCATCTCATTCTCTATTTTTCATGTTTGAGTTGACGACGTTGACATACGTCATTGTCGTCATGGTAATAGAAGTTTTTGATTTACACTTTTTGGGTTTTATTTCCACTTATTTTCCAGTTTTCTAATTTTTGTGTGGTTTTAAAAGTCTGTTATAAGAACTGTAGTAAAAATGTTTGTATAAAAACCAATGTTAACAATAAAATTTGATTAAAATAAGAATGATGATAATTGAACCGATGCTTGACATACGGGTTATTATTATTTATTTATTTTGTGACATTTAATGATTTTGATGTTTTTTTATTGACATTTATGTTATAAAGTATTATTCATTTATTTTATTTTATTTTGTGAATGTGAGGACCACGTGGGTCATTTATTTAATTTCATTTTTAGTTTTCCAACGATTGTCTGGCAGTTTGAGCACTACAAGCGACCTACCCAAATGTCCTTTCTTTGGTATTGTTCGTCGTGTCGTTGAGCTCCTTGAGTTATAAGTCGAGCTATAACTGACAAATGCTTGCACTGATTGGACAGGTCCACTCAAATCTGTGTGGTTCTTTCTTCCAAAAGCCATCTCAGACACTAATCTGCATGTGAGTTAACCAAGTTTATGTCTGGACTTTAAAAGAGACTATGACCTCTGAGTTTGTTTCGGCTGTTTCTTCTCAGAGTAGTCAGGTACGAAACACCGACCCCATCAAGTTTTAAAAAAACATGACGTGTAAAAGTGTTTGTAAAAACCTATTTGCAAAATAAAGATCATTTATCATTATAAGTTTAATTTAAAATGTAATAATATAATATGTACTAACAATCTATGGAATGTTTATATTCTGACATTAAATTGTTAACTGGTTGTAGAGGGTTTTCCGTAGATGCAATCAATGACACGTTCACCAGATATATTGTAATATAACAAGAAGAAATACATGAGCACAGCCATCAAAACGGTCACATTGACAAGTAGTTAACAGGGTTATGGGCCCAGAGTGCGCAAAGAAATGGATTTTTACTGAGATATAATGAGCGAAAAAGACCTGGCAACTATGTCTGCAGGAGGCGGAAGCGTAAGTGGGCTTTGTATTGAGAAACTGAAAGGGCGAGACAATTACCTCCTCTGGAAGTTTAATATGAGAAACCTGCTTATCCATGACGACCTTTGGTGTTCTATCGACGGGTATCTGGAGGGCGAGAAGTCCTGTCCGGAGCTGAAACGGCGTAAGGATGAAAAGGCGTTGGCTAAGATCTGCCTGTCAGTAGACGCTTCATGCGTGTCCCACGTGATGACTGCGAAGACAAGTAAGGATGCCTGGCTGAGCCTGGAGAAAGCGTATGACGATAAGGGCATAGGCAGGAGATTAAAACTTTTGCGGATGCTGTGCTCGGTAAAGTTATCAGACGACTTCGGTGGTGATATGGACAAATATGTCGGCGAATGTTTGTCGTTGTCGCAACAGTTGGCGGCTGTAAATAAACCGATTGACGATGAGTTCCTGGCGGCAATTATTCTTCAGGGATTACCTCCTAAGTTTGATCCAATGATCATGGCCTTGGAGAGTAGTGTGAGCGACCTAACCAGTGACTTCGTGAAGGCTAAACTGCTACAGAATACAAAGTGGTCTGATAATTGCAAAGGTGGACATTGCCTGATTGCTGATAAGTCAGAGAAAAGGTTTGGTAAGAGGCGCCAAGAGAAGAAGCCGAGGTGTTGGAACTGCGGAAAATCTGGTCACGTTAAGAAGGAGTGTACCCAGAAAGGGGCTGCGATGGTCGCGACTCGGTTCTTTGCTGACACGTGGTACGTAGACTCTGGTGCGTCGAGTCACATGACGGGACGGCGAGACTGGATATACCATTTTTCTACAAAAAGTGTAGAGGTGAACGTGGCGAGCGGACAGATTTTGAAATGCGTCGGTGTCGGTAATGTGTGTTTAAAACTTGGAGATTATGATTTGACTCTTAAAGAAGTGATGTACGTTCCGGAAATGAGTGTTAACTTACTGTCTATAAATAGTTTAACGGTTAAAGGGCTTAGAGTGGAGTTTATTGAGTCTACTTGTAAGATTTTTAGAAATAAATCTTGTATAGCTAGTGTTAGGTCTGTTGGCGGGGTATACAAACTGCATACTAACGCGGTAGCTTTAAGTAGTTTAAATAAGGAGGTTTCAAAGGAGTCTTGGCACCATAGATTGGGTCATTTGAGTTATGACAGCTTAAAGTCACTGTCAAACGTTATTGATTTTCAGAATGCAGAAATTACAAATAATTGCGATGTTTGCATTCTTGGAAAACAAATAAGATTTCCGTTCAAGAAATCTGGTCGTGACGTAGCGGTGAAGCGGTTAGATCTGGTGCATACAGACTTGTGTTCGATTCCTGTTGCGTCCCACTCGGGTAAGCTTTACATTTCTAGACGATCACTCGCGGAAAGTATTCTTGTACTTCTTGAAAAATAAGAGCGAAGTAGCTAGCGTCACCATGGACTTCGTTAGGCTCGTGGAAAAACAATGTGAATCCAAGGTAAAGGCAATACGCAGTGACAACGGTACGGAGTACGTAAATAAAGAGCTGAGCGCATTCTTCAGACTGAAGGGTATTGTGCATCAGGTCACTGTTCCGTATTCGCCCCAAATGAATGGTGCGGCGGAGAGGTTGAACAGAACTCTTTTGGAACGGGTACGTTGTATGTTGTATCACGCGGGTTTGGATCACAAGATGTGGGCTGAGGCGGCTAACACTGCCGGGTACCTTATTAATCGGTCTCCGTCTAGTAGATTAGGTGGGATGACGCCCGAAGAGGTTTGGTCGGGTAATAGGGTAAAGTATGACCACTTACGCATTTTCGGTTGCGAGGCCTATGTATATATTCATGACGTTAAGCGAAATAAGTTACAACCTAAGAGTAAGAGATATATTTTTGTCGGTTATGAAGACAATGGGAGATCTTACAGGTTGTATGACTCTGAGACACATAATATTAAAAGAAGCCGTGATGTCAAATTTAATGAAAGTGTGTTCCCAGCCAAAGAGCTAGGAACTGGACACGGATCAGCCACTATAGAGATATTTCTTTCAGGGGAAGAAGTTGACAATGCCAACAGTGAGTGGAAGTCAAGCGTGCCTGAGAGTGAGGTGGTTGGTGGTGCAGCTCGGGAGTCTGTTACTGAAGAGCCGGTAACGAGGACTGTTGTGCCGGTTGTGTCGGCGAGCGGTGATGCTGGCGGCGACGACACTTTGGTTTTTGAAGATAGCGTTGACGAGGTAGTACAGCCTCCGGAACCGAGGTACAATCTTAGATCTAGACAACCTAAGGGTTTGTACGCACATGATGTGATCCCAGCTGAACCTCGCACTGTTAAGGAAGCTCTGGATTCAGGGCAGAGCGACTTGTGGCAGCAAGCTATGCAGGTGGAGATTGATTCGTTCAATCAGCATGAGGCTTGGGAGTTGGTGGATCGGCCAATGGGCAAAAACGTGGTTCGGAATAAATGGATCTTCAAAATTAAGTGTGACGCCGAGGGGAAGATAGCCCGATATAAGGCTAGGTTAGTAGCCAAGGGTTTCACCCAAAAGTATGGTGAAGATTATTTTGAGACGTTTTCACCGGTAGTACGGTACAGTTCATTGCGACTGTTGTTGGCGGTAACCGTAGAGACGGATCTTGATATAGATCATCTGGACGTACAGACGGCGTTCCTAAATGGTAATTTAGATGAGGAAATTTTTATGTTTCAACCGGAAGGGTTCATTTCACCTGGTGGAGAAAATAAAGTCTACAGATTGAAGAAGGCAGTCTATGGACTGAAACAAGCTTCACGAGCTTGGTATCAAAGGGTGAAGGACGTGCTTCTGCTGACAGGTTTTGTTCAATGCCAACTTGAACAATGTATCTTTTACAAACGAAATGGTAAGTCGGTTGTTTACATTGCCTTGTACGTCGACGATTTCATTGTGTGTTACAATGATGCGCGCATGGCTGAAGAGCTGAAAGAGAGTTTGCGTAAACCATTTAAGATTAAAGACTTAGGTGCGGTACGGCATGTTCTCGGGGTCACGTTAGAGCGTGACAGGACGAACAAAACTCTTAAGTTTTGTCAGGCGCGTTATGTTGAGCGCTTGCTCGACAGTTTTGGTATGTCGGAATGCAAACCAGTCCAGACTCCTTTGGACCCAAACATGAAGTTTACTGATACGAGTGTATTAGGCGAAGGTATTGTTCCGTATAGGGAACTGATAGGTTCTCTTATGTATCTCAGTGTTTTTACACGGCCGGACATTACGTATGCAGTTTCGTACTTGTACGTGAAGTAATCACGATGACGAATGCACCGCATGAGTCCAAGCGTTATCCATGGCTTAATGTTTCTATTTTTTTTTGGGGTATTCTAACCTCGTATGTTTGTGTTTTTACTAAGCCCTGGATAACACTAATCAATTCGTATGGCTACATTCGCATCGTCCATACTCAAGATATGTGAGAGGTCCATGCCTTCAATTTGTTGAACGAGCTTAGCGTAGCAAGATAGGCATGTGATCCGTAATAAATGACTCCAACATAAGTGCTGTTGTTGGCGTTATACATTTGAGAATGATCTGGTCAGGAACTCCTTCAGTTCAGTGAATAGGGACACCTCGTTAACAGAAACTAAAAAGAATTACCTCAAATTTATAGTTTTCTTTGGCAATGTTACAGTCACCCATCTAAATGACTGTATCGGGACAATCTTTTGGAATCTGCTGTTAGCTGTCAACAAGGTGACCCCCTCGGGCCTGTAATCCTGATTGATTTTGATGTGCCGTGCTTGTCCAAGGCTATCGATGCTTGGAAATTAGCTTGCCCGAATATTTCTTATAGAAGCCATTATTTTGATGTGCCGTGCTTGTCCAAGGCTATCGATGCTTGGAAATTAGCTTGCCCGAATATTTCTTATAGAAGCCATATATATTATTTTGATGTGCCGTGCTTGTCCAAGGCTATCGATGCTTGGAAATTAGCTTGCCCGAATATTTCTTATAGAAGCCATATATTATTTTGATGTGCCGTGCTTGTCCAAGGCTATCAATGCTTGGAAACTAGCTTGCCCGAATATTTCTTATAGCAGCCATATTGTTTCATGTGACAAGCAATTTATATCACAATCTTGAATGTTTTGCTTTTTCTAACTTACTAAGTTATAAGTAATTCGTTTCAAACAACGTACTAATGTTTATTATTTGTTTATTTACCTAAATATGGTGATCTGTTGCGAAGTTTGCGCTGATAATGTGTGTTTGTGTAAGTAGTTAACTTATTAAATATATTTATACATGTGATTCACTTGAAACAAGGCCTGCAAAGGCCGCTTCGGATATCTTGCAAGTGACGTGTTCCGTAACTATCACCCACCCACTTGGATGAGATATTTGAGGTGGCCGAATCTTTCTTCTGTTTGCATCGTCACAAAATCATGATTTGACTCTTGTATACAGAATAATGAGATGAGTTCTTGTATTTATAACTTTTGTTTTTACAGTCTATAATTTCAATGTTTTTTTTTTTCAAATATTATAAATTAATAAATGTGACTACTTTGAAGGTCATCTTAAGAAGAGCTGCACTGTGATGTTGCGCGATTTTTTTTTGGGGTGTCAGTATGCGTGGCCTACCCTCCGTGGAGAATCACTGCACGCCACTGGTTCTTTATGTCAACCTTCAGGATGACCTCACCTTTGCCAGAATTTAGGTTTGCCGATAAAGCGTGTACGGCAGCCTCGCAGCCCCCTTTAGAGACGTATCCAAGCTGCAGGGGCTGAAATTTTTCCGAAACAGCTTCACCATAAAATTTACAGCAAATCTTGGCTGCCATGCCACAGTAGGTAGTTCCCACGGCAATGGGACGCCATCCTTTATGCGCAGGGCACATAGATTTTGCTGATTGGTATATATTTTAGGTAATAGAGGTTATGGTGGGAAAGTTTTTTTTGGTGGTCGTTATATTCATCCCCCTACTAAATGAACAAACATTGGCAACTAGCTGAACTAAATGGAAAATCTAAATAAATACAAACTAAAAGGAAGTTTCGGTTTCAGTTTCAGTTAAAAAGCCTATTTTCAGTCGGAAACCACAATCCCATTTAGGGTAGTCGGGAAAAAAACATAGTGTTGACTTACCTAGCAATATAGTGTTGACTTACCTAGCAATATAGTGTTGACTTACCTAGCAATATAGTGTTGACTTACCTAGCAATATCCGTAAGGTTAGGGCACTTCCTAATAGCTTGAGGATCCGTTTCCTTGCGCGCGTCTTTAATTTTCTGTTCAAATTCGTCCACCATGAGGTAATCGGAAAGTTCTTCAATGTGCAAGATTTGAGGCTGCCAGAATTTTTCTAAAATATAAATACAAAGGCATTCATTTTAATTCGTCTCATTTTCAGGTTACACAGTTATTATTTGTTGTCCAACTAGTGACAGGTATTAATTAATATCTGGTGACTATAATATACATTATTAATTAATTAAAAAATAAAAATACCCGACTGCGTAAAAAATAACTAATCTATATTCTATATCTTTAAACATATATAAGTATATTTTTTTTTATATTTTGATTCGCCATAATTTAATTCAGATATATTCTATTTTCATAAGTTAATCAATATTTACATTATATACAGACTACAAATAAGTAAGTACCTACATATTTACAATTACAAAAATAGGACACTTAGGCGTCAAAGTACTCCTCCGCATCGCTGTCATCCGGAAACGTGCCCAGAAGACTGGCAGCATTGCCACGTTGAATAGCAATGCTAATTCTTTGGTCAAAGAAATAGCCAGCCCAATAAAATAATAAAATCGTAAAAATCCAAATCGATGTTATGACTTGGCGCAAAAACTACTGCATAGATTCTGTTCAAATTTTGCACAAATATTCCTTACAGGTTTCTTCACAACTTAGGCTATATATTATCACGCTACTTGCGTAAGGGGGTCAGCAATATTGCATTATGTCCGCATTCTTCAATTGTTTGACATTTCAGCTTAAACTTATTTTAACGTAGAAAACAGCCTAGCGAGTTTCATGATCGCTTCGTAAACTGTGGGTTGCGTGTTCAAACCCCAGATCTAAGTCCACTTTTGTGAATTGCTTTAATAGTTTTTTGATGCTGTGAGTTTTTAGTTTATTTTTTTTTGCATTGTCATCGTTTTTTTTTTACAATTTTTTTCCTTCAAATATTTCTCTAAAAAGTAATAGGAAAGTAAGGGAGAAGACACGACCCCAAATAAATTGGGATAAGGGCAGGTGAATGATAATGATGATGATGACTTATACAAAAAAAAAATAACCGACTGCCAAAAAAAAACGTAAAAATAAAATTACAAAAAAAAAGTGGAAAATAACTTAACTTTCGGAAGTCGGTGGCTTTGTTTGATTCATTGATTTTTTTTGCCACCGACTTCCGAAAGTTAAGTTATTTTCCACTTTTGTAATTTTATTTTTTTTAAGTTTTAATTTTGTATTTTTTTTAAAGTCGGTTTTTTTTTTTGCAAAAAAGCTTTTATTTTATCCTTTTTAGTTGTGGTATCTAACATAAAACTCAAACTCAAACTCAAAAGCATTTATTTCAATTAGACCATTACAGGCACTTTAGAATGTCAGTCACAGGCACAAGGCATAATAATTTGTGAAAGTACTGTAGTTGCCCATTGTAAAGCGTAGATCTTTATGGAGAAGAATGGGTAAGAAACTCCATGGACACTCTTTTCAATCAAAATATTGTTACAAAATCTTGGTTACATCATTCATCTTGAGATTATACATATATGTGAGAACGATGTAGAAATACGTGCACGTTAAGAGCGTCCAGAGTAATGAGAGACGCATGGATCAGCCCCATTCATCATCATCATCATCATCAGCCTTTTTAATGTTCCCACTGCTGGGACACAGGCCTCCTCTCTATGAGAGGGAATGGGCTATAATCTACCACGCGGGCCCAGTGCGGATTGGTAGATGTCACATGTCTTCGAATTTTTGGTTCTAGGACATGCCGGTTTCCTCACGATGTTTTCCTTCACCGTTTTTGAGAGCAGTGGTGATGAAATAAATTACACAAAGTAATGCGCCTGCCTGGGTTCGAACCCACGACTTACTGTTCGTAAGTCGGGGTCGCTACCACTGGGCCACCGCTGCTCTCAAACATCATGTACGTTAGGAAAAATCTGCATTTATTTAGTAAAAGAGGTGACAGGCACCACTATAGTACTAGAAACAGGGACCAACTAGTACAGCCAGGTTTTAGGCTAGCAGACTTAGTAGACTCATCTTTTATGGGGTACTGTTTAAAAGGTTACAATAAAATACCTCCCCACATTCTAAAACTAAATGAGACGAAATTTAAATCTTGTATCTTGTGTGTCAGGCTGATGATGATGATGATGATGATGACATGATGTTTTCATCGATGTATTGACAAGGTGCTGTCATGATGTTAATTTCTTTGAACAGTTCTCTTAGAGAATCACGCCTACGTAAATGATATAAGGCTCTGATAGCTCTTTTCTGCAGAATAAATATAGGCTCGATGTCAGCAGCCCGTCCCCATAGTAAAATACCGTATGAAAATAACTAAAATAGACTAGCCTCGCGGTATCTACATCAGTAAATAGACGGATTTTTCTAACAGCATATGCTGCTGAACTCAGCCGTCCTGCAAGAGATGTTATATGCGGACCCCATTGTAGCCTTGAGTCGAGCGTGATCCCCAGAAAAACAGTATCTTCGACGAATTCTAGTTTCTCTTGATTCAATACTATGTCACTAACAATACTTTTGACATTCGGTAGAGCAAATCATTATGCATTTCGTTTTTTTCCCATTTAATACTAAATTATTCGCGGTGAACCAATCATGGACCTGCAGTAGGGCGTTATTTACGTCGTCAAGATTTGTGGCACGTCTGTTTATCTTAAATATTAAAGAGGTATCGTCAGCAAACAACACCATTTGTGGTTGGTTTTTAAATAAATGGGGTAGATCATTTATATAAACTAAAAAGAGGAAAGGACCTAATATTGAACCTTGTGGTACACCCATACTCACTTTTAAACCCATTGAATTGACACCATTTATGTGTACTTGCTGATGTCTATCGTTCAAATACGATTTCACTAACCTAATCACAAGTTTCCCTAAACCGTAATGTTGGAGTTTAAAGAGTAGGGTTTCGTGGTTTACGCAATCAAATGCTTTCGAGAGGTCACAAATGATTCCTATGGGATCTTGTGCCTCTTCCTACGCAGTAAATATGTGTTTTAATAAGGTAACACCGGCGTCGTACTAAACGTCCTTTGGTGAAACCATACTGCTTCTCATGTAAGATTTTATTGGTGTTAAAGTGGTTGAGCATTTGATTAAGCATAACCTTTTCAAAGACCTTGCTGAAAACCGGCAACACGGATACGGGCCTATAATTATTGGTGTCTTTTCTGTCCACGGATTTGAAAAGTGGTATTACTTTACTGTATTTCATAAGGTCCGGGAAGACTCCTTGGTCTACACACAAATTAAATATCAAGGCTAAGTACGGTGCAATAGTCTCAATAATAGCTTGACAAACTTTAACCGACATTCCCCATAGATCCTCGGTTACTTTGATTTTGATTTCCTTAAAAGCTTTAATGACTGCTATGGGGCTTACATGCTTAAATTGAAACTCAACCGGACAGGCCGGAACGTTCGCTCTTAATAACTCAATAGAAAGCAAGGGTGAGGAATTTAAGGTTTCAGTAGTTTTAAGTGGGATACTAGTGAAGAAGTCTACAAATTCTTGAGCAATTTCGTTTTTAGTGCTTAGAAGACCACGAGAAGTCTCTAGTGTGATATCATTATTATATTTTTTATTTCTATTAGTCTCACTATTGATAATTTTCCAAACCGTCTTTATTTTATTATCGGCGGATTTAATCTTGTTGCTAATGAATAAGGCTTTAGCTACCTTACAAGTGATTTTAAACATTTTTGAGTAAGTTGTAACATATTTATTAAAAGTTTCCGAGTTGATGTAAGGCTTAAGGCCGTACAGCTCAAACAATCGCTCCCTACTTTTCCTTATACCCTTAGTTGCCCAGTCACTGAAGATAAACTTGGGGAGTAAATAGTTTACTTTTCATTTTTTACTTATTTTTTAACTTATTTTTTACTTTTCAAATAGTTTTACTTTTCATTTTTAGTGTATTATTGAACTCTGTGTTAACTACCGAAAAGAATTCCTCATAAAATTGATTAACATTTTCAATAATATGGCCCGGAATGCCTAAATTACTAACTAGGTTATCATTAAATTCATTCAAATTGCTGGGTGTTATTTGTCTAGATTTTATCTGAATTTTTTGTAATGGTGTGTAGGCTCAAAAATAACGGTTTGACCACTGTGATCAGAAGGCAGGTAATTTACAATGGATTTATCTAAGTAGTCGCAGCAACAAAATACATTATCAATACATGTAGCAGTATTTGTAGTAACTCGAGTTGATTCCGAAAACACGTTTAACAAATTAAATGATTTAAAAAGATGTAAGAATCTACTGCTATCTGAATTTTTGTCTAAAATATTAACATTAAAATCACCACAGATAACTAGTGCAGTAAAGCAACTTCCCACACTGTAATTTACGTAATTAATTAACATTTCATAGTCTTTTAACCAATGTTCAGTAAAACAAACAATTTCAAACTTTGTTTTTTCTAAAAACAATTCAATCTCTAGTTGCTTTGAGGAGAAACCTTGAATATTTTGGTGAAATAACTGCAATTCTTCTTAGCCCTTTTTTTACATTTAGCTATTTGAGAGCAACTAGAGCAAGAAGGTACATCGTTGTTGATAAGTTTAACTAAGTTGCCACTCGTACCTTCTAATCTATTGTCTTATTGACTAGTTTAAATCCAAGGTAATATTTGTGTAATTACAATTAGTATAATTACTAATTAAAGTAGAACTATTTACAAAAAACGGTGACATACCACTTATGTCTGAGTTTATATTAAAAGCTAATAGCCGAGCTATTTGACGTCTAAAACTAATAGGCAGGTACGCATTATCCCTAGTTGACTTCAATTTCTGAACGAAACTGTTGGTGTCGAAAAATTACAACTTGTGACTATAGTGACTCGCTAATAATTGCATGCGATCGTTTAAATTATGGATAAAATGATTTTGGCTGCTTGACAACTACTCAAAGTATGGAAAGGCACAAAGAATTATTTTCTTACAATTTAGTTTTAACAGTTGAGTGACATTGTCAGTTATATCATCAATTTTAACATTCGAACTGTTAGCTACAAGTACAGTTATAATGGCATTAGGATTTAATTCCTTCCGAGTTATGAATGAGATTATCTGGTTGTAAGAAGCCTGAGGTGTACAATAATTTTGCGAAGAATGACTCAGATTATAACTAAATAATTGTCCAATTTCTTTTCCTAGACTATCTGAAAACATAATGGAGTAGCAACAGTGTGTATTACAACAAAGCGGAGAACTACTTTCTGTTTGTCCTACCTGTGATGAACCTTGTACGATGTCTGGTGAATTTTGAATGGGGATACAGTCCCGAGCACTTCCTAACTGGGTCCCGTTCTCCGTTTCCTCAGGTAGGAGAGTGTCAGGGGTGGATGCCCTTTGTGACGTACATTGAGTATTGTTGAAGGTCATCATGTCTACACCGTCTGCATTATTATTACACCTATTGACTAACTCATTTGCAGCAAGGATATGTTCCTTAATTTGTTTTTGAGAGCTCACATAATTTGAATAACATGACTGTAATTGACGCTCTAGCACTTGAATTTCTGACTGTAAGTTTTGAGTGTTTATTTCATAAAAATTCTTGCTGTCTTCTAATTTAATTTGATAATTATTTAACTTTTTATAAGAAAAACACGTTCTTTTCTTAATTCAATATTGTTGGAACTATGTTTTTGTTGTTTCTTAAATTTATTGCATTTTCTGATAATTCTATTTAGTTTTGCATATTTTTTAATTTTATTTTGGCTTAAAGCCTACAAGCCCTTACAAGTTACTGCAGTTGATGAAACCATCTGTGACCACCCGCAGTTTGTCCCGTTCATCAACAACGTCCATGTATTGTTGATGCAGGTCCACTAGCTCCCGTTTCAAGCTTGTGTTTTTGAAAACGACCTTCTCGATTTCAACCTCGTGTTCGTCTCTATCCAATAACAGCTCTTGACATTTGCTGTTTGATTCCTTGAGTTCATCAAGGGCCGTTCTCAATTTAGCCTGCAACTCCTGAGTAGTAGCCTTACGGGTCATCACAGGCATGGTTTCAGGAAATAGAACTGAAAGTAGAAGTACAAAGAACGGTGAGAACTAATTGGATGGATAAAATTATGAAAACTAGAATTGAAAGGAGAAAATAAGAATAGTCAGGAATATAATTATGATTAATAAACAAGTAACTGAGGTAGGTTTATGAGTATTACACAAAAATACTTGAATAATATGATTAAATTAAGGATAAATTTACATAAATTCCTTGTCCTATTCTTTTATTTTTATTTTATTTCTTAAGTGGGTAGGACAATTGGCTTAAAATTATAAGACTTATCTGACTAAAAAAAGCCAAAATTTATAAAGAATAATCAACTTTCTTAAATGTTATAGTGGTTTTAGTTGATTAAAAGACAAATAGTTACTTAGATCAAACTACACAATTACAAATTTAACTAATGACACAATTAACACTGAATCTAACTTTAACACACAAAAGAGTGCAAGATTAATCAGAACAATGAACTTAGTTCATGAGAGCTTTTAATTCACTAATGTGCGCTATTAATACATTAAGTGGAAACAAGTTTATACTCCCCAGATATATCCGCAGGAACATCAGCTGTTCGTATTAGGTTACCGGTAGACGTATGCAACGAAACACTATGATTTACTATTTATGATTTTGTTTTTGCATGAAAACATTAATCCTGGTTATTTATATACTTATTTGGCATTTAATTACACTAATACAAGTTTTTTACACTTAAAAATTAATTAAAACTAATTTTAAATTACGGAACAAAATTTTGACAAGTCACTCAACCGGTGTTGCCCTACCTAACCTACAAATCCTTGCTAACAGCATATCTATAACAAGGAATATTTTTTACCGGGGCATTTTTTTTTAGTACATTTTATTTATTTTTGTGTAAATTGAGGAAACTTACATGGCAACACGGGAGCGCCGGCGGCGACACTCCGGTCGCTTCCCGGGTAGTGACGTCACAAACAAAGAATTGACGATCGATTATAGTATTGATGCCGAAGATGGTGTTGTGTGCATAAAAAAGAAATAATCATTTCTGTTGAACCTCTTGTCAACACTCATTATCCGGTTTCCATTTCCGTTTAGGACCAAAGTACTCATCAAGACGAATCAAATGAGCCCGAATTTGATGTGGTTACGTCGTTTTCTTACAGAGTTCCTATGGCCATCTTTCAGCTTCATCATCAGACCCTGGATACCATCTATAGGCAAAGTACTCATCATGACGGATCATACGAGCCTAATCTTGATGGGCTTATGTCGTTTCATAACGGAGTTCCTAAGGCCACCTTCCAGCTCCATCATCAGATCAGCTCCATGTCATCTGTATATTGTACTATCACGCGATATACTTAAAAAAATTCAATTCAATCGGAAATCGGGAAGTACGTCAAATTAAACATGCAAGACTTCATGGACGTCGCGTGATTTAGCAATTAACGTGAAAAAAGAACCAAATTACTGAACCGATATTGATGGAATTTCTATGAGACCAATCGAGAAGTACTCGTATATTTATTCATATAAGGGAAAAAAAATCAAATCGGTTAAGAAATGACGGAGTTATGAGGAAACGAACACAAAAAAAAATAAAATTAAACCGAATTGAGAACGTCCTCCTTTTTGAAGAAAGTCGGTTAAAAAAGGAGTATGGGCACCGAAGTATTTAATTGAGTTTTTCCACCAAGAAATTCTCAGTAGCAGCTACGAAGTCTGAATTCCTGCCCGGTTGATGGTAATAGGCTAGCCTCCTATTTCAAACAAACATTAAACATAAATAAAAATGCCTCCTATTTCAAACAAACATTAAACTTAAACATAAATGGCGAAATGTGGGTGTACTATTAGGTACACCTCTGTCATCAGGAATTACAGGCCGGATGTTATATTAGTTCAACATCCCGCCTAAGGTCAAGCTTCACTCATCTGTCTACCGAATAATCATCTGCCTAGCCTTTTTCCGACTGTGTTGGGGTCAGCTTCCTGTCAAACCAGATGCAGCTGAATACCAGTACCAGTACTTTATATGCGACTGCCTATCCGACCTCCACAACCCAATTAGTACTGGGTAATACTATACCCCTTGATAAGGCTGGTTTTCAAAGATCTACAAATGACAGCCGGGACCAACGGCTTAACGCGCTTCCCGAGGCGCGGAGGAGACTCGGTATGTAATGGGTGGGTCGCCCGTACACAGAGCAACCCAGGCAAGCGCGGCAAAACCATTTTTTTTTGCAATCTTAAGACTTACATTAACAAATATAATATTGCGAATGGGTGGCCTGATAAAATTAAGTCGAGGCTACCTTTTGATAAAATTTACGGATGTAATGTGTTTTCCAAACCAAACGAAATCAAAATTTAATGAAACTACAAAGCATTAGGGCCAAGAACCTGTTAAGCTGTCTATCTTTTTGCCCCTACTACAGGGTTGTAAAGTGAATAGACGAAGGGCTTGCATGGACAGTATTTTTTACATAGCTCTGCGTCTACGCATGATTTTTTATGCCCGTTCATCAGAGTACTTAGAAAGTATGCGCTTCGGCAATCGTGGTCTATCTTCGGAAGTCAAGCTCGGTTCTTCTTTTCTTTCAAGCTTTGTTTTATCAAATGATTCACACCCTGGTGGCTACGTTAATCGCGGTGATAGTAAGTCCTCTATAGCAGGTGCAAGTGTCAGGGATACTTTGGACTCTCTATTGCGTTGAAAAACCAAACTTAGAAGTTTTGCATCTGTGGGGATCACACTGCGACGACGTTCGTATTGATTCGGAAACATGAAGATTACCGAACCGCATACTCTTTCTGGTTCTATGACTAAATTCATAGCACAAATCCAAGCGTTTACAGTATTTTTCATTAACAGGGCTTTTGCATATTCTCACTTTTTATTTCCATCGGCTGATTAAACTCTCAGAGTTGAAAGACTTTTTTTTTTTTTTAAGGATACTCAGCGACGAGACCATGTATTGCATCTATTTGCTTTGTTCTTAAAATTCTTTTTAACGTGTCGATGGCATTCTAAATTTATAAAGGGTGTAAACAGACTCTTGACGAAGCCAAAAGGCACTTGTTCTCCCCGTCATTGCGATAATTTTTTTGTTCTAGACCATACCTGGGAACCTTCTATTTACATAGATATTGGGGGTCAAAGTTCCAACTTTTTCACAAGTTTTTTTTTTAAATACATGTTTTTAATCTAAGGTTTTTACTTTAAACACCTCCAGGACCCCCTTACTATTCAATCCATCCATCAGCACCATGTTTTGAGAAAGTTATATTGAGTCCTATCGTAAAACGTGATTTTTCAGCTCAAAAAAAAAGTCGTTTCCCAGCACTAATTTTTGCGTAAAGTTACTTAGTTTGATGTACAGAATGCTTGGTTGACGGCTTCGTGAAGAGTCTGTTTACACCCTGTATAATTATTGAATATATATAATTTAATTTGGACTGCAACAGTCGGGACCCATATTGGATAGAATGATTTTGGTCTAGATTATTTATTTTTTAAATTTACCTTTTTTTATTTTACACCTTTTAGTTACATGGTCATGATATACCATTTTAAAATACTCATCATGAGCCCTTTAATTTTATACCCATATAGCAGTATCCAAAGTAAGATAAGTTAATTCAATAAATCCGTGCAGCAATTTGGAAGATATTAGGTAATAAAGAATATTACATGCATACATACATACATACAAGATACGCGCGAAAAACATAACCCTTCCTTGGCAGTCGGGTAAAAAGGCACTAGTAGTGTCAAACTCTGCCTAAATAAGTTCTGTCGACGAATCCTACTTTGGTGAAAGATTCTGTGGTCGATTCACTCATGAATATCGACGAAACGTTTGTAGTTGACAGGTTCTGTCATTGAACATCTCATAAACGAAACATTCTGTCGGCTGCTCATTCGGTAAAGAAACGTTTGTCGGCGATTTCTGACTTTTTTACTACTCCAACCTGGGTTGGTACCTTAGGAGTTTTTGATCAATATTAGAAACAGGATCGATTGGCAAAAAATATGTTTTGTTATAATGGCTATTTTCTTGCTAACTGTAGCAGGGGGTGGACAGCGGGAATAATTGTACATTTTGTAAAAAATCTGTGAATGGTGATTAAAATTTTACAAAAAATTGTGGATATTCTTAAGGCCATTTTCGTGTAGCTGCAAAATCAAAATCAAAGTATTTATTTCAAGCAGGCCAGCTACAGGCACTTTTGAATTTTCGAAACAAAGACTACATACATTGCAAAGATTCAATCTTCAGCAGCTCCAACAATACTGTTTAATGCTATACATTTATGCGCCCCTGTGCTTGTAGAGTAGGACCAGCATTGAGCCAAGCATTTTTATCAGCGATATAGTCGTCCAACTTGTAATATGCTTGCTTACATAGTATGCGTTTAAAGGCGCATACCCACCGCAACGCACGGATAGGCTACGCACGTGTGTAAAGACGAATACCCACCCCGGCGCACAGATAGGCTACGCACGTGTGTAAAAACGAATACCCCCCGCGGCGCACAGATAAGCTACGTACGTGTGTTAAGCTTCGCTTTGCAAGAAAATGTATCTGATTGTGTCCACTGCAAACCACGGACACGCTATGCATCAATTGAAGTCATCAGTACATACGTGGCTTGCTCGAATAAGGCGCTCCCATAGCTCAACGCTGTTCACGCTGTGCTTGCTGTACACGCTATACACGAATATGAACCCACGACTATGCCGCGGTGAGCCACGTACTCGTATGCTACAGTTGTACATAGTTGTGTGTGTGTAGCGAGTACTGCAGTGGAAAAGTAGAGCCACGTTGTCAAACAAATGAATCCACGCAGCTAACGTGCGCCGCGTGCCCTTGCACAACATGCACCGCGGTGGGTTTGCGCCTTAATGCAAGTTTGCGTTTGCAAGCCGTACTAACCATAATAGATACTCTACATGGTACTCACATTTACAAAAACTGAAATAATGCTTCAAAATATAAAACAACTAGCTGTTACCCGCGACTTCGTACGCGGTAGGTTCACAATTCGCATAAAATGGGTTTTTTTGGTCAGGAGGAAACTCCAGTTTTTTGTTTACCTGGTATCTCTAGTATTCCAATATTATGCGGCACACCCACGTCCACCACAGCTTAGCCTACTCTTATTTGGAAGGTATCACAGCCATGTGTCTCTGTGCAAAAGCGTATCAAATTCTGTCCCAGGGTTCTCTATTTATTTTACGTCGAGTAGGTCTACTTACTTTTTTTATTTTTTTGGTTCGCTACAGCTTAGTTAGTTCAAGTAAAAGTTATTAGGTTAAGTTAGGTTCGATGGTCGGGAGCGCAGAGTCGTGGGATGCGGTGATCTCCTTCTGTGAAACTGTCATTTCACAGAAGGAGGCTGCGGAAAGAATGAGGGAGGTCGAGACCACTCTCCCGACCCGCAGCAGACGTACCGGGCGTCGGCGCAGGGCGGACAACGCCGTCTTCCAGCCCCCCTAAACGGGTCCAGAGGGACGGCGGACTTGGGGACGTTCGCCGCCCCCCATATAACTGGACCCGAGGCGGTGGCGCGTAGTGTTCCGCGCGCGCCCCTATTAGACGTCACGGGGGGAGTACACCACACTCCTCTCGCGGACAAGAGGAGGCCCGCAGACGCGGGCCGGCACTAGCCGGGGATCGTGGAAGGCACACTAGTTCCCATGATCCCCGGTGCAAGTGTGAGAAGGGAACACCGAGGTGGTTTTTAGTCAGTCGAGTCTGACAGACCCCTCCACCCGCCCCAGGGCGGAGGACATCCATGAGGATTTTCCAGCCCGGACCAAAAAAAAAATAGCGTTAGGTTGGGTTGGGGTTAAAGTCAAAGTCAAAGTCAAAACGTTTATTGCGAACTAAGTGTACAATATGGTGTTACGCTGTTTTAGTTCAAGACTTAGCAGCCTTTTACAAGCATTGCAATAATTATCATCTAAATTAGAATGCATAAACATTGTTATTAACTATTATTTACTTTTATATACAATTAAAATAGAGAAATGATTAATGTTTATTATAATTACTTATGTCAAAATTAAATGTCAATCAAATTCGGTAATATATATTATGTCATCCTTTTCAGGTAGTGTTAATTTTAATTTTTATAAGGATTTAAATAGGATAGACTAAATCTTATTGTTTGTATAGGACAGATCGCCACTTTTATACATGAGAGGAAATCGTTATTTTAAGCTAGACTCTAAATATTGTTTTACTGAGTAGAAACATTTTTGGATAAGGTATAGTTTTAGCCTTTTCTGGAATATTGTTACTGATTTTTCAGTTTTAAACATGTTGGGCAGCTTATTATATATTTTTATTGCCATATAATATGGGCTATTGCTTAACATTTTAATTCTTGAGGATGGAGCGCATAACCTCTTTTTATGGCGAGTGTTGACGTTGTGTGTATCTTCAACTTTAGTGAACTTGTCGATATTTTTAAAAACAAATACGCAAATGTCAAGTATGTTGTAAGTTAGGGGGCGGGGGGGGGGGGTGTGTACCTACGACGTACGTCTTTCTACATCGTTCTCGTCGTTCAGTACTCGTCCAGATAACCAATGAGTCCGTGTCTGGAGAAGACCAGGAGACCGTGAAAGGCAAAGAACTGCCACTGGAACAGTTCAGCAAGGCGGGAATTCGGTGCCCTTTTGGGGTGGTATTATGATTGGAGCTAGAACGCCTTTGATCTCGTATCGAGGCTCCATGACAGCAGACATGTATAGAGGAGTTGCTATTGATGGAATTGTGAGACCATTCCGAGTAAACCATGGGTACCAATTTGTACTGGTCGATGATAATGCGCCCGCCCATCGAGCTCAACGAGTCAATGCTGCTCTCAGAGAATACAACATCACAAGGTAACATTATTAACATTTATTGTAACACTAGCTTCTGCCCGCGATTTCGTACGCGGATCCTGTTGCTTATGCTAGAGACAACGGGGTCGTCAAATCGAAGATCTAAAACGTCTGATGTAGAATTCTAAGGCCCGGGGACGGGAAAACAACGGGATGAGCGAGACGATTGGAGACGTTCCAGATCTTTCATTTTTTGTAAATCCACAGGAAATGCCCATCAGACTGAACAACTTTTGCTAAGACGTCATTCCTTAATATGTTATAATGTCGCTGGGCTTTGGAATTCCACAACAGGTGTTCTAGATCTTCAAATTTATTCTTACAGCAGAAAATGCTCTTCACGTGGAATCATTTTTGCTATGGCACCATTTTTATAAATATCTTATACTTTAGCTGGTCTGTTGCGGTTCTGCATCAGGTGTTCCATTTTCCAAAATAAATTATAGCCTATATGATGCCCAGACTTAATACCTATCCAACAAAAAACTTTTCTTCCCGTTATTCCGCAGCGGATCCCAAGGATGTACCCTTTTGATCCGCTGCGGAATAACGGGAAGAAAAGTTGAATTAACAATATATTGCAAATATAACTTTAAAAAAATTTCTTTATAAACTATATTTGGGGTTTTTCCTTCAGGAGCTAATATATAAAGACCGGAAGCGTTGCTGACCCTTGAAAAAGCAACATAAAGTTGGCCATGAGAAAAACAGCCGGTTGTCAGGTCAACACCAGCGGTTTTAAACGTCTGCCCTTGTGACTTGTTTATTGTCATGGCAAAGCATGTAGTCACAGGGAACTGTGTGCGCTTAAATTGAAAGGGGAAATTGTTGGGGATGAGTGGTATGCGCGGTATGAACACAGTCTCACTGGCACCACACCCAGTGAGTATTGTAGCAACAATTATATTACGCGGTAAAGCGTTGACAATAAGACGGGTTGCACAGTTTTGGCGGAGTTAAATTTCGCATCAGCATTATGGGAACACCGACTTTAAGTCTTATTTTATGAGCAGGGAGACCACTCGCTGTAAGTGAATTGAGAAACTCAACTGGGTAATTAGTGGCGTCGCGCGTCGTCCTGATCGACAACACTGTCGAAAGAAGTGTAAACCACTTCATCCCCTACAATATCCGCCAAATTTTTTTTATTAATTTTTGCAGCTTGATCATTTTTTGGGGTCAATATAGCGCGTTCGCATAACCATGAATTTTCTTGGTTTAGTATACTCTGAATGTTCCCAAATACCGATCGTATCAGTTCCTCTTCAGAGGCAACAATTTTTCCAAGTATTTCAGGAACATTCACCAGACCATTCTCTTCAGGAAGGAGACCTTCCCCAACTTTCAATATTACTCCCGAAAACTCTTGGGCATGTGAATTACCGCCAAGTTGGGCTCTCATATTTATGGATAACTAGCACTTCGCCCGCGACTTCGTCCGCGTGGATTTCGAAAATACAGCCCATAAGTATTACTCGATTTTGTAGCTTTCTAAAGGTGAAAGAAATTCATTTAATTTAAGTCTGGTAGGCACCTAATGAAATTAAATAGGTATTTAAATTAAAACTGCTCTGTTAAGATTTTTTTAGGTTGTTTCATTTTCCGGTAACAAAATAATCTGATTTGCGGGTGATCCAATTCCTGATAAACCGCCCATTATAACTGCCCATGGATAAAATATTCTTTTCTTAGGTAAATCAACCAATGAGAATGTTTGTCACTGGGACTTGTTAATAGTAAACAGGGCAAATTATGTTTTATGGGAAACTGGAGTTGCTTGAATTATGTATATAAGCAGGTCCGTAGAAATCATTGGAATTCTCGTGATCTGCGCCAACTGGCCAGCTCCTGGTCCGATGAGAATAGTCGCTACAGTTGTTAAGTTATCTTTTATTAGTAGCATTGTGCCAGTGCACTTATAAGGAGGGCTTAAATTTCTTAAAAGCACGACAGGCGTTCCGATTTTCAATAGCAGTTCGTAAGGTGGCAGGCCAGAGATGGATAAAGGGAGATCAAAAATTCTTGCGGACAGTGGACTGCATCATCGATATTACACTTGTGTAAAATTAGTTTATTGATGTTTTTGATTATTGACTACCTCGTTGGTCTAGTGGTCGAAAGCACGACTGCTGAGCATGAGGTCTTGGGTTCGATTCCCGGATTCTCATTGGGTTTTTCTATCAGGAATTTCTCAGTAGCAGCCACGGAATCTGGATTTGTACCCGGTTGATGGCAATAGATTCACCCTCTATAACATGGAACTTAGCATAACTGGCGAAATACAGGTGTACTATTAGGTACACCTCTGCCTAACCCTTCGGGGATTACAGGCGTGATGTTGATTGTATCGTTCTTAGGTGAGACGATAGCCCTTGAACAAAGTCAATGAATATCTCTATCTAGTAAATATTCAAGGTCAGGATATACTGCATCTATTATATTCTATCTAGTTACTGCAAGCTGTGAACTATCCTACCCAGACTCTCTTTTATAACGATTTCCGCCGCGTTAGCGCCCAAGGTTAGAGAAGAAAAAGACCCGTCTCCAACTTTGAGCAGCTATTGTGGAAAATCGTTAACCATATTTCCGAAAAGATGAGCTCTCATGTTAGTACGTAAATTAAAATTTAATTTATACTCCATAGGGGCGATGATTTTAGACATGCTTTAATGATGTCCGCACGTGTCCCTTTTGTGACGACGGAAAGTGCCTGACGAAAGTCACCAGCAAACATAAAAGTTACACCACCCACGACAGCGACTGAGTTTCTCAAGTCCTTAAGTGTTCGATCCACTGCTTCAAAATGAGCTTGACTCATGGTACATTCTTCCCATATGATCAGTGACGTAATCTTATAACAACTGACCAAGGTATGTTCTAATGCGGTTCGTGAATTTTGGATGGCATTTTGCGATTTACTAATTTTATATTATCTTCGAAACTATTTAACCGATCGGCAAACTGTAAAGGGCTAATCTTATCTCTTTGATATCCTTGAGATCATAAAAAAAAAAATTTCTATAAAGTTGAATATTTTGTTGTTTAAAAAATCGTTTAAACCTAAGTATGTCGAAAAATACTTTTTTAATACACAAAAGCTACTATATCTGCTAAAATATAAAAGATAGGAATATGGTGTCACGGACTTTTTTGTAGAACTATTTAAAACGGACAACATTTTACAGACTATTTTAATTTTACAGATTTATATAAATACTATTTTAATTTGTCATTAAGAAACTCATTAACAGAATAATACTTTGTCATTCAATTTTAAAAAGCTTACGTTTAGACTCCTTCATGTTGTTGCTTGATATAACTTGATCAGGCAATTTGTTGTAAAGTTTTGGAGCCATTGCATAGGAATGAACGCGTTCTTGTATAGGAATTTGGTTTTAGTACATAGCGGGTGCAGCTTTTTTGAGCGCCGTTGACTTTCGACAGATTTATATAAAGACATGTTTTTTACAAAGATACAGGCTTCAAAAATATAGAGAGATGGTACAGTCAATATTTTTAAGTTTCGGAAATGTTTAAAATCTGTTCGTTGTAATTTACATATAGCTCATACTAATATGAGAATACATTTTTTCTGTGCTATCAAAACCTCCTTTACCTTAGCAGCATTACCCCAAAAGATAAGACCATATCGCAAAGCAGAGGCGACATAACCATGATAAGCTGCCAGGAGCGCTGCCTGATTCGCTATTTTCCTTAGCATATTTAGAGCATATGAAAACTTACTGAGATTCCCACATACATTATCGATTTGCGTCTTCTATGACATATCGCTATCAATATGCAGTCCAAGAAATTTTGTTACAGTAGTTTCATGTATTTGGTCACCTTTGTATGTTACCTGAACATCTGAGAGTTTGTTTTGTCGAGTTTTAAAAGTCATCAATTTAGTATTAGCTAAGTTAATTTTGAGGTTATTAGCGTTCAGCCAGTCAACAATTGTAACAAGACTATTGTTAATGTCATCTTCTATTTCTTTGGTACTACCAGTGTTATATATAACCATGCTGTCGTTGGCAAATAAGCACATTTGGTGAATGATAACTTGGGGAAGATCATTAATGTAGCAAATGAACAGCAATAGTCCAACCACAGAACCCTGCGGAATACCGTAACGGAGATCTCTAGAGCTAGACGAGTGTACTACTTCATTCTTGGACTTTATATCAACTTAAGTAATCTGCGTTATTTGTTTTCTGTCCTCCAAATAAGATTGCATGAGATTCAACACGTTACCTCTGATACCGTATCTATTTAACTTACTGCAGTACCTCATGGTCTACATAATCAAACGCTCTGGTCATATCCATATACATTGCCATTACTGGTTTCCTTTTATCCATATTGTGATGTACTTTTTGAAGAAAATTGTATATGGCCATATTGATGGTTTTGTCTTCCTAAAACCCATTTGTTCAGTGCAAAAAATATTGTGTTTTTCAAAGTAATTTTAAATACCATTATAAATAACTCTCTCAAAAATCTTTGAGAAAATCGGTATAAGAGCTACTGGTCTATAATTACTTATAATTGTTTTGTCATCTTTTTTATGTAATGGCTTGACAATTGACAACTTTAACTTTTGCGGAAAAATACCATTTTGAATACAGCTATTTATTACGTCACTTAATATCGGTGCTATAAGAGGAGCCACTGCTTTAACTACTCTTGTGTCAATGTCATCATATCCTGTACTATTGGTGTTTTTAAGGTTATTAATTATAGTCAAAATGTCCTGTGGTATGGTTGGTTCCATAAAAATACATTTATGAGATCCTATTGTATTAAAATAAAATTGTTATTAGTTGGAAAATTAGTGGTATTCGGTTGAACTGAGTACACAAAATAATCATTAAATTGCTGTGCTATCATTTTAGGTTCTGTTATATATTTATCATTAACTTTAATTACACGTATATTGGCTTTAGGAATGTTGGCTTTCATACTATTTATGACCTTCCAAGTTGCCTTGGATTTGTTGGTGCTTGTTCCAATAAAATAGCTATTTTGAGCTCGTTTTGTTAATTTCATTACTTTTGATATCTTTTTGAGAATGTTTCAAAAGCTATTTTTGAATCCCTGTTTCGTGTTAGTCTATACTGCCACAATAAAGTTCGTCTTCTCTTACTACAGCGCTTTATTCCCCGCGTGATCCACTTGGGCCTCATAACTGTTGATATTTTACGTTTGATTATTGGGAAACAGAGAGCGTAGAATAATTTAAACAAATCATAAAATGAGTCAAAGCTTTTTTTTTTTTTACGGATGGGATATCATCAAATGACTTCTCCTGCTCTGGGCAGAGTGAAAGGGGGTGTCAGACTTGTATTGACTAAAACCCATCCATGTTCCTTCCTTGCCCTTTGTGTTCCAGGGCAGCGGTATCTCTTTCGAACAGCCCGCAGCCCTGGCAGGCATCGGCCCTTGCGGGCCCCTCCCTGTTTGCTGACATCTCTTCATCACGGCCTGTCGTCAAAAGACGGACGGACGGCGAGCTAGCCCATTACTCGCCGTCCACAGGTCCGCGTCTACGGTGGCCGGAAGCCACCACGTGACCCCCGAATGAGTCAAAGCTTTCATTTGCATTATCCGATTCATAAACTTCGGAGAAACTGAGACTGGAAATACATTTCCTAAAAAGATCAATGTTTTCCTTGCTGAATCACGCTTATTAACATAGTAGTATTCTAAAATACATACGTATGTTCACTGTACAGGAAACTTCATCATTTGTGCTGTGTGGTCAGACACACCTAGGTCCAATATTTCACTCTTGCGGCGTCGTACATTGTGAAGAAAATTGTCTGCACAAGTACCGCTACTAGACCAGGGCCGAAGGCTTCAAAAATGGAAAAAATGAAAAAAAATTACAGTAAGATGAAACCCATTAGAAAAGGAGGGGAATATGGAAAAATAAATTACGGTCGATCCGAGTTCGGGAAGTGGGAGGGGGTGAGTTTTTAAGGGTAAAAAATGGTTTATCTTGATTTCTGGCAAAACTACAAGTCCTATGGAAAAAAGTTAAATGGCAAAGTTGTAGGTAATAAAAAGATCTACAACTTTTGTATTTGCAATTTTTTCACATAACCTCAAAATTTAGGTGAAAAATTCAAGTTTTTGGTTTTTTATTTATATCTTTTTCAAAAATTTTTTTTTCTACGAAATTTGGTGAAAACTTACCTTATTATGTCCCAAATACACTGTAATTTATTTGATTTAAAATATTTATTTTTTCGACTTATTTTAACTTAATATCAAAAAAGCATCCTAATTTTCAATCGAAAATTCTGACGTCAAAATATCAGCTTTTTCCAAAAAGTCTAGGGGCTTTTTGTTCGTTGAAATCTCTACTTTCTGATGGTGTAAAAAAATATACATTACTATAGTAAATGTTCTCAGAAAATGCAAAAAATTGAAAAAATAACTCAACTTCGAAAAAAATTTTTTAATCATTGTGCACAATTTTGAGCTATTTAATAAAATGTATACTTTAATTACTCAAAAAACGTAAGATTTCATGTTACATTGATAAACGAAAAAATTGCAAATCGAAATATACTACTATTATATAACAAACAAATAAGTTAATATTTAATAAGACATCTACAATATTTAAAAAAAGTTGTAGAATCTTCTTTAAATAATATTTGTAGATGCCTATTCATTGCTGTTTTAAGATAATTTATATACCTGAGTGACCTACGGTAAATTCTAGCCCATTGTAAAGTATTTCATAGAGAAGTGGGGACGGACCTAGGAGGGTCTGGGCCTTACAACATACCTGCTATTTTAGGTAGCTCAAAATTACAATTTATGTGTTACTTTAAGCTCTTCGAGCTTAAAAATATAGCTTTTCTATGCTGTTGAGTGAAGTTTCATAGAGCAATATTTTTTTAATTTTCAATTTTCACTAACTTTTGAATGAATCAACCGATTTTCAGGCGGTTGGCAGCATTTGACGCAATTTTTCAGTTTCACGAAGAATCTTCAAGTTTGAATTAATAAAACTAGGAAATTTGGAGTAATTCACACTTTTTTCGGTTTTCTTTCGTTCATGATATCTCTTGAACGAATTGACCAATTTTGACCGGCTTGACGGCGATCGACGTAATTTTTTCATGCTAATAGCTAATTAGTCTTTGAAATTGATCAGTGCAGCTGTTTAAAAGTTATTCCAAAAAAAACTACTTTCAAAAAAAAAAATTGTTTGTTTTTTATATTTTTCAAAATTTCTTGAAATCTATCGGTCCGAATCGGTTCACATTCACAGGAAATCTAAGTTTGAGGGAACTCTTTAGAACGCCGTTTAGTAGATTCCGATCGGTTTAGTCGTTCAAAAGTTATAAGCGAGTCACATAGTCAAACACATACACACAAAAGCATAGAAAAGCTATCTTTTTAAGCTCGAAAAGCTTAAAATAACAAATAAATTGTAATTTTGAGCTCGAGGAGCTCAAAAATATCATTCATGCAATCTTAAGCACCTAGCTATGGAATTAGTGGGTGGTAATTTTTTTTTAATATTTTCTTTACTTGCATCTTTCCTATAAAAAATATCGGCCAAATTTGACAAATTTTTCGCGTCCAATAATGAATTAACGACACTTATCTTTCCTTTTCCGGCAAATCCAGATGTTGTATCGCAACGAAATAGCAGGTATTTTGTAAGGCCCAGACCCTCCTAGGTTCGTCCCCACTTCTCTATGAAATACTTTACAATGGGCTAGAATTTACCGTAGGTCACTCAGGTATATAAATTATCTTAAAACAGCAATAAATAGGCATCTACAAATATTATTTAAAAAAAACTCTTAGAATTTTTGGAAAAAGCTGATATTTTGACGTCAGAATTTTCGATTGAAAATTAGGGTGCTTTTTTGATATTAAGTTAAAATAAGGTTAAAATAATAAATCAAATAAATTACAGTGTATTTGGGACATAATAAGGCAAGTTTTCACCAAATTTCGTTGAAAAAAATTTTTTTTTGAAAAAATATAAATAAATAACCAATAACTTGGTTATTTGAATTTTTCACCTAAATTTTGAGGTTATGTGAAAAAATTGCAAATACAAAAGTTGTAGATCTTTTTATTACCTACAACTTTGCCATTTAACTTTTTTCCATAGGACTTGTAGTTTTGCCGGATATCAAGATAAACCATTTTTTACCCTTAAAAACCACCTCCCCCTCCCACTTCCCGAACTCGGATCGACCGTAATTTATTTTTCCTTTCATTTTTATCATATTCCCCTCCTTTTCTAATGGGTTTCATCCTACTGTAATTTTTTTTGGTTTCAGAAATTATCGACCCTGGTCTATACTAGGACGCGTAGGTTGTTTAATTTCTATATAGAGAATAAATTCCTTTAAAAGATGTTTAAATAAAGTAGAGTTTTCGGCAGCACGTCAATGTTAAAATCACCGCAGATTATTATTTTTCGATTATTTTTGTAGCAGAACTTTCGTAATAAGTAGGTTAAATTATTAAAGAAAAGATTAACGTTGCTTTGATTCGGAACTCTATATATACGCAAAATTATAATTTTATGGTCAGTCAAATCCACCGCGCAGCATTCAAATACGTTGGGAATGTTAACACTTTTAACTAAATTATTAACACTTAAAACTATTTCTGCGTAACCAATGTGATTGTTTATCAGTATGCATGAGCCACCATTTCGCTTTTGTCTTGTGAAGCATGTAGCCAAAGTATAGTTGGGGATGTTCGAAAAGTCGACGTCACTCTGCTTCATATTATGTTCCGTAAAACAGAGAATGGTGCCGATTCCCTTGTTTACAAACTAAACCAAATTTAAGTTCAGTGCATCTTTTTCTTTCTATTTCATTAAGAAAAGGACAGAAGATACATTTTAGTTTAGTCCTGTCAAATTAACCAGAGCCTGACACAAGTTTAGACGTGGTTAAAAAGTTGACAACTAAAATTACATCAAATTACGTCAGGTGCTGACTAATTTGACAGGACTAAACTAATATTTATCTTCTGTCCTTTTCATAATGAAATAGAAAGAAAAAGATGCACTAGCTTAAATTTAGTTTAGTTTGTGAACAAGGGAATCAGCACCAATATCAACGCATTTCCCACTGTTTGCGAAGGAATTCAAATGTTCCGTTATTATATCACTCTTTGCTAGTAAACCGTTTATGTTCTGGTGCAATATGCATAAGCTGTCGTAGATGAAAAAAATGCTGATCAATGTCAGTTGTACATGAACGGTAAGAATTAGGTGAATCGCAAATTAAAGGAACTTTTAATGATGTTTCGTTCGTATTTGCATTAAAGTTAGTATAAGCATAGCTTTTTAAATCACTGAAAATACTTGCGATTCCGTGGTTACTGATTAGACCACTATGTCTTTGAAACATGGTATAATCACACGACAAGTTTAAATTTGAGTCAAATAGTGTGGCAAAATTATAATTTTGTATATCTTAATATAGAAGGCTATTAAACTGTTATTAGTCTGTCGAAAGTCATTTTCTCCGATAAATATTTTACAATTATCCATTTTCGTGTAATCAGTTCGTTTAGTTTGAATGTTACTTATTCCACGATTTGGTAAAAGGTAGTGACATATTTGGTGACACGTAAAAGTGTTTTCCGCTATAGGTAATAATATATTTTTCGTACCACTTGCTCAAAAAAGTGACATAATATGCCACAAAAAGCGAACATAACAATAGTCATTTTTAATCTGTTTAAAACAGGGAAAGAAAATTGTACTGAATTTCATTCATTCTCTAGGGAGAGAATGTGATTTAAATTTGGAATACTTACCGAAATTTATACTGAAAAGATGTATAATGCTTTATATACTAACTCAATGGTGTAAACACAGATGTAGTGTTTACACCATTGAGTTTGTATATAAAGCATTATACATCTTTTTGAAAAAGGAATATGCATTTATTATGCAGTTATGATTATTAAATAAAATTACGAAAACCGACGAGGCCGTATGGCTTGATGCCTTTGCTTTTCCGACAAAAAAATATTAGTCTAGGAATTTGCCGCGTTTTTGTTTTCTTCAAATACATAAACATTAAGTTTATTTTAATTTATTTTTATAAATAAGTTAATGTTCTAAAAATACGTTACGATGTTAAATCAAAGCGACAGTGACAGTGAATTGTCGTTCCATCAGTGCAAATGCTGCCGCAATTATAAATAATTTGCTTCCAACAGAATCCAAGGAAAATTATTTAAAAACTTATGAAGAATTTTCAACGTGGCGAAGTGCGAAAGGCCTATCAATTTCAAAATCAGTACTTCTTGTCTATTTTGATAATTTATCCAAGACAAAGAATCCGAATACACTTTGGTGCATATACTCAAAACTGAAAGCTACAATAAATATATATATATATATATTAATGATATATTAATGAATATTAATATATCTTGGGACAACCAACACACCGCCATCTGATCCCAAACTAGGCAGAGCCTGTACTATGGCAACCAGACAACTGATAAACATACTTATATATTTCTAAATACATACATATTATAGATAAATTATACACCCAGATACAGAACAAATAATCGTACTCATCGCACAAAGATTTGTCCTGTGTGGGAATCGAACCCACGACCTCCGTCCTAGCAGTCAGGGTCACTAACCACTAGACCAACAGGCCAATCAAAAACACCAAACATAGCATAATAACACAAACACAAACACAACATTGAAATAAGCATCAAACACAGCATTGAAATATATACATTCACGAAATTACTGGCTTTTTTAAAAAGAAAATCAGAAGGGCATTGCGCAAAGAAGTCTAACATTTTTACGACTCAAAATGTGGAAAAATTTCTTAATGAAGCTCCTGACGAAATTTTTCTGGCCACAAAAGTAAGTATACATGATTTAACTATGAATATTTCGTATCTTAGTAATGGTAATTATTCTATATATTTACCTGTTTTTTATCTTTGTTATAGGTGGCCTTAATTTTTGGACTCAATGGTGCTTGCCGCGGATGTGAACTTGTAAACTTAAAGGTGGAGGACGTTGAAAATCATTCCAATGAGTCACTGCTGATTAATGTAAAGGAAACTAAGACAAAGAAAAATCGGTTATTTATTGTACAAGGACAATATACGAAAATCATTCATAAATACCAAGCATTACGTCCCACCAACATGGAAAACAATAGATTTTTTATAATCTATCGGAATGGGAAATGTACTCGACAAGCCATCGGCAAAAATAAAATTATCAATATGCCAAAAGAAATTGCTAAATATTTAAAACTTAAAGATGTTGAACTCTACACCGGTCACTGCTTTAGAAGAACTTCAGCGACTTTCTTGGCGGATTCAGGGGCGGATATTACGTCAATAAAAAGACACGGTGGTTGGAGCTCTGATAGAGTAGCTGAGGGTTATATCGAAAGCTCAATGGCGAATAAAACCATTGTTACGTACCCCACTTGTTTCCGAACGCAGTTTTTTGTGACGTTTTCATTCAGCTGTCACTGTCAAGTTAGTTGTCTCTTGGCTTTTGTTGAAAAAACGTATTGAACAAAAGGTAATTTGGAATTTCGTTGAGAAAATTGTAAATCCATTTGAATCTGGGTTGCTTTCGGAGTTATTGTTTATAATTGAGTTTATTTGGCCTAACCCCCCTTGTTGAGTGTAAAATACCGGGCTAGTTAGTGCTTGTTATAAAGACGCGCCGCCAACGGTCGCCGAATTGTTTACGCGTGTCTAATCGAATATTTGCTTTGAAACATTTGGTGAAAGTGTGAACGACTTGAATCAGACCCTGAGCCGCTTGGGATTGAACAATTGTTGTAGTGCATTCCACGCTGTCACGCGCTGGGCAGATCAGCGTCCTTTGGGAACAACGTGGGATCTGACATCAACTTTTCACACATCACACACACAAGAACACTTACATACATACACAGAACCACCGTGGCCCGACGAAGGAAACCATCACCAGCGCTAGGTATAACGGCAAGCATATTGTTGGTTGGCTCCACGAACCGTGGACGCTCGACGGACCAGAGCTTGCCCTGGTTAGACGTCGAACAACCATTATTATTATTATATTAAGCATATTTTTGTTAATTTGACAATAAATTAACAAAAATATAAAACTTAATCCATCAGAGCCACAACCATCAACTTCCGGCATCTTATCTTCGTCCGTAACTCACGATGCACCACCACCACTATCTCCAACGTATACTATCTACAATGAAACGCAAGTTCCTCAGACGCAAGAACAGAGAAATACTCAAATCAACTCATCAACAATAAATGTACCAAACAAAAATATAGTCTCTCTATCAATAATTGGACCAATGTTTCGAATGTTAACTTTTACTTTTAATTGTCATTATTTTTATTAAATGCTTATCTCATATGATTATTGTGTTAATTTTTTCGCAAATGGTACGAAAAGTAGAGTATTTTCCTCGGTGATAAAGCTGTCTTAGTCTTGGGTGAACTTAAATCCCTCGCTACACTCAGGACTCGTCTTAAATCCCTCGCTTCGCTCGTGATTTAAGTTTTTAACACCCTCGCTACGCTCGGGAGTAAACCTCGAGTCCTTGATTAATTCCGCAGTCCCATATCTTGAGAACTCCTCTTTGTGTTGTGTTAGGTATGAGGATGGGTCGATGATCCGTACGGACAAGTGAAACGATCGCTGGTTAGCAACGCACTGATTTATTGTTAGATGTCGCACATGCATCGCGCGCGAGAGGCGCGCGGGGTGGCTCGCGGGAAGGGGCGCGGTACAGCGGTACACGTATACATAACATTCCTCCCTCTATTACAATACAATACTCTGAACAATGAAGAACCTTAAAACTACAATTAATGCTATGCTATATCCTAAGTATACTAAACAATGCTAAAAGTATTTTTTGAAACAAATTAAGGGGCGTTTCCGTTACGATCTCCCTGTTGTTTCAACAACTACATCATGTGCGTCATCGGTTTACTGCTCTTGCTCATTATCCTGAGAGGGGTTATTCTCCGACCCCTCCGTCAGCAATGACTGCGGCGGCGGTGTCGGAGGCGGCGACGGCGAACGTGAAGGAGGCGACGGCGGCGGTGATAGTGGCAGCGGAGACGGCGAACGTGAAGGGGCTCGGTACAGCGGTACACGTATACATAACATGTTGTCTATGCAAAGTTTCTCTTAGAGGTGTAGATAACTTATTTCTTTTATTTGGCGTTCCAATCTCGCTAGCTAACTTTTTGGTTGCCTTTTCTTACAAGTTTATGTTTAATATTCATAGTCTTCATTCCATTGTTTTCTTAAGTTCTGAGTTTTTAATAGACAGATTATTTATCTCCTCGTGAGCCGCTTGTACCTGTGAAGTAAGTTCATTAATTTGATGTTTGAGGTCCTCCATTTCTTCATTCTCGTCGTTTATAATATTTGGTACGCTATTATTTGTGGCGCCATCTATTGTCGAATCGTTAGAATTCATCAAAAGTTTCTATCGCAGATTCGGATCTTAGTCGACTGCGAAGTGTATAATATTCTCAAAGAAATTCATTCTGCTCTGATGTTTTATAAAGAAATTGGAAAAAACGTTTAGTTGTTTTAGTGGGATTCCAACCCGAGTCCTATAGATTCAACGCGTCAGGCGAGCGGCCGGTGACAGTGGTGCGACGAGTGCCTAAACTTCAGGCACCGGTGGCACTGGGCGGGCCCACGTTTGCCCCGCCAGACTTCAACTCTGACTCCTCTCATGTTTAAAAACACGGAGGTGTCAAGAATCTTGCGCGCGTCCGGATTCCTTTTCAAGATAACGTGGAACACGCAGCCGAGCCGGGACGATCGCCGCGCGCCTTGATGTGGCGCACGTACTCTGGCTCGTGTCCCAACGTTCGGAGCTCCTCCTCGATCTCCTCCGGGGTGGTGTCTGAAGGCTACCCCCTGATGGCCACCTTGAAGCTTCGCTCCGCTGGGAGTGAGTAGGCAAACCAGGATATGCCTTGCTCTCTCTCCAGGACGGTCAGGTACCGCTGGACCAACCTGTACTCCTCCTCGCTCTCAGGCGAGAAGCGTACCCCAGCGCCGTAAGGACGGGCGTTGGGTGGTCGGCCCAGCTGCACAGTGATCGCCCTGAAATGAGCGGCCCATGCCGGCAGCCTCTCCACCACCAGCGGAGGATACCTCCGCCGCTTCTGCGGCTTCGGCTTGGGCTGGTCGGTGGCTGCACTCTCAGCGATAGTCGGGGCTGCGATCTGTGCGAAAGAATCATAAATGTTATGAGAGACACTCACCCCGTATTGTGTCTCCTCGGGACTCATGGGCGTCGTCGTCGGTGACGGTGACGCAGGAGGTGTGCGGCAGGCAACCTCGGCGAACGTGGGCGATACGACACCGCCCAGACCGCGCGGTCGCGCGCGTTCGCGCTGCAGGCGCGGCGGGTCGAGGCCGTATCGTTTCGCCTCCTCTTCTTCTTCCGCATCCGTGCTTCGGCGCCGTCGTTGTGGCCGCGACTCCGACTGGTAGTCGTAGCCACCGTGCAGCGACGGCGTCGGTGAGGCCGGTGGTGTGCGCCGCCTTAACGCAATCGGCCCCAAATCGTACGAGCCCGCGGACGCTACCGACATGCTCGAGCCGGCTTGCGACGAGCATGCCAATGTCGTCGGCGGGACGCGCGCAGTCGCTTCCGTGCTCGGCCCTGCTACCGCTTCCTTCTTCTTCCTCGGCGACCTCTTCTTCTTCCTCTTCGTGGCAGCCTCGTAGAGGAAGGGAACTCTGGCATCCTCCAGCATTGGCCAATCCTCGACATCCTTGGTTGATGATGGCTTCTCTTCAGGTGAAGTGACTCCGCGACCGCAACAGTGCGCAAGGCACCGGGCAGCACAGCAGCGGCAGTACCCCCAGATGGAGGCACTTTTAATAAAAACTTCCTGGCGCTGCGAGGACGATGGTAGCGACACGTCCGAACGCTATGGATCACTGGCGATCCACGTAAAGTTCTTGAATTAGGTCAGCAGGTTCCTCTTGATCTGATAAAGTCAATATGTCGGGCGGTCTGGGCAGGTCCAAAGTTCAATCCTTTGTTTGAGGAACGTACGTTACGAACGGTTAAGGTTTCAATATTTATTTCTGTTTACTTTCGTCACTGTTTTTTCTTGAGTTTAGTCGAAAATCATGCAGTATATCACTGGTAATAGTTTATAGTTACACAGGTGCACAGTTTATGTCACAAGAAGTTTGTGGTCAAAAATGTGTAAGGTTTTTCTTCAGAGTTTTTAAAATTGTTTATAACTTCACTTCTTGTAAATAGTTTTCGTTTATAACGTTGTCACATATGTGTAGGAGTGTCCTTTCACTGATTCACTGTGTTTCATCACTTAATTACTGTTTTTTTATTTATGCACGATTTTAAATTACGGATCTGATGTTTACATGGACGGTTACGTTCCTACATCAGACGTTCCAGATCTTCAATTTTTATACGTCAACAGAGAGTGCTCATCAGGCTGAACCACGTTTGCTAAGACGTCATTCCTATATATATTGGCGGCACGGCTGGCGTAGTGGCTGAGTGATTGACTGCTGCGCTGCGTGTCGCGGGTTCCATCCCCGCACGGAACAAATATTTGTATGACCTACAGATAGTTGTTCCGGGTCTGGCTGTTTGTGTATGTGAGTTTAAATGTTTGTGAACGCACCCACGATACAGGAGAAATTCCTAGTGTGGGGCAATGTTTTTATTTAAATATATATATATACATATATCTTGAGCTCTTGGAGTTCCACAACAGGTGTTTCAGATCTTCAATTTTATTATCTTAGCAGAAAATGCTCATTACGTGGAAAAACTTTTGCTATGGTATCTCTTATAGTTTAGCTGGTCTGTTGCGGTTCTGCATCAGGTGTTCAAGTTTCCAAGATAAATTAAAGCCTATAATTATGTTGCCCAGACTTAATACCTATACAACAAAAAAAAAACATTCAGATCCGTCGAGTAGTTCCGAAGATTAGCGTGTACAGACAAACCGACGCACAGACAAACAGACAGTTTTTTTTTGGATTCGTGCTCTATTACTGTTTCTAAACACCCGACATTTTTTTTTTAAATATGTTTAATGTACAGACACAGTTTTTTTACTGTTTTATTATATGTATTACTAGCTGATGCCCGCGGCTTCGCCTGCGTGGATGTCGGTTATCGCGACCAAAAGTAATCATAATGATCCCATTTCCTCAACTCATGGGAACCTAGTTTGCCCATTTTCAAAGTATTAAAATGGATATAGTATATTATCGGTTTAAAGATTCTTTAATTATTCTAAAAGAACATACATTGTTCACTTGCAGAATAAATACATAACTAAGGTAAATTGTAGTCCAGTAGTTAACAGTTTTGTTAGCTTAATACAGGTGGGTACGATGTCGACATATTACTGTGAGTAACTTAATAGTTTTGTGTTGTTAGTGACGTGCTGCCTGAGTTTAGCTTTAAATAGGTTGAAAGAAGATGTGTTCCTGATATCTGCTGGTAGACTGTTGTAAAGTTGAACACCTTCGTACTTTATATTTTTCCTGCCATATTGCGTTCGCGGGGGGCGCGTCTTGATTTGGGTTTCTTTGGCTGTATTTGGATGTTTTCGTGTTAAAGGACAACTGTGTGTGTATGGTTTTGTTAAGAATTTTTCGAATGAGAACGCGAGAATTGAATGTGTAAAGTTGATTAATGCTCATTAGTTTCGTGTTTTTGTATAGTTCGAATGTGGGTGTGTGATAATCGAAGTTGAATAGAAGTTTAATTATTTTATTTTGTGCTATTTGTAGATCTTAGAGATCCTTAAGAGATAGACATAAGCCATCGCGGATTTTTCTGTAGACCTACATAAGATATACAATTCTACCATTCATCATTTTGTTATATCTTAAAGGGCAGCGTTTTCGTTGAAACCTCCACCAGACGGCTTATTTTTTTTCAACACCTCCAACATATCGTACCCTCAGTGGAAAATAGGCATAAGTGAATTTACATTGAATCATCGATTTTATCATATTTGAAAAGTACGTTTAAAGATACATACGCAATTTTTTTTTCATAAATTTTTTCCTTATTTAATTTGACGAATTAATTCAAGAAAATAGTTTTGAGAATTTATATTCCATCACTTTTTTTCTTAAGGATTAGTAGATTATGTGATATAACGCAAATAATAAATTAAAAAATATGACATATTAATTAATAATATGTTTATACCTAAAATTTAATGTAGAAAATAAATAGTAACAAATATTATGATTTAAATGCGTTTGCTTTTTTTACATCGCTAGTCTTGTATACACGATTATCTTTTTATTCGTTATATTAACTAGGTAAGGAAATTATCTTAAATGCGCTTACTTAACCAAAAAGATAAACTTAAAAAATAAAAACAGCAGTATGACTGTTTACTTCTTATGAACTTAAAATAAATTACAATAATAACAATTACTGCTTTTTTCCACTAAAAACTTTCCTTTACGTCGAAACATAAGACTACAAACTGCAGCACGGCTGTAACATAAGAATTATTACTTCTTTCTTCCACTAGAATATTTTCATTGCACCGGGACGTAAGATTTGATACCGCGGCGCGGGAGTAGACAGCGGGAACATAAGCGTGAATACGTCGATGCAGGGGGGAGGGGGCGGTGCGTATCCACGCGCTTGACAGTCAGTGCCCGTTTCTAGGTCAAGGTAATAGCTGCGTTTACGCATTTGCGAAAACAAAACAACAACAATTGAGTGGTTTTTCTTCTTATTTTAAAGTAAAGTGACCTGAAAATGTATAACCGGACACAGCACAGTAGGGCGAGAAGAATTTTGAAGTTAATAGGTAAGTACATTTAGATTTAATTCTTATAAAAGCTAAAAATAAATTATTCCACAATGACGTGTTTACTGTATAATCAATAACATTGAGCGACTGTCGTCCGACCTTTGTAACCGGAACCAAAACAATATCGTGGTTACACATTCTGAATGAATGAAGGTGCAGTTTCCTCACGATGTTTTATCTTACCGCCAGCTAGTGGTTCAAGTAGTATGTAAGTGCGCTAGACAATTACAGCAATCGTCTGGTCTCAAACTAGGGGAACCTATATGAATGATTCGCTGTCTATTATTATAAAATTAATTTTTGTTACTAACGTGTAATTTTATTTCTAATTTGTAAAGACATACCATAGATGTTATAACAAAATGTGTATTTGTAAATATTTATATTAGGTACATGATACTTTCAAAATCGTTAACTAGGTATTATTGTTTAATCTATACTAATATTATAGAGAGGTAATATTTTTTTGTTTGTCGAAACTACAGGACCGATTTTAAAAGTTCTTTCACCATTCGAAAGCTACGTTATCCACGAGTAACATAAGCTACTTTTTATCCCCGTAAGTAGGTACCACGCGGGCGGAGCCGCGGGCGGAAGCTAGTATATTTATATAAAAGTAATCGATCTGTGTCCGAAAAAACCGACACAAAGTTTGTTCAACCCGGGAATTGAACCCAGGACTTATACCACTAAACTAACGAGGCGTTATATTTATATACTTACATCTAAAAATCTCAGCCATATCACTTTAATTACCTGGTCTTAAACTAAGGATTCTGTAAAGGATTTGGCAAGGGGTACGTACACTCAGACCCAAGTCAGTTTAGTAAAGTTTGTTTGTTTGTCCGACCGGGAATCGAACCCGGAGCCTTTCGTCCTATAGACACTAATAATTGTGGCATCAAGGATGTCAGACAAAGAATAATGTCTTACCTTAACTTACCTTATTTTGTGAGTCTTTAGTAACAACTTAATATGATATTATTTATATTACATTTTATAATAAAATAATTTATTTACAGACGACGACACAGAAGCAGAACAAACATCTGGAAATTATGAAGTCAGTCGTGGTGATATTATGTACACCGCGCCGTCAACAAGTCGAAGTAGCAGACGACAATCTACAGTAAATTACAGAATTAGTGAGTCTTCGAATGAAGAGCCATTTTCACCACCGGTATCTGAATATTTACCAAGTTCGAGTCCTAGTCCGATAGCAGACTTAGGCAATACTTTACCATCTTCAATATTGAATGACTTCGATTTTAGTTTGAGAGATTGCTTCGGTAATTCTACACTTTTCTCTTCTCCAATTTCCACCACTCATAATAATTTAATTTTTATAGCGTCACCTACTGTCGTTTTTATATCTAATCCTCAAAAAACAATTTCTATGGGTAACAAAGACAGTTATGAAAATTTAGCGGTATCATCAGGAAATTACATAGAAGGAGTTTATCCTTTGCCGAATGATGCCGATCTTGAACCCGTATCCACGTTCTGGTATAATGCACCACTTCCTGAAAAGAGCATAACTGCCGCAGAACCTGAAACAGAACCTACATTTACTAGCCCTACAAGAACTCTGCTGACTCTTGAAAGTACTACGGTCATGCTTCGTGAAGCAGAGCCTGCATCCATAGCATGTCGCGACGAATTTCCGTTAGTTGAACATAATACTGCCGCAGAACCTGAAAAAGAACTTACATCTACAAGTCTTGCAAAAACTCCACAGACTCTTGAAAATACCCCGGCTATACTACCTGAAGCAGAACCTACATCCATAACATGTTATAACGACGAAACTCTTCCAGTTGGACATAATACTCTCACAGAACCTGAAACAGAACCTATATCTACAAGCCCTGATAGAACTCCACCGGTCTCTTCAATTGCCACAGCTATAGTTCCTCACTCAGACCCTCCAATCATAGCCTGCCACGTTGAAACTCTACCAGCTGGATATAATTCCACCACAGAACCTGAAGCAACGAGTTCTCGTCCAGTGTTAGTAACTGAAGCTAATACAAATCCTAGAAAAAGAAAGCGTAATCCCGAAAAATGGTCTCAAACACAAAAAAAAATCAAATTAAATACAGGTCAACAGCCTCAAAAACAGATGCAAGAGCCTTGCAAGTGTAAGCTTAAATGCTTTGAAAAAATACCCAGCGACAGGAGGTTGGTAATATTTAAGCAATTTTGGTAACCATGAAACTCAATGGCAATTCATTTTGAAAAACACTGAGATTATAGAACCTAAAGTTATGAAAATTCAGCGTAAGCGTGAACGAAATCGTACACTGGTTTATTATTTGCCGTCAAAAAACGATGTATGCCTTGTGACTAATTTGAAAGTGTGCAAAACTATGTTTCTTAATACGCTAGGTATTAAAGAAAGAACAGTTTACACTGCCATTGATAAATATGCTAATGGGGACCAAATAACAGACCTTCGAGGAAAACATACCAATAGACCTCATAGAACAGCCAGCGAAACAGAACAGAGTGCAATTCAACATATTCAGTCCTTTCCTTGTATCGAATCTCACTATCTTAGACAAAATTCCAGCCGTCAATATTTGTCACAAGACTTAAATATCTCAAAAATGCATCGTTTGTACAAAGATTGGATATCAGAAAATGAAAACTTTCGTAATACTAAAGTGGCAAGCGAATATCAATATAATCAAATATTTAATACACATTTTAACCTTTCTTTTTTCCGGCCGAAGAAGGATTTGTGCAATTTATGTAGCAAATACGACAATTCAACTGAAGAAGGTAAATTACAACTGAAAGAGGATTATGACAGTCATATAAAAAATAAAAACATCATACGAAATATGAAGGATAGTGAAAAAGAATCAGCAGATCCTAATGTGAAAACTGTAGCTGTTTTTGACTTGGAAAAGGTTCTTAGTTTACCGCAATCTAATGTGAATATTTTCCATTATAAAAGGAAATACCCCGCATACAATTTCACTGTGTACAATTTAATATCCCGTCAAGGGTTTTGTTATCTATGGCATGCACAAATTGCAAAAAGGGGTGCGAATGAAATCGCTAGTTGCTTATTACACTTCATTAAATCTGAAGTTAACAGGGGTATAAAGTCAATTTCACTGTATTCAGATAATTGTTCGGGCCAGAACAGAAATCGGTTCATATTCGCGATGTATATTTATGTATCACGTGTATTGAACGTAGAAGTTACACACAGGTTTTTACAAACTGGCCACACTCAGAACGAAGGCGACTCAATGCATGCCTGCATCGAGAAAAATATGAAAAATAAGACATTGTACTCGCCTGACCAACTGTACGAAGTAATCATGAATTCAAAAGTACAAAATAAGTTTGTAATTAAAGAAATGAATCAAAATGACTTTTACAACCTAAAAAGTCAAGTCACGACAAGCAAGAATTGGTCACAAGACACAAACGGGCATAAAGTATTTTTCTCAAAAATTAAAGAAATCAAAACAAGTCCCGATGCACCAAATAAATTATTATTTAAATATGATTTCGAAAGTGAATATTTGGTACTAGACACTACAAATCGTACGACGACGACGCGCACACGCAAATCAAATAATGCCAATGCTGTAGATGTTAATGAACTTCCACTTGCATATGCTCAATTGTTACCTATTTCTGACGCGTTGTTCAAAGACTTAATTAGCCTGTGTAATACAAATGCTATACCTCTACATTACCAAACATTCTATAGAAATTTGTTACCAGCGACTGAATCTCCAAATTTGGAGGTATTTGATTCATCTGAAGAAGAATAACTTTACTAGTTCCCGTATTTTTGATCTCATTATTATTTTAATTTGAATTTTGTTGAATTTTTATATTCATACGTATAAACATATTGATTATTAATAATTTTAAAACAAAAGGTACTGTGAAAGTATCAAAGGTCTTATTTTGTTAACAAATTATGCATGTCATGTTACCATAGATTTGTATTGAGAAAATTATAATATTTTGTTACATTTATATCCCTTCATTACCAAACATTCTATAGCCTAGAATGTTTGGTAATGAAGGAATTCGTAGAACGAAGATAACGTAGAAGGGAACAAGAATTTTTTGATTTATTGCTTAAAGAAGGTTTTTTTTTGTATTTTTATTTGTTGATTATTTTAAAACAAAAGGTACTGGCAATGTGTAAAGTACCTTGATTTGTTAATAATTTTTGCTTGTTATCTTAGATTTTTATTGAGAGAACATAATATTTTGTTGTACGGAGCCAAGAAAGAAGTTATTTCGTTAATTGTTACAAATCTTAACAAATGATCTACTGATTAGTTAATCATTTTAAAAAAAGTCATTAGTGGTAGTAATCTTCACCGAAACTCCACATTGCTGAATTATTACTGTCAAATTTTATTGTTGATAGTACGAACTTTAATTGTAGCCAAAACTATAATTATAATTTGCCTGAAATAAAAAAATAATGAACACAAAAAATGCATTTCCTTTTTTTCCCTTTAGTCATAAATATTAACTCTAAGTAATATGTGTTAATATGCAGCTAACTTTTCTTTAACATAATAATGGAATAAGTAATTATCTTTGTTTATTTAAGTTACCTTAGCAAGCCCCTAAATTGAAAAATGGGGTAAGTATTGCTAATACATTTCAAACATAATTGTAATAAAGGAAATAATGTAGTAATCTTACTTATACTAGCATAAATGTTTGTATTTACAAGTTCATTACTGCTTTAATACAACATACTTTTTGAAATATTTTTTCTTTTCTGGCAAAGTCTGGCATACATTTTGATACTCAGAATCCTGTATTTCATTACATTTTGAAAAATAGCATAATATTTTTTTTTTACAATTCCTAATAAACTATAAACATTAGTACTAACTTAAATACAACACGCAGTGCAACTTTTTTTTCTCCTTTTTTTGATACAAGAATAATTCTTCTTCGTTTGAAAATAAAGTAAATATGCCCATAAATTCAATTTTTTCGCCATACTGAAAAATCACCATTTTCGTCTTATGCCTTTTTTCCACTGGGGGTACGATATATCATTATATTTTAGCCAATCTGTACAGAAACTTGACAAATTATATACTAAAAAAATCCTTTAGTACCACTCTATCTATCAAAGAAAACAACATGAAAATCAGTGCAGTAATTTTTGAGTTTATCGCGAACAGACAGATAGACGCAGCGGAGACACGTCATCATCAGCCTATAATGTTCCCACTGCTGGGACACTCTATGAGAGGGATTGGGCTATAATCCACTACGCGGGCCCATTGCGGATTGGTAGATGTCACATGACTTCGAATTTTTGGTTCTAGGACATGCCGGTTTCCTAACGATGTTTTCCTTCACCGTTTTTGAGAGCAGTGGTGATGATATAATTTACACAAAGTAATACGCCTGCCTGGGTTCGAACCCACGACTTACTGTTCGTAAGTCGGGGTCGCTACCACTGGCCCACCGCTGCTCACCCACATTGTGTTATAATATGTAGTGATGTTGGGTTCGGCTTCCAGTACAACCGGATGCAGCTGAATACCAGTATTTTACATGGAACGACTGTCTGTCTGCCCTCCACAACCCAGTTAGTTCTGGGTAATACGATACCCCTTGGTAGAAATACATTGAAATTAGTGATAGCTTTAATTTCCACATCAAGTGTTCCAGATCTTCAATGTTTATACGTCAACAGAGAGTGCTCATCAGGCTGAACAACTTTTGCTAAGACGTCATTCCTATAGATATTATAGTGTATCTGGGCTCTTGGAGCTCCAAAACAGGTGTTCCACATCTTCAATAAAAATTGAAGATGTGGAACACCTGTTTTGGACACACACGTCAACAGAGAGTGCTTATCAGTCTGAACAACTCTTGCTAAGACGTCATTCCTATATATGTTATAGTGTGGCTGGGCTCTTTGAGTTCCACATCTGCTGTTCCAGATCTTCAAATTTATTCTCTTAGCAGAAAATGCTCATAACGTGGAACAATTTTTGCTATCGTACCATTTTTGTATCTCTTATAGTTTAGCTGGTCTGTTGCGGTTCTGCATCAGGTGTTCAAGTTTCCAAGATAAATTATAGCCTATATGGTCCAGACCTAATACCTTTACAACAAAAAAAAAACATTCAAATCCGTCGAGTAGTTCCGAAGATTAACGTGTACAGACAAACAGACAAACAGACAGACTTTTTTTTTGGATTCGTGCTCTATTACTGTTTCTAAACCCCCCACAATTTTTTTTTTTAATATATTCAATGTACAGACACAGTTTTTTTACTGTCTTATTATACCTATGTATAGATTATTATATGTATATATAGATGTATAGATTTTAAACAGTACCCCAAGAAAGATGAGTCTACTATAGCTAGCCTACAACCCGGCTGTACTAGTTGGTCCCTGTTTCTAGTACTATAGTGGTGCATGTCACCTCTTTTTACTAAATAAATGCAAATTTTTCCTAACGTACATGATGTTTTCATAGATGTATTGACGAGGTACCTACTGTCAAGGGGTATCGTATTACCCACTACTAACTGGGTTGTGGAGGTCAGTAGGCAGTCGCTCCATGTAAAATACTGGTATTCAGCTGCATCCGGTTAGACTGGAAGCCGACCCCAACATAATTGGGAAAAGGCTAGGCAGATGATGATTTATGAGGTACTTTCATGATGTTAATTTCCTTAAAAAGTTTTCTTAGAGAATCGCACCTACGTAGATGATATAAGTCTCTGATAGCTCTTTTACTGCAGAATAAATATAGACTCGATGTCTGAAGCCCGTCCCCCTAGTAAAATACCGTAAGACATAATACTATGAAAATAACTAAAATAGACTAGCCTCACGGTATCTACGTCAATAAATTGACGGATTTTTCTAACAGCATATGCTGCTGAACTCAGCCGTCCTGCAAGAGATGTGGACCCCATTGTAGCCTAGAGTCGAGCATGATCCCCAAGAAAACAGTTTTTTCGACGAATTCTAGTTTATCTTGATTCAATACTATGTCACTATCACTACTTTTGACATTCGGAAGACCAAATCTTATGCACTTCGTTTTTTTCCCATTTAATACTAAATTATTCGCGGTGAACCAATTATGGACCTGCAGTAGGACGTTATTTACGTCGTCAAGATGTAAGCACGTCTGTTTATCTTAAATATTAAAGATCCCCAGGAAAACAGTAAAAATAAAATGTGCGGAAATACACGAGTAAAACTAAAAGCGCAGTTCAAGGCATACAACTGGATGAAAAAGGTGATACTGCCAAGTCGTCATGTACAGTCAACAAAACAGATAGGTATGCAGGGTCGAAAGATATAGTTTTAGTTTTTTTAGACACTGTTGCTCATCTTCAAATGAAATTAATTAATCTAACCAATTGATTATTTTTCTTCATTTAATTTCATTCGCAAACATCGATCGGTTTTTAAGAAAAAAAACAATTATATCTTTCGACCCTGCATACCTATCTGTTTTGTTGACTGTACATACGTGCAGTTTGTTGCAAATGCACTGTTCTAGGTATCAGTCATTGCAGGATATTTGGCACTGTTGTCATGGTCCATGTAGCAATTGAAGAAATCCTGAAATGGTATAGTAGTCAGAAAAGCACAATATTTTAGTTACTATTGGATCAGAAGTTGTATCTTCTGACAACGCGCTACGACAGTTAAAGTATGAAGAAAGGCTGAGTTAGCCACACGGAATGGTTGGTGCAGTGGTGCTGCAGGTTAGTATGTAGCAGGGATGACTCACCCGTGGACACGCAGGACGATAGAAAGTAAGGGAAGCATCCGCATTGCAGTCTCGCCAGCCCCGCCAGTTCTCTATCCCATTTCTGCAACATACGCACATTCGTCACAACCGGTAGCATGCTTTCCTAAAAAGTCCTGACTGTCCCAAATTATAACATCAAAGTATCAAACTTGAGCCTATCATCGTCGTGTAACATCTGCAAAATAATTAATAATTCTTGTTATAAGAAAACATTTCATACAGCGCGCGTACTTACCGCTCATACTACGGTATGTTACCAGATCTATCTAGTCTACTAACTAACTAAACGCAATCATTCAAAAATGAACATCATTGCGAGTCATCATGACACAATGAATTTTGGTTGTTTTTGGAAAACCACGAACAGCTTGAATCCCAGGTCGAGTTTGCCGGTGGGTGTTGAGGGTCTTAGTGATCCTAATGAGATTGCCAACCTGTTCAGTATAGCCTTTAAGGTCGAGTCTTCCCTAGGTTCGTCGTCGGATGGGTCGGACATAGTGGGGGGTCCGAAGACATGCCTTTGAGGTTTTCAGTCAGGGATGTAGCTAATGTCATACATACGGTACTTAAAGAGAAGCAAGTCGCCTGGAAAAGACAGCCTAAGTACAGAACATCTACGATATGTAGGTAAGCACTTACCTACATATCGTAGATGTTCTGTACTTAGGCTGCGAGTGCTAGCAATGTCTTTTAGTATGTACCTGATCAGTCACTCTTATCTTCCAGCTTACTTACTTAAAACTATTGTTGTGCCTATAGTCAAGAACAAAACTGGAAATGCGAGTGCCAAGAGCAACTACAGGCCTATATCCCTCGTGTCATACAACTGCCTATAAAGGAAACTCTCAAATGTTAAGGACCTTCCAAGCGATCTCATCTCCAATACAATTATGTTAAGTGGGTGGGTGTCCTGTCGGATGCATACAGGTTGGAATGCGGAGTGAGGCAGGGGGACTCACCTCACCCCAGCTTTTCAACTAGTACGTAAACGAACTGATCTGTAAGCTCAGCAATACCAATATCAGGTGCTCCATAGACGGGCACTCCGTCAATAACATCAGCTACGCGGATGATATGGTATTGTATTGTATAACGGGCTCGTGTCTGCAACTCCACGTCCAAGCGCGTACTTTGCGTGCGGGTGGGAAAATTCATTTGATCCAGCCCAACTCCCCAAGTTAGGCCAGCAACGCCTTGATGTTGCTGACAATCTCGCAGATGGTGCCTGGGTTTCCGAAGTACTTTGCCCTGTATGTTGCAACCACTGGGCAGTGCAGAAGCACGTGGGCTGCTGTTTCGTTGTTGTGTTTTTTGAAGAAGATGCTATCTGTGACTCCTATGACAAAGAGGTGCTTATTAAAAGAGCCGTGCCCGTAATGGCGGCTGTAATTGTGCGAAGCAGTAGTTTAGTCAGCCGAAGTGCACGTTTGGTGAACCGCCGTCGATGGTAGGAAGTGCTTCCTTGGCCTGCCTGCACTCGCCGTGGTTAAGCCACAGCTTGTGGTGTTGTTCACTAGTTCGTTTTCTTACCAGTGTCCGAAGGTACCCGAAAGGGATGGGCACGATGGGTTTGAGTCCCACTGCTGCCATGCTCGATCTCGTTCTAGTGAGTTCGTCTGCTTTATCATTGCCACGGGAGTCGCTGTGTCCTTGTTCCATTGGATGGTTATATTATTGAGATTACCAACGTGGTTCAGGCGTTGATGACACTCGTATATTAACCCAGAGTTAACTGTGTGGTTGTTTAGTGTTAGCAGTAGAGCCATGCTGAGTGGTCTACAACCTCCCTGGCTAAGTTCGCTGTTACAGGGAAATGCCCATGCATTCTGCCTGAAATACCGTGTTGTGGGCCCCCAAAGGTGTGCTATGTGGATGTTGAGATTCTCCGAGACTACTCCAGCTCCAGTGCCAGTACCGGTCTTAGATCCATCCCTGAAGATCCGTAGTTCTACCGGGCTTAAACCCTCGCAGTGATGATCCTCATGGAGTTAGATTTTGTGTTTTTTATCCAATACGAACTATATGGGCATCCGATCGTTTGTTGCTTTCGTCAGGGAAATCTCGTTGTTGAATCCCTCCAGTGACGCTGTATGCTGTGTTTCCTTCTTACCCCAGAGTTGAAGTTTTTTAAGGCGTACTGCCGTCATCGTCGCTGCCTGCTGTATGAACAGGTGGAGCGGTGGGAGCCCCAACACGGCTTCAAGAGCTGCGGTCGGAGTGGTGCTCATGCAACCTGTGGTTGCTATGCAGGCCTTTGCACGCGTTGCAATTTAATGGAGGCTGTAGCTAGTTTAGTGCGGGGCCACCACACCACTACTCCGTAGGTGGTCAATGGGGCGAATCACCGCGCAGTATAACCACAGTACAATTTTAGGGGATAGGGTAACAAAGTTTACGACAGTATCCCACCAGTCACCCTGGGGGGCGCCCAGATTTCCAGGGCGACGAAGTTCAAGTATCAGGGGCATTGTCTCACCGATAATCTGTCCGATGATGTGGACGTGGAGAGGGAACACAGAGCATTGGCAGTTCGATTTAACATGCTGGCCCGTAGGTTCGCTGTTACTTTTTAGAGCGTATTCCCAAACTCGTGCGCCCTATAGGTCTGCTATACAAAAATCTCGTACAGTGCTCTACGAGTCCAATATAATAACGCCTTCAGAGTTATGTTAGGACTAACGCACTTTAGCAGTGCATCGTGGATGTTTGCGGAGTATGTCGTGCCTGATTTTCACGGTCCTGATGCGGTGAGTGCGCGGTAGCTTGAACAGCTTGGTGGCTGTCGTGGCCAATAGAATGGACAGTCTAATAATGTGGTACTGGATTACCACTCATCGTGCATCTTTTAAATATTTAAAATAAGAACTCACAATGAATCTAAGTAGCTTTTCGGGTTATGTGTAAAATTGTAATATTTTTTAATATGGACATAGTCTGAAATAAATTGTATTATTATTAAATAATCGAATAAACGAAACTTTCGTTTATTCATTTAAATACATATCTATTACATTTTTAAATATTCAAATATAAAACAATATAAAAAAAAAACATTTAATAAATATTTCCAAAACTAATCTGCTTCATTTCAAAACATTTAAAAGTAAACCGGTACGCCTTAATGTTGCATTTATCAATAATAATATAGAACGGGTAAGTAATGCAAACTTCCTTGGTGTAACACTTGATGAGCATTGTACTTGGAAGAATCACATCGAAATAATAAAAAAAAAAACAATCAATTCGTATTTGCTTTAAAAAGAATTAAAATGTTGACATCTTTGCGCACCGCCATAATAATTACGAAGTTGCCAGGTTTGTGAGGTCCAATCTTGAACTATTTGAACGGAAAGATTACACAAATAAAAGGGAAACCTACATATATTTTGATGTTGAAATGCCCGTTCCAAGGCTAGAACTTTTTCGGCGGAGCTACGTTTATATGACTCCCCTAATTTACAATGCTTTGCCTAGGTCAATTACTTAACTACCCTTCAATAAAGTTTGTGTTACGTTGCAGAAGTGGTTGTTATAAGAGTGTTTTAATTCGACAGATGAGTTTTTTCAAATGTGTCCCTGTAAATTTTATATCATAAAGCACAGACATAATGTATTTAACTGTTAAGTAGACACATAAATTGACACAATGTAGTCACCTAATAATTAATATCTTATGTGTACAAACTTGGACTATTGCATGCTACGAGTAAATATTGGCCAAATGTGTGTTACTAAATATTTTATAAGAACTTCATGTTCCTACCATATTTGATGCAATAAATGAATTTAAATTAAAAATACAAAAAATAGTAACCAGCATTGGGAACAGGGTCCGAGCTACCGGTGGTCCGGGCTCCCGAAAGGGGGACCTCCTGACAGTACACGCCGTATCCAAAAGTACTGCTTTCTGAATCAAGCCCTTGATCCAGCTGCTAGCGAGAGCCTCTTCAGATATTGGTCGAGGTTATTGGCTATCAAGTCATTGGCGCACAAGGCCCATGTAGGCTTGATGTAGACTTCTTAGCGTCCATATCTTGGAAACCTCTTCCGGAAAACCGAAGGTTTTATCAGTGCAATAATGGACGAAGTTATGATGACGAATAACTATCGGAAATACATTGTGAAGTATGGCACGGTTGACATTATGTTGGGCATGCCACCGTCCGGGAGAGTCGATCCGACACATTATTTCTGGGTGTTCTAGTCTGGCTAACGGAGAGTACTTGCATAGACACAATCTCGTTGCCAGGATTATCCACCAGCAACTTGCTTTGAAGTACAGCCTTGTGGAATCAGAAGTGCCATACTATACTCGTAAGTATGCGCCCAGTTCTTTATAATAGTAATATCACGTTGTATAATAGTCCATTGAAATGTTACATGAGCTTTGCATTTTTTAGAGGACGCAATTTTATTTTTGGGACATTGTGTGGGGGGTCAATAGAAGCTTAACCTCAAGTTTGTGGGGTCGCCACCCTTGTCCCCCGGCCGCCATCTTGGAAAAAGGGGTGAAAACACTTTTTTCGCGATATCTCGGAAACTATGCGTCTTATAAAAAATTCGTAAAAACATAATTTGTAGCAAATTGTTTTGCCTACAAATATGTTTATATAACTTTTTGCCCTAAATTAAAAATTAAAGAAGTTATAAGCAAAAGTGAGAAATCATTTTTTACCAAAAAATATTTTTTTTTTAAAAATATTTTTTGCTCTATAATTATCTACGTTTGTATCCGTTCGGGAGATCAGGGTTCCGTATACAATTTTCAGTTTTATATGTATGGTTTGGAGCTTGTTGTTTTTCTCTTGGCTTTAAGGTAGTTTTGAGAATTTTTTCCTTGTATTGCTTGTAAGTTTTACAGGCCTTATAGCTGGCAGGATGCTTCTCCAAGCAATTGGTGCAGGTGGCATCCGTATCTGGTCTTTTAACGCATGTCTTAGTGGGGTGTTCATCTCCACACTTAACGCACCTAAACGGTCTATGGCATTGGTTTTTCGTATGTCCAAATCTTTGACTCTTACACTGCAGGATATCCTCGCTCTTTTTCTTTTACGGTGCTTCTATTGTGACCTTCATATTGTTAATGTTCTTAATCTCAAAAAAAATCTTTGTTGTTGTGTTTTGGTTCAAGATCCACGGAGAACATAGGCAATGGGTCTTTTGTAGGCCGGTGTAAGATGTTGACTATTTGCCTTACTTCATGTCCCTTTTTGTTGTATCCTCTGTGAAGTGTAGTCCTCGTAGTACGACTCTATATGATCTTTCGCTTTTTAGTTGATATGTGTAATGCGATATGTTGTTTTTGATGAAGTTTTCTCTGATGTTTGTATATCCTTGATTCTTGACGTTTGTATATCCTTAGGCATAATTTTGATTATGTGGCCTGATCAGAGTGTGGTCATCGTATACGAGGTAATTTCCAAGAATTTGTTCATAGCTTCTTTAAGCGGTGCTAGGTTAAGTACTCCTGTGACGAATATCGGTTCTGGTTTGGGTATGTATACTTTTTCTTGTATATTTCGGTTGTCTCAAATCTGTTGTATGTAGGTATTGTTATATCTGTGTTATTCTTTTACTTTTTGTTAACATCATTGTGTATTGGGCTTGTTTCTTTTCTTTTAACTCTCTTAGCAGGTGCTCTGTCTTTTTGCCAATCATCTTGTGTGTCCATCTCTACCTTATGTCGTTCGTTGTCTTGCGTGTCAGTACCAGTTTCTTGTCCGCATAGTGTTGAAGGTATTGATGCAATCGAGTTGGCTCTTTGCCTCATAAATATACTATTGTGTAACGTTTGTTGTACCATGTTATTTGGGTTTGGTTTGGAGTTTGTATTTTTTTGTATTGCGTTCATCATTCTGTTCCCACGACTAAGGTCGAATTAAGTAGTCACTTGAAGAGTGACGCCTATTCATTCAAGAGAGCTCATACAACAACGTTTGCCGGGTCCGTTGATATTGCAAAACCAAGGTGTGGAGTTAATTTGATTATCAAAAGTGGCATACCAAGTGCCTTTATTTTCAATCTGTGTGAACTGGTATGAATGTTTCCCCCAAGTTTCAACCATCAGTCAACATACGCTGTTTTAGGAGACTAACTGCGTCTGTATGAGGTATGGTAACCTTTTTATCAGCATCAACATTTGGAATCAATTCGTCCAGATCAACAATTTCTTTGGCCAGGTAGTCTGCCTTTTCATTTCTTGTAACGCCAATGTGTGAAGGCACCCAAACAAAAGTACTAACTTCAATATTGGAATGAGACAGTTCGATGCATAGCTCTTTTTTAAAGTAGATTATGTAGTTGGTGTTAGGATGTAATTTATTATCCCATCAAAAACATAAATGTGAAATGAGAGCCAAGTTCAAAATTATTATATATTCCTTGGTTGTTGACTTCAACGACAAAAGAAGTGAGATCTAAATGGGTGCCAACTTCGGATGGGAAATAATCAAATGACTTCTCCCGCTCTAGGCGGAACGGAAGTGAGTGTCAGACTTGTACTGACTAAAACCCATCCATGTTCCTTCCTTGCCCTTTGTGTTCCAGGGCCGCGGGATCTCTTTGGAACAGTCCGCAGCCCTGGCAGGCATCGGCCCTTGCAAAGAGATGTCAACAAACAGGGAGGGGCCCCCCTAGGGCCCTGTTTGTTGACATCTCTTTGAGGCGCGCGTGGAACACGAACGCGCCGTCAACACGGCCGGTCGTCAAAAGACGGACGGACGGTGAGCTAGCCCATTACTCACGGTCCACAGGTCCGCGTCTACGGTGGCCGCCACCACGCTTCCCGCAGCGCCTGGGACGTGAGGTTCGATCTCGCTCTAGACCCTGGATTGAACCAGGGCCGGACGTGATAGGTCGCCGCCGCCGATCGCCGCTACGAGGACACGTCGATGCCCCACCCAAGCGGGGCAGACCTCCACAGTGTGCTCCACCGTGTCCTCTGGGCGATCCTCACAGTGATAGCACCCGGGCGATTCGGTGCAGGAACCTCCCAAAACAACCGTGTCCGCTGAGGACCTGCGTCAGGCGGAATGTGATTTTTCCACTAGCTTAAATTGCGTCAAACCTATAAAATAAATAAAACAGGAATAAAATCAACGTCAAGATAAATATCAAAATGGGGGCAAAAATATAGGGGCTCCTATTTCTGTCTGCAGGGTTTAAACTTTAAAGTAACCTAACACGAAGGGAAATCGGGGTCTTGGTTCGCTCGCTTCGGTCGCTCTTAAGACCCCGCTATCCCTTTTGAACTCAACCTGTCCGGACACGGGGAACCTCAAGTCCCGAGCTCGTTTCACTTGCTCTTGCATCCTAAGTTATAGGGTTTAATATAACGATTATTTTAGCAGAACACTTTTTCGGAAACTTAGTATGTTTTTCGCAAACTATTCTTCTAATCTAATGGCGCCTGAGGTAAGTCACGTGCCGTGTGTACAGAATGACAACGTAAATAAAGAAATATTACATTCATAACTAAAGAATTATCTCTCTCTAACAATATGTCATTTAATTTTCTTTCCCTTTCTTCGTGCGTCTAAGTACCTATTTAGCTACCGATAAGGTTTACGCTGTTTTTGAGTGCCGTGATGTTCTTGCTTGATACACTACAATAATTATTAGACTTGAGTTTAGAGCCAATGGATTTGTGCGTGATCATCAGGTGACAGTCACATCAAAAAGCGCTGTCACCGCCGCCATGACATTTACAGCCCCATTCGGTGTTAACCGCTCTAAAATAAAATTTAAACCACAGAATAAAAATAACCGATTACAACTTCTAATAAGTGTTGCAAAATCTTCTAAATCATCGCATTCGCATCGCAATTGTTGCAAAATCAACTAAATCATCGTTACATACATAATTATATGAAGTATAGAGAAAATATTAAATCAAAATTCAAGAAAGCGCCGAAGAAAGTTCGGTTTTTCGTCTTAATGAAAAAAAAGAGTCATAATCAAAATTCAAGATGGCGCTGACGAAATTTTCTGATTCTGTCGTGGGTGTTATTTTTTAACTTACCAAAAATGTATCTTACCAATCGCATAAGTCCATAGCCTTTTGGCAGTTTCGCATGTCCCGCCGCCGCTTCAATTCTTAATCTGCAACAGTTTTATTTTGTAAACATGAATGTAACGCCACGTCAACCCCACGACACGTTAATAATATCTACACTATTGTATCTTCATACAAACGGTCGGAACGCGAGTCATACCTACACGCGCTTGAGGCGGTGTTCAGTTGGGAGGCAACAGTCGCGAATGCACCGCACTGACGAACGCATCCACCTTTCGGAGTGTCCAGCAGGGCTATTATGTGTCTTTTTGATAGGCGGTGGCTATCAAGCTTCAGTTGTACACCGAAGTTTGATGGCAACCGAGAATGTCATATTATTGGTATTGCGTATCACATTGAGTGGACATCACGTTACGGTGGCTAACAGACCGGGTACGGTGCTCACAGAACACTAATAACCTAGCAGACGGTGCTCTTCGTCTCAGTACTTGACGCCTCTAATTTTTATCGACTATTATGCGGCTAAGTTGAGTAGCACCCTTTGAGCGTTACAATACTTGATTTAAGGGAACATTTTATATTTAGCGGTTTATATGACATGTGAAATGATTATTGTAAATTATTTTGTGTTGTCTGTGTTTACTTCTGAATAACTTCTTTAAATAATACCTTTATTTATGTTAGTAAAACCACCGAATTTATGCAAGCATAATATATTTAGTAACGTTTACAACTTAAGTTGTTTGCGTCAGGGTAGCCCGCGAAATTCATATTTTCTTACGTTTTTTGTAATTTGCAAGTCAGTGTAAGGTTGTACGTTGACAAAAAATGAGTCGCGCCAGTAACACGTATGTAGTTACAGAAACAATCATGAAAATTATCAATGTAACCCTGTAAGTTTGCCTTTTTTCAACGTGTTTTTAACACAAATATACTTACATTATGTAGAAAAGTGAAGTTAGGGTAAAAGTATTACGAGCTATTTATAAAACTACCATCTTTAATAAATCAAACCTTTTCAAGTAACTGTACAAGGATAATGTGGCGCGTGGCTAAAATCAGAACTAACGATACCATTCCATTACTTTCGATTTTATTCACATAAAATAATCAATAAAAAAAAACTAATATTGAGGTCAACCCAGAAAAGAGCCTGGCTGTTCTTTTCTCGAGCGCGCGTCCATCTTTCCCGGACACCCCCAGACCAATCACCATGTTTGGCAAGCCGATCCCTTGGGAGAAGCGAGCTAAATACCTGGGAGTCATCTTCGACCGACGTCTCTCCTTCAGTGAGCACATAAAGACGGTCCGTTAGCGGGCCGCTTTCGCTCTCGGTAGGCTCCACTCCGTGCTGAATGCGCGCAGCAAGTTGTCACTCAAGTGCAAGTTGCATATATTCACAACGTGCATTCGGCCAATCATGACTTAAGCTTGTCCCGTGTTCGCGCACACCAAGCCCCACCTTATCCATAGGATGCGGACCCTCCAGAACCGATTTCTCCGTAACGCCTCGGGTGCTCCTTGGTTTGTTAGGAACGAACGCCTCCACCTAGACCTCAAAATCCCCACCATCAAGCAGTGCATGAAGCGCCTCACCAAGCGCTACATGGACTCGGCCGAGAAGCACCCCAACCCCCTCATCTCATCGGCCGCCCGATACGTCCCCTCTCAGATCTCTAGAATCAGACGACCTAGACAGATACTTGACGAACCTGACGACCCTATCACTCTCCTTCAGGAAGTCAGTAGGAAAACCAGTACATTGCGTAAGAACAAATACAAACCGCGACTCCGTACCCGGCCTCGCCGCCGAGGCCCACCGCGACCCTCTTGTAACGCCCGTCCCTTGCTCGACAAGCCAGCCCGCGACGCTGAGCAAGTAGCTTTAAATTCCCCTTTAAATAATATAGACCCAGCCAACCCTTGCTGCCCTCCCCTCAATGACGCACTGAGCCTAGGTCCGAACCCCACAGGGGGTGCCCTCAGTGATCGCTCATTTAACTTATATCCTTAGTTTGTAAGCCCTGGCTGGGGGCCTTAAAGTAATTTTTGGCCACCACAGGATTGTCCGGTTAAGCAGATGACAGCCTCTCTAGGCTGAACTGCGAGTGATCATATCATCCATTTCGTCAGCTCTCGTAGACCCATCTACATTGCTTCTCTGCCTATTTCGTGCTTGATTTAATTGCTATTTTTAATTTACATGTAATTTCTGCAGTTTGCTATTAAAATTATTTTTTTAATGTTTTAAATGTATTATTTCTCCTCGACAAGCTTGACCGTCTTCTAAATTACTGCATTCGATTCGTTTTCAATCTACGTAAATACGATCATGTTTCAGAGCACCGGTCTCTTCTTAAGTGGTTTCCCATACGTCAGCGTAGAGAGCAAAGGGCGCTCACCACCTTGTTTTCTTTCCTTGTTTCTCCCTCTTCCCCTAGTTACCTTGCTCCCCACTTTCAGTACATTTGTGCCAACCACAATAGGAATCTGCGCTCATCGTAAAACCGAGTTCTTCAATGTCCCTCTCACCGCACTGACTTCATTCACCGATATTTCTTCGTCCAGTCTATTTCTCTGTGGAATTCGCTTCCCCAGGAAATCAGGATGGCCACCAATCGTCTATCTTTTAAATTTAAAGTTCGTGAGTACATTCGAAAGAAGCTGGCAGTTTCGTCACAACGTTAATGGATTCTCCATTGTTTGTCTTTTTATTTTAGTATACCCGTGTAATTGTCTATCTACATATAGATATACTTTGATATACATTTATAGTATTTTAATATATATTTATAGTATTTTATATATCCTTGTAGTCAAACTTAGTATAAAATTTAAAAATATTTTCTGATTTATACACCTACCACTGTTTGTCTCTCCATCACCCAAAGGTTGACTGGTAGAAAATGCCTATGGCATTAAGTCCGCCTCTGTACTTTGTGCTTGAAGTGTTAAATAAATAAATAAATAATTATAAGATCAGAAGTGTGATATGGATAAACTTTCCTTTATGGGCCATCGAGTTGGAAGTTCATATTTTTTTTGTAGATCTCATGTGTGTACTCATGAATAGAAAGCTTTTTACAAATTTGCAAGTTGCGGAGATTCACGGTTTACGAGATATATTTTGTTAAAGTTTCCATACAAATTGGAAATTATCACGCCATTTGACAGACGTCAAAGTTAGCATTTCACGTTCCGTTGACGGTAGAGGTGTATTCTATTAAATTTTATGTCATTTATTTTACTTAAATATAATTTTATTTTCACATATTCACATATTTAATTTGGTGTGTAATTAATGAGCACAATAATATTCAATTACATTGACATTTTTACACAAAAAATAACGAACTTTAGTTGACACTGTGGAACGGAACGTGAATCCCTTCACGTTCCGTTCCACAGTGTAAACAAAAATTCGCCGTTTAGTGAATGTGTGTCAAATGTTTAGGTTAGGTTAGGTTAGAACGGTGACCTACAGAAACGACTAGATTATATAGAAAGAAATATGGAAAAAAAAATTCTAACCTAAAAACTTTTACCATGGATATCTCTATAACAAACCAATATTTTGTCTCTGATTTTGGTCCAAGTGTTCTTGATATCGACACGTGGTGCGAAGAAGTTGATAAAGCTCGATCGCTTAACCGTTGGGAGGATGGTGAATGCCTTGCTCGCGTAGGTCGTTGCCTTAAGGGGGCAGCCCGTACCTGGCTTAGTGAGTGGACCTGCACCACGCGTACATAGTCTAATTTCAAGTCGGAGTTAAAAACGTTATGCCCACGGTCTGTCGACATCGCGAACATTCTGTACAATGTTATGTGTACTGAGTCTGACAAGTATTCCACCTATGCCGAATATGCGCGTAAATCTTTATTGAAGTTACGTATCGTTAAAGGATTAAGCAGTGAATTATTAACAGCTATTATTATACGCGGTATTACCGACCCGCAGGTTCGTGCATCCGCAAGGAACGCTAAATTAACTCCCGAAAGTATAGTGGATTACCTGTCGAGCTTCGTAAAATGTAGTGTGCTTTTTTTTGTTTTTTTTTTGATACTTAATATTTACAAAGAATAAAAGTAGAAGAGTAGGTATCCACTAAGAATGGGTTTTTCGAAATTCCATCCCTAAGAGGGTAAAATGGAAGGTTGAATTTTCTGTGAAACTTAATATTCTCTGGGTCGATTGACTCTAGAATGGTACACACACTCTCAATTAAAATTATGAGATACGTGTATCACAGTTATGACGCGCATATTGCGTAGGGCGTGCGGGCCGAGATTATTTTTTTTAATGACCGATGAAAAATTTCTACGTGGGGTAACCTTTTTCGTGACGGTGTCCCTTCCACTCCGTTATCTTACATAATAAACTATTATAAATGCGAATGGATGGATGGATGTTTGTTACTCAATCACCTCAGAACGGCTGAGCCCCGTGATCCGTGGGCAATTCCCAAACACCACGCGGGCGAAACCGCGGGCAAAAGCTAGTACATTATAAATGTTTCCTTCAAAAAACAATATTGCAGACTAGATACTTATGTATTTATGTATTAATATTATAAGTAAAGTAGAACATTGTCTAAGTTGTAATGGTGTTAATATTATCGCTTGACAAAAGTTGATGTAATTCAGTTTGTAACGAATGGCCATAAGTATTAGGAAATATCGATAAATCGTATCGAGTTTGCCACCCCCTTTTTTAACGTGACTAAATGGCGGTTGCCACTTGTCAGTCTCTCACCTCAGCAGCTGTCACTGCGTCGCTTGCTTATTATTTAACCGTTGCAGTTACTTAGGTTTTAACCGTTACACTTAGACTTTAGGAAAAAAAAGTGCATAGATACGTTATTATCTAGGCAGTTTTTTCAGTTTCATAAAAGTCACTCGGAGCTATGAAAAACTATCCTAATATTCGTTGTTATGGTTCGATTATAACCTCAAAATCTGATACATTTTTTGAAATATATTATCTATTCTGCAGCTAGTCCGCTATAAAAATAAGATCTTATAGAAGTTTACTAATAATCGACAATACAACACATAATATTCCGATGCCCTTGGTTCCAGGGCGAACCATGTAAGGGCGCAGAGCAATGTCCTTTGAACTTTCTAGGTCATCAGGAACTAGGTTAGAGTTTTGATCTAAAGGGTGTAAACAGACTCTTAACGAAGCCGAAAGGCACTTGTTCTCCCCATCAGTGCGATAATTTTTTTGTTCTAGACCGAACGACGAAGTTTTTCACAAGTTTTTTTTTAATTACAGGTTTTTAATATAAGATTTTTACTTTAAACACCTCCAGGACCCCTTACTATTCAATCCATCCATCAGCACAATGTTTTAGTGCGTTACATTTATTATCAATAGTGAAACTAATAGAAATAAAAAATATAATAATGATATTACACTAGAGACAACAAGTGGTCTTCTAACCTCTGAAGACGAAGTTGCTCAAGAATTTGTAGATTTCTTTACTAGTATCCCACTTAAAACTACTGAAACCTTGAATTCCTCACCCTTGCATTCTATTGATTTATTAAGAGCTAACGTTTCAGCCTGTCCGGTTGAGTTTCAATTTAAGCATATAAACCCCATAGCAGTCATTAAAGCTTTTAAGGAAATCAAAATAAAATTAACTGAAGATCTATGGGGAATGTCGATTAAAGTTTGTCAAGCTATTATTGAGACTATAGCACCGTATTTAGCATTAATATTTAACTTGTGTGTGGACCAAGGAGTCTTCCCGGACCTTATGAAATACAGCAAGGTAATACCACTTTTCAAATCCGGGGACAGTAAAGACACCAATAACTATAGACCCGTATCCGTGTTGCCGGTTTTTAGCAAGGTGTTTGAAAAGGTAATGCTTAATCAAATGCTCAACCACTTTAACACCAATAAAATTTTACATGAGAAACAGTATGGTTTCACCAAAGGACGTTGCACGACTGACGCCGGTGTAACCTTATTAAAACACATATTTACTGCGTGGGAAGAGGCACAAGATGCCATAGGAATCTTCTGTGACCTCTCGAAAGCATTTGATTGCGTAAACCACGAAACCCTACTCTTATCACTTGCACATTACGGTTTAGGTAAACTTGCGCTCAGTTTAGTGAAATCATATTTGAACGATAGACATCAGCAAGTACAAATAAATGGTGTCAATTCAATGGGTTTAAAAGTAAGTATGGGTGTACCGCAAGGTTCGATATTAGGTCCTTTCCTCTTTTTAGTCTATATAAATGATCTCCCCCATTTATTTAAAAACCAACCACAGATGGTGTTGTTTGCTGACGATACCTCTTTAATATTTAAGATAAACAGACGTGCTACAAATCTTGACGACGTAAATAACGCTCTACTACAGGTTCATAATTGGTTCACCGCGAATAATTTAGTATTAAATGGGAAAAAAACGAAGTGCATCAGATTTGCTCTACCGAATGTCAAAAGTAGTAATAGTGACATAGTATTGAATCAAGAGAAACTAGAATTCGTCGAAAAAACTGTTTTCCTGGGGATCACGCTCGACTCAAGCCTACAATGGGGTCCGCATATAACATCTCTTGCAGGACGGCTGAGTTCAGCAGCATATGCTGTTAGAAAAATCCGTCAATTTACTGATGTAGATACCGCGAGGCTGGTCTATTTTAGTTATTTTCATAGTATTATGTCTTACGGTATTTTACTATGGGGACGGGCTGCAGATATCGAATCTATATTTATTCTGCAGAAAAGAGCTATCAGAGCCTTATATGATCTACGTAGGCGTGACTCTCTAAGAGAACTGTTTAAGGAAATTAACATCATGACAGTACCTTGTCAATACATCTATGAAAACATCATGTACGTTAGGAAAAATCTGCATTTATTTAGTAAAAGAGGTGACAGGCACCACTATAGTACTAGAAACAGGGACGAACTAGTACAGCCAGGTTTTAGGTTAGCTAAAGTAGACTCATCTTTCATGGGGTACTGTTTAAAATGTTACAATAAAATACCTCCCCACATTCTACAACTAAACGAGACGAAATTTAAATCTTGTATAAAACGCACACTATGTAGGCAAGCATATTATAAATTGGGGGATTATATTGATGATAAAAATGCTTGGCTCACTGCTGGTCCTGCTCCACAAGCATAGGGGCGAACTGATTTATTACCATGTGAAGTTATTGTGGAAGCTGCAGAAGATTGTAATAATATCTTTGCATTGTATAAATTCAATCTCTTAGTATTATATAATTGCATAGCACATGTGTGAGTACTATCTACTGTAAAGCTACCATTTACATTTAGTTATCTTTCATTGACTTGAATTTGCCCTGGTGGCTGAGAGAATGTCATGCTCACTCAAATGTCTCGCTGATGGTGGCGGGTGTGTCGGGTCATTTAGCTCCCTTCAATATGGTTGAGCTGAATGGGTCTGATCCATGCGTCATGTTCGTGAACGGGCGCTGTCAGTTGGGACTGGTCATCTCTAGGCTGCCATGGTTTATTTTAACTACTTACTTTGTTTTTAAATTGTTGATATAATGTTTTACTCTGGACGCTCTTAACGTGCACGTATTTCTACATCGTTCTCACATATGTTTAATCTCAACATGAATGATGTAACCAAGATTTTGTACAATATTTTGATTGAAAAGAGTGTCCATGGAGTTTCTTGCCCATTCTTCTCCATAGAGATCTACGCTTTGGAATGGGCAACTACAGTACTTTCACAAGTTATTATGCCTTGTGTCTGTGACTGTAGCTTAGCCTTATTTGTTTTTCTGACATTCAAAAGTGCCTGTAATGGTCTAATTGAAATAAATGCTTTTGAGTTTTGAGTTTTGAGTTTGAGTTTGACATTAAGTCCTACTGCAAAACGTGATTTTTTAACCCCAAAAAAAAGAAGTCATTTCCCAGCACTAATTTTTGCGTAAAGTTACTTAGTTTGATGTACAGTCGCCAGCACATCAAGCTACCACACTTTGACCTTGAGCGCGTTATGAGCAACAACAGCGAGAATCGTGCGAAAGAGATAAATATCTTTTTGTCTGTTCTTGCTTGTAATGTTTCGTGCTGCAGTGCGTGCGTGAGGATGTGTGCGTATGCGCGTCGTAGTGTAGAATAAAATATACTTGCCAAAAAACTAGTTTGGCAGGTTGCATACTTGAATGGAATCGAAATAATGGCATGGTAGTAAAAATAAGTTAGCGGGACTCACGGGACGCCCGGCAGATTTGAAATATCTATATTCGGAATTTTGATTATGATTATTTTTGTATTATATGCTTTTAATGTTTTTACATTTTTTTTAACCTGACCTGTAATTTTTGACAAATTTAAATAAATAAACTAAACTAAACTAAATTTATGTAATATTTGAATTCGTAATTAATAAAAAGAGATATTATTTGACGTAAATTCTATGATTTCTGTAATAGTAGCTGTTGGTAAGTAGCGAGATGTATTGGACAATGAAGAAATGAAATGATAACTGAAGTAACTGAACTGAAGTATGTTTACATTGTAATCACCGTACCGTGCGCATGAACATGCCTGAATCTCCTTATTTGCTTAAAAGGAATACGAACAAATTGCACTATAAATAAACAATTCGTTTCATTGCTCGTTTTAATTTTAGTTACAACTAGCATAACCTGTGCCTTATGCTAGTTGTACTTTCTTTTTTTACGTTCTACATTTTAAAATATACCTACCTCTAAAGATAGGATTTATTTTACTTTAGAGCAGAAAAAAAATACGAAGTTTCATAACCAAAAATCTAACTAGAACCGATTGACGAGTAAATTTCGCTACTTCCACACGAAATGACTTACTGGCCAATTTAACGTTTCAACCATTATTCAAATTATGTAAAAAATCGATTCCATATTGGCTACAGGAATGTATTGTGGCAAGGACGCGGATAATAAAATAAACCTAAAAATGAACCTAATAGTTATGTCGTATAGCGTCGTTTTTGTTGGAAAAATTCACACCGACTCACGACGCGACGCGACGATTCTGCGCGCATCCTCCACTCAAAATATAACTTTATTTACTACACGAAAAGATACACATTTCATCGGACGCGTCTCGCGGCGGCAGCGCGCAGCGCATCTAATGAAATGTGTATCTTTTCGTGTAGAAAATAAAGTTTATTTTGCCTCGATGTGCGTGCAGCGTCGCGTCGCGTTGATCTCGGTGTGAACTGACCCTATGTGGTAACTTTAAAAAACGAAACAGATCAACAAACGATCAAAAATTAACATTATACTTTTATTTTTTTGGGAAGAGGTTGATTTGATGTGGTGTGTCATTTCTCGTGAGGCTGGTTTTGCTATATGTATATGTTTCTCATCAAAAACAGGTAGTCGGCGCAATGGCTAAAATACCTATGGAAGCTTATAATCAATTTAATGTAGGTATCAGAAAAGGACATAGGATAGGGTCATACGAGAACGCGTGTGAAACCGCAGGAATAATATCAAAATAAAATGCGGAATAACAATCTTAATAATTTTATTACTAAACATTCATATTTTTAAAATTCAAAACTTAAATCAAATAGTCTAAATTAAAATATAAGTAAACTATACAAACCACAGAAAATATAAAATTAAACTATGCGATAGATTAGAAACAAGCTTTTTTTTACTAATGACTGCCAAGCAGAATTAAATGCTGCCACCAAAAAAAGTAAGCTTTTACCTATTATATTATATTTTACCAAATTAGTATAATTTGACTGGGCTATATGTATAATAAGGCCCGACGCCCACTGCGACACGGCATGACAAGGGTTTTTTTTGTTATACTTCAGATGATTTCGAACCTTATTTAGCACAGCTAACACTCACTTGTTTTCTCATTATAATCTCACAGCCTGCACGTTCACCTCCGGCACGTTCTGGCATGCCGTAGCATCCCGAAATGTGAACGCTATTTATAATGAAATAAGATCGCAAATCTTTCGCGCTTACTAAAATCCCTTGTCAACCCGTGCTGAATGCCGATATTAATTTTCCCCAATCGAGCAATGGAAAAATAAACGTTTGAGAAAGTGGCTGGAAATACCTTATTATTTTGATAAATAAAATAATAACAATATTGAAATACTACTTAATTTTTATAAAACTGTGCTACTATTTAATTTAAAAGTTTGTGAGAATGGATTGATAATTATTACTTTTTCATGCCTTAATGGCTGAACGGATTTTAGTGAAACTTGGCACATAAATAGACCATGGAATTAACAAATAAGATAGCTTTCTACGGAACCCCGGGTGAATGAAGTGCATTATTTACTATTGCCATCGAAGTTCGTCATCTAAAGATACAGTCAATATGTCTTCCGGCGCCTCCTGACTACGAACACGAAGTCAGCGGGCGCGGGGCGGTAGCCGCCGCGGAGTCCGCCGCTTTAGCGCGCGGTGCGGGGCGCGGGGCCGGCTCGGTGTTCGTCAAGGCCTAACGGCGTCCATTGAAATCTAAAACAAAGAAGTAAAATTCAATACTTGCTTCTTGATTCTTTATTATGACATTTCTTTTTTTTTTAATTGTTTCCCCACACTAAGAATTACTCCTGTATCGTGGGTGCGTTTACAAACATTTAAACTCACATACACAAACAGCTAGACCAACACCAGAAACAACTACCTGTTGTTCCGTGTGGGAATCGAACCCGCGACACGCAGCGCAGCAGTCGATCGTTCAGCGACTGCGCCAACCGCGCCGTCAATTAAAAAAAAAATTGTACGGCCGACTTAACTAAATGAGTATGGGATGGTTAAAAATTATTCTTCAAAATAGGTATAAACAAACAATCCGTCGAATTGAAAACTTCCGTCATTGTAGGTGGTAAAGACGAAGCTTTATCTAATAGTAATAATACTAATAACATTCACTGAGTAGTATAAGCTGGCGCGTGGCGGGGCGCGCGTAAAACTACCTATGACTATAAAAAAATATGAATAAGTTAGGGTGTTAAGTGTGATAAAAAGGTATACATAGACTCACATTGTATGCAGCAGAGGTTATTCGGCCATCGTGGCTCTTGCATAGAGCCGCCCATCTATTTTTTTCTGGAACAAAACAAATAGCTATAGTTTATTTGCACATTATTAGTATTACTTAATAGGCAACTTATAATATGATTCCCTACAATAATTGCTAGCTTATTATTATGAAAATATATATTTACACACAAACAGCACTAAAAAGGCCTTATCCCTGCAATTATCCCTTATCAACAGACATAAAGAAAGTCGAGTAATTGCGTAGGTATTGACTTTAAAATAAAATCAGTACCGACTTAAAAAAAACAATGGCGCTTGGAACAGCGCGCAGATTTAAGAACTTACAATACCGGGAACTCATTATGAAAGAACACAATAAAGATACCTATCGAATAGGTAGTTATGGCGAGGCAAAGACATTTATGGGTGTTTCTCGTATTTCGTGCATATTCCATGATATTTCTGAGTTTCTTTATTGTCGAATAACGTTGTTTTTTTTTCTAATATTATTAATATAATTATACTTAGAAAATCTTAGATCATTTTTCGATTCATTCTCTAAATAACGAAGAAATTGTTATCTACGTCATATAAAAAATCGGGAAAAGACGGTAATAAGAACGTAAGGGATTTAGCCATCAAGAGTCATAAAACCATCTAAAGAAAACACTCACAAGCTTCAACATTTTTTCAATATTAGCCTTTGTATTGAATTAAAAATTATAATCATAAAAAAATATTACTCACCGTTATTTCTGCCGACAAATTTCTATCACCACCTCCACTCAGTCGAGTCCCTCTCTATAATATTATTATTATCGGCGCCCTAATATCTATAGTTTTAAAAATATTGTCAACACACAAAACTACGAACATAACACTGCGCGAACCGGCCTACTCCAAGAATTTTTATTGACTGACCTTAAAGGATTTAACAAACGAAGGGCGCGGGAGCAAGGAGGTGTGGCCTATTACAAGTAAGACATGATTATTGGCTCCTAAGTGTTAGTATACGCAACTATTGGGTAATTTTGGAAACGTTGAAAATTCCACCAATCACGCCGAGTGTACTTTCTTTCTAACACAGCAGTAGCTGTTGTAGTTATAGATATGTATAGGGTTTATCTTGACGTGCTGGCGACTGTACATAATGCTTGGTTGACGGCTTCGTGAAGAGTCTGTTTACACCCTGTATATGTCAGTCAGTGATAAAAATGACGATTTTTGGACGTTAATATCTACTAAATAACCGTTAGAGGTGTGTTTATGAAAGGAGATGGCTAAACGACTGCCCCCAACATGACTAGCACAAATAGGAACCTTACACTAACCAGTAATATTTAAATATTAATTCATGAATTATTTAGTGTTTAATAATTTCTTATAACTTTCGTGAACTAATAAACATAAAAAAGTTTCTTAATTGTATTTATGCTTTGTTTTGGTTTGACATGACAAGGTCAAGGAATACTGACAGCTAGGGAAGAGACATATTGCATTACCAAAATGCCAAATCGAATAAGTTGAACTTCAATCGATATTTAATAACAGTTATCAAAACGATTTATTTTCTGAAACTACTTAATTGATTAATTGTATCTGGATAAGCATATTACTAACACTTCAGGCGCACAATCTTAATACATATTTTCTGTCCGTCGAGGTCGACAAAAACAATTTCTTTTTCTTTCAGTCCATTCGATTATTTTATCGATTTAAATCAGATTCCATCTCTATGAAAAAAAAACGTCAGACGTCGTTTGAACGCTCTGCCGTTTACTTATTCGTTGTGCTTTTTATTTTGGATTTTCATTGACCCTCGCTTGTTTATTGGACTTATTGTTTGCTCGCCTACCTACTGACCTCTGTGAATACTGTCTTTATTTCAACTCATTTGGATAAGTAGTTTAGGTTTTACAACAGAATACTTATATTATTTTGATTTTTGCTGGAGAGCTGGGGATTATATACCGAAAGTTCGTTGTATCAAGTTTTTTTTGCTGGAATTACCCCTATGTAGATATTTACTTCAAGTACCTTAGTGCAAAATCGCCAGTCAAAAACACAATTATCAATAAAAATCGTCGCAGACACATTAAAACGCCTAGATAAAAGTTTATAGCAATGTCATTGTTTGAAGTTTTTGTACCTTTGTCGTAGGCGATTTGCGATTTTGTTTTTAGGATTGTGCAAATATTAAAAGTTCCTGAACCTTTTTAAATTACGAAATACTAATTTCAGCTATTTAGCATTACATATTGCTAGGTACCATGTTTATACATGCGTTTTCATTGCGGGGGCAGTCGTCCATACTTCAATTTAGCCATGTCCTTTGGATCACATTATGTATCTCGTAAGTCTCAATATAATATGAGCCAAATTGGACATGTTTATGTGAAATACTTTTTTTATTATGAGGGGGTCAAAAGTGGCTCCAAATAGTTCATGTAATATTACGGTGCTGCCAGCCCTGTTAGCTTGAACTTGGCTTGACACACTGTAACTGGAATTGTAACATTTTATTATTGCTTTTTGACACTAAGATTTGTTTACGTGGCAACATTCCACTATGTTTTGTAAGATAGCACCAAATATGATGATGGTGATTTTAATTATCAATAACTCAATTTATAATTTGAAACTACAACTAAATCATTTTCTGTTACTAATTACAAACTAAAGAGTAACAAGATTATTTTACAGAGTAATTTATTAGTAAAACACTTCCTATGTGTTCTTTGTATGAAATCCTTTGATTTGCCGGAAATGGTTTTAAGGAAGAGGGAATATTGTTGGAAAAAGTAATGAAGCGACTAATTAGCTTTAACTTAATAATGCCTTTGCATTTGTTAATATTGGTATTATTTAATTGCTAAAATAATTAATTGTGAAGTATTCTAGTATTGTTTGTAAGTTTTAATGAATTACTGTACTGAGTGTAATTCGACTTCCACCGACTTAGAGAACGCGCGTGGGCAACGAGGAGTCTCTAACTCACGATTAGCAAACAATTGAAGTATTAAGTAATTAAAAGTAGTTTTTGAAGTGAACTATATTAAGTTGTGTAAATGAGAACTGTAACACGATGTAACAGAGTATGTGAGGAGTTTCATCGGACAGTTAATAAGTATTCGCAAACATGGTTGGCTGTCTGTACCTAAATGGTTTAGGTATTAGTAATAAACGCTTGGAGTTTGAGTCAAGTGTTGTGTGTGATTTCAACTACCCACCTACCCACCTACCTACCTATCTACCAACAATGAAGAATCATGTCATGTCAAGACAAAATGGCGGATGGCGTCGATATATTTGGGGATAGTGTTCCTCCTGCAGCTTTCCCTGCTGTTTTATATACACTCAGGCATAGGAAGCAGAATGAAGGCAAAACAATATCCGACTACGTGGCGGACTGGCGGTACTTAGAGAGATGTCGAAACAATATCTTGAAGTGTATGAATATAATACAGGGTGTAAACAGACTCTTCACGAAGCCGTCAACCAAGTGTTGCGTACATAAAACTAAGTAACTTTACGCAAAAATTAGTGCTGGGAAACGACTTTTTTTTTGGGCTGAAAAATCACGTTTTACGGTAGGACTCAATGTAACGCACTCAAAACATTGTGCTGATGAATGGATTGAATAGTAAGGAGGTCCTGGAAGTGTTTAAAGTAAAAATCTTACATTAAAAACAAGTATTTAAAAAACAACTTGTGAAAAAGTTGGAACTTTGACCGCCAATATCTCCGCAACTAGAAGGTACGGTCTAGAAAAAAAAATGATCGCAATGACGGGGAGAACAAGTGCCTTTCGGCTTCGTTAAGAGTCTGCTTACACCCTTTATATATGGTCCTTTACTTGTGTAAGTAAGTACACTCCTTTATAACTCTATCATGTTTATGCTGAAATAGCACTATACCTCATGTGCGCTTATTTTATAATTTTATTATTCTTGCAGCAACGGACGTGGTGCTGCGCGGTGGGCAGCCGAACGTCGAGTGACGGGACATGCGCGAGCGTCGAGACGTGTGGGAAAGGCCCGCAGGCCGCGAGTCGACGCTGCCGGTGTGGGGTGAGCGAGCTCGGCCATAGTGGCCCACCGGTATCAGACAGACTCCAAGCTACCGGCGGTTAGGGCTCCAGAGAGGGGAACCTCCTAACAATACGAGCCGTGTCCAAGAGTACCGCTCTCTGAATTAAGCCCTTGATCCAGCTGCCTAACGAGAGCCTCCTCAGGTGTTGGTCGAGGCTCTTGGCAATTAAGCCATTGTCTGAAACGACTATCAGCATAATGATCGCTGAGCTCACATCCCACATGTCGACAACCTCGCGAATCAAGTCAAGATACTTGATTTGGTTATCTTTCTCGGCTTTCACGAGGTTCTCGTCATGTGGGACCGTAATGTCAAAAATCATTAGGCGACGCTCTGATCGATCCACCACCACTATATCAGGCTTATTGGCTAGTCGTCGTGCAAATTCGCGCGTAACGTGTGCAGAGTAAGCAACCTTTTTTTTTTCTTTTTACGGATGGGAAATCATCAAATGACTTCTCCCGCTCTGGGCAGAGCGGAAGGGAGTGTCAGACTTGTACTGACTAAAACCCATCCATGTTCCTTCCTTGCCCTTTGTGTTCCAGGGCCGCGGTATCTCTTTCGAACAGCCCGCAGCCCAGAGTAAGCAATCTTGCGCAAGTAACCTTAACGATAATGCAATGTCACTTGTGTGACGTGTGTGCCCTAAGTTAGTGGCGCAACATCAAGTGGACGTGCAAACCGCGGGCCGTGATGAAGGGGCGGAAAGTGACGAGGTCATTTTTGTTGATGTTTGTCGATTGTCTATATCCAAACCTATTTATTATAAAGTTGAACGTGCATAATAAGGAAACGATGTATCTTCTTTCAGTTCCAAATACTGTAACGTGTTCGCGGAGGTCTCGGGCGCTTCACGGACGGCACAGTGAGCATACACGGGCGCGAAGGAGCCCGGCCGGTGTACATGCGTGCGCGCCCGCTGCCGTACGCGCTGCGGGAACCCGTGGAGCGCACGCTGAACCAGCTGGTGCGCGACGGATTTCTCACTGCTGTCACGTGTTCCGACTGGGCTAATAGTGCCAGTGGTCAAGAAAGAGGGTAGCACTCGTATCTGCGCCGATTATAAACTTACTTTGAACAAAGTTATAGAAGTAGATCGTTATCCTTTGCCTAGGGTAGAAGATTTGTTATTTCGTCTCCGAGGGGGTGAACACTACATTAAAATTGATTTGTCGGTACTTTTTTGTCGGTTGGTTTGTTTTGTCGGGATTGATTGATTGATTTGTTTGTTTTTGTTTTTTTTTGTTTGTATTGATTTGTTTTTTGAGTTTCATTGGTTTGTTGGTTTGGATTTTTTGTTTTGTTTGTAAATCGGCTAGTAATAATATGTGTGCAAACTTACTTGTTTAAAGAGGATAGTAAACGCTCGACGTGCTCGGCTTCTAAATCCAGCGCCATGTACGGTGTATCGCATTCGAAGTACTGCAAAGAACATGTGAGACTATCACCAACTCATCAATGGTCAGTTTTCGAAGTCGTAGGCACAGGACAAGCACATTTTGCGATTTATGAGTCCCATGGTAGAGATGGAGTACCTGTCCGACCCGCGGGTGACGGGTAGTGTTGCCAGGCGTCCCGATTTGCGCGGGACGTCCCGATTTGCACCTGATCGGGACACTAAATGTCCCGATAAATCAATAAATTTATTAAAAACTAGCTGATGCCCGCGGCTTTGCCTGCGCGGATGTCGGTTATCGCGACCAAAAGTAATCATGATGATCCCATTCCCTCAACTCATGGGAACCTAGTTTGCCTATTTTCAAAGTATTAAAATGGATATAATATATTATCCTTAAGAGATAGACATAAGCCATAGCAGATTTTTCTGTAGACCTATATAAGATATACAATTCTACCATTCATCATTTTGTTATATCTTAAAGGGCAGAAGGAATGGAGGAAGGCCTTTGCCCAGCAGTGGGACAATATGGGCTAGCTATATTATATATTAAAGGGCAGCGTTTTCGTTGGAAGCTCCCCCAGACGGCTTATTTTTTTCCAACACCTCCTGCAAATATCATTATATTTTAGCCAATCTGTACAAAAACGTGACGAATTATATACTAAAAAATTCCTCGAGAACCACTCTATCTATTTAAGAAAACAACATGAAAATCAGTGCAGTAATTTTTGAGTTTATCGCGAACAGACAGATAAACGCGGCGGAGAACAATGTGTTATAATATATAGTGCTGTTGGGTTCGGCTTCCAGTGCATCCGGATGCAGCTGAATACCAGTATTTTACATGGAACGACTGTCTATCTGCCCTCCACAACCCAGTCAGTTCTGGGTAATACGATATCCTTTGGTAGAAATACAGTGAAATTAGCTTTAATTTCCACATCAGATGTTCCAGATCTTCAATTTTTATTCGTCAACAGAGAGTGCTCATCAGGCTGGACAACTCTTGCTAAGACGTCATTCCTATATATGTTACAGTGTGGCTGGGCTCTTGGAGTTCCACATCAGCTGTTCCAGATCTTCAAATTTATTCTCTTAGCAGAAAATGCTCATTACGTGGAACAATTTTTGCTATGGTACCATTTTTGTATCTCTTATAGTTTAGCTGGTCTGTTGCGGTTCTGCATCAGGTGTTCAAGTTTCCAAGATAAATTATAGCCTATATGTTGCCCAGACTTAATACTTATACAACAAAAAAAAATTCAAATCAGTCGAGTAGTTTCGAAGATTAGCGTGTACAGACAAACAGACAGAATTTTTTTTTTGGATTCGTGCTGTATTACTGTTTCTAAACACCCCCCAACTATTTTTTTAGACGTCATTCCTATAGATATTATAGTGTAACTGGGCTCTTGGAGCTCCACGACAGGTGTTCCACATCTTCAATTTCTATACGTCAACAGAGAGTGCTTATCAGTCTGAACAACTCTTGCTAAGACGTCATTCCTATATATGTTATAGTGTGGCTGGGCTCTTGGAGTTCCACATCAGGTGTTCCAGATCTTCAAATTTATTCTCTTAGCATAAAATGCTCATTACGTGGAACAATTTTTGCTATCGTACCATTTTTGTATGTCTTATAGTTTAGCTGGTCAGTTGCGGTTCTGCATCAGGTGTTCAAGTTTCCAAGATAAATTATAGCCTATATGTTGCCCAGACTTAATACCTATACAACAAAAAATTATTCAAATCCGTCGAGTAGTTCCGAAGATTAGCGTGTACAGACAAACAGACAGATTTTTTTTTTGGATTCGTGCTCTATTACTGTTTCTAAACAGCCCCCTATTTTTTTTTTTTTAATATATTCAATGTACAGACAGTTTTTTACTGTCTTATTATATGTATAGATAGATAATTATTACCAAAAAATACGTGATTCGCATTCGGGGTCGATTAAAATGTCAAGCAGATGCACCCACGTATGCAACGCACTTAACGTGACCTAACTACGACTACACACAATTTTTAAAATTCCGCGCATTTCGGTGTACGACAATTCTCAACACACACGCGTATAGTCTATGATTTAAAAATAAAATATTTTATGTTACTGTGGTCAAGAAACTTGAATATTTTTTTAGGGTTAAAAATGTGCCTCTGAGTACATTCACTGCCGCTACAAACCTACACATTTGCTTTAAACCGACGCACGCGGTTCGTACTTTGAACCCTGCGAATTTTTTTTATCACAAAGGCTTCTTTTTTCTGCCTCTAAATTGGCATTCCTGCTGGATTTTCGCATGATCAACTGGTATGAACAGAGACAGAGGCTGAAATAAATTAGGAGCTCCTTGCCCCGAGGCATAGGCTTGATAGGCAATTATATCATACATACATAAGATTGAGGATATTTTGATCTCAAATTAAATAATTATCTGAATTTATTCGAGCCAATGATGTAAACATTTTCGAGCTCGCTTCGTTCGCTCTTGCAGCCTAGTTTAGGCGAATGAAATAAATGAAAGATCTTGAATCTTAACTTTGTCTATAAGTCGCCCAGATAACTCCAGTTGCAACAATTCTAACCTGTCCAAGGTACATAGACTGTTAAAATTTTCAGACTACTTTCTCTTGAATTGGTATAAAGGTCGACCAAGTAACTCCTGGATGAAGGACCGAAACAATGTTAACCTGTCCAAGGCTAGGTGTCTTAAAAATATCGAACTCGCTCTTGTAGTCTACTTCCTCTTGAATACTGATTTTGTCTGTAAGTCGATGTATGTGAACATAAGGTCGAAACAATTCTAACCTGTCCAAGGTATGGTGTTGTAATTTTCGAGCTCGCTTCGCTCGCTCTTGAAGCCTTGGTTCATTTCGTTCTTAAAATTGTCGTCCTAAATCGATTAAGTAACATCTATTATTTAATAAAAGGACTAAAGAAAAGCTAACTTGTCTGGAGAGGAGAGCTTAAATTTTCTTATAGTCCCTAGATTTTTCAAGTAATATCTCTCCAACCAACTAAATTTATCCCGACACGAACTGTTCGCCAATTATGTAAAGAAATTATAACTTGTAGCGACCAAAACCGCTACGACATCCGCTGACGCTAATGAGTTGAGGGACCTCGCAAAGGAATCACGCCACCCTACGTCATATCGTACGATGTTGCGAAGCCCCGCCTTCCGGAACATGGCGCCTGCGCATCCTTTGTTCGACCACTAACGAGGCAAGATGGCAGCGTACTCGTCTATTGTCTATGTTAACGAGGGGGCGTCAACTCCTGTGCAAAAACGGTCAAGCGTGAATCATTATTATTATTATTTAGTTTTAAGTCAACAGTATAAATACCTGCTCATTTCGTATGTTACTTTGATTACTGCTTTGTACTCTGTACGCAATATATCTCTGTTGCTTCTCGCTTGGAATTTTATTTCACCGCCTACTGCCAGATCGCTTCAGTATCTACTCCGCTATAATTATATAGTATCGCAAGTAGTATAAACGGAGCCCTATCTACTTCAAACTAAATATGCAAAGCTAGAAAGCGACATTACGAAAATGTTAACCGTAATTTTATTAATCTATGATGATGAAGCTAGTTTTGCATCTTTAAAGTATTTAAGTAGGTACTTACATAGTTTAGTTTAAATAAGGCCCCGATTTATTTTTTTCCCCGGGGCACTTGGTTACCTAGCTACGCCACTGATGTAGATATACATATTTACACATAAACCTTTCTCTTGAATCATCTCTTTATTGTTAATCTTCTCGTTCTAAGCGATCGATCGAAGATCTAAGCGTACAGACAGCGGGAGCGACTTTACTCTATATAGGCCGAAACGTGTAAGCGATACTTCCAACTTAAAGGAATGCGGCACACAACTTAAAGATAATGTTGAGTAACGATAGTGTTTGCAAGTTTGTAACATTTAATTGTAAAAATGTCAAGCGCTCCGTTCAGAGTATTCGTGAACTATGTAAACAATCGGACGTAATTGCGCTGCAGGAAACGTGGTTACTGCCTGATGAAATCGCGTTTCTTGACACAATAAGTGATGAGTTTAGCTGTACTGGAGTATCAGCAGTAGATACGTCAGCGGGCATTCTTCGCGGCAGACCGTACGGTGGCGTCGGCCTTCTGTGGCGAAATTGTCTATTTCGCGATGTGGTTGTGGTTCAGTGCGGTAATCCACGTATTTGTGCTGTGAAAATAGTTACAAATGATAAAGCCTTTTTAGTGTTTCGTGTTTACATGCCCACGGATATTGTGTCGAATTTAACGGATTTTACGGACATCTTAAGCTCGGTGAGTGCCATTATTGATAGCTGTGATATAGATTTTGTTTACATGTTAGGAGATTTTAATGCGCACCCGACTGAGCAATTTTATTATGAACTTTCCGGCTATTGTAGTGAGCAAACATGGACATGTATTGATGTAAAAATGTTAGGATTAAATTCGAACACATATACATTCCTGAGTGAGGCTCATGGGTCCAGGAGGTGGCTCGATCACTGTGTAGTGACTGAGGCGGCTGTGTCCTCGGTCAGGAATGTGTATGTAGTCTACGATGTGCTTTGGTCTGACCACTTGCCATTAGTTATTGAATGTGACTTGAATGTGATTTTGCCAAAGATATGTGCCAATGTTGTATGTGTGAACAAGGTAGTGTGGGGGGAAAGAAGTCAAAACCAGATTCAAGTTTATCAGCGTAAATGTCATGAAAGATTAAGACTGATTGACTTCACACACGAACTTAGTAAATGCTGTGACAGTATGTGTAACGATCTTAGTCATCGAACTGTTATTGAAAAGCTGTATACCGACATCGTGCACGCCTTAAGTGACGCTGCCGTAATAGGTCGAGGAAGCGGCCATAGGCGCTCGCAACGGGTAATAGTAGGCTGGAACAAACATGTTGCCGGGGCTCACAGAGAGGCTAGGCAGAAATATTTGTTGTGGGCGTGGTATGGTAAACCTACCGCCGGTTTATTTTATTACGAAATGTACGAGGCTAGAAGAGTTTTCAAGTCTAAGTTAAAGTGGTGCCAAGACCATGAAGACCAAGTTAAAATGGATATTCTAGCCTCATACCACGCTACAAATGATTTTCGTAGTTTCTGGAAGCACACAAATAAGTTAAAACGTAAACCGGGAATCCCTGTGAGCGTCGGTGGCATGAGTGAGCCGGAAGATATTGCAAATCTTTTTAAAAAGGCGTTCTTTGTAAAGTCACCTTTAGGACCCACGCGGTCGGTGTCCGATGTTGTGCCCGGTATGGAGTTAGGGGTTAAATTTAAATCTCAGGAGATTGCCCAAACTATTAGACGTATGTCAAGAGGTAAGTCCCCGGGCCATGACAGGCTCAGCATTGAGCACCTCCGATATGTTGGCCCTCACGTAGCTAGAGTACTTGCTATGCTGTATAGTTTCTGCATGAGCCATAGTTACCTGCCTGGCGAGATGATGCGAACAGTGGTTGTACCAATTGCTAAAAACAAAACTGGTGACCTCGCCGACAGTAGTAACTATAGGCCCATTTCACTAGCTACTGTGATTTCAAAGGTTTTTGACAGCATGCTTAATATGCAATTAAATAAAAGTGTAACCATGCATGATAACCAGTTCGGATTCAGACCTGGGTTGTCCACTGAGAGTGCAGTTTTGTGTGTTAAGCATGCTGTCACATACTATGCGAAGCGCGAGACGCCGATTTACGCCTGCTTCCTGGACCTGTCTAGGGCTTTTGATCTGGTTTCCTATGATGTGTTATGGAGTAAATTAGAGCAGGCTGATTTGCCTACAGAACTCATAAACATTTTTAAGTTTTGGTATGGAAACCAGATCAACACTGTGCGATGGGCTGGGGCGTTTTCTAGTCCGTACGGGTTGGAGTGTGGGGTGAGGCAGGGGGGGGTTGAGCTCACCGACGCTTTTCAACCTGTATGTGGACGGACTTATTGCCGAGCTCAGCAGTACTAGGGTTGGATGCTACGTAGACGGTATCAATGTCAATAATATCAGTTATGCTGACGACATGGTGCTGCTGAGTGCGTCAGTCTGTGGCCTCAGAAAAATGGTTATCCTGTGTGAGGAGTACGCCAAAGTACATGGTTTGGCGTATAATTGTAAAAAGTCTGTGGTCATGGTCTTTAAGGCTGGGGGTAAAAGCCCTGACAGAGTGCCTCCTGTACTACTGTATGGCACACCTTTACAGAGAGTCCACAGTTTTAAGTACCTTGGTCATATATTGACCCCTGACCTTAAAGACGATGACGACATTGAACGAGAGCGGAGGGCATTGTCGGTTAGAGCGAACATGTTGGCTCGCAGGTTTGCACGATGCTCACTTCCAGTCAAAGTCACGCTCTTTCGAGCGTACTGTACTTCTTTTTACACGTGCAGCCTGTGGGCTAGATGTACGCAAAGATCGTACAATGCTCTCCGAGTTCAGTTTAATAACGCGTTTAGGATGCTGGTGGGGCTGCCCCGCTTCTGTAGTGCGTCGGGGATGTTTGCAGATGCGCATGTGGATTGTTTTTACGCAACAATGCGTAAAAGGTGCGCTTCCTTGTTGCGCAGGGTGTGGGGCAGCACCAACAGTATCCTAAGCATGATTGCTAGTCGCCTTGACTGTGTTTATGTGGGTCGCTGTTGTGCAATTACTCATGGGTTGTCACAGCAGTGACCCAACGTGTTGTGTTGTTTGTAATGTCAGTGCTTACTAACATAGTTTTAAGTTTTACTAACAGTTTTTGAGTCTTAGATACTCGAATAAAGAAATTTTCTATTCTTTATACTATGTAAAGATCTATAAAAAAATGTTCCAGATAGTTGTGGAAGATCCAATCTCACGTTGACCGTTTGACACTCCAACATGTCAAAGCGAAATTCAAATTAAAACTAACTTTAGCATGACATATAATAAAACAGCGTTAATAATAATACATAACTACGATTTTATGATGTATTATTTTGTTATTTCTATTCGTCCAGCAAGTTATTGTACGATTTCAAGTAAAAATTACTAATAACAGTAGAAGAAAAGCAATTAATTAAGCCTTTATAGAACATAACTTTTTTTTTGTTTGTCCCGATTTAAAACCATAAATCCCGATTTGTTTTAAGATCTACCTCGATTTTAATCCAATCAGACCTGGCAACACTAGTGTCGGGTATCATTAGGTAGCGAGAATACGGTCTATTTATGTCATCCTTTTTGGAGAACAAGTTAAAGAAATACCCGATAAAGATAAAAATCAGTTTTAAAATTCATTCATGTTTACTTTCATATTTCATTTAGATATAAGTGGGGAAAATTTGTTATTTCATCCGAGGCGGTATTCACACCCGCGCCGCAGGCAAGGTTGTTATGGAGCCGAGAACTGCACTATCTAATCCCCACGTATAGGTACACGTGCGATTTGTGACAAACGACGTTTTAAATGTGTTTTCGAAGAAATAAAATAATAGAACGAAAAGTATTTTTTTCATGATTTGTAGGTTGAAGAAGCAAAGGTAAACAGCCTAATATGAAAAATAGAAAATAATCATAATCATAAATCTTTATTTATCTCGACATTAGAAATGACAGGCGCTGGTATATGCACAATCGTATGTAGAGAAAGGTGGACCGAGTTACAGATCACCACTCCGGCTTAGATAGAACATCACTATCACTACATCTTTATATATATAATTCTACTGTGCGTGTGAGAGCAGCGGTGGCCCAGTGGTAACGACCCCGACTTACGAACAGTAAGTCGTGGGTTCGAATCCAGGCAGGCGCATTACTTTGTGTAAATTATATCATCACCACTGCTCTCAAAAACGGTGAAGGAAAACATCGTGAGGAAACCGGCATGTCCTAGAACCAAAAATTCGAAGACATGTGACATCTACCAATCCGCACTGGGCCCGCGTGGTGGATTATAGCCCATTCCCTCTCATAGAGAGGAGGCCTGTGTCCCAGCAGTGGGAACATTATAGGCTGATGATGTGATGTGTGCGTGTGTATGTCACCGAACTCCTCCTAAACGGCTGGACCGATTTGAATGATTTTTTTTGTATGCCTTTGGGTGGCACCCTGGATGGTTTAGATTCATAAATCAGCCCGACAGATCGCGCTGCTGTCGTTATCTAGGTTTGACGCAGACGAAGTTGCGAGGGACAGCTAGTATTATTATAAAACAAAGTCCCTCGCCGCGTGTGTCTGTCTGTTCGCGATAAACTCAAAAACTCCTGCACCGGTTTTCATATTGTTTTGACCAATGGATAGAGTGGTTCTCGAGGAAGGTTTTAGTATATAATTTGTCAAGTTTTTGTATACATACATACATAAACTCACGCCCTTTTCCCATGGGGGTAGGCAGAAACCACAGAACGCCACCTGCTACGATCCTTACATACTCCTTTTGCCTCGTCCACGTTCATACATCTGGTTTTTTTGTATACATTGGCTAAAATATAATTATATTTGTTGGAGGTGTCGGAAAAAAATAAGCCGTCCGGGAGCTTTCAACGAAAACGCTGCCTAAACCCTTTGAGATATAACAAAATGATGTATGGTGGAACTATGCATCTTATATAGTATAAGAACTCAGAAAAACAAAGAAAAGATGAATAAGATATTTAATTTAAAATACACTTTGTAGTACAATATACTAAGTTGATGTTGAGCCGTCGGTGTCCGCGAGCCTAGAGAGACCAACTCCGGTGCAATATACCAGCTGGCAGCTCGGCGCGCCGCCACCGCGCCGCCCGCACGTTGCAATCTTCGCAGCCGTCAACTTCATGACGGTCCTCGAGCGCCATCTATAGCGCCTTACAATAGGTCTACAGAAAAGTCCGCGATTGCATATGTCTATCCACGCGGGCGAAGCCGTGGGCATCGGCGAGTTTTATATATAGCAAAAATTTTAGTCAAGATACTAAAGTTAAAATTACCATCTACTGGTTGTAATGACGTCATACCGCTAGGCATGACGGGAATCTTAACATTTAATCTAAGAGGAATTATAAAACGAACGAATAAAAAAAACTGAACGACTGATGGTGAGATACTGTTTTAATAACTTGAACGGTATGAATTTGAGTAAGCGAACAATGAACTAAACTAACGACGAATATTGATTAATAATAAAATCCAGAACGAGCTTACTAAAAGTGGGTTGTGATTAATCCATTTCAGATATTAACATTCTAGCCGTGCGACTAAATGACTAAGTGAGCGACTAGAAATACAGAGAGCGCAACTTCAATGTTAAGATAGAGACGATTTTTCCAATTGAGGTTTTACATAATCCGCGACAAATCGTCGCACAGCGGACAGACTTCCGGCGCGATCTCATGGCGACATGGAGAGAGCGTCTATCGCAACCCCGTGCAGGGCACGCCACGATAGTGGCAATAAGTCCCCTCTTTGAGGAGTGGCTAGAGAGGCGCCACGGCACCCTTACCTTCCACCTGACGCAGGTCCTCACCGGACACGGTTGTTTCGGGAGGTTCCTGCACCGAATCGGGCGGGAGGAAACGCCCGGGTGTTATCACTGTGAGGATCGCCCAGAGGACACGATGGAGCACACGGTTGAGGTCTGCCCTGCTTGGGCGGAGCCCCGCTGTGTCCTCGTAGCGGCGATCGGCGACGGCGCCCTATCGCATCCGGCCCTGGTTCATTACATGGTCCGGAGCGAGAGGGAATGGGACGCCGTCACCTCCTTCTGCCAAGCAGTCATGCTAGCGAAGGAGGTGGCGGAGCGTGAGAGGGAGAGAACCTCTCGTCCCAGCAGCCGCGGGAGACGTCACGGGCGTCGGGGGTCACTTGGTGGCTTCCGGCAACCGTAAACGCGGACCTGTGTGCGGACCCGGAAGTGAGTAATGGGTTAGCTCGCCGTCCGTCCGTCTTTTGACAGGTCGTGTTGACGGCGCGTTCGTGTTCCACGCGCGTCTTAAAAAGATGTCAGCAAACAGGGAAGGGCCCGCAGGGGCCGATGCCTGCCAGGGCTTCGGGATTGTTCGAAAGAAATACCGCGGCCCTGGAACACAAAGGGCAAGGAAGGAACATGGATGGGTTTTAGTCAGTACAAGTCTGACTCTCCCTCCCGCTCTGCCCAGAGCGGGATAAGTCATTTGATGATTTCCGATCCGAAAAAAAAAAGAAAAAAAAGGTGTTACATAAGGAACTACTAAACGTTAACTTTAACAAAGTTTTGTAAGCTGCTTATGTTTTTTTTATTTTGATACAATTTTTTAATGAAAACTACAGATTGTTTGATGGGCGCGGGGCGGCGAATCGGTGCAAAAAACCACACTGCCAAATTCGGACTGGCAAAAAGGCTCGTGCGACTGTCCCGAATTTTTCAATGAATATGAAAGCAAATACGTTTTGGGTTTAGCAATTCAGCTCAAACTTACAACACCACCTCTGGAAGCAAAAATGATACCCATTGGGCAAAAAAAAAGGGATAAATATAATGACCACCAAAAATAACTTTTGGACTTTTCGATAACATCTATCAACTAAAATATCAATAAATTGATCACCAAATTTAGTAAATAAGCACCAAATTTTAATGAGGTGGTTGATGACAAACTAGTTTTGCCTAGGCCGACTTGGGGCATCCCGTCACGGATATTTTTTTTTCGGATGGGAAATCATAAAATGACTTCTCCCGCTCTGGGCGGAGCGGAAGGGAGTTTCAGACTTTTACTGACTAAAACCCATCCATGTTCCTTCCTTGCCCTTGGTGGGCCGCGGTATCTCTTTCGAACAGTCCCGCATCAACAACAGAACCTTAAGACAACTACTTTGAAACCCTCTGCTGTTACAGCATAGCTGTCGTCATGCTGGACGACATGATGCGCAAACAGACGGCCAACTTCAAAGCCTTCATGAGAGCAGTCGCGAACATACACGTGGAGTTTCTATCTGAAAAATGAGAATTTCAAGACGCTCTGCAAACACTCCAAACGCGCTGGTCAGCAATTGACAACCTTCACTGGGAGATAGAGTGTGAAACCAACGGAGAGAAGATGATAGTGTACGAAGAACGCTACACCAGGTATGAAAACCAATTCCATGAACTAAAAAAGGGTTTGAATACCAAAATGTGGTCCGGCGCTCAACGTGAGAAAACAACACCAAAACTAGAGATACCAGTATTCAACGGTAACTACAACCAGTGGATCCCGTTTAAAGACCTTTTCACAGAAGCAATACACAGCAACAATTCCATCTGCTCAGAAGATGCAGTTTCTGAAGAGTAAAGTTTAAGAAGAAGCAGAACGCTTGATTCAACACCTACAGATACGTTCTGATAACTAACTCGTGTGTTGGGATATCCTCAATCTATACTAATACATCTATATCTATATTTTTTTGTATTATAAAGCTGAAGAGTTTGTTCGTCATCATCAGCCTATAATGTTCCCACTGCTGGGACACAGGCCTCCTCTCTATGAGAGGGATTGGGCTATATCCACCACGCGGGCCCAGTGCGGATTGGTAGATGTCACATGTCTTCGAATTTTTGGTTCTAGGACATGCCGGTTTCCTCAAGATGTTTTCCTTCACCGTTTTTGAAAGCAGTGGTGTTGAAATAAATTACACAAAGTAATGCGCCTGCCTGGGTTCGAACCCACGACTTACTGTTCGTAAGTCGTGGGTTAACTGTTATGGCCAGCATTAGAATAGAACGGCTATTTTAGACATTTTGTCATCATAATAAGTAGTCTAACGGTTCAACGGCCGCCCTGTACATCGTGTGTCGCAAGTTCAAGCCTCGGTCAGTCTCCACTTTTTGTGTTTAATTAGTTTTTTTTATACTGGACTTTTTTTTTTAGTAATAACCATGTTTCGTAAGTTCGATCCCCAACCGGTTTTCACTTTTTGTAACTAGGTCATTTGTTTTTTTTTAATGATTTATGATTTAGGACCACAGCTTAACGTACTTTCCGAGGCACAGAGGAAACTCGGTATGTAATGGGTGGTCTCCCATCCACAGACCAACCTAGGCAAGCACGGCTTAACCTAAAGATCGACCCAAGCGGCTGTTATTATTAAGTCACGAGCTCCTCACATGCTCAGAATAGAACAGCTATTTTAAACTATTAATCACCGACGTAAGTAGCCTGGCGGGTCAGCGGTCGCCCTGTGAAAAGTGGTTAGCAAGTTCATGCCTCAGTCAGAATATTTACTATATGTTTTTTTTTAGATTTTTTTAATGCATAAGCTTTCCAAAAATAAAAACCATAGTTCGTGAGTTCGATCCCCAACCAGTTTTCACTTTTTGTAACTAAGTATGTTGATTTTTGTTAAAACTAAGATTTCGAATTTGAATTACAATTGATTTCAAATTGAATTAAGTACCAAATAGTTTTATAGCTGCGGCGGACAAAAAAAAGTTGTTAGGTTAGGTTAGGTTTGTTTCAATAATGTTCAGTAAGTAGATCTAATCGACTTGAAATAAATAGAGAACCCTGGGACCTACCTACTACCTACCTACTACTACCTACCTACTACCTACCTACCTGCTACCTACCTACTACCTACCTACTACCTACCTACTACCTACCTACTACCTACCTACTACCTACCTACTACCTACCTACTACCTACCTACTACCTACCTACTACCTACCTACTACCTACCTACTACCTACCTACTACCTACCTACTACCTACCTACTACCTACCTACTACCTACCTACTACCTACCTACTACCTACCTACTACCTACCTACTACCTACCTACTACCTACCTACTACCTACCTACTACCTACCTACTACCTACCTACTACCTACCTACTACCTACCTACTACCTACCTACTACCTACCTACTACCTACCTACTACCTACCTACTACCTACCTACTACCTACCTACTACCTACCTACTACCTACCTACTACCTACCTACTACCTACCTACTACCTACCTACTACCTACCTACTACCTACCTACTACCTACCTACTACCTACCTACTACCTACCTACTACCTACCTACTACCTACCTACTACCTACCTACTACCTACCTACTACCTACCTACTACCTACCTACTACCTACCTACTACCTACCTACTACCTACCTACTACCTACCTACTACCTACCTACTACCTACCTACTACCTACCTACTACCTACCTACTACCTACCTACTACCTACCTACTACCTACCTACTACCTACCTACTACCTACCTACTACCTACCTACTACCTACCTACTACCTACCTACTACCTACCTACTACCTACCTACTACCTACCTACTACCTACCTACTACCTACCTACTACCTACCTACTACCTACCTACTACCTACCTACTACCTACCTACTACCTACCTACTACCTACCTACTACCTACCTACTACCTACCTACTACCTACCTACTACCTACCTACTACCTACCTACTACCTACCTACTACCTACCTACTACCTACCTACTACCTACCTACTACCTACCTACTACCTACCTACTACCTACCTACTACCTACCTACTACCTACCTACTACCTACCTACTACCTACAAACCTCACGGAGCCCGAGACCTTTCCAACGAATGCAAAACCGTGGAAATCGGTTCGTGCGTCCTGGAGTTATAGCGTCAGGAAGGAAAACCCGACTTATTTTTATATAGTAGAAGATTAAACCTTACTCCAGTCGGTGGTCTACTCAATCAACACAACATCCCAATACGCAACATTAATAGGTCTGTTTTGCATTAAAACAAAACAGTTATTATGTGTGTGGAGAACACACAGCATCGATTGAAGAGGCATCATAAATAATACCTTTGGACGTCTTATGATAATGCATTTATAACTCTTACCTTGTTCCTTTTTGTGTTACCTCTGTCTTTCACCCTTATGCAGAATGGCGCCCACTTTCGAAACTGGAGCGCATCTGTCACTTGCTTGTCATAGTCTTCAAACACCAGCAAGCACCTTGCTTCGATGCTGTGTGTTCTCCACACACATAATAACTGTTTTGTTTTAATGCAAAACAGACCTATTATGTGTGTTTCTAACACACAGCATCGATTGAAGACCTGTTTGCTCTCTGCTGGTGAAAGAATATCTGAAGGATTTAGATGCTATGTGAATTATATATAGTATAAACGAATATTTCGTTGTATATCTGTTAAATGCTGATACTAAAAACAATAAAACATTAAAAGTTCTCAATCTAGTGATCCTAGAAAATGTTAAAATGAACATGTTTTCCATAACATGTTATAAATAATATCATGGCAAATGAATATACTTATGCCTTATTTATAAGGTACACATAAAATATAAAATACTTTAACAACTGATAATTGAAATTCAGTGAGACTTAAGCTGAATAAAATATTAAACTCCTTGTTATTTAAGGAATTCACACATGTATTTAACTGACAACCAGCTAGGAAATATACACGAATGATTAAATATTCTTGAATCCCTTCGAAAATATCAAGGTGTGGGAATACTAAATAAAGAACAACTTCAATTAGCAATCAACTTCAAACACGAAGTATATGATTAGGTAGCAATGCATATAAATGATCTAACATGAGGTATTCAAGTCTACTACTTGTACCCTGTGCATCCTTGTGTTTCTGATGGGCGCTACCGAAAGCGCCAAACTAGTAGCTCAGTTCTGGCCCGAAACAATCTAGATTGCCATTGACACGCCAAGAGATCTTGTAAATGCACATAATGTTTTGATGACAAAAAATATCCTCTCGCTCACAGAGAGACCTGTGGCCCAAGAGTGGAAAACAAGAAAATTTACAAATCTAAATTCTCTTGAGAGAGTTCTCACTCTTATGACTGTACCTACATTAGTAGCACCCTTGGAAGACTCTCTGCTCCTCCAATCAAATTTCAACCAGTGGTCTATTCTTCAGTCAGCCTCCCGAAGGCTAGTAGCACGGACCACACGCTTCCTGCTACAAGCAGGCAAGCTCCTAAATCTCGGTCTATTTGAATATGGATTTAGTCCATCCATAAGAGAGACAATATTTAATTTATATACCTAATTATAATTTTAAGCAGGCTTAGACATACTAGCTCCTGTAAACAAAATAAGTAAGCAACCCTGTCTACCGAGCTCTATGAGCCATACATTGCAATGTTACGTTATTCAACATACACAAATATTTGGTCATTTCAATTCTCTGCGAATCAAATCAAGGGGTAGTTCCGTATCCCCAACAAGTGGTCTTTCAGGCAGTGGTTTAACTAAGTAGATCCTCAATAATTTTGAAATTAACATTAGGTCAAAAAATAAAATTCGTATATTGTGCACTATAAGTGTACAATTTGCAAATCTGTGTCAACAGATAGTGTTTTAAGCATTACTATTCGGATCCCATTATTTAGGCTGAATGTCATGAAATCTACACCATGACAAATCTTAGAGAAGATAACTCTTTAGGTTATTATGGATCTACTCCAATCACCATATAACAAGCCTCTTTCTTCTGCTGACAACCTTCCTTTGCAACATGGCTGCCCCCCCCCCCTAAATTTTACAAGCTAAGAATGAATCTATTTTGCAGCTTGTTAGATATCAGGAGTTCGGACTCTGGCTCTGATAGCTCTCGTCTCGAAGGCTGGGAACCATATTATACATAGTACGTACCCACTTCTGAGTTTAGGTGATTGAGCACTCGTTGTTAAATAGGGAAGAGAAAAGCATGCCAGTCCATAATTTCATCTCCGAATGTAAACATTGCAGAAGCTTGCCAAGCCGTCGTTTGAGTCCCATGTAACGTACAGTCGCTCACAGGCCGACTAAACTGACATGAAAAAACATTTCACGTTGGGACACCCCACTTTCAAAAACATGACCTCCGAGGCCTGGGGTTTGGGGCAACAGAGGCCAATCTGGCTAGTCTGTTCCTAGTTAAGCGGTCGGCTAAGCCGGTATATCAATTTAACAACTCCCCGGGAGGTAAACCGCTGATAGAGTAATATTCAGCTAATCTGCTAGCCTTGACACTTTTCGGGTTCACTTATGGAGCGCTAGGGATCGTGTCCGCGCAGGGTGGCGTGCTATTGGAGAGCCTATGTCTAGCAGTAGACTGCCATGGGCTGATGATGAAACTACAATATGCACATATTCAAGGAAGGTTGACTCTGGCTGCTAATTATTGCATATATGGCCAAACAAACTCTGTGTAGATGGCAAAACAAACTCTGAGTAGATGGCAAAACAAACTCTGTGTATATGGCAAAAAACAACTCTTAAGTTAGAATACCAGTCTGATCTGGCTTAGTCAACAAGTTCCTGATGATGAGAGTTTTTCACTTGGGATCTTAACCTTCCCCCACAGCCTGTGTGGACAAGGAAGTAGATTTAACCTCACCCATGTCTAGAGGAAACTGAGTGGTCTATCAATAGTTTTATGGCACCACCAAAAACAAAAAATAAACTCTTGGCAAAAACAGCGCCACCTCTTTCGTTACTTTTGGTCAAAAACAAATTCTGATTGTCTCATGACAACATAGCCATAACCTTACAGGCGGACTTCTGAACTTGTTACACGTCAGCTGTTCACATGTTTGCTTTGTTAGAAATTCCAGTCTCCGAGACATAGGATTATGATGACTTGTGGTCATAGGACAGCAAAACATAATCTTAAGTAACAAACAATAATGCAGAAACCACAGGCTCAAAGCTCAAGGCAGGCAAAGTCTTTGCCAATTGGTTACTGCTGCAAATATTCAGAGAACTGTCAATTTTCATACTTTTAGTTGTTTCTCAGCAGTTATTGATGTGACCAATGTCATTAACTGCATATAACATTGCTTCTGTTTTACTCCTTAGTAATTAAGAGTGTAAACAATATGCTCTTTGATTCTATTGTCATAATCTTGGATTAATATGGTTTAAAGAGAAAACTATTATGAAGGAGGTTTAGCTTTCTGTCATTACCTTCAGTGTTAACAAAATCAGGTTTGTATTAATTAATTCTACAGCTTTTCTTAGTTATTTAGGGTGTCCTCCTAAAAATTCTGAAGCTTGGCAGAGTTATTTCAATCCCTGATCCTCATTCTGCTATAAAAAACTTTGGTTTTTCTAACAAAAAAAAAGATAATTTCCATAAATGATTTGTTCATGCACTATATGGACACCGCTGTCAGTGATATAATGCAAGACCATAATCTATGTTTCATATACATTATAACAAATCTCCATGATTATAATTACAGGCTATGTTCAATAAACATGTCTAAAACTAGAAAAATTCATATCTCAGACAAGAGCACTCTTCCCTTACAGAAATACATTTGAAAAAAAAAACCGCTAGTGTGGCTTAAAAACAATAATGTATGGTGTTATTTCGATAACTAGATCTTATTAGTATTTTCAGTATCAAACTGATTAGTTGTTGTTTTATATTCTATCCTCAATCTGTACATTTATTTTCTTTCCTTTCTTGGGGATATTTATAAGAGTAATCAATTCGTAAACCAAAACAATAGAAATATATTATCCTGTTAGTTCAATTTCTTTTAATTAGCTCTATAACCTTAATGTTATAATGAACTAGTCATTTTTATTTATAAGTAATTTTGAATATAAAATTTAATTAAAATAAATATATTTATTTATTGACCCTGATTTCAAATGTCCTCATTGTACCCAGAGACACATTGTTCAGTACACAGATTTGAATTGTATGTACAATCCATCTAAAGTACTTCTTGTACAGGACTAGTCAGGCTTGCTTTCAAAATAAAATTCAAAATAAGTGTTCGTTGCACGGTTAAAAAGTCAATGCATGCCATAGCCTTCAGCTGCTCTTTAGCAGTCCGCTCTTTCTGATAGGGACTAACATTAGAGATCACAGACAAAAAAAAATCCCTCCATCAGGGTTTAATAGTCCATAGTTTGGTTTAGTATTATAACAACTCGTCTACCTATACCGTGTGCTATCTAGGAAGACTGAGATTAACTGTAAGGTTTCCCCAGGTTTCTAACAGATTCTATTCCATGTTAGAATTTCTGCTAAGTTTACTTTAGGAATAACTCCCTAAATTCATCATATCTTACACTGAAATATTATAGTTGTGTAGTATTTCTGTCTCTTGCGACAAGAAAAGGGTTGTTAAGGAAAACTGCAATGCGCTTCTGAAAGACGCAATATCAACACTTGATTAGCTAACTTATAATAAGTTAGAAGCAGTTTCTGTTTCCGAGTTGTGTCATGTAAAAAGATTCAACACTTACTTGCGACTCACACATTATTTGTGTGTAGTTTATGTAAAAGAAACTTCTCGATAACAAGAGGTTAGACTCTTGTTCGGCGGAGGGGAAAAACACATCCATAGTCACACTAGAAGTGCTCTAAACATATCCTCCGAGGATCGCACTCTAGCACTTAGGTAGACTTGGTTTGCTCTCAGAATCGTGATCTCTGAGAAAACTATCGATCTCCCTCTCGTTAACCCACAATCAGGGTGAACACTAAAACACTACCACGAGCACCAATATTCACTTTCTGTAAAGTTTTCAGAAAGATGTTATAATTTTATAGGAAAATTAAAGAGAGAAAAAATTTTGCGTCCATTTCGCGGCAAAATTTAGATGCTATGACAAGCAAGTGACAGATGCGCTCCAGTTTCGAAAGTGGGCGCCATTCTGCATAAGGGTGAAAGACAGAGGTAACACAAAAAGGAACAAGGTAAGAGTTATAAATGCATTATCATAAGACGTCCAAAGGTATTATTTATGATGCCTCTTCAATCGATGCTGTGTGTTAGAAACACACATAACATTACATTTTCACAGTTGGGAGTTACGCCCGCGCCCCAACACTGATTGTCTATATTAAGTATACCTAGATAATTTGTTGTGATGATTATGATAACAATACCAATGACTCTACAAACTTAATAGTTTGAAATATTTTTTTTCTACCACTGTATCAGTGCCCTGTTGCTATTGAAAGATTGATTAAATTGCTGTAATACTGAATAAGGACTCTCTTAATTGAAATAGCCCTGACTGCAAGTACATACAAAAATGTTTTTATTGATAATTTAAACATTGTAATATTCGTTTACTTAATGTAACGTGGTTTTGATTAAACTTCAAAAATGTACATGCTGTTTTAGTTAGCACCCTTAAAAAGGTATTCTAGAAGAGAGTTTATTCTAATTTTGCTTTCAAAATTAAAATGTTCTGAACTTCTGGATTTCACAACGGGTGAAAGTTTAAGAATGCGTCTTAGAAAAAATAGTCGCATTTTCCCAATTTTTATGGCATCGCTTCTGATGTAATAATTATTTAATACTTTTGTAATTTACTGAAAGATTTGTGTACGAAACTTTAGTTGAAGTAAGACATATTTATTTCAGCCTTCAAACATCACAGGCTTAAAGCTTATTCAATGAAGACGCGTTTGCCCCAATACGGGAAAATGCATCTTAAATTCCTCTGTTTAAAAAAAACTATATTTACTCGTATTCACTGTAACTAATGAAAAAAAACAATTCATTAAGGTTGCACACAGATCATTTCTCTATACATTTGCGCTAAGGACTTTTCAAATAAATTTATAATATTGATATACATTTTTAAAATCGTGTAAGGTATTTATATGACGCAATTGCCCCGGTTGACCTCTACAACATTTAACAAAATATAATTTAATTACAATTTTAGTTTAGCTATTCACCCAATTGTTCGACAGCTAAATTCCAATTTTAACGTTTGGTACCTAGATGATGGAACCTTGGGAGGCGATGTAGACTCTGTTCTAAAAGATCTAAATTTCCTAAAAAATGAACTTCATTCCATTGGCCAGACCTCAACCTTTCAAAATGTGAAATTTATGTAGCGGACAGTACCGACAGACAACTGACTCTATCAAAATTTAACGTAATAGCCCCTGGCATCAAATTTACAGAAAAACGCTCTCTTCGTCTCCTTGAGTCTCCCATCTTTGAATATTCTTTTCCCGATTTTATCGAGGAAAAAATTCAAAATTTCAATGATGTTTCGGAAAGATTGCTCGAAATTAACATACATTCGGCCATCACAATAATTCGTTACTGCTGTTTTAGTCCAAAATTAACGTATTTCCTTCGTGCTTCCCCTTTAAGGAAACACACTCCCCTTTTGGACAAAATGGATGAAATTATCAGACATACTCTAACGTCAATTTTAAATGTGGCATTGGATGACCGAGCTTGGGCACAACCTTCTCTATTCGCATGGGAGGACTCGGCGTCCGCAAAATTTCCAGTATTAGTTTACCGGCTTTTATATCCCCTGTCCACGGCACTAAGAAATTAATCAGGAATATCCTGTCTTCCACACCGATTGATTTTGATGTACCGTGCATGTCCGAGGCTATCGATGCTTGGAAACTCGCTTGCCCGAATACTGACGAACCCGACCATCCATTTTCCCAGAGACGGTGGGACGAGCCGCTCTGCAGTGTAGTTCAGAGCAATCTGCTGAACACGTCTGCTACTACTGCTGAGCGTGCGCGCCTACTGGCTGTGGGTGAGTGGGAGTCGGGTCTTTGGCTTCACGCACTGCCGTCGTCGAGCATAGGCACATTGTTCGACGACACAACCTTCCGCCTCGCTGTTTCTTTACGCCTTGGTGCCGCCTGCTGTTCTCCTCATCGCTGTCACTGCGGTGAAGCTGTCAACAACCTCGGTCACCACGGCCTGTCATGCAGCCGAAGTGCGGGCCGTTTTGCACGGCACTCAAATATAAACGACATCATCCGACGAGCTCTTGTCACCGTCGGCGTCCCAGCTGTTTTAGAACCCAATGGCTTGGCACGCGACGATGGCAAGAGACCGGACGGCATGCCTTTGTTTCCTTGGAAGATGGGTAGGCCTTTAGTGTGGGACGCAACATGCGTCGATACTCTTGCCCCATCCCATCTTCCAAGCTCATCGTGCTGTGCTGGTGCTGCTGCTGCGGCTGCAGAGAACCTCAAGCGTAAATATAGAAACCTTTGTGGTAACTATATTTTCGAGCCGTTTGGGGTTGAAACTCTGGGGCCGTGGGGTCCGAGTGCTCATAGCCTATTTAAGGAAATTTCGAAACGCCTAGTTGACGCTTCCCGTGACCCAAGGGCTGGCTTTTACCTTGTGAGATATACTGGCCGTTGATGTTACTGCCGCGTCCTTCCCATTTCAGCGTCTTAAACACATCTTCCAGCGCGTTGATCAACAATTTCGGGGAAATTACGGCCCCTGCCTCACTCCTCGACGCAATTGGATGTGTTCTGTCTGCTTTTCAAAAGCCTTCTCATAGGCCACAAATGCAAGACACAGCGGCCGAATATAATCTTCGGACTTCTGTATGATCTGCCGCACTGTGTGGATGTGGTCCATGGTGCTGTATCCTCCTCGAAACCGGTGCTCCGGTGGCTGGAAGTCATCGAGTCTTCGCGCTAGACGATTCGTGACGACTCTTGAAAACAGCTTATACACGTGGCTAAGGAGCCAAATGGGTCTGTAATTCTTTAATAGGGTCTTGTTTCCCTTTTTAAAGAAAAGAACGACCACGCTACTTTTCCACGCTTCTGGGGTTCTCCCAGAGAACAGAAAAAGAAAAAATAAAAATATGAAATAGATTTTGAGTTATTAAGGGATCAAAAGTTGCTCCAAATGGTTCATGCAACGTGGCACTTGGCTGTTGCGTCGCCAGTTCCTTCTTGGCTTGAAATTGGCTTGACAGGCTGCCGCGTGTCTAAAAAAGTGCTTAGATGATTGGTGTTCAGATCATTTGATGACGTGAATAACCTAGTTTAAAAATCTGATGGCTATAATAATGGACTTACTCGTTCTTGCACTTGGCAAACAAGGTGATCTTTTGGGTTATCACAGTGATTGTTGTTTTTATTAGGGCAGAAATCTCCGTACTTAAGCTCGTCGTACGTACACATGGCACCCTGCAGCTCGCTGGCGACGAGCACGATGAGCTGAAACACGCGCGGGACTGAGCACACAACACACATAGGGGAACTTTTTTTGCCCTTTGATTACTGACCCTTATCCCTAGAACCCTAGCCACCACAGCTTAGATCGACTTTTCCTACTAATGGTGCCACAGCACCCAGGACCTGCAGTAACGATATTTGGTGGTCTCTGTACTAAATTCTTTTAACGATATCGATTGTCATTGTTATTTTACCGAAAGGACAATGCGTCATTTTGGACCCACTTTTCAACATTGTTCAAAGTGAATAAACAGCTAAATATTCTGTGAATAATTCAAGCGTCTACCTGTCGTCGTTATTAATATTGAGTAAAAAAACGGCAAAAAATCACGTTTGTTATATTATGTTACATGTTATACCTTTTTTTCCGATGGGAAATCATCAAATGACTTCTCCCGCTCTGGGCGGAGCGGAAGGGGGTGTCAGACTTGTACTGACTAAAACCCATCCATGTTCCTTCCTTGCCCTTTGTGTTCCAGGGCCGCGGTATCTTTTTCGAACAGTCCCGCAGCCCTGGCAGGCATCGGCCCTTACGGGCCCCTCCCTGTTTGCTGACATCTATTTGAGGCGCGCGTGGAACACGAACGCGCCGTCAACACGGCCTGTCGCCAAAAGACGGACGGACGAGGAGCTAGCTCATTACTCACCGTCCACAGGATGGGAGCCCCCCTTCAATATTTATTTTATTATGTTTTTAGTATTTCTTGTTCTAGCGGCAACAGAAATACATCATCTGTGAAATTTTCATCTGTCTAGCTATCACGGTTCATGAGATACAGCCTGGTGACAGATGGACAAACAGCGGAGTCTTAGTAATAGGGTCTCGTTTTACCCTTTGGGTACGGAACCATAATAAACAACATGAAAAGATGCCATCACTTTTGATAACTGACTGGGTGCCGGAGCACCCTGGGTAGGGTTCTAGGGTTATAAAGAACGTGTAAATCTGACCAATTACCACAGAGATATCGTACTTACATGGAAAAGCACACTTAGCGAATACATAGCCAAGTCCTTTTTAAAAAAAAAACGTGAAAAGAAACGCGGTAACTTGAGCACAGCCACAGCGTCCAACAGCGATGTGTGCGAGTGCCGGGCAGCGGGCAGCGGGCAGCAGGCTGTACACGCGTTATCGATAATCAATAAAAGTAATAAAGTAACTGCAGAACCACGCCAACGGCCGTAAAGTCACCATACCGAGATATAAACAATATTGTTACACTGTGGCACGTTAACTGTTCCAAACAAAAACAAACCGATAGATAACAGGCGAGTTTGGTATCGCGTATAAGAATGTCGAGTGCAGTTTGTCAGGACATTCGTTTTGGGTCAAAATCGGTACAGGCGTTTTGGAGTTTAGCCGGAACAAACAGACAGACAGACCAAAATTGAAAAAAATGTGTATTTCTTATAAAAGCCGTATTATCAAAGAGAGAGAACAAATAAAAGTTATCGGTTTAATATCTGTGACACTTAACGTTAGTTCGTTACTGGATCACGCAAAACGCGGATGAGTTACACTTCTATATTAAAATGGTCGTGCATTTAATCTTTATTGTTTTATTTAATCTACAGTCATTTATGCTTCCAGAATGGGAACACAATACTCCTAACTTGGGCTCACTGTGTTGCTACGGAGTCAGGGGCGAGCGCAGGCGCAGCTAGTGATTAGTGAAACTGTAAATGTGCCGCGAACAAGTCCCAGCTCGTACCTACGCCTTAACGATTTACGACCAGGCCTGCCTACACACAAGGAGACCTGGAAGTGCCGGTATTAGGTGTACATCAGCGCGATCTTACCGATTAACCGCTTTGGCAATTTTGAGAAATTGGATGGGAAATCATCAAATGACTTCTCCCGCTCTGGGCAGAGCGGAAGGGAGTGTCAGACTTGTACTGACTAAAACCCATCCATGTTCCTTCCTTGCCCTTTGTGTTCCAGGGCCGCGGTATCTCTTTCGAACAGCCCGCAGCCCGAACAGCCCGCAGCCCAATTGGTTCTTTACTGTGGTCGAAATACGGCAGCAGCTACAAAAAGCAAGAGGGGTCAACGTAAGTGAGCGGACGATAAGAATTCGAATGGAGGAACGGGATCTGCGTGCTCGAAGACTAGCCCGACCTCCAGAACTGCTTCGGCACCAGCGTAGCCCGACTTCGGCTCGCTCACGAGCAGTAAAGTTCTGTGGCCTGACGAATGCAGAATGCAGACTGGCCTTAAAGGATCCAGATGGTCGCGAACATGAGTAGAGAACGCATGAGGATGCAGTACCAAGCAAACCGTTCCTTTCCATGGTGGCTCAGTTATGGTTTGGGGAGGGATCTTTTCAGAGTTGGCAGTAGTTGCAGGTCATCTGTGATACATTGAAGAGATCCTCCAAGAACATGTTTTACCATTCTTAGGATTCTGCGGTAGCGGAGATTTCATCGTATTACCCGACCTAACGCAACGTTCCTAACACACGTTGCGTGGATAACTGTCAGAGGTGAGAATTGCAAAATTGGAGTGGCCAGCACGGAGCACGGAGCCCAGACATGAAGACCATAGTACACATCAGATCCAGTCCCAACCCTCCAGAGAATACCTATCAGTCAATTGAAAACCGCTGTGGTGGCCGCCTGGGAAGATATACCCCATGTGGACATTAAAAACATAATCCACAGCATGCTTGATTGCATGCAGGCGGTCATCAAGGCCAGAGGTAGAAATACCCGCTAGTAATTGTAACTGCCATAGCTTTTGCCCGCTGCTTCGCCCGCGTGGTGTTCGGTAATTGCCCACGGGATCTTACTTCTGAGATAATAAGTAATCTATATGTTATACCAGACTATAATCTATCTCTATGCCAAGTTTTATCAAGATCTGTTCAGCCGTTCTGGCGTGATTGAGTAACAAACATCCATCCATCCAAACTTTCGCATATAAAATAGTTTATTATGTAAGATAACGGGGTGGAAAGGACACCGTCACGAAAAAGGTTACCCCACGTAGAAATTTTTCATCGGTCATTAAAAAAATAAATGACGCCCCGCACGCCCTACGCAATTTGCGCGTCATAACTGTGATACACGTATCTCATAATTTTTATTGAGTGAAATAAAAACAAATCAATTATAACCGGTTAACCTTTTAATCCATCCCACAACTTTGTTTTTACAACATAATATATTTTTACATCAGAGACGTAACCGAGGTACAGTGTACAACATAGTAACCATGTTCGTCAGATATAGTTGCAGTTTTTGAAGTTATACTTCTTTTGGCGCGTTAGGGAGAGCGCGCATGAGAGTAAATTTTTACTTGCGCGCGCACCGTCACGAAAAACCGGCACCCTGAAGTTAGCTAGTCAACTTACATCCTGAAGTTAGCTAGTCAACATACACCCTGAAGTTAGCTAGTTTTACTTTACTTCTCCCAATGTTTGTTTACTTTCGTAGTGTCAGATATTGACAAGCCTAGGTTATTATTTTTAATCTACTGCTGGAGCTAGGAGGTTAGGTTGTATAGGTAATTGATATTAGACCTTGTTATAAACTACTTTCGTTTATGTTCTAGAAAAGTATAACTTCTAACGCGTGTACACAAGTACATACACACTTTTTTTTTAGAAACTGTTTGGTCTTCAATGAAATTTAATAAATACTACTAATAACTAATTACTTAATCTTACAAATTGTTAACTTTTATTCATATGATTTGAAGCGGTTTTCGACATGGTTGGCGCAGTGGCTGAGCGGTCTGCGATTTTTAGACATTTCTGATCAATTATTATTTTTTCAACACACTTGCTCATAAAATGGCTCTAATTTCACCGCAATTAGGCACATAATGACACCTATAATCAAACTGTGACTTTTTCATTGCTATTATTCACAAGTGAGTTATAGGGTTTTTTTTTTATTTTATTGGTTTAGTTGCTTTGTTCTTAAAAAAGTTTCGATACAAAAAACAATCGTGTTCAATAGTACAAATAAATTAATGTACTTATTTCTCGCTCATTTCATGCAACTTCGTATTTAAATAGATAATTTCAACTTGTACATTTTTAATATATAAAACTTTCACTCAAATATAAATTAGTTTTCTCTGTAATAAAGAAAACTTTGAATTCCCCATTTTGTACGTGGATAAAACGCTATCCGCGAAAAGCCAAAAAAAAAGAAATCTCATCATTTAGTCTATGGCCGATCGCCATTGTTAGATGCGCGCGCATAGGAAAACTGATTAATTTTTCCCGCCATTACGAAATTATTTCACAATTCGTTTTCACTGTTGAAATGATAGTTATTTATTAATTAAAATGTCTACAAGTAATAGTTATGAAGACAATAATTTATGTAGTATTCCGCCCGATTTAAGATGTGAAGCCCTTAGCGTTATGGAATGTTTACTACCTGAAAATTCCAAGGACAAATATCTATTGGCGTACCAAAATTTCATACAATGGCAAAACAACAAGAATACGCAGTCTTTTTCAGAAAATGTGTTCATGGCGTATTTTAAAGAATTATTTTCTAAGTGCAAACCTATCTCTTTGTGGTGTAACACTCAATGTTAAAAAGTACAGTCCGAACAAAGAATGGAGTGGACTTAAAAAACATACTCTAATGTGTCAGCTTATCTAAACTATCACCAAGAGACTATCCGATGGATTTAGAAGCAAGAAATCAAAGTTTTTATCGTCTCCATATAACCAATATCTGGCTACTAAGGTTAGTTAAATTAATTTTAAATATCTATGTGACTTCAGCCTGTGTTGTGTGTTGAACTTAATTGTTGTTTCTTTTTTTCAGGTTGCTGCATATTTGGTGTAACTGGTGCATTTAGGATACAAGAACTAACAAATATAACTGTAAAATACGTAGAGAACCATGGCCATCAAAAACAGTTACTTATAATTTTACTAACTGCACATTTACTAATTGTTTCTTTAAATAAACTTTTTATCTACTAAATAAAATGAATTTTTAGTATTATTTTCTTCACAAGTGTGTTGAAAAACGTCGTATGATACACGTGTGTATTGATGATTACCGTCCTCGGCTCTCTTGAGACCCTCACCTAACGGCTCGGGTCTCAATGGCGCCTCAGCGGTAATCACCAACATTACTCACTTGTACCATAATGTACTATATGAGAGATATTTTTAATGAATTCTATGTCTGTTATGTTTTAATGCTTGACGTTTTGATGAATTTTAATTTTAATTGTAGCTGTGTTTCTTTTTTTAATTCAATTATTATTGAACATTGTTGATTATTTTTGACGTTTGTAGAAGTATCGCTTGTTTAAACATTGACGCTTGTTTGAACATGAGTTTTATAGCAAATTATTTGTTTTTTTTTTCACAATGGACGAATTGAAATAGTAGTTATGATTTTCTGTTTCAAATGATTTATCACTGAACTTTGTTTTATGTTATTGTTGGTCTATAAAATTAGTTAACACTAGTATATTAGTTAATAATCATATTGCATATTATGACATTGTTTAATTATTGTGAGTTGAAAAACAATCAATAGCACAATAACTATTAGTCATAAGATCTTAAATATTACATCCTAAAACAATTATGCTACCCACTACGTTCTCCACAGATTACAATTTAAAGTATGTATTTAAAACTAGCTAAAACATTACAACTATACAATGGTCAACCGACGGTCCTGGAACTAACATCTGGATTTTTTTTTTAAATACATATCTATTAAATAAAAATAAAATAACAAGTGATTTTGTGTGCGAATTTAACATTAAGTTATTATAATATAAAAAAATAAAATAAAAATTATACAGTAGTTTGATGGTCCTTTAGGGTTGCTTGGTGTTGACCGTGATAAGGTTCAATTTTATTTGTATGGGATTTTTGAATGAAAAGGCGTGTGTTCGACTACAAGTGTATTGAGCGACTGGTTTTCGTTTTACAAAGGAATATTAAATATATCTGTATGACATATATCTACCTATTACTAAGTAGGCACACACCTACTACATTGACTCAATACGTCACAACATACCGCCCACCAAAAGGCCTGTAGGTCTTTTCAGAAACAATTATTTTTTAAATGTTACATACTATGAGATTACCACAAAACAAGGTTATATAAATCTATAGGTGGGGGTCTGATATTAATCTTAAACATGCATAAAACAATTCCTATCAAATTATTAGTACAGTTCCAAAATTCATAATTAGTTGAAACAGTGTAATATAAATCATCAAACAATAATGGTAATTAGTTTTTAAAACATTACAATATAATCAAGTTCCGTTTAGAGGCAATGGACATAATTTTGTTACAGTTCTTTTTGTTATGGAACTACCACTTTTGACACTGTAAACCCTCGTAAGACCATCCGGACCAGGGTGCTTTTCTACAATTCGTCCCAGGGACCATTTTCCAGGTGGTAAGTTATCAGTTTTTATCAAGACGACATCTCCGATCTTAAATTCTTCTTCTTTTTTATGCCACTTAGGCCGCTGTTGTAATCTGGCTAGATACTCATCCTGCCATCGCCGCCAGAGATCGTGAACAAGTTTCTGTGTGTGTTGCCAGCGAGACAAGCTAGACAGCCTTGTATCTTTCATATCGGGTGATGGGACAACAATAGGTGCCTCTCCAATTAAGAAATGTCCTGGCGTGAGTGGGTTCATGATATCTGGATCAGGGCAGTTCATGAGACATAACGGACGGGAATTCAAGCAGGCTTCAACTTGGCAGAGTATCGTCGTCATCTCTTCGTATGTCAGGTGAGTTGTTACAATTCTTTTCAGGTGGTATTTTATAGATTTTACACCTGCCTCCCATAATCCACCGAAAGAGGGACTGTAAGCGGGAATGAAATGCCATTGAGTACCCTCTGTGGCTAGTGTTTCTGCAATTTCTCCAGTGAACTGTAAGCTTGCTGCGTTCCAGGCATCTCGCAGCTCTTTGTCAGCTCCCACGAAGTTACGCCCTTGATCACTCCACAAGTGATTACATTTGCCTCTCCTAGCAACAAAACGTCTAAAAGCGCCGATAAACGCTTCCGAAGTAAGATCGCTTACAAGTTCAATATGGATAGCCTTCGTGGACATACAGACGAATATAGAAATGTAACCCTTTGTTGTTTTGTTTCCACGGCCTTTAGATAACAAAATCTGAAAAGGCCCCGCGAAATCTACACCACTATTCAAGAATGGTCTAGATGGAGTCACTCTCTCATCGGGTAAATCTCCCATAATTTGAGCTCTAGTAGTAGCACTAAGTCTAGCGCAAATGAGGCATTTGTGTATATGTTTCTTAGCTATTGATTTTGCCTTAAAAATCCAATATTTTGAACATAGATAGCACAACATCAGTTGAACTCCTCCGTGAAGTGTCTTAATGTGTGCGTCAGCTATAATGAGAGGCGTCAACGTGTTTTTATTTCCGAGAATAATTGGATGTTTTCTTTCATGAGGTAAATTTGCATGTCTGAGGCGACCGCCCACCCTGAGGATTTGTTTATCATCCAGATAAGGGTTAAGGGATCGCAACGGACTTCTCCTTTTCACTTGTTTACTTAACTTTAATCTTTCTATTTCTTCTGTGTATTCCTCTTCTTGAACTCTTTTTATACAAATTGTCAGTGCATCTTCTAAGTCTTGTGTAGTTATTTGTTTATTTATATTCATATTGACTTTATAGTTCAAGAATTTTTTGCAGTAACAAACAACCTTGAGTAATTCTGGTAAGTTGTTAAATTCCTCAAATTGTGCAGTTATAGTTTTCTCTTGTTCTTCTGTGCTGAGGTGAATAATGACTTTCTTTGTTTTAATTTCTAGGTCTGTTGTCATAACTTCTTGTTTACTAATGTTTATTTCCTTTTCAGATAACCAACGTGGGCCTTTCCACCACAAGTCGCATTTCTTCAGTTCGGATAGCAACATTCCTCGAGAGGCTAAGTCTGCGGGATTATCACTCGACTGGACATGATACCAGCGTGTATCATGTAGGTTTTCTACGATTTCGACGACGCGGTTGGCAACAAACGTTTTCCATCGATTGGGATCACCACATAGCCACGCTATAACTATGGAGGAATCTGTCCATGCATACATATCTGAAGTTGGAATTTTCATTGCTAGCCCAATTTGTTTCATAAGCTTGGAGAGAAGTAATGCACCACACAACTCTAGTCTTGGTAAGGATATTGGTTTCAGGGGTGCTACTCTTGTTTTGGCAGCAATGAGTTTTATTTCAACCTTGTCATTTGTTTCAGTTCTTATGTATACGGCTGCACCGTAAGCTCTTATCGAAGCGTCACTGAATCCATGTATCTGTATATTTGTTCTGTTTGTTTCTGTTGTACCAAGCCATCTGTTTACTTGTACATCGTTCACACTAACAAAATCTGATCTTATCTGATTCCACTCTTCACGTAATTTTTCACTTACGTTTTGATCCCAATTCACCTTTTCGAGCCATAGTTTCTGTAACAGTATTTTTGCCATTACTGTACTCGGTGCAATCCAACCAAGTGGATCAAAAAGTCTTTGTATGTCAGATAAAATAGTTCGTTTCGTTACGTAAGTACTTTCAGATGTTGGTAAATTCACGTTGTATTGGAATGTGTCTGTTTTTAGGTTCCACACCATCCCTAATGCCTTTATTGTTCCATCAAGATTCAAGTCTATGTGTGCGTTGGTTGATCTTTTTTCTTCATCTATAGACTTCATGAAATTAATATCATTAGATGACCATTTCGTGAGTTGAAAACCGCCCTTTTGTAATATGTTTGTGACAGATTTGGCTAGAGAAGTGGCAGTCTCGGCATCATCTGCGCCATCAAGCCAGTCATCCATGTAAAAATTACCCTTGATGGATTGTACAGCTAGTGGTTCATCCCTTCCTTCATCATCAGCTGTTTGGTGAAGTGTTCTAACAGCTAAATACGGTGCAGATGCTGTACCGAATGTGACCCTCATCAAGCGATATTCGTGGAAATCATCAATCTCATCGGGTCTCCAGATAACTCGCTGGAAGTCTGCGTCTTCAGGAGTCACCAATATTTGGCGGTACATTTGTTTGATATCGGCCATGAAGCAAACACGCTTCATTCTCCATTTCATAATGAGGTTTCTTAAATCATCTTGCAGCTGTGGACCCACCAATAATTCTTCATTTAGTGAAATGTTGTTTGTACCCTTGCACGACGCATCGAAGACAACGCGAGTTCGAGAGGTCTCCTTGTCAGTACGAACTACGGCATGGTGAGGTAAGTAAACTGACCTTGTTTCTTTTTCCCTTTCAGGTATCTTCTCCATGTGTCCTTGTTCTATGTAATCATTTATAACTTTTGTATATTCTTTTTTCAGGTCTGGTGTCTTCTTAAACTTCCGCTCAAGTTGCAGAAATCTTTGTTTTGCTATCTCCTTTGTGTTTCCTTCAGGTGTTTGTAACCTTGTACTCGTGCTCGTTTCATTTAATAGTGGACTGTAAGTTTTGAAAGGTAATTTAACTATGTACCTTCCTTCCTCATTTCTAGTTGTTGTTTTCTCGTAGATATCTTCACAAACCTTTTCTTCTGTTGTTAAATGTCTGTCCTTGTCAAACTCTATTTCCCATATTGACCTCAACATTTCGTCTACGTCAACTTGGTGATGCATCACAAGGTAGGTATCATTTTGTGGTTTTTCATGGATATCTCCGAAAATAATCCAACCCAGGTTTGTTTTTTGTGCAGTTGGAGTACCTGGTGGACCCTTTATTAAATCTGTCTGTATAATCTGTGCGTATTCCTTGACTCCTAGTAGCAGATCTACAGATCCAGGTGTTAAGTAACTTGGATCAGCCAAGTTAAGCCCGACGATGTGAGGCCATGATTGATTGACTATTGTTTTGTTTGGGATCTTGGTGGTCAGTTGTTTCGACATCACGTAGGCTTGGATCGGTAAACTATAGTTATGGTCCCACTGTGATCTTATATTAAGCTGTACCACGTGTTTTATCTCTGTTCTCGAAGATCCCACTCCTACAACACTTCCCTTGAATGGTTGTCGCTTCAGTTTCAAAAGTTGAGTCGCTTTCTCGCTTATGAATGTAGCTTGAGAACCCTGGTCTATTAGCGCGCGTAGAGAAATGATATGACCCTGTTCATTTATTGCTTCCACTACAGCAGTCGCTAACAGTGCTATTCCATGTCTAGATGTATGATGCGACGCGATCATTGTGTTCACTTGAACTGCTTCCGTCTCTTCAGCTACATGCTGTGAAGCCAACGGTTGTGAGGTACTCGGTGTAGCCGCTGGTTCTGTGTTCTTAGTCACATGTAGTAAAGAATGATGACGTCGATGACATTTCTGACAGGACACTGGTAGTTTACATCTCTTTACCGAGTGTCCAAGTGCTAGACAATTAAAACATAAATGTTTGTTCTTCACATATTCGGTTCGCTCATCTAATTTCATATCAATAAACTTCTTGCAGTGACACAGCGTGTGGTTTTCTTTGCACATGATACATGTCTTTTCTGAACTTGGTGTGGCAACATGATAAGAACGTTCTTTGACTTGTTTCTCTCTTGTATTATTGTTAGCTGCAATGCCGGTAACTAACTCCAAGGTGCGGAACTTGGACTCCATGAAGTTCTTTAATTCATTCCATGTAGGTAATGCTTCGCTGTCTTCCTTATAGGTATATTCCTCCCAGCCTTTATGTGTCTCTGAGTCAAACTTCTGAACGAGCAGAAATATTATTATATGATCCCAAGAGCCTGTTGTTATTTTTAAATTTTCCAGGTTATTTAGGCATTCTGTAGTTGTATCCAGCAAGCCTTTTAATTGGGTGGCTGATTGCGAAGTCATCTTCTTCTGGTAAAATAATCTTTTCATGATACAGTTCAATATAATGCGTCTGTTACCATACCTTTTATTTAAAACACTCCATGCAGTTGGGTAATTACTCGATGTCACTTTTATATGGGTCAATAACGCCTCAGCTTCTCCACTCACACTTGTTTTTAAATAATGTAATCGCTGTACATCACTGAGGTTATTATTTTCGTGCACCAAAGAAGTAAACAAATCTTTGAAAGTCGGCCATCCTTCATAATTTCCATTAAACTTGGGTAATTCAATTTTTGGTAAATGCACTATATTCTGCGATGCATAACTTGCGTTCATACTCGAGTTTCGGGAATCCATTGGTGACGATTCCATTAACGACGTAAGCATATCTTTCAAATCACCTTGTAATGAGCTGTATAATTCTTCATAAACAAAGAATTCTTCGTTCAAAAAGTATGGCAAAATTCCTTTTTGTTCTTTGGGTGTTATCTTAACTAACCCGTCATGAGCGTTCTTGAATGACATCCAATACTCATCAATAATTTTCACACGTGCTTCTATATAACCTTTTGTCAGTCTTGCCTTTGGACACTTCTTTAAGTTTGTTTGCGTTTTTTGTAGTAAATTAGCACCATCTTCCAAGACAGCGAGATATTGCTGTTGTTCTTTTGTAGTACTCATTCTTGTTGTTTCACTGCACTTCACTTTAAACTTCCAAAACTTCAATAAAAATGTTCGTAAACTTGTTAATCTTCCGAAGTAGCGCTAATTATTTAGTTGCAAACATATTCATAACAATCCATTAGTGAGAACGAGGTGTTTTTTCTATAGATCCTTATCGCTGTGGAATGCGGTTCTTTTGTTCAAGTGACCAGATGTTAACCGTTCCGTAACTACTGCATCCGGATCGAATACGACCATATGTTGACCGTGATAAGGTTCAATTTTATTTGTATGGGATTTTTGAATGAAAAGGCGTGTGTTCGACTACAAGTGTATTGAGCGACTGGTTTTCGTTTTACAAAGGAATATTAAATATATCTGTATGACATATATCTACCTATTACTAAGTAGGCACACACCTACTACATTGACTCAATACGTCACAACACTTGGATTTGCTTCTTAAACGCATTTTTACTTAGAAAAAGTATGTCGATTGAATGGAACTCATTGTTGTACGTCTCAACCAAACGATGAAGTGGTGAACGCGAGCCGGCGTTGGATTTACAGACGCTAGTAGCAAATAGACGTCGAGTGCGTATCTCACGTACATGAACTGTTCGAGGAACCAGGTAACACAGACTCCTAACTAAGTCGGGACAGTCAAAATTATGGCGGCACACATTGTACAGAGTCATAACTTGCAGAAGTTTCCGTCTTGACTTTAAGGTTAGCAGGTCATACTTTTTTAGAAGTAAGTGGTATGACATTTTTTTCCGATAGCATCTAAAATTCATAGAACGAAGGTATTTTCGTTGTACTTGTTCTAATCTTTCACTATATTTAATGTAAAAAGGGTTCCAAATAGGTGCAAACTCTAACTGTGCCCTAATTATTGAAGTATATAAGTGCAAAAAAGTAGAAGGTCGACGAAAATCCCTGGATGATCTCATAACAAAACCAAACATTTGGTAGGCCTTGTTAACATTTTTTTATATGTGAACATCCAGATGGAGCTTCGAATCTAGCAGAACACCAAGATCACGGAGAAAACTAACTTTACTAATTGGTGTATTAGAAAGACGATAGTCGAACTCGGTAATATTTTTCTTTTTGGTAAATGTTATAACATGACACTTTGGAAGACTAAGATAAAGCTTATTATAAGAGCAGTAGTTAGAGAAACGGTCTAAATCCTGCTGGAAGTTAAAACAATCGAATTTATTGGAAATAATTTTATAGACCTTTAAGTCGTCCGCGTAGAGAAGAAAGTCAGAATTATGAAAACAGTCTTTAATGTCATTTATGTATAGAATAAATAATAAAGGGCCTTAAATGGAACCTTGTGGTACACCGGAGGTGACCCGAAAAGAGTCTGATTCAAAGCCATTAACAACTACCTTTTGGGTTCTGTTAGTTATGTAAGATATAAACCACCTTAAAAGATCTCCTCTGATACCATTGTATGCAATTTTATTCAGTAGTAGCGTGTGGTCCAGTTTATCGAATGCCTTCTGAAAATCTGTGTAAACCGCATCAATCTGCTGTCTATTATCGAGACTATCAAATAGCTGGGACGTGAAAATGAGGAGATTGCTAATGCAGGACCTGTCTTTAACAAACCCATGCTGTTCTTTTATTAAAACACTGCGAATAGCCGGATATATTTTATTATGTACTAGTCGCTCAAATAGCTTAGAAAAAGCAGATAGTATAGAGATAGGTCGATAGGTTGCTACGTCATGCTTGGAACCACTCTTATGAACTGGTACAATATTTGCATGTTTCTAAACTTCAGGAAAAATACCACAAGATAAACATTTATTATATATTATTAGTAGAGGATAACATAATGTATCACACGTATTTTTCAGAAAAATCGAAGGAATCCCATTAGGACCGGGACCTTTGGTAGAATCCAGTGATTTTAATTCTGTATGTATTTCATCAAGAGACACTTGCAATTTGCATAGAAAGACATCATGGTCAGCATTACTAGATGGTGGTTCCCAAGAGTTATAGTTAAATGTTGAAGGCTCATATGCAGACTGCAAGAATGTAGCAAACAAGTTGCAAGTAGTAATAGATGAAATTTCATTGGATGAAATTTGATTGTAATGAACCGTAGATGGGATTTTATTTGTAGTTTTACGGCTTGCAACGTACGTCCAAAATGACTTAGTATTGGTAGCAACATTGTCTTCAATTGCATTCATATATTTACCATAGCAAATGTCAGCTACTTTTTTAATTTTTTTCCTGTTACTGGAGAATGCCTCATAGTCACATAAATTCCCATACTTCTTCCACTTAACCCAGGCTTGAGTCTTCTTTTTGTAGGTATATATGAGAGATTTGGAAAACCAATTAGGGAAATTAACATTTTTTGGTCGACATGTGGGTGTGTGTGATTTTATAATTTCGTAAAGTTTTTCATAAAATGTAGAAACAGATTCATTAGGTGTTAAGTCATCCAATAAGATATTCCAATCCACGTCACTTATATCAGAGTTTTTTTTGTTATAGTTATCTTTTTGATAATTTAGTTTGGTAACTGCAGTACATTTAGGAATATGTGTGGGGTGAGAGAAAGAAATGTGTACATAAAAGGCTGGGTGATAGGCGTCAACAGGTAAAAGGGGGACATCAGGAGAGAATGTGACTGCATGAGTATTACAAAAAAGTAAGTCCAAGATGCGTCCGCTAGAATTGAAGAAACGGTTATATTGTTTCAAAACATGTTGCGAGCAGAAATTTGATAAAAAACAAGTTGTATTTGTCAGTTTGTTGTTCGCAGCATATTCCATGTAAAACACCTTATTTACCCAAGCAAGCGAGGGTAAATTAAAGTCACCTGTTAAAATAATATTTTCTATGGTACAGATACTACTAAGATAAGAAAATATTGTAAGCAGTGTAATGCACACATAAGCAAAGTAAGCACACAGCTGTTTGCAAAAAAATATGATAACCAAACATTCAAATAAATGTTATTTTTATATGGGTACATTATGTAATAAAGTGATCGTTTATTAATAAATACCAACAGCTTATTAGGACGAATTATTTGGCCTAAACTTATTACAAATGTCGTTTTCTGAGTGGATCGCAATCGTAGATGAGTCATCGCTCTCATTGGCCAGCACAGTGGCATTACGGACCCATACATACTTGAATTTGTTTGTTTTGGCAGCTTCACGGCATTTTCGAAATAACTCCTTATTACGAAGCGTCAGGTGTTCGTTCATATATATACGACATTGAGTCCCAGTGAGTCCTATACGATCCGACGTAATACTTTTAGACAAACGATAAGCGCTCAGCACGTTATCACGGAGTAGTCGGGAAGTAAACTTTACAATAATATTTTTTGGACGTGAATTATGCGTGTTTGCGTGTGGAACACGATGAATAGCCACTATGTCTCTCTGTACTATACGTACGTTAATAGCTGTCGCAATTGACTCCAGAATAACCACTAGGTTTTCGCCACGTTTTTCCGGCAAGTTACCAATTTCTATGTTGCACTGCCTAGCCTGTTGTTCTAGGCGATCTATTTTATTAACCGGTGTAAATATGGGCTCAGAAGCAGAGGTCACGATCTTAGACTCGATCGCCTTCGTACGCTTTACGGTATCACTGATGTTGCCGTTGATGTATCCTCTAGACAGTGGGCGCAGTGATGGCACCGGGCGTCCGGCTCCCTGCTTATGCGACACAGGTACTTCCCGAAGCAGCCGTGCCCCGAGAGCACCTGCGTCGCCCGAAACGTCAGGGAGCCGTGCTTCCTCCCGAGCCAGTCGTCGAGTACTGGCCGGATCGCCTCGATTGTGTTGAGGCGGTAGGGAGCTCTAGCCTCCCCCGCCATTCCGCCACCATGACCTGTCGGAGCTGAGACCGGTACAACGTTATCTGTCGCTGCACTAGCCTCTCGCCCCGATCCTTGGCCTCCTCGCGCCACCGGTACAAAGTCGCGAGGATCTTCGCCTCCAGGTCCCACGGCGGGGATCCGGCCAGTACACAAGCCGCCTCGTAGGAGATCGTGCGATATCCCCGTGTGGCCCTGACGGCCATCACCCTCTGCGGTCTGCGCAGGACTGCGATAGTGCGGGCCGTCAGATCTGTCGCCCATATCGGGGCCCCGTACAGGGCCATCGATCGCACGATCCCTACGTACAACCGCCTACAGGCGGTGCTCGGGCCCCCCAAATTGGCTAGCAACCGCAGCCGTAGCCAGCAACGCTGCCTCCCTGCACGAGCTCCCCCGAGCCGTGACCAGCGTGTCGTCCGCATAACACGTCAGGTTCACTCCCGGTGGGAGCTCGCACCGCAAAACCCAGTCGTATACAATGTTCCACAGGGGAGGGCCCAGAACCGAGCCCTGTGGAACACCGCACGACATCTCGCGACGGCATGCGCCTTCGCGTCCCATGTAGGTGACACACCTTCCCGACAGATAAGCCCCCACCATGTTGCGGAGGTAAGAAGGAACCCGATGGTATCGCAGGGCCTCCCTAATGCAACTCCAGGGCAGGGTGTTGAACGCGTTGGAGATGTCCAAGGACACCGCCAGCACCACCCCGCCCTGGGACACCGCTTCCTCCGCCAGGACTCTCACTCTCATGATGGCGTCGATGGTAGAGCGCCCACACCGCAAGCCGAATTGGCTGTCGTCCAAGTTCGGCCCGTCTGTACACAAGTGGCTGACGAGGCGATCTGCGATTACTCGCTCGAGCAGCTTGCCCGCCTCGTCCAGCAGCACTATGGGCCGATAAGCGGACGACGAGTCCACCGGGCGCCCCGCCTTCTTGAGCAGGACCAGTCGACCAGGCTTCCACTTGGTAGGGAACTGACCCTGCTCAAGGCACGCAGAGAAGAGTCCCCTCAGTGGGGGCTCCAGCTCCTTCAGGGCGAGAACTAGAGCGCGGCCAGGCACTCCGTCAGGCCCCGGAGCAGTGTTTTTTGCCCGGAACCGCATCACGGCCGCGCTCATCTCCGCCTGTGTCACCTCTGGGACGGTTTCGCTCTCCTCTTCTTCCTCCGACTCTGCAGCTGAGGGCACAGCCATCGGCGGTGGCTCGTGCTCAGCTCTCTCAGGAAACAGAGCTGACACCACTCGCTCCAGAAACTGCGGCTCGAGACCTTCCGTTAGCGGGGGGGGCCACGGCCGAAGTTTCCCTCGGACCGTGCGGTAAGGGCGCCCCCACGGATCCCCGTCTAGGGTCGCCAGCAGCACTTCTCTGGAGCGCGTCTTCGACTCGCCGATGGCCAGCCACAGAGCCTTCTTCGCCGCGCGGTACACCTCATACAGCGCGGCTTCTTCGTCGGGATCCCGCAGACGTCTCCTCCGACATCGCGTGTACGGGCGTCTGGCGTCGGCGCACTCGACGCGCTGCCGCTCGACCTCGATGCACCACCAGTACACGCGACGCTTTGTGGACAGAGAGGATACGCGTGGCATAGACGCGTCGCAGATTTGCGTCATCGCGTCGCTAAACCACTGCGCCTCCGGTTCGACGTCAACGGGACCGACGGTAGCCGACTCCCGGATCCAGGCTTGGACGATAGTGGCTTCCTCGAGAGCCTCCCCGTCGAGGCGTTTCAGCGCCCAACGCGGGCCGTCTCTTCGGGGGGCCGATTGGCTACAACCTCCAGCGGTCTGGGTGGAGACGTCGAAACGGATGTATCGGTGATCCGATAGCGTCTCCACCTCCACTTCCACGTGCCAATCTCGAACGCGGTGCACGACAGCGGGACTAGCGAACGACACGTCCACAATGGACCCGCCTCGCTGCCGCACACACGTGTAGACCGAATCCCGATTTAAGACGGCCAGGCCCGTCGTGATGGCCCACTCCTCTAGCACTTCGCCTCTCAGGTCTATGACCGGGGATCCCCACGCAGCAGACTTTGCGTTCAGATCACCGAGAAGCAAAATGAGCCGAGGGTGAGACTGGCCGACGACGGCTCCCAACTCGACAAGGAAGCTCTCGAAATCGGCGAGACTCCTGTTGGGCGAGAAGTATGCCCGATGGTGACGATCCCGTTCACAAGGGCGGCAACCCAACCGTGACCCCGGGATACGTCGACAAGAGTCGCGCCGATGATGGCCACCAGGCCGTCCAGATCCTGAGCTCTGGCTCAGTGGTTGATATTCGCCTAGAGGAAACGGAAGTGTGCCATCACTGGCACTCCATTTTCTCGGCGTTTCGTCCTACCTCAGGCCGGGAGTCGGCCAAAGAGGTGCTAGGGGCTCCGTTTATCTGCCGCTAACGGTGGACGGAGATTGACAGGAGGGTTGAGCCTGGGCTCTATACTGTCCAGGCGGGCGGTCATAATGTTCAACAGCCGGTTGAAATGGTCTTCCCCCAAAGACCCGTTCTGTGGCAGAGTACGACTCTCCATTGTCGTCGCACCCTGCTGCCGGCTGAAGTCCACCCTCAGGGCACTGACCTCCCGCTGGAGCTCCTCCATCCTCGTTTGGAGACGGTAATTCTCCTCTCGGAGTTTTACCGTCTCCTCCGAGGTTGTGCGATTGAGGAGGACATCCATCGCCTCCTTGATGCCGTCTGCCGCCTCCTTCAGGGCCCGCGTGAACGTGCCCTTCAGGTTGCCCGATTTCGTAGCCACCTTTAGAACAACGTCCACGCCGTCCAACACTTGTCGGCTGAGGGCCTCTGCCGTCAGGCCTTCAGGGGCAACGGCAGTCTGTACCCTCCTTTCCCTTGCTTGGCGAGCCAACTCAGCGACCTCATCGGTGGCGATAGCTTTCCGGCCCTCCCGCTTCGCGGCATTCAGCTCTGCTTTGGTGCTCACCAATGCGGTGGAGGTTGCAAACTGCTCCACCTGCATTGCACCGTCGGAGTCGCTCACTCCGCTGGCCTCCGGCGTATCGGGGTGCTTCAGGAAGCGACCCCGAGAATCGTGGGAGGACGCTGCCGGAGCACTCGCTCCGGAAGGCGACCCGCGTCCACGGCCCTCCTTGCTGCTGGCACCTTGGGTGCTGGCAGGTTCTCCTCGCTAGAGGACAAACCCGCCGAAGCCGCGTCAGACCCACAGGCACGCGGGCGCTTCCTCCAAAACTTGGAGGGAGCGACCGCAACTGCATGCGGTGTGTCTTCGACCTGCGACACCGCACTCAACCTCCGTAGAACCACACGTGGTTCCACTGGAGCCACTGCTCCCATCCTCAGTGACGCAGTGCCGGAGTCCGACACTGCGTCCGCACTACTCTCACCCAGTTTGCGGTCGGGTGTTTTAAAAGAAATCAGATCTTCGAAAGACCGTGATCTCATTGAGCCTCCTCGGCTCTTGTTGCCATTGGCAAGTGGATGACGGTGGTTGCCCTCCCCAGAATACGAGGGGCTTGGCGATCCCGGAGGGATCGTGGCGGATTCTCCAGCTGTGGAGCAGCTGGTACCGCCCTGGGGTATTAGTTTTCCAGTCGTCTTTTCCATTTTGGTTTTTGTTTTCCTTTGAAGGGTGTGGTCACTGCCTCCTAGCTTATTACATATAATATACAATATAAATATAATAATATATATACATATTATATATATTGATGATTCACACTCCAATGACTTGGAGTGTGAATCGCCTCGCAGAAGTCTGAAGCGACTCCAGCGTGTGTGTGTCTCTCTTAGTTCGGTCTCTCACTTGGGATTGGAAAACTCCAAGATCACTGAAACACGCAAGCCCCACCACGACGACAACGTGGAGACACCCTCGGTGGGGAACCTAACCTAACCTATTCTTTTTTTTTTTTTTGTTAACGCTGGGAAAAAATGCATTACGCATACCCTCCCATTGGTGGAATGGGAGGGCTATGTGGGACTCCCCGGGCTGGCCCGGTATACCCACTAAAAGAACCCAGCGATACTCCCGCTTCGTCCGAATGGAGGAGGACTGGGAAACCGGCAGAGCCTTGACGTCCAGTCCTCCGCCGACGACCTTAGCGGCGGACCCTTCGGAGCCAAGGAATGACCGACAAAGGTGGTGAAGGGTGCAATGCAGGTAAAGGCGCCCCCGCACCTGTCACCCGCCTTACACAACCTTTAGAAGTGAAGAAGGAGAGGACGACGCCTTTTCCAACCTCTTTTTCGTCTACGGAGCGGTGCAGCAAGAGGATTGTCCTCCCGTGCTAGAGCTACGGCTTTCCATGCGGCGGCCACGTATCCCGGTCCCCTCTCTAGAAGCGAGAGGGGAGGGGAGTCGGTGGAAGACCGCGACACCAACGACACCAAGCCGTTCCGATCGACCAGCCAACGGCCAGGGACCGAGTCAGGCTCGGCAACCACCGCCAAGTCCACCAACCACTCAGCCATGGTCTGCATTAGCAGATCCTGGGCTGCCCCGCAGTGGTTGGTGTGCACCTGGAGGATGCGATGTTCGATTGATCGATAGGGATCCATCAATCGGACATCGCTCCCCCCTCTGCAGCCACCGCGGTTCCCGACTCGGAAACGACGGTGTTAGTGGCAGGCCCGATCGGCGCCTGCGCTTTGCCCCGCTTATGGGGAGGATTGCAGTTCCTCCCCTTCATCACGTGGCCCGCCGGGTAGCCACTGGTGGCACATACTGCGCAGTGCGGCGTGGCGGCCTTGCAGGAGACGGATTTATGGCCTTCCTTGCCGCAGCGGTAACATGTGTCCGTCCTGTCGACCGTGGACGGACAGAGGGCCCGCGTGTGACCGATACCGAAGCACTTGTAGCACCGAAGAAGTGGTCTACAAGTGCTCGGACTGCCCCCGAGCTGAAGCAGACGGTAAGCCGTCCCTTGGCAAGGACGGCTTTGGAATGTTGCCCATGCCACCGCGGCCGGGCCTGATGTCCCGGCCTTGCACCGCTGCGACGCCACATTCCCCCATTGCTACGACCGCCGCCACCACCTCCTTTTTTTTTTTTTTTTAAGCGTTGAAAAATGCCTAACGCATACCGCACCGTCCAGGGAGACGGTTTGGTTATGTGGGGCTTGCACCCACTAAAAAACACCGCCGTGAGCCTACTTTCGCCTTTGTGGATGGGCCACGAGAACTGCTACGTATGACGTTCGCGACCCATCCAGCGCAGCCCGCCTTTGGGCACCAAACTCCTTTGGCAATGTCCGGGCTCACCTGAGACATCGCCACCACTTGTGAGGGCCGTGCAAAGCGACGACGATAGATTCCCCGATCTATCGCCCGCTGGCACCTCCTACGGCGGCATCAGGTCGCCATGGCGCCTCCTCCACCGCCCTGTCCTCCTGCGGCGAATCGCGTCAGTGAGGGAGTCTTCCTCTCTGACGCGCTCCGCCGCCTCCTTCTGCGAAATGACGTCCTCACAGAAGGATGCCACCGCCTCCCATGCCTCCCTGCCGTCGACCATGGCCTTGGCCACAGTTGGCAAGGAGAGGTCTGCCCCGATTGCTGCTGCGAGAGCACGGCGCTGCACTTCCCAAGCACCGGCGACCGGCCTTCTGCAGTAGCACCAGTTGACCCTCCTTCCAGGCCTTACGGAACCGTCTCGAGGTTAGACAGGCATCAAACAGCTCCCTAAGCCTATCTTCCAGGGCCGCTTCAAGAGCCAGGGCCAGCACCCTTGCAGGCACACCGTCCGGTCCAGGGGCAGTTCTTTTCGACCGCGCCCGCAAAATTGCCGACTCCATCTCCGCGTCCGATATTGGGGGAGTCTCCACCTCCGCATCTTGGTCAGTCTCCGCTTCGTTCATATTTGGGGAAGGGTGATCCGCCTGGTCCGGGAAGAGTGTCTGCACGACCCTTGCGAGAAACTGAGGCTGGAGGGTTTCCGTCAGTGGGGGGCCTCGAGTGCGGAGTTTCTTCCGCGCCGCACGGTATGGGCGACCCCATGAATCACGGTTCAGATCCTCCAGTGCCTCAACTCTCAACTGCTCCTTACCTTGACAGATCGCCAACTGCAGATCCCCCCGAGCATTGCGGTATGACTCATGCAGTCGGGACTGAAGGATTTCTCTTCGTCGCGGCGGCGTAACCTACGAACTTGTGAGTAGATCCTCCGGGCAATTGTACAGGCCGCGCGGAGGTCCGCTATCTCATGGGACCAAAATCAAAATCAAAATCAAAGCATTTATTTCAAGTAGGCCAGTTACAGGCACTTTTGAACTGTCGACAAGATAAAAATGTAATGAAGCTACAGTCCCAGTCACAAGGCATAAAAACTGTGAAAGTACTGTAGTTGCCCATTCCCTAGCGTAGATCTCTATGGAGAAGAACGGGCAAGAAACTCCATGGACACTCTTTTAAATCAGTATATTTTTACAAAAACCTTGGTAACATCATTCATGTTGAGATGGTACATTATGTGAGAACGATGTAGCATGATGTGCAGTGTGCACGTTAAAAGTGTCCATATTAAAAACAAAAAAAAAATAAACAATTCAAAAATAAAATAATTAATTCAAATAAGCCATGGCAACCAAGAGATGACCAGTCACAACTGACAGCGCCCGTTCACGAACATGACGCATGTATCAGCACCATTCAACTCAACCATTTTGAAGGGAACTAAATGATCCGACACACGCGCCACCATCAGCGAGACCTTTGAGTGAGCATGACATACTCCTAACCGCCAGGGCACATTCAAGTCAAGAAAAGAGTAGGTTACCAGTGAACGATAGCTATCTAGTACAAAGTACTCACACAATATGGGCTATGCGGCTATATGTATAATACTAAAGAGATTGAATTTATACAATGCAAAGATAGTTGTACAATCTTCAGCAGCTCCAACAATACAGTTTAGTGCTATCCATTTATGCGCCCCTGTCCTTGTGGAGCAGGACCGGCATTGAGCCAAGCATTTTTATCAGCGATATAATCGTCCAACTTGTAATATGCTTGCTTACATAGTGTGCGTTTAATGCATGTTTTAAATTTCGTCTCATTCAGTTCAAGAATACTTTGTGGAATTTTATTGTAGCATCTCAAACAGTACCCCATGAAAGATGAGTCTACTTTAGCGAGTCTGAAGCCTGGCTGAACTAATTGGTCCCTATTTCTAGTACTGTAATTATGTCTGTCACCTCTTTTATTAAAAAGATGTAGATTTTTTCTTACGTACATTATGTTTTCATAGATGTATTGACAATGTACCGTCATGATGTTAATTTCCTTAAACAGTTCCCTTAGAGAATCGCGCCTACGAAGATTATATATGGCTCTGATGGCTCTTTTTTGTAGAATAAATATAGACTCAATGCAGCCCGTCCCCATAACAAAATGCCATAAGACATTATGCTATGAAAGTAACTAAAATAGACCAGTCTAGCGGTATCGACATCAGTAAATTGACGGATTTTTCTAATAGCGTATGCTGCTGAACTTAGCCGCCCTGCAAGAGTACTTAAATGAGAACCCCATTGAAGCCTTGAATCAAGCGTAATCCCCAGGAAAACCGTTTTATCTACGAATTCAAGTTTCTCTTTATTCAAAACTATATCACAATCGCTATGTTTAACATTCGGTAAAGCAAATCTTATGCATTTTGTTTTTTTTTCATTTAATACTAAATTGTTTGCTGTGAACCAATTATGGACTTGAATTAGGGCATTATTCACGTCATCTAGATTTTGGGCCCTTCTATTTATCTTAAAAATTAGAGAAGTATCATCAGCAAATAGCACCATATTTTGAGGCTGGTTTTTCAATAAATAAGGCAGATCATTAATATATACTAGAAAGAGGAAAGGACCCAATATTGAGCCTTGCGGAACCCCCATCTTTACTTTTAAACCCTGTGAATTAACACCATTTATTTGAACATGTTGCTGTCTATCACTCAAATAAGATTTTACGAAACTAACTGCAAGTTTACCTAGTCCATAATGCTCAAGTTTCAAAAGTAATGTGTCGTGATTTACGCAATCGAATGCTTTGGAGAGGTCACAAAATATTCCAATAGCGTCTTGGGACTCTTTCCACGCAGTAAATATGTTCTTTAATAAAGTTACACCGGCGTCGGTTGTACAACGTCCCTTGGTGAAACCATACTGTTGATCGTGTAAGATTCTGTTGGTGTTAAAATGATTGAGCATTTGATTAAGCATTACTTTTTCAAACACCTTACTAAAAACTGGCAACACGGATACAGGTCTATAATTATTAGTATCTTTACTATCCCCGGATTTGAAAAGCGGTATGACTTTACTGTATTTCATTAAATCAGGGAAAACTCCTTGGTCTATACACAAATTAAAAATTAAAGCTAAGTATGGTGCTATAGTCTCAACTATGGATGTACAAACTTTGATAGACATTCCCCATAAATCTTCGGTCAGTTTGACTTTTATTTGCCGAAAAGCTTTAATAACTATCATAGGGTTTATGTGTTTAAATTTAAATTCAGCCGAGCAGCCAGACACATTCGCCTTCAATAAACCAATTGAGACTTCAGGAGAAGAATTAAGAGCCTCCGTAGTTTTTAATGGTATATCGGTAAAGAAATTTACAAATTCTTGAGCTACTTCTTGATTAGAGCTTTTAGGACCACAAGCTGTATCTAATGTGTAGCTAGTGTTACGTATTTTCTTCCTGTTAGTCTCGTTATTTATGACTTTCCAAACTGTTTTTATTTTATTTTCTGCTGTTTTGATCTTGTTGCTAATGTGTGCGGAACTGCCTGACACCTGTGCGGCGGAACTGCCTGACGCCGGTACTGGCGTGCCTACCCTCTTCAAAACACCAAGTATACATAACCTACCTTCCTCTTATTATTAGGGATATTCTTAGGGATTTGTAGACATGACAACTCCAACGTAATTTTAAACGTTTTTTTTAGTGAAAATCGCGGGATAGGGAATCATAAGAAAAATTGGGAAAATCTTGGATCCAAAAGTAATCCAGTGGTCATTCATTCATTCATTTATTCATAAACAATTTATATTGTGTTGAACATTACATATTAAAAAAAAACACATGCAGAAACAAAATACAATAACAAGTCTATTAAAATTGAAGTGAAATGCATAATTCAAGAGTCAATTAAATTGAATATGTCGACAAATAAATACAATGTCAAATCAATATCAACGTCAAATAATGTCAATATCAGCAATATAATGTCAAATTCAAAATAAATAGTGACGAACATGTCGTAAAATAATTTAAATTTAAGCTTGTTCACTGCTATTATATTAAGTGACTATTTTTATCATTTGACATAAATTCCGACACCGAGTAAAAGCATTTTTCCAACAAGAAGGCTTTTAATTTAGTTTTAAATTAATGAGAGCTATAAATTAATAATTTTAAATCAGTCGGTAACCTATTAAATAACTCCACTGCTTGGTATCTGGAACAATGCCTAGCTATGTTAAATTTTGGTGCCATTATGTGCTTAAATTCCTTCCTTCTTGTGCTTTCTCTTATCTCACGTTCCTCTTGTGATTCGTACTCATGAATATACTTCGCAAAGTGATTTAGGATTACTAATATATATTATAAACTTGGCACTGTCAAGATGTCTAATTGTTTAAAATACTCTCTACATGAGTCTCTTTGTGAGATCCTTACTATAGTACGTATGGCACGTTTGTGTAAAATAAACGCTTTCTGACAGTTATAACTATGGCTGTTACCCCAAAGCATTATGCTGTATCTTAATCTAGATTCTACCAGCGCGTAATATATAGCCTTGAGTTGCTTTAGATCCAGCATATCTCTAAGGCTCCTGAGTGCGTAACAAGCAGATGAAATGGAAGAGTCAATAGCAGCTAGTTCCTGTTTCCAATTTAAATACGCATCTATGTTTATTCCTAAAAATTTGACTTTGTCCACTAATTCAACTTTGTTTCCTTTGATTTGAACATCCAAACTGTCACTATGGCGAGTTGTGGTCTGATCAGGCTGAACATAATACATAAAGTTAAGCAAGTCATTTGTAAATAAAATAAATAATATAGGTCCCAAAATGGAGCCTTGGGGAACACCACGTTTTATATTTGTAATTTTAGAGGTGTAAGTGACTTCATGATTACGTTCATTGATGCTTTTTATTTCAACAAACACTCGTCTATTTTGTAAGTAGGATCTTAAAAGTTGCAAGGATTTGCCTCTGACACCATAATATTCAAGTTTATTCAGTAATAATTCATAATCAATCGTATCAAAAGCGGAGCTAAGGTCGATAAATAGCCCTGCCACTTTCATTTTGTCATTTAATTTATTAATTAGGTCATTTACAAGAGTGTTAATTGCATCTGAGCAACCGACACCTTTCTGATATCCAAATTGTCTTGAATTAATTATTCTATTCACATTCAAATGTACCATCAACCTAGATTTAATTATTTTTTCAAGTACTTTTGATAAGGTTGGCAAAAAGGATATGGGCCGGTAATTTTTTGGATCAGTCTTGATTCCTTTTTTAAATATTGGAACTACTTTAGCCAATTTCAACTGGTCCGGAAAGACAGACTCCTCGAAACGTTTATTAAAAAAGTCAGAACGAGGCAATGCCAAAGAGTCTATATTCTCCTTTAAAATCGATATCGGCAAATCATCAAAACCTCAAGATTTTTTATTGGCCATCTTACTAATAATCTTTTTAATTTCAGGTGGTGTAGTTCTATAGAAGGTTAAATCACTTTCTACTCTTTTTGTACTTTCCAATAGAAAAGTCATAGCTCTTTCTTTTTCATTGCTAGCGAGTGACGATTTAAACACAAAACTGTCAATGAAATGATTTGCTACCAGCTGGGGGTCAGTTATCACTTTATTGTCCACTTTTAGGATTAAGTTTCTACATTGTCTATTTGTTGTTTTCTTTGTACATTCATTAACAAGTTTCCACGTCTGTTTTGTTATATTTTTAGCGGTATTTAAATTGTATATTATGGCTTTTTTCTTGATTTGCTGAATCACTCTTCTATAAATTCGAACATAGTTGTTTTTATAGTTTTTTAGGCTAGCATTATTTACTGTATCTGTGCATAGTACTCTCTTCATCTTACTTGAAACTTTAACCCCTTTAGTAATCCACTGTATTGAAGTGTTTTTATATGGCTTTATTCTAATTGTTTTTTTTTTCGGTAACAATCTTGGAATGCTTTACGCAGACTGCTTATGAAGCTATTTATTCCCATATTTGTCCAATTTTTATTACTTATACTCTCTTTGAAAGCAATGCTATTTTTATCATTAAATATCCCTTTTTTTATTATTACATTTTGATTTGATTTTCTCGATTTATTATTTATTTTTTCAAGAGCTACATTGCAGAACAGTCCACCATGACCATCTGCCAAACCATTGTGATCAACAAAACATTGATTTATGTCATCATCAGCGAGATTTGTAATTATGTTGTCTAAGCATGAATAAGCATTGTTCAGTATAAAAGTAGGAGTATTTATGAGGTATCGAAAATTATAACATGTCAATATACTCAAAAATTCAGCACGTTTCTTACTGTCAACAAGTACGTCGATATTAAAGTCACCACATATAGTGCACTTCTTATTAAAAAAATGTTCTAAAAAAATTCTAAACTAGATATAAAACTCTCAAAAATTTTATCATAAGGACTTCTGTAGCAACAACAAAGATATAAACCTGTTTCTAGATCTTTAACCCCACATATTTCAAAACTATCTGATCTATACATTTTTTTGACAAAATCAATATTTTCACTTTCTTTATTTGCATGTGCTAAAATAAGACTGCCTCCCCTTTTTTTGTTCGTCCTTGTGTTGAATGAGACCAAATTATAATTGGAAAAGTTAAATACATGAGCAGATTGTAGATTTAAGAAATGTTCTGTTTTACACAAGTAGTCCAACTGTGGTTGTAATGTATAATTCTAGCTCAGTTTTTTTATTACTTATTCCACATAAATTTTGATGAATAATCCTTAAACATTTGGTTTTCTGCATCAAAGAATTTTTACAGACTGTTATTGATCCATTATTCACGAAAAAGGTCAGTTTCGTTATTAACTGTGCTATGATTAGATACAACTTTAGATGATAGTTGGTCTGTGTTCATCTTGTTGAGGTACTATTCCTAGTACCAGGTTTTAACCGACATTTTTCGCTATCTTCATATGCATGCGTCATATTGAAATTATTATAACTATAGGTACGTTCATGATCTGAAAGTTTAAAAAGCTCCAAATAGTTTTTCAAGTTCCCGAAGACAGTTTTTATTGCTGTATTATTGACTTTGCCGGTATACATAGAAAACATTTCATATGAATATTCTAGATGTTTGTTTGTATCAGATGTGTATGCAAATTTAAAAAGCTGATTACTGAGGTGCAAGAGTCTATTAAAAGCTTCTATCCTGGTATTGAACAAACTTATATTCGTTTTTAATTTAAAAGTAGGACAACATACGATAATATTCGTATGCAATATCTTTTCGACTTTACATTTTATATGATCTACTAATTCTGCATAATTTTTGGAGACTAAAAAGTCAGCTTCACCTAGGAAGATTATACAAAAGTCATCAAGAGTGTAATTTACAAGTTTTATGTCTAATGTTGCAAATAGTTCCATAATACCCGTCTTCGGCATACAACAGTGGCATATTTTGTCATTTGGAAAGGTGTTTTCGGCAATCCCTAATACGACATTAACATTATTATCACTTATTATACATAACTTATTTGAGTTAGCGTTTTTTGTAGCTATATCTTGTTGTGTCATTGAGCCCGTCGCGTCCAAATGAGTGGTGCCCTTAAGGCATGCTCGCCGTGGTGTATCGTCTTGAATCACATTAGGTTCTAACATTGTATCTTCCGACGGAATTTTATTTGTTCCATTTTGTTGAGTAGGACTTTGTTGTGTATTTTTGAAGTCAAGCTTGGTTCTAATAAGGCATTTGCGTTTTATTTGGCCTCGGATTTTTTTGAGGATGTGGTTCTACATATACGGGTCAGTTTGTCGATTCTTAGTTTGTAATCAGTGATTATTTTGGCTTGAGAACTATTTTCCAACAACAAATTCTCTATTTCAGTTTCTGCAATTATTAATTTTTCTTCGAGTAGACATATTCTGCTTTTCAGTTCTTTCAAGTCGTCATTTGATTTTAAATATAAGTCAGGATAGCTACGGTTCAACTCGTAAGAGGCCGTCGAAGTATGCGATCTATATTCTTCCTCTTTTTCTGATAAATCAAATGAACTGTTGGAAGTAACTGATTTATGTTTAGTTCGAACAGTTACATTGTTAGTATGAACCTCATCATTTGTGTTATTAGGATTATTAAACTTTTGCTTTGAGTTTTCTGCCATCTTAAATTATATTTAGACAGTATTATAATTGAAACGTGTCCCAGACTGTTAATGAATACGATATAACATCCAAAAAGTGTTGCAGCTAGTGAGATGCGAACTCGCGCCTCGACGAGTTTTTGACGCAGACGATTAACCAAGCCGCTAAACCAGTCGTACTAACAGCATCAAGTCGAAATTTTGCTAATGTATAATTGTTTATTATTTTAGGATGTAGGTAGACTCTTCATTATTTTGTCTAAGTTGTTGTCACAGTAAATCTGTAACGAATTTTATTATCACTGCCAATAGTTACTTATACGAATAGATTCAGAATTGTTGTACTCACAAGTTTTTATATTCTTAATAGTAGTAACTTGTAATTCCGCACAAATAACTGCTTGACGCGTGACGTACCGTTTTGTTTCTTGGATTTTGGATTGAAGCACACAACAGTCACTTTTAATTTTATTGATAATCGTTCCAAAACGTGTATTAAGTTGCTAAATAACACTGTCACACATTATTTATTGGTTTTGGTAATGATTGAAGTAGTTTTCACTTTATATAACTCATAGTTTGCTTTTTAAATGAATTAAATATACGGAGCCAATATTGCCGGTTTTCGGTGTACCCACCCTCGTTGAGATCTGTTCAAAAGTGACTGTATACTGTACATGGGTAGTTTGGTCACTGTATACTGTATATGGGTAGTTTGACATTACAGTTTTCACCCTCAATGACGAATTGATCCTATTGTTGTTTAATGAAATAGGTACGTGGCGCCGAAAAGAGCGCCCGAGCCAGTGTTCAAAGTTGTCAGCTTCTATCTGATAGAGTGGTCGGTAGTCACATCAGGGGTAGTGACATGCATCACATTAGTCGCCATTCTTCTCGCACTGCCTGGCTTCCTGAAATCCTGACATTAGTCAGCTGCTATGGGTACAAAGACGTCATTTGTGTCATACAGTCGAAGGTATTGCGAGTAGGTAAAACGTTGTCGCCTCTAGTAGGTACTTAGTAGCGGCTGCACAGGCCAACACAGGCGTGTCCCTGCCGTGTGAAGCAACCTATACCAGGAAACTGCCTATTCAAACTTAATTAATGCCAGTCTTGGGAACATCGCTGCTATCGAGCAGCGATGTTCCCAAGACTGGCATTAATGATGAACCGGTGATGAACGGCTGACATGTCTGGCCAAAATCGTTTGGCCAGACATGTCAGCCGTTCATCACCGGCGACCCACTCTACTTCGAATCATTTATATACTAGCTAACCAAAGAGAATAATTTCAACGGACTGGTGCACAGTTTTGTGGTGAGCCAAGTCGCATTCATGGTATAAAGTGGCGTAGTGATGTCACAAAAGCTCGCTACCTTATCTCTGCGCGCTGTTGTTGGGAAGCTCGGAGTTGTGACAGAGCTCGGAGGAGCTTGTAGACAAGGCGGCGCGCGGCGGCGGCACGCGGCGGCGAGCGGAGAGAGACGCCACGCGCCGCACGGCACTAACCGTAACCCGCCAGCCGCCAGTCGGTCGCGCGCCCTCGCTGTGATATCACGTGACGATACTCCGCACGCGTCGAGCGCGAGTCTACTTACGATTAGTCAGTGTCGCTTTCGGAAAATAATATTATATATGTCTAGTGAATTTTTTCAAATAGTTAAGTCAGATCAAGTGAACATAGTTGCAGTATTAGAGCGAAGTGCGTGTGTCGGTGTTGGTGACCTTTCGCTGTGAGTGCGGTGCTGTGCTGAGCATGGTGCGGCTGGTCGCGCCGGCGACGGCAAAGACGGCGGGCGCGCTCGCGCGGTGAGGGCGCGCTCGCATGGGGCGCGCGCGCTGGCTGCTTTGCGCAGCGGCGCTACTGTGGCTGGCGAGCGCAGCGCCAGCGCGCGGCGCGTGTCCGGCGCGCGCGGCGGCGGGCTGCGCGTGCGGCGAAGGCGGCGCGCGCCTGGACTGCCGCTCCGCCGCGCTGCGCCGCCTGCCGCCGCTGCACGAGAACTTACTGTCGCTGTGAGTGCACTCCACAAAACTTCTGCTTCTTCTGTAGAAAGTCAGCAGGTCTGCAGTTCAGACCAGATTTTTTGACAACTTTATTTCTGAAAAAATTGAAGTCTTCCCCAGCCCAACTGGCGGCAGTTGGTCGGTTAGACTTACTTTTGTATACTTGGTAATATTTAATATCGGGTGAAGGTGTTGAACTCTCAACTCTAATGGGGGCTATCGTTCGTAAGCTCACCAGATGGCGCCACTGTCGAGTAAGGTCCTGTCATTAAATCTATTTTATACTCTAAAGTAGAAATAACTTCATAAAAAGTTTATTTCATATCGTATATCAACGTTAGTATAGTATAGTTTAAAGTTCAGATACATATTTACAAATATTCTCCCTAACATTAACAAGCATGAAAAATCATTCTACCTCCAAGTACTAACAAATAAGATTCTAAGTTGCTACTTAAAATCATCAAGTCATAATTAATCAGGAATGGCTCAATCTAGACCAGAATCAGGAATATTAGTTAAAATACGTGTTAAAAAAGCAGGCAACGCGCGAAAATTCTATGACATCTGACATTTCAGAAGACCTTACTCTACACGAACGCCCCTAGCGGCGAATCCATGCGCGATAGCCCCCATTGAGTCGATTAGGCCCCAGAGCCGTCTTTCAAGCTGTACCCTTGGTTTGCACTACGTCTGCGTCTGACTGCCTCAGGTACTGCAGAGTGGCTCTAGCAAGTTGTCGCAGTTGACGCTGATCAGAGGTACATTTATGGCACAACACAACTTCTGCGCTAGAGTGCGCGCCGCGGTGTCTATCCGTCTATCAACATCATTAAAGCAAACATTAATAATTTGCTGATCCAGTTCAACTAATTAAATTAACTATTTTTGCGCGGCGCAGAATTATCTTTGATCTGTAACTCGATATAAAGGGTGTAAACAGACTCTTCACGAAGCCGTTAACCAAGCATTATGTACTTCAAACTAAGTAGTAGTAGTAGTAAGCAGAAGAGCTGGGGAATTACTTTTGTTTGGGCTGCAACATCACGTTTTACGGTAGAACTCAATGTAACACATTCAGAACATTGTGCTGATGGATTGAATAGTAAGGAGGTCGTGGAGGTATTTAAAGTAAAAATCCTACATTAAAAACATTTATTAAAAAACTTGTGCAAAAGTTGGAACTTTGACCCCCAATATCTCCGTAACTAGAAGGTTCCCAGGTCCAGAGCTATAAATGCTTAAGAAAGTATTTTAGGTACTTCAAAACAAAAAAAATATTTTTTATTCATTTTTGTCTGTCTGTCGGTCTATCTGTCTTTCTGTCTATTTGTTTAAATAAAACCCTTGAAATTCTGAGCAAAATCCGATTCAACCAAAGAAATAATATTTTATAATAATGTCACGCGGACGATATTTTATTTTATTTATTTGGGACCAAAAACAGTTATACGTTACAATATTGATATTTAGCTTAGGTATTATAGGAAACAAACGCATAGCCCACACTATTGTCCACGGATTTATATCGATTTTAAAAGAAATAAGGAAACGGACGTATACAGAAGGGACAGTAAGAAAATAAGAATAAAACTGAAAGTTCACATTAACCAACTCTGGACAGCGCTACCCGCCCAGATTTAGTCTACATCAAATCATAACGAAAGTGATTCAATAGCCATTTTTCTAAATTTGTTATGATTATGAGCGCAAATATGTAAATTTATATCGCGAAAATATCTAGATAGGTATATCACGGGCACTACCTAGTAGGAGTGTCACTGTACACATATTCATCTCGGCCTGATCCGGCACAGGCCGAGCTCTGAGCGACCGACACCTAAATAATGTTGCCCTGTGTTGACCGGTGGACCCGAACCTGGAGCACAAGCGCCTCTGACTTGTCTAGTGGTGTACCCTTAAGTGAACCCGCCGCGTCAGGGTAGCCCGCGAAATTAAAATTTTTTGCAGGTCAGTGTCATGTTCTACGTTGATGACAAATAAGTCGCGCAAGTAACACGTATGTACTTACAGAATTGTTATCATTAAAATAATTAATAGGCCTAATATTGGACTGTGGAGCTGTAGCGGCATGTCGTGTAGCTCACGTCAAGTTTCCCAACAACAACAGAGCTACACGACCAAAATTAGCTGTTCCAGCTTGGCAGTGCAGGATTGAGCGGCGTATCGGTGAGGCACTCATCGGCAAGTTAATCTGCTTCAGGGAGGGCAATACTCGTCCTAGAGTGATGCGCTTTGTGGGGCAGGCGTTCTCGAGAACTGATGTTAGTTATCGAGATTACTTCACCGTGGGTATATAGGGCTTGGGAACGACCGGACCAAGGCGTAACTGACACGCGCCTGCCGGATGATGACGCCATGTGTTAATTCTGGCGCAGCATTTGGTCGGTGCCTGTCAGTCACACTGAGGGCGATTGGACCCGGGAGGTTGAACACAACTTCTGGATCAAGTGGTTCCAAAGATCGTACGCTTTCTTGGCGTCCCAGTTTCAATCAGGCAGCGACCCTGACTCTAAGTCAGGGTCGCTGCCCCAATTCTTGACGACAGGAATTACCCACCTGCTCCATAAATCAGGTAGTACTACGGAGCCCAAAAATTCTAGACCAATCACTTGTCTACCAACGGTCTATAAAGTTCTTACATCCATTTTGAGAGCTAAAATCAACCAACATATTGAGACTAATTCTATCATGTCTGCCTCTCAGAATGGATGTAGGAACGAGTCTCGCGGTACTACGAGCTGATCCTCATTGATATGACAATGAGCCAACAGGTTCGCCGCTCCCGAAGGGATCTGTCTACATGTTGGATAGATTATAAGAAGGCCTATGATTCTGTGCCTCATACATGGCTCATGAGGGGGTGCTGGAGTTGGATAAAGTTGATGCAACTCTGCGTACCTTCCTGATGTCATGTATGGGGCACTGCAGCGGTGCTTCGCTATCCGGGATGTCAACAGATCCAGGGGAACAGCAGGGCTATTATGTATCTTTTTGATAGGCGGTGACTATCAAGCTTCAGTTGTACACCGAACTTTGATAGCAACCGAGAATGTCATATTATTGGTATTGCGTATCACATTGAGTGGACATCACGTTACGGTGGCTAACAGACCGGGTACGGTGCTCTTCGTCTCAGTACTTGACGCCTCTAATTTTTATCGACTATTATGCGGCTAAGTTGAGTAGCACCCTTTTAGCGTTACAATACTTGATTTAAGGGAACATTGTATTTTTAGCGGTTTATATGACACGTGAAATGGTTATTGTAAATTATTTTGTGTTGTCAGTGTTTACTTCTGAATAAGTTCTTTAAATAATACCTTTATTTATGTTAGTAAAACCACTTAATATATGTAAACATAATATATTTAGTAACGTCTACAACTTAAGGTGGTTACGTCAGGGTAGCCCGCGAAATTCTAATTTTCTTACGTTATTTGTAATTTGTAAGTCAGTGTCAGGTTGTACGTTGTAAGTCAGTGTCAGGTTGTATGTTGATGAAAAATGAGTCGCGCCAGTAACACGTCTGTAGTTACAGAAACAATCACGGAAATCTTCAATACAACCCTCAAAGTTCATGTAACCCTAAAAAGTCATTCAATAGGGTTTAATGAACTTACAGAGTACAACCACCTTAAGATGCCTACACGAAGAAGAGGACTAACGTAGTATAATACAGGCTCCTACTGTGGGCCAAAAAGTAAACTAATCTTAATATATATAAATCTCGTGTCACAATGTTTGTCCTCAATGGACTCCTAAACCACTTAACCGATTATAATAAAATTCGCACACCATGTGCAGTTCGATCCAACTTGAGAGATAGGATAGTTTAAATCTCAAATTATAGTCGCAATTTTAATTTATTGCTAATTATTTGTCTGTTATTATTTGACAGTCACAATTATCTGTTAACTCCAAATGATTCTAACAGATGTCGATACCTTTACTATATTTAAAAATGGAACGATCTTATACTCAAAAGCATGGCAACCAAGGAGCCAACTTATCAAAGGTTTTATTTAAATATCGAATTGGCTTGCAAATAGAAAGCAGACTTTTTATCCCGACGACCGCATTCACGGAAAAAAAAATGAATAAAAGCGTTTTTAAATAAATTAGCGCAACTGATACCCCACGTCACGTAGGTAGGTACTAGGGAGGTAGGGTAGGTAGGTACTAGGAATGTAGGTAGGAAGGGTAGGCAGGTACTAGGAATGTAGGTAGGAAGGGTAGGTAGGGTAAGTAGGGTAGGTAGGGTAGGGTAGTCGCAATATTATTTAATTGCATTATGTGACGCAAACGAAGTTGCGCGGGTCAGCTAGTTTTTATATAAACAAGTATAATACTTACAATAAAATAATTCAACCAATATCAGTACCAATAGTACCAATAGTAGTACAGGATTATTATTAATTGACTTTTTCTCAACATAATTAAACACAAATATACATCTTACATAATGTAGAAAAGTGAAGTTAGAGTAATTACGAGCTATTTATAAAACTACCATCTTTAATAGATCAAACCTTTTCATTTACAAGGGTCCTTTGGCGCGTGGCTAAAATCAGAACTAACGATACTGTACGCACCGGGACTTCCAGCTTAGTACGGCCGTTATTCCAAGTGCGTACGATGTGGCTATGTCTTAGACCATCGAGCCTGGTTCCGACCCTATTGACTATAAACCTAGCCTTACGGTATTACCTAGACCCTAGTTATCCTAGTTAACCTAGCCCTATAGTAATCACCTAGCACCCTAGTTACCCTAACGCCCTAGCCTACCATACAAACCATACCAAACGTAGGTTACGTTGGTTTTACGTGAGGGATGTCTGTTACATGGAGACCTACGGTAATAGACGGAACTTGGGTAGGAATAGGGGTTTGTGTACGTCGTGCAATGTACACGGGAAATGGTTTTCTCACTGCCGATCCCACAGACTCATAGGACCGATGATGGCTAAAGGTGTCTTGGCCACAGTGAGAGGAGGTATAGGAGATAAATCACACTCGACTCCAGCTTGATGACTAATTTATTACAGTAATCGACTTAATTATATATACAAATTTGGTGGTAAATACACATTGATAGTTATTTACATGTGTGTTGTATGTGTATTGAGCCGATGAAGCGAAGATCTTAGTAGGCCACATCTTAGCGCTGACGGTGTGTTGGTGTTGCCGGCGCGTAGAGCGAATGTATGTCGCTTCTAACGCTGACGCTGTAACGCTGATGTTGGCGCGTGTAACTCTGCATGTTCATGCATGAACATTCTCGCGCCTCTCAGGACCTAGGCTCCAGTTGGTATAACTCAATAGTTTCGTGTTGATGTGGTAAACTGTAGATAGGTTCCGTTTTGAGAGTTGGTTGACCTGTTGTTGGTTGGGTAGACGTCTTGTTGGCAGCAAGCGAGTTTGGTTCTCTTGCTGGCTGGTTAGCTGTCTCCGTACTTGTCCTTTTGGTCTTTTGCTGCACTGTGACTCCAATCCATCTCAGTATTGCTGGTCCGTAGCATACTAAAAACCAAACGATGAAAAACATGATTATACACGATATTGCACTTGTTAAGTTTGCGTGAGAACTAATTTGACTCCAGACAGTACTATCTAATTCGGTTTGTAAAGCATTTTCTTTATTAACTAAATCCTGAAAAACGTCTTTTGAGTTATCTATGACTTCTTCTTCTTTGGTAATATTTAACATGGATTTAGTCACCATGTGCTTATCTATGGGAAAGTCTATTTGTATTGAGTATGATGTTACAATCGGTACTGATACAATTCTTTTGGCAGTTAATATGTTATTAGTTGTTTTAATAACGCAGTTATCTGCAATTCGTATTACACCAACATTTTGAAGCTCGACTTCTTCTCTTTGTCCATCACAAAGTATTGACGTCATAACCCGATCTCTTACAATGAATAACCAAGTGTTTGGCATGTGAAGTAGTTTCCATATTATTTTATTGGATAAATAGAATGTTTTGGTAGGACATTTTGTATGTGTCTTGTTTTTAAATAGTTGATCTACAATGCAATTTTCATTTAATTGCATGTTTTTCACGGCCCCAGGAAAGCAAATAAAATGGTTAGTCCATTCTAAGCACCGTTTGAACTCCTCGTAGTTCAAGTCAAAGTACTTTTCGTTGTTGTAATGTAACCCAATGTACGCTTTAGGTACTTCTAGACTTTGGGCTGATTTGTCAGAGTTTATCTTTGGGACTGGTGTAATATACATAAAAGTATATTTAGTTATCTCTTGTATAGGAAAATAGGAGTATACTTTAATGTGAGTCTTGTTTTCTGATATGTTGGTGTCCAATAACTGTTGTTGAACTATTCTTAAATTAGATGGTATTTTTTTATTTGCTGATGATATCAGGTCACTGACGTTCTTTGGCGTTAAAACACTATATACTGTCGCCTTGGTTAAGTATATTTCTAATAATCCTCTATAATAATCCATGATTTCTTCCATGTAATTATATGCTAATTGATAAGTCTGCATAATATGTATATTTACGCTGTTGTAGTCAACTGTACTGAACCAATGGTTGTTGCTCTCTATGTAACCTATGACTTGGTTTAATTTAGTTTGAAATCCTGTAAGTTTCTGTTTTATTCTTTCTTCAGTTTTGTTAACTTGTGAGATTGTTGATATCATTCATTTGGTTTGATGGTTGGCTGCTTCAGTTAATTGTTTTTGGTTTAAATTTAATGAGTCTATATCTCGGTATGCCTCATCATGGTTCACTCCGAAGATAGACGTTAGTAATTGTCCCAATATGCCTCTTTTTTTCCTAGTTTGATTCACTTCTGTTAAATATTCTTTAGTTCGCTCAAATTTTGATTCTTCTTCTAACAAATGGTGGTGTAATTGCTTGCAAAATTCGGTTTTTGTTAGTTGTTCTGCATTTGTACATAGTTGACCGAATTGTGACGTCATTCCATTACTTCCGATTTTATTCACATAAAAGAATCAATAAAAAAAAACAAATATTAATGCAAAAAAAGGAACATTTTTAGAACATCACAAGCTATATAAACCCACAGTAGAATATTATAAATTATTTATCTGTAGCATTCCATAACCGCTTAGGTGGCGCGGTGTCATACACGACTTCCTTTCCGCTCTTCTTCAGCAAATTCCAGCATTATTATACGTGCCATACTTGACCACAAACACACATGACAATAAAATAACAAGAAACGTAATGTTAACATTGAATACCGGCTTCGGTGTTCATTACTGAATTTGAAAAACACTACCTATGAGTAGCGTCTTTCACGAAAGCAACTTCAACCTTAGTGAACATCAATTTGATATCCACTATGCTTACACAATCGCAATAATACAAGTCTCGATACGAAAACAACCGTCAAAACGAGTCACGGTGACTATCAGCGACGATGAGCGCCAATGACGTCATATTTGATAGTCACTGGTCATAGCCGATACCAAACTAAGCTTTTGACAGTTAATTGATGGACACTGAGCCAAAGTGATCATCACTTGAACTGTCAACAGAGATACGTAATAGTTCTATTGGGCGATAGTCAGAGTCCATTGTGGTTTTGTCTAGCCTTGAACCCTCTCAGCACACTGCTGGAGGGTTCAGGTCTAAGCTATCAATTGAGGAGAGATAGTCAGGTCGTATCTCACCTTCTTTACATGGATGATTTGAAACTCTTTGCCCCCAATAACTTGCAACTGATGGAGCTACTGAAAGTAACAGAAACTTTCAGTAGGGATCGGATTCCGTACACCTTAGATCGCTCTCCTCAACAGAAACCTACAAGTATTTGGGAATGTCGGAAGCATTGGGCATCAACACTGTTGACATGAAACAATCGTTGAGGGAACGCTTCTTTGGCCGCCTGAATAATGTGCTGAGCAGTCTTTTGTCAATCAATCAATCAATCATCTTTATTTGTAAACATAGGTTACAGCAGTGTACAGGATGTTATACATAATATAGTTTCTCTATGTTTGGCCAGTTGGCGTACAAATATACATTTAAAAGAGATTTTTGCCATTCAAGTAAATTAATTAATTATATAGGTACTAGTATTACAAAAAGGTAAAAGTTTAATTAATAATGTCAATATCAATTTTAATAAAATGCATTAGGTAATGTCAGGTAATGTCAATCTTTACTTAAATACGATAATGTCAATAATAAATAGTTATGATATCAATAAGTTACTGCTAAGAAAAATGTTTAAAATTGATATTGTCTACAGTGCTGTGAGAGTCGCCATGCTTTTATAGCCATGTTACAAGTATACAAATATTTCATGTCAAAGAACTGTCATCAAAGTAGTCGCTGAGAGAATAGTAACATTTCTGTATTAATATAGTACATAATTTACGCTTGAAATTGACTTTTTTTTTTATTGTGCAATGTTGTCAGGCGGAAATAAGGTGCGCGCCTTCAACAGTTGGGTCATGCCAGTTTTGATGTATTCTTTCGGCATATTCAAATGGACTCAGACGGAACTTAATGCCTTGGACAGGAGGGTCCGCGTATTGCTGACCGCAAATCGGATGCCCAAGGTCGTCGGTGATGAGACTGTATATCCCACGGAATTGATCGTGGCTTCTTAAATGCTAAGACCCTGCATACCCGTGAGGTATGCAGTCTCAGGGAATAGTTCCTAGAAGCCGACGTGGGTATGCAGCGAGAAGTGGTCTCAGTAGACAAGGGCCTCACCCCGCTCTCCCTGGCTAACGAGAGCTGGCGCAAACCTAGAGTATAGACACTAATGACCGCAAGGAGGTATGGCAGGGCAAGGAGCTTCTCGGACGCTTTTACCGGGTCCTACACGGGCCCGATGTAGACTTCTTAGCGTCCGTATCTTGGCTGCGCTTCGGTGACCTCTTCGTGGAAACCGAAGGTTTTGTCTGTGCAATAATGGACGAAGTTATGATGACGAATAACTATCGGAAATACATTATGACGGATGGCACGGTTGACATATGTCCGGCATGCCACTGTCCGGGATAATCAATCCGACACATTATTTCTGGGTGTTCTAGTCTGGCTAACGGAGAATACTTGCCTTGTGACTGGGACTGCAGCTTCATTACATTGTTATCTTGTCGGCAATTCAAAAGTGCCTGTAACTGGCCAACTTGAAATAAATTCTTTGATTTTGATAGACACAACCTCGTTGCCAGGATTATTCACCAGCAACTTGCTTTAAAGTACAACCTTGTGGAATCAGAAGTGCCATACTATAAATATGCGCCCGACCCAATTCTTGATTGTTGCCAATAAGCCTGACATTGTTGTGATAGATCGATTGGAGCGCCGCGCAATGATTGTTGATATAACAGTCCCGCATGGCAAGAACCTCGTGAAAGCAGAATAGATAAGCAGTTCAAGTATCTAGATCTGGCTCGCGAGGTTGTCGATATGTGGGATGTGAGTACAGCAGTCATTGTGCCGATAGTCGTGTCAGCCAATGGCTTAATAGCCAGCAGCCTCGACCAACATCTCAGAAGGCTCTCGCTTGGCAGCTGGATCAAGGGCTTGATTCAGAAAGCAGTACTTCTGGACACGGCGCGTATTGTCAGGAAGTTCCTCTCTCAGAAGCCCTGACCACCGGTAGCTCGGACCCTGTTCCCAATGCTGGTGGGCTACTATTTTTTTATATTTTAAAACGTTTTATTACACTTTTGTTTTTTAAAAATATTTAAAAATGTTATTAGTAAGTTATAAAAATGAATAAAGGACTTAATAACCTAACCTGACACTGACCTGTAAGTTGCAAAACGTAAAAAAAAATTAATTTGGCGTAACCTAGTAGACCTTAAAGTAAACATGGAAGTGGAGTACCTGTCTATCGCTACAAGTATCAAGAAATATTATACAAAGTGCTCTGACACTTACCCAAACAAGTAGAACATGAGTCGTTCGCTGTCAGTGTGCCTGTCGCCTCATCATCTGGCACCGCTCGGCCGCGCGCCACTCGGGCCCAGCGTAACCTCTCCCGCCTCCTGGGCGCGGACGAGTGATCGCACTCGAACTCAATGATCAATGATTGGTATTGAGAGCACTGATTGCGTTGATGTCTTTTATTCTACATTTTTTTGTTTGTGCATCTGCATATTGACTGCTGCCATGTGTCGGCACGTCCACGCCGTGCCTGACTGCCCGGCAGGTGGCAGGGAGACATTCTTACGGTTGCTTCCACGCTAATGCCACCGACTAGTTGAACCACGTAGTAGGTAGAGAGGAGAGATCGCCGCACCCCTCATGCTGTGTCACAAATTATTGATGGCTGAAATAAAAGACAGTCAGGAGTCGATTCAGTTATCAGTGGTTTTTTTATCACCTCATGAAACTTTGTGGTTATATAACACTCAACATGCAAGAGGGATGAAATATCTCCATTTGTCCAAGTTACAGTGTAGGTACACCGTACCACGCTAAAGCCATGTAAATCGTAACACTGCTTTTAACAGAGTGTTATGATTTTGTGCTCTCAGCTCTGCGAGTTCGCGTTGGCGTCGCTGGTAATAAATACGTAATAATGATGTGCATTACACATAATTATTTCGGCGTGTGGCGCCGAGTGAGCGGCGAGGGTGCTGACGCGGCAGGCGGCGAGCTCCGGGGGCTGGGTGCTCTCCCATCCATCACCGCGCGTGACGTCACACGCCGTCGCCGCCACAGCAGCACTACGTGCGCCGCTCGTAAATAACACGAGCTTTTTGTTACGATTCAATTACGACGCCAATAAATTACATTATCTGAGAGCACGCGGCGGCCGCAGCGTTCCCATAAATAGATTCTAATAATTTTCAGATTCCAGTCGGCTCATTATAAGATATAGATATATACCTCAAAAGTTGTTCGTAGTACGATTCTTAATTAAAACATCGTCGTTCATTGACCCCTGCAGACACGTTCCCTGGTTCTCGTTAGTTATTTTGCCGACGCGACACCGCGTGGAGCTTGATTAATTGAATGTAAAATATAGATATAGTTTCATAGCGAGTTCCGGGACTTGTGGAGTGTGCAGGATGGTAGCACGGCGAGGCAGGCGGTGAGCGGTGAGCGGTGAGCGGTGCAGTGGCGGATCTATTTGTAGACTGAATGCGAGGACGAGGCAATTAGTTGCAGGACCCCGCTCCTGCCCCCCTCCCCCTCTCCCAGAGGGCGCGGTGCATCGCTACACTCATACAGAACAGCGCTCGATTCAATGCGTGTTATTGATGTTCCGTGAAGTGGTCCAGCCCCGCGCCCCGGCCGCGCCCCGCGCCTCCCGCTCCCACGTGTGACATGGCTAGGTGCATTGCACTACTGAACTACTGGCATGTACGGGGTGCACATGCCAGTAGTTCAGTAGTGCAATGCATACACCTGCTGGCTGCCCGCGACATCGCCAGCGCAATCGCGGGGGTTTATCAAGCTAACTGTTGAAAGTGGCTTGGGTAAAAATATGCTCTTAACTTTTTACTTATTATGATCCAGAATTGCACACAAAATAGGCAAACATTCGTGTGCCGTTGTGCAGTACTAACATGAATGATGAATGAAATGCTGTGCGCTCGACGTGCTCACACGCTGAGCGGCCGCCACCGCGCCGCCGCGCCGCCGCGCCGCCGCGCCGCCGCGCCGGCCGCCGATATCAGAATTCAAATCAGAATATCAAAATTTGCAACTATACAAAAATTATGAAATAATGAAAAAAAACGAATCGATCCGTGCGAACATAATATTTTGTTGGACGAATTTTCCAAATATGGTGATACAACTAACTCTGACTCGGAGTCTAAATAAGTGAGAGTGGGACTCGTAGCGGTCGTGGTCAACTGTATTAACTTTGTCGAGATCGGTTTGTGGATGGCTGAGCAAGTGAGCATTGGTTACATACCGAGACCCCTCCGTGCTTCGGAAAGCAATCCGACCCGGACTCCCGGCTGTCATTCAGTACGGCTAAACAGAAGCCTGATAGTCTGACCACCAGTCTTACCGCGGGTTGGGTATCGCGTTACCCAGTAACGGGATTGTTAAGGTCAGATAAGCAGTTGCTTTTTATGTGAAATACTGGTATTCAGATGAATCCGGTTAGGCTGAAAGCCAACCCCAAAAAAATGTTGGGAAAACGCTGTACAGATCATGACGGGAACTCTCAAGTACCCACTTCTACGTTTCTAACTTTAAAATTGGTACTCGAACTTCTAAAAAAACGAGTGTGCTCTAATCCACACGATTGAAGTAAAACTTAAACAAATGCCGAACAATCGGCTGTCAAATTCAAAAACGTAACTCTCTCTCTTTCAACTTTCGTTTGCCTTGTAACGTAACGCGTTCACCAGCTTGCTCCCCAAATCAAGCGTGCGTAAAGAAGTTTTACTTCAAAAACTTTCCCCTTATTTAACCCCGGTAGGGGATGAATTAAAAAATCCTTTCTAGTGCTGACCTCCGAAAGAAACTGTTGCAGATGTGATTGGGTGAGCTGTCAGCAACCTGTGTTCACTGTTCACGTAGTAGTACTAGGAGTAGACCCCACAGAGCAGCAGAGCAGCAGAGCTAGCGCGCGGCATGTTCGTGACTCGTGAGGCGCCTCGCGTGACGCGTTCGTGTGTGAGTCGGCGGTCGTAACGGGCGGCCTTTATGAATGACAGCTGAATAAATGTTTAGTGCACACCGCAACATTCACAACATTGTGAGCGCTCGTTATGTTAGTTAGCACGTCGCACGTCGCGTGTCAATGACTCAACTACACACTTTTATTTATTTGTTTATTTGTACGATCGCCACGCGCCGCGCCGCTCGCCCCCCACACAGCACACTGATACTCAGTGTGGAATCAGGCAGTGGATGATGAGGAATCGGTGCAGCCTCGCACGGCGGGCCCGGCCTCCACCAACACAGAGACGAGCGGAACGGAGAGAAGTGCGGAAATCAACCAATCTCATTCGTTAGAATCCACATCGTGTCTCTCGTTTCGTCTACGATTGGTTGAATCTTGCACGTATCCGAACCACTCCGCTTGTCTCGGTGTCGGCGAAGTCCGGGCCTACTGAGGAGCAGTGCGCGCGGGCTGCAGGCGCGCCGCTCGCCGGTGACGCAAGCGCGCGAGGTCGCCGCGCACCTGGCCGCCGCCGTCCTCGCGCGCCGCGATGCAAATGCGACACAAACAACACATACACCAGTTCACGTCTCACAGTATCAATTCTTACGACAAGTTTCAGTTACTTTGTATCCAAACAAAATAATAACAAGCATGCAATCAATCACTCGTCAGAACGCGCACTCCTCTCGTCGGCTGCAACTCTGGTACAGTGATACTCCTGGTAGAGACGTGACGATGGTGCACTCCGACCCCACACACACTCACAGATCCGAACCGGTTTAGCTTTGTTGCGAAGTCAATGTACCTAAATATATGAGGGAGGGAACAGGACTACAAGAGCCATACGGACTCCACCGCACTTGCTTGTTTTCTTAACTAAACAAGCCTTCCTAGTTATCTGTACATATCTGTACATATAAATACAATTGGAGTGTCTGTTTGTAATATTAAAATAACCGCTTTTTACTAAGTGCTGTCTGTTTGTTCCGGCTAATCTCTGAAATGGCTGGACCGATTTTGATTAGGGTTCCGTGCAAAGAAAAAAAAACCCTTGAATTTGGAACAAAATTCGATTCAAATAGGGAAGTGCTAGTGAATAAAGGGGATTTTTTAATAATAATTTCACGCGAACGAAGGTCGCGGGCAACAGCTAGTTAGTCAATAAATCAATTCATGTTTTTATGGACTGAAGAACAATATCCCCGTTATTAAAACAGTAACGAGCTTTGAGAATCGGGGTGAAGGTTTCGGGCGAAGGAAACCGGTACCTACTTGTCCGCGTTCATGAATTGCATGAATGACGGGCCATTTTTAAAGATGCATGATTGCGAGCGCAGTGGTGCGCGTGCACAGTGTGCGCGGGGCGAGGTCGGCTGGCCCCCGAGCCTGCCTGTGCCCGCGCTGTGCTCACTGGAGCCACACGCGCTCAGCAGACTTGTCACCGCCACGTTCCGGTCGTGGGGCGGGCACGCGGGCGCCTCGACGCGCGGCGATTTGTAACACATCAAGGATAACGAGGTGTTATTTATCGTGGGACGCCGGCGCGCGGCGGCGACATTAGTTCACGAGGGCGCGGGCGATGCCCCGGCGCGCCGAGCTGCGCCGCGCTGCGCCGCCGGCTATCGACTCGCGCCCTCGACTATCGACTGTGCCTGACGCACGTCGCGCGTCGGCCGAGCTCTGCTGTGTTCAGCGCTGCGTGTCTGCATACCTTCCACTATCTGTCGGCCAGCTTAAAAATAAATTGTATCATCGATTAACAAAACTTGCAGTTTCAATACTCAAATCGTTACCCGCATCGTCAGCGGCGGTGTGCGATTGTTAATCATGATCCGGTGATCAGGTGTGGTTCCCCTCCCCCCCTCCCCCCCTCAATTGCTTGTCACTCTAGCAGACACGAAAGGATGCGATCATGTGTTTATGGATAATAAAGATGAGATAGTTCCGGTCGTGTCTTCTTATTGCTTTACAAATCCATCATCATCATCTTCCTGCCGTTGTCCCATTCTGCTTGAGGTCGGCGCAACACGTTTTCTTCTTCTATTCCCCCCTGTCAGACGTCACGGCAACATCTACTCCTTTCTCTTACATATCATTCCTCACACGATCCATCCATTTTTCTTTGGCCTTCTTCTCCCTCTCCATCCATCAACATTCATGTGTTTTAGTCACATGCGTTTCTAAAAGAGTGATGGACATGCATTTTGGTAACTTCCCGCAAAGCTCAACAGACATAGTGGAGAGTAGTCGCAGTAGCCGGTCGTCAGCATCAGTTCCGGGCGCGCTCCAAGCCTGCGGGGTGCGGGCTGCGGGTGCCGGCGCGGCTTTGCATTGTGGGTGTGAGGCGGGGGGCGATGGGGGTGGCACGTCATTCGGGGCGGGGGTGTCGTGTCGGCGACCGCGGGAGCGATGATGGATGGCGCCAATAACGAGCGCCGCGAAGGTCGTGGCCGGCTCCCCGCGACACCGCACACCGCGCCGCATAGCCCTACGCCAACTGCCACACTCACAGCCACCAATCCATGCTATCCTGTAGCAGCAGCGGAGGATCTGCTCTTGTTCTCATGTGGTCACTTCTAATGCCATTTTTAAGGTTCCTTACGTGTCCCAATTGATCTACAAATTAACTAAGCTACGAAAGTTTAACAAAACCTTTTTGTGCGATTCTCTATTCGCAAACAATTATATTGTCGTATAAAATCATCTTATAAATTAGTTCTGAATCAATGCACAAATGATGTAAGGCGCTTAGCTTTTAGCGAGGAAATCTCCTCTCAATATAATAGTTTGTCGCTGCCCTCGTGGTGTACTACATAAAGCCATGCGATTTCCTTTCAGTATCCTAATTTGAATGGAGCTCGTGGCTAAATAATAACAGCCGCTCGGGTCGATCTTTAGGTTAAGCCGTGCTTGCCTAGGTTGGTCTGTGGATGGGTGACCACCTATCACATACCGAGTTTCCTCCGTGCCTCGGAAAGCACGTTAAGCCGTTGGTCCCGGCTGTCATTTGAAGATCTTTGACAGTCGTTAGGTAGTCAGTGGCCCAAAAAAGTCTGACAACCAGTCTAACCAAGGGGTATCGTATTTCCCAGTAGTAACTGGGTTGTGGAGGTCAGATAGGCAGTCGCTCCATGTAAAATACTGGTATTCAGCTGCATCCGGTTAGACTGGAAGCCGACCCCAACATAGTTGGGAAAAGGCTAGGCAGATGATGATGATCCTAATTTGAATGAACTTCAAATTCTTGCGAATTCTGTCTTCGCAGGAACAAAGATATTATCTTTTTAACGATCCAGAATCTGGTTTCAGCAAAATTCTTTCAGAAGAAAGGTGGCGTTGAGAATGTATGCATTCTTGAACTAAGTCACTCTTGAAATCACAAAAATACATTTCTTCCAAGAAACGGGTTTATTTCGTAAGGGTTGACGATGACAATTATTCATTTTGATCAGAAAAGTTTGATTAAATCTTGACATTATTTACAAACTAATATTAATCCATATTAGTAAAAAAAATATGGAAAAGTAAAAAAAAAAAAAGTTAGAGGGCGTCAAAAAATTCGTCAACATCGCCGTCAGCAGGAAAAGTGCCCAGAAGGCTGGCAGCATTACCACGTTGGATGGCAATGCTGATTCTTTAGCCAAAAATAGGCCCGCCCTCTGGTCACGTGAAGAGTCGGCCAAGCGCTTGGCGATTTCCCGAAACACTAGGTGGGCAGAAGAGTAAACTTTTTAAAGAAAGAAATAGGTCCATGCATAAAAATGAAAACTCTTGATATTGTTAACAAAATCCGATTCAAATAGGGAAGTTATATTTTTATATTAATTTCACGCCGTGCGATTTTGATGATAGTCACTAAAGACACGACAGTAATCAAACTTCAATAGTGCGACAACCAGACGCTAATACTACTACACTGTGAAAAAAAAAGTCAACGAACTACGTTAAGTAAGGTATCATTGAGACATTTTTCATCTCGAATACCCATAAATCCTAATTTATAACGATTTCAAGTTGGGTATTCGAAATGACAAATCTTATAAAAATGAAAATTTACGTTAAAACATCTGTGAAATCTTTCTCATTGTTAAACTGAAAAGCTGCAAATAAAAAAAAAAACAATTTTAAAAACTAAAAACCCGACTGAAAAGCAAAAAACAAACGCATTTGTTAGCAGGCGGGTCGCGGGAGCCATTCCGTGTTTTAATAATGTTGTATTTTAATGCCATTCGGCTATTAAAGATCTCGCCCACTATGTGCGGTTACTACCACGTTCCCGCATGACCGGCCGCTGGCCGCTATGTCGACCCAAACTGGTCAGACGCCCGGTCGCGCTACCATACCTTCGTCCTGGACGACGGTTCTGCGGCCAACCAAAAGACGTGGTCGCGGCCGCGGAGTGCGCGAGCTCCCATAGTGTCAATAAGTTTCGGAAGTCGGTGACTTTTGTTTGTTTCATTCACTCTTTTTGCCACCGACCGGTGGCGCGGTGGTGCGGTACCACCGTGCACCGATCCGGTATTTGATCAGTTATTATAATACTGCATCGACAGCATCTGATTGTTTATCCTAGCTGCGATTTCAATTGTCATTTGAGAGCCAGCTCTTGTGTTGGAGTGTGTCGCGACTGACGCGTGTCGTTGTTGCAGGGACGTGTCCAATAACAATATCAGCACGCTGGCGCGCGACGCGCTGCTGCCCGCCGCCGGCCTGCGCGAGCTGTGAGTATACAACACCATCTCCGTCCCTTCGCCTGCCTCCATACCTATAGGTACTCTCGGTATAGTAAACTGTGTTCTGCTAAAACCTTAATGACAATTACGATATTGGCTGTTATGAGCTCCGACTTAGTCCGACGCGATATTCTCCCGCTCCTTCCATTACAACCGCTCACGTCCAACGCGACGTCCTGCGCGAGTCTTAGCGTTCTGCAGAAGGATTCACAACTTATAACTGACTGAACCTTGTTTTGCATGAAGATAGAGTACTCAGGAGTAGCGACAGCGAAAGTATAACTTGTCGATACATTTTTGATTCGGTCTTGGCGTTTTAATTTCTCACAATATTGAGCTCCTTACGGCCGCAGTTCGCAACTGACCTCAGCTGTCTAAGCTATGGGCTCCTTACAGCTTCTTCGACTTCTAAAAAAGGAGATAAATAATAGAGTAAGCTTGCGCCGTTGCGCGGCGGTCCCATTTAACTTCTATAACAGGGGTCACCAATTACTTTCATTTGGGGTCTTCTTCGTCCATGTGGATGATGTTCTAATAACTATTCGTTACAATTTAAAATTGATACTTGACAAGGATTTGTGTTAGATACCATAACTTAAAACACACATCGTAGTAAGGGAGACACCTTTAATTTTTAATTTATTCTTATAATTTGTTATAGCGGTAACAGAAATAACACATTCTGTGAAAATTTCAACTGTCCACCTATAGAAAAACTGGCCAAGTGCGAGTCGGACTGGCGCACGAAGGGTTCCGTACCATTATTTATACAACATTAGAAAAAAACGCAAACATATCACGTTTGTTGTATGCTTGTACATGTTTTTAGTATTTGTTGTTATAGCGTCAACAGAAATACATCATATAAAATTTCAACTGTCTAGCTAACACAGTTCATGAGATACAGCCTGGTGACAGCCGAACAGACAGACTGACGGACGGACGGATAGCGCAGGCTTAGTAATAGGGTCCCGTTGGTTACCCTTCGGGTACGGAACCCTACAGAGGGTAAAATAAAAACTATTTTGCAAAAAAAAATAACCGTGGTCTAATAAAAGCACTAAGTGGCGGAAAATAACTTTCTTTTCCACTATTTAGTGTTTTCTTTGGAAGGCTGTTATATTTTTTTTACTCAAAGTTGTTTGTTGCTTAACATGAGGCGCGCGGCGACTGTCGTATGCTCGAGACCGTCCGCGTTCGGTTAGTTGCAATAGGACTGAAAGGTGACAGGTTAGAGTAACACCTGGCTGTGAACGAGTCCACATGGAGCGTGTAGGTGTCCGCCTCCGCCCGCGCTTCCCACGCGGCCTCGCGCGCGCCTCCTGCTCACTGGTATACGTGTGATATATAGGGGGCAGCGGTTCGCCGTGCGGCTGTTCGGGCGGCCTAGGTTAGCATGTCGGAGACGTGTCGTGTAGTTATGTCAGGTGTATGTCAGTTGCCCGTGCAGGTTGACCGTTGTTATCTTTGAGTTATCCAAAGACGATGAGACGTTGAAAAGCTATAACTGCAACTGCAAAATAAAGGGAATAGATATTCGGTAACAAATCAATAAACTATGTACATTAATTATTTTGTTATTTTGCTAATGATGGAGCTACTAAAAACAACTAAAACTTTTAGTACTTAGCGATAGAATCAGGTGTGGCTGGTGGCTGTGGACCAATGTGTCGAATGTATGTAAAGCGAGGGGAGATTATGGCATACGAGGGAATTCAGCTCTCCGATTCCATACACCTGAGATCCCTCTCATCGAGGAAAGCTGTAAGTATTTGGGTATGTCGGAAGCGTTAGGCATTAACGTAGCGGTCATGAAGTAATTAATGAGGGAGTGCATCTTTGGACGCCTGAAGAGTAGCCTTCTTTCAGGCGGGAACAAGATGCGCGCCTTCATGCTGGTTTTAATATACTCTTTCGGTATACTCAAATGGACTCAGACCGAACTCGACGCCCTGGATAGGAGAGTCCCTACGCTGCTGACCGCAAACTGCATGCATCATCCACGCTCGTCGGCGATGTGACTGTACATCCCGCGGAGGTGCGGGGGTGCGGGGGTCGGGGCAGTGTTGTTTCATTTAAAACTTTCAAATCATGTTTCCTAAATGTCCGCCTACAACAACAATTAAACATATTCTATTCTATTGTGGGGAATTGTACGGCAGCACTGTAGTGTTGCTTGGTGAAAGATATTAGAACGGTGGTAGGTTTTTCATTATTTTTGTTAAATTGGTGTCTCCGATGTAACTTAGACAGATATAAACGTTTACCTTCCAGAGAGTCCCTCTACAACAACTTCCACCGCTTGATCCACAAACACCCAAACCGCTCGAACCTGCTTGTCTAACATCGAAGATGATTGCATATAACGCGTTGTATCCGTAGTGTGTGTAGTGTGTGTAGTACACAGCATGTGTTGCGCAGGAACCTGTCGATGAACCGGCTGGAATCAGTGTCGGGCGGCGCGCTGAGCGGTGCGGCCCTGGCGCGCCTGTGGCTGGACCGCTGCGCGCTGCGCCGCCTGCCCGCGCACGCGCTGCGCGACCTGCACCACCTGCACTTCCTGTGAGTGCCGCATGGACACATCACACCCAACCCAACTAGGCTCCATTAGCTAAGCAGATCGTAGAAGCAAACTTGATCTTCCATCTACGGACTAAATAATAAGATCCAATTTAAACTAACCTTGGACTTTATAAGGCTGATTTTTATTACGATTGTATATTTTAAGTTTAGGAAGACATTTATATTTAATATAAGTAATGGATTGATTATTTCCTCACTGATAAGCTCAGTACGCTATGCGCCAGTGCCGCGTCCTCGCTCTGCCATGCCAGTGCGTTGATCTAACGCAACCTTCGGCGCGCGCGGCAGGACACTCACTCACAGTACACACTAGTACGTGACGGAACTCGTATGACGCGTGACGCCGCTTGATTACCTGATCGCTGTGGCTATGCCAAAACACATTTGGAGATTGTGTTAGTAGTAACGAAAACGTGGGGGATCGGAGCGATGTGGCCGACTTTCACAACTGTACTATATCGAACATTCTATGGACAAAGTCAAATCATTTATAACATTTATGCTATTAAAAAGGCACTTTTGAAACCTCCTTTTTAAACTCCCGCAGACTACCGCCGTGGTGTTATCTAGAAGCAGATCGTTCCTCACGATGGCATGGCAGTGTAATACCGCGGTAAATCTTGTTTACTGGCATCGCACATCGTCGCGGGATCTGTAGACGGCGAAAAGTGTCGGTAAATAAATAATCCGGGGAAAGCTCGCGCCGCCCTCGCCCTCGTTTGCTCACAAGCGCGGCTGGCGGCTGGCGGCCGGCGGCTGCGACTTGTTTGTCCTGGTCCCGAGGCGCTGCTCTACATAGCTCAGTAGGTATTCTGCCGCAGACCCCCTTCATCTGCTGATCAGCTGACCTAAACGAAAATAAAACACATTGAGTCGGCCTAAGGCTTCTTTTTACAATCATTGGGGGCGATAATACGAAAATAATTAAATGAATGCACTGCCAATACTAGTGTAGCGGTATTACAAAAAGTACTACTGCAACATAGCACTAATAGTACTAAAGAGCTATCTATGACACAAATGACGAACTACAGAACTACAGTAGCCCACCAGCACCAGACACAACTTTACAGCCTGTTCTTCATCCCCCTAAACTATTACATACAATTTTTTTCATATACCTAATTATAAGATTATTTTGAAGCTATTTCAAAAATAAATATACATAAATGTATACGTATATGTCGGTGGTCAGGATTTATTTCGTTAGGCTCGAGCATTATATGGGATACACTGTCTCTATAAAACTAACAAATTATTTATTTATTTATAAATTACTTGAAATTACACTTTAACACAGTCACACGGGGCACAATGAATCGGGTACAGTTCTGGGACGTCTCAACTCTGCTGCGATCAGACACTGAATGTCGTTCCAGCGTCAAGCTGTGAATCAGGGCTCTGTAGAAGCACGATGTGGTGTTAGTAGACTTGTAACTAGGTCGCGTGATGAGTAGTAGTGAGAACCCACCACTGGCGCGCTTGCGATTTATGTTATGTCCGTACTAACGACCTGATCCGAGATAAATAATGTATAACTATAAATAAATTCAACGAATGAATGAATGAACATCTGAAGTTAAAATCAGAGGATAAAGTTTACAAACAACGGTCTGCGATTGTGGGTTTTACAGTATAAATGAAGAGGGCACTAACGGCACCTAAAGCGTCGCCGTCGGTCCTGCGCCTGACCTCACCCCCATCCGGAGAGGAAGGAGTGCACACTGTGCACACAACTCGATCCCGACGCTTCGTGACGGTGAGGCATGAGTGCACCTGCGTCAGACTGCCTCTGCGCACACACTATGACTCCTCCGTTCGGAATGCCTCTGCGATCGTAGGAATCGTGTGTGATCGTGAAAGGCGGTGTGGAAAGGTTGTTGTTATTATAAAAGCATAAGAGCATACACTCAATAGCTGCATCAGGTATAATCCACATTACCTGATGCAGCTATTGAGTGATGTTCAGCGAAACCGGTGCGTGGAGTCGTGATTGTGTGTACAACTGACAGTGATGCTCGCCGGACACCGATACTTCACTCAGTTCAAATTAATCCGCCAGCCTGCCCCGTCCTGACAGTAAATAACCTCCGAACATTCGCAAAAGAAATAGTAAACAGTAAATATATGGCAGCAATATAAATGCGGGTGGCGGCGGGTAAGTGATGGCAAACAACAGCCGGGTTGTTTGCGACGACACAGACATTGTGTGTATTGTGTCAACAAATGGCGCGGAGTGAGTTGTGCTCCACTCTGCGACTGTACCAACCGCACTGTAGCCGACGCGCTGCCTAATGACAGCCATCAACGTATATCAAATTTTCCGGCGCCTTTACTCGCGAGCTCACATTCCGCGGGTTGTGTTCTGTGCACGACTGTAGGTGCTTACATAAAGCGGATGACGTATTCGGCGTGGCTTAGGCTGCGTTTCCACGAGATAAGTACGAGGCCAGATGAGGCGGAGCGAGGCCTTGGAACGGTGTGAGCGTTTCCACTTTCCACTACAGATGTGCTAGGCTGCTGAGCGGTGCGAGGATGCACAGCGACACTGTAAAACGGTGCGCAGAAGAGCAGTGCGAGGATGTGTAGCGGACTCGTTTTAGATGCGAGCGGTAATCACACCGTCTAGGAACTGCTATTTTTTCGCCCGCATCCGTCCGTGGCACACATCCCTTGCACACATCTTTCCCTTGTTTTGCATGTACCAAAGCTGCTTCTGCTGGCTTAGCCGTTTCCACTATAGCTGCGCTGAGCAACGCTAGGTAAATGAAGTGATTCTATTGGATCTTAACAAACACATCCCTCGCAATGCATCCTCGCACATCTTGGAAACACAGCCGGCGAGCAGGCGGTGGACCGGTGTGTGGCTCTTGTCGGCGTGTATCGATAGCGGCTGCAGGCTGCAGGGCGCACATTGCACCGGCTCACCGCTCACCGGCCGCACCGTCCCGCTCGCTGCCACTCGCCACTCGCGATTCTAGGAACAACTAACGTGAAACGAGTCAACGAAGATTTTTCACCAGAGTGGGCAATGTCCAAAAAATGTAACCGGTATATTATATTATATAACGCCGCCAGTCTCTTGTGCACATTACCAGCTGACAGCGTTGGGGAGGAGTTTTTCGATGCCCTTTTATAGTTTGTTGTTAGTTTATTTGATAGTTTTTAATGATTAATGTATATAGTTAGTTAATGTTAATAAATAAATTAATCTGTTTATCCATAATTAAAGAAAACCTGTATATTTTAATGTTTAGTTAAAATATAGTATTTTACGAAACTAAATTGAATATTTTTGAAATTCAATGCCTTGTTTAGTTTATATTTCATTTTAAAGTTTTAGGGTTGATGATGCATCACTGGAAAAAATCCTTTGCTCCAATTGTTTATTCAACGGTTAATATTATACGTGAGTGACACTCTTATGACAGTTTGTTTTCAGTGTTCCGTACCTAAAGGGTAAAACGGGACCTTATTAACTAAGACTCCGCTGTCTGTCTGTCCGCCCGATAATTGAAATTTCACAGATGATGTATTTCTGTTGCCGCTATAACAAAATAAAAATATAAATTGTATTTTTATTATTTGTTATTATAGTTTATGGTACAGAACCCTTCGTTGCCCACCTCTCCGGGTGCATCCGTGCGACATGGCCAGCCCACTCCCACTTTAGTTTGGCTGTTTTGACTCCAACATCAGCTACTTGAGTTATGGAGTGCAGGGTGGTGTTTCTAACGCGACCTGATCGCTTGGCACCTATTATGATGCCCTCCATCGCTCGCTGGCAAACAGCAAACATTTTTTTTTTGTTGTGGGTCGAGGCGTGCGACCCGCGCGCGGAGAGCTTTCACACGCCACTTGCGCGCTCCCGGGCGCCGCCGCCGCCGCCGTCGTTCACGACTGCGAGCTGCGCCACTCGCTAATCCTGCGCGACCACATACCAGACACGTTTAGCAATGTACCGGTGGAGGACAGCAGCCATCATCGGCACTTCGCGAATCTATTCGTGCACGCGGAGCGAGTGGCGAGCGTGTGCGCGTGCAGTCAATACCAACGAGTGGCCAGCGCCGCCCGGCGGCACACCAGCGCACTACAGAAGTACTACTTGAGTCTATGTGCTGGCACACACACATCCAACAGAACAGCAATATGACACAAATGCGTGCAGACTGCGTGTGCACTCGAAAGCTTGTCGCCGCTAATTAAAGCCGAGCTTTTGTTGGTGTGGATGTCGGTAATCCCAATAGATCCTATTGTTACGAACGACCGGGATAAGAAGTAAGATAATTTCAGCCTCTATGGCGTGAAAAGGTAACAGACAAAGGCTATTTAGTACCACGATGGAGCGGTCCTACTGCGCGTGCCTGCAGCGCTCGGCTCAATGCCGCCCGCTCGCGCTGACCTACACGCGCACGGCGGCGCTGCTCCACGGCTCCACAGTGCGCACTCGCGCACTGCGTATGTACTTACAAAGTGTTCAAGCTAACATGGCCGGCTCGTCACCGGACTCACCGGCGAGCGAGACTGCGGTTTGCGCTGATTCATGGAGCGCCGGCGCCGGCGGCTGTGGCGCGGAGAAAGTGATGCCCACTACACTGAACACTCAATACTTACATGCCATAAGTGGACTGTTATTTATTATTGCTAATTTTGTAAACATACTACTCTGTAAAGAAAGTACCGGAAAACGACCAATATAAGTAGGTACACAAAATGTTGGTTATTCATACAAAGTCATTTTATCGCCTTCAAAGTATGCTCCTTCAGAAACGATACACTTAAGTACGCCAACGAAAATCCAATCATTAAAACATTTTTTAAATGCTTTGTCCGGAATTGAGTTCAGTTCTCGCCGCGAATTCTACTTTATGTCTTCTACCGAATGAAAACAGGTACCACGAAGTAGTAAATTGAGTTTTGGAAAAAGAAAGAAGTCGACTGGAGCCATATCTGCTTTAAGGTGGTTGCTCGATGGTATTTGTTGGTCAAATTTGTTCACTATGATGGCCTTGTGCGTATTATCGTGGACAAAATCCGCGAATTTTCTTCCAACAAATCACCCTTTTAGTCGGATTTCCTCTCTTAAACGCCGCATAACGCTCAAATAATATTCTTTATTTACTGTTTGACTTTCTGGCAAGAATTCCGAGTGCACAACACCGCGATAGTCAAAGAAAACGGTTAACATGACTTTGACTTTTGATCGACTTTGGCGTGGTTTTTTCGGTTTCGGTTCAGTTGGAAGGCGCCTCTCCGAAGCTTGTTGACTAGTTTGCATGTCAAACTCGTAAACCCACGTCTCGTCACCAGTAACAATGCGTTTCATGAATGTTGGGTTGGAATTGACTCGTTTTGGCATGTCCTCAGCGACTCTTATGCGATTGAGTAATTGGAGAAAATTCAGGTCTTTTGGGACTAGCCGAGCGGCAACATGTTTCATACCCAAGTGATTATTTGAAATGGTACGGATCGACTCGAGAGACACGGAAACTTGAGCGACTATCTCTATCAAACTTGAATGAGGTTTTTCAGTCACTTTTGCGTCTAACTTCATTTGAAGACGTTGATGGCCTACCAGAGCGAGGCAAATCTTCCATCACATCTCGACCGATTTTGAATGCTTTGTACCACTCATAAGCACGTGTTTTTGATAAAGTCGATTCATTGTGAGCCTTCTGTAACATTATCAGGGATTCCGAACACAAAATTCCATTGGCGATGGAAAATTTAAGACAAACTCTTTGTTCGATGTTTTTGTCCATTATGAAATTCGCAATTTTTACACACTAGATATGATCTAACTAAAAACAGCACTGTATTTAATCTAAATAACAGATGCAACTCAAACTCCGTGTCAAAATGGAAAACAGTTGTGCCAACCTAGCAACAAAAAAAAATATGTGTGTGTACCAGAGTACACAGGTAAGAAGTGAAACTTCTTTACGACATAATCATTTTTCTACTATTTGCAACTTCACGAAAATGGGGTAGATAAGGCTTAAGCCATAAGAAAAACAATTTTTTCCGGATTAAATTAAAGCTATTTTATTATTATAGACATGCATACAATTAATGAGTAATTCATTTTATCATTGTTCTTATTATAATATCATTGCTATTGTTGTATTTCATCAATCATCATCATCATCTGCCTAGCCTTTTCCCAACTATGTTGGGGTCGGCTTCCAGTCTAACCGGATGCAGCTGAATACCAGTATTTTACATGGAGCGACTGCCTATCTGACCTCCACAACCCAGATAGTACTGGGTAATACGATACCCCTTGGTAAGACTGGTTGTCAGACTTTTTTGGGCCACTGACTACCTAACGACTGTCAAAGATCTTCAAATGACAGCCGGGACCAACAGCTTAACGTGCTTTCCGAGGCACGGAGGAATCTCGGTATGTAATGGGTGGCCACCCATCCACAGACCAACCTAGGTAAGCACGGCTTAACCTAAAGATCGACCCGAGCGGCTGTTATTATTTAGCCACGAGCTCCACGAGTTGTATTTCATCAATAATGATACATTATATTCTTTACGTCACTATACTAAACTTTGATAAAAAAAGCAATATGGCGCGTAACCGAAAAACGTGACGATTTTTAAAAAAATTCTCCCATACGTCGATAAAGAAGTTTCACTTCAAAAATAATAATAATTTGGCACTACTTACAAATCATCCATTCCCGATACTTTTTGGACTGAATTTGTATGACGATGGCGACGCGCTCAAAATTGGAAGATACTTTTACTATAAAGTTTTTTAATTTCTTTCATGTGACATAGACAAACTCAAACAGCCGGTAAATATACTATTATCTGTGGAGTGTGGACCATGTTCATTGCGAAAATGTTAAGAGTTTTAGTTCCATGGTTTTTCCGCAGCAAAGAAGGTGGCGCCATGTGTTTTAAATTGTTAATCTGTGACTGGTTTAAAAGAGAGAAAAAACTGACCGCGAAAATATTAGAATTTTTGTCGACTGTAGTTCGGTTTTAAATAAATTTATTAAAAATGTCCAGCAACGAGTCGAGCAATGAGTAAAAGACATAATAGATAATCTTTTGAGCGCTCCCAATGAAAAATACTTAGCGACCAAGGTATGTTTAGGTACCTATCTATATGACCATGCTTTTTATTTAGGTACTATAAAATGTCGGTTGTCACATTTACTTTGTATGCAGAGGAATAGAACTGGTGAATATTACTCTGGCCGATGTCGAAAGTAACACCACGATACAGGCTATAACTTTGCCTTGTACTAAGACGTGCCGTGCGTACAGAATGACAACGTAACCAAAGAAATATATTTATCTCTCTCTAATAACACAAATTCCGTAGATGACATTTAATTTTCTTTCCCTTTCTTCGTGCGTCTATCTAGCTACATATCGCGTCTATGAATACGTCATGGTGGCCAGTAATATGTTAGTTTATCACGATTTGGATCACCCGAAAACCAGATTATTTTCTTACCGAAAAATGAAACAACCCAAATTGTAAATAGTACAACCTCAAACATTGTATACAGAGCAGTTTAAAATTAAATACCTATTTCAATTCGTTAGGTGCCTACCTAACTTAAATTTTATAAAATTCTTTCACCTATAAGATGGAGGAGATCGTTGCTAAGTAATAACAGCCACTCGGGTCGGTCTTTAGTCGTGCTTGTGTAGTTTGATCTGTGGATGGGTGACCACCCATTACATACTGAGTTTCCTTCGTGCCTCGGAAAACAGGTTAAGCCGTTGGTCCCGGCTGTCATGTAGATCTTTGACAGTCGTTAGGTAGTTAGTGGCCCAAAAAGTCTGACAACCAGTCTTAGCAAGGGCTATCGTATTACCCAATACTAACTGGATTGTGGAGGTCAGATAGGCAGGCGCTCCATATAAAATACTGATAATCAGCAGCATCCGCTTAGACTGGAAGCCGACCCCAACATATGTAGTTGGGAAAAGGCTAGGCAGATGATGATGGATCTTTCAGCTATAGAAAGCTACAGTATCGAGTATCTAACTGTACTTTTTGAAATCCACGCGGACGCGGATGAAGTCGCGGGCGAAGTGCTAGTAAATAACAATTACAAAACACTCAGGTCACAACAGCACACCTTACGGTACACCCACTCGCCACTGTTGTCCGTACACCCGGCGCTATATTATTTACACTTCCACAGTACGACACGCTTTGACCCCCTATCATAACAAGAGTCACACAAGGGAAAACTTATAATTTTTTTACAGATAACAACAATCAGAATAAGTAATAATATTAAGATCAACAAGATCGAATGCATTACTAATACCTACATGCATTAAACCAAATGTAAATTATATCGCATGTGATGCAAAAATGACAGGAACTAATGAAGGCAAGAAGTAGGCTGACCAAGTTGACCAAGATTATGTTTGAACTTTCAAAGCTGAGTTTGTTTCGGCTGTTTGTTCTCAGAGTAGTCAGGTACGGAACACCGAAACAATCTAGTTTTTTTTTTAATGACGAGAAAAAGTGTTTGGAAAAACCTATTTGCAAAATAAACATCATTTATGTGGAAACGCGTGCTCCGAGCTTCTCCGACCGAGCGCTCTGCTTCGTGAGGTGGCTCGGCCGGTGCACAGTGTGGTGTGGACTTGCGGAGCCTGCAGAACTCCAGTAATGCGTGTGTTTGTACAGGTCGGCGGAAGACAACTTCATCTCGGAGGTGGAGGGCGGCGCGCTGTGGGGCTGCCGCGCGCTGCGCACGCTGCGCCTGGCGCGCAACCTGTTGCGCGACGTGCCCACGCACGCGCTCGCACCGCTGCACCACCTGCAGACTCTGTACGTACGCTACACACTATTACATGTGTCTCTAGCTAGTAGCTACGCAGCGACTCATAGCTCATATATTATCATCGTATTGTATTCGGGACACCGAGCGATGTGCGATCAGTGAATAGCGCGTTGTTGTTAAGAAACAAAGTTTGCCAACATACGGAGCTGGGAGCTGACCCACTTGCAGCCGCCGCTAAACTTTCCAGATAAGTGCTGCAGTTAGCCCGGAGCTCTGTTATCATTCGAGAACCGCCCCACCCGGCGCCCCTTCTCTCCCCTCACCCACCACCTTTGCTCCTTCAAATTTACTTTCTAGGTAAGTCACGCTTAGCTAGTAATATTTATCTCATATTTGGAACAAAAAAATCAAGTCTATTATTAGCTCCTTGCAAATAACCAACTTGTCACAGCCACGATATACGAAACCGACCCACGAAAAGCGGAGTACAGAGAGAATTAGTTGGAGGGTTAGATTAATGCAGGTCTGCCTGCAAATTGACACGAAAGCTAAGAACAGGCTCGCAGCGCAAACTGAGCAGATGAGAAAAGCGCAGCAGTGCGGGTAGTCGGACCGGCGCGCGGCAGGCACGCGGCACGCGGGTACGGGCGGGAGCAGGTGACACACTTACTGCTATATATAGGACTTCATAATTCGCGGTATTTATAATTGATTGCGAGTGTACTCGATGTCGGCACCTCCTGCGAGCAGCGACGCCGCCCCCGCCTGCGCCTGAGCGCCTGAGCTCGCGGCCTCGCGGAAGGTACTTGCTCGCTCTACCTACCACTTCACAGATTTCATTGATAATGTCAAACTGAGTCTTATTCATGCCATCAATTAGTCTGCAACCTTATTTTTCGCATCTAAGATGGGACGTTGGAAAATAGTTGTTATAAGTATATAATAATAAGTTTATTTTTGCTCCTTAAAAATATAACATGTTGAACAGTATTTAAATGCAGTTACTACAATGGGGTTCTCATTTAAGTACTCTTGCAGGGCGGCTAAGTTCAGCAGCATACGCTATTAGAAAAATCCGTCAATTTACTGATGTCGATACCGCTAGACTGGTCTATTTTAGTTACTTTCATAGCATAATGTCTTATGGCATTTTGTTATGGGGACGGGCTGCAGACATTGAGTCTATATTTATTCTGCAAAAAAGAGCCATCAGAGCCATATATAATGTTCGTAGGCGCGATTCTCTAAGGGAACTGTTTAAGGAAATTAACATCATGACGGTAAATTGTCAATACATCTACGAAAACATAATGTACGTAAGAAAAAATCTACATCTTTTTAATAAAAGAGGTGACAGACAAATTACAGTACTAGAAATAGGGACCAATTAGTTCAGCCAGGCTTCAGACTCGCTATAGTAGACTCATCTTTCATGGGGTACTATTTGAGATGCTATAATAAAATTCCACAAAGTATTCTTGTCTTGTGTAACAAAACATGCATTAAACGCACACTATGTAAGCAAGCATATTACAAGTTGGACGATTATATCGCTGATAAAAATGCTTGGCTCAATGCCGGTCCTGCTCCACAAGGACAGGGGCGCATTAATGGATAGCATTAAACTGTATTGTTGGAGCTGCTGAACATTGTACCCTACTATCTAACTATCTTTGCTTTGTATAAATTTAATCTCTTTAGTATTATATAGCCACATAGCCCATATTGTGTGAGTACTATGTACTAGATAGCTATCGTTCACTGGTAACCTACTCTTTTCTTGACTTGAATGTGCCCTGGCGGTTAGGAGTATGTCATACTCACTCAAAGGTCTCGCTGATGGTGGCGTGTGTGTCGGATCATTTAGTTCCCTTCAAAATGGTTGAGTTGAATGGTGCTTATATATGCGTCATGTTCGTGAACGGGAGCTGTCAGTTGTGACTGGTCATCTCTTGGTTGCCACGGCTTATTTGAATTAATTATTTTATTTTTGAATTGTTTATTTCTTTTTTGTTTTTACTTTGGAGACTTTTAACGTGCACACTGCACATCTTGCTACATCATCACCATCATCATCTTCCTGCCCTTATACCATTCTATTTGGGGTCGGCGCAACATGTTTCTTCTTCCATTCTCCCCACATTTCATACATACATTTTCATATTCTTCCTTCACATCTTGCTACATCGTTCTGACATAATGTACCATCTCAACATGAATGATGTAACCAAGGTTTTTGTAAAAATATACTGATTTAAAAGAGTGTCATGGAGTTTTTTGCCCGTTCTTCTCCATAGAGATCTACGCTAGGAATCGGCAACTACAGTACTTTCACAGTTTTTATGCCTTGTGACTGGGACTGTAGCTTCATTACATTGTTATCTTGTCGACAATTCAAAAGTGCCTGTAACTGGCCTACTTGAAATAAATGCTTTGATTTTGATTTTTGATGTTAAAATAAAGCACAAAGAATAAATAGCTGTCTGGAGCAACTGCGCCTGAACTAGGCTGAGCCTGTATTTCAGGTCACAGTTTTCTTCTCAGAGTTATGAGCGGTATTAACAATGGTTGGACATTTAAGTTAATCGCTTTTTTTATACAGAAAATAATAATAAAATTTAATAAATCAAAATCAAAATAAATTATTTTATAAAAGTGAATTACCAAAAAGTTGGTTTGATGTGTGTTGTGTTTTATTTGTAAATTGAGGTGATTGTGAGTGTGGCTGTTTAGAAGATCCTCAGTAGTTTGGTAATCACATGTAAGCAGAAAATGTAATACTTTGGTTTTGCATTCTTGTTTGTTTAGTGTGTAGATGTTGAGTATGGAATTCTTTTATTGTTATCAAGTTCGTAGCTGCAATCTTTTATTTTCATAAGCTAATCAATATTATATACATTATATACAGACTACAAATAAAACAAAAATAATGCTAAAAAGGGAAGATTAAAAGTAGGTACCTACATATTTACAATTACAAAAATAGGACACTTAGGCCTACGGAGATTGGTTCAATGACCTGCGAGTGCATGGAGAGGTATAATATATTGCTTTCAAATAGATATTAAACCTTTACAGTTATTTAAAATATCTAATTTGTACGTAATGATGAGTACAACAAATCTCACAGTATGGAACGAAAATTAAATATTCGTTAAAAAATAATTCTACTGCTTGATATTCACATTTTTTTGTTTAACGTAAGTTCGTTATAAATAATTTAATGAATTTATATTTAATTTATATATAATTTAATGAATTTTATATTCACATTTTTTTGTTTAACGTAAGTTCGTTAAACAAAAAAATGTGAATATAAAATTCATTAAATTCTGTTTCTTTAAAATATTTTTCATCCAAATAATAGTCGTTAAAACAATAATATTCGAAATAAAAATATAAGGACCAAATATTTTTTACTTTTTTAAAAAAAAAACGTTGCCCCACGCTAGGAATTTCTCCTGTATTGTGGGTGCGTTCACAAACATTTTAACTCACATACACAAACATCCAGACCCGGAACAACTATCTGTAGGTCATACAAATATTTGTTCCGTGCGGGGATCGAACTCGCGACATGCAGCGCAGTCAATCGCTCAGCCACTGCGCCGTCCGTGCCGTCAAGAAACACAATATCACATGAAACATTTTCTGTGGAACGAAATTCTAGGAAATTTCTGTTTGCGAAACAAGGGAACACCTACAGTTAGTAATGCCGCGTAACTGAGATGAGTTGATACAAGGGAACACCTACAGTTAGTAATGCCGCGTAACTGAGATGAGTTGATACAAGGGAACACCTACAGTTAGTAATGCCGCGTAACTGAGGTGAGTTGATACAAAGAAACACCTACAGTTAGTAATGCCGCGTAACTGAGATGAGTTGATACAAGGGAACACCTACAGTTAGTAATGCCGCGTAACTGAGATGAGTTGATACAAGGGAACACCTACACTTAGTAATGCCGCGTAACTGAGATGAGTTGATACAAAGGAACACATACAGTTAGTAGTGCCGCGTAACTGAGATGAGTGGATACAAGGGAACACCTACAGTTAGTAATGCCGCGTAACTGAGATGAGTTATACAAGGGAACACCTACAGTTAGTAATGCCGCGTAACTGAGATAAGTTGATACAAGGGAACACCTACAGTTAGTAATGCCGCGTAACTGAGATAAGTTGATACAAGGGAACACCTACAGTTAGAAATGCCGCGTAACTGAGATGAGTTGATACAAGGGAACACCTACAGTTAGTAATGCCGCGTAACTGAGATGAGTTGATTCAAGGGAACACCTACAGTTAGTAATGCCGCGTAACTGAGATGAGTTGATACCCGACATCGTCTCGGGCCGACATACGGCGCAGCCATTTGTTGACTTGACAACGTCTTGAAGTCCGGGACGTGGTGCTGCGCACAGTGCGCACCTATAAATAATATGAAACGCACCGCACCGCGTCGCCAGCGCTCATTAATGCCGAATAACTGGGGGCCTAAAGCGGCCGCTTTAGCTGAATCATAATATGAATCGCCTAAATTTCTAAAATGGGCACAGACGCATTAATATTATGAATTGTCATTTTGTGACCATTTTATGAATTGTAACGTAATTCATATTATGATTCTGCTAAACCGGCCATTTTAGGCCCCCTGACGGCCATCCGCCATTCATAACTCTACTCAAAGGAACAATCGTACGAACCAACTGTACTACAAATAATATCGCAATATTTTTGCGCATGTTATGTTGAGTTGAGACGTGCGGTGTGAGAAGCTCTGCCTATGTATAATACGGCGATGTCGGCCTACATACCTCAATCCTAAGGACGCGGACACTACACCGATCTAAATCTGGAAAAACATAAAAGATATTTTTAGTTGAAATCATATTTGAAATATTATTTTAAAAATGTTGTTTAATTCTGCTTTAGTTTAAAATATGTACAGTAGTTGCATCCTACCCGGTTCAAAAGAGCAGAGAGGAGAAGTGTCTTGTTTGTGTAGTTAAGTCAATTTTAAGTTAGTATAAGCACGTGGCGTAGCGTACGATGGCAGACAGCCTCCCTACTCCCCACACCGCACACCCTGGCCGAGCGCGTGGAGGCACTGCCGATGGGGCGCCGCACAGGACTGGGCAGCGATGGCCGTCCAGCCACGCAGATATGATCATCAATGATATGCTCTAACGTATGACTGGTTGCAGGAACCTGGCGGGCAACCTAATCAGCGAGCTGAGCGACACGGCGCTGCCGCCGCTGCCGGCACTGCACACACTGTGAGTGTTATATACCAACTTTTTGTTCTTCTCCCAGGTCAACCTATGAGGCTGGCTTTTGCTTAACCGGATGCCTTGAGAGTAAGGCCTCCAGCCTGAGGGACATACACCACACGCGACCTCACGGTACCTATATCTATAATACCTACGCCCATGGGCCTCTGACTGGCTTTACATGCCGTTAAGAAATATCTCTCAGGCATGCTGGTTTCCTCACGATGTTTTCCTTCACTAAACCAAGTGATAATTGTACAATATGCACATGAATCCCAAAAGCCTACCCAAAGGTCCTTTCATTGGTATTTATCGTCGTATCGTTGAGCTCCTTGGGTTACGAGTCGAGCTACATGATCACTGACTAATGTTTGCACAGACTGGACAGGTCCACTCAAATCTGGGTTGTTATTTCTTCAAAAGACCATCTCAGACATTAATCTGCATGGTCCTCATATGATTTAACTAATGTCTGGACTTTAAAAGAGACAGTGACCTCTGAGTTTGTTTCGGCTTCTCAGAGTAGTCAGCTACGAAACACCGGCCCCATCTAGCTTTAAGACATACGATTTATTTCTCTTAAATTATTTCTTTCTTTTCTTCTAAAAAAAAACGTTGCCCCCCACTAGGAATTTCTCCCGTATCGTGGGTGCGTTTATAAACATTTAAACTCACATACCCAAAGAGCCAGACCCGGAACAACTATCTGTAGGCCATAAAAATATTTGTTCCGTGCCGTGATCGAACCTGCCACACGCAGCGGCAGCGCAGCAATCAATCGCTCAGCCACTGTGCCAACCGTGCCGTCATTTATGATTTAGTCCAAAAAATCAGAGGTGCCTTGGGTTCGAACTTGACACCTGGTATATGAGTTAGCAGTCCGTCGGTCGCACCACTCGGCTATCACTGCTGAATGCATATGAAAGTATAACATATTACGGTACTATTACGACGCGACGGTTACATTACAAGAACATTCTAGATTACATGCGAGTCTCGAATGATCTACTATTGAACTGTCTAAGACGACTCGAGTCTAGAATGTTCTACTAAAGAAATTTCTAGAAGATTCGAAAGAGTTGTGGAACCTTCTCGAAGGAGAATATTTACTATGGAACTGTCTAAAACATTCAAGAAAGATGTCGAAGTTTCTCGAAGGATGATGTTCCATTGTGCCAGTGTGAAGAAGGTTCGAGAAGGATCGGTCGCCCTATAAATAGCCGTCATGTTTGCGGGAGCAGTCATGTAATAAGGGGTAACTAAAGCTACTTTTATTTTAGAAAAAGGACTAGGGTTCCGTGCAAAAAAATAAACCTTTGAAATTGTTAACAAAATCCGATTCAGATATAGAAGTAATATTTTGATAAGGGAAACTAGCTTCGACCGCGTGGAATTCGTTAATTGTCCCACTGGATCATATTACCGGGATAAAAAGTATCCTATGTGTTAATCCGGGGTATAAACTATCTGTGTGCTAAATTTCATTCAAATCCGTTCTGTAGTTTTTTGCGTGAAAGGGTAACAAACATCTATCCATCCATACATCTTCACAAAGTTTCGTGTTTATAATATTAGTAGTACTACTTCTGACACCTTTACCTTGCTACTTTTTTATAATAATTTCATGCGGGCTAAGGTCACGGGCAACAACTATGCTGCCATTTAGCTATTTAACTCAATTTCGAAAAAAAATTTAGTTGTGCCCTTTTTTCTTATGACGGCAGTATGTAGTTCATGATATTTATGTGCATTGATGTAAAAAAAAGCACTTTTATTAAAACGTAATTATATGGTTTCCTTATCTTTAAACTAGCTTTCGTGGCGTCCGCGGCTTCGCCCGCGTGGAGTTCGGGAATTGCCCTCGGGATCTTACTTCTGGGATAATAAGTTATCTATGTGTTATACCATACTATAATCTATCTCTGTGCAAAATTTTATCCCGATCTTTTGAGCCGTTCTGGCGTGATTGAGTATCAAACATCCATCCATCCAAACTTTCTCATTGATAATAGTTTATTATGTAAGATAACGGGGTGGAAAGGACACCGACGCGAAAATGGTTCCCACGTGTTCAGTATATCATTTGGAGCCCCCCATATAGAATTTTTTCGTCGGTAATTTAAAAAAAAATCACGCCCCGCACGCCCTACGCAACATGCACGCCAAAACTGTGATACACGTGACTCATAATTTTAATTGGAGAGTGTGTACACCAATTTTTGAGTCAAATGACCAAGAGAACACTACATTTCACAGAAAATTCGACCTCCCCTATTTTACCCTCTTAGGGGTAGAATTTCAGAAAACCCTTTTTTAGTGGACTCTTAACAAAAAATACACCCTTCAAATTTCATGTCTTTAGGACCAAAGGCTTGGGTTGTGCGTTGATATATCAGTCAGGGGATGATTTTTGGAAAATCTGTGATACTCGTTTCTCATAATTTTAACAGAAGAGTTTGTACCTTAATTTTCAAGTCAATCAACCCCGTGAGTAATATTTTTCACAGAAAATGTAACACCCTATTTCACCTTCTTCGGGGTGGAATTTCGTATAACCCTTTCTTAGTGGACTCTTCACAAAGAATACACCCTTATTTCACGTCTTTAGGACCAGCGGTTTAGGCTCTGCGATCAACACCCCTTTCACCCTCTTTGGGGTGGTATTTCGAAAAACCCTTTCTTAGTGGATACCTACTCTTTACAAAGAATATAGCAGTTTTCAGTTTTCTACTTTTGGGCACAATGGCGTTTTAACGTAACTTGTTTTTAATTTTTTAGTTCACTTTTTTAATTCATTTTTTGATATGGCAGGCATGTTTTTTTTATTATTATATAATCATAATTTTATATAGACCATTATTATGAAGTTTAGTTATTAGTTTCAGTCAAAGTCAAAGATTTATTTGCTCGAGATTTAAAGTTCTTACAATGGCAGTATAATAGTAGCTTAACATATTCAATCATAAAATAATGACATGCACATTTTTGGTACAATTAGATAAATCATTCAAATCATTTAAATTTAAACTGAAGGAATTCTTTTCAAACTCAAACTCAAACTCAAACTCAAAAGCATTTATTTCAATTAGACCATTACAGGCACTTTTGAATGTCAGAAAAACAAATAAGGCTAAGCTACAGTCACAGACACAAGGCATAATAACTTGTGAAAGTACTGTAGTTGCCCATTCCAAAGTGTAGATCTCTATGGAGAAGAATGGGCAAGAAACTCCATGGACACTCTTTTCAATCAAAATATTGTTACAAAATCTTGGTTACATCATTCATATTGAGATTATACATATATGTGAGAACGATGTAGAAATACGTGCACGTTAAGAGCGTCCAGAGTAAAATATTATATCAACAATTTAAAAACCAAGTAAGTAGTTAAAATAAACCGTGGCAGCTTTGAGATGACCAGTCCCAACCGACAGCGCCCGTTCACGAGCATGACACATGAATCAGCCCCATTCAGCTCAACCATATTGAAGGAAGCTAAATGACCCGACACACCCGCCACCATCAGCGAGACATTTTAGTGAGCATGACATTCTCTCACCCACCAGGGTAAATTCAAGTCAATGAAAGATAACCAAATGTAAATGGTAGCTTTACAGTACATAGTACTCACACATGTGCTATGCAATTATATAATACTAAGATATTGAGTCTATACAATGCAAAGATATTATTACAATCTTCTGCAGCTTCCACAATAACTTCACATGGTAATCAATTAGTTTGCCCCTATGGTTGTGGAGCAGGACCAGCATTGAGCCAAGCATTGTTATCATCAATGTAATCCCCCAACTTATAATATGCTTGTCTACATAGTGTGCGTTTTATACAAGATTTAAATTTCGTCTCATTTAGTTTTAGAATGTGGGGAGGTATTTTATTGTAACATTTTAAACAGTACCCCATAAAAGATGAGTCTACTTTAGCTAGCCTAAAACCTGGCTGTACTAGTTGGTCCCTGTTTCTAGTACTATAGTGGTGCCTGTCACCTCTTTTACTAAATAAATGCAGATTTTTCCTAACGTACATGATGTTTTCATAGATGTATTGACAAGGTACTGTCATGATGTTAATTTCTTTGAACAGTTCTCTTAGAGAATCACGCCTACGTAGATGATATAAGGCTCTGATAGCTCTTTTCTGCAGAATAAATATAGACTCGATGTCTGCAGCCCGTCCCCATAGTAAAATACCGTATGACATAATACTATGAAAATAACTAAAATAGACTAGCCTCGCGGTATCTACATCAGTAAATTGACGGATTTTTCTAACAGCATATGCTGCTGAACTCAGCCGTCCTGCAAGAGATGTTATATGCGGACCCCATTGTAGCCTTGAGTCGAGCGTGATCCCCAGAAAAACAGTATCTTCGACGAATTCTAGTTTCTCTTGATTCAATACTATGTCACTAACAATACTTTTGACATTCGGTAGAGCAAATCTTATGCATTTCGTTTTTTTCCCATTTAATGCTAAATTATTCGCGGTGAACCAATCATGGACCTGCAGTAGGGCGTTATTTACGTCGTCAAGATTTGTGGCACGTCTGTTTATCTTAAATATTAAAGAGGTATCGTCAGCAAACAACACCATTTGTGGTTGGTTTTTAAATAAATGGGGTAGATCATTTATATAAACTAAAAAGAGGAAAGGACCCAATATTGAACCTTGCGGTACACCCATACTTATTTTTAAACCCATTGAATTGACACCATTTATGTGTACTTGCTGATGTCTATCGTTCAAATACGATTTCACTAACCTAATCGCAAGTTTCCCTAAACCGTAATGTTCGAGTTTAAAGAGTAGGGTTTCGTGGTTTACGCAATCAAATGCTTTCGAGAGGTCACAAAAGATTCCTATGGCATCTTGTGCCTCTTCCCACGCAGTAAATATGTGTTTTAATAAGGTAACACCGGCGTCAGTCGTACAACGTCCTTTGGTGAAACCATACTGCTTCTCATGTAAGATTTTATTGGTGTTAAAGTGGTTGAGCATTTGATTAAGCATAACCTTTTCAAAGATCTTGCTGAAAACCGGCAACACGGATACGGGTCTATAGTTATTGGTGTCTTTTCTGTCTCCGGATTTGAAAAGTGGTATTACTTTACTGTATTTCATAAGGTCCGGGAAGACTCCTTGGTCCACACACAATTTTATATTATAGAAGGGATTCTTAATCAGCCATCTGTGTAAAGCCCTTCTGAAGCGGACCATTGGAAGTTCTTTAATTTGGTTAGGAATCTTGTTATATACCTGAATACACATAGGATAGCAATTCTGTCTATATAGTTCAGTTTTTGGTATACTATCTTGTTTTGGTCTTACATTTATCTCCCAGTTTTTCAAACATCTCAGGGTGGGATTTGGTAAATTTACATATTTCCTCAATATAAATACCTGTCAATGTAAGTATTCTAAGTTTTTTAAATAGGGGTTTACAGGATGTTAGTGGGTCTACATTACCAATCGCACGTATACATCTCTTTTGTGCGATGAAAGCTCTTCCGAGATGCACCGAATTTCCCCATACCAGTATACCATAACGCAATATTGAACCAACATATGCATGATAAGCCTGCAATGTGGCTTGTCTACTTGATAGGTTGGATATACGCCATAGAACATAAGCAAACTTACTGAGTTTTCCATTATCATATCAATATGACCAGTCCAGGAACACCTCTCATCTAGAACTATCCCAAGACAAGTCATACTATCCGATTGTTGTATTTGTTTATCTTTATAAGTAATGTTTAGATCGATTTTATTCCAGTTTTTGTTACGAAATTGTATTTATTTGGTTTTATCTCGGTTAGGTTTTAGGTTATTCTTTTCCATCCAAGTTATTATTTTATTTACGGTACTATTTATTTCCTCATTATAGTTTTCTTTAGTTTTAGGGACAATTACGGAAACATCGTCTGCAAAGAGTATGCAGGGATGATCAGTTACTTCTGCTAGGTCATTGATATATATCAGAAAAAGTGGGGGGCCTAAAATACTGCCCTGTGGAACGCCTGTGCCATTGTAACCTAATTTGGATTTAAATTTCAGTTCACCGTTTTGATTTGGTTTATCCACGGTGATTTCTACAAATTGCGATCTGTTTGTGAGGTAACTTTTTAACCATGCATTTGCTTTACCGCGTAGTCCATATTTGTCACATTTTTTTAGTAGTAGCTCGTGCGATACAAAGTCAAAAGCTTTAGACATGTCAAAAAATACAACAGTTGTCGGGATTTTCTGGTCAATATTTTTAGTGACTAGGATAATTAAGTCAAATGCCGCTGTGGTTGTCGATTTCTTTTTTTGGAATCCATGCTGTTCATGTTTCAAAATTTGAAATTTATCGATAAAATTTAATAATCGCGTATGCATGACCTTTTCGAAAATTTTCGATTAAAAAGGCAATAGGGCTATCGGTCTATAATTATATATGTCAATGGTACAGAACAGAGAAAGAATAGATAGATTAACAAATGTTCGACGTGAGTTTTTAAATTGGCATACCTTTTTTATTTATGAACCGATTGACATAAAACAAACACTAAATGTTAAGTGAAGCTTACCACAATATATTAGCGAACCACATCCAAATCGGATAAGCCGTTTCTGAGATTAGCGCGCACAAACGCACAGACAAACAGATAAACAGACAAAAATTCTAACAATTATTGTTTTGGGTGCTATTTGTGTTGATAAAGGTCCCAGTAATATTTTTTTTCATATAATTATCTTCCATGTACAGACAGCGACCCGTTACATTTTTATTATATGTATTATTGAGTATTGATGATTGATAATTGGTACGTCCATAGTCATCAAAAGTCATTCAGTACTTTTCGGATTTTTCGGTATTGAAAATGGGAATCTAGCCATTTGTGTTCTGGCTGGTTTTTTTTTTTAAATAAACAAAAACTTCTGTAAAACATAAAATAATTGAATATGTCATTACTTGGAATTGCACCCCAACCCCCCACCCCCCTTACAATCACGGTTCACATTCGGTTCTTCGTTGACTTAATTAATTGTTCGATGGTATCTTGAGGAATACTATTCCACTCTACTAACAACGCAGCTTTCAATTCCTCAATGGTCGAAGGGGTGATTTCTAGCTCGAACCCTTCTTTTCAGTTCGTCCCATATGGACTCATGGCTAAAGTTAGTGCAGGCCAGTTCTCGTCCGCATATTCGCTTCGTCCTGGTAGTGCTGAGTGATACACAATGTGAGATAGCCGGCTTTATCATGCATAAACAAGAAGATATTGCTGGAATACAAGCGAAGGGAGCAATGTGGTCTTGGAGATTTTTAATATTTTTCCGCACACGTACGTAAATAAAAATTTCCACAGATAAACATATAGGTGGGTACATAAACTGAGACCAAATTGGTTCAATGACTATTGCCGGTGGTGATTGTTTTTTTCGTAAATTTCGGCAAAGAGATATGCGTCTTTACGGCTTAAATATGTTTTGAGTATTTATAAATAGAATATCATAGTTTTTTTTTTTAATTAGTTGTGTCGGGGAGAACAAGTGCCTTTCGGCTTCGTTAAGAGTCTTTTTACACCCTTTATATGAGATTCGGATTCTTTATACGCTTACCTTTGTTCTAGAGGATTTAAGATAAGTTTAATATGGACACCCCCATAGGAGTAGCAGGAAACGAAAACGCAGATTATCTTGCAAGAGTTATTGTTGGCGTTGACATCCCAGAAACGAGAAATGTTGCCATACCAAGTTCCGACCGGCTCACCAAATTATATGAGCTATACACATTTATTTATGGCTAGAAACACTAAGAACTATAGGAAAATGATATGCGAGAATAAATCAAAACGTTGCGCGTTGGTTCTGCGCCCAGGTTCACCAGATCTGTAATTCCTTAGAGTAGAAAATTTTATAGGTACTACTTTAAATCGTCTTAGACATGGAAGATTCAATGTTGATGTTCCGCCGTGTGTACTAAGTTTTTTTTGTTAATTCCTACATTACATATCTACTTGTGCTAGCTTGGTAACCAATATATTATGAATATTAAATCACAGTTATTGTGTTATTTAGTGTTATTTAATCACTGTAGTTTACCACCCGTATAGTCTCGATTTGTTCGCTCTGGTTTAAACCCCTCCGCAATCGCGGCGCCGATCTATATAAGCGATGCGGGGCATTGAACCGCGCCAATAACAAGTACCTGCGGGCTGCGCTCGCTGAGCGAGGGGACGAGTGGACGAGTGGACGACAGGACGACCCGCTGTCGGAGCTTGTTCATATTCAGAACAGAAAAAGTGCGCTCCACTAAAGTTTGGTGTTTGTTAGTTGGCACGCGGGCGCGGGGCAGGGGGGCGAGGGCGGGCGACCGCGCTAACTAGCTGTAGGTTGTCGCCGGTCGGTGATCGCGGATGTACAGTAAGCAGCTCGGAACACAATATGAGCCTAGATTTACTAATGCCAGGTTACTCAACAGTTAACCATTAGCCCTGTGCCTCGTCCCCTCCCCACGGGTGCAGTCAGAGTGCACAGGTGCCGTGGTGACGTGGTGACGTGGTGACGTGGCTGCACGCCGCCGCCTCGTGTGACGTCAGCACTGTGTGAAACAGGCTCTGTTAGTCTGTTCCCAATAATAAGCTCCGAGCATACGAGGCTGTCCGCACATTGCGTTGGCGAGTGAGGTCCGCGGGAGAGCGGGCGGGCGCAGGGGGAGCGGCACGTCGGCTGCTCACTTAGATTTATGTGCCCATAAATAAATACAGTGTCGAGTCTGCGTGGAGCACTAACTCGCACGATACCACTAATTCTCGATATAAACACATGTGGTCGACATCGACATGGTACCAACTACCCATCTATTAGTATGTTCTATCACTGTGTAACATGTGGGAAGTGTTACGACTCCGCTCGTAATCTTGTATGTTTGTGAGGCGCGCGGAAATCGGCGCGTGCTGGCGATCGGGTGGCAGTCCGCTAGTCCCTGTAAAGCGTCCGTCCGCAGTAATATCTGCGTGTTCGGTATCAAGGCGACCCTCCCCCCGGCCTCGCCGCACCCGCTCCCCGAGCGGCGCCAGTACCTACCCACTACACATAAAAAACACATTATTCACGATGCATGAATGGTGCGGACAGGAGAACATAACAAGCGATTTATTTATTTATGGAAGGGAAAAGGAAGTCGCTATATGTACCTACGCAAGCGTGGAGGTACTTACATAGGGCACTTGTTCAGTGCTACCGAGGTGTCAGCTACGGCTCTGCGATCGCTGGTGCTTGTGTAAGCACTAGGTAGAATGGCTAGTCAGGGTTGTACGGTGTGCGGTCTCCCTAAGGGACTACTCACACTTATTCAGCTCCGTTCGCGTTTCGCTGAGCGATTTTGGTCACACTTATACAGTTCTGCTTCTATCAGATCGTAAGAAATCGCGGCAGAACAGCGCTGAACTTAATCGATAGCACTCGCATGATAATAACACATTTGTCCTCATTTTATACTTGTTTGCCGCGAAAGCTGAATAGACGCGGAAAGCTGAACGGATGCGTACGCGTCTCCATACAAAATCGTTGTTTTCTATGGGCATAAGCTGAATAGAGCTGAATAAGTGTGTGTAGTCCCTAAATCGTCACTAGTAGTTCCCAGAGGCCCCTTGCTGCCTTGCAGCTGATGAAAAACATGACTAAACTTTCTGTGGTTATTATTTATTTATTTAGCACATCGAGGACTTACAGCTAATCAATATTACATTAAGGTGAAAGCGTCAGTGTAGCCCGCAAAATCCAAATGTTCTTATGTTTTTTGCAATTTGCATGTCAGTGTCAGGTTGTATGTTGATGAAAAATAAATCGCGCCAGTAACACGTAGGTAGTGTAGTTACAGAATTATAATCATTCAAATAATCAATACTACTCTCTAAGTTCATTTAACCCCATTGAATGAATGGGGTTAAATGAGCTTAGAAGGCACTGACCAGCAAATTGCAAAAAACGTAAGCAAAACAAATTCGAATTTTGGGGACCACCCTTCGATATCTATCGATCAAATCTGCATACGACCTAATCACTAATTGAGTAGCGTGGAACTTTCGAAAACGGAATATGTAGATCAACAATCGTTCCAAAACTAACTTTATTCTTAATGTGAAAAGGTTGATTTTACGTGGCATAGAGTAGGCATCACGCCATGTCAGCGTCATGCCATCTTCCGTCACGGCACTCACGGCATACGAGTCGGTCTTACTGCCTAGACGTGCATATACATGTTTCACATCAAAAACTGTACGAAACCCGAACTCTTACAAAATGTCTCTACAGACCCAGCGGGCTTCGCAATACCCATATCAGACTGAAGTGTTGGCCTACTAGGCGCCCAATGTGACCTGATGGTTCTGATACATTCGTAAGAGGTAGTTAGCAGTGTAGCTAGCGCTCCGGGACGGTACCACGGCCCCATCACAACTGATACATTCGTAAGAGGTAGTTAGCAGTGTCGCTAGTGCTCCGGGATGGTACCACGGCCCCATCACAACTGATACATTCGTAAGAGGTAGTTAGCAGTGTCGCTAGTGCTCCGGGATGGTACCACGGCCCCATCACAACTGATACATTCGTAAGAGGTAGTTAGCAGCATAGCTAGCGCTCCGGGACGGTACCACGGCCCCATCACAACTCATACATTCGTAAGAGGTAGTTAGCAGTGTAGCTAGTGCTCCGGGACAGTACCACGGCCCCATCACAACTGATACATTCGTAAGAGGTAGTTAGCAGTGTCGCTAGTGCTCCGGGACGGTACCACGGCCCCATCACAACTGATACATTCGTAAGAGGTAGTTAGCAGTGTAGCTAGTGCTCCGGGACGGTACCACGGCCCCATCACAACTGATACATTCGTAAGAGGTAGTTAGCAGTGTAGCTAGTACTGAGCACAACGATAACGTCCGTTCGATTCCAAAACTACTAGAGCCAAGAGATAGTTTTCCAGCAAGCATAGTTTTTACGAATACTTGGTAGCCGAGTAGGGGGCGTGATGATAGGACACAAAACCATATTTAATTTAAAACGTTTCGATGCGCCCGGGGATAGTGGCCCATTTTCAGATTAAAAAAAAAAACAAAAAGTATGTTTATGCGTGCGCTCATCACACTCTACCTACTCTGTCTGCTATCAATTCTTCGTGCTGAATATACTCTGAGCTCCCCTTCCTTCAGTACGCGTACCGGATAATATCATAACTGCAAAAAGTCATTTAAATCGTGAAAAAAAGGTGTTCAAAAATGTTTTACACATTGATTAGGAACTACTCGTTTGTATGTCTATACTAATAATATGTATTATGAAGAGGCGAACTTTGTAAGTTTGAATGTAGGGTAGGGCGTAATCTTTGTAAGTCCTAGATTCCGTACCTATACATATTATTATTTCCTTTATTTATTTATATACATATTTGTTACATTTTTAAATATTTAAAAATAAAACGACAAAAAAAAAACATTTTAAAATATAAAAAATAGTAGCCCACCGGTATCTGGAACAGGGTCCAAGCTACCGGCTCAGATCAAGTAAAAAAAGGTAGATACCGCACGGCCTTTGTTATTAGTGAAGCCAAAAAACTCAGCTCCTTCAAGTAAACACACGCGCACACGCACACACATGCATCAAACTAAGCTCCTTTTCGGTAGTATCTCACGGGTCGCCGTGCAGTAAGTTTGCCTAAAAAATACCATCCAGTGTGATTAAATGGAGTAAAAAAAAATACAAAAGTGAACAAAAGTCTGAAGGAATTTCGTTTCACACGTAAGTACACACAAAACTATATATTTTTAAGTTATTCAAACACAATTTTGAGGTTATTCGACACAAATAATGTCAACGTCCCGAAATGACGTACCGGGAGAGTGTTGCCAAAAGTTCGTATTTCTAATAGCCCAAAAATGTGGGTAAGTAAATTATAGGCAAAGTCATAATTATAGGACATAATTATTGTTTTATTTTCATAGATAATCCATTATTCCAATTAAAACCATCCATCCATTATTATAATGGATTATCACGGAAGATATCCCGAAAGTGACATTATACGTTTATGTATGTTACATACATTGAAAATAAGTTTTTTTTTTTAATTGTTTGTTTCTGTTTGCATTCTCGACTACTTGCCTTCTTTTTGTACTTTCAAATGTTATGGTTTTAAGTTGCCAATATTTAAATACGAGATGAATGGGTAGCTCCTAAAAGATTGAGTAGAAATGACCCAGAATGGCAGCCATACTCATTTAGTGTGGTTTGTTCAGACCATTTTGATAAGACTGACATGTACGAAACAAAACGTGGACTTCACAGATTTCATACAACAGGTCAAACATCTACAAACTCTCTTTTCGAGTCTAATTGACTCCTTAACAATTTCATTACGTAGCTAGGGTCCAGAAAACATGCAACTTTAGACCCATTGTCAGGATGTGTAAACGTGGTTTTTAATGACTCTGGCGTGAAATTGCAACTAAGTAATTGTAATGCATAGAAATTTTGCATGGCCATCGTTTATTGTCATTGCAACAACATCAGTGTCAGTCAGTGCTCTGTTGTATTTACTTAAAAAATATACTTTTTAATTTCATCTGAAAAGTATATTTTTAAATCCACGGAATGATTTTTTTTGTATTCTTACTCATAAATTCCGTATTTTTTTTTATTATGTAATTTTTTTAAATAAACACGCTTCACATAACCTTTGTTGTATTTTTTCTCGCTTTTCACACACCTACGGGACTATCTATTGCAACGATTTATAAAGTGATCCTACACGCCTCCTACATTCATAATTTAAGTATCATATAAACCTACATTGTAATTAAAAAAAAAAAAAACAAACAGATTTATTTTCGCGTTCGCATATTACCTATTTTTAAGTAATTTTCAGGGACATTTTTTAAAAAACTGGCAACTCTTCACTGACTCACACATAGTTAAAAAAGTGGCTTCACTTTCCTGTTCTAAGTACCTCTACCATCTATCTACCTTTTTTTACTTGATCTGAGGCTACCGGCGGTCAGGGCTCTAGAGAGAGGAACCTCCTAATGATACGAGCCGTGTCCAGGCGTACCGCTTTCTGAATCAAGCCCTTGATCCAGCTGCCTAACGAGAGCCTCCTCAGGTGTTGGTCGAGGCTCTTGGCAATTAAGCCATGGGCTGATACGACTACCGACACAATGATCGCTGACTCCACATCCCACATGTCGACAACCTCGCGAGCTAAGTCAAGATACTTGATTTGTTTATCTTTCTCGGCTTTCACGAGGTTCTCGTCATGCGGGACCGTTATGTCAACAATCATTGCGCGCCGCTCTGATCGATCCACCATCACTATATCAGGCTTATTGGCTACAATAGTCCTGTCAGTGATGATGGATCGCTCCCAGTACAGTGTGATATTGCCATTATCGAGAACTGGATCGGGCACATACCTATAGTACGGCACTTCCGATTCCACAAGGCTGTATTTCAGATCAAGTTGTTGATGGATAATCCTGGCTACAAGGTTGTGTCTATGCAAGTACTCTCCGTTAGCCAAACGAGAACACCCGGAGAAATGTGACGGATTGATTCGCCTGGACGGTGGCATGCCCGACATATGTCAACCGTGCCGTCTTTCACAATAAATCTCCGGTAGTTATTCCTATACATATTATTGTTATACCAAAGGGAACCTACATTAGCCACTACTGGATAAAAAAGGGTGTAAAAAGAACCTTAACGAAGCCGAAATATGCACGTGTTCTTCTCGTCATTGCGATTTTTTTTCATTCTGGACCACACCTGTGGCCATACCTAGGAATCTTCTAGTTACGGAGACGAAGATCATAGTTCCAACTTTTTCACAGGTTGATCTTAAAATCCAAGTTGTAAAGGTTTTATCTTTAAATACCTTCAAGATCCCTGTACACTCTTCAACGATTAATTAGGCCAATGTTTTACGTGCGTTACGTGCCCTAGTCTCAGATCAAGTAAAAAAAGGTAGATAGATCACTTAGAACAGGAAAGTGAAGCCACTTTTTTAACTATGTGTGAGTCAATGAAGTGCTGCCAGTTTTTAAAAAAATGTCCCTGAAAATTACTTAAAAATAGGTAATATGCGAACGCGAAAATAAATCTGTTTGTTTTTTTATAAATTACAATGTAACCTACATTGTAATTACTTAAAAATAGGTAATATGCGAACGCGAAAACAAACAGATTTATTTTCGCGTTCGCATATTACCTATTTTTAAGTACTTTCAGGGACATTATTTATATGATACATTTTGTATATGATACTTAAATTATGAATGTAGGAGGCGTGTAGGATCACTTTATAAATTGTTGCAATAGATAGTCCCGTGGGTGTGTGAGAAGCGAGAAAAGTACAACGAAGGGTGAAAAGTGTTTATTTAAAAAATTACATCATACAAAAAACAACGGAATTTATGAGTTAGAATACAAAAAAAATCTTTCCATGGAATTAAAAATACACATTTCAGATGAAATTAAAAAGTATATTTTTTAAGTAAATACAACAGAGCACTGACTGACACTGATGTTGTTGCAATGACAATAAACGATGGCCATGCAAAATTTCTATGCATTACAATTACTTAGATGCAATTTCACGCCAGAGTCATTAAAAACCACGTTTACACATCCTGACAATGGGTCTAAAGTTGCATGTTTTCTGGACCCTAGCTACGTAATGAAATTGCTAAGCAACCAATTAGACTCGAAAAGAGAGTTTGTAGATGTTTGACCTTTTGTATGAATTCTGCGAAGTCCACGTTTTGTTTCGTACATGTCAGTCTTATCAAAATGGTCTGAACAAACCACACTAAATGAGTATGGCTGCCATTCTGGGTCATTTCTACTCAATCTTATATGAGCTACCCATTCATCTCGTATTTAAATATTGGCAACTTAAAACCATAACAGTTGAAAGTACAAAAAGAAGGCAAGTAGTCGAGAATGCAAACAGAAACAAACAATTTAAAAAAATCTTATTTTCAATGTATGTAACATACATAAACGTATAATGTCACTTTCGGGATATCTTCCGTGATAATCCATTATAATAATGGATGGATGGTTTTAATTGGAATAATGGATTATCAATGAAAATAAAACAATAATTATGTCCTATAATTATGACTTTGCCTACAATTTACTTACCCACATTTTTGGGCTATTAGAAATACGAACTACTGGCAACACTCTCCCGGTACGTCATTTCGGGACGTTGACATTATTTGTGTCGAATAACCTCAAAATTGTGTTTGAATAACTTAAAAATATATAGTTTTGTGTGTACTTACTTGTGAAACGAAATTCCTTCAGACTTTTGTTCACTTTTGTATTGTTTTTACCCCATTTAATCACACAGGATGGCATTTTTTAGCAAACTTACTGCACGACGACCCGTGAGATACTACCGAAAAGTAGCTTAGTTTGATGCATGTGTGTGCGTGTGCACGTGTGTTTACTTGAAGGAGCTGAGTTTTTTGGCTTACCTAATAATAAAGGCCGTGCGGTATCTACCTTTTTTTTACTTGATCTGAGGCCCTAGTACGCAAAAACTTGACTTTTCACACCAAAAAAAAATTTGTTGCCAGCAAAAATGTATGCGCAGTGTTTCTTAGTTCGATATACAGAATTTTTGGTTGACAGCTTCGAGAAGGGTTACAACAAATGTAAAACACTGCGTTCCGCATTTACAAATCTTCGCATGAATCTTAAAAGTGTCTTGCTGTCTATATATGTACATACATAGCCGTAGGGATAGCAAGACATGCGCGACGTGTTGTAGTTCTCAGATGAGACGCTCCTTCCCTCCTGAATGTTGTTTGTGGGCGCTTCGCATTAATCATCGCGCGATAAAAAGAAGCGCCGTAACGTGTCTGTAATCTGACGTTCAGTTCGCGGGGTGGGGGCCGGGGGGCGGGGGGGCGGTACCGATGCTGCGGAGCGGCAGGCTCGCACACCGGCACGCTGGTTAGTGCAGCTCATAGTCACAGCAGAACAGAACTGTTATATGTTCTGTGCTTGTGACAGCGTATGAGGTGACGGAGCAGCGTCATCGTCACTTCGTCAGTGTCAGCAGTCGCTGGAGGCGGCTGGCGCGGGCGGTTCGAGCGCGGGTCATCGACCGCGCCCTCCGCCCGCCACCCCTACTTCCCTCCCCTGCGACCTACACCCTACCCCCCAGCCGACAACTATTTGATATCTCATTTCAAGAAATAGAATGACTGGAAGAGCTTTTGAAATATTTTTATCGTTCCTGTGGTAGACGTTCACAGTTCACACCATCCGCTCGGCGCTGTTTATTGAATCCGATATCAATCCTCACTGGTGTGGGGGGGCGCGGGGCGTTTAATGTTGGTTATTCATTCTGTAAATAAGTACTTTAGTCGACTTCAGCAGATTTCAATTTTATCAATTTTTAGCGCTAGTACGTACACACTTCACTTCCAGTGTTGGTATTTTGTATCGAGGTAGCTGTCGTTATCTAAATCCCTTTACTGAAAATATTTAGCATAGTGTTAAACATAGGTCCAGTCCAGCACATCAGTCGGACCAGACCGAATCTATTCACTTTGACATATGATGCGGTTCGGGGGAGGGGGAGATGCGTCTCGCGGTGGACCCTTCTCATCGGCGGGCATCTGTGCGGTGTCAGTGACCGACTGTCCGCTCGCCTCGCCGAGCTGTCCCGTCCTATCAGTCACGCCTCTGACCGGCGTCGGCCGACACCCGTCACGTCACACCTAGCCGGTAGCCACTCACTCCAACTCCGACGATCGCAATGTCCTCGAGCTGAATGGTGCAGGCGAGATGACGAAATGTAAACATACTGGATAATTGGGAGCCTACCCGGTAAGGTAGGCTCCCTATTGAATCCCCTAGCAAAATAAAACAGGCGCGCCTGTCGCCAGTCGCACGACACCTCGTGCAGCATGCTCGCCTGTCGCCGGTCGCACGACGCCTCGTGCAGCAGGCGCGCCTGTCGCCGGTCGCACGACGCCTCGTGCAGCAGGCGCGCCTGTCGCCGGTCGCACGTCGCCTCGTGCAGCAGGCTAGCCTGTCGCCAGTCGCACGACGCCTCGTGCAGCAGGCTCGCCTGTCGCCGGTCGCACGACGCCTCGTGCAGCAGGCGCGCCTGTCGCCGGTCGCACGTCGCCTCGTGCAGCAGGCTAGCCTGTCGCCAGTCGCACGACGCCTCGTGCAGCAGGCTCGCCTGTCGCCGTTCGCACGACGCCGCGTGCAGCATGCTCGCTTGTCGCCGGTCGCACGACGCCTCTTGCAGCAGGCGCGCCTGTCGCCGGTCACACGACGCCTCGTGCAGCAGGCACGCCTGTCGCCGGTCGCACGTCGCCTCGTGCAGCAGGCTCCCAAGTCGCGCTCTCTGCCACGATGGTTGCCGCGTCAGGCGTCGCTCTCATGTTTATTTATCGGCCGTTATGCGTACAAGTGCCCGGTGTTCACTAGTTACTGATCAGTAACAATCTCGTTTCGCGTTGTAAACCGCTCAGCGAGGCAGTAAGCCATCCCCGCGGAGCGTCGCGAGCGCGCCTTCTTGCGTGCGGTGGCAGAACGTCGGCAGTGTCGCGATGGATGCTTCACTTGCGCTACTAAGCTATGATGTGATCAACGAAAAGAATTGACATGATATTCTGCTGTGCTACGGGTATCAATTGAAAGCCGCACTCTCTTGTTGTTGCCTGTACTTGGCTGGCGGCGGGTGCGGGTGCGGGTGGAGTGCGGGGCCGGGCCGGCTCTGCGAGACCGTCACTGCCGCGTATTAGCACATTTGCTGTAATATTAGTTGAGAGCTTGAAGCACCCTTATAATCAGCGGCTGGCCCTCTCCGCCGCGCTCCGCCCTTGTATTACTTCGAGAAACTAATTTATGTTTCCTTAATACTAATCTGCTTTACTTTAGCAATTCTTTCCCTCCAAATCTTCCGGTTATTTAATTAATTAAAAAACTTTTAATGAATTCAATCAGCTGAGAAGTTCGTTACTTTGTAACAAGTTCAGAGGAGAACGTCGTCAATATCCATAACTTCCGGTAACTCGAGGCCGCACACGTGTGATTATGGCGACTGGTGATGTTACAGTATCCTATGGCTATCTGTCCACTACGTTGTGTCGTCACCATTACTATTACTGCGACGCTGTAGTAGTTCCACTCTAGTGGTAGAGTTCCGCCTTACAGGTGTCAGGCAATCCCGCAGCTTGGAGAGAAGTTCCCGGGCGAGTCCGTTAGCGGAACCCCGGGATGTAGTAGACGCCTGGGAAGTGTAGGGACGCGTCAGAGTGTAGGCGCCCTATCACTTGTCACTGATATTTGTCCACTTTTCGTGTAGTGGGATCCCGTCGTAAACTGATTGAACTACGTCAACGCCTCCTTTTATAAGGAAATTTCAGTGTTCTTCAAGCTTCTGTTCTGTTCCGCTTCGTCTTACGATTTAAGTTGTTGTAGCCATATAATCATCTGACCTGCCGGTGGTGACGTGTAGTCGGCCAAGACATATAAAACCTTCTAACCCGAGAGTGCGTTAAGAAACTTATAATTATAATTTAGAATTCCCTTTCATAGTAGACAAACGTATTTCAATGGAAAATCAAGAACTAAGGAAGCCAAAACGATATCAATGATTTTTAGTAAATACAATCTTAATGCAACCTTCATTGAATAGGTTGGTACAGGAAATCTAAGTTAAAAAGAATAAATCATCAGCTTGACACCTTTGACGTTAAATGTCATTTCAGGAAAATATTATATAATATTTTGTGAAAATTATGAAATGATATGATAATGAGAGAATAACGTAAGTATAGTGTTATATACACAATATCTGTAACACACAGATACTATAACCTGTAGCAATAAGTGAGGCTATGATGTGGCTGCGGTTGCGTACTCGCGTGCGCTCAGCCAATGATGGTGGGCAAAATAAACAAATGCTTTAAAATAAATGGCTTGAAACTCTTTACAACCAAGACAACTAACCTTAACATGCACGTCAGCCGGTCAGTCCTCCGGTCGAACATGTACATCACTGTCTGTCACTTTGCTTTAGGTAGGAAGCAGTGTAATCGGACAAGTCACCACATTTCCGACAAATTTAGCGAAAACCGAGCGGGAACAGTCAATATTTTTAACGCTTTAAAAAGAAAGCGATTTTGACTTTTCTCGCTGTGTTCATATTATAGGCGGCAGTATACGTTAGGCTACATTAACCAACAATAACCGAGACAAGCCTAAGTATTGTACTCATGGTAGAAACAAATTAGCTGGTTAGCTACCGTTACCCACACAACCTATCCAGATCTTGAAGGTTAATTCATTCCATGGGTCCATCATCACTGCATCACTGTACAATCGGCTACTGGATGATATTGTAAGCGCGACGTCTGCCAATGCTTTCAAAGCTAAACTTAAAGGCTGACTATCCGATCTGGCATTATGTGACCTAATTGATTAAATTACTTTTTTATTTGTTTTTGACAAATATTATATTTATAGTTCTATTATTTTATTGTATGCTCGTTTGAGAGTATAACGTTTTTGATTTTATTTTTTCTAAACCTGACTTGTAACTTTGATAATTATTAATAAGTAAACTAAACTAATCACAGTAAGCATTAATAGGATAGTAGGATAGTTATGTAATTAGACTATAGCTCAAAGAAGTAAACATGTAACATAACAGCTAAAATATTAATGAAATATTTTGTCGAGGGTATTATATATATAGATATGTGGTATGTACGGTGGGCTGCAATAATTGGGTACCCCAGTTGGGAACGCAGGTGCTTTCAAGGGGGGTACCCAAATCGTGAAGCTGACTGTACGTACCGAGAGTTGACCGAACTTGTTGTTCCACATTATGTAACCGCGGGCGGCGGCGGCGGCGGTGGCCTGATCCAGCTCGGGCCCGATGCCGCCTGGGCCCGCTGCAGGCCTGGGCCGCGTTTTTTGCTCGTTGGCAGCGGCTTTATTTATGTTTCATTTATTGGTTCCGTATTATTAGCATTACGTGGTGTCGGTTCCCGTAAGGAGTATTGTTCCCGCTTTACGAGCCGACGAGCGACGTCGCGCGGCCGCCACGTCTAGTGCTCGCTCATCGTTATTTACTGGCGCGCTCATCCGACCGATATTATAAAGGGTGTAAACAGGCTCTTAACGAAGCCGAGAGGCACTTGTTCTTCCCGTCATTGCGATCATTTTTTTGTTCAAGACCATACCTGGGAACCTTCTAGTTACGGAGATATTGAGGGTTAAAGTTCCAACTTTTTCACACGTTTTTTTTTTTAAATACAAGTTTTTAATGTAAGATTTTTACTTTAAAAACCTCCAAGACCATCTTGCTATTCAATCCATCCGTCAGCACAATATTTTGAGTGCTTTACATTGAGTCCTACTGTAAAACGTGATATTTCAGCCCAAAAAAAAACTTTTTTCCCAGCACTAATTTTTGCGTAAAGTTACTTAGTTTGATGTACATAATGCTTGGTTGACGGCTTCGTGAAGAGTCTATTTACACCCTGTATTATGTGTTCGAGGGCCGATCCGAGCCACTGATCCCCCAATCAAATATTCAAAGCACATAATAAACAGATTTATTTTATACAATGTTAACTAATATCAATTACATTTTATGTACATTATATACTGACTACAAATAGAACAAAAATAATGCTAAAAAAGGGAAGACTAAAAGTAAGTACCTACATATTTAGAACGACAACAATAGGACGCTTAGGCGTCAAAGTACTCCTCGGCATCGCTGTCATCCGGAAACGTGCCCAGAAGACTGGCAGCATTGCCACGTTGAATGGCAATGCTAATTCTTTGGCCAAAGAAATAGCCAGCCCTCTGGTCACGCGAAGTGTCGACCATTCGGCGAGATATTTCCTTAAAAAGGAGACACGCACTCGAGCCCCATGACCCGAGCGTTTCGACCCCAAACGGCTCAATACTGTAGTTACCAATAAGGTTACAGTATTTGCGCCGCCTGAGGATCTCAGCAGCCGCAGCAGGAGCGCCCGCACAGCCCGCCGTGGGATGGCGCAATTTTGAGGGGTTCCTGTAAAATTGGTAAAGAAAACTGTAAATTTTGGGTATTTCTTTTTGAACCTCCGTCAACAAGGTGTCCCTGTAAACGGAATTGAATGCATTTTATACAATTGATTCGCTCGTATTTCATTTCATTTCAACCTACCGTCTCGTATCAACTGAATGGAAACAGTCCGTCGTGCGTCGTGCACACATGCGGCATGCCGCGCGCCGTCCAGTCCAGAGCCGCTGCAGTGCTGCAGTGGTTGCGTGTACACGGAGCCGGCCGGCGAAACACCACCCGAGCAGCGACCCGAAAGCTTCATCAGTAAAACAACCACTTTCCATTCCTCGTGCGTTTCAGGCCAATTAGCAGCAACTGCTCCTGATTAAAATATGTATAATAAAGCAGTTAATGCGCGGCACAGCGAGCGCACACGCCGGCGCCGCCACGCCACTGTTCCATGTAATTTATGAGTGAACATTACAACTTTTTGGTGCGAATAATTGAGGAGAGCTTAATATTTTTAATAATGAACAGCAGGGGTGCCGGGTGCCGGGTGGCAACCTATTAACAGCGGCTGTGATTATAAATTATCGCGGGCAATCATTCACATAATAAGGGCGTTACCAAACAGAACTATATTATCATGGGTGCGTTTTTGATCATTTAAACTCACATACACAAACAGCCAGACTCTGAACAACTACTTGTAGGCCATACAAATATTTGTTTCGTGCGCAAATCGCTCAGCCACAGCGCCAACTATGCCGTCGCAGGGTCCGGAATAAAAAATCGGCCAAATGCATCGAGATATAAGTACTGACGTCAGTACTTATATCTCGATGGCCAAATGCAAGTCGGACTCACGCAAGAAGGGTCCAGTAGCACCAAACAAACAAACAATACGAGTATAATAACAATATGTTTGATCGCTCATTCATACGTCAATTTACACTCGAAAGCAAAACTAAATTGATTTTTTAATTTTATAGTAATTTAATGAAAAACAAGGAGAGAAGCCTTTGCCCAGCAGTGGGATGACGCAGACTAACAGTATCAGTATCAGTAATGAAAAACAAAGTTACTGTGCAGTTTCACGAAAAAGTCCCACATCTCAAAACCTATCAAAGCTGATTCAAACCAATTTTCATTAAAAGATCTTTTTACGAACAAGAAAGACGTCCAAATTTAACAATCAATGATTTCTAATCGTGGCAGTTGGAGACCACCGATTCGCAAACTGACACCAAACACATACGTAGCCTCCGATAGTCTCTGTGTGTGTTTATGTTGTCGGTCTCGCATAGTCGGGTAATACAAACTGACACCAAACACATACGTAGCCTCGGATATGTGCGTCTATGTTGTCGGTCTCGCACAGTCGGGTTATACAAACTGACACCAAACACATACGTAGCCTCCGATAGTCTCTCTGTGTGTCTATGTTGTCGGTCTCGCACAGTCGGGTAATACAAATTCTTGAACATTTGCACGGTGATTATATTAATTTAAGATACACTCTTACTATTGAAACACATAGCTCCTGTAATGATCGCCTGTGTGTGTGTGTGTGTGCAGGGTGCTGAAGCGGAACCGCATCACGTTCATCGAGGAGCGCGCCTTCACCAACACGCCGGCGCTGCGCGTGCTGTGAGTATCCCCAGTACATTGACCACCCCCGCCTGCCCCCCAGTCGGGCAGCGCTGGGTCGGGCCCATTAGCTTCATAATATATCACCCTAATTAATCAAAACCAGATCCAGACCCGTCCGGCCTAGCGCCGCCCAGTGCCCTCTGCTGAGCTCGAAATCTCGGCGGTGCGAGACAACATCTATATTCTCTTCATTTTGTGGCTTAGTGGCATTATCAGGCACTGACAGGCCATAAAACTCAATTATAAAGGATAACTTCCTCTCAGAGGCTGTCTCCCCGCTGCGGCTGCTAAGTGCGAACTACTCGAAATAACGGTAACTACATAACGTGTGCGGTGTAGCCGTGTAGGGGTGCGTAAGACACAGCCTCAGCGCGCCGCGGGGTGTTATCGCAGCACTTACAAGTTACGAGCTCAGCTTGATCTTCCAACAACAAGTGTCGCCATCTAATGTTCGCCAGTAGGCAGTAAACACAGCGAACTTTCCAACTAACTCGTTAAAGGCGTGTTAATAGGTTCTCGCTCCTGCTCCCACGAGCCGAGAGACGCGTGCCGCGAGCCACGGCGAGTAACTTGGCTAGTAATAAAGGTTATAGTCCGGGAGGAAGCGGTGCATTTTAGGTATAGTTTTTTTACGCCGATCGATTGACGTCTTCTTCAATAGATCTCGAATGACTAATAAGTGAACCAAGCGTCAGCTGACGCACCCGCGGTGGGTGTGGCTGTGGGTAGATCCGGAAGTATATAATAAAAATTAGGTCATAGTATCTACGCCGGCTGAAACTTTTTTCATAGATAATTGACATCATTCTGAACTGAAAAAAATCGTCAGCTGCATGGTGGAAGGGGATTATGCGTTAGCTACTCGCATGAACTCGTAATAAAACACGTAAAATAAAGTTATAGTATGACATTTAACCAGGTGATTGCTTAAATTATTGAAAGTACGAAAACAACAATCAGCTGCGTGTGTAGCGGTGGAAAAACCGTCAGCTGACGCAGTAAAGATTCAAAATATTGGAGTATTGCTACTAAGCTGTTTCCTTTTAAACACATATTTCGAGATAGATTCTGGAGCTGCTTGAGCCCATAACACAACCTGCGGGCTACTTAAGCCTCTCCCTCCAAAATGTCAAAGCAACATCTACGTGTGCTTATCTTTTTGTCGTTCACCAGTACTTGATGACCTTTGTGGTGTTGTGATGTCGTTAGTGGCTTTGTTTTGAGCCGGGTTAGATGAAACGTTGATGTTTATACTGTCAACTCCAGCCAGGTTATTTGGTTATTTCAGGCGCTTAGCGACTATTTCGAAGAGAAAGTTTGAGTCACCGTTTTTTCGCATATTTAAATTATATTGAGGATTTGGAGGTACAAGTTCAATATAGAATTGTTATAGAATTATTTGATACTATATAATATCTGCTTATACTACAGGGTGTAAACAGACTCTTCACGAAGCCGTTAACCAAGCATTATGTACATCAAACTAAGTAACTTTACGTAAAAAATATTGCTGGGAAACGACTTTTTATTGGGTGAAAAGTCACGTTTTACGGTAGGACTCAATGTAACGCATTCAAAACATTGTGCTGGTGGATGGATTGAATAATACGGGGGCCGTGAAGGTGTCTTAAGGTATGATTCCGAACTCGGCAATAAGCAGCAGTGCTGTTGCCGCAGTTCTGCCACTAAGGTGCTGCCCAGCAGTGCTGCCTGCCGCACTGATTCCGAGCAAGGCGGCAATGTCGCTCTGTTCGTGGTGATGCGTTGTTGTGTATTCGTTAGTTTACTTTGAGTTGACAAGATGTCGATTCATCATCATCAGCCTGTAATGTTCCCACTGCTGAGACACAGGCCTCCTCTCTATGAGAGGGAATGGGCTATAATCTACCACGCGGGCCCAGTGCGGGTTGGTAGATGTCGATTGATGACCAACACACGCCTGTAACATCCAAGGCATCGATACTGTGGACAGTTTCGTTTATCTGGGCTATAATATAAATAATGAAGGTAGTTGCGTCCCAGAAATAAAACGGCGGATGGCCATGGCTAAAGATGCTATGAAGCGCCTCCAGAACATCTGGAAAAATCGTGGCATAAGCTATAAAACGAAGGCCCGTTTGGTCAGGGCACTAGTTTTGCGAGCAAGAGAAAGACAAAGGATAGACGCATTCGAAATGTGGTGCTGGAGGCGGATACTCCGAATTCCATGGACAGCCAAACGCACAAATGTGTCTATCCTTTCCCAGCCCGATATCAAGACAAGATTGTCTACGGTTTGCCTACAGCGTATTCTGACCAATTTCGGCCACATAATGCGAAGAGGAGATAGCAGCCTTGAAAAACTGGTCATTGTGCGACGCAATGCGCGGTCGAGTACGGACGTGTTTGCGCTGCTCGATGCGAATATTATATTCACGTGTCGCGCGGCTTTAGCCGTTGCCCGGTTTACGTCGTTATGAGTTCACAACCGCTCATAGCTAACGAGGTCCTGGCATTTATCAAACATTCCATTGACTACATGGACGAAGTTAGCATCTTGCAGATCTGCAAGTCCAGCTTCAAGGAGGAGGAGGTCAGCAGTGCCAAGCTGCTGCTGTTCCAGTCGCTCGGCAAAGTCGAGCGAATGCAGTCCCGCTGGAGGGATGGTGGCCAGAAGTGTGTGCAGGACATCATCACGTTGATGAAGAGCACCGACCCGGAGCTTCATAAGCTGCCCCCAGTCACGTTTGACCACGTCGACGTCACCAGATTGCTGAAGGACATCACAACTCTCAAGGCAAGCCTGGCCGAGGTACAGTCCAAGTTGGAGGTGTCTAATAACACCATTGGTGAGCTACGTGCCAAAGTTGAATTGTTACGCAACGCTGTTACGGTAAATAGGTCGCCTGATGCCTTCAACGTGAGCCCATGTCGCGGAGCGAGAAAGCGTCAGCAGTTTTGAGTCGCCGAGCTCCAGTACGTCACCCGCTCCTGATACTACACGCGTTGCACCTTGCGCCGCCGCCGTCGCTGACTCGATGCCGCAGCTGCTGTGAACCTGCCAACAGGGGTACGAAACAAAAAGGCCCATCTACGGGCACGTGTGACAAGGAGGGCTTCGTGATGGTGGAGAGGAAGAAGAGGAAGAAGCCCCCTAGTCGGAACCAGTGCGGGACCGCGCTGGCAGGACCCAATGTGCTGCGTCCGGCAGTACCAACGACGCTGCTTTATGTGTCCCGGCTACATCACACCACGAAGGTTGAGGAGATCATGGAGTATGTCTGAGCGAAGACCAGCTGGACCTTGAGGGTTGAGAAGTTGGACGCGCGCCACAACACGAATTCAAGTCGTTCGTGGTGCGAGTTCCGACTCATCATATTGAGACCTTCCTGAAGGAAGAGTTTTGGCCGAAGGGTGTCATGTATCGGCGTTTCCGCGGAAGGCTACGCGATACCAGGCAGTGCAACACGACACCGTCACTTCGTGTGCAATAGTTTATATTTTCTGTTTGTTATAATTATGTATGTTAGTCTGTAAGGTATTTATGTTATGGGTCTTTGTTACCTGAAATACATGATATATTATTATTGTTGGCAACACAGAAGGCAAGAGAGCACGAGGCCGGTCGCCAACACGATGGTCCGACCAAGTAAAAGAGGCTATGTCCTCAACCAAATTTCAGCAGGTGGTGATGGCAACTTTGGACCGGAGTCGATGGAGGCAGATTGTCCATTTAAAGGGGTCCAGTGACCACGATCCTCAGTAATGAGAGAAGACTCTTGCTGCGGCGGCAGACGCGTCACTACTGGTCTGTCGCGGCGGTAGGGTGGCACTGACGGGCAGCAATGCTGCCGCTACATTGCTGCCGCGACATTGCTGCCTAGCTCGGAATGTACTCTCATATAAGCTTATAGAAATTGTATGGGGACCAGTAGTGTCGCGGCAGCACTGCTGCGTGCAGCGTGGTTCGGAATCATACCTTTAAGCAAAAACATGTATTAAAAAAAAACTCGTGAAAAAGTTGGAACTTTGACCCCCAATATCTCCGTAACTAGAAGGTTCCCAGGTATGGTCTAGAACAAAAAAATGATCGCAATGATGGGGATAACAAGTGCCTTTCGGCTTCTTTAAGAGTCTTTTTTACACCCTTCATGTATAGTAAATTAGTACCTAATAGATATATCGTCGTTGTAGAGCGAGAAATCACTAAGGGCAAAAAGCTAGTTTCGAGATAACCACGCGTTTTAAAGTTTTTTTGTTCTTATTATCGGTTTATCTCATTAACGTGTATAGTTACAAAAATGCTTTTTTTTTAACAAAATATTGATATTTTTACCCTGCGCTTTAGTATTCAGTAAATTATGTAAATATTTCTACTGTAAAAATGCAAAAATGTCACTAAGTGACTTCTCGCACTACAACGACGATATCATGGTGGTTGCGCCGGGAAGGATACTCTGCAGCGCAACCACTTTAAATTTAAGTTTACGTCACAACTAGACATATAGACTGTTTTTTAATAGGACTAGAATTTTATAGACATTCCATAGATTTTTTTATGAAATGTAATGAAAATTTGCTAGAATGGTAGTACATTAGGTACAGATTGTCGAGTTTTATTACAGTTGCTCACACAATTCGCTAAAACTAGCTTGCCAAATTAAGGAATACACTATGTGAATTTAATATAATTGGTATTTTATAATAATAAGGATGTCAATAATAGCACATATTAGGACACATTTATGTACCAAGGTGGTTCGGCCAGGAAACATGACACGCCACACCCACCCCTCCTTGAGTTGAGCAGCTGACGTCGGTTCACTTGTAGTCATATAAGATCAACTACAATAACGACGTCAACATCAGCCGGCTCACTATTACCTCCCGGACTATTATGTTATCGTACATTCAGTTAGTTAGACAAAAGAGTTAACAGCGAGCTTGTACTTTCGAATATCGTCTACCTTTACTGACACCTTGTTTCAATGAGACAGGGCAGGTTGTAGTTAGGGTAGTCCCGCGAGCACTTGTGTATGTGCTGACCTGCAGTTGTGTTGCAGGCGGCTGGAGGAGAACCTGCTGTCGGCGGTGCCGGCCGCCGTGCGCCTGCTGCCGCTGCTCGAGGACCTGTGAGTACTGCACCCCTCCCTCTCCTCATCAGTCATCACAGGGAACACATGCGTACTTGAACACAAAGCTGAGACCAACGAATAACCTTCATTAATAAAATTAAACTCCACACTGCTGATACTTGCACAAGTGATTTGTTCGAGAGGGAATTTCCGCGCAAATACTAAGTCAAATGTAATTGAGCAAGATAAACGCAATCGGATGTTGTTATTTTAAGTCTAGCCTGCGGCTTGACCCTCTGAGATTACACTTTGTATTTTGTGAATGAATAGCACGTTTTTCTAGCTCTTTTCACAGTTTAATCGCCCTTATTGCGTCGTACCGCCTGTAGAGTCGAGGGCGGGGCGTGCGCAGGGGACGCGGTAGCATGGCTGGCGAGCGCGCTGCGCGCGGTCTTCAGTACGCTGTATTTTGCCGAGTGATACGCACGTTAGAATGAAAGTTTAACAGTGAGTCTGTTCGAGAGATTGTTTGTACGAGTATTTTCCGTGGATGATTTCGATCTTAAAGGTATACCTATATAATTTCTTAGATAGTTTTAAATTGTTAAAGTTTATTTATAGGAAAAATCGGATAAGAAAGAGACCATCATCTCAGTCATCACACTATGGCGGTAACAAAAAACAAAAAACTGATTCAGCTGAAGAGATTAAAATTCTTAAAAAACAAACTAAAACCTTGCAGACCATGATGGCTCAGTTGTGGAGTAATCAAACTAATCGCACCCCAAGAAGTGACTGTTCTAATAATTATGAAGAAGATGACTTGGTTTCGGAAGTAGATATTGTGTTGCAAGACGGAGAAGAAAAAGAAAATAATGGTCGAGCTTTCTCTATATTTGAAGCTCCCGGTATGGATATAAACTTAACAGGGTGCTCTTCTAATCTATTTGATTTAGCTCCTTGCGTTAAGGAAGCCGAACCTAAAATCATCAAAGCACCAGCTGATTTGTTAGAGCAAGGCGTGGATTGTCAAAGGTTTGGTAATGAGTCTTGGTCCAACCTTCGATATAGTGAGGTCAATAAAAAGCTTCAAGCCACTCCAGCTTTTACTTCCCTGTCAGTGAACTCACAATTGGCTAGAAAGACTCCGAACTGGGTTCCTTACGAACAAGTTGTGAAGTACGATCAAGCTTTGGGTGCTTTAACGCATGGTCTTCTTCTACAAAGGAAGCAGCTAATAGAAGCTCTCTCTAATTTGGCAAATGATATGAAGTCAAAAGCTCTTAATGAAGCCATTGTAAAACACATTACTAGAAAAGATACTGACTTTAGGAAATCCAGTGACGATGTGCTCCAGTATGTTTGCGGGCGTCGCGCTGAGTTAATAGAGTTCAGACGCACAGTACAAACCACCATCAAAATTCATGCATGGTATACTACATAAAGTGCCCCCTTCTGCTACACATGTTTTTGAAGAGAATGCTCTATCCAAGACGTTTAAGCAAAATGGTGGTTTTTACAAGTTTTTTCCAGCTATGCAACAAGAGATAACGAAGTTGCTCCGAATGGGAGCGTTAGAAAAATGCAACCACAATTCAGTTCCCTTCACGTCTCTTTCTAGTTCCGAAGTCAGACGGCAGTCAAAGACCGATACTCATTCTGAAGCCGTTGAATCGTTTCATGGACCCGAAACCTTTTCGTCTCGTCAATCACCAAAAAGTGCCAAATTTTCTACAGCACAACGATTTTTTAGCAAAAATAGACTTATCAAGTGCTTACCTACATGTACCCATAAAACCAGCTCACATAAGGTTCCTGGCTCTATCGTACAACAACCAATGTTATCAGATGACTGCACTACCATTCGGTCTCTCGGTCGCTCCGGTGGTCTTCGCTCGTCTGACAAATTGGGTGGCAAGCCTATTAAGATCCAAAGGAGTCCGAATAATCGTATACTTGAACGATTTTTTACTCGCAAGCCAGGACCTGAGCATCTTACAAAATCAGATAAAATTAAAGATAAATCTCTTGACCGAATTAGGATGGATCATAAATTGAGAAAAATCAATCTTGGCTCCAACTCACAAATTGGAATTCCTAGGGGTTATATGGGACACCAAAAAGGATATAAAATCTATCAGTTCAAAGAGGATACGAAAGATCAAAGAAGCTCTACTTCAGTTACTAAAAGTTCATCGCTGGACTAGGAGAAAAGCGACGTCGTTGCTGGTCTGCTAGTGTTCGCCGCTTTTGTGGTACCTTTGGGTCTTTTGAATTGCCGTTTGATGCAAAGAGCTGTGAACAGGCTAAGCGCGCATCGGCCAGATCAAATACACGTTATTTCCGAGGAAGCTGTTCGGGACGTGGACTGGTGGTTAGCAAATGTGCGAAAGAACTCTCCAATCTTCCCGAAGAATCCAACTGCTTTTCTCTCAACCGATGCATCCGATTGTGGCTGGGGTTCAGAACTCAATGGCAGAATGATGTCGGTTCCTTGGAAGGCAACACAAAAACAATGGCATATAAACGTCAAGGTGCTCTATGCAGTTTACGAGCCCATAAAATGGCACATCGGAAGATTGAAAGGTCAAGCCATTGTGATTCAGTTCGACAACCGAACTGTCATCTCCCACATAAGGAGGCAAGGCGGTACAAAGGCAGTGAGTTTATTAAAACTGTCGAGACGTCTCTTGGACATGTGTCATCAAGCGCACATAGTCATCCATCCACAATTTATTCCGGGACGCTACAATCTGACGGCCGACAGTCTGTCCCGCAAGAAACGAATCGCAGAGTGGAGTCTGTCCCCATTTGTTACCAAGAAGATTTTCGAACGATGGGGTACTCCAGACATAGATTTTTTTGCGACCGAATCATCAGCTGTGGTACCTCTAAGATATGTCAGCGGAGATCCGAGAGACAAGAAAGTGGTTTTCACAAACACGTTCAGTCGGCAATGGACCTTCAAACTAGCCTGGGTATTTCCTCCTCCAGCATGAATGCCACAAGTACTGCAGCATCTGAACACCGCGATAGGGTGCATAATCATAGCACCGAAGTGGGAAAAATCTATTTGGAGAGTAGACCTTCGGCAGAGAGCCACTGCACCTCCTTACCAAATTCGAAATCTACAACACCATCTAATAGATCTGGCAACAGCAGCTTCCCCACCCGAAGTAAACAAGTTACGATTGGAGGCTTGGAGATTTCGGGGTGGAACAACTTAGTCAAAGATTTGTCATCGGGAAATGTAGCCTTATTAGAAAGCTCTTGGAGAAAGTCTACGCTGCACTCTTATAAAGCAGCTTGGAATCGTTGGCTGCAATGGTGTGCTTCAAATTTAGTATGCCATTCTAATCCATCGGCCACGCAATTAGCTCTTTTTCTACGCTATCTCCACAGGGACCTGAATTTAGCTCCTACAACAATTAAAGGCCACAAATCTGTTGTTTGCACCTTCTCGAATCCTTCCAATGTTATTAGTCTTGGTTCACATCCCTTAGTGGCACGTATAATTAAAGGAACCGCCACCTCAAGATAATAGTCTTTTCCAATTATCAAGACATGTCGCTTTGCTCCTATTACTCAGTTCTGGGCGCCGAATCCATGACTTAACTCTTTTACACATAGGCTCCGCCGATATGGTCGCTACCAAAGATTCGCTAATATTCTGGCCGAAGTTCGGGTCCAAAACGGACTCTGCACGCTTCAAGCAGTCGGCTTGGGAGCTTAAATCCGGTCAGATAAAGAACTTGGATATTCCTTTTTGGACGTGCAAGCTTATTTCTTTGTCTGAGAATCGTAGAACAGCTCGTGAAAATCTAACAAATTTATTCATTACCATAAGAGGAGTGGTCAAAGCTGCATCTCGTAGCGTTATTGCTGGATGGGTACAAACAGTTTTTGAGAGCTTTGGTATAGACGCATCACCAGGGAGTGTACGCACAGCAGTAGCTTCCAAAAATTTCAATTCATTGCCACTGGATGAGGTCTTGAGTATAGGCAATTGGCGGAGTGAAACGACTTTCTTTAAGCATTATTTTAAGGAAGTTAATCGTGTTGATTTTAATTCTAATCAAAGACCAAATATTTTAAATGATTCTTTTAAAGCTTTATTGTAAAACTTTGAGACTGATTCCTAAGCAAAAAGATTAAAAATCTTGATTGTTATTATTTTTAATAGTCTAATATTGAGATTAAGACTTTTGTGTTTATATTATGAATGATACTGATTAAAAAGCAGTTCCTATAGTTTAAGTGTTCGTATTAAAAATAAAAGTTTTTGTTTTTATACTATGTAGTGTTTCATTCCTTCAATATAATATTGTAACCATCTTAGACAAAAAAGGTAACTCTAATTAGTTTTCACAGTACGCTGCTATGGCCGGCAGAAACCAAACAAGTCTCAGAGGGTCAAGCCGCAGGCTAGACCTAAAATAGAACCGTTTTCCCCCGAAGGGCACAAAAACGGATATTTTGGGTCTAGCTAAGGCTTGACCCAGGTTTAAGGCCTAGCCGGCCTCATACAGAACACAGACAGTACTGAAGATCGCGCTCGCCGGCCATGCTACCGCGTCCCCTGCGCACGCCCCGCCCTCGTCTCTACGGGCGGTACGACGCAATAAGGGCGATTAAACTGTGAAAAGAGCTAGAAAAACGTGTTATTCATTCACAAAATACAAAGTGTAATCTCAGAGGGTCAAGCCTTAGCTAGACCCAAAATGGGAAAAACGGTTCTATTAATGGAACTAAAAACCTGTAATTGGCCATATTGTTGTTATTAACGTAACTAATGTGTTGCCTAACTGTAAGTTTTCCGAAAATGATAAAATAAAATAAACGAAATTAGCTAGCGTAACTCAGCATACCCGCTGGATGCTGTGTATCGTGCAAGTAGTCCACAGTTTGTTTTGTGTGCAGATCGCTGGCGAGCAACCGCGTGGAGGTAGTAGAGGCGGGCGTGCTGCAGGCGTGCCGCCGCCTCGCGCGCCTCGAGCTGCGCGCCAACCCGCTGGCGCACGTGCACGCGCGCGCGCTCACGCACCTGCCGCACCTCACCACCCTGTGAGTACACTCGCACTCGAGCCGTGCCTGCATGTGTAGCAGCAGCATAGGTCACCACGCCACCGGCGCCCTCCTACTGATGGGCGATGAGCCGCCCGTCGCGTTGACTCGATTTCAACTCTGCGTAGATAAGTAACTATCTCTTCACTATCATTTCAGCCGAAAGACGTCCACTGCTGGACATAGGCCTCCCCCAAGTTTCACCACATTGACCAGTCCCGTGCGTCTCGCATCCAGCGGATCCTCGTAACCTCGCCAGGTCATCGGTCCACCCACCTAGTGGGTCGTTTTCCGGTTCGCTTACTTAAGTAATAAAATCAAGGTTTGTTGTTCAGCCGCGAGATCCAACTCCGACCGAAAACTAAAAATGTACCTCAAGAGCGAACTACGAGAAGTAAAGTGTACCAACCTCGAGAGCGAACTACAAGAAGTAAAGTGGTGTCCATTATAGTCGAAAAAGTTTTGCACAAAAAAAGCACTTGCTTGGCTCACAGGCCAGGCGGCCAGGTGGCCATCGCTCAACCTTGGATTTAATTCCACGGTCCGTTGTATCGTAATTATGTCTTCTTTGAAAACAATCCTAAAGTGCTTTGCTTATAATAAATTGTCGGCCGAGGTCAGGGTCGACATTTTATGAATAAAATTGATTTTCCGGAATTTAAACGAGTTTTGTGCTGATCATAAAACTCGTTTAAATTCCGGGAAATCTTTCGGACAGATATTAATGACGAGGTCGCAGCTGTGTAGCGTCCCTGAAATACGCTTGTGATTACATTCAGTACTCGAGTAAAGTAAAGCATTAGGAGACTGCTACTCGACAGCACTCGATACTGTCGATACAATCACCTAATTATGCAAATGCTAGTTATAATAAATGGCGTGGCCCGCGCATTGTCTCTGTGACGATATTTATTTGGGAATCGAAAAAAATCCGTTTGTCCAGTAATTTATATAAACTGATACAACGTGGCACTCTTTCCTTATTATCTGCAGAGCCCCGGGGCCCGGGACTCGGCTCGACCAATATTGTGAAGAGCCAAGTTTTGTTTGTTTGTTATGGATACAACTAATCCGATCATGTGGAGCGGAACTCCACTGACTAGGAAGGATATAGATTACATGTAGCCTGAGGGTTCTTATAGTAACAAAACAACAAACAACACCCTTCATGGCATATTAAATAGAGATCAGAACTCCGATTCCCTGTTGTATAGAATATAAACACATTCTGAGCGCTCAGTGCTAACGAGGCGAACATCGGCTTGAGGTCGCAGTAGGTACGAGCACATACAGCCGGGCCGGGTGTAATCCGGTAATAAATGTCCTGCCCGGATGTAGGATTTGCGAATTATCAGGACTGTTCGGAACAGTAGGCAGCGTTCACATTAGCAGGACCTAGTGTAGTGAACAGATAATGTGGAGGGCTGGACGTGTTTACTGTGGATGTTACCATTTTATTTATACGTATTACGCAGTGAGTTTCAAGGAAAAAGTCGCTAGCTATCGACCTTGTGCAAAAAGGTCCTGTCTCTGATCGATTACAAGAAAAATGAAGGACATATATCTTCAGGAGACCTCTTAAGTGTCTGGATGGCTTCATGCTCATCAGCACCACCTGGGACACTATATGACTGGTCAGTGCCCCGTCAGATGTCCTTAGCATGTGCTGCATCGGAAGTGATGCACCGGATTCAATGCGCGGCGGATAGTGCGCCGGAACTGGGTCCGGAATTCCCACACCGACGCTGTGCGGTTCCGATCGCCGGGCTGATTTGTCAAGCACTCATTACATTACTATTAATACCAGTATTTTATATGAAGCGACTGCCAATCTGACCTCCACACAGAACGGAGCTACTGAGTGACACGATACCCTTGGTTAGCGTGATGACCGTGGTGAGCGCGTCCATTGCATGTACGGTGGGCTGCATCAATTGGGTACCCCAGTTGGGAACGGTGGTGCATTCAAGAGGGGTACCCACATCGCGACGCTGACTGTACTCTACTAATCCGGTGTAAGGATAGAACAAGCCCACTCGAGACGATGAATGTCGTTGAATGTTATTATGTACATGAAGTCCGCCATAAAGCGATCGAGGTCGTAAAGACGCACATAAAGAGTCGCCGGAAGCTGCGCTACGCGTCGTCAGCTCTTCACACTCCACGCGTTAACTGCTTTTTGAGGATCCGGTTTGATGTAATGATGATGCTATAGCTAATCTAACTACCTGCAACTGTATGTATATATAGAAAGAAAGAAAGGAAAGAATAAGGTTTACTTGACGTCAGTACATTGAGCACACAGAACAAAAAAAATACAAAATAAATGACGAATAAAAAAAAATACATGATATATATGAGCTGTGTGCCTCACGGCTACTCCAAAAAGGTCCATTTCAGCATTCATTCCAGGCAGGTGAAGCTGTCTGACGCTGATATACACAAACCAACAACTCGCTTAGGTACTACACTACTGGCTTGGTAGGTAGCAGTGACTGGCGCAGGGCGTTCACGGTGACGACCTCCAAGCCTTGTATTGTTGCCAGGTCTAGGTTCCGTCCTAGGTTATGAATTAATTTAATAAAATGTATGTCCTTATCTGCTAGCAGAATTTTTACAATTATATTTTCTGTTATTTATAATGCAAAAATCAGTCTCAGTCCACGGCAGGAGTGGTGCGTGCTTCACCTGTCATTTGTCTCCTGTCTCCTGAGTAGTGTGTACTGTGTGGTAACTAGGTGTGCGTGTGACAGGGTGCTGTCGGAGGCGCGGTCGCTGCGCGCGCTGCCGTCACTGAACGGCACGCTGCGGCTGCGCACGCTGCGCGTGGACCGCGCGCGCCTCGCCCGCCTGCCGCCCGACCTGTGCGCGCACGCGCCGCAGCTGCGTTCGCTGTGAGTACCCGGCTACCCCGCCTCAGAGCCTGACTCTTCCTTCTAGCACCCTATTTACAGTAACCATAACCAACGAAAACATTTATTATGTACCACGTGTGTCATAGACGTAAGACCTTTTCGTGTCAACACTCATTGGGACACAAACAGAACTTTAATGTCTATTACTATAGAGCTTCTGTTCTTGGATCAGTTCTGGATCGATTAGAGAGACATCAATACAACCCTTATATATTACAACCCTTAACCCAAGTAAGCGTTGTATCAGGTGAGAAAATACTTAATATGCGAGCCGACTTACAGAGAGTCTTCCAATGAATCCGGGCTTACAAATCGAATATCGATTAGGATTGAGCTCGTCGAAATAGAAACTAGAACGTAGGCACACGCGGCAGTAGGACCAGAAGGAGCAGTCCGCAACTATGCGCAGCCAGACGCGACCCGTCTCATGTGCCGAACTGCCGACGCCGAGCCCGCCGAGCGCCGCGAGATCTGACGCTCCGCTGTCTGTCACTGTGCCGCTTGCGCACCGTCCCACGTCTACACGCGACTGATGTACGCACGACGGCTGATCAAGCTATACAAAACCAGTTTATGCGGATTTCTCATTGTACAGAAAATATATAGAAAGCGAGGCCACATTATACTGGAAATGTAAAGCTTGATGTGCCGACGTGTGTACCTAGTCATAAGTAATGAACGGTTCATTTCTAGAACTTGGCGTAGGTTTACCTTTTCTTGTTATGCTCCGCGCGAGGCTGTGGGCGCGGACGGATACGATCGCACGACGACGACCGCGGCCGCTTAAGGTAGAAGCGCCAGGGTAGCCCGGGAAATCACAATTTTCTTAGGTTTTTTTGCAATTTGCAGGTCGGTGTCCGGTTGTATGTTGATGAAAATAATATGATTCGAGTCCGTAAGGCCCCGGGCACGTAGTCAGCGGCGCGGCGGCGGCGCGGGGAGAATGCACGCTTTGCCCGCTGGCTTCGAGACCGGGTCCAGCGGTGCCGCGCGCCGCCGCGGCGCTGACTATGTGCCCGAATATATGTAATTACAGATTTATAATATAATCATTAATACAACGGACAACCCCCTAATAAGCTCATTGAAACATTGACCTGCAAATTGCAACAAAAGTTAATTTGAATTTGGCGGGCTACTCTGGCGCTTCCACCTCTATAAGAGCGCTGTTCCTAGTGCACAACTGTACTGACTGTACTACTGACCTCCTCCTACTAATATTATTTATAAATGCGTTAATTTGTGAGGATGGATGGATGGATTTTGTTACTCTTTCACGCAAAAACTACTGAACGGATTTGCATGAAATTACACAGATAGTTTATAAACTGGATTAACATAATTATAGGAAAAATAGTTTTTTCGCGGTAGTATGATCCCGTGGGACAATTTTTCGAAGTACACGCGGGCGAAGCCGCGGCCACAAGCTAGTTATTATACCTTTAAGTGAGTCTTTGTTTATCAGTAACCACACAATTATTTCTTGCTTATTCTGAATATTCATTCAAAAGCATTGTCCTGATTTTATTGAGCTAATTTCTCTCATCAAACAAAACAAAGGGAAAGCAAAAGATACTGGCTACATATTGTCAATAGGATAGCAAGCGCTTTGTAGTTACAAAATGTAAAGCCCTGCGCTGAGCGAAGACGCTATATTCACCATCTGTTTGCCTGTCGGAGGTCGGTACTCGGCACCCGCGATACGGTTATACTGTGATACTGACCCCATGACCCACTTCCGGAACATTGACGGTTATTAACATTGAGAGGTACAATCTGCTAATTGCCCATTTGAATGTTGATTGGCGAAGTTGTGTGTTAACGTATTCATGAGCAGTCCCCGCCGCCGCCGCTCCCGCTTGACTCGGCGCGCGTGCCACTCGATATCATGTACCTCCTCTGTGTGCAGGGACGTGAAGCTGAACGGGCTACAGCGCGTGCCCGAGCTGCACGACTGTGCCGAGCTGCGCGTGCTGTGAGTGTGCACTGGTCACGTGTATGTACGTCGAGTGTGTGGGTGCAGTGCGTGTGCTAATGAAAGTGTTCCGCAGAGACCTGTCGGGCAACGAGATTTCCCTGCTGGACGGCGGCTCGCTGCGCGGGTTGCGGCGCCTGCACGACCTGCTGCTGGCGCGCAACCGCGTGCGCCGCCTGCCCGCCGACTTGTTCGTGCACACTCCCGACCTGCAAGTGCTGTGAGTACGCCACCCTCTGCGTGGGCGCCCCACATCCACGGGCGAACGCTGCAACCTTCGCGGATTACTCGTAACGGCCGCCGCGCATGCCATCCGCAGATTACCTACACATTCTTTATGTTTAAGACCCTCCAAATGAGTTTATTTAAAAAAAAAACTTGTGTTATTTTCATTCAAGGAAAGGTAGATAAATGTCAATGCATTAAATCCCAGCACAAGTTCAGTTCAGATTGACATTGGCACATTACACATCAACAACGAAGGCCAGCCGGTGTAATGGAGACGTGTCTAATGTCTATTAGATCACATTTCTCGAGAGGAGCTCCCAACTCCAACCCAATTACTGCGGATCTAATTTGATTCGGCGTTGAGTCCAGATGCCCCGAGTGCTTTGTTTTGTGCCATCTGGGGATCAAAGTCAAGGCTCCAGAGTGGTTGCGAAACGAGACCGAAGTACACACAATAACATACCTAAATACGTCATATACAATCTATCCGGACAGCGGGTATTGATAAATTCTTAAACATTGCGTGTTAAGTTTCGTCGTAAACGTATCCGTGTATTGCGGCATCAGTAACTCGGCGTCAGGTAATGTGTAATAAGACGAACCCTGTTCTCAAGGCCGGATTACCGACATTTTTTCCGGATACAAGTCTTTTCTATACTCTAATATATTTTATGCGGTCGTGGAAGCTGTCGTGCGCCGCCACAATGTTTTTATGAGGAGATATAAAGAACGCTACAGCGAACAGCGCCTATCTGCATGTTACGATCAGGTGAGTCAGTCACAGTAGCCGGTAGCGTTACGTTGCGAGATCGTAAAAGGAAGTTGATCGGCGCTTTATGTGCCTTCGGTATCGCGTCGGCATCGGCCGCGTCGCGCCGGCCTGGCACCGGCCCGGCCCGTCACGCGGCGTGAAGCGCGTCAGCTATTTATGCAGGACCTCCGAGTGGTTTACTTACATATTTGCATGAATAAATCTGATGATAATCGAGGGGCAGGCTCACTTTATTGAATAATTCATTCATTTTCCCGCTCTTGATAAATGAAGTAAGCAATCCACTCGGCTTCATCGGTAGGTTCCTGACAACTTTTGTGTAAAAACGATTCAATAATCAAATCGTTTCCGTAAACAACGACTTCTGTACTCACCACGCGGAAAGGGTCCATCAACACCTGACGCTGATCGAAAATTTTGCACCAGAGATTTGCTATTACCTACTGATACTGACAAGTGATACCTGGGACTTACGAGTACGAGTAAGTTGTCACCTTGTGTCTCATCATCATCATCATTTCAGCCAAAAGACGTCCACTGCTGGACATAGGCCTCCCCCAAATGTCGCCACATTGACCGGTCCCATGCGACTCGCATCCAGCGGATCCCCGCAACCTTCACCAGGTCATCGGTCCACCCAGTGGGTGGCCTTCCAACGCAACGTCTTCCGGTTCGCGGTCGCCACTCCAGAACTTTATGGCCCCATCGGCCATCCGTTCTGCGAGCAATGTGCCCTGCCCACTGCCACTTAAGTTTGGCAATTCTTCGGGCTACGTCGGTAACCTTGGTTCTCTGGCGGATGTCCTCATTTCTGATTCGATCACGGAAGGAAACTCCGAGCTTAGCCCTCTCCATTGCCCTTTGGGTGTCTTTAAGCCTTCTGATGAGGCCCATTGTGAGCGACCACGTTTCGGTCCCGTATATAATCACTGGCAACACATACTGGTCATAGACTTTCGTCTTAAGACACTGCGGTAAGTTGGACGAGAAGATACCACGCAACTTCCCGAATGCTGCCCTGCCGAGTCCGATTCGACGATTGACCTCTTTCTCGAAGTTAGGCCTACCTAACAGGACCGTTTGTTCCAGGTAGACATAACCACCTTGTGTCACCTTGTGTCTATTGATACACAATTCGATCAGCGGCGGCGGCATGTTTATGGAAACGCTATCTCGAGATTTATCCAATATTCCAAACCAAGTGGAGTGGAATATTTGACCAGTTCTACTACAGCTAATAGAATCAACCCTTCACTCCCGGGAGTTGGGGTTTGGGAGTGCGCCCTCATGATGAGGCAGTAGTACTAAGGCGCGTTCTGTTGCAGGAACCTGGAGGACAACCTCATCGAGCACATCGACATGGAGACCTTCGTGCCCATCTCCAAGCTGGAAGACTTGTACGTACTCACACTTCCTGGTGCATTGTATCTAGCACAGCGCACAGCGCACTGTGCACAAGACTCGTCTGGAAAGTTGTACAATTTGCAACAGTTGCTGAGATCCAGAAATCCAGAGTACAATGTTGAGGACGTGGGCAAAACAGCTCTTTAGTAAACATACTACCTACAACAATGATTTTATCGAAATCATTCCCATGATGAATGTCCTCCGTGCAGAAACGTGGGTAACAACGTGTTCCCGTGGCTGCCGGGCGCCGGCCTGCAGCGCCTGCTGCACCTGAAGGCGCACAACAACCCCAACCTGCGCCACTTCCACCCGCCCGACATGCTACCCCGGATACAGGTACACCCTCACCACTCGCCCCCTGGCCCCTACACGCTCAGCAGCTGACCACTCACCCTCGTCCCGCAGCCACATCCAAAGAGCAATTAAGTAGACAGTGTAGGGTGACATTGAACATAAACTGTATCAGAAGCTTATCAACGACCTCAATCATTGGTGACTCAACTACACGAGATTAGAGTGTGTCGTCAGTCGTGTTGTGAAATGTGTACCTATAGCGTCCACTCGTTTTTTGATCTCGAGGACTCTCCGCAGGCGCGCCAGCATTACGCTTATCTTGCTGCAGTGCTGCGTGCTGCCCAAGTACAGAGAGAGAGTAGCGCACAACGCAAGTAGTAGTCGATCGATCACGATCGCGAACGGAACAGTACGGATTCAAGACACGTTCACAGCTCATTAACAGCAATTTTATTGTCTTCCTTTTGCAACATCATCCGGATGCGAGGGGTTGGCGAGTGCCAACTATATGTTGAGGAAGGTCTTGCGGTGTCATTGATACACTCACCCCCCGCCGCCCGCGCCTGCCCTCGCCTCCTCGCCGTCACATAGTATATCCTTGTTTACTGGTGTTGTCGTAACGTGTCGCGTTTCATTTGCGGTAACGTTATTGCCTGACAAACATCTGGTGGTGTGAACCAGTTCCCACGCATCCCATTCATTATCATTATGTTATCCGGATCGTTATCAGTTCCGATGACATTGACTGCTTCGATCGTATGAACAAAAAGTATGTTGTTATTTTGATCGTAACCACAAATAATTTTATTGAACTTTTTTATCCATTATCATTTTATTTAGCTATCCTACAATCAGTGATTTTTTCACTAGAAACTATCGTCCACTTGTTTACTCTATTAGTAAAAAAATGGATAACAGTACCCAGTTCACAAACCGGGCACCACAATATTACTCACATGAAAACTAAAAATGAATGGCTTCGAGAAAAGGATAGTACGGCCGTGCCTTTTTTTTGCTAGACTTGGCGGGGGCACTGCGGTGCCCCCAGATTTAAGATATACATACTACTCTGCCAAGAAAGTTCCAGGTAACGATCAATAATACCCAAAATGTCAGTTATTCATCAAAAGTTATTTTATCGCCTTCAAAGTATACTCCTTCAGAAACGATACACCTACGCCAACGAATAATCCAATCATCAAAACATTTTTTAAACGCTTTTTCTGGAATTGAGTTCAGCTCTCGCCGCGAATTCTCCTTTATGTCTTCTACCGAATGAAAACGGGTGCCACGAATTGGTAATTTGAGTTGAGGAAAAAGAAAGAAATCGGCTGGTTTAATATATGGTTTAAGGTGGTTGTTCGATGGTATTTGTTGAGTTTTTGGTCCAAAATTCGTTCACTATGATGACCTTGTGCGAAGGCGCTTTATCGTGGTACAAAATCCAAGAATTTCCTTGCCAATCTAATATTTTTTGACTGAATGTACCGAAACGAACCATCCTCTGACTTTCTTCATAACATGAATAATAACGGCACCTATGATTGATCATGAGAGTGTTTTGAAGGAATTAGATACTCGTAATAGTACATTATGGTACAAGTGAGTAATGTTGGTGATTACCGCTGAGGCGCCATTGAGACCCGAGCCGTTAGGTGAGGGTCTCAAGAGAGCCGAGGACGGTAATCATAAATACACACGTGTATCATACGACGTTTTTCAACACACTTGTGAAGAAAATAATACAAAAAAATCATTTTATTTAGTAGATAAAAAGTTTATTTAAAAAAACAATTAGTAAATGTGCAGTTAGTAAAATTATAAGTAACTGTTTTTGTTGGCCATGGTTCTCTACGTATTTTACAGTTATATTTGTTAGTTCTTGTATCCCAAATGCACCAGTTACACCAAATATTAAAGCAACCTGAAAAAAAGAAACAACAATTAAGTTCAACACACAACACAGGCTGAAGTCACATATATTTAAAATTAATTTAACTAACCTTAGTAGCCAGATATTGGTTTTCTGGAGAAAATAAAACCTTTGTTTCTTGCTTCTAAATCCATCGGATAGTCTCTTAGTGATAGTTTAGATAAGCTGACACATTAGAGTACCTATGTTTTTAAGGCCACTCCATTCTTTGTTTGGACTGTACTTTTTAACATTGAATATTACACCACAAAGAGATAGGTTTGCACTTAGAAGATAATTCTTTAAAATACGCCATGAACACATTTTCTGAAAAAGACTGCGTATTCTTGTTGTTTTGCCATTGTATGAAATTTTGGTACTCTAATGGATATTTGTCCTTGCAGTTTTCAGGTAGTAAACATTCCATAACGCTAAGGGCTTCACATCTTATATCGGGCGGAATACAACATAAATTATTTTCTTCATAACTATTACTTGTAGACATTTTAATTAATTAATAACTATAATTTCAACATTGAAAACGAATTGTGAAAAATATTTCGCAATGGCGGGAAAAATAAATCAGTTTTCCTATGCGCGCGCATCTAACAATGGCGATCGGCCATAGACTAAAGAATGAGATTTCTTTTTTTTTGTCTTTTCGCGGATAGCGTTTTATCCACGTACAAAATGGGGAATTCAAAGTTTTCTTTATTACAGCGAAAACAAATTTATATTTGAGTGAAAGTTTTATATATTAAAAATGTACAAGTTGGAATTATCTATCTATTATACGAAGTTGCATGAAATGAGCAAGCAATAGGTACATTAATTTATTTGCACTATTGAACACGATCTTTTTTTTATCGAAACTTTTTAAGAACAAAGCAACTCAACCAATTAAATAAAAAAAAAAACCCTATAACTCACTTGTGAATAATAGCAATGAAAAAGTCACTGTTTGATTATAGGTGTCATTATGTGCCTAATTGCGGTGAAATTAGAGCCATTTTATGAGCAAGTGTGTTGAAAAAGTTTTTTTTTATAACTATTTTTAATGTCTCTCAGCTTAGGCGTATTTCCAGACTACTGGAAAAAGCGAAAATTGTGCCGATTACTAAAAGTGATGAGAAAGACAATATTAGTTACTATAGACCCATCTCTATCTTATCAACTTTCGCTAAGGTTTTCGAGTCCCTTTTTGTCCCTATTCAAAGTCGCACTTTAAACTCTGAATGATTCCCAACATGGTTTCGTGGCTTCCAGGTCAACTAGCACTAACCTTGCGACCTTCTCAGAAATGTTGTAGGATGCCATCGACAAGCGCCGACGTACACTGACTTCAGTAAAGCTTTTGACTAAGTTTCCCACCATATACAGCTGTCAAAGCTTTCTGCGAACGGGATTACTGGCTAACTTCATATCTGGCTAAAATCCTATCTTGAAAATCAATTCTTCTATGTCAATGGATTCCAATCTGAAACCTATGGAACCACCTCAAGGATACCTCAAGGCTCGCATGTCGGTCCGATTCTCTTTAATGTGTTCGCTAATGATATTCCACATTGCCTTAAATCCTCAAAATGTTACATGTACGCAGAAGATCTAAAATTTTCAAAAATAGTTGAGTCCAGCGACAAGTTCAAAATTTAACTCAGATTATCGCCCACTCAGAGTTGTAGTGAAACGAGATTGTCAACATCGGTCCAAGTGTGTTGCAGATGTACATTGAACCATAATTATATGACAGGGGTCACTGAGTACAACGTTTTTTATTATGGCAGCAAAAAAAAATATCCCAGAGGAATTGACATTTTTGCTTGTGTATTTACATTTTAATCAGGCGACCCATAAAATAGCGGCTTGAGAGAGAGGTGATCGTATTGGGTTCTGGTATTAATTTTGGCCACTAGGGAAGACATTCAACGAATTTTTCATTGTGGCCATTAGGTAAGTTCAGCGTTTGGTCTTGGCAATGAACGTGTTAAAAATTAGTAAAAATGTTAAGTTTTTTTTGTAAGATTTTTTACTTTTAACGCCTACAGGAACCCTTACTATTCAATCTATACATCAACATAATGTTTTGAGAGCGACATTGAGTCCTACCGTAAAACGTGATTTTTCACCCCAAAAAAGAAATCGTTCCCAGCAATAATTTTTTCGTTAAGTTATTATAGTTTGATGTACAGAATGCTTGTTTGACGGCTTCGTGAAGGGTCTTGTTACACCCTGTATACTTTGCATGATGTATGCCTGCTGCTTATTTTGATTCTCAACAATCATACATTGGTTTCAATAATATTATACTCAGATATGTCAGGTCAGTATCGCAATTCACTTCACGCGACGTCGCGTGATTAAAATGTAAATAATACACATGTAAAAATGACAACTCCTCTGGGATATTTTTTCTTGCTACCGTAATATAAAATGATGTACTGGTTGAGACATTTCATTTAAGGTACAATTCATATTTGCAACACACTTGAACCAGCATCCCTTGTAAAACTGACATTCTCCTTTGACATGAAAATCCGTCGTAATATAATATAATAATTAATAAAACCATAAAACGAATTGACAAATCAACAACAGTTTCAGCATTCTCGAGTCTAAAAACTCAGAAGACGTACAAGTGCAATATACTAACATTAAACATGTCATCAAAACTGCTAGTCAGAACTCAAAGCGCATCAAGAGCAAACATGAAAAAGTCACCGATCATACAGTTCGCTTTATAGAGGAGAGACAGAATCTACCATACCAGTCTCTCGATCTGTACTCGAGCCGAACCGAAAGGTAAAGCGGAGCATTCGAAAAGATATCAGAAATTACAAAACTGGACTCGCACATTCCGCTTTAACTAATAACCGTTCCCTGAGGTCAGCCATGCGTGGTATGGATGCAGGCAGGTCTTATATAATGCACTTAAAAGACAGTAATGGTGTAAGACAGGGTGATAGGATAAAACAAATCGCTACATGTTTGCGATTGGGCGCTCCTTGTGGGGCTCCACATCGCTGTGAATGTGGTGAAGCAGTCGACTCAAACTCAAAAGCATTTATTTCAATTAGACCATTACAGGCACTTTTGAATGTCAGAAAAACAAAGAACGCTAAGCTACAGTCACAGACACAAGGCATAATAACTTGTGAAAGTACTGTAGTTGCCCATTGCAAAGCGTAGATCTCTATGGAGAAGAATGGGCAAGAAACTCCATGGACACTCTTTTCAATCAAATAATGGTTACAAAATCTTGGTTATATCATTCATGTTGATATTATACATAATATGTGAGAACGACGTAGAAGTACGTGCACGTTAAGAGCGTCCAGAGTAAAAGATTATATCAACAATTTAAAAAACAAAGTAAGTAGTTACAATATACCGTGGCAGCCTAGAGATATCCAGTCCCAACTGACAGCGCCCATCCACGAACATGACGCATTAATCAGCCCCATTCAGCTCAACCGTATGGAAGGGAGCTAAATGACCCGACACACCCGCCACCATCAGCGAGACATTTGAGTGAGCGTGACATTCTCTCAGCCACCAGGGTAAATTCAAGACAATGAAAGATAACTAAATGTAAATGGTAGCTTTAAAGTACAAAGTACTCACACATGTGCTATGCAATTATATATAATACTAAAATATTGAAGCTATACAATGCAAAGATATTATTACAATCTTCTGCAGCTTCCACAATAACTTCACGTAGTAATCAATTAGTTTGCTCCTATGGTTGTGGAGAGGACCAGCATTGAGCGAAGCTTTTTTATCATCAATGATGAACTCAATCACAGATGGAGAACACTGGAGTGGTTATTGGGAAGAAAATCTCGACTCTCCGTCAACAATAAAGTTTTGATCTACAAAGCAGTCATAAAACCAGTCTGGACTTACGGCATATAGCTGTGGGGGTCAGCAAAAACCTCTAACACTGAAATACTCCAACGATTTCAAAATGGCGTGCTTTAAGCCATAGTGATGGTATGTACTCGTATGCCCCATGGTATGTACACAAGAATGGAAGAAATTCACGAATATCTAAAAGTTCCTACCGTCAAAGAGGAATTTAGAATTATGACAAAAGCTTACAGAGAGAGGATGATAAATCACGAAAACAGACTTGCTCAGGCTCTAAGTGATGCCAACAAGACGTCTTAAAAGACTGCACACTTGGGATAATATACTCTAGTGAAACAATATCCAAAGGCAGCCTAACAATGGGAGATCAAAAACAACTGCTTATGGTTCCGATCGCATGTTTGCAAACAAATAGGAAAAAAAAACATCAATGTAATCCCCCAACTTATAATACTGCCTCGGACACCATGGCCTTTCTTGTAGTAAGAGTGCAGGTCGTATTGCACGGCACGCTAGCATTAATGATGTCTTAGAACCCACTGACTTGGCATGCGTCGATGGGAAGAGACCAGATGGTATGACCATAATGCCATGGAAGTTGGGTAGGCCTTTGGTGTGGGACGCAACTTGCGTCGACATCCTTGCCCCATCCCATCTTCTTAGCATAGTGGACTGCGCTTGGGCGGCTACTGCAGATGCTGAAAACCTCAAACGGCGCAAATACAATAATTTAATTGACAGTTATGAGTTTGAGCCGTTTGGGGTTGAAACACTAGGACCCTAGTATTTCGGGAAATCGCCAAGCGGTTGGTCGACTCTTCACGTGACCAGAGGGCGGGCCTATTTTTTGGCCAAAGAATCAGCATTGCCATCCATCGTGGCATTGCCAGCCTTCTGAGCACTTTTCCTATTGACAGCGATGTGGACGAATTTTTTGACGCCCTGTAACCCTTTTGTTACTTGTACATATTTTTATTACTATTATAGATTTGTAGTTTGTAAATAATGTCATATCAATAAATAAACACATCAAGAAGTCTAAATTATTGACATAGTGGTAATCCTTTTCGGTTTTTTCGTCATGGGTGTTATTTTCATAGTTTTCGGGGTCGCTGATAGCCAAAATGAAAATCCAAGATGACGCTGACGAAAATTTTCGGTTTTTTCGTGATGGTTAGCATTTTCATGGTTTTTAGGGTCACTGATACCGAAAATGGGGTCAAAATAAACATAAAAAAAAAAACTCAAGTCTCTTTTTTTCTTCGGCTTACCCTTACTAAATGTTCACCCTTCGCGACTGGTAGACGCTGGTGCTGTCGTACGCGTACCACTGCTGCGAGTTCATGCCGCTCATGGAGGAGGCGGAGGAGGAGCCGGCGGCCGAGTCGCCGTCCGACCTGGTGATCCTGCCGCCGCAGCACATCGACCCGGCCGCCTGGGCCAACACCACCGACATCTGGGCGCACTACTGTACGTATCCGCGACTCGACTGCGCTCATCACATCTCATCATCTGTCAGCTGTCAGCTGGTGTTATTACCGAGTCGTTCATGTCGGCAGTCAACGTGTCGGAGCTGAGCGGCGCGGGGGTGGGTGCGGGAGGTGCGGGCGGGCTGCAGGCCATGCTGGAGGGCTGGGCGGGCGCGGGCGCCGTGGAGCTGGGCGAGCGCGACCTGCGCCCCGACGCGCCGCGCAAGGTGCAGTGTCTTCCGCTGCCAGGTGACTCGCACGCTTACGAACCTACTTGACATTCCATGTATTTATTGTGCCGTGCCAAAATTGCCATAACGGAATATTTGTGTAGTCTTTTGGTAAGTGACGCCCCGCGGTTACTTGTCCAGGGCCGTTTCTGCCGTGCGTGGATCTGTTCGACTGGTGGACGCTGCGCTGCGGCGTGTGGGCCGTGTTCCTGCTGGCGCTGCTCGGCAACGGCACCGTAGTGTTCGTGCTCATCTTCAGCCGCAGCCGCATTGACGTCCCGCGCTTCCTCGTCACCAACCTCGCCGCCGCTGACTTCTTCATGGGCATTTACTTAGGTGACTATCTCTTTGCTCTGCTCTGCTTAACTCAGCATCCAAATTGAGTTCACAATGGACTGATGAGAGTTGATTCATTGGGACTATAACAATATCACTTTTACACTTGCTACAATAGGATTCAATATCTGGTGCCATTAATGATTTGCCATTAATTGCACCAGATATTGTATCCTATTGTTGTTGTCACAATCACAGGATGCCATTCCCAATACATGATGTGGTGTACAGGTTTCCTGGCAGTGGTAGACGCGGGCACGTTGGGCGAGTTCCGCGCGCACGCCATCGCGTGGCAGATGTCGGGTGGCTGCAAGCTGGCCGGATTCCTGGGCGTGTTGTCGTCCGAGCTGTCCGTGTTTACGCTGGCAGTCATCACGCTGGAGCGCAACTACGCCATCACGCACGCCATGCACCTCAACAAGCGCCTGTCGCTGCGGCACGCGGCCGTGGTGATGGCGGCGGGCTGGGCCTTCTCGCTAACGGCCGCCGCGCTGCCGCTGCTGGGCGTGTCCGACTACCGTAAGTTCGCCGTGTGCCTGCCCTTTGAGACATCCACACCGGTGGCGCTGGGTTACGTGGTAGCGCTGCTCGTCATCAACGGTGTGGCCTTCCTGGTGCTGCTGGGCTGCTACCTCAAGATGTACTGCGCCATTCGTGGCTCGCAGGCCTGGAATTCCAACGACTCGCGCATCGCCAAGCGCATGGCGCTGCTGGTGTTCACGGACTTCCTGTGCTGGTCGCCCATCGCCTTCTTCGCTCTCACGGCGGCCTTCGGCGCGCAGCTCGTGTCGTTGGAGGAGGCCAAGGTGTTCACGGTGTTCGTGCTGCCGCTCAACTCGTGCTGTAACCCCTTCCTCTACGCCATCCTCACCAAGCAGTTCAAAAAGGACTGCGCGCTCGTGTGCAAGGCCATCGAGGAGTCGCGAGTGACGCGCGGCATCGGGCGCTGCCGGCACTCGTCCAACTTCAGCAACCGACAGACGCCCGCCAACACCAACAGCCTGGCGGAGCGCTCCTCGCGCGGCCAGCACGGCGCCGCGTGCGCCTGCCGCCGCCTGCTGCCCGGCAGCGCCGCCGAGCGCGCCAGCGGGCCCCGCCCGGGCCGGCGCGAGCGGCTCCTGAGCTGGCTGCGCGCGTGCGGCCGCCGCGCCGCCCCCGCGCCCGCCCCGGCCCCGCGCGCGCCCGCCTCGGCGCCGGCGCGCGCGGGCTCCGTGTCCTCGTCCGTCGAGTTCTCGTCGTCGCGCTCGGACTCGTGGCGCACATACGGCCGGCCGCCGCCGCCGCCGCGCCGCGCCGCGTCATGGCTGGTGGCGCGCAAGACGTCACAGGACTCCAACCTGTCGTCGTCGCGCAACGACTCGTCGGGCTCGAACGCCACGGCGTCGACGGGCACGTGGCGCACGTCGCGCTCGGGCGGCAGCGCGGCGGGCGCGGTGGCGGGCCCGGCAGCGCGGCCGCGGCTCACGCGCCAGCCCGCCGTGGACGAGGCGCCCGGCTCCCCGGCGGCGCTGGCCCCGCTGGCCCCGCTGGCCCCGCTGACCCCGCGACAGCTGCACACGATCCCGTCGGCGGCGGAGACGGAGCTGCAGCCTGACGAAGACGCGCGCGCCGCCGCACAAGACTGACTCCGTACCGTCCACACACACACACACACACACACACACACACATACAGTATTAATTACAAAGTCTGCGTAGGTGTCGAGGCTGACAAATAAAGTATTATGACAAAATATTTATTTATTTAGGAAAATATTGAGATAAGATTATTTACGAGTCGATTATATTGCTACAATTATATTTACAGTTGATGAAGGTCTACCACCGTACTGTGTACGGCTAGCTAGGTAAGCAGAGAGTAGTGAAGACGAGTTGTACATAGAGACGTTGCCGCCCGCACTATACTAAGTATATGCCATGATAATAATATATTATGAATACACAGTATATCGAGTAAGTGAAGAAACTATATATACAGTTAAGTACGAGTCGTTATACAATAATTAGGTTTTGTATGTTGTTACGCGTTACCGTAGCGTTACATTAGAGAACTAGTGAGAGTCGACCAGTGCCAATTACTTAAGTACGCGTACGTTATCGTACACCTCTTGCTGAGCTACTTATAGCTAACGAGCAAAGTGCAACTTGTTACAAGTTACAAGTACTACATCTTGATTATTTGGAAATGAACCCATTTCACACTGAAGTCAGTTTCTGTACTCAAAAATACATAATGTAGTTAAACATCTGCGGAACATGGAAACATGGAATGGAGAAACGATTGTGTGATATATATGTACAATCGAGGACATTCCCGCCTGATCACCACTAACTCATTTTTGCTTGCATCACAACATGAAGCAATTTTTTTAAATGATCAGGCGGAGACCGCCGCGACTGTACATTACTTAATCGAGTTTAAGGTTATGAAAATGATTGTTAATGTAACTCCTAATATAAAATATGCACAAATGCAACTCGAACAGAGAAACTCGACCATTCGACATCGCACTATACACACATGTGTAGCGATAAGAATACTTGTTAAACTTTTGTAATAATATATATTGGTTAATATTGAATACATAGTGTTATCTCGTGTACATAGCTACATAGTGTGTCTATTTATTGATGTGTCTGACAGACGTGTGGTTGAGAGTGCTATTAATTTTATTGTACAATAATTATACGAGAACTGTCACATCACGTGTTTCATTTAACCTCCCTTAAACAGTATTATGGGTATGGGGTACACAAACGGATGTGCGATTGACGCTTGTGCGACAGTAGTTCGACACTAACCAAGTCCGACTAACGCTTATGCGCCACTGCTGTCTATACAGGGAGTAAAAGGACCCTTTACAAGCCGTCAACGAAGCATTCTGCACCTCAAACGAAATAACATTGTGCAACACTGGGTACACGTGGATACAGAGTGCATAGTTGACGGCTTGTAAAAGGGCTGTTTATTGAAACGACACTTTACTTGTGGAAGAACTATATTCAAAAAATAGTATTCGTAAATAGTTATGTGGGTAGAGAAAAGCTAACTATAGCTTGCTTTTTAATCGAGCAACGCCATCTATACGTGGAACTTAATTACACAAACATTCCTGCCGGCCAAGGACTGTGTAAGTCCTTCAGAAGAGGCTCAATTTGAAGTTAAGTTGTATACAAAATTAAACAATATGACTAAACTATAAAGGTAAAACACAACAAAGTATACAGTATGATTGACTTAAGGTAATGCACATAGTTTGGTGATTGGTCGCTTAGTGATATGATCTTTGATTTTTAAAGACACAACACGAGTCACCCCATCTTTACCTGGATGTTTTTCAATTATACGACCCAGCAGCCATTTACCTGGAGGCAATCGTTCGTCTTTGACCAACACAATGGTGCCTATCTCAATATCTGCCTGTTGTTTGTTCCATTTATATCTATGTTGCAAACTAGTCAAATACTCAGCTTGCCAACGTCGCCAGAGTGTTTGTAGCATACGCTGGACAAGTTGCCATCGATTAAGGTGAGTAGTGGGATTATTTCGCAGTCTTTCGTCAGGAACTACAACCGGGGTTTCCCCTATGAGGAAGTGACCAGGAGTTAATGGAGGTTCATCTAAGGACGAATCAATTAAAGTTAGTGGACGTGAATTTACGCATGCTTCTACCTGTGTGAGGAGAGTATAAAACTCATTGAAAGTGAGACAACTTTGACCAATAACACGTTTAAGGTGACCCTTTACAGATTTTATGCCGGCCTCCCATAATCCTCCGAAGTGTGGTGCTCCAGGAGGAATGAAATGCCAGGTAGTGTGATCATTAGCGAGTATTTCCGCTATCTCGTGAACCAAATCAACTTGAGCGTTTTTAAATTGGCGAGCCATTTCTCTTGAGGCACCTTGAAAGTTCGTTCCACAGTCACTATACATATCTTTACAGTGACCGCGACGCGCAAAGAAGCGCTTGAAAGCTGCCATAAAGGCTATAGTGCTCAAATCTTCGACCAACTCCAGGTGGATAGCCTTTGTGACTGTGCATACAAATAGGCTAATGTAAGCTTTACTGGTGCGAGTACATCTACCAGAATACAATTTCAACGAGAAGGGTCCCGCGAAGTCCACTCCACAGGATAGAAATGGACGTGCTGGTTTAACCCTATATGAAGGCAAATTTCCCATGAAAGGAGGACTTGGCGCGGCCCTTTGTTTAAAACACGGAATACATTTTCGGATAACACTCTTAACTATTCTCTTAGCACCAATAATACAATAATTCAAGTTTAATATATTAAGAGTTAATTGACATCCACCGTGCAACGTTCGGTGGTGAGCATCTGTGACAAGTAGTTTAGTGAAGTGGCATTGACTTGAGAGGATAACTGGTGACTTAAAATCTAATTTTCCTTGAAAGTTAGCGAGTCGACCACCAACTCTTAATATATTTTGATCATCAATATAAGGATTAAGGGAAAACAATTTACTGGATTTAGGAATAGTCTTACTAGCTAATAATAAATCAATTTCAGTTTGGAACGCACATTGTGACAAACCGATACATATATTGCGTGCGTTTAACAATTCGCTCGCATTTAAAAAACTTGTCCAGTTTGTAGCATTTTTAGAAGTATTTTCTTTACACCGTCGCACAAATCTAAAACAATAAGCTGTAACTCGTAACAATTTTGTTAGACTAGAATAGCGATTTAAATGCGAGTGAAAATCATCTACCTGATTGTTAACAGTAACATGTGTAGTAATTTTACACTTAGATTCTAAATCAGTGTCTGGTAACTCATCCTCTGAATACATAACTTCGGATGAGGTTCTTAAAAATTGCGGCCCTTCCCACCAGAGTGTTGACTCTGTCAGGTCGTTTGGGTTCATACCCCGCGAAGCTAAGTCCGCTGGGTTATCAGGCGAGCTAACATGATGCCATTGACTACTATTAGTGACGTTTAAAATCTCAGTGGCACGGTTTGCTACAAAAGTAGTCCACGAATTAGGATTTTTACGTAACCAAGCCAGCACTATAGTGGAGTCAGTCCACGCGTAAATATGACTTTGATCAATTGGTATACTAGTTTTAACATCAAATAACATTTTAGCCAAAAGTACTGCACCGCAGAGTTCTAAACGAGGCAGCGACACTTGTTTGACAGGAGCAACCTTTGATTTTGCAGCGATAAGACGCATTGTGATAGCGCTGTCGTCCAGAACTCTAAGGTAAACAACACACGCATAAGCAGCACAAGACGCATCACAAAACCCATGAATTTCCACATTCAATTTAGCAGGTAACAAACCAAGCCACCGAGGAAGCTGTATAGTATTCATGTGTTTTATGTTGTTGTGAATAGTACACCATTCAAGTCGTAAGTTATCAGGTAAAACATCGTCCCAGTCCAGGCCAGCCAACCACAGCTTTTGCATGAAGATTTTTAACACAATGACTACAGGTGCTAACCAACCTAGCGGGTCGAATGTTTTAGCGATAATGGACAACACTGTTCGTTTAGTGATAGTATCCACAAGCGGATCTATCAACATTTTTAATTCGGCATTATCATTGTGCGGATTCCAATTAATGCCCAAAGCTTTAATGGTGTCGTGCATTTTTATGTTGACTACAGTTTGGTTACATTTATCGGCATTTTCAATCTGTGCCAATACCTTTGGACTATTTGACGACCATTTGTGTAACAAAAATCCACCTCTTTGTAACAATTCAATTATTTGTTTTTGCAGACTAATTGTGTCATCTTCATTGGATGTCCCCGACATCAAGTCATCCATATAAAAATCTGTTTTCAGTAGCGGCGCTGCAATAGGAAACTCTTCCTTCTCATCATTGGACAGCTGGTGCAACGTTCTAATTGCAAGGTAAGGTGCACAAGATGTTCCATAAGTAACGGTAAGTAACCTGTATTCTCTAATTGCTTCATCCGAATTTTCTCGCCACACGATTCGTTGATAATCCGCATCATCAGGATGAATTAGTATCTGCCTATACATTTGTTGAATGTCCGCTACTAAACAAATTCTATGTGTTCTCCACCTTGTTATTAACTCCTTTATATCTTGTTGCAAGGGCGGACCAATCATCAGTTCATCATTCAAGGACGTTCCTGTTCCAGGTTTGGCGCTACCATCGAAGACTACGCGTAGCTTCGTGCTAGTGCTGGACTCCTTCAAGACGGCGTGATGAGGTAAGTAATATTTATTACTTGTGTTTCTTTCCCTTTCAGGTATAACTTCCATGTGTGCTTGTGATTCATACTGCCTCAAGAATTTGCAGTATTCTTCCTTAAATTCAGGTTTGTGGTTAAATCTCTTCTCCATTTGAGTTAAACGATTAATCGCTAAACCTTTTGTGTCACCTAGGTGAGTCGCGTTCTTGAAAGGCAAGCGGAGTATGTAACGGCCCTCAGCGTTCCGAGTGTGAGTTTGTCTATAATGCTCTTCGCACTGAGTTTCCAATTGTGTAAGTGGTTTTTTACTTTGTGTGTGTTCCTCCAGTTCCCAGAATCTCCTGAGCAACTGGTCAGTCTCTAATTTAGTATGTGAGACAACAACATGATATGAACTTTGTGAGGTATCGTTACAGGTTTGTCCTGAAATCAACCATCCAAGATGTGAATTAAGTGCAATCATTGCGTTGTGTCTATGTAAACCATCCAGCATTAATTGTGAGTGTACTTCTGCCCCCAACAAGATATCTATACTCCCTGGCTTGTGAAATTGTGGATCAGCAAGGTTGATGGCACTTAAAAGAGGCCAGGAATCCATTGATACTTCTTTTGCAGGCAACAATGAAGTCAAACGTGTGAGTACAAACGCTTGAGTAGTAATAGTGTGTGTAGAATCATAAATTGAATGGAATTTAAGGTTCACTTTCGACTTAGTCGTTATTACTTTGTCGTTTGAAATTCCAGTAATTTTACCATTCACCGCAATTCGGTCAAGATTTAGTAATTGTGCAGTTGTTTCAGTCACAAGTGATGCCTGAGAGCCTGGGTCAATTAAGGCTCTAAGTTGGTGAGTGGATCCATTTTTAGCAATAACAACAACACGAGCTGTTGCTAAAATAACTTGTTGTACATTATTTATTTCAGCTTTCATTGTGACAGCCTCGCGTGTTTCTGGCTCACTCTGTTCTGTAGCTGTGCTTGTCTTGGCTGGGTTTGTAAAATGCAAGAGTGTGTGATGACGTCGACCACATTTCCTACAGCTTGTGCTTTGCTTGCAGTGACTCACTGAATGACCCTGAACAAGACAGTTGAAGCAGATACGATTCTTCTTGACAAAATCATGGCGTTGTGAGACTTCCAAATTAGAAAACCCTTTGCAGTGGCAAATATAATGGGGTTGTGAACAAAAGGTGCAAGTGCTTTCAATTTCAGTGGCGAACGATTTCACAGGAACGTATTTTGCTTGGGTTGAGGTAGGTTTCGCTGAATCTTTCTTTGATGTATCCTTTCTAATACTGGTGATATTTTCCATAGCTCTGAATCGGCTTTCTAGTAGTGAGGCTAAAGTCTCAAAAGTTGGTATGTCTCGTGATGAACCAAGGGATTGTTCCCAAAGTTTGTGAGTTTCAATGTCTATTTTAGAGACAACAATGTGAACTACCATAGCCTCCCACGTGTTTATTTGAAGACTTTCTAGCGAATTCAAGCATTCGCGTGTGGTGTCTACAATACCTTTCAGACTTTGAGCGCATTCGTTGGTCATTTTGCGCTGAGAAAGAAGACGATTCAGGATGTTATTGACAATTATCCTCTTATTTTCATAACGATTCTCAAGTGTCTCCCAAGCCTTATCATAAGTAGCTTCGGTAAGTGTGAAGTGTTTTAATAGCTGCTCAGCCTCGCCCGTAATACTAGACTTCAAATAATGGTGTTTCTCAATTTTTGATAGGTTATTATCATTGTGAACAAGACATGTGAAGACGTCACGAAAGCTGTACCATTCAGTGTAGTTACCGGAAAACTTAGGTATGCTAATCGGTGGTAACTTAGTCTTGTTTTTTACCCTTTCAAATGTTTCATCATGGCATGTCATTGTGGCTGAAGTTGTAGCTTGCTGTGACTCCTGATGAGATAGCTCGATCAAGCATTCTTTAATTGCAGTTTTAAAGTCAAGATAAATTTCTTCGGTTTCATCAAAATTTGCAATAGGATCAAACTTTAATTTTTCGAGAACCTCAGTGGAAACATTCTTTAAAATCTCGTCGTGTTGTTTATTATACGTATTCCAATAATCTGTTAAGGTGTCTAATCTAGTTTCTAAGTAGCCTCTGGTATAACGAGATTTTGAGGTTTTTTTTGTGTTGCTATATAACTTCGCAATCCGCTCACTCAGCTGTTTTTGTGGCCCACACAATTGCGACATGTTTGTAACCAGAAAATGTTCGATGTTCGTAAAACAAAAATGTTCACAGGCTTACCCCACAGAGTCAACTTACTGTCACTTCACTTTATCACGCACTGAACTTTAAGCACTTTACTGTTTATCCGGCTCGAAGGACCAAATGTTTATTGAAACGACACTTTACTTGTGGAAGAACTATATTCAAAAAATAGTATTCGTAAATAGTTATGTGGGTAGAGAAAAGCTAACTATAGCTTGCTTTTTAATCGAGCAACGCCATCTATACGTGGAACTTAATTACACAAACAGGGCCTTCTACACCCTGTAAGCGTCGCCGGCGCAGGTCAAGTCCATCAGCTAAAATGGCCACTAATGCCGTTAGGTATAATAAATCGCACATCAAAGTAAGGCGCAAGAAACTTCTGTGCGCCGCACACTGGCGAAATATCACAAAAAGTTGGCAAAAAATCAAATTTACAAATTACACGTAATCTGGTTTCTATTGTTTAGGCGACATCCTCAGAACAATGGTCTAGTTACCTGTGCAAGCGCCATGCTCCCTCGGGTCCCCACTTACGAAGTATCCCAGTCCAAAATTTGACTTGTTAAGCAGCGGACTTGTTTTGTTTTATTAAAACTTAAAATTCAACTGATAATATTTATAAGTTATTCGGTGGTATTAAGTGTTTTAGTGATGGATTCTACTCCTGGCGGTAAGGAACTATTATTATAAATATTAAAAAGTTACTTTTGAAGTGAATTTCTATTTCATTTCGTCTTTCTTTTAAAAGTAGTCGCTATTTAAAGAGTAATCAAACTTCTCATAGAGTAAAAGTACTAAGTCCAGTGGAGTCAAGCCCTCAACTGTACCTTAAAATGAGCATTATACATCCTTCATTTAGAAACACCTAGAATGAGATGCTCGTTTTTGCGCATCTTGAACAAACTTTGTCAATATAAGTTCTAAGGGAGAATTTCATTAATTCATAATTTATTATTCTTTTTTCCAGGATCAAACTCTGAAGAGATTTATATTAGTAGAAGAACTCTTATTAAGTATTATAGGGAGTCTACTTCCAGAAAAGACTCAGAAAAAGTGCAATATTTGTACAAAAAAGCGGAAAATGCTTTAAATCAGACAAATATTTCAAGTGACACTAAAAGGCTTTTGCAAAAGCTAATAGGTCAATATAAATCAAAAGTTGAAAAATGTCAAAGACATTTTGAAAGATATGCCAATGCGCATAAAGAATGGTTTGTCCAATATGTTTGCTTTAACGTCTCGCAATCTCAGAAGAGAAAAAGTGCAGCAACAGACGAGTGACTGAAGAAAATTTTGAATATCGGCTTTCGTCACTACATGCCTGGATACGATTTGCAGAGTGCATCTTGCATTTAGGTTACAAATTGAAACTCGGAAAGTGGCAAGCAACTAGGTCTGCATGTAGACAAGCCGCGCCAAGGAGGAGGGACGTCAACAGATGGAAACACTGCTCGTATACTTTTTCAGCATGCAGACGAAACTGCACAGATAACAGGAGTTTCTTTAAATCTTATTAATAGATTCCGCACTATCCTGAAAATTATATCTAGTGGATACAAAATTAATTTTGTGAAATTTCATTTGTTTTGCCTACGGACTGCGTCAGCTTTTGTTTTTAATTACCCGTGGTTCAATATGCCAAATACGGTACATAAAATTTTAGTGCATGGGCCCGTCATTGTAGAAAATATTGGCATTGCTATAGGTCTTTTGAGTGAAGATGCTCAAGAAAGCAGAAATAAAGATATAAGAAAATATAGACAAAACTATTCTAGAAAATTCTCGAGAAAAGTCGCCATGGAAGACACATTTCTGAGGTTAATGGTGTCTTCAGACCCATACATTACAGGATTAAGGAAATTACCACAAAGAAAGCATGTAACTTTAAGTCCCACAGAAATATCTTTAATCCATAAAGATAAATAAATTACTTGATTTTATTTTTTATTGATTTTCATTTTATGTCAATTAATAACCCTAATAGTATTAGGGTTATTAATTGACTAATTAGTTTTAGTATTTTTAATATTATTTAGTAATAAAGTAATATAAATCAGTTCAAAAAACTGCAAAATATATTTTTGCCAACTTTTTGTGATATTTCGCCAGTGTGCGCCGTTTAGGTTATGTGTGTCGTCCTACTAGAGCAAATAAACTTTACAATGAGCATGTTGCTGGACCGACCGATGCTGTAGACTTGAGTACAGGAACGGAGCAGTCCATCACGGTTTATGCTAATCATAAAGAGTTTGTAATACCAGACGGCATTAAACTAGTATTGGTTACAAACGAGCAGCGCTGGTCAATCGGTATTATACAAGGCCGTAGGCAGCGGCAGGGTTTTGGGGGTTCAAACCTCCAACAACGTGTCGGACAGTAGAGAAACCAACCTATCCCAGGCGTAATGCTACAATATTCGAGCTCGCTCGCTAATACTTACTCAGTCCAATATAAGTTGACAGCTTTACTCCCATTCCCGTTTTGGAATGAATGAGCATAAAGGCGCATACCTACCGCGGCTCACGGAAAGGCAAGACCACGCACGCTACAGCTGAACATAGTTGTGGGTGTGTAGTGTTTACTGCAGTGGAAACGCAGACCTTCATTGAATGAATCCACGCAGCTAAAATGCACCGCATGCCCGTGCACAGCATGCGCTGCGGTGGGTTTGCGCCTTTAAAAACCTAACTGAGGCTAGGAGAGTTGTCAAAAGTTTCGAGCTCGTTTCGCTCGCTTTTGATTATCTTGTTTCTGGAAACTTTTTTGCATTTGTCGACAAAGTATCTGCGTAACTCCTATTTCTGTATGAATGATCGAGAACAAAATATAACCTATCCTAGTTGAAGTACAAACATTTTCGAGCTCGCTTGAACGTTCTTTGCGTTTACCAGTTTTTATTTTATAAATTAGCAAAATTTGTTCTACTTATTTAATGACGCTTCGCGTGACCAGAGGGCTGGCTCTTTCTTTGGCCAAAGAATTAGCATTGCCATTCAACGTGGTAATGCTGCCAGTCTTATGGGCACGTTTCCGAATGGCAGCGATGCGGAGGAGTACCTTCACGCCTAAGTGTCCTATTGCTGTCGTAGCCTTCCTTTTTTTTAGCATTATTTTTGTTTTATTTGTAGTCTGTATATATCATTTATATATAGAACTAAATAATATTTATTACTAAAACTATTTTAGCGTTCAGTAAATAAACAGTAGGTATTATGTAATTAATAGATAAAAGAAAACCCATAAAATTCGAGGGGGATGCTAAAGTTTTTGAGCTCGCTTTTGAACCCTACATTTTCTCGATTGGTAAGCTTTTGTGTAGGTACCCGGTAGGTATAAGTCAACAAAGTGAGTCGTTGTATAAATGGACAAACGAGAACCTAAAACGTATATCCTAGGTAAAGTACAATTTTGTTTAGCAGCTTTCTCTAACTATTCCCTTTCTTGTTTAGTCTATAATGCATTGCATGGTAACCTATCCGCTTTTATCGTTTAGAGTAACCCCTCCACCTCGAACCAATTCCTGGCTACGGCCCTGCTTATACCTAAATACAAAATGTTAGCGTGCTACATAACTACATTCCTATTCAATTAATGACAGGCATCTAAACATCTGATTAAGGCTGTTAATCAAATAATTTTAGAACTGTACATAACAAATACTTTGAAATTATACGATCGAAAAAAACAATAACAAAAGTTGTTTCTTGACGTGAGTACCGCCTGGCGGCCGAGTGGTCATGTCCCGTCGTCAGGCGCGGCACGGCGGCGCGGCGGTGTGTCGTGTGACTCGTGTGGCGGGTCCCAGCAGCGCGGCTGCGCGGGCGGCGCGCTCACGTGTCGGCGGCGTCGCGGTGTAGTGCGGCGGGCTCGCTGCCGGCGCGCGCCAGCGGGGCGTGCGGCGCGGGCGGGGAGGGCGGGGAGGGCGGCGCCGGCGGCGGCGACTCCAGCTCGCGCTCGCGCAGCAGGTCGCGGCGCGCGCGCCTGCGCCGGAACTCCGCGAACTGCCGCCCGAGCCGCTCCTCCAGCACGTCAGGGCGCCGCTTGCGCTCCTCGCACTGCACCTCCGTCTCCGAGCTCTCCTCGTCAACCTCCTGAAGACTTTCCATCATTAGCGGTTGAACACAAAAGACCAATGAAAGATTTACACGTACAAACTTATTAAAGTTTGCACCAGTGATTCGTGCAGTTACAATACTTAATAGTGTCTCTCGGCGAATGGATTTATTTTCTTGCTCTTTGGCGGAATTCCAGAGGGTGACACTTAATATGTTATCCACTGGGTAACTTATTTAGCAATTAATGACTACTTTTGTTAGTTTGGGTCTTACCTGTAAAAACAATTGTATGTGTTAATGAATAAAATAAATAAATAAAATAAATTTTCAAAGTCAGGTAAACAAGGAGCCGGAAAGATAGTTGCAGAAATGAGTCCTGTCTGATTTCAGTCTTTTTGTTACTACTGCATTGGATAATTACTACAGGTTCTAGGTGCTAAGCTTAGCTCAGCTTAGCTTCTTAGTGCTTGACAAAGTAGTGATGCACGTGTGATAAACGTCGCATGGTGTACCTATAAGTAGGAGGGGGCTCACCTTGATCTCGGCGAAGGTAACGGGCGTGGTGCGGTGGCGGCTGCGCGGCTCGGCGCGGCGTAGGCGGCGCCCGCGCGCCAGCGCCGACGCCGACGCCGGGTACACCGCGTCCATAGCGTCAGCACTCAACTGCAACACGGGAAGGGGATCGTGTATTTAGCACACCACTACATACATTCACACAACCGCTTAAGATGGTTATGATATCGATCCTCAATAGGTGTAAATTGTTTTGTGCATTTAATGTATATTTAGTAGGTACTAAGTAGAGCTACCAGGTACCGTTACTCGTTAGGCGCAAACGCAGCAACCTAATTTTGCATTGTAGGCGTTTTTATAATATTTGTACAAGCTTTTTGTTTATAAATTTTACTTTATTAATCTGATTACTGAGATGACGAGTAATAGAGAAGTATCATCATCTGCCTAGCCTTTTCACAACTATGTTGGGGTCGGCTTCCAGTCTAACCGGCAGCTGAATACCAGTATTTTACATGGAGCGACTGCCTATCTGACCTCCACAACCCAATAAGTACTGGGTAATACCGTAATACGATACCCCTTGGTAAGACTGGTTGTCAGACTTTTTTGGGCCACTGACTACCTAAAGACTGTCAAAGATCTTCAAATGACAGCCGGGACCAACGGCTTAGCGTGCTTTCCGAGGCACGGAGGAAACTCGGTATGTAATGGGTGGTCACCCATCCACAGACCAACCTAGGCAAGCACGGCTTAACCTAAAGATCGACCCGAGCGGCTGTTATTATTTAACCACGAGCTCCTCGAGTAATAGAGAAGTATGGTCCTCAATAATAAAGTCATGTACATGATTATGTCTGAGTATGAGTACAGATGGTAAATCTAAATAACTTTGCTTATGTATAACCAAAGTGCCCACGACAGATCTTTTAAATGTCTACCTTATCAACTGTCGATGATAGGTTCTGTGACTACGGGCTTTTAACGGGGAATTAGGGTTCGATTCCGGAGGAGGAGCGTGCGAAATGTTATTCATATCCAGCGAAGACAGCAGCCACGTAAATTACCAACTTCTGTAATGGAGAGGCAGTGCCGAGGAATAGCAATGCAAGACGCAATCGTCAAACCGTGAAACTTTATTTTTTCGAACCATAATTTTATTTCGTTACGGTGTGCAGAAACTCTTGAGTTGATCCTGTCAGTAGTCATATGCTTGTCTCAGAGCAAGGACGGGGGGGGGGGGCAGGGGGTGCAAGTAAAAACGAATTTGTAAGGGTTAAGTTTACTATCTACGGCTGCTGCTGAAGTCTTGTAAGAAAATAAAATGTAATAGACACCAAAAATACTAGCACCTCGAAGAGCTCGCGTGCTGTTTACCGTTTAGGAGCTCCTGCGTGAGCAAACGATTCTGGCTGCTCGATGTGGTCATGATAGAAATCACGTTTATCCATTAATTATTAACACGTCCACAAATTTTGGTATCCGTGCTACTGACCGTTGAGGAGTTCCCTCGTGCGAAAACAATCCTGGCCCATGGATAAGGCAACGACAGAAATTATGTTTATTTATCAAAATTGAACGCCTCTACAAATTTTGGTATCCATGCTATTGACCGTTGAGGAGTTCCCTCGTGAGAAGACAATCCTGGCTCATGGATAAGGCAACGACGGAAATTATGTTTATTCATCAAAATGAACGCGTCTACAAATTTTTGTAGCAGTGCTATTTTCTGTTGCGAGTTCCCTCGTGAGAAGACGATTCTGGCTGCAGGATAAGGTCATAGTAGAAATATCATTTATCCATTAAATATGAACGCGTGTACTAATTTTCAAGTCCGCGCTATTAACCGTTGAAGAGTTCTCTCGTGAGAAGACGATCTGGCTGCAGGATGAACTCAAATGTGGTCAAATTATTGTATTGTCATCGGTCCTTGATACAGAAGTTTTGTAGTGGTTGAAAATCTAGTTCAAGGAATCCGTCACGTAGATACATACCAAGTTAATAAAAGCTTGTTAAAAATAAGACTAAAAGTAAGTACTTACATTATACAGGGTGCAAACTTTCAGCAGAGTAGTAAGGACCTTTGCAACTACACGAAAATGGTCCTAGGAAACTATGAGAAATGTTGACGGGTGACGAATTAACACCGCCGCGGCGTGCCGAGTGATGCGACCTGCGCTCCTGTAGCAGGACAGGCCATGGCGCCTAGCTCGACAGCTTCACCGCAGCGACACCGACGCGGAGCAACACAAGGTAAGCGTAGACTCGTAACGTCCCGGTACGATGCGTCATCGTCATGCGTCGACAACGGTGGACGACGCGAGTACCTGAAGGCACAAACCTAACTCCAATGCAGCCACGATCGTCTCCTCACGAGGGAACTCCTAAACGGTTAAAAGCACGGCCATGAAACTTTCTATTCTAATTGTATATATTTCTTCAATTAGAATAGGAACACGTATGTTTCATGACCGCGTGATTCAAATTGCAGTTCAAAACGAATCAGCAAGAGACTTAGCAACAACGACACGTTATAGGTACTTATTAGAAAACTAAAAAGGATTAATTAATAAACGTGAAAAAAAAAACTTTTTCAAAACAAGCTTTTATAAAAATAGCATAAACTCAACTCAAACTCAAAAGCATTTATTTCAATTAGACCATTACAGGCACTTTTGAATGTCAGAATAACATCACGCCATCACATCCGGTATCGGGAACAGGGTCCAAGCTATCGGCGGTCAGGGCTCCAGAGAGAGGAACCTCCTAACAATACGAGCCGTGTCTAGGAGTACCGCTTTCTTAATCGAGCCCTTGATCCAGCTGCTTAACGAGAGCCTCCTCAGGTGTTGTTCGAGGCTCTTGGCAATTAAGCCATGGGCTGATACGACTACCGGCACAATGATTGCTGAGTCCTCATCCCACATGTCGACAACCTCGCGAGCTATTACTTTTTATTATTATTTTTGCATCCATGCTGCTGACCTCCACGATCAGTTCATTGATGCACATATCAAACAACACTGGGGATAACACTCCACCCTGTCTTACTCCACAATACTCGTCGACCTTCAAGTCCATATAAATCCGACGACGCCTGACTACTTTACCTGCTTGACCTGATCACTCTTATAACAAAACCACAGCATACCAATCAGCTGCCCAGGTCAATTAGTCTCCTCAAGCTCATCCCAAAGTTTGTCATAATTAGCAAGGTCAAAGTCTTTGGAGAGGTCTAGACAACCAGCATAAATCGGGTAATGTGTTTATCAGCCTATATACCTATGTAAGTTTGTTCTTTTGTGGCGCTTCCGAGACCAAACGCGTGGGCCGATTTGATCATTATTATGTCAATCGATTTGTCTCAATCTTGCGAGTGTCACTAAAGACATTACAGAAATCAAAATTCAATATGGCGAAATACAGACACCCTATTGTGAAGCTTCCAGATGCTTTTTGCGATGTTTTTTTTTTGTTTTCAGTCGGGTTTCTGGTTTTTACAATTACTTTTTTTTGGGGATAAATATAATGACCACCAAAATAAAACTTTGTGACCATAAGAAACACAAAGTACTCGTCAAGACGAATCAAAAGAGTCCAAACTAGATGGCGTTGCGTCGTTACATTACTAAGTTCCTATGGCCACCTTCCAGCTCCATCATCAGACCCTGGATACCATCTAGAGACAAAGTACTCGTCAAGACGAATCAAAGGAGTCCAAACTTGATGGAGTTGCGTCCTTTCATTACTAAGTTCTTATGGCCACCTTCCAGCTCCATCATCAGATCAGTTCCATGTTATCATACCTGATAAACCCCAAGATACTTTGGAAAGTTACTGTGCTCGATAGACACCCCATCCCAAACGATGTTAAGTCTGCGCCTAGCCTCTCTGTTTCGAATGTGGAAAATGCAAGACTGAGTTTTGCTCGGATTAGGTTTGGGTGAATTAGCGAGATAATATGTGGCTAATTCACCAAGAGCATCTGATATTGTAAAATCATTACTAAAGTCTGAGCTTCTTATTACAAGCTTTTATTTACTTTCACCTGTTGTCTGTCTGTAATCAAATCTTGCCAGTTAAAGACACACTTCCTGGTTTCCGATTAAGCTGAAATTTTGCACGCATATTATATTGCGCGATAATACTATTATATTGCGCGATAATACTAGGCGCATCGTTTGGGATGGGGTGTCTATCGAGCACAGTAACTTTCCAAAGTATCTTGGGGTTTATCTGGACAGATCATTGACCTTCAGCAAAAACTGCAATACCATCAGTTGAAGTCCATCATTATGAAGTCTGTCTCCCCAATCATTGGCGAGCGGTACACAGAAAGAATAAAGCTGTGGCGAGGCAGTGCATCCTTACCTAACTCATTCGTTCCACCTGCTGAAAATCTCCCACTTGGACATTAGTTGCCATGGCTGACCTGGAAGTCTTTAAACAGACTCCGGACCCAGGTTGGACGCAGCAAGGAAAACCTGCTCAGGTGGAAATTCATTGATGACTCTGCCCGGAGTGTAAATGTGGTGCTGTTCCACAAACGATGGGGCACTTAATATCGTGTCCTGCTTGTCCTGTCACTTGTTCACTACAGGAACTGGTGGATGCTACCGAAAGCGCCAAACTAGTAGCTCAGTTCTGGGCCGACACAATATAGATTGCCATCTACCCGCTAAGAAGAACAATATCATAGGGTCAAACTTTAGGGATTTATTTACTACTAGCTGATGCCCGCGGCTTCGCCTGCGTGGATGTCGGTTATCGCGACCAAAAGTAATCATGATAATCCCATTTCCTCAACTCATGGGAACCTAGTTTGCCCATTTTCAAAATATTAAAATGGATATAGTATATTATTGGTTTAAAGATTCTTTAATTATTCTAAAAGAACATACATTGTTCACTTGCAGAATAAATACATAACTAAGGTAAATTGTAGTCCAGTAGTTAACAGTTTTGTTAGCTTAATACAGGTGGGTACGATGTCGACATATTATAGTGAGTAACTTAATAGTTTTGTGTTGTTAGTGACGTGCTGCCTGAGTTTAGCTTTAAATAGGTTGAAAGAAGATGTGTTCCTGATATCTGCTGGTAGACTGTTGTAAAGTTGAACACCTTCGTATTTTATATTTTTCCTGCCATATTGCGTTCGCGGGGGGCGCGTCTGGATTTGGTTAGGGTTTCTTTGGCTGTATTTGGATGTTTTCGTGTTAAAGGACAACTGTGTGTGTATGGTTTTGTTAAGAATTTTTCGAATGAGAACGCAAGAATTGAATGTGTAAAGTTGATTAATGCTCATTAGTTTCGTGTTTTTGTATAGTTCGAATGTGGGTGTGTGATAATCGTAGTTGAATAGAAGTTTAATTATTTTATTTTGTGCTATTTGTAGATCTTAGAGATCCTTAAGAGATAGACATAAGCCATCGCGGATTTTTCTGTAGACCTACATAAGATATACAATTCTACCATTCATCATTTTATTATATCTTAAAGGGCAGCGTTTTCGTTGAAACCTCCACCAGACGGGTTATTTTTTTTCAACACCTCCAACATATATCATTATATTTTAGCCAATCTGTACAGAAACTTGACAAATTATACTAAAAAAATCCTTTAGTACCACTCTATCTATTTAAGAAAACAACATGAAAATCAGTGCAGTAATTTTTGAGTTTATCGCGAACAGACAGATAGACGCGGCGGAGACACGTCATCATCAGCCTATAATGTTCCCACTGCTGGGACACTCTATGAGAGGGATTGGGCTATAATCCACCACTCGGGCTCAGTGCGGATTGGTAGATGTCACATGACTTCGAATTTTTTCTTCAATGTTTATACGTTAACAGAGCGTGCTCATCAGGCTGAACAACTTTTGCTAAGACGTCATTCCTATTTATATTATAGTGTAACTGGGCTCTTGGAGCTCCACAACAGGTGTTCCACATCTTCAATTTTTATACGTCAACAGAGAGTGCTTATCAGTCTGAACAACTCTTGCTAAGACGTCATTCCTACATATGTTATAGTATGGCTGGGCTCTTGGAGTTCCACATCAGCTGTTCCAGATCTTCAAATTTATTCTCTTAGCAAAAAATGCTCATTACGTGGAACAATTTTTGCTATGGTACCATTTTTGTATCTCTTATAGTTTAGCTGGTCTGTTGCGGTTCTGCATCAGGTGTTCAAGTTTCCAAGATAAATTATAGCCTATGTTTTGCCCAGACTTAATACCTATACAACAAAAAAAAATCATTCAAATCCGTCGAGTAGTTCCGAAGATTAGCGTGTACAGACAAACAGACAAACAGACAGACTTTTTTTTTGGATTCGTGCTCTATTACTGTTTCTAAACCCCCCACAATTTTTTTTTTAATATATTCAATGTACAAACACAGTTTTTTTACAGTCTTATTATATGTATAGATTAGTATATATATATAACAACTTTTACTATGGGACGAACGCTGAAATCGCGAAAAAAAAGTCAGCTGTCCGTACATTTTATTGAGTTACGTGTGCATAAATGTAGGGAACAACTGATTTTTTTCGCGATTTCAGCGTTCGTCCCATAGTAAAAATTGTTGATAATGCCCACACGAAATTCTTGCAGTTAATTTTTTAACACCTTATACATAATATATTGATTTATCTGGAATAATTGACTTTTATAGGATAAGAATGATAAGATGTTACATACTATTTAAATGTCATTATATTTTTTTGGTGGTCATTTACTATTTTTGGAATCATAATTTTGATTTGGTTGTTTTATGTAGGATCTCAAGTTTAAAAAAATTTTTGCTTCGAATGTCACGCTAAAATGGGGATTAATTTTGGTGATCATTTACTATTTTTGCAATATAAAGTAGTAGTATATCTGGTGGTTCGTTAAGTAAAACATAAGCCCTTTTTTTCGACCGGTATAGTGCTATAGCGCTCTCTGTAGAAAGTCCAGCGCGAAAACCAAACTGAGCATCGTGTAGGTGGATAAACTCTGTTAACTGAGCCTCAAGCACACTGTTCAAAACCTTTGCAATGACGGTGGCTTGTGAGATCGGCCTGTACTTAAATTCGATTCCGAGCTATGTCCCGTCGTATGGGCGTAGCAATTATTTTTTATTGCTTACTAGTCTATACGTAGGAGTGCCCATGCACGGAATAAAAACCAGACGAAATTCTATCAATTTGTGGCCCATCATTTTGCAGATACTCAACGTTGAACCCTTGAACATGACTTATTTATTTATCACAAACACTACTAACATTACAGGTATTCCTAATGCGTTAGCGGTCCTTAATTAAACTACTACCACCCACTACTAACTACTAGCTACCACTCCTCACACCACCTATACTTCCCACTCATCATAATATATAAAATCATGTTTTGGACGGGTCAGCGACTCAGCGCCCAGACTCCACTCGGAAGCGCCTAAAGGGAGGTAAGCGTCAGAACCCCTAGACCAATAGAGATATTTGATGTTTCGAAAATACCGAAATGTACTTCCTTTTTGCTACTATTTGATACCTAACTTCAAATATTTACTACCTCGATGGTCAGCGAAAAGACGCGTAAAGAAAGTGGTCAGACGTTCTGACGTCTTTGAGACATCTTGACTATTTTTTCTCTTTGTAAATATTTACTACCTTCTTAGTAGCTCAACCTATATTTATTTTCAAATTTATTTGGCATACTAGAAAAATGTTACGCATGAAATATATTTTTTGATAATGGATATTTAATTTGCCACATATATATAGCAAATATTTTTAAGATATGTATTTGCATTGTGGATTAGAAATCATACACTCTAATATATAAAATAATTTTAATAACTAGAATTGTAGGTACATGATGTTATTGATGAATGATAAATAACTAATATTTCTTGGTGTACATTAAACAATGAGCAGTCATTTTTTTACAACTTATACTAACTCTACTATATATCGTCGCACATTGCCATTTCGACTCTCGTCGGCAATGCGATTTGTAATGTCCTACACCTTTGCAAGAATCTATGCTTTTTATACCATCGTCACAGTTAGAATGTCTACTATTTGACATATTGCTATCAATGTTAATCATTGTTTCAATTTGTAGACTCACTTAATATGTCTTTAAAAATAATTAATGTTATTAATGCTATGCAATGTAAATAGATAAATTGTCACTTTACTAATAGAAATATCATCATACATTAATTAATCATAATTAAACTTGACTTCATCCGATCCGATCTGCTGTAGTTAATAGGCTAAGCCATATTGTTACTAACACAATGGACCTCTTTGTTGTTCTGATAAATAAATAAATAATAATAAAAATAAATAATACTTCCGCAAAACTTGTTATCACTATAGTTATTTGGTATCTCATACTGCAACAAAGTTTTTCCCTTAACATAAATATTCAGATCTGACGATGTATACTTTTATTTCCAACAATATTTGTGGGTACCGTATTAATTATTATTTTAAAACTACCTATCCTCATATTGGTTAATAAAGTTCGTCACGTCGCAATGAGTAGGACATTACAAATCGCATTGACAAATTTGATGTGTGAGTCTATTTAGCGGGCCCCAACGAGATTTATCAATAGGTGATAGCTTGTCATAAAGAAATTATTTTGTACCCAAAGAAAATAAATAAGATATATTTTGTACCTCAATAGTTTTTGATTAAATGACGTTTCTATGAAGTGTCTAGCTATCGGGCCCCTTATGATTATTTTTTTTGTTATTTTACTTATAGACCGCCCAATAGTGCTTGGAGTTAGAAACTCTTATGTACCTTACAAATCCAAAATTTCGACTTTCTGAGATATATACTTTAGGAGTTATTCGTTATTTAGACAAACGTCCGGCCAGCGGGCCCCTTTTTAAATACTATTCTTTCGTATCATATAATACATAGCATTAGTAGCTTGATACTATTATGTACCTTACAGATCCGAAATTTTGACTATCTGTGAGCTATACTTCAGAAGATATTCGTAACTTAAACAAACGTCCAGCCAGCGGGCCCCTTTTTAAATACTATTCATTTATATCATACAATAGCATTAGGAGCTTGATACTATTATGAACCTTACAAATCCAAAATTTCGACTTTCTGTGAGCTATACTTTAGAAGATATTCGTTAATTAGCCAAACGTCCAACCCGTAGCACCATTTATGCTGAGATTTGATAATCTTTCTAGCACCATTAAATCTTTCTAGCACCTTCCGTCCCGTAGCACCATTTATACACATACTGTCACAATGCTTCATGAATGAATCCAGCTAAAGGTTTACCATATTCCTGGTGGTGTCCATGGTTTACCTTATACCCAGTTCTGAATATGAAAAAAAATAGTTGTACTTGTTGCATGTTATTTGATAATAGACATAATTATGAATGAGAGAAAATATTGTTACTATATTTTTTGGTGCTACGGAACCTTTTTTGGTGCTGCAAATCGGAAACTCGCACTAGGCCAGTTTTTTTGAATTTTAGAAATGATTCAATTATGCAAGTTATTAACTTTCATGAAAACTACACCACCTTTAAGTATGTGCTTTCATTTTCTTGCCATCCTTCATCAGGCGTCTTCATTACGTTGATATCTTGGTCAGCTGATTCGTAGGCTGTCTCGCTAAGTCGCAATGTGCCGAAGTCGCTGCTTTATATTTCGATCGATTTCGCAGTGTAAGTAAACCGTAAACCACGAAACGATTACAGTTTCATGTAGGTGTGATCGCAAGCGCATTTCATCGCCGCTTCACAGACATATGGTCGGATCTGATACACAACGTGTAATCATTAAAAATACCTCGCACACGGCAGAACCGCTCGCATTTTGCTTGGAACAGTTACACATTAACGTGGGTAATTACATTTTTCCGTGATCCGATAAGATTCACGTGACGTCTCGACCGCTGCTAATAACAGCCTCATTCTCATCCTCATACACTAGTTACAAATGCTCCTTTCACCAGATAGTGTAGTCCAGCGCGCAGCTCACATCAGCCGGTCGTTAATCGCACTTACCTACTAATAAACAACTTGGTTGCGACACATCGAGATTGATACTCAGCAGCGCGTCGGCTGTCGGTGGCGAGCGGGATCACTGCGTGTGGCTGCGATCACTGTGCTGCGTGCGCGCGCGCCACCGCCCGCCTCGCCTCTGCGCCGGGCACGAGATCAACGTGCTGTCCAGTACAGCTGCGCGCGGGCACTTGCGAGCCGCGACCTAATTCCTGAGCGCGACGGTGTTCGGCGACGCGACTCCGCCGCTGCACCCGGTCTGCTGCCTACTGCTACTAACCACTGCACTGCGGAAATTAACGTGAAATCAGCGGACTAATGTCCGGTATGCGTCTAAGGTTACCGATGCCGCGGTGAGAGCGAGTGTACGGCGCACCCGACGTACTGCCGAGTTCTGCGAGCGGCGGCTTGTTATTTTTTCCCGAGAAATCTGTATGTTTTGGTGAGTGACCGCGTTCCGGTGGCGAGGTGCCAGGCGCCCCCCGCACGGCCGCGGTCCGCTGCTCCTCGCGACGCGCCCGCCGCCGCCGCCACCGCACGCCGCGCGATAGTAAACAAACATCATGCACCACCAATCAATCGCTGATCACATGTTCAAAGTGACAACAACGGTAACCTTCACTTTGCCATCAATCAGTTACACAAGTTTATATCTTGCGGCTAAAGATGGGTGTAGAAACAAAACTTAAAATTTAGGCACATAAGATTGAACGATCGTGCCAAAAATCTGGAAACATGGTTGTCGTTGAATTTGATAGGAAGGTAGATGTCTAAGTTTACCAGCACCCCTCGATCACAATCTAAGGTTTCCATCCTTCCAGGGCTGCGGGCTGTTCGAAAGAGATACCGCGGCCCTGGAACACAAAGGGTAAGGAAGGAACATGGATGGGTTTTAGTCAGTACAAGTCTGACACTCACTCTCCACACTCCACACTTCTTTCCGCTCTGCCTTTGATGATTTACCACCCGTAAAAAAAAAAAAAAAAAACAAATGTGTGCGTGTAACCTTTACGCGCGATTGAAGTAAAACTTCTTTTTCTTTTAATTTACTTATTTTAAAAGTAATAAATAAACAAGTATATTTAGAGATTTTCAAAAAAATCTGAGTTACTCCCTAGTCGCGCCTAAAGAAGTTTTACTTCAAAAACTTTGACTTTGACTTTATTTGCCTGAAATATGGTTTTTTACAGATTTTATAACACAAACATAGTTCTTTCGCCTACTAAAAACGTAATGCAAATAATGCGAGGAAATGAATTAAAATTTTCAAAATCAATGATGCACACAAACAACAATATTTTTTCTCGCGTTGATGAGTTCATTTGTTTTTTTTTCAATAAACTGCTTTCTATTTGCAAGCCAATTCGATATTTAAATAAAACCTTTGATAAGTTGGCTCCTTGGTTGCCATGCTTTTGAGTATAAGATCATTCCATTTTTAAATATAGTAAGCGTTACTGCCGTCAGAAAAAAAATCTGAGTTACTCCCTAGTCGCGCCTAAAGAAGTTTTACTTCAAAAGGTTTCCATCCTTCCACTGAAAAAATAACTGTTTGGAAGGCTGTTAAGTTCCTAACACCAAACGATATTTTACAATGGTCCACTTTACTAATACTTTACTACTAATGTCCCACAGGCATGTTTTACTTTACCCAGATTTCCATGACACAGCTTAAAGTAAACTGTCTCCATGTCCTGTGGGTTTGCCGAGTCTTTTAGAAGTCTCTTCAACCAAAAATCTCTTTCAACGACAACAAATTGATATTTACCTCATGGGACTTTAAGAACCGACTACTGAGACTGCTACTGGCTTTAATTACAAAGCTTTTCTTTTTTTTTTACGGATGGGAAATCATCAAATGAATTCTCCCGCTCTGGGCAGAGCGGAAGGGAGTGTCAGACTTGTACTGACTAAAACCCATCCATGTTCCTTCCTTGCCCTTTGTGTTCCAGGGCCGCGTTATCTCTTTCAAACAGCCCGCAGCCCTTTAATTACAAAGCTCACTCATGCTTGTAAATAAAATTTTAGTTTTCCGTTGCCGGACCAATAAGTACGTAGGTACGCTCTGTTTGTCGCCAGAGTATATACTCTGTATAAAATGTATAAAAACTTATACGTAAAGCAAGGCGATAGCAATATTGCTATCGCCTTGCTTTACGTATAAGTTTTTAACTTCGATGTTCCATGCTATGTAGATAGTGGAGTACTTAATAGTTCCATAACGCCATGACGTGCTTGACACTGACAATGACGGTGATAGAAATTAGAAAGTGTCAACGTCAAGTAAAGTGCCTCACATTAGCCAATCTGTTTTGGTTTGTACCATTTTTTAGTAAATACAAAGAGAATAAACAAACAAGCCCTACAATGAGTTACATGCTGGGACATCTACACAACGGCTGGCAAGTAGATCAGGCGATATTATCGGAAGAAGACCGAGTTGTGGTGAGTTCTCAGACCAATACATTAATTTAGAATTATGGCATCAATATCTGTATTAATTCTTTGTTGTAATAGTACCATCGATTAACTCATTTAAGCTACAACAACCCAACATATGTAAACATTGTTAAACAAACAAAATTATAAATTCATTATCTGTGCCAGCTGTGCCAAAACCCCCGCATGTATTGTGATAGCTCCTGCTGCTAGTCACTGATTATTATTTTCATTAAGAAAGGAAAAAAAACAGTTGACAGTAGGGTCAATCTAACTTTGTCATGACAGGTAAAACCCCTATTTCATGTTGTGTCTGGACAGGTGATCAGATTCGGCCACGACTGGGACCCCACCTGCATGAAGATGGATGAGGTGTTGTACAGCATTGCAGAGAAAGTCAAGAACTTTGCAGTAATCTACCTAGTGGACATTACTGAGGTCCCAGATTTTAACAAAATGTAAGTTATTTATGTCACTTAGTGTCGTAACAGTTACAGTAACAGTGCTTGACTGCTCTCTCCGGGATCGGTCCCTCATGTCTGAGGATCATGGTCATCTTTTGCCTTCGATATTCCCAACCACAAGTAGTTTCTCCAAATTTTCATCGCCTCTGCGCATTGTGTGGGCGAGGTACGATAGAATATGTTGTCGGCATAAGGTGGACAAGTGAGTTTTTATTCTAAGCTGGGTCAGGATCGATGCATTAGTGCGTTTCGCCGTCCAAGGTATTCTCAGCATTCGCCTCCAACATATCTCGAATGCATCAATCCTTTGCCTTTCTAGGGCCAAGATTGTCCACGTTTCTACTCCATACAGAAAGATAGGGAAAACCAGAGCTTGTATCAATCTGATCTTAGTTTTGATACCAATTCCTCTTTTCTTCCAAATGTGGTTTTGTCAGGACATAGCATCTTTTGCCATCCCGATTCTCCTTTTTATCTTGGGGACACAGCTGCCGTCATGATTGATTTGGGAGCCCAAGTATATTAAGTGGTTGACGTTATTAATGCCAGGAATGTTGCAGCTGCCATTGTTAGCTTTCAGCCTCGATCAACTATCATCACTTTAGTTTTTGCTCTGTTCACTGATAGACCGATATTGCCACTTTCTGACTCAAGTCGTTGGAACAGCTCTTTCATATCTTCTATGGATATTGCCACAAGAATAGTATCGTTGGCATACCGGAGATTAGATAGTCTCTTTCCACCTATTGGGAAGCCCTTCTCCCAGTTTTCCATGGTCTTCCGAATAATGTACTCTCCATATGTTAAAAAGTGCAGGGGACAAGATGCAACCGTCTCACTCCTTTTTTAGTTTGGAACATATTGGAGCGTTCAGTGCCTATTCTGATGAACGAACAGTTTTTAGTGTACAGACTCTGGATCAAAGCAATGAGGTGATCAGGAGCTCCCATTTCGAGTAGCACATTCCACAGTTTGTCCCATTGTACGCAGTCAAAGGCCTTTGTGTAGTCGATAAAGCAAAGGATGACAGGACAGTTAAATTCCCTGGTCTTCTCGACGATTTGACGGACATTCAGTATTTGTTCCCGCGTTCCCCTGCCCTTTACGAAACCTGCCTGCTCTTCGGGTATCTGTCGGCTTAAAAAGTTGCTTAGACGTCGATTAATAATATGGAGAAGGATCTTGCTTGCATGAGATATTAACGCAATTGTCCTGTAATTTCCGCAATCTTTTGAGAAGCCTTTCTTATCCCATTCACTACCCAGTACTTCGCAAAAACTTCGTGAATTTCGTTCGCGTGCCCACAACCCGGATCCGAGTCATCGTTATTATGAACTATAGGTGACTTGTATTCATGCCCAGAACCCGACTAGCGAGTCCATAGCTACAGATACAGATTGTGCGAACGAACAAATTATTGTTCGACTCATACGCTGGGTTATGGGCACTGAATGGGTTATGCAATGGTATAATCACCGAGTCTGTCCAGTCCCTTGGCCATCTTCCAGTAGTCCAGATGGTATTGCAGATTTCGGTAACAGCCTTTGTGCCTTGCTAACCTAGGTTTTTTAATATTTCGGCTGTGATACCATCCTTACCTGGTGATTCATTGCACTTAAGAGCTTTGGTGGCCTGCTCAACTTCTGCCGTAAGGATGTCAGGTTCTTCTGTCGCCCATGTAATAACACCGTTAGTCGGCTCTCCGGTGTCATATAGTTCTGTATAGTAGTTCCTCCAGCGTTCTAGCATTTGAGACACATTAGTAAGTAGACGCCCGTCTTTATCTTCGATGGCACAGGTTCAGATACTTCTTTTACTTTTTGAAAAGGATACCTGGATTCGTTTTTCAGTGCGTGCTGTTCGAGTTCGAGACAGGTTTGGTTACTGTGGCTATCGTGATCTTTCCGACAGCGTAGTTGAACTTGGCGGCTTAGTTCTGTGTACCGCTGCTGATCTTCCGTTGAACGTATATCGTTCTTTTTTTTGTCCTGTTTGACTGCACACTTAATATTTTAATCAAATAAATGTTGAGACTCGTAGGCAACACTGGCACACAGCTATAGAATAGAATATAATTTTATTTTGCAATATATTTTATAACATTAACATATCCAGTCATTAGAAACCTGAATTGGTATATATGTGGCCATCTTCTACCTCCAATTTAAACATTGCAGTATCCCATGTTGTACACCTATGATAACGAATTTATAATTGGAACGCCACGGGCTCAGACCGCATCCGCCGAGGCTCGCAGCCATTCATTCGGACGACAGCTTTAATGTCACGTCAAAACTATAATATGTATTATTAAAATACTAAAGAAAATAATGTCCATCCCAACACATGTTCCAAAAGAACTAAAATACAGTCTGTGAAAGGTTTACAATTTCCAAAGTATTATTGGTTCCTTTTTACCTTATATTGTACCAAAGATGCTAGCCCAACAATCACATTCATGCAAATTGCATTTAAACCACTACACTATGAGTATGACCCCACATTTATTTTGAGATAGACACAGCTGCTTTACCTACAAGGGTGCAATTTTAACATAATTATATTTTTCTGCAGAACAGTTGCAAGATATGGTAACTGTAATGAGTGAAGCATTTAAGAGAAAAGGGATGAATGTAAATGTGAATAAGACGAAGGTTATGGTGTTTATGTGTGTAACAAAAGAGGATGTATCGGTGTGTGATATGAAAATAAATGATAAGAGTGTGGAGCAAGTGAATCATCATCATCATCATTTCAGCCGAAAGACGTCCACTGCTGGACATAGGCCTCCCCCAAGTGTCGCCACATTGACCGGTCCCGTGCGACTCGCATCCAGCGGATCCCCGCAACCTTCACCAGGTCATCGGTCCACCTAGTGGGAGGCCTTCCAACGCAACGTCTTCCGGTTCGCGGTCGCCACTCCAGAACTTTACGGCCCCATCGGCCATCCGTTCTGCGAGCAATGTGCCCTGCCCACTGCCACTTAAGTTTGGCAATTCTTCGGGCTACGTCGGTAACCTTGGTTCTCTTGCGGATGTCTTCATTTCTGATTCGATCGCGCAAGGAAACTCCGAGCATAGCCCTCTCCATTGCCCTTTGGGTGACTTTAAGCCTTCTGATGAGGCCCATTGTGAGCGACCACGTTTCGGTCCCGTATGTAATCACTGGCAACACACACTGGTCATAGACTTTCGTCTTGAGACACTGCGGTAAGTTGGACGAGAAGATACCACGCAACTGAGCAAGTGAATGAGTCTGTATATTTGGGCAGTATGTTTACAAGAGATGGAAAGATTGACACAGATGTGGCAAGGAGAGTAAATGCGGCAAATAAAGTGAATGGTGCTATACATGCGGTTGTGACCAACCAGTCGATGTCAAATAAGGCTCATCTGGCTGTTCACAATGGTGTGCTGGTGCCTACACTTATGTATGGAAGTGAATATTGGGTGTGGCAAACGAGGCATGAAAGTAGAATTAATGCTGTGGAAATGCGTTCCTTGCGAAGCATGTGTGGTGTAACTTTGAATGATAAAGTGAGGAATGAGGTTAGACGGAAACGATGCGGCGAAGAAGATGTATTGACAAAAATGAAAAGAGTATCCTTAGATGGTTTGGTCATGTGGAGAGGATGAGTGAAAGGCGACTAACAAAAGGTATTTACTAGGCAGATGTGAGTGGCAACGCCGGGAGGGGACGCCCTAGAAGAACTTACGCCGACCTCATTGGTGAGGTTCTTCAGAAAGGTCAGGTGCGGAGTACTTGCAACCGGCGTGCGTGTATGACCAGATGTATGAACGTGGACGAGGCCAAAGGGGTATGTAAGGATCGTAGCAGGTGGCGTTCTGTGGTTTCTGCCTACCCCCGTGGGAAAAGGGCGTGAGATTATGTATGTATGTATATTTTTCTATTTCTGTATGAATGGAACAAACAAAACCAATTCCATCACAGGCGGGGTTGTTCATTTTTTTGTTCTCTTTGATCACCTTGTATCAGTTGTATCCTTTATCCTCTTAATTATAAAGCTTTTCTGGAAGTCAGTAAATAACAAGATAGATACGTATCTATCTTGAGGTGAATGAAACCAGACGCTGTAATGTTTATTGCAGTTTTCATGTCACAAAAAAGTGCTGCATTAGCTTGTGTCCGTGTCGCATGGTGGTCCGAAATAAACAAGCTCTCGTGCTCGGCTCAGGTAGACTATCAGGCGCCACGTCAACGTCGCACCGTGGTTGCTGTACAATCGTACAGTTCACAACATTAGCAGGCCGAAACCGAAGAAAGAACGCACAAACCACACACATTATATTCTTGAAGTAAGATTAATTTCCGCCGCAGGTACGAGCTGTACGACCCGTGCACCGTGATGTTCTTCTTCCGCAACAAGCACATCATGATCGACCTGGGCACCGGCAACAACAACAAGATCAACTGGCCGCTGGAGGACAAGCAGGAAATGATCGACATCATCGAGACAGTGTACCGCGGCGCGCGCAAGGGCCGCGGTCTTGTCGTCTCGCCCAAGGACTACTCCACCAAGTACAGATACTAGCGTACGACTAGCTCTGTGCGAGAGGTTCTGGCGACCTGCAGCCGGGTAGCGGCACGATACACACCTGTCGTGTTTGGCCTAGGCCCTCCTAGGTTACAAGCTACAATAGTCCTGTACCTGAAGCGTAAATTCGTAATGTTTATCTCTACTATGAATAGGTGTCAGTACTCCAGCCCTCCCCCCTCGGTACGCCTGTGGAACCTACCTACAATATTATATTTTATAGCCCATCTCCTTGTTGTACAGTCAGCATCATACTACTTTTTAAATGACCATAGTTAAAACTTTATGAATGGCACTGCAAAAAGGAGGTAGCTTATTTAAAAACTATCAAGAATTTATCGAACTCGCTGACAGCGGGAAACGCCGTTTTTATCTGAAAAATAGACTAGCCAGCTGGTCACTGACACTAACAGATGCTGGCTGTGCTACTCAATATGTTATTATTAGAGTGGGTATTCATGTGTTTAGTGTAGTTATTAAGATACTTATTCATATGTTAGAGCATTGTTTTAAATGTTCAACATGACAAGTTCTGTCACAGCTGGCATCCTCTTTGCCTGAACCATTGAGATCAAAACTATTTTGTGAAGAACAGTTTGTCTGAAATTTTTAAATGAACAAAAGAACATTATCAGCTGGGAAACTTTGTTTCTATTTATTTTTGGATCTTGATTTGGTGTTGGTTTTTTTTTTTTTATTGATGTAAAACAGTTGCACAGTAAATAATAATATATTATGATCTTTTCGTATGCTTGCTCTGACCTTGTTCTCAAACAGAGGAGTAATTTTCTAATTATAAAATAATATTTTTAATGCCAAGCTCTTTTTTTTTACTTGTTTAAAGTATTAACCAAACATTCAGTAACATAATTAAGTCAATGTAGTTGTTCATATTAATTTATTACTAACTTCACCGGCGTGAATTCAGCGTGTTTACGGAATATCTCCATAAATGTCTGTGTTATTCTGATGTATAAGCGATATTACTGTAACAAAACCTAGTTTTTGCGTGAAAGAGTAACAAACATTTGTCTAAGTAAGATAGAAAAAGTAACATTCAGGGCAAGTTGACACCATACAAAATAAAGGATACTTACCTATTTTTTTTTTACAAGATTTCCCTTTTATATTTTCTTCCTAATCAGCCCTATTTATTGATACATTGCACGAACACGCTTCAGTTATTGTAATCAAGCTTATATTGCAGACATAAGGCACTTGACTTCGCTTTTGATTTGTGATTACTATAGCAATAACACCAGTAAGCGGCCGTGTAGATTTAGAAATGGTTCAGTACTGTAATTTGTAACCATTAAGTCTATGTCAGTTCAGACAGAACGGAAATATCTTCGCGCAATTTACTGGCTGCTTCAGACAGAATGGAAAAAGCCTTGCGCAGTACATTACCATTCTTTAAAGTAGAAAATTGTATGGAATATCGACCCCGACGTCAAGCGTCGTCTCGCGCATGCTCGCGACTCCTTTTTTTCGTTCTGTCTGAACCGACCTTAAGACGACTTTATAGTTGAGGTGACAGGTGTCTGGCAGAGCGAATGTTAAGTCGGATGTGCGGTGAGTGAAGAGAATGAGTACGACAGGAGTATATCGAGGAAGGTTGAAGGTGAAAGCATCTCATCGAAATAAAACCAGTTCGTCATCATCATTTGAGATAGTAAGTTTAATCTTCAGTCTGGAACAGACGATCGAGTAGGAAACACTGTAATACGTAAGTAGAGGCGGCCGGCGCGGGGCGTGACTAGAGCGCCTAGTCGTCGGGGTCCGCAGCGCCTACGTGTCGGGCTCGGCCGGCTCGGGCGCCTCGCTGCGCCAGTCCAGCGCGCCCGGCGCCCAGATGGACGCCAGCGAGCGGAACGGGTCGTAGGGCCGCACGGGCCGCGGCGGCGCCCCGAACCCGGGCGGCGGCCGCACCACGCCCACCTGCCCCGCGCCCCCGCCCCCGCCCGGGGCGGGCTCGGCGTAGCCGCCCCACAGCCACGCCGCCGCCGCCGGCCGCGGCTCCAGCGTGGAGCTCCACACGGAGTTCAGCGAGCGGAACGAGCCGCTGCCCACCGGGCCTACCGCGCTCACCGGGCCCACCGCGCCCACGGTGCCTACTGCTCCCACTGCTCCCACTGCTCCCACGGCGCTCGGCTCGTCTGCAACCGAGGGACACATTTTATTTTAGTTTAAAACTAAATCCACCTAGGATTTAGATAATTAGTGAAAGATGGCCAATAAAAATGTTCAATGACAATAGGAAGGTACTCGTAGCATCTAAAGGGCAGGAGTGTGACGATGAGCTACGGTGTGTCGTGCCACCGTGCCACCGTGCCACCGTGAGGCTCAGCTCGTGGCTAACTAATAACAGCCGCTCGGGTTGATTTTCAGGTTCAGCCGCGCTTCCTTAGGTTGCTCCGCAGATGGGTGAGCCATTACATACCGAGTTTCCTCCGCGCCTCGGAATGCACGTTAAGCCGTTGCTCCTAGAAAGGTAAAGTTTGACAACTAGTCTTACTAAGGGGTATCCTATTACCCAGTTCTAACTGGGTTGTCGAAGACGACGAAAATGGAGCGACTTCCTATCTAGTACTGGTATTCAGCTGTATCCTGTCTAACTGGACGTCGACCCCAAAATGGTTCGCAAAAAGCTAGGCTGATGATGAAGAGACAGTAGACAGTAGGGTGATCCTTATTTTTCGACTTTTGAATTATCCCCGGGGCACTTTGTCATTTGATTATATCAATGTAAATATGAAATAAGTTTTTTTTATTATTTATTTCTTTTTTAAGATTTAGGGGTCGCTACCAGCTGGCAAAGTTTTTACAAAAAGCGTATGTCAGCTTAAATGATAGTCTCACTAATGTTTCATTTAAGTGTTTATATCACTTTTTACGTGCAAGTGAAACTCGTATAGACAATCGCTCCTTATCTCCTCCTCCCCTCGACCCCTCGACCCCTCTTCTGTACCGACGCGTCAAGATTTAGCCCACCCCGCACTTTAGTTCTAATTGGTCATCAACGGTCCATTAGGACGGTAAACTTATAGAAGATATTACTGGACACGAAACTGTACATCGGCTGCCGATTTTGGTATCAGTACATGGAGTTGATCAACTTCTAGCAGTTCCAAAATTGGAACGTGGAACGAGCGAACCGTGTACGGTGGGCTGCAACAATTGGGTACCCCAGTTGGGAACGTTGGTGCATTCAAGAGGGGTACCAACATCGTGACGCTGACTGTACGTAAGCTGCTGTCTAAAAAACTATAAATTCATGGAATTTTAGCGATAAGGAGCCTTGTCATGTTTGAAAATTTAAGGACGAAAAGGCTGTGAGAGAAATATGAATTTTCACGGTGATGATTTAAAACGACTTACAATTATTGAAAAACCTTATAGCCTTTGAAAGCTTTAACAAAAAATTTGCTACTGTTGCGCTGAAAAAAAGTCAAAATCATTTGTGGTATTTGTCGGAAAAGCTAGTTTATTTTGCCTTTTTCGATGACGAACTTTCAGTTGAAAAATGGTAGAAGCACTGAAAATTGAAGGCACAGGAGATTGCTTGAAAATAATAAAATATAGAAAACTTCGTAAGTAGTAATTCCTTAAGATTCTTCCAGATCCTGGGTATCTCATCGAATTTTTTGAATAAAGACGTGGACACTTGGAACGAAGACACTGATTAACTAGCTGCCAAAAATATCGTTCATTAATCATTATATGCGAGTAGTGAATGACAGAACTGAGCGCTGAGCGCGGTGTTGCTCTAATGGAAGAATAATAAATGGATTACAACCAATTAAGACCAAAAGCAATATTTGCTTTTGTTGGTGAAAAAGAACCCTAATACTAACAAGTCAACCATTGTATCTTAAAAATAAATGATACAAATATCTTAATTCATAACAACAACAATATTTTTGTAATATTTTTTATGTCCTGGCTTTATGAATAAAAGAATCCAACAAATATAGATTTTGAGTTTTTATTTAAATTTCAAACCTTGGAAAAGTTTCATAAGGTATATAATCAAATTACGTGGTGCCCCGCGAAATAAAAGATTTTTTTTTTAGGAATATGGACCACCCACAGGCATGAGAATGTTTAAAAGTAAGCTAAAGTTAGTTTTTACACAATATTTGTTGTACAGTCGCCAGCACGTCAAGATAAACCCTATACATATCTATAACTACAACAGCTACTGCTGTGTTAGAAAGAAAGTACACTCGGCGTGATTGGTGGAATTTTCAACGTTTCCAAAATTACCCAATAGTTGCGTATACTAACACTTAGGAGCCAATAATCATGTCTTACTTGTAATAGGCCACACCTCCTTGCTCCCGCGCCCTTGGTTTGTTTATTCTTTAAGTCAGTCAATAAAAATTCTTGGAGTAGGCCGGTTCGCGCAGTGTTATGTTCGTAGTTTTGTTTGTTGACAATATTTTTAAAACTATAGATATTAGGGCGCCGATAATAATAATATTATAGAGAGGGACTCGACTGAGTGGATGTGGTGATAGAAATTTGTCGGCAGAAATAACGGTGAGTAATATTTTTTTATGATTATAATTTTTAATTCAATACAAAGACTAATATTGAAAAAATGTTGAAGCTTGTGAGTGTTTTCTTTAGATGGTTTTATGACTCTTGATGGCTAAATCCCTTACGTTCTTATTACCGTCTTTTCCCGATTTTTTATATGACGTAGGTATTATAACAATTTCTTCGTTATTTAGAGAATGAATCGAAAAATGATCTAAGATTTTCTAAGTATAATTATATTAATAATATTAGAAAAAAAACAACGTTATTCGACAATAAAGAAACTCAGAAATATCATGGAATATGCACGAAATACGAGAAACACCCATAAATGTCTTTGCCTCGCCATAACTACCTATTCGATAGGTATCTTTATTGTGTTCTTTCATAATGAGTTCCCGGTATTGTAAGTTCTTAAATCTGCGCGCTGTTCCAAGCGCCATTGTTTTTTTTAAGTCGGTACTGATTTTATTTTAAAGTCAATACCTACGCAATTACTCGACTCTTTGTGTCTGTTGATAAGGGATAATTGCAGGGATAAGGCCTTTTTAGTGCTGTTTGTGTGTAAATATATATTTTCATAATAATAAGCTAGCAATTATTGTAAGGAATCATATTATAAGTTGCCTATTAAGTAATTCTAATAATGTGCAAATAAACTATAGCTATTTGTTTTGTTCCAGAAAAAAATAGATGGGCGGCTCTATGCAAGAGACACGATGGCCGAATAACCTCTGCTGCATACAATGTGAGTCTATGTATACCTTTTTATCACACTTAACACCCTAACTTATCCATATTTTTTTATAGTCATAGGTAGTTTTACGCGCGCCCCGCCACGCGCCAGCTTATACTACTCAGTGAATGTTATTAGTATTATTACTATTAGATAAAGCTTCGTCTTTACCACCTACAATGACGGAAGTTTTCAATTCGACGGATTGTTTGTTTATACCTATTTTGAAGAATAATTTTTAACCATCCCATACTCATTTAGTTAAGTTGGCCGTACGATTTTTTTTTAATTGACGGCGCGGTTGGCGCAGTCGCTGAACGATCGACTGCTGCGCTGCGTGTCGCGGGTTCGATTCCCACACGGAACAACAGGTAGTTGTTTCTGGTGTTGGTCTAGCTGTTTGTGTATGTGAGTTTAAATGTTTGTAAACGCACCCACGATACAGGAGTAATTCTTAGTGTGGGGAAACAATTAAAAAAAAAAAAATGTCATAATAAAGAATCAAGAAGCAAGTATTGAATTTTACTTCTTTGTTTTAGATTTCAATGGACGCCGTTAGGCCTTGACGAACACCGAGCCGGCCCCGCGCCCCGCACCGCGCGCTAAAGCGGCGGACTCCGCGGCGGCTACCGCCCCGCGCCCGCTGACTTCGTGTTCGTAGTCAGGAGGCGCCGGAAGACATATTGACTGTATCTTTAGATGACGAACTTCGATGGCAATAGTAAATAATGCACTTCATTCACCCGGGGTTCCGTAGAAAGCTATCTTATTTGTTAATTCCATGGTCTATTTATGTGCCAAGTTTCACTAAAATCCGTTCAGCCATTAAGGCATGAAAAAGTAATAATTATCAATCCATTCTCACAAACTTTTAAATTAAATAGTAGCACAGTTTTATAAAAATTAAATATTTTTTTTTAAAATTAAATATTTTTTAATTAAAATATTTTATTTCATGTTTGTCATGAGGTATACTATTAAATAAAATATAAGTCACATCAAGTGGCTGATGGGCGAAACATGTTCCTTATCAACCCACCTTTTTATAGATTCTTTTTAACGATTCTTTGTGAATGTGTGAACAGTGTAGGCCTTGAAGAATGTGACACTTCCTGCATCGACTGTTGGTAAATAAGTTTTAATCTATACTGAAGGTTCCTCAAGAACTTCTTTTGAATACGTTGGAAGCGATTAACGTAAGGGTTTTCTTGTAGTTCTTTCATTCCTTGTAGTTTATTTGTTTTTTAAAGAAACGTTGCCCCACACTAGGAATGTCTCCTGTATCGCGGGTGCGTTCACAAACATTTATACTCACATACACAAACATCCAGACTCGGAAAAACTATCTGTAGGTCATACAAATATTTGTTCCGTGCGGGGATGGAACTCGCGACCCGCAGCGCAGCAGTCAATCGCTCAGTCACTGCGCCAACCGTGCTGTCGATGCACGCTGCTGTATTAGTTTATGACTCGAGGGTTATGGAAAAAAGAAAAGCAAATCTCACCCAAGAAGTCGCGTGCGGGGGTGAAGGCGGGGCGCTCGAGGGGCGGCGGCGGGCGCCACGAGAAGTCGGCGTCGTGACACGAGTGCGCGTGCGCCGCGTCGCCGTTGAAGTAGAACAGCGAGTGGTCGCCCGCCCCGCCCGCGCCGCCCGCCCGCGCCTCCGGCTCCGCGCGTCGCCGCACGTCCGAGCCGATGGGCGCCAGCGGGCCCCGCGCCACCACCGAGCTCCACGTGGCGCCCCAGCGCAGCCCCGGCGCGCGCTCGGCCGGGCGCGGCGGGGACGGCGGCGCGGGCGGCCGCTCGCGCACGCGCTTGGAGGGCTTGTCCTTGCGCACGTGGTGCTTGCCGGCCGCCGGGCGCGCGCGGGCGTCGCGCGGCTCGCCCGGCTCCACGCGCGTGCGCTCTCCGCGCCGGGGCGTGTCGCCCGGCGAGCGGCGCGCGCGCACCGGCCGCGGCGCCTCCGCAGCGGGGTGCGCCTGCGCGTCCGCCGGGGGGCTGCAGTCGTCCGCCGGGGCCGAGTGATCGCGGGCGGGCTGCGCGTCCGGCTCGTCGCCGTCGTCGTTTTCGTCACGGTCGTCGGCGGTGGGCGAGGAGGACGACGCGGACGCCGAGCCGGAGCCGGTGGACACGGCGTCGTCGTCGCCGCTCCCCTGCGGCCGATCTTCGGTCTCGGGGTCCGCTTCGTACCCGTCCGTGACGGCGGGCGGGTCGTCGCGCGGCGCGGGAACCTCGCTGTCCAGCAACGGCGCGCGGTCGCTCGGTGCGGGCTCGGGCTGGCGGTCGTCCCTGTCCGCGTCCTCGCTAGAGCGCGAGTCGTCGTCGTCGTTGCGGCCTAGCACTTCAGCTCGCCAGCGCTCGAAGGCGCGGCGCTCCGCTTGCGGGTCCAGCGGTGGCACCTCGCGGCGCGGCGTGCGGCGGCGGCGCGCGGGCGGGCGGCGTGGCGCCGGGGCGGGCGGCGCGGGCGGCGCGTGCTGTGCCAGCGCACGCAGGTCCAGCGGCTGGCGCGCGGCGGGAGGGGGGCGGGCGGCCCTGGCGCGGCGCAGCTCGCGCTCGGCGTCCAGCGCGGCGGCCGCCAGCACCAGCGCCAGCGCCGCCAGCGCCAGCAGCGAGGCGGCGGCGCGCGCGGCGGGCTCCCAGGGCGGGCGCGGCGCGGCGGCCTGGCAGCGCGGCAGCAGGCGCGCGGGCGCGGCGGCGTGCAGCAGGAAGGCGGCGCGCGCGGTGTCGGTGCGCGCGGACAGCTCGGCGGCCACGCGCGCCAGCGTGTAGTCGGCGGTGAAGGCCAGCGTGAGCGCGCGCGACTCGTTGGGCGCCAGCGCGAGCGGCGCGCAGGGCGTGAGGCGGAAGCCGCGCGCCTGGCAGGGCTGGCCGGCCACGCGCCACTCGCGCAGCAGCAGCGCCACCTGCCCCGTGTTGCGCGCCACCACCGTGCGCCGCACCGTGCCGCCGCACTCGCTCACCTGCACACCGACAGCTACAGTACTGCTGCGCGCGTCGCTACATACGCACTAGTGGTGTGCCGCTCACCTCGAACAGTAGCGGCGAGTCGGTGCCGGGTCGTCGGCCGCCCAGCTCGAAGCTCGGGTAAGCGCCGCGTCCGGATAGCAGCACGCCCTCGATTATAGTCAAGTTATTTCTGCATAAACAAATAAAATTCGTAAAATTTTGCAAATGAAGAAGATAACATGCTACACACGAGTAAACCTATACCTCCACCGCTGCGAGTTGAGCCGCCGCGGAACATTCTCGATGTCGACCCGAACCTGGCTCTAGTTTTTGCAGAATGGAATCTAAATGATAGCAATGTCATGGATTTGCTTACAGTACCGACTGATTCCAAAACTTACAATCAAACTCATCAGCAACCGTGGCGACAATGCACGTTTTCCATATCAAAATATTATGGGTGTAATGTTTTACTTTTGAAAAAATGCGCGTATAATGAACAGAAGTAAGTAACTCGCGTCACCTAAGGTAGAGGTAGGCGGCGAGATGCGCGGCGGCGTGCGGCGTGAAGCTGAGCGTGAGCTCCAGCTCGGCGTCGGGCGCCAGCAGCAGCAGCGGCAGCGCGTGGCGCGACGAGTTAGTGTCGCGCCACGCCGACACCGAGCCCCGCGTGGCGCGCCACTCCGCCAGCGAGAAGGCGCCGCGCGCCCAGGCGCAGCCCGCGCAGGCGCCGTCCTCGCCCGCCAGCCCCAGCGGCGCCGCCAGCACGGCCTGCAGCAGCAGCGCGTGCGACGCGGACGGGTTGCGCGCGCGCACCGCCAGCGCCGCCGCGCCCGCCACCGGCGCCAGCCCCGCGCCCGCGCGCGCCCCGGCCAGGCGCGGCCACCACGCCGCCACGGCGCCGCGCGCGCCCAGCTGCACGGCGTGCGACGTGTGCACGTGCAGCGACACGTTGCGCGGGCGCAGCGCGGCGTAGGCGGCGTAGCGCGCGCCCTGCAGCGCCGCGTCCGCGCGCAAGGACGCCTCCGTCGGCGAGTCCGCGCGCCGCACCCACGCCGCGCCCTCTGCGGGAGGATCGAAGGGTTAAGACCTTTGACTTTTTGTATATTTCTTTTTGGGGCTTTGGTGTTTGGATGGCGGATGTGGCCGAAAGATTCTGGAGTGGCGACCGGGAACCGGAAGACGTTGCGTTAGAAGACCCCCCACTAGGTGCGCAAGATGCCCTGGTGAGGGTTGCGGCGATCCGCTGGGTGCGAGTCACGCGGGAGCGGTCAATGTGGGGACACTTGGGGAGGTATATGTCCAACAACACGTATACCTACTACTGTTTAGGGTAGGTAGGGCAGATAGAGTAGGTAGGTGACGGGAGCGAAGCCGCGGGGGACAACTAGTACAAGATAAAAATCTGTCATTTGATATTTTAATACAAAAAAAAAATGTACTACAAATAATTACAACCGATTTAATGTTATTGTTCTGAATGTTATATGGCATTCTATTACTTCTGATTAGGACAGCATAGTGTACCATATAGTAGGAGAGTGTAGTAAAGGAAAAATACTGATTTATGTTGTTTATTAATTGCAAAACAGGGCACTATTATAGTCTTCTAATTAACATTTAATGTTACTATTTCATCTTCCAAACTCTGTGCCGGTAGACGCATATCCTCATGGTGTGTGAACAACACCCTATTGTCCGCTTGCCCATCGGACATGAGCAATAATAATGCGGAATAGCTTGTCCTCCACCAAGTGTTGGATCAGCTGCAATGTACACATAATACGTTTTTGACGCAATATGCCTAGATTGAATACGGCCTCGTATTACTAAGAGATCTCGCCCAGCCATCTCCTGAACTTCGTCCACAAGGATATCTCCGGCGAGTTCTATGGTGAATGCCCCACCTGGATGGACGTGTTCACCATAGTAACGGGCTTGCTTCAACTGATAGCTGCCTAAAACAAACAGCGTCAATTCTTCTTCTGTCAATCTAGGAAACTTATTAAGTTGGGGTGTGTTAGCTCCCAAAGGCTCGAAATGAGAGCTCATTTTCCTCCTGTTATAATTACTTGTGATGACAAGTTCTAAGTACTAAACGGTTTGTTATGATTATCCGTTCATTACTTATATTAACGAAATCGCCTGCGTCACCTGCGTGTACGTTGTTATCTATAATAACATGATAGCGATTCAGCAAAGCTGCCGCGACCCTAAAATAATCCATCATGTTACTTAATGCCCGGTTAGTATGGACAATTCTGAGTAAACAAAAGTCTTTATCCAAAGAAAAGGAGAAGAATACTTAAAACTGATAAATCTACGCAGACAGAGCCAAACTTCGTGCACTTAATAAAACCAGGAGAAAGTGAATATGATCTTACGGCTGGTGTTAACTTGCCTGATGCCAATTTTTTTAACCAAAGACCGAAAGACCCTCGTAATGAATATTTTGCTTCCCTAATAGCATTCGAAATGGAGACTGTTCGACCAGATATGCGATCGGATATTAAAATTATTAATCTAATATACCACGCCCGTGGAGATTCAACAGAACAAGTTCAAGAAGAAATCCGACCGTGTTCATCTCCGGAATATTGAAATAATAAATTATGGCTGATTAGATTATGAGTGAAAAATTGATTTCAAGTTAATTATAATTACCTATTATTAAAGATGGCTTGTCAACAACATATGAGTGTTTTATTTTGCATCAATCTATATACCTACGGCTCTACCTAAAGGTTTTAAACACGATGTCGCAAGCAAGAGCTAGTACTTATTTAATATCGATAACAATTATTCAGATTTCCCAACACTGTCCGAAATTATACCTAAACATGTCTGGCCCTGGGGGCACGAATACTGTAGCAAAATCTGGCAGGGAAAGGGACCATTTTTTTTTATTGGCGGCACTTTTAGAAAATGTTATCCTTTGCCCTCGGATAAGGGAGAGGAACAAACTCAAATTAATTAAAATCTAGGTTTAATAAGTTGGGCTCCGGGCTCCACTCAAAGCTGGTGAATTGGGGACATTTTCCTTTCTACCACAGATTTGTGTTACAAGAAGTACAAACCAACATTATTATGCATGGTTTTGTGGTAGTAAGGTTAGAATCGTTGTATCTTTTTATCGTGTTGAATCAGGACCTTGATTTTTATACATTTAATATGGACTATAGACCTCAGTATCTGGTATAAATTTCAACTTGCTAGGTCCACCCGTTTCTGAGAAAATCGGTGGTGGCACAGACAGACGGACGGACAAGAGAGTGATCTTATAAGGGTTCGTTTATTATCTTTAGAGGTGCGGAACTCTAAATATCAAACAAAGTAAGTCAATGCGTTCAAATGATATGACCGCTTACGTTGCATATTTAGCGATTTCTCTATAACCTATAGGGCACTTCCCGTTGTCCTAGAATCATGAAATTTGGCAAGAAGCAATCATAAATATTTCACAAATGGAATTAAAATCGAAGAGTAAAGTGCGAAATACGCGGCGAACTCGCGGGCGACGCGCTAGACATTCATAACCCAGCAGCGATATTTCCCTCGTAAACGGGTTACAGGGTACCCCGGTGGCGTACTCACCGGGCGTGGTGACGTCGAGCCCGGTGTAGCAGTCGGGCTCGCACAGCCGCTCGGGCGCGTACAGCACCGTGCCCACCGCGTGCCGCCCGGCCGTCAGCTCGGCCGGCACGAGCGGCGCCGAGTAGCGCAGCGCGCGCTCGCCCGGCGGCAGCGCCACGCGCAGCACGCGCATGCGCAGCGCCATGCTGCTCTCCAGCACCAGCGGCGCCGACGCCCAGGCGTAGGGCGCCGCGCGCGCCAGCTGCAGCGGCAGCGCCTGCACGCGGCCGGCGCGCGCGTCCAGCGACACGGCGCGGCGCGTGAGCGCGGGCGGCGCGTCGTTGTGTGCCGTGCGCGCCCACAGCGACACCTCCCCGCGCAGGGCGCCCTCGCGCGCCGGCGCCACCACCGTCAGCGCGGCGCCCACGGCCGCCCCGCCGGGGATGCAGCGGCAGGCGTGGCGCGGCGGCGGCGCCCGCAGGTGCGCGCACGGGCTCAGCGCCAGCGTGGCGCCGGCCAGCTCCAGCGTGTACTCGGCCACGCACAGCGCGGTGGGCGCCGGGTTGTGCACGCGCGCCGCCACGCGCCGCGTGCTGGACGTGCCCACCACGCCCAGGCGCAGCTCGCCGTCCGACGAGTTCGGCCAGTCCCACTCCTGCGGCGGACGAACCGGAGGTCAGACGCGCACTATACGTATGAGGCCCTGTGGCGCAAGTCGGGTATACTGACGACGTGCAGGCGGCCGGTGTACAGCAGCAGCGGCAGGCTGTAGTCCGTGAGGTTGGTGCGCAGCGTGAGCGCCGAGCTCAGCGTGGCGTCCGTGAGGCTGCGCAGGCGCACGCGCGCCGCCACCGCGCCGCCGTCCGCGCCCACCACCAGCGGCGCCAGCGACTCCACCTGCGACGGTAGCGGGTCAGCGGCTGCAGGCAGCGAGAGGGAGCGGGCGGCTCCGGACGGTGGCTCACCTCGAAGTACTTGTCGACGTCGGGCCCGAGGTCGACTCGCGCGATGTGCACGGGCACGGGGAACTCGTTGCGCACGCGCACCTCGCGCATGCGCAGCGAGTCGTCGCGGTTCGCCGTCACGAAGCTACGAGTACACACACATCCGCGTTATGAACTGCAGAACACACTTTTACAAAAAATATATAGATGGCACCGGGGCATTCTGATTATGCTATAATGTATCTAGTTGAACCTCTACTATCTCAATAAAAACCCCAGGATAGCGACCTAGAAGCAGTGCCAATTTTTCGACATGGGTGTAATCGACATGGTCTCGGACAGTCCTGATAGTGCTGGCCGGTCACTGGTCGCTGGTCGGGTAGCAGGTAGCAGGTAGTAGGACAGGTACTGACTGCAGCGCGGGCGGCGTGAGGCGCAGCGTGCCGGGCAGCAGGCGCAGGCTGTAGGGCAGCGCGGCGCGGCCCAGGCGCAGCCAGCCCGCGCACCACGCGCCGGCGCCGCGCCCCGAGGCCCCGCCCACGTAGCCCGCCCACAGCGCCGCGTCTGCACACACACGCACAAGCACAGTCATACCCGCACACCGATCCAGTGGGTTTCAGAAGAGTGAGCTCATATTTAAGGGTGTGCCACTGCGGTACAGACCATTAAACTGAACCGCTTTATTAATGCGGTCGGTCCCATTAATAAAGCGGTTCAGTACGCCTTTTTAAATGGGACCAACATCGTATTTTCGAAAAACATATCAGCTGTCCCATACATTTTGTTCATCAAAAAACAACTATCTAGTACAAATTAAAAAATATTAAAAAAAACAAACACGATAAGCGAACATTATGTGCCAATAAAGCTTTTGATCTTAATTCTCGACATGATAATGTCGCTCTGGGTCGCCGATGCTCAGGCAAGTAGTACTTACAGTCAAGCGTGAACTGCGCGGTGTGCGTGAGCTCCTGGTGCGGCTCGAGGTGCGCGCGCAGCAGCGTCACGTGCACGCCCTCCGACCTCACGCCTGCGCACGGGACACAGTTACACGAGGAGCCACAGCGGGGTAGGGTACACTCTTATCATACAGGCCCTAATTAAATTAGCTAGCGAAACTAGACACACCTGATGAATGACAATACATAAATATCTTTAATAATAAGACTAGCCGTTGCCTGCTTTAGTTACGCCTAATAACACTAGCTATCTACCAGTAAAGGTCCTGTCAAAATCAGTCCAGACGTTTCGGAGATAAGCCGGAACAAGAAAACAGACAAACATTAAAAAAAATGTGTTTATGTTATAAGTAGGTAGCGTAAAAAGCTGTTATTTCAAACAGACACCTCAATTTTATTTATTTTTATTGATAAAACAAAACATCTATGGATTATCTAAACATAAACTAAGAGTAAATGCACTATCAGTGGTTATTGACCCCAATAAATAAAATATAGAAATCATACGTTTTCTCATGTTCAGATACCGATACCTGTCAGGCCGAAGGCACCTAAGAAGCCGATTCCTGCCGGCTTCCCTTTGGAAACAAGGCACTCTACTTAGTGTCTAGTTATCCACTTTAGTCAAGTAGTATATTACATACATATCTGAACTGGGTATCACTTCACAGTACACTGTACAGCCATTCTATACATCATAGGATTGAAAACATTAAAAAATGCAAACATTTTTCATGTCAATAAATAAAGCAACATGTGGCGCCAATTAAGCCGGTGCTCGGGTGTCAGAAGTTAGAACTAAAGTCGTATGGACGCGGTCACGTGGCTTCGCGGCTGGCAGTACCGTTTTATAGCGAGCTCGGTAGGCCGAAGATTATCAAGTTACGACGGCCAGAAAAAGAAAGTATGTAGGGGAGAACGAGATAGAAAAAGTGATGGTCGATACCGTATTTGGTACCAACTAGATTTTTTTATTTGGTTGACTTATTTACACAAGATAAAATCACTTTAATTTGTTTATTATATTCCTCTGAATTTTATTCTTTACTTTTTTTTCGTATTTTTTTTTTGTCATGGGTGTCATTTTCATGATTTTTGGGGTCACTAATAAGGAAAATGAGGTCAAAATAAACATAGAAAAAACGATAAAAACTAATACAGTTCTCTTTTTTTTCGGCTTCTTCTCCTTACAAAGTTTTCACCCTTCGCCACTGATACCTATGGTCATATTATGGTGTCACTAACTAATTGTATTCGACCTCGACAAAGTCGTTTTTTGTTGTTTGTCGTCTGTTTGACTGCGGCGTTCTTAGCGCAACTAATTTTGGAGTAGTTGTCACCAACTCTTAGCGTGAATTTATTTCGGAAGGATTTGCGTAAATACACAAATGAACATTAGTCGAGTATCAGTCGGATCATAAAACAAGTGTAAATGTTGTTCACCGTTTCCATTGGCGGTGCCCTTGCCGCCGTCCCCGTTGTGCGTGGGCGGCGGGGGCGGCGGGGGCGGCGCGGGCGCAGGCGGCGCGGCGGCGCAGCGCGCGGCCCACACGCCGGCGTCCAGCGCCACGCCCGCCGCCGCACTGTTGCCCGCCAGCACGTCCAGCACGTCGGGCGGGTCGCGCGAGCCGCGCGTGCGCAGGCGCAGCTGCAGCGGGCTCACGTACTCGCCGGCGGCCACGCTGCGCGCCTCCACGCACACCACCAGCCCGCCTCCCGTTATGTTCGCTTTGATTCTGCGGAACGTCGCACGCGTGTCACTACAGCCGCGGCCGAACGATGCGGCGAAGCGGAGCCGCGTATACTATACCTGATGTAGGCGGTGAGCGGCGCGGACTGCGCGACCGCGGGGGCGGGCTGCGGGGCGGGCGGCTGGATGCGCAGGCGCACGAGCGGGCGCGTGGCGCGCGGCGGCACGCTCCACACGCCGCGCGGTGCCGACTCGCCGCCGCCCGGCAGCACCAGCCCCAGCCACGCGCCCGACGAGTACACCTCGCTCACCTGTAACCACGGACACCGTGTCACATCAATTTTAATCCAATTTCCGTAAGGTATACTTTTTACTACGGAGTACCGACCGATGATGTTTAACAAATGAGTACACAGATGAAGAAATACTTGTGAGATATATTTGGTAACATGAATGATTAGACAAATAAGCCACACTTAGTCTGTGCGGGGGAAACTTGGCCTGAGAGGCTGAGAGGAATACTTTAGAAAAAACGGAAAACATACAAAATAATAATAACTCGACAAAATGTGGGTGGGTTTGTTTTTGCGACGATGATCGATGATCCCATGGTAAAATTTTGAATAGAATGGGCTGTTAAGACGTTTTCAATAATATTACTTGTATAGTTTGGTCAGTGGGGTTGTGCATGGTGAGCAGCGGCTCCACGGTCGCGTTGAGCGGCACGCGCACTCCCACCAGCGGCCACACGCCCCACTCGCTGGCCACGCCCACCGCCGACACCTGCAACCACAATCACACAATGAGCCAGCTACACAGACAATCCCACTACTAAGTTCCGGACAACCCACCAGTGACCAGAGAAGGAACTCGATTTTCGAGCAGATTGACACTATGACCTATTTACCATTTCATACAACTGATAAAAAATACAGCTGAGAGATAAACTGTGACTTTCCAAGCATCCAGATAAGCATGTTGAGCATGCAGAAATGCTCCCAGCCATCAACTGCCATGATTTCCCTGGAAATTTGTTTACCGACTACGAAGCTAGATGAGCAGCTGTAGGTACAAACTTAGTCCGATGAGGGTATTCCGAGGAAGCATCTACTGCCCTGCTCCTTGTGCAACTGCGTCTGCATCTTGAGGGATCTGTGCGAAGCCACTGATAACGCCGTTGAAGTAGCAGAGTTCTGGTCGAAGCTCATCTAAAGGAATCATCGACACGACGAGGTTCTCTGTCATGGGGTAAGGGTGAGGATGTGGCGTGTGGGGTGTGGGGTGTGGGGTGTGGGTTGTGGGGTGTGCGGGGTACTCACGGGGTATTTGTGCACGCCGAGCGAGGTGTGTATGTAGAGGTGCGCGGAGACGGGCCCCTCACGCCGCCCCAGGTACACCACGCTGAACGAAGTGTTGGCTTGCGGCGGCAGCGTCTGCTCACACACACAGGTGACACGTGATATCAACACGCAGTGTCGCACACAACCAAAGTCGCAAGAAACACAGGGTGTAAACAGACTCTTCACTAAGCCGTCAACCAAGCACTATGTACATAGAACTAAGTAACTTTACGCAAAAATTAGTGCTGGGAAACGACTTTTTTTGGGCTGAAATATCACGTTTCACAGTAGGACTCAATGTAACGCACTCAAAACATTATGCTGATGGATGGATTGAATAGTAAGAGGGTCCTGGAGGTGTTTAAAGTAAAAATCTTACATGAAAAACATGTATTTAAAAAAAGTTGGAACTTTGACCCCCATTATCTCCGTAACTAGAAGGTTCCCAGGTATGGCCTAAAACAAAAAAATGATCACAATGATGGGGAGAACAAATGCCTTTCAGTTTCGTTAAGAGTCTGTTTACACCCTTTATACATTAGAACATTCATATTTTTTTATTTACAATTGGTAATCGCTTTACAGTGAGTTTTATGTAAATAGCAATAGGTTGAATGCATCAGCAGGATATTGACATCATACTATACCGGTCGATTTTTTTAACAGCATTTACAGTGATCCTATAAACCCTATTTTTAACTCGACAAGTATAATATATACATTTTATTGGGTTACATACTACCGCAATTTTTTAAAGTATAACCAACGTTTTCGGGTGCTGTTGAGGAAATTCATAAACCATTTCGTGATAATATTCCTGAAATACTGCCATGAGTCCTTAGCTCAGGAGACAATGGGAACGAACGCAATAACATTTAATACGCAACGACTGGTATTATGTGGTTTTTTCCTGCTGTTTAGATCCAATAAAATGTTATTACGATGGGTGTTACAGGGAAGTAGCATCACCAGCAGCAAACAAGCGTTTATAACATTAAATACGAGTGTAACGACACGCTGCACGCTGGTCGGCTGCTGCTGCTAGCACACGGCTGCGACGCGCTAAATATATCGAGCATGCGCATGCGCATGCCGTGCAGCCGCGCGGACTGTGCAGCGGCAATGCCGACGTGACAGACTACTGACCGGCTGAACACAGCGTGCTTTGTAACCAGCAGCCAGTGTTACATCATGCGACTCATCACACCTTGTAATTATTGCACATTGACAGTCTTTATTTCGTAGCAGTAAGGGCGGTTTTAGCAGTTCAAGTGTGATTGCTGCCGTGGGGTTGCCGTCTAGTGCAGTAGGCGGACGAGCCCGGCTGGATTAACTGCTGAATTCACTAGCTCATACATGTCTTGTTCACTAGCTGCGTAGTAAACATGACGACATTTGTTTTTATTGTACGTTACTGATAATATCTGTAAGCGAGGGAGGATAGGTGATCACGAAAAGATGTTACGTGTAACATTATTATGTGCAGTGAGTATGCGATAAGTTCCGGCGCGGCGAATAAAGTCAATTATTTTAATTTGTTAATGATTCTGGAGTAGCTATGTAGCGGCCTAGCGGGGCGGTCGTTCGCTGGACGTGTGAATGACGCCACCCCTCACGGAGAGGAGGCGACGTCCCCCCGACGAGCGTCGACACAGGCGCACGTGCCCCACTTCCACAAATACCCGGCCACTTGTAGTTCCGCGTCACGACACACTCACTAATAATAAAACTCTTTCATTCATACCTCGTATTTACGTTGTTTTCCGCGCAACATATCATTATCTCACCCTCGACAGTTTGTTGCGTATCCACAGAGAATTCTATCTAAGAAAGTAATTATAATGATATCGATAACCGTAGTGTGTATTTAGTGTGATACCCGTCGAGCATACAATTATAATGATATCGATAACCGTAGTGTGTATTTAGTGTGATACCCGTCGAGCATACAATTATAATGATATCGATAACCGTAGTGTGTATTTAGTGTGATACCCGTCGAGCATACAATTATAATGATATCGATAACCGTAGTGTGTATTTAGTGTGATACCCGTCGAGCATACAATTCCATGACGCGTCGAGTTCTCGTCATCAGTAGTGACTGCGAGCTTCCCATCACTGCCCACGCAAAATTACTTCATTTTACTTTTCTTATCATTTGTGATGCTGCGATCAAACAGCATCCGGACTCTCCGAAACTACACACAGATAGATCAAACAGTTGGCTTTTGAAGTCTTGAATGATGTGTTCGATTGAATAAAAACAGACAGACATTTGATTCAACCTTTTTTAAAAATAAAATATAAAATTATACTTAAACCTTCCTCGAGAACCACTCTATCCATTGGTGAAAACTGCATGAAAATGGGTGCAGTAGTTTTTGAGTTTATCGCGAACAGACAGACAGACGCGGCGGAGGACTAAGTTTCTTAAAATGTAGTTATTATATTTCATTTATTATTCAGATAACCAAAATCAATATTAACAATATTCTTAACCTATGTTAGTACTTAACTAAAAATAAAGACTCTACAGTGTTTCTATAACCATGAAATGTATTGTTAACGATGTAAAATAAATGCATAGCTAATATTTGTATAGGATATTTTTACAACTAAAAATAGAAAAGCTTCACAAGTCGGTAACAAAAAAAACAGAATCAAACAAACAAAAGTCACCGATTTCTGAAGCTAAAGTTATTTTTCAGTTTGTTGTGTTTTAGAAGTCGGATTTATTTTTTGCAAAAAGTTTTGTATGTTTGTTCCCCAGCAGACAGAATGTGGAGCGCCCGCTCAGGCTCTCACGGTGGCCGGGCACTTGGCTGTGGGCTGTGGCTCTCCAAATGCTCCATAGTTTTCCTTCAGTTGTTTGTGTGTAGGAAAAGTTTTAGTGGTTTCATGGTATTTACAAATTGCTTGTTTGTGTAACTAACGTAATATTTTAAACATGGACACGTCAGACATTGTCGGCGCGGTAAAGTCAACAACCGCCACTGATATGTTTCGATAGCTCAACGTTATAGTGCAGTTCACGTACAATAAATGTTCTATTATAAACATTACTTTAGAATTATAAAAAGTTTTAATGCTATGTGTAGTGCTAAACAGTTACACATCTGCGGCTGGGGTGCGCTGGTATCTAAAGCTCACACTGGTTGGTATGGGGTTTTGTTCAATAATAAAAAACACAGGTCGTGACCAAAATAGCGCCGTAATGAACTTATAAGATGTTTGTACGCACGACGGCCAATTAAGCTATACAAAACCAGTTTACGCGGATCTCTCATTGTATAGAAAATCTATACAAAGCGAGGCCAAGTTATACTGGAAATGTACAGCTTCATGTGCCGCCGTGTGTACATGCAACTATTCAAGTTGTCGGAGACGATGCTTTGGGTAGAACAAGTAAAATGCAATATACTTACTTCGTTTTGTTCTACTTCAAAACTCATAAGACTCATTGTAACACACAGATAGTCATCAAGATATAAATAAACCCAATTCCAACAAGGTACTCATGCTACCTTAGAGTTGACAATGTTTGTACTGTCATGTCAAACGATAATTCATACTAATAATATAAATAAGTAGTGAGGCCGCACTAAAGTAATTGATTGTGACGCTTGGGTGACTGGCGAGGTAGCGATAGTATACAATATAGTACCGAACTTTCTGTTAGGGAACCACCTCCATAACAACAGCGGCAGCGTAGAGCACTGAGCACTGAGCCGCGTAGCCGTACGTCAACACTGTGGAGGCGCCTGTGGTGAGCCTACGGTTGTTACAGCATGCAGCGCGAGGGTCATGCCGCCGGGTACATTGGAGATTGCCTCGTGGGTTAGTGGGCGCAAGTCCGTGCTGCATTGCTGAGCATGAGGTCTCGGGTTCAATTCTCAAGGGATATCTCAGGAATTTATCATGAATCGTAACAATAATCCTGGATAGCCCGAAGCTTGCGTGTCTCAAATCTAGTCGAACTTTAGAATGCATCTGTAATTGGGTTGCGGACGCCATAGAGAGAGAGAAAGAAGCCACATCAGTCGCATTCTGTTGATGACGGAGATGGTTGATGACTAAAGGGACGTTAGCAGAAAGTCTAGCTCTTAATCTCATAATCGACTGTAATCTGTAATACAGAAATAAAACGAACCAAATATATGAATAATATGATCGTGTATGCTCAATAGTTCAGTACCTCTACCATGAGATGTCATCGAAAACTTACTCGCTAGCGTTGAACTCGCTAGCGTGCTAACGTGGATCAAATAGATTTCGATAATGCTTGCACCATGAGATTTACGGAGTCTTACGCAGGCGATAAGGTAAGCTCGATAGATCGTGTCGTCTAGCTAACTTCACTCTACTCATTAAAATACTTTCGTCTATGCTTCACTACTGATGTTTTGCTTCTTTCTTTCCTATTAATAAGAATAGAGAACGGCTCTTATGCTCATAATGTACTGTTATCGCTATGCTAAAAATGTTAAGACAGTCAATATCACAAATAAACCGACGAATTAGAAAAGTTGACGGTTAGTGGACTACTGAAGGTATTTAGTGGTTTTTGAATTTTTATTCCTTATAACATGTCACTGTCGTCGTCTAGTTTGAATTTATAATTTTGTTTGTTGACGTTGTGTCACAGAGCTACGTTGTGGTTTAAAAGTTTACTTTACAATTAGATTCAAAGTATTCAAACAGATTATTTTATACAATGAGGACCAATGTCTCACAGTTTTAATTGTTGGTGGATTTCATGGAAAGGTATGTTTCAACTTTCTATTCAATTTACTGTATGTATTGATATATAAAATAAATAAATTAATAATTTACGTTTTTATTAAATTAATTTGAAAGTTTGTGAGGATGGATTTTTGTTATTCTTTGACGCATTAAGATGACTTACATTAATTTACTTTCTATTAAATTATTTAAAACGTAGAGTTACAAAATTCCCAAATAGTTGCCTCTCAACTCAGGTAGATATGCCAAGTCCACTTGAAACCTTGAAAGTGTATTAGGTCAGCTTATCAGCTAAGTTCAAGTGTCCAAAATAAAGACGTGAGGAATGCAACAAATAAGTAAACAAAAAAATATAGTTATGAATTTGATTTGACTAAATTTATATGATTCTTTAGAGAGTCTGTAAAGCTTAATAAACTTTCTTTCACTTATATTTTTCAATTGGTATCCAACATGAATTCTCATTTTGGCTTGAAATTCACGTTGTTCACGTCGTTGGTCTTCAATTTCACATATTCTACGCTAAATAAACTTTTGCAGACATTATTTTCACTGTAATAGACTCAAAAACGTATTATAATTTTAATGTAAACATATGTTTCACTCGTCAAAATGCTAGTGAGCTACGTAACCACTATCGTAAGCGCATTATTCGATAGCTTCAGTGAAATTAGTGACTCATGGTACCGTTGTATATGGTGACAGCTGGAAAACGTTAGTGACTATCGAATAGAATACGTTAGGTTTTTAACCTATCGTAATCTATAGTGCTAATGGTACGAATTTTAATTCTTTCTGTGACCGCTAGGGGCGCTGTACAATATTTCATACAAATAATTTACGGAGACGCTAGCGAGTTTTGGCTGTGTAAACTCATGGTAGAGGTACAGTACATACGGGTGACCTTCCACCCTACATGGCGACAGCGGGCACGATGTGTAAGATAAGCGACCACAACGACGCTATGTCAGGACGCCGCCGCCGCGACACCGCGAGCTCTCGCTATACAAGTACTTACTACCGAGTGCCTACTGTGTATTTGTACGCACACGTGTTCCGATATGTTTATTGTTAAGCTACTGCTAGTTCTTGTCTGAAACTACTTAGGTATATGAAGTCATATGAAAACTTGTGATTGTAATTTTCCTTTAATGTTGGATGCCTAATTAATATCTCTGATAGAGAGATGTCAAGACTCATCTTCTCAGCATAACTAGGTCATATTTGTGTAGGTCAGAAGATGTCAGGTTGTTCTAAAATTACAGCAAATCTTCATAATTTAGTATTTAGTTTACAAGCATTACTGAAACCTGTCAACAGCGAAGCAAAATTAGCTTCTGAAAGTCATCAGTACATCGCACTAGGTGTGTTTCAGTAAAATGTCACACATGTCATAACAGCAGGCGGAGCGGTTGATATTGCACCATGTTTATGTAAATATGTACACATTGTCCATAAGTAGGTACGTGGTGTGCGGTAAGATAAACAACTTGTTGACGCGGCCGGCGCGGGTCACCCGGGTGGCAGTGTGGACTGTGGCGGGCTCGGGAGCGCGACGCGCGAGCGGGTGCACTCGTTACATGATGGATGTGCAGGCACTAGTGGGGCTCGTTGAGGACGACGCGGCGACGTCAGCTACTGCTGCTGATGGACGCATAGCCAGCGATAGCTCAGCACGGACACCGGCTTAAATGCGCCGAGTGCTTTTAGCGCTCTGTACATGAAGAACAACAATAGAATCAATGCCTTTTGAATGCACGTATTCTCTTGCGAAACTATACATGTATAAAGAGAATACAGAATACAAGAGTTACTTTTGTGCGGTATGCAGAAAGCTTTACAGAACATGAATTGATATGAGTCATACATAATCAACATTTATAACATCCAATGCTTAAATGTGTTTACTTTCTATTCAATTTCATAATAAAGCTACGGAACAAACTCGCTAATGTTCTGTATCCACGTAATATGTATAAACCGCCGCTCACTCTCGTTTTCACATGTAATCGACTTCTAACAATGATTTGATATATTTAGACTCGGATAATAATAAACGACGCAAAAAAACTGGTATGACTAGTCACTTGCTACGTCACACTCACATAATAGGCATGTCTGTGGAACAATGGCTACTTGTAGGAAACAAGGAGTTCCTTGGCTCGGGTTAGAGCCAGTGTTATCGGGGGAAGGGGGGGGGGGAGGGCAGAGCAGAGGGCGCGCGCTGTCAGCAGCAGTACGGTCAATGTGTAGTTTAGGGCGTGTGTCGTCAGCACTAGACTAACACTCCCCTTCCGCTCCGCCCAGAGCAGGAGGGGTCATTTGATGACGTTGCACCGCGCCGTCTCGCGTCTTCGCGAACAGTACCTCTACCATGAGATGTCATCGAAAACTTACTCGCTAGCGTTGAACTCGCTAGCGTGCTAACGTGGATCGAATAGATTTCGATAATGCTTGTACCATGAGATTTACGGAGTCTTACGCAGGCGATAAGGTAAGCTCGATAGACCGTGTCGTCTAGCTAACTTCACTCTACTCATTAGAATACTTTCGTCTATGCGTCACTATTTATGTTTTGTTTCTTTCTTTCCTACTAATAAGAAGAGAGAACGGCTCTTATGCTCAAAATGTACTGTTATCGCTATGCTAAAAATGTTAAGACACTCAATATCACCAATAAACCGACTAATTAGAAAAGTTGACGGTTAGTGGACTACTTAAGGTATTTAGTGGTTTTTGAATTTCGATACCTTAAAACGTCACTGTCGTCGTCTAGTTTGAATTTATAATTTTGTTTGTTGACGTTGTGTCACAGAGCTACGTTGTGGTTTAAAAGTTAACTTTACAATTAGATTCAAAGTATTCAAACAGTTTATTTTATACAATGAGGACCAGTGTCTCACAGTTTCAATTGTTGGTGGAGTTCATGGAAAGGTATGTTTCAATTTTCTATTCAATTTATTGTATGTATTGATATACCTATAAAATAAATAAATTAATAATGTACGTTTTTTATTATTACTTAAAAAAAAAGAAAATATAATAAAATTATAAATTAATTTAAAACTTTGTAAAGATGGATGTTTGTTATTCTTTGACGCAAAAACTACTGAACGGATTAAGATAACTTACTTGAATTTACTTTCTAATAAATTATTTAAAACGTAAAGTTACAAAATTCCCAAATAGTTGCCCCTCAACTCAGGTAGATATGCCAAGCCACTTGAAACTTTGAAAGTGTATTAGGTCAGCTTATCAGCTAAGTTCAAGTGTCTAAAATAAAGACGTGAGGAATGCAACAAATGTAAACAAAAAATATAGTTATGAATATGATTTGACTAAATTTAACTTGAAGGCACAGCTTGTTACTATTTAAAATAGAAACAATATAGTCTAGGTAAAATGTCTAAAACATATCATATCGTCGGTAACAAAATGCATATTTTTCAGGCACGGTGATCTTAGCAAACCCACCGAAGGTCCGCAAGGAAGGATGCACAACATGCAATGTTGGGCTCAACTATCAGAAATGTTGAATGCCGATTCAACTGGCGATACAAAATCAGCTGAAAAATGGAGAAAGGTGTGTATCAATATAATGAGTTTTGGTATGTTTTGCTCACCTTAATTTAATTTGGTTTTGTAGTGTTTAAATTGTTTTTTTGTTTTAATTTCATGCAATTTAATTGGCATTTGCAACTTTGGTGATGGTCTATGCTTGGTGTTGGTGTGCAGGTGTGGAGTGACCTCAAAAATAATACCAAAAGGAAATATGCTCGCATACACAAAGATGCTACTGGAACTGGTGGTGGTCCTGCTAGTAAAGTTAAATTAACCGATTTGGAGGAAAGAGTCCTAAATATTGTAGGCTATCAAGCAGCTACTGGAATACCTGAAATTAATGAAGCTGGATTGTCTCAGGTTATCTATTTTCTTAAATTTAAATATTAATTTATTGATCAGCATTATCCTAATGCTAACCCTAACTAATATTATAAATGAGAAAGTGACTGTTGCACATGGGTAGACCATGACTTGGAGTAGGACATGGCATATCTTTTATTCTGATATTCCAGTGGAACCGAAGAGCGCAGATAGTATTTATAGTTATTATATTTAGTTTTGATAATATGCTAGTATTGTTAAAACCTTAATAATATAATAAGTATGTGTATTTACATCTTCATCATTTTGTAGGTCCAGCATAACAGAATTGTTAGTAATTATTTTTATACTTCTAACTTTATTTAATAATAAAATTACAGGAGGACATTCAGCAAATTTCTGCACCAATACAGGTGCACTCTGAAGTTTCAGAAGCTACAGAAAATAGTAAGTTTCAAGTATTACCTACTCCACATAACACTTGAAAATAAACATATTAACATAATGGAGCTAAGCAAAGGTGTGTTCCACCCACATATCAACATGTTATTAGGTGCCATGGAGGCATAGAAGTCTTTGCATGGAGGCGATCATATTGCTATTTACTGGGAAAGCTTAAAATCTGACCTGCAAACGAGAGTTTATAAAAATCCTAACAACACTGCCTTGGGAATTGAACCTGAGATCTCATGATTGACAGTTGAATTCGATGTAGGTAGTTACTTTTTCAACCACCAACGATGTAGTCGGTTTTTTTATTGTAAACAATGTTGCATTGGTATTCTGTTTCATTTCAGCTTTGGCTATGTGGAGTCTAGCAGGGATTAGTGCCAGTGCTCAACCATCCCAGCAGCCTGAGGACGAGATAGAACCGCCACCACCTATGCCCAGTAGTAGCAGAAGTGCGCAGTGCTTGACTGAACGTCAGGTTCCCAATACGCCGCCCATCCCTGAAGCGGCTCAAATATCGACTCCTCTGCCTGCAACTCCACGACGAAGGCGCCGTTTGCTGCAGACCTTGCTCTCGCCAACCCGTAGGAGAACTCGCACTCAGACTCAGTCAGAATTGGCAAGACAGGCGTTTGTTAATTCTGACAATGAGTGGCGGGTTTTTCAACAGAAATGTGAGGAGGAACGGTTAAGATTAAGGGAGAGAGAACTAAACCAACAAGAGCGGTGGTTGGATCTATTGGCTCAATTTATCGGTTTAGGAAATAGAATAGTTGATATATATAGAAATTAATTGAAAGTTAGTGTAGTTAGCTAGTATCTGATTTTTGTCAAATGTGTATTATTGTTGTGTGCCTTATCTTATTATATTTTTAGTTATTAATTTAAAATGCTGACTGATTAGTTATAATTTTAATTGTTAAAATTTAAATTAGACCTGTAAGTTTTCTATTATAAAAACGTTTTAATATATTTTTTAAGAAATATTTAAAGGTGTATTTTATTTGATTAAAGATTAAATAAACGAAATAAATAAAAAGGCTGGTTAACAAAACATGTTTAATTAGAATTTAAGTTAAGCCTCCTAGCTAGCTGATCACGTAATGCCCTGCCCATTAGTAAATCGCTAGAAGTTTCATTTTCTTGTAATACTTCCATTTGCTCGTAAGCTGTAAAGAAAACAATTTGAATCAGTTAGGGGAGCTGTCTTATTTTTACCATGCAACATACATTTTTATGTAGGTACACAGAATGAATTATTTGAATACTTTTTAGATCTATGTTAGAAATTACCTCCAGTTTGTAGGGAAATCCCATCCGGGTCAGGAACATTATATTTGATAGCAATGTTATGTAAAACACAACATGCTGTAATTATTTGAGCGCATTTCTCTGGCCTGTAATGCAATGTTCTGTCTTTACTTAAACAACGCCAACGATTTTTAAGCCTACCAAAAGTATTCTCAATAACGACCCGGGCTGATATATGAGCCTTATTAAAATTATCCTCTACAGAATTGGGCACTGGATCTGAGTATGGTGTCATCAACCATGGCCTCTGAGGGTATCCGGAGTCACCTTAAAATAGGAAAATCAAATTATTATCCTTTACCTACCATACAAATGTTCTATTATTTACGTAGGTATTATATCAACTTACCTAAAAGCCACACAATCTCATTATTTCTATGTAAATTCTGCATGAAGTCATTAACATAACTGTTTTGCCAAATAAATGCATCATGGGTTGCTCCTCCAAATTTTGGATTTAGGGACAAAATTCTACAGTCAGAGTCGCATACCTACAATAATAAATATTTTTATGTACCTAGGAATACTTATTTACAATTGTTATCAAAACAATAATAGTCATTATAATATATTTACCATTTGAACATTCAATGAGTGATAATGTTTTCTGCAGAAATATAGGTGTTCTTCTTCTTTGATTGGAGTAAATATTTTAAAGTGGCTACCATCTACACATCCTATTATCCCAGGGACTTTGTATTTACTGTAAAATCTGAAAAAAGTAAGTACCTACGTTGTAGTTACTTCTAATAATTCATTAATTATTACCAGTAATACCTTTAAACATTACCTTTGCTTTATAATATCCCTTTCTTGTTGAGTTGTTGGAAACTTTATATATTTGTTCAAAACTGTAGGATGATTCAGTGCTGTAGTCACTTCTTCTATGTATACACTAATTGCTTCTTGAGACAAATGATTTGCTTCTCCAACAACTCTTTGGTAGTCACCATTGGCAAAAAATAACAAAGCACATAAAACCTGTAAGTGAGAAAATTCACACAAAATGAAAAGTATTTTGTTTTGTTTTGAGATAGCTGCATACATACCATAACAACTTACCTTGAGTTCTAAAGAAACTCGTTGTGTTGACTTCAAATCCGTAACATTATTCAAAAATATGCACAAATCTTCAAATGATTCTTTAGAGAGTCTGTAAAGCTTAATAAACTTTCTTTCACTTATATTTTCCAATTGGTATCCAACATGACTTCTCATTTTGGCTTGAAATTCACGTTGTTCACGTCGTTGGTCTTCAATTTCAGCGGCCACTAACATATTCCATGCTAAATAAGCTCTTGCAGACATTATTTTCACTGTATTAGACTCAAAAACGTATTATAATTTTAATGTAAACATAAGTTTCACACGTCAAAATGCTAGTGAGCTACGTAACCACTATCGTAAGCGTATTATTCGATAGCTTCAGTGAAATTAGTGACTCATGGTACCGTTTTATAAGGTGACAGCTGAAAAACGTTAGTGACTATCGAATAGAATACGTTAGGTTTTTAACCTATCGTAATCTATAGTGCTAATGGTACGAATTTTAATTCTTTCTGTGACCGCTAGGGGCGCTGTACAATATTTCATACAAATAATTTACGGAGACGCTAGCGAGTTTTGGCTGTGTAAACTCATGGTAGAGGTACTGCACACACGATGACACGAGTCACGGACCAATACGAACATAACAATATGTCACGGTCAAACGTCTATCCTAGCTAAACCGTTTTTTTTTCACAAACTGTTACGCAAATGCATTAAAACAATATTATGTAAATATAACTCGTTATTAATGTACTTTATTACCTTGTCTGTCTACCGGGGGCCGGACTGCCGGGTATCACTTAGATTTGCATAATTTTACCTAATTGTAAACAGGAGTTAGGTACCTACTCGATATTAGCAGATTATGCACCAAGGAAATAAAGCAGTGTCTTGCGTCACTGGCACTATTTCGAATCCCGAATGCAGCGAGGGAGCTTTAAGACTAGAATCTTGAAAAGTGAGGGATTTAACACATTCAGTGCCCGGAACCCACCTGGTGGGTTCACTCAAGTCGCACTTGCGATGCCGGGAACCCTTGCTCATTTTAAATGTAGGATTTTCTTAGCAAATACAGCATCAAATGGTGTAAAAATAAAAACCGTTGTATATTTTAACAAGATTAATAAGAATACGGCGTAGTTTAAAATTACAAATATTTTTATTTTGAATAAATATTACAAATATTTTTATTTTGAATAAATTTTTAACCTCTTCCTAGATGCCGAGAGCTCACCTGGTGGGTCCTATTTCAGGGGTGGAAAACCATTCGCACGATTTTAAATATTTTCAAAAAAAAATGTTTATGAGTTACCTTTTATAATGCGGTTTTTATCTTCTTCGTTTATGTGAATGATCTGCTAATTTACTTCTAACTTCTAGTTACAGTGGAAAATTATTACTCGACAAGAATTTATATAAGATAAAACCTAAAAATGTCTAAAATAAAATAAAAAAATGTTGCTAAAAAAGAGTGGAAAATTACTTTACTCTCGGAAGTCACTGGCAAAAAGTCACCAACTTCCGAAAGTAATATTCACTTGTTTTGGAAGTCGGTTTTTTTTAAGCAAAATTTTTAATTGTATATCGTATTTATAAACCTATCGGCCTTGGCGTTTAAACGAGCAAGCTCTACTCATTATGAACACTTTTTCGCGCGAAATACGACGAGGACAAATCTATGATTTACAAAATTCAAATGTTGTATTTTAATTAAATGCACCCCTAGTGAAAAATCATTTTTTGTTTGGTTTAGATATCAATATCCAGCACGTCTGCGGAGTATCGCTACTTAATTTAATTTAACCCAGTATAACAAGTGAAGAAATAGGGTGGAATAATACGAGGTGAAAGGGACACCGACGCGAAAACAGTTACCACAGAGGTATTCAGTACATCATTATGTGGGGCCACATAGAATTTTTTCATCGATTACTATAAAAAAATGAGCTATTTCTTACAAAAGTGCAATACCTACACGGTCACGGTTCAAAATGTAGTAAAAGTTGCAACACTAAAAAATATTAAAATTTAGGAAAGCAAGCGACATTTGTAACAATAACTTGCGTATAATAGGCCGATTGCAAGGTGTCATGCGTAAACGGGATCAGGTAATAGGTACAGTCAGCGTCACGATGTGGGTATCCCTCTTGAAAGCACCTACTTTCCCAACTGGGGTACCCAATTGATGCAGCCCACCGTACATAGACAGAAACAAATTCGATACTAAGTGGTACTATTTATAAATAAATTTAAAATGAATTCTACTACTCTTTAAATAAATTCTATCTTTATTTTTACACGGCTTTTTTAATTCTTTTTCACATTCTCTAACTAGATTACATTCGTTAACTAGATGCATTTTTTAATAATATCATTAGCATCCAGAAAAACAAAAAGCCCTGTAAAAATCACAAACGTTTTTTTTAAAGCTCCCTAACAATTTTCAAGAAGCTATAACTCGAAAACTATAAAGAATCGCGGAACATACATGGGGTATTTTCGGATACCCCTGGGCGTGAAGAATCAATCAAAATCAATCAAATAGTTTTTTATGCGATCATTATTTGGTACACCCAGTATTATTCTTTGCCGACGAACGCGGCGAAAAAAAACTAGAAAATTTAGCTGAGTTCACGGACTGTCTTTAATAATAGTGTCATAAACGCAATAATTGAAGATACGGCTTTGAGTCTGTGTATATTTTAGGCGATTTTAATGCTACACCGTATGATTTATTTTTCAACGAGCTTGTAAGCTATAGTGTTAAAATGATATAAATATTATTGGGTTTTTCCATTAGGAATTTCTCAGTAGCAATAGGCTCGCCCCCTATTGCATGGGACTTAAACATAACTGGCGAAATGTGGGTGTACTATTAGGTACACCTCTGCCTAACCCTATGGGGATTACAGGCGTGATGTTATGTTATGTAAAATTTTATTATTTATTTAGGTGACTTGCTGTACTTTGAAAGGTATTTTTTTAAGTATTTTATTTATGAGATAATTCAGTTTACACGCTCAGTGACAACTTGTATATTTATGAGTTGTTGGAGGTATGGAGAACAGGGTGTAAAGTTCTTTATGACCCATAGCAAAGGTAGAATCCTCTGAACAGACGGGTGCTATGTCTGGTGGGTTACTGGCCAACCGTTGTCGTTGGGTTAGAAGTTCTAGTTAGAGAATATATAGCTCTATATATTCTTTAAGTCGCGGATAACATTATTTGCGGTAGGTTTAATTAATTTAGGATTCGATGTATTTTAGTTCATTATCTGTGGCATAAATAGCACTGTAGTACCTTTTATACGTTCCTGTAGCTTTGTAGTGCCGCTAGAAGTTCAATCTCGCAGGTTCGATTACCGTAACAGCACACATTAACTTAAGTTAATGTATCTTTGAGAATTAGATGTTTAACTTCAAACGCAATTGTTTAAAGGCCGATTATGGTAGACCGTGTGAGTACCAGAAACTTTCATCGCATATCTATCGAATCGAATCGAAATCGCATGACTGAGAATCTGACGCTATGTAACCACATATACCAATGTATGGCGTGGGTGGTGGTGGCCTGGTGGGCTCTGGAGCTGACATCTTTCTTCATATTCGTCCTTAAGTAACGATTTGAATCCATGATATCTGACTTCAGGAGATTTATAGTTGCGACAAGTCGCAACGCATCGCCATGGCATCATAAATTCTTTCTGTCCTGCAATGACAATGTAACTCTCGCTTGCTGTAGTCCCGCTATAGTGTAGGTGGTGTGCTGTTTTACCTTAGACTCGAAGAACGAGGCGTGGAAGTCGGGCGTGGTGCCGGCCACGGAGGCCAGGTGCATGGTGGTGTTGGCCGTGTTGGTGAGCGTGACAGTGAGCGCGTGCGCCGCCGCCAGAGCCGCGCGCCCGAACTCCAGCGCCGGCGGCGACAGCGCCAGCGCGCCCGCGACAACCGTGCGCCCGCCGCGCCCCGCGCCCTCCGCGCCCGATTCCTTGCCCCATTCCTGCGCGCATGTATACACAACGTTTCACTACAGAATCAACAACTACATGCACCATGCATATATGTTCATTGCTGTTAAGCCTTGTTTCTCCACATTGTTGCAGCAACGGCATTTTGTGTTGCTGGCAACATGTTGCTCACTAGAGCTGCATGAAGTATTAGTGAATCAATTTTGATCATGAATGAATGAGTCTAGCAAAGCACGAAATGGTCAATGACAATATTACTTAAACATAAATCAAATATATACAGGGTGTAAACGGACTCTTCACGAAGCCGTTAACCAAGCATTATGTACATTAAACTAAGTAACTTTACGCAAAAATTATTGCTGGGAAACGACTTTTTTTTTTGGGGTGAAAAATCACGTTTTACGGTAGAACGCAATGTAACGCATTCAAAAACTTGAGCTGATGGATGGATTGAATAGTACGGGAGTCGTGAAGGTGTCTTAAGTAAAAAAAATACATTAAAAACATGTATTTCAAAAAAAAACTTGTGAAAAAGTTAGAACTTTGACCCCCAATATCTCCGTAACTAGAAGGTTCCCAGGTATGGTCTAGAACAAAAAAATGATCGCAATGACGGGGACAACAAGTGCCTTTCGGCTTCGTTAAGAGTCTGTTTACACCCTTTATTTGATGCCAAGTAACAAAATTATCAAGCTTCAAAATCAAAAAGCAGATGCTCAAAGTCTAAATCAGTAAGACTTGGTGAGGAAATCACAGGTGGTCACTAGTAACTGGCCACCTGACAGCTAAACCGCTACAGATTTTACACAAATGTGCTTCAAAGGCACAAAGCTCTCCTGTAAGCCCATTCAGACCCTTCCACATAGCTTTTTTCAACGAATGTTTTGTCAAACATAACCCAAAATAGTAATTTAATTTTTGTAAACATCTCAGAAATGCCATTATGGTTTGTGTTCAATCTTTTGCCGCAGTGATTGGTTGCTGAGCACTTGTTGGACACAGACCTAATTATATTAGATATGTATGTCATTAAAATAATCGATGGTATGTCTCAATACTACCTTATTGAGACATACCATCGATTATTTTAATGATGATTTGATGAAGACACAAAAATGTTGAATTGAGGACATTTGCCCATAGTGCCATGGGCATTTTCCTTTGTGTTGAAATACAGCATTATCAATTTTGAGTTTTTAACACAATTTACCTTAATACACAGTAGGAGAGAATGTTTAATATGTATAACATACATATCTAATATAATTAGGTCTGTGTCCAACAAGTGCTCAGCAACCAATCACTGCGGCATGCATATATTGTGGCTTGTGCAACTGAAGCCCCACTCATACAGATGCCATACAGTATGTCTTAACTAGACTAACCTAGAACCAGGGGAATGAGAATACTCAAATCTCAATCAATGTGTACTGTAAAGTGATGGTGCCAACAATCATGCATTATCATGAGTACATTAGCCCTTATATTGATTTAATTTTCCTGTTCAAATAAGTAAAGTATGTTTTTTCCCTCAGTGGGGAATGCGAGAAACAGCATTTGTGTCCAGATGACACAAATGCTGTTATTGTCCTGTTGGGGTTCAGGTAAGGAAAATAAATAGTTTAAATGTGTTGGCAGCATGGCACACACACAGTGGCGGACCACTTAGATACCATTGTTATAGTATATGCAGTTTTGTTGCACAATTATAGATTTATGAAACAGACACTTGTGCGGTGTTCAGCATCATGTATTCAGCTGTAGACTTTATTATTTTACGAGTAACCAGATGATGCCCTGCACATAACACACTTTCTTGTGTCAGCTCAGAAATTAGTACACATAATGAAGTTAAAGATATTGCATTTATTGTGCATGAAATTGAACACTACCCCAAGGATTTGGAGACATCATCCTAGTTTTGCATAATCAACAGTAGTATTAAGTTCAATAGATATCAATAGCACAGCAGCCAGTGTGGGCAGAGGTGAGTGACCGCAGTCTGCAGGGCTAGGCTAGGTGCCGTACAGGAAGTAGCCGAGAATAGCTGCCACGAGGAAACTCACTAATAACTGATAGCAGCATGACACACACATGACATTTATAACTACTAAATTATTACACTGCAAGTTCAGACTATTCATCTCAACTGTAGTTATGTGAATAAATATTTGGTTGCAGTCATGGAGTATGTAAGGATCGTAGCAAGTGGTTTCTGCCTACCTCTATGGGAAAAAGGCGTGAGTTTAGGTATGTATATGTTGCATTTATAATAGTTTAGTTTGGTACCCACTGTAGTATAGCAGGGCAGCAAAGTAAATGACTACAAGTAAATCTTATCATTGTTCTGTATCAAGAATCCATGTATGAGAGGGCTCGTCTGTTTCGAGAGATAATAGGATAAGCTTGTACTACTAATGCGTTATGTATCATTTTGTTATCAGAAGATGACATTTAAATCATAAGACCAAAACAATGGTGAGTATGTGTGACCAGCATGGCTTATGTTTTAAGAATCTGGTTTTAAAACTTGCTTACCTGAAATGTTATTCCCTCTATAAGGGAATCATGTACTGTGACACCTGCAAAGATTTAATTAATTAGCATGACAAAAAGGAGCCTTGATAATAAGTAAAATCTATATTTTAAATATTACTAACACACTACAGATTTAAATTTGTATTTTAATACAAAAACTGTTTATTTATTTAGCTGCGTTAGCAAATGAGGTACACTTTTTATGAATGTGGGTACTTAATCCGGTCAGTGTGCGCGACCCATCTGCTCAGAGCGACGAGCGGTGCACGCGCACCCCCCGCGTGCTCGCTGGTTCCCTAGCGTCTCTCAACTTACTAAAATACCATACACATAGTTGAAGAAAAACGACAAACAAGCGCGCCTCGGCCCCGATCTAAAATAACATCGCCGCACACTACCGCCTCACAGCGAACCTGCCAACTTATAGTTGTTAATCCGCACCAATTTTATTTGACCTACCCCACTAGTTCTGCCTCCAGCATTCATTGAACTAGGTCGATTGCAGAGAAAAACAAATACATTTATTTAGTATTTTAAAATCGATTTTACCATGGCTCTTTCCCTGGGCTGACAGCTTCGTGTTCAGCGATACATCCAACAACGTCAACACAAATACATAACACCACACTATTTTACGATACATTTTAATGCAACTGTTGATTGCAACAAGCACTGTTTATTCACATTTCTCATACACAATTCGATATTTTTATCATATCAGTCCAACTCACGAGACGTGCGTTCGCGAAATCATGAACGTAAATGTCAACTTGTGGTTCATATTTTATCTGTTGTCAACAGATAAAATATGAACCACAAGTTGACATTTACGTTCAAATATCTGTCATTATAATGCGTTGTGTTGTGAAATTGTACGGAACTGGACTTATGGGAACTTAAAACCGGTAACTTAAAAGATTAGTACCCAAGTTCAGGTCGAAAAGAAGAGGTATGATTGATTTTGGGACTCGTTTGTTGTTTATTGTATGTATGTACTAGTACAGACGCCAGCACATCAAGCTACTACAATCTGACGAATATCTTTATTAGATATCTCTATAGCATTAAGTTCAAGGTTGAATCGGAGAATTTGCCAGTTTCGGGTAGCTTGATGTGCTGGCGTTTCAGTCAGCTTCAGAGAAAAGGAACCCCCTTTGGTAATGACATCAAACCATTTTAAGTTTTGGTTATATAATGTAAATGGCGTGTTGGTTTAGTGGTTAAGACTACTGTTCAGCAATGCAATGGTCACGAAGTTCGTTCGTTACGTTCAAATCCAAGGATGATTTTTTTTTCTTTTTTTTTAGTTTTTTTAACCCATTCACTGCCCAGTACTTCGCGAAAACTTCGTGAATTTCGTTCGCGTGCCTACAAACCGTATCCGAGTTGTCGTTATAATGAACTATAGGTGACTTGTATTCATGCCCAGAACCCGACTAGCAAGTCCATAGCTACAGATACGGATTGTGCGAACGAACAAATTATTGTTCGACTCATATGCTGGGTTCTGGGCACTGAATGGGTTAATAGATGATTAGGTGATTTTCGTTAATTATTATTTAAGAAATCCAATGTTAAAGTAGGTTTGAGGTTTGTAAGAAAAGCTAGGCATGTTGCATAAACAATATTCATTTATTTCTCTAATTATATTTCTAGGACCTCATGGAATCCACATCCTGGTTGAGAATACAGTTTTCTATCTGTGTTAAATGAGTTATTAACTTAGAATATCAATTAAACACAAAATAGATACCCTGGGTGAGGCTTAGAACTCTTAACACTAGATAATCGGGTCCGTTCATAGATATTTCTAGAAATATAACTACAATATTTATTTATTTAAAGTTGTTAAAACATTTTTTTATACTCTGTATGATCTTATCGGAAAAAAAAGCCTGATTAAAAAATGAAATGTTGTCATTTGCGCCTGTGAATTACAGAGGAAGAAACAACATGCTAAACTTTATGTAAAAGTATAGCAATATATATCTTTCTCTTTTAACACATTTTTTAATAACCCTTTTAACACCACATTAGAAAAATATGTGAGGTCAGATGGTGCATCGTTAACACATTAAAAGACTACTTGTAAATAAGAGTTACTGGATTGATGAAGGTTGTTTATTTTTGATTAACTACGAGATAATGCTCCCACAAAAAAGGGAATTATTAACACTTGCTCATACGTTCCGATGCAAATTTATCAGATAAGTTACACAATCAATCAGCCGAGTAAATTGTCTATTAATAACGGAAAGGATGTCCGTCACTGTCTGTCACTTCTTGAAGTCGACCTTTCATGCCCGAAACCATATTGAAGCATGCAGCACTATTTCGCATTAGTTCCTAAGTTTTGTTAACCTCTTTATCCAATTTTTTTTTTACTTTATTTCAATGGAGTCCCAGTTCAAAACCATCTGACCCCACAAGTTTTCTATAAGATTTAGATCCGGGCTTTTAGCTGGCCACTCAAACACCGTTATGTCTTCATGGGCCTTCAGCCAGTCTTGCACGATTCGGGACCTATGCACCGAAGAATCATCCTGAACCAGGTAAATTTGGCCCTCTGGATATGCGACCCGCACTGACGGCAGCATTACGTCCTTCAACACTTCAAGGTATCGCTCACTGTTCATTCGGCCACCTAGTTCCACAAGCTCGCCTGGGCCCATTGAAGACATCCATCCCCAGTAACCTAAAAAAGTCAAACTTTTAAAATCTGTTCCAATATGTAATCCAAGTAATTAATGTCAACAAAAATAATTTCATTATGAAAGTTATTTACCTAGTGTTACCGCCCGCTTGTTCTCAAGTCTTAAGGGTTAAACCTCTGCCCATTTCTTCTCCATAAAATTTTTCGTCCATCTTTATCTGACTTAAAGCACTTTTCGTCGGTAAATATAACTATTTCGTTTTCTCAGTCGAAATTTAAATAACGAGTAGCAAAATTTACTCTTTTGGTGCGGTGATCGTCAGTAAGCTTTATTTTTCTGGCGGGTTTATAATTATCGAACTGTTTTTCTCTGTAATGAAAATGATAATATTAGAAATAAAAAAAAACCCAACTTGTCAGTAACAATGCAACATTATTGCAACAATAATATATGTGTATAACGTAAATATTACCGTTATGTCCACGTGTGTGACTCGTGCTATTTTCTTTATGCTTTGTTCCTGTTCCCAGAGAACAACAATTTTAGCCTTCAAAAAAGTTGTTAATCGAACCATACTATCGGTTAATCAACTGAATCAACTGTCTAAATACTTAATAAATTAAATAATGTTACGACAGAGATATTACACACAAGCGGATCGGCACGAAAACGAAACGATTTGAAGTAATTATAAATACCCTCAATCACAGTTTAGTAAATAAGGCAAAGAAGTATTTTAAATTCAAGCTTAACTTGCAGTTCATAAAGCAGTTAAGTTTTTGAAGTAAAATTACGGTAGTGCAACAATCGGAATCGAGCACATTCTATTCAACCAAACAAGAAATCTATGCTAATTTCAACCTTATCTTTTAGTTAACTGAGGAGTTACGTATTGCATTTTGTGAAACAAGACGGTAAGGTGCTAATATTATCAGAAGTGGTGGAATTTGAAATATAACCTTAATATCTAGGAGATTAGACCGTTATCAATCTTGTTCGATAAAAGGAGTAATTCTATTCGAATTTTCGTTGAGATTGCTAATTGAGCCAATAGCCTAGTGGTATAAGGCACGGTCTAAATAATCCACTGGCACGTAGTGATGCGGGTTCGTATCCTTAACCCCACGTATAGTGTATTTTTGTAAGTTATCTTGGTTAGCCGAAAATACCATATAATTATTAAAAACATGCAAATAATATTTGAATTGACTCGGCGCATGCTCGGGCAGAGATGAGTGCGGCGGCGGGGGAGGGAGCTGCGCGAGGCCAGAGTCACGTGACGCGCCCGCCGTCGCTCAGGCGATAATCTTTAAAGACTTGGGGGGTTCCTTTTCTCTGACGCTGGCTGTACATCTAGGGATGCCAACATTTCTTCGAGGAAATATAGTATTTTTCAAAATAAGCTATAAAAAATATAGTACACTTCAAAAATATATAGTATTCTAAGGAAAAGAGCATTTAAAAAAAAACTATGTTTTGTTGCGCTTCTTGCATTTTTTGTTTATTTATAATAACAGTATCATAAATAACAATATAATACAAATAACTTCACATTTATTTCATTTCGTATAGATACATATTTAAAAATATTCTCCCTAACATTAATATTTATTTAATTCACATCAAAATGATCCGTATGTTGTTAGTAAAAGTCTGGTTAAACTTTCCTTTATGGGCCATCGATTTATGGGGTTTTGAGGGTGTGAGGGGGAGGGGGGGAGATAGGGCTACCCCCCTGTACCATCCCCACACTGCGGAGCCCCATGGTTATGAGGTATCCATGGTTAAAGTTTGGAGGTTAGAATATTTTTTTCCATAAATGTCCATCGATTTATGGTGCAGGGGGCGGGGGGGGGGGGGGGAATGGGGATACCTCCCTGTACCATCCCCACCCCGCGGAACTCCGTGGTTATAGAGATATCCATGGTAAAAGTTTTTAGGTTAGAATATTTTTTTTTTCCATATTTCTTTCTATACAATCGAGTCGTTTCTGGTCAGGTCACCATTCTAACCTAACCTAACCTAAACATTTCACACACATTCACTAAACGGCGAATTTTTGTTTACACTGTGGAACGGAACGCGAAGGGATTCACGTTCCGTTCCACAGTGTCAGCAAAAGTTCGTTATTTTTTGTGTAAAAATGTCAATGTAATTGCATATTATTGTGCTCATTAATTACACACCAAATTTAATATGTGAAAATAAAATTATATTTAAGTAAAACAAATGACATAAAATTTAATAGAATACACCTTTACCGTCAACGGAACGTGAAATGCTAACTTAGACGTCTGTCAAATGGCGTGATAATTTCCAATTTGTATGGAAACTTTAACAAAATATATCTCGTAAACCATGAATCTCCGCAACTTGAAAATTCGTAAAAAGCTTCCTATTCATGAGTACTATCTACAAAAAAAATATGAACTTCCAACTCGATGGCCCATAAAGGAAAGTTTATCCAAAAGTCTTAACCTAATGTTAGTAAAACAAAAATAATATAATACACACTTTAGACACAAAATTAAAAGCGACTCACACCTACGAGTGCAGCCGTATCCAGCAAAGGGCTGTCCCACCTATCACATAAAACATTCAGAATGCTGTGACATTAACAAGCATGAAACATTTAAAAATCATTCTATCTCAAGTCATAATTAATCAGGAATGGCTCAATTCAGACCAGAATCATGAATATTAGTTAAAATACGTGATAAAAAGCACGCAACGCGCGAAAACTATGACATTTCGGAAGACCTTACTCTACATGAACGCCTCTAGCGGCGAATTCAAGCGCGATAGCCCGCATTGAATAGAATACCTAGATTAATCTATATTTGCGGGAATTATGGTATGTATAATTGAGGTGTTAAAGATTAATAGGTTCTACCGTGTTGTTGTTTTTCCTTCGTGTGCGTTTCTAGCAAAAGGACTGCATGTCTCTCTATGTGACTAAAATTAAAAAAAAAAAAAAAAAACAAAACTTAGGGTAACGTTAGTAAAGTTTTCACATTACTATAGTCGTAACCACAACTATAGTTTGGCCACTGAGAGAATGCGTTCCTGACAGGTCGTGAGCGAAAGGACCACAGAGTACTATAATATAAAAAGGAAAGGACGATGTAACTTTGAAGTGGCGAAGAATTTACGATAAACATATAACTATCGTTTTTTTTCCTATTAACAAATAATTTTACTAAAAACGATGTCATTAAATCAGGTAACAATAAATATTTTAATTTTGCGCTAAATTTATGTTTAATAAATAAGAAAACAATATATTTTATAATTTATCCTGCGTTGTTACAAGGTTGCGTCAAATGTTTATTTTTGTAGTGAAGTGCCAAAAATAACTAGGCAGTTGAAACGTTATCTGTCGTTAAACTATATAATAATACGTTTTTCATTTTATTTGTAAAATGCATGAATTATTCGCCATTCGGCACGTAGAAGATGATGAACCTATTAAAAGAAAGTTGCGGGAAAGTCGCAAAAGATGACTGGGCAAAGGTCGTCGAAAAAACGAAAAATTTAATTTTCGAAAACTTTGACTGAATAATAACAATAATGTAGACTTCTTAGCGTCCGTATCTTGGCTGCGCTTCGGTGACCTCTTCGGGAAACCGAAGGTTTTGTCTGTGCAATTATGGACGAAGTTATGATGACGAATAACTATCGGAAATACATTGTGAAGGATGGCACGGTTGACATATGTCGGGCATGCCACCGTCCGGGAGAATCGATCCGACACATTATTTCTGGGTGTTCTAGTCTAGCTAACGGAGAATACTTGCATAGACACAACCTCGTTGCCAGAATTATCGACCAGCAACTTGCTTTGAAGTACAGCCTTGTGGAATCAGAAGTACCATACTATAAGTATGCGCCCGACCCAGTTCTCGATAATGGTAATATCACGTTGTATTGGGATCGATCTATCACCACTGACAGGACTATTGTTGCCAATAAGCCTGACATTGTGGTGATAGATCGATTGGAGCGCCGCCGCCGCGCAATGATTGTTGATATAACAGTCCCGCATGACGAGAACCTCGTGAAAGCAGAAAAAGATAAGCAGTTCAAGTATCTAGATCTGGCTCGCGAGGTTGTCGACATGTGGGATGTGAGTACAGTAGTTATTGTGCCGATAGTCGTGTCAGCCAATGGATTAATAGCCAGTAGCCTCGACCAACATCTAAGGAGGCTCTCGCTTGGCAGCTGGATCAAGGGCTTGATTCAGAAAGCAGTACTTCTGGACACGGCGCGTATTGTCAGGAGGTTCCTCTCTCAACAGCCCTGACCACCGGTAGCTCGGACCCTGTTCCCAATGCTGGTGGGCTACTATTTTTTATATTTTTAAATGTTTTTTAAGTTGTTATTTATTTAAATATTTAAAAATGAAATGAATATGTATGTAAATAAATAAAGGAAATAATAATAATAATATCTTGGGACAACCAACACACCGCCATCTGATCCCAAACTAGGCAGAGCCTGTACTATGGCAACCAGACAACTGATCGTACTTATCGCACAAAGATTTGTCCCGTGTGGGAATCGAACCCACGACTTCCGCCCTAGCAGTCAGGGTCACTAACCACTAGACCAACAGGCCAATGAATTAATTCTTTGATTTATAATGATATAATAATACGCGTTGGCGAAACTGATGAAGACGGCACCTCCTAAGTGAATTGGATTCAGATTAAATTTGTTAAATTTGAACTCAGTCGCAACTACTCAAAATATTATTGTTTTATTTTATATTAAATATTTCAGAATATTACTAGTGCATTTTTTTTTCTTCACGCTATTTAAATTCAGAAGTTAGAAACCAGAGAAACAAGTATTAAAGCTAATGTTATTCTTGTTATGGGTCGGTTGAAAAACATATCTATTAATAGTGTTTCCATCACTAGTCATGACCAACTGACAGACTTCAGGAACGCATTCTCTCAGCGGCCAAACTATAAACATGAAAAGTGACGGAGACGGGTGCTCATCTGCTTTTTATTTTCAATCAACAATAAAATAATCAGCTTTGTCCATCTTTAGGTACATTATATTCAGAGACAGGAAAAGGTGGAAAGATTTCGTCTTTAGAAGAATTATTTTTGAGGCTGATGGATGGCAACGGTGAGTAAAATAAGATTATCATACTCCTGAATGAAGATACTGCGTATACCATTTTACTTCACGCTTAGTCTCTTCTATGTGTGTAACATATATCATAATATTGTTGTGGTTCAGCTACTTGGAGCTGACGCTGCTAATCTACGACAATTTATGTCTACAAACACGATGTATTGTTTTTATGGTGAGGTATATTTATTATGCAGAGAGTGATGGTAGTGATAACGGGTTTGAAGACCAAAACCGTGATGGTGAGCGAGGCAGTGGCCGCGCCCCCGGCGCTGGAGTCCCCGGAGCAGGTGCCGGTGGAACGGATAGAGGTGATGGCGGGCCGGGCGACGGCGGGCCGGGCGACGGCGGGCATGATGACAACAATGGCAACGACGACAGCGGCGGGGACTCCGATGAGGAGCACCCATATGATATATCCATAGCTGCTTCACATTCGGTCAGTACCATCCAGTTATTAAGTGTCCACTGGGAACTATTATTGTCACTATTTCCCAAATTATAAGCCTGGACTTATAAAATTTTTTGCATCGGGTTTGTTATCAATTTCAAGGGTTTTTTTTTCTTTTTTTTGCACAGGTCTTATTATTTTTCTTAAATAAAAGTAGCCTATATAAGAACTTATAACATTAGCCATCTACCAGTAAAAGCCCTGTAAAATCGGTCCAGCTTTTTCAGAGGTTAGCTGGTACAAACAGACAAATAGACAAAGATTGAAATAAAAGTACCTATTTTTGTTATTATAAGTGCTTTATATACTTTCAAATGTATTCAATAAAAGCTGTTATTTTGATGTTACAAACAGACACTTCCATTTTATTTAATTGTATAGATTTAAATTTAGTCTCATCCAGTTGTAGAATGTGGGGTGTGGTGAAACATTTTAAACAGTACCCCATGAAAGATAAATCTTATGCTTTAGCTAGCCTGAAACCTGGTTGAACTAGTTACTCCCTGTTTCTAGTATTAGTAAATGCAGATTTTACCTAACATACATGATGTTTTCATAGATATATTGACAAGGTACTGTCATAATGTTAATTTCCTTTAAACAGTTCTCTTAGATAATCACGCCATAGATGATTGCATGGCTCTTTTCTGCAGAATAAATATAGACTCGATGTCTGCAGCCCGTTCTCCTAGCAAAATACCATATAACATAATACTGTGAAAATAACTATAATAGACTAGCCTCGCGTTATCTATCTACTTAAGTAAATCGACGAATTTTTGAAGTTATACTTCTTTTGGCGCGTTTGGATGAGAGTGAATTCATGACCTGCGCGCGCACGATGTCCCTAAAAAACGACATGATGAAGTTGGCTGCAGAATAGAATTAATAATATATATTTCTTTAAATGACTAACTTAACTTATAAGTAAGGAAACTGAATATACAGTACTTACTGTATACCTATACTGTTTTGATTGATTTTAACATTTTTCTTCAATATTTACTGCAGTTTTGTTTTTTTTTAAAATTTCTTCAGATGCCAAAGAAGTATAACTTCTAACGCGTGTACATAAGTACACACACACCTTTTTTTAACAGTTTATGTTGCTGAACTCAGCCCTCCTGCAAGATATGTTAAATACGGACCCCATTGTAGCCTTAAGTCGAGTGTGATCCCAAGAAAGCAGTTCGACAAATTGTAGTTTCTCTTGATTCAAAACTATGCCACAATTACTACTTTTGACATTTAGTAAAGCAAATCTTAACCACAGTTTTTTTTTCCATTTATATACCACTAAATTATTAGTGGTAAATTAATTATGGACCGCAGTAAGGCATTCATTTGTAGCAATTTAAAATATGGAAGTATTCCATCCCGTGGTATCCATACCGTAGAGTGTAGAGTAACGCTGCCTAACCCCAGGCAAGGCCCAGTATGAAAACTCATTTGAATAAGCCAGCTGATCACTGTCAGCTGGGGTGTCTTGAAAATGGATTTCAGGATTTTAAACAAGATCAAAAATGTATCTATTAGAGGGTGAGTCTATTGCCATCAACAGGCACATATCCAGACTTCATGGCTGCTACTGATAATTTCCTGATGAGAAAACCCATGCCCGACCTGCTAATCAAACCTGGATTATCTTGGTCAGCCGTTGCGCTTGCAACCATTGACCAGTTTTTACTGAAACAGTACATTTTCACAACCAATATTGTCTCACAAAAGAAGTCTTCAAAAAATAAAAAATTTTGGAAATTGGTACCCATTTGGGGGTATGAAGAACGGTGTAAAGTTCTTCATCCCCCATAGATAAGGTTGGATCTTCCGACCAAACGGGTGGTATGTCTGGTAGGCTACTGCCTGACAGTTGTTGCCGGCTTCTTTCTTCTATGTACTCAGTCGTGGATAACTTTACATGCGCGATGTAGGAGTTAGGTTTCTTTCGCTGTTTAGTTCATCGTCATCGTCTTTCGTGTCATAGATGGCGCTGTAGTACTTTTTGCTGAATGTTGCTGTAGTATATTTTGTAGTGCCGCTAAACTATGAGTACCTAAAGCTATCTACCATAACCATAGGCGGCAGTGACGCAGGTACCATAGAAGCCCATTCCCGCCGGCTTCCCTTCAGAAGTTTAGAACACAACCACTCTCTCTGCCGTAATTGAGAAATGGCACAATCTGTAATTTTAAAAGTAGAGAAACATTACAAAATTCCTACACTATAGACATTAAATCAACAAAAGCTATATACAAATAAATCAAAATAGAGATAAAATATACAAATAAATCTACAATAATAAGCTTCTAAAAGAAAACCTCATCAAACTATAACTAGAAACGTATCGTAGACGGCGTCGTATTGTTCACGTCACCTTTCGGCCAAAAGTCCTCTTCTATGAAGGTCTATAGAAGGTGAGTTGGAAGCCACAAATAATGGCGGACGAAACGTTAACAATATGGTTCGGTGCGGGGTTCAGTTCAGTGTCGCCGTTTTCGAAAAATACCAGAATAATTGTGCAAAATAAATATTTTGTGTTTAAATACGTAAAAATAATAAACTAAATATTATCCGTTTTATTCGTGCAATTGATATCCGGATATTTTATATATCGGGAATATGCGGATAATTAGGATATCCGGATAGTACGCCCTACGATAGCAATGCAAACTGCCAGTGTGAGTGTATTGAGCTTGTGGCGAAATACTCATACCTAGGATTATTAATTGATGAACGACTTACTTGGGAGTGGGACGCACACGTAGACACTATACGTAATAGACTGCACTCCGTACTAGGGAAACCCAACAATTTAAAATATATCGTTAATAGGCGGGTACCTACTGTATATTCTTTACCATGCACTTGCAAAGGCAACAATAAACTACGGTTCGGGTGGTTATGGACTGACGTTTCCGGTACATTTTAATAAAATTAAAGTATTGTAAATTCGATTGTTAAAATTACTAGTAAACAAGGCAACTAAAGTTAGCAGGAATAAGGAGTACAAAAAATTAAAAAAAATGTAAAATATTACCCATACAGAAAAAAATAAAGACAACTATAATTTTAGAACAGCATACCAAATACAAACACAAAGTAAAGAAAGTGTATAACCGACCAACCCGTAAAGCGACACAGAAAAAAAATGTCGTTAGATAGCCTAGGCGTTTATCCTTGCACTTAGAATAATAACGCATAGAAACCTAGTACGAGTGCAAAAAGTGAGGCAACCAAAACTATGCCATACATGGTATACTTCTCTCGGCCACAGATAATATAATACTACGTACAGATACCCAATCCAATACAAAGAAATGACACCTCTCTAAGTCTGGTTATTGCTCTGGTTATTTTCTTTCCTCCATTTTTCCAACAGATGGCAGCATGAGCGACGCATTAATTCCCAGAGACTGTAGTTTTACAACGCCATCTAGGAGTTGGCCTAGATACTACGGTGTATCGATAGAAAGTGACATCGATACTACTAGATGGCGCTGCGTTTATAAAGATTCTGCATCACACCGTGCGTTCAAGGACAAACTTAGTAGGTAATAACAATACAACAAAAAAGATCTCGACTTGGCAGAACAGTTTCGTTTGTGTGACTGAGCTAGCAATCATGTTTTTGAGTATTCGTCAGGATAGCGCGCCAAATTTTATTTTGCAATGCAATGTGCAGGTACTGACCTGCCTAATAACCACATCTGAATAATTAAAATCGTCAATTCATTGTCGTTGAACAAGTCATTAAAAAAGTCATTGAGATTAAATGAACTTGGAGGGTTTTTGTTGATGATTTTAATGATTTCAATTCTGTATAGATACAAATGTTACGGCTGCGAATCAAAATATTTTTAATCAACATAGGTACAACTTGACAGGCTACCTCTGACCTGCAAATTGTAAAAAAAAAAAACGTAAGAAAATTTAGTAGTGCGCTTTTTGCAGCTTTACGTTAGATTAGTTGTTCCGAGCCGCCTCAGACCAAATCAAAAACCAAGACAGCACTGCGAACAATACAGTGAAGCATGCGCAAAACCACGCCTCGCTGTGCATACACGCTCACACGCACACATTTACATCAAACAACAATTAAATTACGCTCAAAAACTAAGCCCAGTAAACAGTGAGAAATCTTTCGATGTATTATTACAATTTAAATATGAGCACTTGATGGGAGGCATATTGAGTGTTCTTTGTAAAATCAAAATCCGAAGTTTTCACTAGCTTAGGTCGTCGTATGGGCAAGATTCGTTGTTGTTCAGTATCCAAGGTCTAATCGTAGGGAGGAGTCTTTTCCAAAATCCGTATTTCGAAGCCAGGTCGGATAGAAGAAAACAAAAACGCATTCGAAGTAGATAAAAGAAACTAGTAAACAATATTATTAATCAATAACTGTAACTGGGAGTCGTCAGACACGGAAACAGTATTGACAATGACAATGACAGACAGACAGAGAAACTACCTACTTTTAAAACGTTTTGTGTAATAGAGTTCCCGGTTCAGTAAAATGAAAAAATAATAATAATTATGCACCATAAACATATTAAAGGATTTCTTGAACAGTAATAGATTTAAATAAAATGTTTGAATTTACTTAAAATGAAACAACTAAAATTAAATTGAAACGATTATGCTTCCATTATATGTGACAAATTGAGTAAAGCGCCATCTATCGCAAACAGCTCTAAACAAAATGGATAACAGATAGATACTTTTAACTACTATAAATCATTCTATGGGTTCGAATGGAAGTGAAGTCTTCATTTATTTTATTTGTCGAAATTACCTGATTTTTGAGTGTAAATAGATCAATCGGCATTAAACAAGGAAGTTTCGATTTTTTACTATGTTACTTTAGCCAAAAACTGCCGTTTAACGCATTTTAGTGGTTGTTAATTTCATAATTGTTACTTATGCTGCCATCTATGATTTTTTTGGCAGGACTAATTATAATTTGTTCTAGTTGAGACCCCATGTCTCGGCGAGCCGTCAGTACTTAAGGTCACGTTCCGGCTAACACAGCTCGCGAGTAAAATATTTAAAATAGTTGAAAATGACAGTTTGTAGCGTGTAAGGATGTCATAGCACTTCAGGAAAACACGAAAATGTGATGGAATTACATTTCACATCTAAGTACTTACATGTTATACATTATTTATACGTAAATCGATCATTAAACAAAAAATATAATAACCCAACTTATCACAATACAGTGTTGCTATTTGTGAGGCAAAAATACCCACATTGCTTTCAATTTTGTTCTTATTTTTGTTTAGCAAAAAAAAATGGTTTTGATTTACCTACGTTATTGAATACGACATAACATTTGGCCAGTTTGGAGAAACTAAAGAAATTTTCACATCAACAAATACTCGGTCTCTAAAGTGAGGAATTATTTTGGTCAAAGGACGCGGCAATGGCTAGTTCCAACATAATAAAACGAATTACCTAAGGAAATTTCTGCCGAAACAGTGTCTGAAAAATATCCAGCGCAAGCACTATTTGGGTTCGTGTCCCTAGCGCTGGAACCTAAATTGTTAAGATGTCGCTTCGCTTGGCGTATTTGTCCGGAGATTCGCGTTACCTGTTTGATGGAAAGTATAGCGTATTTTTATGGAAATATAGTTCATTTTTTAGCGCCTGTGTTGGCGAGTCTTTGTGCGGGTACGGCGGTTGAAGTGTACATAATGTACCTAACGTAAGATTGGGTCGGCCATGCTAGCATGCGTGCGCGACGGCTGCTAGCGGTCTTGCTCGCGCTGGGTTGCTCATCTCCCATCAGGGGTGCTGCGGCGGTGGTCCGGACGGTAGGAGCATATGCGTTTGCCGCGCGTGCTGGCATAGCGGGCCAGTCGATATGCCGATCTAGATTAGACGCCAGTGTACGGGAGTGATATGAAAATTCGAATGACGCTATTGCGACGCACGCTATTCCGAAAAACTTTACGAGTGGTACGCCAGTTCGAAAACTGAAACCGCTATATCGAATGACGTTGTCGCGAACACGCTGATTCGAAAAACTGTTAGAATGTTACGCTAGTACGAAAGTCTTGGTATCGAAATCCGCTGTTGGGAATAGCGTATTCCAATCTGAATTTGTCTGGGGATCGAACTCGGGTAACCCGAATGGTCCCTGATCTCATCGCTAATGGACGCAAAGGCAATTTTGTCAAATCTCCTTTGACGACTTAATATTTCCTTAATAACTTCTAGTTACAATGTTTTTGAATTGTTTCATGACAAGAATGTGGAATATAGTAACAAATAAAAAAGGTTAAATAAAAAAAAAGTGTGTGTGTGTACTTATGTACACGCGTTAGAAGTTATACTTCTTTTAAAAAAAAATATCTGTCGCCTTATCTCAGCCAGCAGTAGATTAAAAATAAAAAAACCTAGGCTTGTCAATATCTGACACTAAGCTAACTTCAGGGTGTATGTTGACTAGCTAACTTCATGCTGTTAAATTTAGGTGTCGGTGTGCGCGCGCATCGTAAAAAATTACTCTCATCATTTTTCCCTAACGCGCCATAAGAAGTATAACTTCAAAAAAATTTTAAAGTTTTTTTTATGTAAGTATTTAGTTAATTCTACAAATTTTTGTGAACAACTCAGCGTTCAACATGTAACAGTGTCAGTGTCCCCATATGAGTGTGCTTTGTGCAGTACCTGGGCCCGGGGCTGGTGGACGTGGGCGGGCGCGCCGTGCTGGAGGCGGGCTGGCGCGGGCGCGTGCCGGCCGCGGCGCACCACGGCGTGGTGTTCCCGGGCGAGACCGTGCCCATGCTGCTGCCGCACGCGCCCGACGCCGCGCTGCTGGCGCATGCCATCAAGCGCGACAAGCTCTTCGGCCTGCTGTGTCCCGAGTGCGTAACACATCCAATCTATTACACTAACTTGGATTTTATATAATTAAATTAAAACTACATGTATAACACTGTTATTAAAATTTTAAGTGAGCCAGCAGCAGTAACTTGTTTGTATCGAACTGAATTAAAGCGGAGCTATGTCACGGGTCGGAACAAGCATCAACATGTGTGCCGTGTTCCACAGGGAGCAGCGTGGTTTGCTACGCTGACGACACGCTGGTGCGTGTACAAGGGAGGTCGCACGAGGCGGCGACCGAAAACATGACACGCGGGGTTGCGATAGTCGTGGAGAGGATCCGGCAGTTGGATATCGAGGTGGCACTGCACAAGTCCGAGGCCATGTGTTTTCATGGGCCTCGGAATGCGCCACCGTCGGGATCCCTACTGACGGTAGGAGGTTCCCGTCGGCGTCGAGTCGACGTTGAAATACTTGGGACTCGTCCTCGACAGCCGGTGGAACGTCGTAGAGCATTTCCAACGTTTGGCTCCCAAACTGGAACGGGCCGGGGCTGCCTTCAAGCGGCTCTTGCCCAACCTGAGGGGTCCAAACACCTCCTGCCGGAGGCTCTACGCGAGGGTCGTGCGGTCCAAGGCCCTTTACGGGGCCCCGGTGTGGACGCGTTCCTTGAGGCGGCGAGCCGCCCAGGTAGGCGGTAAGGCTAGTCAGAGGGTACCGCACGAGCTCCGGCGAAGCGGCGAACCTCCTTGCCACCATAGGATCTGGAGGCGAGGAGTCATCGCGCGCCTGTACGAATGGCGCACGGAAGCACAATGCCGGAGGGAAACTCCGCCACCCGCGGCAAATCGCCGCTCAGGGGCAGACCTCCGGCGCAATCTCATGGCGACATGGAGGGACCGACTGTCGCAACCCTGTGCAGGGAACGCCACAACAGTGGCGATAAGTGTTTGAGGAGTGGCTGAAGTGGCGCCGCGGCGCCCTCACCTTCTGCCAGACGCAGGTCTTCACCAGACACGGTTGTTTCGGGAGGTACCTGCACCGAATGGGGTGTGCACTGTGAGGATCGCCCAGAGGACACGGTGGAGCACACCGTGGAGGTCTACTCCGTTCGGGCGGAGCACCGCCGTGTCCTCTTAGCCTCTCCGTTCACGAACATGACGCATGGATCAGCGCCATTCAACTCGACCATATTGAAGGGAAATAAATGACCCGACACACCCGCCACCATCAGCAAAACATTTGAGTGAGCATGACATTCTCTCAACTGCCAGAGCACATTCAAGTCAATGAAAGATAGCTAAATGTAACGGTAAATTTTCAATACATAGTACTCACATATGTGCTATGCAATTATATAATACTAAAAGAAGGAATCGATCTGATTGATCTGATCCTCAAAATAAAAATGTTTTCATGCCGAATGGTAAAATATGGCTGATCTTTGATATTTTGTAACAACTGTTGTGTATTACCCATATTTGCAAAATAAAATTCTATTCTATTCTATTCTAATCTACAGGGTGTAAACAGACTCTTCACGAAGCCGTTAACCAAGCATTATGTACATCAAACTAAGTAACTTTACGCAAAAATTATTGCTGGGAAACGACTTTTTTTTGTGGGGTCAAAAATCACGTTTTACGGTAGGACTCAATGTAACGCACTCAAAACATTGTGCTGATGGGTGGATTGAATAGTAAGGGGGTCCTGGAGGTGTTTAAAGTAAAAATCTTACATTAAAACATGTATTTAAAAAAAAACATGTGAAAATGTTGGAACTTTGACCCCCAATATCTCCGTAACTAGAAGGTTCCCAGGTATGGTCTAGAAAAAAAAAAAGATCGCAATGACGAGGAGAACAAGTGCCTTTCGGCTTCGTTAAGAGTCTGTTTACACCCTTTATACAATGCAAGGATATTTTTACAATATTCTGCAGCTTCCACAATACTTATCATGGTAATCAATTAGTTTGCAGGGGCAAACTAATTGATTATTATGGTTGTGGAGCGGGACCAGCATTGAGCCAAGCATTTTATCATCAATGTAATCTCCCAACTTATAATATGCTTGCCTACATAGTGTGCGTTTTATACAAGATTTAAATTTCGTCTCATTCAGTTGTAGAATGTGGGGAGGTATTTTATTGTAACATTTTAACAGCTAGCGAAGGATGTGGCGGAACGTGAGAGGGAGAACCTCACGTCCCAGCCGCCACGGGAGATGCCCCGGGCGTCACCGGCGGACTGGGGGCCCCCGGCCACCGTACACGCGGGCCTGTAGGCGGTGAGCAATGGGCTAGCTCACCGTCTGTCCGTCTTATAACGACAGGCCGTGTCGACGGCGTGTTTGTGTTCCACGCGCGCCTCAAAGAGATGTCAGCAAACAGAGGGGCCCGCAAGGACCGATGTCTGCCAGGGCTGCGGGACTGTTCGAAAGAGATACCGCGGCCCTGGGACACAAAGGGCTAAGAAGGAACATAGATGGGTTTTAGAATAGTCAGGAAAAATCTGACACTCCCTTCTGCTCCGCCCGGAGCGGGAGGGGTCATTTAATGATTGCCCACCTCAAAAAAAAGGGATAAGTCGCCTGGTCACGACAGCTTGAGTATTGAGCATTTGCAAACCGCAGGTGTTCACTTCCCAAGGGTTCTTGCCTCACTATTCAACCTATGTGTACGTCATTCTTATCTGCCGGCTGACCTTGTGAAAACAGTTGTAGTGCCCGTTCCTAAGAAAAAAGACTGGTGATATGTCGGAAATAAGAAACTACAGACCGATTTCCTTAGCTGCTAAAATTTTGTTAGTTTGCTGGACCTTTATTTAGGTAAACAACTAGAAATTAATGACATACAGTTTGGTTTAAGGAATGGCTTATCAACCGAGACTGCAATGACGACCCTAAAGAGTATAGTGCAATAGGTTACCTATCATAAGTTCGAAAAATAATTGACCGAATTTAATTTCACCTAAAACTTTTCAACTATTATTACTATTAGTGACCTAGTATCAATTCGATTTTTTCTCGTTACCCCGACGTTTCATTTCGTCGGAAAACTTTTTACCGAAGTTACACTATGTGCATCTGGATTGAGGGCTCATTTTTTTAAACCTTTGAGAAACGAAACAAGACTTATAGGGAATTTACTTAAAAATTGGTAAAACTTAAAGCAATAAATAGACCATGAATTTCTTAAACGTGAATGTAAAAAGTTATGATTAAATTACTTGAGCCCTCAATCCAGACGCTTGCGTAAAGTGGCATAGTCTTAATCTCAAAAAGTACTATCTCTGACTTAATCATTTTTATTTAAGAATTTAGTTAAGAATTTCTTAAACATTTTAAGAAATTCCCAAATCTGTAGAATATGACATTACAAATTTATGGCGATTTATCTTGAGTCCTCAATTCAGTAATGTCTGTACTGAGTGAATCTGCAAAACTGAATTTATCTGACGATATCCATAAATACGACTTTATTATATTGTAGTTACCTCTGTGAATTTTAAAAAGAAATAATGTCACAAAAGTGTACAGTTAAAAAGAAACTGAAAATGATTAAGAAATTCTTAACTAAAAATTATTAACTCAGAGATAGTGCTTTTTGAGATTAAGACTATGCCACTTTACGCAAGCGTCTGGATTGAGGGCTCAAGTAATTTAATCATAACTTTTTACATTCACGTTTATGAAATTCATGGTCCATTGCTTTAAGTTTTACCAATTTTTAAGTAAATTCCCTATAAGTTTTTCGTTTATCAAAGGTTTAAAAAATGAGCCCTCAATCCATATACACTCGCGAGCAAAAGTATGGAATCACTTACTTGGACTTGATTCCGCGCGATCTTGAGTACTTAATAACTAGTTAAGAATAATAAAAATAATACCATTTTAAAGGTTTCACTGTTAACTTTAAATTAATACAACTTCAAATTCATCCACATCACGCCATTATTTAAGAAGCTATCCCGGAATACGTGAAGAAGTAAAGAAAAAGTTATGTTTCAATTGTTTGATACGCCGCGAGTTGCACCCTATTGACCCCCTATAAAAGCACGTGTTGTCGGATTTTTTTTATCACTGCGTCGCCGTCACCGACGACGACGACGCCTACGAGTCCCGAGGCACAATATGGGGTGAGTGTCTCGCATGTGTATGACTCCTTCTCACAGATCGCAGCCCCGACTACCGCTGAGAGTGCGGCCACCGACCAGCCCAAGCCGAAGCCGCAGCAGCGGCGGAGGTATCCTCCGCTGGTGGTGGAAAAGCTGCCGGGATGGGCCGCCCACTTCAGGGCGATCACGGCGCAGCTGGGCCGACCACCCAACGCCCGTCCTTACGGCGCTGGGGTGCGCTTCTCGCCTGAGAGCGAGGAGGAGCACAGGTTGGTCCAGCGGTACCTGACCGTCCTGGAGAAGGAGCAAGGCGTATCTTGGTTCGCCTACTCACTCCCAGCGGAGCGAAGCTTCAAGGTGGCCATCAGGGGGCTGCCTGCAGACACCACCCCGGAGGAGATCGAGGAGGAGCTCCGAACGATGGGACACGAGCCGGAATACGTGCGCCACATTAAGGCGCGCGGTGATCGTCCCGGCTGCGTGTTCCACGTTATCCTGAAAAGGAGTCCGGACACGCGCAAGATTCTCGACACCTCCGTGTTTCTCAACATGAGAGGTGTCAGAGTTGAAGTCTGGCGGGGCAAACGTGGGCCCGCCCAGTGCCACCGGTGCCAAAAGTTCAGGCACTCGTCGCACCATTGTCACCGGCCGCTCGCCTGTGTCCGTTGCGGGGAGGCGCACGCTGCGCGTGATTGCCCCCGCCCACGCTGCAAGCCGGCGACTTGCGCCAACTGCGGGGGTGATCACCCCGCTAACAACGTGCGCTGCCCCGTATTCCAGAGGGAGATACGGAACAGGCGAGCCGGCACGGTCGCCGCCACAGCTGCCTCACGCCGAGCCACGTCGGCTCCGGCGAGGCAGCCCGACGTAGCCTCTTACGAGGCCCAGGGCGAGTCGCTGATGGCGGCGGCCAACGGGCCCACCGACAGGGGCCAAGCTCCCTCCTCCTCGAAGCGGCGGAGGACAAACAAGAAGAGGAAACAGAAGGGGGGCAAAGGGAGCGCGCCCGCGCCCCCCGCAGAGTCTGACAGCTGCAGGGGCGACCTTACCTCGACCCAGGCGCAGGCTGTCTCCACAGTTCAGCCTCCACCACCACCACCAGCGAAGAAGACGGTTGGGCCGGCAGCCACTGCCGGCGCGGCACGGCCAACGGCCCCTGCCGTCCGCTTCCAAGCCGCTACTAGCGCCGGCACAGCTGCCGGCTCAGCCACACAAGACTTCACAGCCTGCGCCATACAGCTGCTGATGGACCTAATCAGGGCCATCAGGCAGGGTCAGGACGTAGAGCTGGTCGTCCTGGACGGCCTGGCCTCCCTCCTCAGCCTGAAGCTAGGCCGCCAGGGACGACCAACTGGTGCGTCCGCGACCTAGGAAGGTCGCCCCCCTCCGTCGCCTCCTCGGGACTCAGTGTCCGCGTGCTTGGACGCGGGCACCTACCCATCAACCGGACTGACGCTCGGGTAAGTTGCTTCCCGGATACACGCAGCTTACCTGTACAATAGAGACTCCACACACACTACACGCACCTGCTACGTGACGCGTTCTAAGTTAATATAGGCGTGTTGCGTAGCTAAATCAGTCAGGCGCTTCTCTACACTCATGTAGACACACGTGTGGCGCGCGGCGCAAGCTCGCACTCCACGCACACATGGGCGGTGTTACACATACAATGCCGCCCACACACACACGTCGGCCCCTCAGTCCGGACCAACACTGGCTAGCTCCGGTGGTGGGACGGGCGGGAGCCACTCACCTACTGTAGGTACGTCGGAGTCGGCACCTCTGTCGCTGGTTGTCCCCCGCCGGGCCTCCTCCGGGTAACCGGAGGTCTCACCTGGCGGGGACAGACCGCCGAGGTGTCGTGAAACAAACAGCGCTGCGCTGCAGCGCTGTAGACGTACCTACAGCCCACATACGACAACCACACACAGAGCGCACGTCATTAACGTGCGCTCAACTACCTCGGCCTATAAGGCCTACGCGAGGTCGGGTCCCGTGTTCACGGGACCGAGGTTAGCCCCCGCGGCCAGAGGGCCAAAGGCCCTGTAACCGCTCGCCACGCCCCCTTACGGGGGCGTCGCGATTTCCCGTACGCTTTTTTTATCAGTCGGCTTTCACACGTCGACCGGTACACATCTCCGCTACTTCTGACCCTTGAACTTGGAAGACAATGGATACTACACCTACAGAAGCAGCACAAATCGTCGCCCTATTGCAAGAAGGGCTCAGCCAGCGGGCTGTCGCTCGTCAGCTCCACATAAGCCAGTCCTGTGTTTCGAAAGTTTATAAACGCTTTCGGGAGACTGGTGGCTTTATCCCGAGACCAAGATCTGGACGGCGCCGGTGCACATCGGAGAGGGATGACCGTTTTATCGTGTCAACCTCTCTCCGAAATCGACATATGACTGGTGTCGACGTCCAACAGAAGCTCCGAAATGTTCGTGGGGTAGCTGCCAGCGAGTGGACAGTTCGTCGAAGACTTAAGCAAGCTAATTTGACTCCAAAAAGGCCTACCACAGGCCCGAAACTGACGGCAGGTCACCGACAAGCACGCCTTCAATTTGCTCGAAAAAAATTCAATGTGGAAAAATTCAGTATACCTCTAACAATCATAATTTTCTTACCTACATGTGTTAAAGATTTTACTGTTTTTTTTTTTTAAAACAAAGATTTTTTCGTACATTTTTGACTTAAATCAACACTGCTGAGTTTATCTAAACTATGGAACATCGAAATTTAACTAGGTAAGAGATGTTGAGAGTAATAGGCTTGATGGAACCAGGCACGCGCCAGTGCAATATTAGTGATACCATTGGCACCAGTTAGTGTCATATCCAGTTTGTGTTCTCGTTATCGAGATACTGGCGAGTCAGCTGATCGGAAATCGGGGAATATTCGGTAAGCCACCACCAGACAAGACCGATTTTTACAAATTACGGTGAGAAGAAAACCGTACGCTACGACTTGGCGATTGGTTTTAAAGATACAGTCAGAACACCTGATCTTCGTTAGTGACCAAATTGGCAGGAAGAGACCACAAGCAGTTAACCTTCATGCTAGTACACCATTTTCGCTCCTAGCACTACGGCGAAGCAATCGCGGGCAAAGTTTAGAATAGGCAAACGAACATTTAGCTTGGTATGATCGCCAATGGTCTAGATTGTACTCTCAGGTGAATCCCGGTTTGGCATCCTTCCAGATGCACGAAGAATACGTGTTTGGCGAATACCTGGACGTGAGACCAGCTTGCGAAATCGCCAGAAAGTCTATCCATATCAAAGTGAAACAATCGTGGTATGGGCGAAACTACGTCTAGGCGGGAGAACTGACCGTGTTTAGATAAAATGGAATTTAACGGCTGCAAAATACCGTGATAAGGTGCTGGCACTTATATTCCAACCACGCTGGATAGAAATGAGACTAGATTTTATGCGTATGCATGATGTGGCCCGCCCAACTGCGACTCCAGCGGTAACTCAGCGGCTACCGCATCATAATGAAAAGGCTCTAGACTGGCCCACGCAATCCTCAGATTTAAATCCTGTTAAGCACGCCTGAGTCCCAGCAGTGGGAACATTATAAGGCTGATGATGATGATGATGATGACGCCTGGAATATGCTGCAACGAAGGTCTCTACGAATTTTCCCGAGAATCTACTGCCGAACAGTCCACTTTTCGTGCATTTTCGTCGGACCTGGTATCTTACACCACAAGCTGAACTTGACAACATTGTTTTGAGCTTGAAAAACCTTTGCAAACGTGTTATAAACGTTCGAGGTGCTCTTACAGTTTATTAATTTTTATTTTATACAAAATTTATTATTTCATTTAATTTTGTTTCCTGCTTTAATCACCAAAAACAATAAGTCTAATTTTAGCAAAATTTTGACTTTTTCATTTTTATCTAAAAACCCCTCATTTTTTTTTTTTTTTATATATATTCTGTAGGAGTATAAAATTCTGCACACTTTGATATAAGGATGCTTTAAGAAATTCTTTATAGTTTCGTTTAAATACGTGAATAACAAAATACCCCTAGACACTTGATGTGTGTAGCAAAAAAGACGTCGATCAATAGTAGTGGCCGTAGTTTTCGGTAAAATGAAATTTCAACAAAAAACAACGGAAAAGTGATTGGTTCCCCTCTCTACCGCATGCGTCTCATGACGTGGACTTCATTGTATTAAAAACAGCTTTTTCACCATCTACTTATAAATGGCATCAATATCCCTTTGTAGGAATTCGGAATCCGTCCGTCTGTTCTGATTTGTGCAACCAGTTTTATGTCGTCGGCGTATAGCAGGCATCTGGCAAACTTAACCCTTATTTCAGGCAAGTCAATAATCATGATTAGGAACAGAGGCGGTTCCAATACGGATCCCTGGCTCACTCCCGGCAAGTGTAAAGCTTAGTCGATTGTTATACTCATGATAGAACAGTGAAGAGCAGTGACAAGTGTGGTAATGTGGTTGCGCAGCGAGTCGGGCACCATGGTGTCGGGCTACGGCGTACTGTGCGAGGTGATGATGGCGGACGTGGTGGAGGCCGGCGACGGGCCGGACGGCGCCTACCCGAGCACGGTGGTCACGTTCAAGGCGCTCGCCATCCACCGCTTCCGTCTGCTCAAGGTGCCGCGCGACAGCGTGCCGCTGCACGTCTACGCCAGGCAAGTATCGCGAGGTACCCACACTCCCGCACACGACGTGTAGAGAGAGCAATGAGTAAAGTAGTGCGTTCGGTGTGGCAGGATGCGCTTCGTGGAGGTGATGGTGCTGCCGGAGATGTCGGCGCGGGACACGCTGCGCGCCGCGCGCCTGGCCTCGCTGGACCCGCTGCGCTCGCCCTCGCACCTGTGCGTACCGTACCGCCTGCCCCTGCCCCGGCAGTGACGTACAGTGTACAGTAACGTGTGTGTGTGCAGCGCGCCGGTGCAGCAGCGGCTGCGCTCGCTGGACGCGGCGGCGACCCCGTGGCCGCGCTTCGTGTACGACATGTTCGAGCTGGAGCGCATGCGCCGCACCGTGCGCGCGTACTTCCGCTCGCTGGCGCTGGACGCGCGGCTGCCGGACGAGCCGGTGGCGCTGTCCTTCTGGGTGGCGTCCAACCTGGCCGTGTCCGCGGCCGACCGGCTCGCGCTCTTCGTCGTCGACAGCGCGCTGCTCCGCCTGCACATGGAGTGCCACTTTATAAACAAAGTAACTCTACAATCTAAACATTGAATGCATTCCACTATGTGAACTTAGGTGGTAGGTACGAACACTGCTACGGCAGAGTAAGCGGGAGGAAGAGGACTTTAATCTGGTAATTTAATATTTATACTAAAATTACATGTGTACCTAATTCTAACTATTTCTTAACGATCAGCTCGAGATGTTTATTTGACGTGTCTCTCCGAGGAAGCGCTTGCGTTTTCTCAGACTATCACATTCTTTATGTTGAAATAAATAATATTATCACTGTGAGAATATTTGTGGGTATTCGATTTATTTTCAGAAAAGCGTGCTGTGCTGCACGGCGTGTATGACGCCCATCGCGCGGAGAGAACACGTATTTGCTATGTCTAGCGAAGGCGTGCACTCCAATTATACTAATTTAGGTAATTCTGTTGAATAAAGGTGCCGATTCCCTTGTTTACAAACTAAACCAAATTTAAGTTCAGTGCATCTTATTCTTTCTATTTCATTAAGAAAAGGACAGAAGATAAATTTTAGTTCAGTCCTGTCAAATTAACCAGCGCCTGACACAAGTTTAGACGTGATTAAAAAGTTGACTACTAAAATAACATCAAATTACGTCAGGTGCTGACTAATTTGACAGGACTAAACTAATATTTATCTTCTGTTCTTTTCATAATGAAATAGAGAGAAAAAGATGCACTCAACTTAAATTTAGTTTAGTTTGTGAACAAGGGAATCGGCACCATTAAGTAAGTTTCGAAGCTGATAAATGGCTCACTATAAGGCGGCTTCCTACAGACACAGACCGGCCAGTGTCGCGACGCGCTAGCTGCGCTAAGAGCAGAGCCTGCCTCGGCCTGCTCATCGCAAAACGGATTGCTCTTTCTAAGCAATGCAAATGTTGCGTTAATTTAGAATTTGATAATCAATTCGGGTTGTACTCTGCTTGTAATAATAATAATATAATTCAATCATGATTAGAAAGACGTGGCGCCATCTATTATCATGAAGAACGTTAATGTTGTTTTCCTCGGGAACAGTACTTTTTTTCGGGATGAATATATATATATCTGACAACGTATATGCAAAATTACAGGATGATCGGTTTAGTGGTTTAGGCGTGAAAAGGCAACAAACAAACTTACTTTCACATTTATAATATTAGTTAGGATTACTCTAACTCATGTTCTTAACAAGCAAAGTATTTATTTATTTATTTAAGATACGGGAAACGCCGCGTTGCTACAGAGTAGCAACTCATGCAGTGCTCACTTGTTCAATTGTACAAATGGTCGAATGTGTGGCTTAAGTAGCGTTGATGTTGCAGGCGGGTACATGCACGACATCCTCACGGTGAGCCAGACCACCAACGTGGAGCTGCACGGCGCGCCCTCGGCCGAGTACTCGTGGTTCCCTGGCTACACGTGGACCGTGGCGATGTGCGCGATCTGCTTTGTGCACATCGGCTGGAGGTAACGCCTCCCGTTACACAACCGCGATGACCTTCACATAATTATGGTTTAGTAACAGTCGTGAATGTGGCAGGTTCGAGGCGCAGAAGCGCAACCTGCGTCCGCAGAGTTTCTTCGGGCTGTGCCGCAACTACGTGCAGCCCGTCGCCGCGCCCGAGCCGCCCGAGCGGCCGCGCCTCCCGCTCGCCTACTACTCCGCCGACACGCTGCGGTAGTCGCACACACGACCTCCCTAACACGTGTACTACGGCTGTTAGTGATGATCTCCTTCGCCTCGGTAACTTGTAAACTACATTTTTGTGGTGTGATGTGTTGTGTTGTGGTGCATTATGACGTCATTTGATGCATAGCTTACTATTGGTAAATTCATACCATTTATAAGCATAGTTATGTCTAATGTATTTAGGGTTTTTCGCGACACGCCACCACAGCACAAGTCTCAATGTGCGTGGCTTAATGTGAACACTCCATTTTCTTAATACTCAGTGCAACACAAGTACTAGGGAGTACTATCTATGAATGGCTATGAATCCACGATTCAGCTTCAGGTAGTGGCAGTGTATTGGTGACTTCCATGACTGACGGAGTGTCAGTCCTGTGACGTTGTATGGACAGCCGAGCGGTACGTCATGACATGAAGTGACTAGTTTTAGGCGATTCCTCTAAGTTGTTTATACATATTCTCCGCCCCTATATCTTATCTCCCGATATTGTATGTAAGAATCATGCGGCGTCGTTCGTAGTACATGTTTTACGCATGCGCGCTATGTCGCTAACATGTGTATATATTATTGTATTATATATTTTATAGTCTAGTCAACAAGTTAAAAAACGTGTTAAATAGATATAAAGCTCCTAAAAATATGTGCGATAGCTCATTCGATGCGGAATGACGTCTAGAAAAATGTTTTTTAAGGGTCTTTTTAGCACATTAAAAATTGCGATTTTTATTAACAACCTAAGATAAAAAAAACATGGTATTAAATTTTTTTTTAATAACTTCTAAAATAGTGATATTTAAGTAATTTTGAAAAAAGATCCTAAAAGAGGAGGAAATTTCCATTAAAATCCTCTCGGCATAGGCGCGCCGCCTGAAAAGCCGGTATATCACCTAAAATATTTTTTTTATAGTATTAAATAACTATTTAAAAATTTGAATAAATTATGGTGTGTAATTATATAATTAAAAAATAACTAAACACCATGTTTTTTTATCTTATTTTGTTAATATAATCGCAATTTTTAATGTGCTAAAAAACCCTTAAAAAACATTTTTCTAGACGTCATTCCGCATCAAATGAGCTATCACACATATTTTTAGGAGCTTTATATCTATTTAACACGTTTTTGAACTTGTTCACTAGACTATTATTGTATGCATAGATAATGTTCACAATTCCTAGACTTCAAAAACGCAAATGTTCAAACTACATAAATTATACATATTTACAAATGATATACCAGATAAGTTATCCAGGAGAGTGGAGACGGTAAGTTAATCGGAAATTTTGTAAGGGCTTGTTAACTGTAGATCATAACTTATCAGGAGCGAGGAAAACAGCTCAATAAGTTAATGACAGCAATGTTTGTTATAAGTTACGTTGTTTATTACTGGCAGCATTGATGCAATACTATAAAGCATAAATATAAAATCATGGTTGTTAATTATGTGTAAATAAGTGTAATTAAGTGTAATTAATTTCTTTATAACTTTGCGTTATCTAACATAGGTATAAGGTCAATAAAGTATTTACTTGAATTAAGTTTTTCATTAATTGGAAAGTACTATAGAAAAGATTTTGAACAAATAATAAAGCAGCACTTGATTATTTTCTTATTAATTTCAGCTTCTAATAAATGACTAAAGCACAAAGCTTACTAAAACTAAATCACAGTATGCAACAGTAACAGAACTGTTAGCTGCTGAAGACGTGCACAGTTCGCGTACCGGCTGTACGCGCGCAGCACCAGTAGACACCGCGCCGGCGCCGAGCTCTCCCTGCGACTCCAACTTCCGCCTCGGCTGTTATTTCACATTCCGTTTTTTTTGCTGTTTACCTGCATACAGTAAGCGATAAATGAAATAATTTTTAGCACTACTTCAAAAAAGGAGGAAAGATTTTCAATTCGTCGGAATATTTTTTTTTAATGTATGTTCACCGAATACTCGAAGACGCCTGAATGTAATTGGAAAACTACTTTTTTGTTTGAAAGAGTATTCTCCCAAGTTGGTCCTATAGAAATATTGGCATGATCTGATCATGGGCTTCGGAGATATGGAACGGAACTCTTCAACGGTAGACAACAAATCTGTGGTCAGAATCAGAGCTTTTTATTTGCTATGAATGTAGGTACAGTTATAACAGTACAGTTGTAAGTGGTGTTTACTGCAATCGCTTATTGGTTCCACAACACCATAACATAACATCACGCCCGTATGCTCTGAGGGGATAAGCAGATAGGGCACGCCACAATAGTGGCGATAAGTCCCCTCTTTGAGGGGTGGCTAGAGAGGCGCCACGGCACTCTCACCTTCCACCTGACGCAAGTCCTCACCGGACACGGTTATTTCGAGAGGTTCCTGCACCGAATCGGGCGGGAGGAAACGCCCGGGTATTATCACTGCGAGGATCGCCCACAGGTCACGGTGGCGCACACTGTGGAGGTCTGCCCCGCTTGGGCGGAGCACCGCCGTGTGCACGTAGCGGCGATCGGTGACGGCAACCTATCGCGTCCGGCCCTGGCCCAATCCATGGTCTGGAGCGAGAGGGAATGGGACGCCGTCACCTCCTTCTGCGAATGCGAAGCAGTCATGCTAGCAAAGGAGGTGGCGGAGCGTGAGAGGGAGAGAACTTCCCGTCCCAGCCGCCGCGGGAGACGCCCCGGGCGTCGGGGGTCACGTGGTGGCTTCCGCCGTAGACGCGGACCTGTGGACGGTGAGTAATGGGCTAGCTCGTCGACCGTCCGTCTTATGACGACAGGCCGTGTTGACGGCGCGTTCGTGTTCCACGCGCGCCTTAAAGATATGTCAGTAACAGGGAGGGGCTCACAAGGGCCGATGCCTGCCAGGGCTGCGGGACTGTTCGAAATACATACAGCGGCCTTGGAACACAAAGGGCACGGAAGGAACATGGATAGGTTTTAGTAAAAGTCTGACAATTCCGCTCCGCCCAGAGTAATTTTATGATTTCCCATCCGAAAAAAAGGGGTTAAGCAGATGTGTACAGTACACCCACATTTCGACAGTTAGGTATGTTAAGTTCCATTTTATTGGGGACTAGCTGATCCGCGCAACTTCGTCTGCGTAAAAAAACTAAACAAAAGTCACAGACTTTATATTTTGCAAAATGTTTTTTTATTGATAGGATGTTCTTACAGCAGCTGAACCGCGAATCTTCAAACATAGAGTGCGCCCTCAGATTCGGTCACGTGACGATCTCTGTAAGGTGTCTGGGAGCATGATGATTAGAGTATTCGGGCTTGGGGTTAAAGGCGTGAAATTGCAGGGCTTTATGTCCGGTAAAGTTAAGATCACATATAAATGTAATAGCATGGTACCGGCAGCTGCAGCAAGCTTTGCTGTCTCCCTGCCCCGTGCGGGCGCGTGCGGCAGGTCGCGGCACAGGATGGTGCGCAGCGTGGTGCGCGGCAAGCGCAGCTGCAGCGCGCGCGCCCGCAGCGACAGTGTCGGCGCCGCGCGGACCGACGCTGCCACCTCCTCAATGCGCGTGCGTCTGCACATATATTAGGAAGCACCATATCTTATTACATGTTTTATACATGATATGGCTAGAAGTATGGCAGAAGATATGCTTATAGCCAATACAAATAAATTGAGATAAGGGCAAATCTGAAACTTAAAGCATCTATTTACCTTAATGAAAGAGATGCTTTAAGTTTGACGACACCACCAGATCTATCGTGGCGAGGGGTTGCCCTCAAGGGGGCGTCCTCACTCCACTCCTATGGAACCTCGTGCTAGACAGCCTTATCAAGCGTCTAAACGACAAAGGCTACTCCACGGTGGGCTACGCTGATGATATAACCATAATAATACACGAAAATCACTGTGCCACCTTATGCGCCAAGCCTTGAAGATAGTAGAGAACTGGTGCAAGGAATATAAACTAGCAGTGAACCCTACCAAAACTGAACTTGTCCTCTTCACAAAGAAAAGGAAGCTGGCAACCCTACCGTTACCACGCTTTTTTGGGACCACCCTAAGCCTGTCGACTGAAACCAAATACCTGGGCATCTATTTGGACAAACAGCTGAACTGGGCAAAACACACCAATTACATCACTACAAAAGCCAGATGTGCATCTGGATTGAGGGATCATTTTTTAAACCTTTGAGAAACGAAACAAGACAAAGGGAATTTACTTAAAAATTGGTAAAACTTTAAGCAATGGACCATGAATTTCTTAAACGTGAATTAAAAAAGTTATGATTAAATAACTTGAGCCCTAAATCCAGACGCTTGCGTAAAGTGGCATAGCCTTAATCTCAAAAAGTACTATCTCTGAGTTAATCATTTTTATTTAAGAATTTAGTTAAGAATTTCTTAATCATTTTAAGAAATTCCCAAATCGTTAGAATATGACATTACAAATTTATGGCGATTTATCTTGAGCCCTCAATTCAGTAATGTCTGTCTGTACTGAGTGAATCTGCAAAACATGAATTTATCTGACGAAATACATAAATACGACTTTAATATATTGTAGTTAGATACCTCTGTCAATTAGTTAAAAAGAAATAATGACAGAAAAGTGTACAGTTAAAAAATGTGTGCGTGTAACCTTTACGCGCGATTGAAGTAAAACTTCTTTTTCTTTTAATTTACTTATTTTAAAAGTAATAAATAAACTAGTATATTTAGAGATTTTCAAAAAAATCTGAGTTACTCCCTAGACGCGCCTAAAGAAGTTTTACTTCAAAAACTTTGACTTTGACTTTATTTGCCTGAAATATGGTGTTTTACAGATTTTATAACACAAACATAGTTCTTTCGCCTACTAAAAACGGCATGCAAATAATGCGAGGAAATGAATTAAAATTTTCAAAATCAATGATGCACACAAACAACAATATTTTTTCTCGCGTTGATGAGTTCATTTGTTTTTTTTCAATAAACTGCTTTCTATTTGAAAGCCAATTCGATATTTAAATAAAACCTTTGATAAGTTGGCTCCTTGGTTGCCATGCTTTTGAGTATAAGATCGTTCCATTTTTAAATATAGTAAGCGTTACTTCCGTCAGAAAAAAATTCTGAGTTACTCCCTAGTCGCGCCTAAAGAAGTTTTACTTCAAAAGTAAATCAAAGTTGAATTTTACTAAAACGTCTGAACTGAGGGCTCAATGTTTTCGACTTTATTGACTAGCAGCCTCATAGATAAACGCAACGGCAACTGTACGTCGCTTGCTCCCGCCTCACCAGTCCTGACTCTCTTTTCATTGGCTCCTGGCAGCATAACTACCAACGTAGTTTATAGGGAAGTGTTGTAAGGTATGATACCTTTGTACGTATTTTTACTCTTTTGTGTCCTCGAATGTATTCCTGCATTATTTTATCTATTTCCTTCAGTCACATCTTATTTCAGTCATAAGATGTGACTGAAAGAAATAGAGAATCAGCAGGATTCCCATATAACTCACTTCACTTGCTTCGCTTGCAAAACAAACTTATATTTTAATGCTTTTTTAAAAGTTGTTTACTTATAATGCTATGAGTGCCAGCGACACTGGCATCTTAGGTATTTTTGGTGCTGTAGAGCCTTCACGCAGACGACGTCGCGGGCAGCAGCTAGTTCTTAAATAAAAATGATAAACTCAGAGATAGAACTTTTTTGAGATTAAGGCTATGCCACTTTACGCAAGCGTCTGGATTGAGGGCTCAAGTTATTTAATCATAACTTTTTTAATTCACGTTTAATAAATTCATGGTCCATTGCCTTAAGTTTTACCAATTTTTAAGTAAATTCCCTATAAGTCTTGTTTCGTTTCTCAAAGGTTTTAAAAATGAGCCCTCAATCCAGATGCACATAGGTAAAAGCCAGCATAGGCCTATGGCAATGCAAAAGACTGCTCGGGAGAAACTGGGGCCTAAGCCCCAAAATCACCTACTGGAACACCACAGTCATCCGACCAATCCTCACATACGGCGGCTCTTTAGTTTGGTGGCCCAGGACTAACCTGAGCACAGCCCAGAAAGATCTCGAGAAACTATAAAGATTTACCTGTGTAGCAACCACCGGCAGCAGCACCTGTAGAGCGGCAGTGGGTCCTCATCACCCACTGCCGCTCTACAGGTGATGCTGAGGCCACCCCTACACCTCATCTTAAGAGGGGAAGCAACCCTAGCGATTTTCAGGCTCGAAGTATCCGGCACCCTGAGTAATGATTCCAGAATAAATTATACACGCATAAACCATGATGCAATCAAACAACAGCTCATGATGGCATCACCCAACGACAGAACCCTGAAGACCCACTTCTTTCAACAACACTATAACATTGGAGATGTGTGACTACTCAAGTCCAAACGAGCTCAGGATCTACACGGATGGATCAAAGACTGACGACGGGACAGGTGTCGGAGGTTTCCAGACAACCTAAACATTAAAATATCCAGACCCCTGGGAATGCTTAACTCTGTGTATTAAGCTGAGTGTGTAGGCATTATCCAAGCGGGTAGCAAGGGAAGCTACGGATACCCGTATTCGTATCTTCTCCGACAGTGCCTCAGTTCTTCAATCCTTAAAGAGAAACCAGATCACATCAAGATTAATACTAGAATGTCATAATGCGCTAGAACGAGTTACGGTACTAAACCGCGACACGGTGACACTGCAATGGATCAAAGGACACAATGGATCACTTGGAAATGATGCAGCTGATGAACTCGTCAGAAGGAGATCCAGTACAAAAGTCATCGGACCCGAACCCATTGTGCCTATTCCCTTTAAGCAGCTAATGAGTTGGCTAAAGGAACACACTAAGACACAAGCGGGAAAATAGTGGACCTCGACAACAGGGTGTAGGCAATCCAAGGAGGCTATGCCATCCCTAGATACTAAGCTAACCAAGCGCCTTCTGCGCCTGGACAGAGATAGCCTGCGACTGGTGGCGGGAACCATCACTGGACACTGCTCACTGAACAAACACTTCCACACCCTAGGTATCACTGACAGCCCTCTGCGCAGAGCGTGCATGGAGGCGGAGGAAACGGTGGGGCATGTGCTCCTCGAGTGCATCGGCGTCACCCAGATCCGCGAGTAGAGTCTTGGAACACCGAGATCCCTCGCAGATGCCCTGAGAAGACCGGGAAGTCTGATCTGCTTCTAGAGGGAGGTGGGCTGGTTGGAGTAACGGCCACCATGGCTCACGCACAATGGTCTCCCTTTAGGAACTAAGTGCGGGAACCAAACCCTTTAATAGAGAATAGAGAGATGTTGAAATATTTGTTTTGTAGGTATTTGCACTGAATTTGTGGTTTACACTCCTGCATTCAAAAGGTTAATGTCACAGAGTTATTAGAAAGAAGCCTTTATTTCTTTTTCTTGTTATAGAGCTTCTATATTGCTTATTTCTATGCTATAATACTTGTATTTGACTGTATGACCACTCAGTGTATTAATATGAGTGCAAACCTGTTAACGGGGCGACCTGGCCGAGGAGCATCATGTGCACTCCCTGTAGAGAACAGCTTGCGTTCCCACGCTAGCAGAGTGTTCTTAGCTGGTGGGTCTCGGACGAATCTTTGCCTGAAGTCATGCTTTATCTGAATCAAACAAAAACAAACGGATTATTGAAATATCTTTTGCATAGTTTATGCCTGGTATCTGGACAAAAATTAATATTCCATTCGTATACAGGGTGAATTTTACAAGTGGATGTGGATGGCCAAATTCGAAACTATGAGGAATAGCTAAAAATGCTCAAAGGAGTCTCGAGCCAGATTTTGATGAAAACTAAAACTGCATTGTTAGATTTTTGAAAAATCAATATTCCTAGCCAGGTATCAAATGCATTGATTTTGGAAAAAAATACTGTATCATACCACCATTCGATAGTATGGCTAATAAGGATCAAATTCGGAGAAGTAATGACATATGGCAAACATAAGAAAAAACTTAAATTTAATGTTTTTCTTCTTTTTAATGAATGTCTTTGATTGATGACACCCGCAGCTCAGTTGATCTTCACAACATAATATTCTAATTTGAATTTTATTGACTCTCTAGACTAAAGCCACAGTAAAAGAAAAGAAATCGTCAACAATTGAAAATAGAACTTAGAAGTGAGTTGGCTCGAATAGTGATTTTGTTCGACGTTTCGTTGATTACCTACTGTTTGCATACTATTGTTTTTATCAAAAATGAACTATTTCCAGAATTTGATACTAATTAGGAGACACTATCGAATGGTGTAAAAATACAGTGTTTATTTTTTTTAACGAAATTATTGGGTTCGGTCCCGGGCTAGAAACATTGATTTTTCAAAAATCTACTGATGCAGTTTTAGTTTTCATCAAAATTCAACCTGTATAGATGAACCATACAAGACGAATCTTAAAGATGATGTACTTATTTGAAGTAAATACATTTAGTGACGTACTCGGCTCATACTGTTCTTGGTATGTTTCCGTTCGTGCACCCACACCGCAGCTACCAGTCTTTCCTCGATGCTGAATGTAGATGTATCAACACTGCACTTGTTTCGCACGACTGTCTTCTTCTCAACAGCTGGCGTGCGGCTCTGAGGCCCAGGGGGTGCCTCAACACCTGTAGGTTTTACGGAGACTACATGATGAGACACAGCTTCAAAGTGATTGTTTTGTGTAGCAAGAAGAACTGGAGCTTTTGGATGTTCAGCGAAAAGTTGACATTGTTGCTGATAAGGATTCAGGTGATAGAGTTCATGATTCTGAAAATGATACATTACATTTGTATCTAGCGTTTCATTTATTTTGGACAGTGTTTACTTCAGATAAACCATGAACAGCAACACCTTAACGCAACACCAAAACAATAACAAATAAATTGTGTTCCGTTCCGTTACTACCACACCACACCATTCCTGTATTATGTTTTGGGTTGACATTTTGCCGAGTTATTATTTTTTATCATGTTTTTCTGAAAGGACGATTTTTTTCCCTAAAATTTCTCTCAATTATACGTATCTTTTGAAGCTCATTATGTAATTTTACGAGGAGTAAGAGGACCGAGCGAGAATCCATGATAGGACGGAGGAACGGAACGCAAATATACCTTTTTTAATAAGGTACGATAGTTTTAGTCAGAGTCTTTTGGCTTTACGCTTTTCACTATCGGAAAGTGACCACAAAATAATCACAATCCACAACTGACTGAATTACATAGAGGTCAGGAGCAAATAAAAAAAAATAATCTCCATTCAAACGAACTTCGTGGAGCCTGACTCAAATCCCGACAAACTGGCAATCATCTGGATGACCGAGTGCTAATCCCAATGCTAATCAAAAATACACACAGAACAAGAAACTCTCTGAGCATACTCTCAAGCTCATGAAGGAGCGGCGCGAGATGATCCCTTCCACGGTACTTCCACGTCTCGTCTTCAGACGAGGCGTGGAAGTACCCGGCAGCTCAATAGACGGATCTCTAAATCCTTGAAGAGCGACCTCCGCAGCTTTAATACCGAGCGTATTAAAGACGCTATTGGGCAGAGCCAGCTCACGAGACTGAAGACCGACGATGGTAGGATCGTATCCGCCAAACCTGAGCTTTTGAGGGAGATCGAGAGATTCTATGGGCAGTTATACACGTCAACCAGTAAACCCATTGTGGATCTAGCAAAGGACCCAAGAGCTAGACTGACCCGACACTATACCGAAGACATCCCGGACGTCAGCCTGTTCGAGATTAGGATGGCTCTGAAACAGCTTAAAAACAACAAGGCACCGGGTGATGACGGAATTACGGCGGAACTCCTGAAGGCGGGTGGAAAACCGGTACTTAAGGCCCTTCAGAAGCTGTTTGATTCCGTCATACTCGAGGGGAAAACGCCACAGGCATGGTGCAGAGGTGTGATGGTACTCTTCTTGAAAAAGGGCGACAATGCCCGGCTGAAGAACTATAGGCCCATCTCACTTCTGAGCCATGTCTACAAGTTGTATTCACGAGTCATCACGAATCGTCTCGCGCGCAGGTTTGACGATTTCCAGCCTCCGGAACGAGCCGGTTTCCGAAAAGGCTTTAGCACCGTAGAACACATACATACGCTTCGGCAGGTTATACAGAAGATCGAAGAGTATAACCTGCCTCTCTGTTTAGCGTTTGTGGACTACGAGAAAGCCTTCAATTCGATCGAAACTTGGGCTGTACTGCAGTCTCTCCAACGGTGCCAAATCGACTATCGGTACATCGAGGTGTTGAAGTGAATGTACAAAAACGCCACCATGTCAGTCCGACTTCAGGATCAGACCTCGGAACCTATCCTTCTGCAGCGAGGTGTGAGACAGGGAGACGTCATATCTCCGAAACTGTTCACCACTGCACTAGAGGCCGTCTTCAAGGTTCTGGACTGGAGAGGGCTGGGCATCAATGCCAATGGCGAGTACATCTCTCACCTTCGGTTTGCCGATATAGTAGTTATGGCTGAGACCATGGAGGACCTCAGTACAATGCTCGATGACCTCAGTAGAGCTTCCGAAAGAGTGGGTCTTAAAATGAACATGGAAAAAAGCAAGGTCATGTTGAATGCCCATGTAACACCCACTCATGTCAAGATCGGAGACTCTACAATCGAAGTTGTAGACGATTATGTTTACCTGGGACAAACGATCCAGTTAGGTAGGTCTAACTTCGAGAAAGAGGTCAATCATCGAATCCTACTCGGCTGGGCAGCGTTCGGAAAGTTGCGTGGTATCTTCTCGTCCAACTTACCGCAGTGTCTCAAGACGAAAGTCTATGACCAGTGTGTGTTGCCAGTGATTACATACGGGACCGAAACGTGGTCGCTCACAATGGGCCTCATCAGAAAGCTTAAAGTCACCCAAAGGGCAATGTAGAGGGCTGTGCTCGGAGTTTCATTGCGTGATCCCATCAGAAATGAGGGCCATCCGCAAGAGAACCAAGGTTACTGACGTAACCCGAAGAATTGCCAAACTTAAGTGGCAGTGGGCAGGGCACATTGCTCTCAGAACGGATGGCCGATGGGGCCGTAAAGTTCTGGAGTGGCGACCGCGAACCGGAGGACGTTGCGTTAGAAGGCCTCCCACTAGGTGGACCGATGACCTGGTGAAGGTTGCGTGGATCCGCTGGATGCGAGTCTCACGGGACCAGTCAATGTGGCGACACTTGGGGGAGGCCTATGTCTAGCAGTGGACGTCTTTCGGCTGAAATGATGATGATGATGATGAGTGCTAATCCAAATGCTAATCAAAAATACTGTTTGCACAGTCAAATAGTTACTTTCCTCAAAATGTTATTATTTTAGCACCAATTTGAGTTTTCCATTTCCAATTTTAGCCATTTCGTCAAAAACACAGGTTGTGCACCTGTTCCTTGCACTGTAATTCTTAAAGTTTGAAATGCTTCTTTCGTGAATTCCGGTTCGCAATTCACATGCTGGTACCATTTGCACAAAATTCTTGAGTGAGTTAAGCATGTATTGTAAGTCTGCCTTATGTAATTATAGGTCTTGCAGGATAAAAAATGCAAAGTTAATGCGAACTTTCTGATTTCTTCAGAGTATTTATTTGGTACAAGTAAACCTTTGGACTTGTTAGTTTGTCTTTTTAAAAAGTCTTATGGTCCCGCCCAATCTTCCATCACAACAGCCTGTTCCACGTTAATACAATTTTTTCTTCGAAGGTCTTCTATAATTTCTTTCAAATTGGCATTTTTTTTATTTTTCTTTCGAATCCTTTCATTGAAGCGTTTAATATTTTTCTGTTGCTTGACATATTTCCAGTTTGTATTTAAAACCTGAAAAAGAAAAGATATAGTAATCACGGCACTACAATCATTAAGTTACATCGAAAATGCTGCTTTGCACCGTACCCGTAGTTTGCAAACAGTTACGGAACAGAGCGGATAATGTCATTGGTACGGTAGCATAATCAGTCTATAAGATTCCCACTACTGGGACACAAGCCTCCCTTTTGTGAGAGGGAGTGGGCCGTATTTTCAGGCTGCAGCCGTTTCTACTAGGCCACCATTGCTCTCATTATACGATTCGGATAAGTAGATATTTTACCAAAACTACTTTCTTGTATACGTTGTACATGTAAGTGATTCGTTTGGATTTCAATATTTTTAGAGAATTAACAAGTAACATTATTTTCTTACTTTTTTTTAATTTTAATATTTTTTTAAGAACCACATAAATGTTAAACTTTGCAAGAAGGCTAGCGAACCGTTCTTCTTTTCGTGTCGATGAACTCAAATTGTATCAGACTAGTATGTAGCTACATGCAGACCACAGTATGTAACAAACCTTTAAAAAGTCAAGTCTTACGTACCCCTTTGTGCACTGTATCCACAATTCGATGGGGCAGTGGAGGCATCACAGTAGATATACGAGGTGCATTCAATAAGTACCTAGCCTCATCGCCAGAGGGTGCTGTAGTTTCAAAAGAGTTTTACCACAGTGTAGCACATTCTTTTTTAATTATTTTTACAAATTTTCATTCCATTCCCTTCTTTAGTTATAATTTGACAACTTATGGAAGCGAACGTGTCGATCGGTTTTACAAAAATGGAAAAAGAGCAGTATCGTTCGGTGATTCGATTCCTATTTTTGGAAGGGTAAACGCGCATCGAAATCTAAGAGCGCTTGGATGCTGTGTACGGTGACTCTTCTCCATCGATGGCCACCGTCAAGAATTGGTTCAACGAGTTTGCACGTGGCCGTACGTCGGTTTTTGATGAACCACGTCCAGGTGCACCGAAAACAGCTGCTACGGAGGAAAACATTAAAAAAATCCATGATCTCGTATTGGCAGATCGCCGATTGAAGGTTCGGGAGCTAGCTGAGACTGTAGGCATTTCAGAAGGAACAGTGCATCATATTCTTCACGAGGAACTCGGCATGAGAAAGCTGTCGGCGCGATGGGTGCCGCGTTTACTCACACCGGAAAACAAGCGCAACCGTGAGACCACATCGGAGACGTGTTTGGCGCTGTTTAAGCGGAATCCAGCGGAGTTTTTGCGTCGTTTTGTGACCGTCGATGAAACTTGGATCCACTGGTACACACCAGAGACCAAGGAGCAATCAAAACAATGGATCCAGACCGGGGAACGTGCTCCAAAGAAGGCGAAAACTGTAAAATCGGCCGGAAAAGTTATGGCCACCGTTTTCTGGGATTCACAAGGTGTGATCTACATCGATTACCTCGAGAAGGGTAAAACAATTACAGGGCTTTACTATGCCGAGTTATTGGGCCGATTCGACGCCGAATTAAAGAAAAAACGACCCCATCTGGCGAAAAAAAAATTCTGTTTCACCACGACAACGCACCGGTTCACACGTCTGCCGTTGCCATGGCCAAATTGGTCGAATTACGCTACGAATTGCTGCCCCATCCACCGTATTCTCCAGATTTGGCCCCTTGTGACTTCTTTCTGTTTCCTAATCTGAAAAAATCACTCGCCGGGAATAGATATGGATCAAATGAGGAGGTCATCGCCGCCACGGAGGCCTATTTTGCAGAGTTTGACAAAAACTATTTTTCGGACGGGTTAAAAAAGTTGGAGCATCGCTGGGCTAAGTGTATCGAACTAAAAGGATACTATGTTGAAAAATAAATTGCCACTTTTCTAAAATTTTCGTTTACTTTTTGTAGGCTAAGTATTTATTGAATGACCCTCGTACAAGAAACATCTGATTTTTGAATGTTGCTCGTTTCACAGAAAACAGATGACTGATGTTGTTGTATGATGTTGTTTTTTGTTGGAATATTTTGATATGCAATATACATATGATTATTAGATTTATGTAACTAATATATCCATATATTTATTTCAGGTCAAAGGACCAGGCTATTATTAATCAATCATTTTAATACACACTTACCGAAAATATTGTAGGAACAGAATTCTCATGTAAACTGATTACATCCAATGTTCTGTTAAAACAACTTTCTTTTAAGTGAAGTGAAGAGATGTACCAGTCTTTATGGCGAGGGTTAATATTTTCTTCACCAATAGCCTCCCTCTAACCACTTTTCCGTTAAGGTGGTAGCGTCAGGGTAGCCCGCGAAATTCAAATTTTCTTACGTTTTTTGTAATTTGCAGGTCAGTGTAAGGTTGTTCGTTGATGAAAAATGAGTCGCGCCAATAACACGTATGCGTTATTGGTGTTACAGAATCACAATCAATATTCTTTTTTTTTGTTAATTCACAATCAGAATCGTCTTTTGGCATACATTTCATATCGATAGTTATTAAAAGGCAGAAAATCAATCAATCAAAGCAGAATCAATAAAACAGTTGATTGTGAACATAATTGTGGGTTTATAGAGCAACGGAGCGACCGGACGAAGGTGTGTCTGACACGTGCCTACCGGATGAAGGCGCCATGTGTTCTTTCTGGCGCAGCATCTGGTCGGTAACTGTCAGTCATACCGAGTGTGATTGGACTCGGGAGGTCGAACGAGCGTGCGAGCCAATACCAGAAATGGGGGAATCTCTATCAGCCCCCAAGATGTAGCTCGTGCAGTCGGTCCGTTAACTAATTGGAAATCTCCAGGGCCGGACGGGCTGTACAACTTTTGGATTAAGTGGCTCCAAAGGTCGCACGCTCGCTTGGCGACCCTATTCCAGTCAGCCTTAGAGTCAGGGTCGCTTCCCGAGTTCCTAACGACTGAAATAACCCACCTGCCAAAAATTATAGACCTATAACGTGTCTCCCGACGGTCTATAAAGTTCTTACCTCCATTTTGAGAGCTAAAATCACTTAACATATCCGCTTCTCAAAATGGATGTAGGAACGGGTCCCGCGGTACTAAGGAGATACTCCTCATTGATATGGCCATTAGTCAACAGATTCGCCGTTCCCGAAAGGATCTGTCGACATGTTGGATAGACTATAAGAAGGCCTATGACTCGGTGCCACATACATGGCTCATGAGGGTGCTAGAGTTGTATAAAGTTGATGCAACTCTACGCACCTTCCTGATGTCGTGTATGGGGCAATGGAGGACAGTTCTTCGCTATCCAGGATGTCGGCAAATCCAGAGGAATAGCGAGCCGATAAGGATAGAGCGAGGAATATTTCACTTTGGTTCTGATTAGCTTTGAATCCTCTAAGCACGCTAGTGGAGGATTCAGGGCTAGGCTATCGGTTGAAGAGAGGTGGTCAAGTTATATCTCACCTCCTTTACATGGATGACCTGAAACTCTTTGCCCTCAGCGATTTGCAACAGATGGAGCTAATGAAGGTAACTGAAACTTTCAGTAGTGCCATCAGGATGGAATTTGGTGTGGAAAAATGTGCTGTCATGCATGTAAAGCGAGGGGAGATTGTGGTAACAATGGGAATCCAGCTCACGGATTCCATAAATCTTAGATCCTCTCAGCAACCGAAACCTATAAGTATTTGGGTATGTCGGAAGCGGTGGGCATCAATGTTGCTGACATGAGGCAATCTTTGAAGGAGCGCTTCTTTGGCCGCCTGAAAAAAGTATTTAATAGTCTTTTTTATCAGGCGGAAATAAGGTGCGTGCCTTCAACGGTTGGGTAATGCCGGTTTTGATGTACTCTTTCGGCATACTCAAATGGACTCAAACAGAACTAGACGCCTTGGAAGTGAAGGTCCGTGAATTGTTGACGTCATCTCGAATCACCCACGTTCTTCGGTTATGAGACTGTATATCCCGTGGAAGTGTGGGGGTCGAGGCTTTTTAAACGCTAAGACTCTTCACAATCGCGAGATATGCAGTCTCAGGGAATATTGCCTAGAAACTGAAGTGGGGATGCATCGACATGTGGTCGCGGTGGACAAGGGCCTCACCCCGCTCTTCTTGGCTAAAGAGAACTGGCGCAAACCTTTAGTGCTTGACACTAACGACCGCAGGGAGGTATGGCAGAGTAAGGAGCTTCACGGACGCATTTTCCGGGCCCTGCATTGCATGGGCCCGATGTAGACCTATCAGCGTCCGTAGCCTGGCTACGTTCCGGAGACCTCTTTGGAGAAACCGAAGGTTTTGTCTGTGCAATTATGGATGGAGTTATGATGACGAATAACTACCGGAAATTTATTGTGAAGGACGGCACGGTTGATATGTCTGGCATGCCACCATGCAGGCGAATCAATCCGTCACGTTATCTCCGGGTGTTCTCGTCTGGCTAACGGAGAGTACTTGCAAAGACACAACCTTGTAGCCAGGATTATCCATCAGCAACTTGCTCTAAAAGTCAGCCTTGTGGAATCGGAAGTGCCGTACTATAGGAATGTGCCCGATCCAGTTCTCGATACTGTCAATATCACACTGTACTGGGATCAATCCATCATCACTGACAGGACTATTGTAGCCAATAAGCCTGATATATAGTGGATCGATCAGAGCGGCGCGCAATGATTGTTGACATTACGTTCCTCGGTCGGAGAACCTCGTGAAAGCCAAGAAAGATAAACAAATCAAGTATCTTGACTTAGCTCGCGAGGTTGTCGACATGTGGGATGTGGACTCAGCGATCATTGTGCCGGTAGTCGTATCAGCCCATGGCTTAATTGCCAAGAGCCTCGACCAACGCATGAGGAGGCTCTCGTTAGGCAGCTGGATCAAGGGCTTGATTCAGAAAGCGGTACTCTTAGACACGGTTCGTATTGTAAGGAGGTTCCTTTCTCTGGAGCCCTGACCGCCGGTAGCTTGGACCCTGTTCCCGATACCGGTGGGCTACTATTTTTTATATTTTTGTATGATTTTTTTAATTTTTGTTAGTAAAATATTTAAAAATGTAAATAATAAGGTATAAAAATGAATAAAGGAATAATAATAATCATCATTTTATTGTCAGGCATCTAAGGCCCATAAATAGAATACGCAAATTAATAATCTTATACTATATTAAACTTAATACATATTAAAAACCTAATCTTCTTTTCGTGTGGTTAGTGCCTAACCTGGTGTCAGAGTTTTTATGCCGCCCATGGGCCTCTGACTTGGCTTTACGTACCGTCGAGAAATATCTCTCAGACATGCTGGTTTCCTCACGGTATAATTATCACTTGCTTCGGTGAAAAACCTTATAAAACTATGACTATACACGCAATGATAATGATAATGAAAACAATGCAATGTTGATGATGATGATATGCCTAATGAGTTCCAATTGAATAAACGTTATATCCAATTACGTTATACGAAATAAGTTTTAGAGTATATAAATGTTATATCTAAAGAAATTATATCAACAGTTGGTATAACTCACGATTATTATATCTTGTGAACGTTATTGAAATGAAAATATACCAAATAACTTTATATGATATGAGACGCACCCATATATTATAGTACGGTTGGCAACCCTAGTGATATGGCTCATTGAAATAAAGATAAATTTGCGCGCGCGAGCGGTGACAGCCGACTGGCGGAGTGGCCACGAGGTCACGCGAAAGTGTAGGCATTTATCGCTGTAGGCTCGGCCGAGTGAAGGAGGCCTGCCCCGGGGCACTGCCCCATCTTGCCCTTCGGTAGCTACATCACTAACTAAATATATTGTCGCAACATTGCCATTTCGACTCTCGTCGGCAATGCGATTTATAATGTCGCTAAAAGAGGTCGTAACTAAATAATAACAGCCGCTCGGGCGGAACTTTAGGTTAAGCCGTGCTTGCCTTGGTTGGTCTGTGGATGGGTGACCACCCATTACATACCGAGTTTCCTCCTTGCCTCGGGAAGCAGGTTAAGCCGTTGGTCCCGGCTGTCATTTGAAGATTTTTGACAGTCGTTAGGTAGCCAGTGGCAGTGGCAGCAGTGGTGATGAAATAAATTACACAAAGTAATGCGCCTGCCTGGGTCCGAACCCACGACTTACTGTTCGTAAGTCAGGGTCGCTACCACTGGGCCACCGCTGCTCTCAAGAATGCAAATTAAATATCTAATATAAAAAGAAAAATTCATCCTCCTAGAGTCCTACCGTAGAACGGGATTTTTCACCCCAAAAATAAAAGTCGTTTCCCAGCGGCCCAGCAATCATTTTTGCGTCAAGTTACTTAGTTTGATGTACAGAATGCTTGGTTAACGGCTTCGTGAAGAGTCCGTTTGTACCATGTATATTTACATTATAAATGTGAGGTTTTAAAATTATATTGTTAATTAAGAAGGCGCGATGAGCTGGACTGCTATCTAAAGGATTGGGCTGAAATAGCTCTAGACAGAGAAAAATGGAAAAAAGGAAGGGAGGCCTTTGCCCTGCAGTGGGACACAACAGGCTCATAATAATAATAATAATTAAGAAGGCTATAACAAAATAAAAGAACTCAGTAAAGTACGCTACACATGCAAACAGCTATGCCTCGGATATCAGGAACAAACCAACATGACCAACCAACCTAAGGACCGCCCCGTTCCGAGATTTATATTGATTTTTATCATTGCATAAAACAATTGTTTAAAAATATTATTTTACTTTTAAATGAACTAACTTTTGCTGGAAAACAACTTTTTTTTTGAGGTGAAAAATCACGTTTTACGGTAGGACTCAATGTAACGCATTCAGAACATTGTGCTGATGGATGGATTAAATAGTACGGGGGTCGTGAAGGAGTCTTAAGTAAAGAAAATATATTAAAAACATGTATTTCCTTTGACCTTTGATATCTCAGTAACTAGAAGGTTCCCAGGTATGGTCTAGAACAAAACAAAATGATCGCAATGACGGGGAGAACAAGTGCCTTTCGGCTTCGTTAAGAGTCTTTTTACACCCTTTATAGATAAAAATATAATTTCGGACAAAACATTGTCAGTTAACTCTCTGTCACTCTGTTTTACTTTTACGGAATTATTTTTGGTGTGTTACTGTATCAAACATAATACATTGAATTGAGCGTTCCAAAGTACAACATTCAGTTGTACCATGGATAGTTGTATATATTATTACATCTTCCATGTAACAAAGCATCAAAAGATGCTCAAAAGTAGGATTTTATGAAACATCCTTTGCTAAGACAAGGTTTTTACTCATGTATGTAAACAAATTGAAATATTTATTTAGAACAGTCCCGAGAGAAATAATCAAACTTTCTCAGGCATATTTTTTATATTTTTGTAGCCATTTATAAACCTTAATCACACATCAAAAGTCGAGTCGAACACTCAAATACAACAAAAAATGTGATAAATTAAACAAAAATTAAACTTAACTATCTACTCCTCAGGAGCAATATTGGAAAGTTTTCAGTGACTACATAATCGTCGTCAAATATAACTGCGATGTTGAGCTCGAATTCTGAAACAAAATTTGAATAGTGAGTAATCTCGCACCACATTAATACATACGAAAAATATAATTAACATCGAAGACAATCGTGTAGCTAGTGTAGCCCTGGGGAGGTGTTAAGTTCAATAAGTGTGTATGATTTGGTACCTATTTTGAAGTTGACGGTGGTGGTAGTGGGACAGGTGAAGAGGCGCGGCAGCACCATGTACAGCGGGATGTCGCGCGAGCGGCACACGTCGCCCTCGCCGATCTGGATGTTCTGGATCTCCGTCGCTAGAAACACAAACTCTTATCCTTACTGCAATAATAGTACGTTTTACGAATGGCGGTCTGTAACAGAAGTTGACAAGAAAGAAATTTGAGCGCCACGAATGTCATTAATACTGACATCACTAGATGCTGCCAGAGCGGCGATTACGTGTTTGAGGGGAGGATCGCCAGTGGTCCTAGACATCGGACGTGCAACAGTGTCTCCTTCACCGAGTTTCCAGGAAGCTTTTTCGGATTGTGCCGCCAGTTGGGGGAACCTGACGAAAAAGTTCTCCGCCCGGACCGCCACTTCGCTTCACTTTCCCTGTGTTCGTACAAGTGCGCTGCCCGGTGCCTTCCTGCACCGTCGCGGTCACGGAGCCACGTCGTCGGTGAATCCGTTTTTAGCAACATTTTATTTTAAAACAAGAAGATGCCCAAGCCAGGCGCCCGCGGTCAATCCGGCCGCGGTGACGCTGGCCGCCAAGCATCCCACCCGGCACTGGACCGGGCGTCGTCGCTGCCGGATATCGGCGCCACGACGCTCAGTGATTTGCTGGCCGAACTCGGACCCTCTACTCCGCGCAGTGAGGAGAAGAAGACGTCCGGGAAAAGGATCGCCGAAGCCAGGAAGGGGTGCGGATCAAGCTCGACGGTTGTCGCGAGTAGCATGCCGACGCCGTCGGTGCATGCGAGCGGTGTGCCGGCGCCGTCGTCGAGCCAACCGCACGCTGTAGCCGTGCGACGATCCGTTCTCCGCCCGGTGCCCATCCAGGCCCCGGTGGCACCCGCCGCTGCGCCTCCAAGGCGCGCGCTGCATGCGCGCGCCCCCGCACCCCCCGCGCGCCCGCTAGTGCGCGACCCAGCGCCGTCCGTGCGCGTACGTGTGCCCTCCCCGCGACCACTGCCCGCCCCTCAGCGCCAGCAGCAACATCCGTGCGACCTGCCCCGCGTCCCGCCGCGTCGACCGCGCCCTCTGTGGCTGCGTCCGCGGTGGCCGCCTTCAGCCGCGGCTCCACGGCCCCTCGCGCCGCCACCGCCGGCCCCAGTCACAGCTTGCTGTCCGGGCCGGCTCAGGCGGAGCGGGACCGACGCCCACTATTGAAGATGACGGCTAGTGCCCGACTTACGTCTGGGGCACCCAAGGCGCCCGACTCCCCCGCCCCTCCTCGCACATCGGCCTACGATTCGCCGCTGGGGCTCTCGGCATGTTCGTCTCAAGCCGGCTCGAGCATGTCGGACCGAGAGCGCAGAGAAGGCGCACACCACCTGCGTCCCCGACGCAGCCGCCGAGCCAGAGACGACGCCGCAGTACATTGGAAGACAAAGAGGACGCCAAACGCTACTGCCTGGACCCGCCGCGACCGCAGCGTGATCGTGCACCGCGGCGGAGCCAGGGCGCAGCCAGCTCGCCCACGTTCGCGGAGGCGGTGCGGCACACGCCGCCCGCGTCGCCTACACCGCCAACGCCAACATCGGACGACGATAGAAGACGTCCAGGAGTTGTTTTATTAACCATCCCTCCATTACAGAATCCACTGTTCGACCGGCGGCCCCGCGGGACGACGGAGGAGCAGCCACCGACGGGCCTAAGCCGAAGCCGCCTAAGTGGCCTAGGTATCCTCCGCTGGTGGTGGAGAGGCTTCCCAACTGCGCCGCTCACTAAGGGCCCTCAAGGAAAAACTGGGCTACCCCCCAACGCCCGCCCGTACGGCGCTGGGGTTCGTTTCGCCCGAAAGCGAGAACGAATACAGGGTGGTCCAGCGCTACCTGCCGGGCCTAGAAAAAGAGAGCGGCATCTCTTGGTTCGCCTACTCGCTGCCGGCGGAGCGCAGCCTGAAGGTGGCCATCACGGGGCTGCCGGCCGGCACTCCCCCGGAGGAGATTGAAGAGGAGCTTCGGGCGATGGGGCACGAGCCGGAGTACGTGCGCCATATCAAGGCGCGTCAGGGACGACCCGGCTGCGTGTTCCACGCAGTCCTGAAGAGGACACCGGAGGCCAGGTCCATCTTCGACACAACCGTGTTCATGTGCATGCGTGGTGTCAAGATTGAGGCCTGGCGGGGAAAACGTGAGCCCGCCCAATGCCACCGGTGCCAAAAGTTTAGGCACTCTTTCCACCACTGCCACCGGCCGCTCGCCTGCGTCCGCTGCGGAGGGGCACGCGGTGCGTGATTGCCCCCGCCCACGTGAGGAACCGGCCACGTGAGGAACCGGCCACGTGAGGAACCGGCCACGTGAGGAACCAGCCACGTGAGGAACCGGCCACGTGCGCCACCTGCGGGGGTGACCACCCGCCCAATAACGTGCGCTGCCCGCTTTCCAGGCGGAGATACGGAACAGGCGGGCGGGTACTGTCGCCGCCACGACCGCCTCACGGCCCTTGCGAGGCCGACAGAAGTGGACGCCACCGAGTCCCAAGGCGCGTCGCTGATGGCGGCGGCCAACGGGCCCACGAACAGGGGAGAAGTCCCCCCCCCCTCCTCGAAGCGGCGGAGAAAGCGCGGGGGCAGAGGCAAGAAGCCAGAGCCCCCATCAACGATGGAAAACCCAAGAAAAAGGAGTTCACAGCCTGCGCCATTCAACTGCTGATGGATCTCATCAAAGCCATCAGCCAGGGACAGGACGCGGAGCTTGTCATCCTCGACGGCCTGGCCTCCTTGCTCAAGCTGTACCATGGCTAGGCCGCTGAGGGTGATTCACTGGAACGCCCGCGGCCTTAGAGATAAGGTCGCCCCCCTCCGCCGCTTACTCTACGAGCATGACATCGACGTGGCGCTAATAAGCGAAACGCTCCTGGAACCAGAGCAGAAACTCAAAGTCTCGTGTTACCTCGCTTATCGGAAGGACGACAGGTCGGCTACCAACACCGTGTTCTGGCGGTAATGGTGAGACATAGAGTCGTCCATCAAGAGCTCCCTGTGCCGTCGCCAAGCTCGTTCTTCGCGCTGGGTGCGCTACACGTCGCCGGCGAGGATCTCGCCGTTTACGCCTGCTATAAGGCGCCCGCGGCCAAACTGGTCCCTGCCGAGCTGCGGGCCATTCTCGAGGCCAGCGGCGGCGCGACGATCCTTGCCGGTGACCTTAACTGCAAACACCCGGCGTGGAACTTGGCCGCGACAAACACGGGGGGCAGATTGCTCTACGCGGACGCCGAAGCCTTCGGCTACACGGTGTCCGGCCCAGAGACGCCTACCCACTACCCAGATGCCAGTACCTACTTCGGATGATCGCCGACAAGAGGCGCCTTCGCAAGCAGTGGCAACAACTGAAGACGCAAGTGAACCGTCTCGCGGAGAAGATAAAGGCCGAGCTGCGGAGCCGCGAGCTGGGAAGACCGCATCCAGGAGGCGGCTGGCAGCTGGCCATCCGCCCATAGACTCTGTCGTCAATTGACGAATGCCCCAGCTCCGGTGCGCCCGCTACTTGACAGCGGCGGGGCATTGAAATACGTCGCAGAAGACCGCGCGGAGGTCTTCGCCGAGCACCTGGAGCGTCAGTTCCGACCGAACCCGACCTGCGACGCCGACCATGTCGCAACAGTCGAGAGGCACCTTGGGGACTACTTCGCCACGCCGATAGCTCCCGGGGAGGACGCCATCTTTTTCTCGCTTGGGGCAGTCAGACGCGCCATCCTGAAGACGAAACCCAGGAAGGCCCCTGGTGCTGACGGTATCACCAACGCAGCGCTGCGCCACCTGCCGTACCGTATGTTAGCGGCGCTGGCGCGCCTGTACAAGGCGATACTGCGCACCGGGACTTTTCCATGGAAGGAGGGGCGCGTCATCATGCTGCCCAAGGCGGGGAAAAATATCCTTAAGCCGGAGAGCTATCGGCCCATCACGTTGCTGCCCACCATATCCAAAGTGTATGAAACACTCCTGTCGCGGCATCTCCAGCCGCACATCGCACCACGGCTCGAGCAATTTGGGTTTAGGTCGGAACACAGCACGACGCTTCAGCTGTCGAGGGTACTGCACCACTTGGCGTCAGCCTTGAACAAGAAGGAGTACTCGGTTGCAGTATTCCTCGACATGGAGAAGGCCTTCGACCGCGTGTGGCACGATGGCCTTGTTTATAAATTGGCCACGTCCGACGCGCCTCGCCGCGTCGTAAAGGTGGTCCAGTCTTTTCTTTCAGGAAGAAGCTTCCGCGTGGTGGTCGAGGGAGCGCTCTCCAGCGCTCGGCCTGTGCTGGCCGGATTGCCGCAGGGCAGCTGCGTGTCGCCAGTGTGTTACTCACGTTACACCGACGACATCCCCACAACGCCAGAGGCGATGCTCGCGCTGTACGCCGACGACGCCGCGTACATCACTACCTCACTTAACGCGAAGTACGCGGTGGTCAAAATGCAGCGCGCGCTAGACCTGCTGCCTGACTGGCTGTCGAAGTGGCGGCTGTCAAAGTGGCGGCTGTCGGTTAACGAGGGTAAGACACAGGCGATGATCACCGGGTCAGCGCCCCTCCCACCACCCCGACTCTGCAAGGAGCCGACGTCGACCGGTCGCCCCGGGTGAATTACCTGGGTGTCACCATGGACCGTCGGCTCACCATGGGCCCACACGTCCGCGGGACGGGTTAAGATTGCCCGCAATCTTTTGCCGTCAAGTTGGGCGTGTATAAAACTTATATACGCTCGATATTGACGTACGCCGCCCCTGCATGGTTCGCCCTCACGTGCACGGGACATAAGAAGCTGCTCCGCACGCAACAGAACCTTGCGATGCGGACCATCGTCGCTGCTTCTCGCTACGTGAGGAACGACATCATTCAGCTGGATCTCGAGATCGAGAGCCTGGACGCCTTCATCCGTCGCCTCGCGACGGGAATGTTCGCGCGTGCCGACGCGAGTGCTTGACCTCACGTCAAGCACCTCGCCCCCTAGCATGCGCGGCCCCCTGACGCGAGGCGCCTCCCCCGCGACCTGGTAGAGGACTGTGCCCCCACCCCCCCCGGACTTGACGCCTAGGTAAGCTGTTCACCAGATTACACCCAGCTTACCTACACAACACGACTCTACATACTACATACATCCATCCTTGCGCGGCGTATGCTAAGTTAATATAGGCATGTCGCGCAACAACACCACACATGCACTTCTGCACATGCTTCTGAGGGCGCGGCGCGGGCTCGCGACCCACGCTTACACTGGGCGGTGTTACACAGTACAATACCGCCCACACACACATGTCGGCGCCTTAGTCCAGACCACGCTGGTTAGCTTCGGTAGTGGGACGGGCGGGTGCCACACACCCACTGTAGGTACGTCGCAATCGGCACCTCTGTCGCCGGTCCCCCCCCCGCCGGGCCTCCTCCGGGTACCCGGAGGTCTCACCGCCAGGGGACGGACCGCCGAGGTGTCGTGAAGAAATCAGCGCTGTCTAACAGCGCTGTGGCGCGCCTACAGTTATTCACATAGCAACCACTCACATAGACGCACGTTGCTATTAACGTGCGTCTAACATGCCTATACCGGCAATACAATGACGGGCCTATTTTTATAGGCCAAGGTATGGCCTCCGCGGCTGAAGGGCGAAGCTCTAAGACCGCTAGCCACGCCCCCAGCGGGGGCGTCGCGACTTCCCACTAGCTCGTGTTTGAGGGTATGAACAACAAGATTATTTGCTGCGTGTAAAATTCTTCATCCCCTATAGAAAAGTGAGAATCCTTCGTCCAGACGGGTGTTGCGTCTGGTGGGCTACAGTAGTTGTCAGGTTTTTCTATATAGTCATAAGCTCAGACCAAATAAAAAACCAAGACGTAGCACTGCGAACAATTCAGTGAAGCACGCGCAAAACCACACCTCGGTCTGTGCATACACGCTCACACGCACACATTTACATTAAACTACAATTAAACTACGCTCAAAAACTAAGCTCACAGTGCACACAGGTTTAAGAAACCGGCTTGACTGTTGACAGTGCTGTGTCTTAGTTTTTTATTTGGTCTGAGGTCATAAGGTAGAGATTTGATGTTAGTTCTAAATTTATGTCATAGATGGCGCAGTAGCACTTTTTGTAGCGCTACACGTGATAAAAAACCGGCCAAGTGCGAGTTGGACTCGCGCACCGAGGGCTCCGTATAAACTTGTAGGTATTTTGTTATTAAACTTCATATTTGCGGTTTTCCGATTTTTTGCATGTGCTGTAAGACATTGCTTCTTACCAAATTTCGTGATTCTAGATCAACGGGAACTACCATATCGGTTTGGACCCAAAACCTATAGGTACTTCCGGTTGACCTAGAATTGTCAATTTTGGTTAAAAGCAAGGTAAGACCTTGCTTTTAACACAAGTAAAGGGAAAATTCCGAAAAATAAAAAAAGTTGAAAATTAAGGTAAATTTTGGTACTCAGGTACAAGTTTTCGCGAAAATTTAAATTTGCCCATATCTTTTTATCGTGTTGACTCAGGACCTTGATTTTTATACTAATAGGGACTTTAGACCTCAATATCTGGTATAAATTTCAACTTGCTAGGTCCACCCATTCCTGAGAAAATCGGTGGTGACACACAGACAGACAGACCGACGGATAGACAGACGGACAGACAGACAAGAGAGTGATCTTATAAGGGTTCCTTTTTTTACCTTTTGAGGTACGGAACCCTAAAAAGTACAAAGCGGACTTGTGAGGCCTTTTGTTTTTGCAAACGTAATAATATTGGTTAAGAAAGCTGCACTAACCATCTTTGGAATAGCCCTCCGCGCAGCCGCATGTTTCCACGCGCACCAGCTGCAGCTCTATCGACCTGATGGGCACGGAGCACTCGTCCACGCGGATCTAACCAAACAATCATATTTAGCACAATATCAGTTTAAAATAGGTAGGTGAACCAAAAATCTCCTAATTTTGGGTTAGCATATTAAATCTATGTAGAGACAGACATGGCAGTAAGGTTACTTTTTAAAATAATTAGTTATTTTTTTAAATGAGTAGAAATGATCTTGTTTCTGCTATAATAACTTTATTGCCACTGGTAAGTCTGGGAACAAACGTAACCCCTGGCTACCCTTCGAGGTACTACCTTCCCAGTGAGCGGCTTGTCGAGCGGGCACACGGTGGAGTCGATCTCGGCGTAGATCTGGAACTGCGGCATGAGAGCGCGCGAGCCGCCCGCGCCGGACGCGCGGATTGTGGCCGGGTTGATCTCGCACCGCACAGGCTTCACCGGCGCCGGCTCTTGCTGTAATATCAATACCATTTACGTACAAGGATGGCGGTGGAACATCAACTATAAATTGAATCAAGACAATAATTCCGTATATCAAGATAATAATTTTATCATTTTGTGTGTTGTGTACTTACAACTCACCTTATTATGCTGGTTTGGGCTCACCCTTCTAGTTGTTAACTAATTATTTAAGTAATATCAAAATAATATAGCCTAAGAGTAGAGTGTGTTGTAGAAGATCTCTTTCAAAAGAATTTTAAGTTTGGTTTTCATTACCTGCCTGTATTGAACAAAAAATTGACAGCTAGCATTGACTGGCTTGTTCAGGAATGATCTCTTCATGCTGCACTTGAGCGTGTACATGATGTTGACGAACACGCCGTGGTAGGTCTCCAGCAAGCCGGGGTAGCCCGGGGACACCGCTTGTCGGGCTCGCAGCGGCAGCTCAAAGGGTATCTCTGTTACCCCCACCGGGATCTTCCCGGGGGGAGCCAGCTCGATGCATGTGTTTATTAGATTTATGGGCTGAAAATGACATGACTTAAATGTTTTAAAATATGCTACCATCATAATCCTCTATTTATCTCGATTTCAAGAATTACAGGAGCTGGTTCACATATGCACAATCTTATATGGAGAAAGGTGTCTGAAGTAAGCAAGGTCCTGTGGTACAGTTCACCTTGATTTGAAAAGAGTAACCATGGAGTTTTTCGCCGGTTCATCTCCATAGGAAACGACCAACCCGAACCATGCACCTTTTTGTTTTTTTTTATAAGTACCCATCTAGGCCTATCTATATCTTCTTTATCTATTTACATATAATAAAATCGTAAAAATCCAAATCGATGTTGACTTGGCGCAAAAACTACTGTATAGATTCTGTTCAAATTTTAGAGAAAATGAGATAGGAAGCAGTATACAGTGTTTAGAAATTTACAGTAATATTAAAAAACTAGAGCTAATTTCCGTTATTCCTGGGTATAAGGCCAACCTAAAATCACTCTCATATCAAGAGCTACAAAATCACTGTTGACTAGTAGATTATTTTATTGAGCTGAGAGTTGCTAAGTTATATTTAAAAACTAGCTGACCCGCGGAACTTCGTTTGCGTCACATAATGCAATCAAATAATATTTCGACTACCCTACCCCTGAGGAGCTCGTGGCTAAATAATAACAGCCGCTCGGGTCGATCTTTAGGTTAAGCCGTGCTTGCCTAGGTTGGTCTGTGGATGGGTGACCACCCATTACATACCGAGTTTCCTCCGTGCCTCGGAAAGCACGTTAAGCCGTTGGTCCCGGATGTCATTTGAAGATCTTTGACAGTCGTTAGGTAGTCAGTGGCCCAAAAAAAAAGTCTGACAACCAATCTAACCAAGGGGTATCGTATTACCCAGTACTAACGGGGTTGTGGAGGTCAGATAGGCAGTCGCTCCATGTAAAATACTGGTATTCAGCTGCATCCGGTTAGACTGGAAGCCGACCCCAACATAGTTGGGAAAAGGCTAGGCAGATGATGATAGATTAATCTATACAAATAAATAATATTGAAGTCTGTTTGGACTATCAAAATAACAGTTTTTTACTGAACAAGTACATATGGAAATATATATGGCACTTATACAAAAACACATTTTCGTGTCATTCTGTTTATTCCGGCTATTCTCTGAATCAGCTGGAACAATTTTGACAGGACTTTTACTGGTAGATAGCTTGTTATAAGGTCTAACTTAGGCTACTTTTATTTTAGAATAAGAATTAGGGTTCCGTGCAAAAGAATTTAAAACCCTTGAAATTAGTAACAAAATCTGATACGAAAAGAGACAACAGTCGCGGGCATCAGCTAGTTACTAAATACATAGTTCAGCCTGTCTCATCTCACTCTAGAGCAAAGGCGTCACATGCAACTATGTTACAAGGATCGACTATATTTATTTAATTAAACAAACAAACAACTGAAACATAATAATGTACCTTAATGCTATTAGAGAAGGCCTCAAAGATGCCAACATTTTTGGTGCTGAGTTGTAGGTTCACCGAGCCCTCCATGGAGAGAGACAGGCCCTCATGTCTCACGTCACTGTTGCTCTCCACAACTGCCACACCCGCTATGGTCTCCTGTAACGGTTAATGATACTCAACAACAATGATCCCATTTGTACCGCTAAATCTAAACTCATAATTTTCTAAATTCCATAAGTAAGTACGTATCATTTAAAGGAAGAGAGGAAAGAATATTCCACTGTGATGTTACTTATTTCGTACTTATGAAACAAATGTTTACAAACTATAGGAACTTCGATTACTTACGCCCTCATGATAAACTTTGCTGGCTCGTTTTAGAATAATTACTGTCGAAATAGAAGACATTGTGACAATGGGAAGGCTTGGATTTTCAAAGAAGGAAAGGTTTTTTGTGTACGTATCTTCACAGCAATAAAAACATAATTATATCAATAGGATTTATATCATTTTTGCGCTGTTGGAAATACCATACCACAAAAACAAACCAAAACAAACTCGAAAGATGACATTAACACTTGACAGTTCTGTGTTGGGTCTCGCACGACACTTTTCGATCGGGGCATTTTTTTGGGCAACGGCAACTCTTGCAGATCCTTGATTTATTACGTTATGCCTTCGATTTATTACGTAAAAATGTAGATTGCTAACATTTGTATTATTTTGTTTTTTTAATGAACAACGCAAGCAAGCCACATTAATAAAATAAAACTTTTTTTCACTTGCAATAGTTGGTGTTGTTCTGTCAAACAAACAATTCAGCCTGTGCAAATTTGACAAAACTGTCTTAGTGTTTACTTCAAAATAGAACAAAATAGTAGTATTCTGCAAACGATATAAAACTTTATGTTAATGGAATACGGTATATAATATAATTGTCATTTATTTTCATAAAGTTCAACTTGAGTGGCGATCACAAAAACTAGTTTTCTCTGACATGCGCAGCGGGAAAATAAAGTCAAATCAAATGAAATGGAATCAGTTGAAAAGTAATGTCCGCTTGTGGCGGGCGGCTGTGAGACGTCTTGTAATAATACATTTACGATTTTTATTTATTTTGTTACGTTTCTAAATATTTAATCGTGTTGTTCTGGTTTTAATATTGTGCGTTTGTATATCGGCTGTACAGTTTTTGATTTGTACAGAATCTACTCGAACAGGTGATGCCGATAAGGGCTCCCCGAATGGATCGATATCGGTGAATTTGAGCTTGGACGAAAATTACGCAAAGAAAGGGGTTGTCCTAAGATGGAGAAGTCGGCTCGGCCGCGGACGGCTCTCAACGAGTGCGTGAAGGTGGTGGTGCGATGCCGACCGCTCTCTGCCAGGGAGAAGAACGAGGGCTACGAGGAGGTGAGCAGCAGTAGATATTGTTTATGTCGCTCGCCAGCACGCCAGGCTGCGCAGTCGAGCTGCGTCGCCTCATCGGTTGCACTCTCCAACCGAACCTACGGGAAGTGTTCTGTTTGCTTTTTACGTTGCCAAAATATAAGCGATTCGAGCGCCGTTGTTGAACATGTAGTGTGTTCACAAAGTGTTGAGGCAGTTGTTACCGTCGTGTCTGGTTGCTGGGCTCTTAGTTGAAGCTAGGGGACAGGCGTGAATCAGGTGCGTGGGCCCGCATTCCTTGCAAAATTTACGCCTATGCAAAGAAGTACCTACTAAATCTGGACAGTTACTATCCATTATATTACATTCCAATTACTCCTCACAATGTAATGATCTTAAATATAATCAGTGGGCCACCTTGTGGAGCAGAGGTCAGTAATATTCACTCAAATTTTAAAAACCTTCTACCTTCTTAAAGACACATAATCAAAATTGTAAACATTGGTGGATGCTAATGAGCTAATAGTTTACAAAACTAAATCTAAGCCTTAAATGAAAGACTTTTCTAATATACAGATACAGACAAACAGAACCATCTTTTGTTGCTAATATGGTAAAGTTTATATAAAATATTTAAATAAAATGGGACAGCCATATTAAGCATTGTTAACTCATTTTCTTTTAATATTAGTATGATTTATTACACCACAAAAAACAATAAAACTATGATAAAAATTGCTCAAATCATCAAGGATAAACAACAAAATATTGTTTAGTTACATCTAGATACAATATTGTTATCTATGAGTGAGCAATAACAAAGTGCTCTGTAGTGTTGTGATGTTTCTGCATCTCTTGTGACCAACTTATGTTAGAAACAGTTGCTTCAGTGCATAATAAATTCAGCAGGTTGTGTAGCATAGCATAACAGCGGTGTGTCTGCATCCACTTAGCACACTCATACAAATATTAGTGTCTACTTCCTAGTGTGTGGTGCAACGCAGGCAGCCGGCACCCTCAACACTGAAGTGGCTTGAGAAGGCTCAGCTCCGAATCATCTTATATGCATTGTGAATCACAGCAATAAGATAATGAATGTTGATTGTCAACATTGTATTAAATAGGAAGAAGGCAGCTTATCTGTCGTGATATTTTTAGTTTGCAAGATTTACTATTACTTGCAGCATTTTCAAAAATAAACTTCCTGTTAAAATATATTTTTACTAGAATAGGTTTTTAAGGAAAAAATTGAGTTTATTATGAGTATGAGTGGTCTAGTCAAAGAAAACACATGTTATGTTCTCAGAATCATTCCTGATTTATGCAATAAAATTCACAAGAATATAATATGAAACATGAAATGTTTCGGGAATGATTGCTAGTGGGAGTGATACATACATTATATTTACTTACTAGCTGTTGCTTGCGACCTTTGTGCGAAATTATTATAAAAATATTACTTCCTTATTTGAATCGGATTTTGTTAACAATTTCAAGGGTTTTAATTTCCAACAGAACCAATTTTTCATTAAAATCGGTCTCTACATTCCATGTATACTTTTATATGCATTCAGTAAATAGGTGTTATTAGGGTTCCGTAGCCAAATGGCAAAAAACGGAACCCTTATGGATTCGTCATGTCTGTCTGTTTGTCCGTATGTCACAGCCACTTTTTTCCGAAACTATACTGTTGAATCTTGGTAAGTAGATACAAATACAAATATCATCATCATCATCAGCGTATAATGTTCCCACTGCTGGGACACAGGCCTCCTCTCTATGAGAGGGTTCCCCATACTTAGAACTGAAACTCAAAAAGTTTTATTCTTCAAAAGTTATATTGAGGTTTCTAATATTTTTTTTTTCTAAACTGAATAGTTTGCGTGAGACACTTCCAAAGTGGTAAAATATGTGTACCCCCCCCCCCCCCCCCTGTAACTTCTAAAATAAGAGAATCATAAAACTAAAAAAAATATATGATGTACATTACCATGCAAACTTCCACCGAAAATTGGTTTGAACGAAATCTAGTAAGTAGTTTTTTTTTAATACATCATAAATCGTAAACCACAATTTAGTTTAATGTTGTATAGATAATGGTACGGAACCCTTCGTGCGCGAGTCCGACTCGCACTTGGCTAGTTTATTTTAAATTTATTTTTTGATTGAATTACAAACACAAATTAAATTTTATTTATTTGTAATCTGTATCAGGAAATATTTTTATTCATAATTATGCCTTATAATAAAAAATATTGCAGTTGTACTAATTATAGCTTCTGTTCGAATTCAAACTTGAAAAAAATTAGGACGAATGACATAAGATATTTTGAAAATACCCTATTAATTTGCAGTGAATTTTTGCAACTACATATTTCTAAAACACTTCTAGATTACTTGAAATATCTATGAAAGTGCATTTGACGTTTTTGCCACCCATCTCAGTAACAAGTCATGGCTTTTGAGATTTCTGTGCGTGTGTCCTTTGTCGCACTTGTAGAGATAAGTGAGCACAGAGGTAAGTGTCATAATTATGCTTGGGTGATGACGAACAGGTTCCACTAAGTAGGCTTAATTACGTAAACGTGGTCCTGCCGCACGTCGCTAACTGATGACAAAGGAGGCCGGCTCACAGTGGAACGAATGTATGGGAGCGGTTGGACGTAGACATGTCCGAAAAATAAGAGTAAAATTATGACAAACTAATGATGCCATCTTATTCGATTACTTAATGCCTTCATAAATTGTGGTGATGAATTTCTTCATAACTCCCATATTTCGGGAGTAATTTGAGAAAATGTGAAATTTTACTATGAAAATGAGTGTATCGAGCTCTCTCCCTCCTGATTCCGGGCTTGTTTCAAGTACCGGTCTCTAATATCGTAATGCTATTACTAAGAGCTATATTTAATACTAAGACACATAGTGCGCCAAATGTGCACTTTCTGGGATAAAAGGAAATGAAAATTTAAAAAAAAAAACGTTTTTTCCCCATTTGTATTTACTTTAAACCGCAGACAGACTTATTAAGAGGTCTATAAATATATTATATATATACAGAAATATACATTAACAAAAATATTCACAAGAACTGATGAGAGTATGACTTTTAAGTAAGTTGATAATAAATTACCTAGTTTCATTAAAAGTACAATAAATAATTAAGATGTAAGCTCTAATTTACTAAGTTACACATTTTAAAACAATAACATCATTTAATTATCTTCGTCATCATCATCATCATCAATTAATTCAAATTCAGAATCGATGTCCGCTAAATCATTTATGTTAACAAATTCGATATCACTTTTCTCAGAATCCGTAAGCTCATAAAATTCCTTAAAAGAAGATTTTTTTACAAACTTATTTCCTTTTGGACGGATACGTGTAACAAGTGGATCAGAAGACAGTAAAAGATTGTGCATAATATCTTCATTGCATGAGATACTGCTATGCTTTCGAGAATGCCCCTCTCTATATTTTCTAAAATCTTTATTTCTAGCCTCAGATGCCTCTTCGGATAGAAAACCAATGGGCACAATTGACATGTTCTGAACTATGTCTGGCCCATGCATTAAAATTTTATGAAGTGAAGAAGGCATATAATACCATGGGTATAACTCCACGTAAAGCTTAGCAGTATCAAAGCAGAACTCTCGGAATTTAGTTACGTTGATCTTCTCTCCTGATGAAATACACTGCAAGATCACACAGATTTTTCTTAAAAGCATAGCATCTATTCCGGTCAGTTCAGCAGATTTAGTGTAGTTTTCAAAAAATCTCCTTGCCGAGTTGCCATTGTTGGTGGATCCACTGCCTTGTTTCACAACATCGAGAAGTAAGCCCGTTTCTCTTCTTACAGCCTCTTGAACTCTTTTCTTCCTGTCATCAACTTGCCTTTTTGCTATATCACCCCTTACTTGCCATGATTTTATGTCTAATTTGTAGGAAATGTGTAATAAGCATTCCATTGAGCGAATCCAAGCGTGAAGGGTGCTTAAGCTATATTTATACATGTCCTCGTTTGCGTGTTTATCTTTGATTAACTCTAAATTATTCATTTCTTTAGGACAAGCCTTGCATATGTCACACACTGAAGCTGCTGTATCGGATATAATGGAATGAATTTTACCATCAATCATTGTCAACAGCAGTTGGTGTTTGACACTAATTCCATCAGTGATGGTGGATGGAGTTAAGGCTTCAATCTCTGCTTCGATTTCAGCCATCTCTCTCTGCACATTTTCTTTGGTTTCCTTTATAAACTTAAACAATATTGGCCGGCAAAATGAAGTGGAAGATGGTCGCTCGTTTTCCCAAATTGTTACACCTTTTGAGACGAGCCGCAGTGGTACAAGACTAATCATAAAATTACTAGCAAGATCGATTTGCTCATCTTCACTCGTCCTTTGATGATAAATGCTTTGGCTAGATGATCCGTCAAAACCCCATTTGCTGGTCAATACGAGCTGTTGATTGGGATCAACAGGGGTTTCTAACGACCTAATAAGTCTTCTTGAGGTTAAATCCATCAAGGCTTGTAATTTGATTTTTGCAGAGCTCTCTGTAACTGTGAGATCTTCTTTGGCCGGATAGCACTTAATTTTTTCTTTAACCAACATGTAGTAACTCGGGTATTGAAGAGCTCCTTCTTGAGTGTTGAAATCCCGAAGAGTGTTATAGCGCCATTTCGATAAGTTCATCGATACATAAAGAGCCAATGCCTTCAAAGGGGATATTTCCCGTACCTGAATTGATTTACCTTCAATGAAGGCTTTGATTTTTGAGGCCTCTTCTGGATTCTCCGTCAAGTATTTCATAACATAAGCTGTATCGCTTTGTCCTGCCTTTTGAAGCGCCCTTTCGGCCGAAAACATAATTTCAGCGCTTCTACTGCTGCATGAAAGACTATCTTCAGTGCGTCTTCTTTTTTGCCGGTTACTAAGGTCCTCAAAAGATTTACGAGGACTAGGATGTGTACAAGTTGAAGCATCAGATTTAGCAGGAGAAATTATGGGCTCGATGACGTCACTTATATTTTCTGTAGAAGGTTCCATATTTTCATTCTGTAATTCCGGCCATTGAATTGCAGCCTGTAGCCAAATCTCATGTTTCTTCCGAAACTTATCTGTGCTTCTTCCAGACTGTGTCCATTTTGCATAAATGCGGTAGCAAAATCGACGACACCAGTCTTTTAAACTTGTTTCAGCACTTTCACATAACTGAACACAACTGTTATCTTTTAAAACACTGAACAAATAGTTAAAGTCGCGTAAATCTTTATGTGCGCGTGCGCATAAAGCAACGTGAATATCAAGATTTGTATTAAAATTTGGAAAATACATTGCGAGATTAGCTTGGATACAACGAGGTGTAAATCAACACTGATTTTAAAGTTACTAATAGTGACCTATTTATATAAAATCCAGGTATCCCAGGTATCCTTTGTTAAATATTGCAAGGTAATTAGTTATTGTGATAATTAGTAAATGATGCATGCTAAATTAGTGTATTAAGAGCCATTTAGTAATTAAATAATAGCAATGTTCTTATCAGTAATCATTAGTGCATCAGTTTTATATGTAAACCTTAAGTCCCTAATTATATATCCTAATTAGCTTATATCTTCTCTAATTGGCTGCTCAGAAATGTTATTGTAATAAGGTAAACCTTTAGAAAAACGGTTTTAATCAACAAAATAAACAAAAAATAAAAAAATTGTGTTATAAAATAAACATCACTCTTTATCCCAGAAAGTGCACATTTGGCGCACTATGTGTCTTAGTATTAAATATAGCTCTTAGTATTAGCATTATGATATTAGAGACCGCTACTTGAAACAAGCCCGGAATCAGGAGGGAGAGAGCTCGATACACTCATTTTCATAGTAAAATTTCACATTTTCTCAAATTACTCCCGAAATATGGGATTTATGAAGAAATTCATCACCACAAGTTATGAAGGCATTAAGTAATCGAATAAGATGGCATCATTAGTTTGGCATAATTTTACTCTTTTTTTTCGGACATGTCTACGTCCAACCGCTCCCATACATTCGTTCCACTGTGCGGCTGGCGCTGACGGGCTCCCCGGCTCCCCGGCTCCCCGGCTCGCGACCTGCACTGTCTGCATTCCGTGTCGATAAGTCGTAATTATGTATGTCCATCTCTATTGATAGACTCGATTTCCTTGTGTACCCGAGATTTGCGATGGTAATTAAGTAGGTAGTCAATGTTTACGAAGGCTTCTGAGACTAATAAGATATTTGCCTACATATATATGCGAGTACCTATAGTACAACAAAAGTCGTGGCGCCATCTGGATGGGCTATGGGCTGCCATCTCTAAAACCTGCACTCCAGGACCGGAAGCATAAGCACCCCGAATTTTGGAGTCTTCACCCCAGTCATTTGAATACTTTTAGGGTTCCGTACCCAAAGGGTAAAACGGGACCCCATTACTAAGACTCCATCCGTCTGTCTGTCTGTCCGTCTGTCACCAGGCTGTATCTCATGAACGTTGAGAGCTAGACAGTTGAAATTTTCACAGATGATGTATTTATTTTATATAACAAATAATACTTAAATAATTAAAAACTATTAAACTAAAATAGATAAACTAACAACAAACTATAAAAGGGCATCGAAAAACTCCTCCTCAACGCTGTCAGATGAAATAATAATACTTAAAACAATAGAATAGATAATATTTAAAGGGGGCTCCCATACAGCAAACGCGATTTTTTTGCCGTTTTTTTGCTCGATATTAACGGCAACAAGTAGATGCTTGAAATATTCACAGAATATTTAGTTCTAAAATCACTTTAAAAATAAATAAATATTTAAAGAAGGTTTACAACAAACGTTTTGGTCGAATGTTATATAGATAATGGTACGGAACCCTTCGTGCGCGAGTCCGACTCGCACTTGGCCAGTTTTCTTTTATTCACTTCCATCATAGAGCTACATTTTACTCCGTACTTGATAGAAGACAACTAACTAAGGTGTTCTACCCGTTATCGTGACGATCAGTGACTACTAGCATTAAGGTGCGAGCGTCACGCGTCAGGGTAACCCGCCAAATTCGAATTTTCTTACGTTTTTGCAATTTGCAGGTGCACAAGCGCAAGTAACACGCAATGTAGTTACAGAATTGTAATCATTAAAATCATCAATACAACCGTCTAAGTTTATTTAACCCCATTGAATGACTTTTTCATGAAATAGTTACAGAATAGGGTTAAATGAACTTCATAGAACTTTTTAACTAAAATAAACCTTATTTTTTTAAATCAAATAAAACTATACTTTGTAATATTTTAGAAACTCTTAAAGAAATTACGTCCAAAAGTCCTCAAATTTTAAACAAGACTATTAGCACAGAATTAGAACTTAATCACCTAAGTTATTTATTTTAATTTTTTTGTAGTACTTAATTGAATACAACAAAAGGTTCTCTTAAAAAGAAACTGGTTGCAGTTAGTCTTTAAGTTAGTTTAAAGTAACTAAAAAACCCGACTACTAAAAATCACGCTCTAATAAAATTCGGGGTATACAAGGTAAAATCGACTCCTCCTGTTATTGAAGTCGGTTAAAATGTAGTCTTATGTAACCCGGGCAACTCCATCCGGACGTAGTACAAATCCGGAGAAACCCGGACAGATTGCAGCCCTAGGCTATGATAATATTATACCCCACGGCAAGCGCGTGCGTGCGTGTGTAACATAATTTGTTGAATTTTCCATTATTTCCTCTTTAGTCTAGGACTAAATGTTAGCTTAGTCTTATTAGCGAGATATCTATGGGAATCAACCTTTGTACAGCAATACAGCCACTTCGCTGCTAACTTGAACCCATTTATTTAGTCAGCAGCGTCCTTCGTTGCGTTAGCTGACTCAAGGTATCCACAATTTACCAAAGGTCAGGGTCTTGGCACTTGAAGGTGAATTCTAGCGTAAGCGTCCAAGCCTCCACCACCCTCGACGACCATCACAGTCCAATTTCAACAGACTAGCCAACCGACTGACAATTTCGTGTTGCTTTGCAAAAGTTGCAAGCTGTGGTGATGAATCTGTTCCTCCTCCGGACATTATCTTATTGCTGAGACCATATCTTCTCGAAGAAACTAAGCGAAGGTCTTCCATCCATACTCTAAACCCCGTCACAGATATATTATACTTCTAGTACGCACCACAAACTACACCAAAAAAAAGCAAAAGCAAAGTATATTAATATGTATATTATAGCTACGTCTGTGACTTGCTTTAAACTGTAACGTAGCCTACTGGCTAAGACATGGATATTATATACCTATGTAGTGTATGACTTACGACTTACGAGTCTATTTAGTGATAGACTAACTGTTGCCCGCGACCTTCGTTTGCGTGGAATTACTATTTAAAAATCCTCATTATTATAAGCCAAGCCAGCAAGGTTTTTTTTTTGCACGGAACCGTAATTATTTATCTAAAATAAAAGTAGCCTAAGTTACTCCTTGTTACATCAGCTATCTACCAGTGAAAGTTCCGTCAAAATCGGTCCAGCCATTTCAGAGATTAGCCGGAACAAACAGACAGTTAGTAAAAAGCGGTTATTTTTATATTACAAACAGACACTCCATTTTATTTATCTGTATAGATGTATAGATAAGTCCTAAATCCTGATTAATGGTGCGCCATTTTCATAGATTCAGAGTCAGACGGTTTTAAATTAAAATCTCTTGCTATGTACACTCAGACTCAGTTCCCACTTGTTACAAGTTGTATAATTGTTGCAATTTAACATTGCTTAATTAAATGAATCAAAAGGTACGCAATGTGTGACCCTTACGTATGTAGGTGAGCGGTAATGCCCATACGCAGATCTGTGCCATATAAGGTACAGATCATCTGGTGCGCGCATGCCCGGGCCCCGCGTCCTAGTCGCGAGACGACGCGCGCTGCATTGTACGCTAACACTTGCTTTGAATATTATTGTTATATTATGAACTAAAAAGACGATAACGTCGTAGAAAGGTCGCAGTTTGTAGATTTGCCCTTCTTTTTGGGGCTTCCGTGATGTCATTTACTCGCCAGAAACGGACAATTGTTTTTTTACGGAAAATCTCGGCAAAAAATGTCACATTACAATGAATTCAAGTTTAATTGCACGTGACGTGTCCGACTGTCCATGTAGCTACAGACACAACTACAACGTTTCACGTCCAGCACATCGCCACCGCATTCAGAAATAAATTCTCTGTACTTTGTAAATATTTTTTTCTATAAATTGTAACGACAGCGCTGTCCGCTGACGAATCGCCAAACAATTTACCTCTCGAGACTTAGGAAATTAAGTAGCGAATAAAAACGCGACAAAAAGATCTCACGTATCTACCAGAGATTGAAGTTTGAAAGGTAATTTATCTTTTTTGGAGCGATCCTCTTTTCAACATTGAGTGTTAGAAGGCGAAGTGGCAAACACTAGTTTTTGCTGCGGTGAAACCTAAGCAGCGGTTAGCGGTTTCTGTATTGCTATTGTATTGCTGCACTAACTATACATTTTGGTCGCTATTCGGAAATTCAACAGCTTTGAAATCGACCTTGGAAGCAACGAGATTAATGATCAATTTGGTTAGAACTTGCGCAATAATTGCCTGTTCAATTAGGTGCATTACGTTACGAAAATGTTATTTTCCAGTGTGGTTGGCGCGTGCTATTGAAGATGCAGTTTCGGCAACACGGCCATAAAGATCACAATCTTTTTCTTTATTCTATTTTACGAAGTTGAATGCGGGCAGCGTTGTGTTGCTAGCGTCTTCGTAGTGAATCACACTTTAAATATCGAATAATAAAGATATCATTTAGAAGACTTAGATCATTGAGATAACTTTGCGATGAATGATTATAGTGACGGGAGAATCACAAACACCTTTTAAATAATGTTTAAACATTATTTATAACCACAATAAAACCATCAATGTGGTGCTCTACCCACATTGTAAGACGACCTCGCCTAGTTTCAGTAAAACATTGTAATAGTATCGAAATAGAGGTTATCTGGTGAAAACCCCGTTTAGGATCCACCCATACTAATTCGATAGGGGTACAACAACACTGAAGTAACGTTACGAAATCGCACAGATCCAGTAGTCTGGGCTCGTGCGGAGCGGGCGCAGCGCACTGCCCGTGAAAAGCGGCATTCTGTTTGATTTCCTGCTGCGCCTGCGACGCAACCCGGCGCACTTGTCGTACGATTCATTTCAAGGTTCCGTGAATTTGCTACTAAATGAATAAGTATTTAAGATTTTACCTTTCAGTCACTGAGTGGATAGTTTCGTCGCCAATCGAGGCACAGTTTGTACGTAAAGCACATTTGTCATGCTTCAGTACAGTAGGTCTGCACTGAGTTAAGGAAACTGTTTTGTTCTAGAAATGGTGAACGTTTAACCTTAAGTCACTTCTATATAAAGCATTTCTAAGTTCCCTCGTCATTCCCTTGATTTGTTTTCTAAACCGTGAAATAAGATAGATTTTAAACGCACTGCCTGAGCTGAACACTGCAATTTGCATAACATTATCAATGCTGCAGGTACGTCTGTAATAGACGTTTACAATATTGTAAAGCATAATTGACGCGACGCAGTGTGTAAACGTTGCTCAGATCCGGAGAAGTTGAAATAAACGATACTTTAGTGCGGAACAGTGAATCCACTCTCGGAAAGCTAATAGGTGTAGGAGGAGTCTGATTGAAGCTTTTGGCACATTGTCAAGTGGAATCTTTCATGAAAGTATTGTTTGAACAGTTTTAGCAAACTAGCTAGGTACCAGTGCAGTGCTTACGTTACGTAATATGTACATAGATAAACGAGTATACTAATGTATACATACAGATAAATAAAATTGGAGTGTCTGTTTGTAATACTAATATAACCGCTTATTGCTAAGTGCATATGGATGTATACACGGTACATATACCAAAACAATTTTTTACAATTTTTGTCTGTCTGTCAGTTTGTTCTGGCTAACCTCTGAAATGGCTGGACCGATTTTGACGGGACTTTCCCTGGCACATAGCTGAAGTAACAAGGAGTAACTTAGGCTGCTTTTATTTTAGATAAACAATTAAGGTTCCGTGCAAAAAAAAAAAACCCTTAAGATTGGTAACAAAATTCGATTCAAATAGGGAAGTGCTTTTAATATTGGGAATTTTTTAATAATCATTTCACGCGAAAGAAGGTCACGGGCAACAGCTAGTAAAGTATAACTCCGCTAAACACTGGAGAAATCTCATTTAAACTCTCAACTTTGCGACAGTAACACATCCACAAAACCTTCTAATTGCCTGTCCTTTACTTAGACAACATTGAAATGGAGCCAAGTCTGAGTCTGAGTCAAACTGTGCTACACTTAGCACCGAAGCACCTCTTCAGAAACCTTCGATACTTGTAAGCTTTTCTCAAGCAGGTGTTTGACATTGTGTGTAGGTGAAGAAGAGCCGCACGCGCACGGAACAGCCGTGGTACGAGCGGCTGTCCACGAAGACGCCGGTGGACAATAAAAAGTTTGATGCCCATTTACAGGTACTCGCTGGTGTGAGGTGCTGCCAGACAATCACTAACGCCTCGCGGAGTGGCAACATCGCACTAACACGGTGTGGTCGCGGACTCGCAACTAGCTGCTCATTGCCCAAATATTATTGTAGAGAACAAAAATTTCCAACAGTTTTTATCGAAGAATTTTTCGATTGTGCAATCCAATACTCATTACTGTTGTGGTACACTGAATTCAGTTTCAGTTGATTCTTTCTGTATGATTGGTCATCATAGAAACTGGTGCCTATATCACCACTGGGCTAAGACATGGCATTCCTAACTCAAAAGTAGATATTCATTTGACGGCATTTTGCTTGGAAGTCTAATATAGAATAATACATTAACATTTAAGATGGCTAAGTATACCTAATGTTACTAGAAGTAGACACAAGTTGTTAACAAGTCGGTGGTGGTCCTGGTTGGTATCGATGCTTATTCATTAGTTAAAGGAAACATTCGCTGCCACAAATCAATACGTCGGGGCTTTCATAATTATAACACGCGGTAGGAAGTGTACCCACTAATGTATGGTATTCGGCAGTTATTGCTCAAAACTCACTATGCAACAGTTGCGCGGCAGTTTTTATTCACCCACTGTAGTGTTCTGAAATAATGACTTCAAACCTTTTGGAGGATCTCCTAAAAATTGACTAAAAAGAAATCTGGAAACTATGAACTATAAGTATTAACTCAGTTTGCCAAAGATGAATATGTTCCAGTTTTGCTGTCATAAGGAGATATATAATGCTCTTCAGTGGATAGGATCTTGGTGAGTTGTTGATACGATGGCAAAACATGTAGCTTTTAGAAGTGAGTTGGTCTCGGGGGTCGGACAAATAAGCCGATTTGTTACAAGTCTTGGAGACTACGGAGCGATAAACTGCCTGACGTCTAGACATGCATCATTTACTTTAATAACTTCATCGTAAAGTAAATCGCTCTCTACAAGTTTTCCATGACGTCCTCTGGTCGATATCATTCGCCTGGGACTGTTGTAACTGTATTTTTCTTAGATTTCTTTGAGCGTCGCCTTTCGTTGTTTGGGTGCTTCTCGATTGTATCAGATCTTTGAATTGAAAATCGTTCAACATTTTCTTGTTTGCCAACAAAAAGAGAAGCTAATTTGCGGATGAAACTGTTATTGTAATTCAAGTGGGCTTATTCTAACCAGCTACGCGTAAAATTTTGATCTTAGAGGTTATTTTTTACCTGCGCTTTGGAGATGGTTTAATGACACGGAGTATGGAACAAATGAAGTGATCGTGACTTGGCGAGTGTCCTCACGCGGTGTTTATCCTTCATTCATCACATACTTTGTAAAGTCTCTCGAACAAACTGTTTGTGTAATATAGGTTGTTGTGCAGGTGGTGAAAGTATGGCCGGAGCGCGGCGCCGTGCAAGTGCTCAACCCCAAGGGTCAGGACAAGATGTTCACGTACGACGCCGCCTACGACGAGAGCGCCGACACGCAGACCATGTACGACGAGATGGTGAGTACATCACATTTATTAGTGTTAAAAAACCTTGTGATGCCACAATGTTTTCTTCAAAGCCTTTATTTTGTAGTGTTCCGACCCAGAATGCATTAAGAGTATTTAAGAGATTATGTTAAGGTGGAAGCGTCAGGGTAGCCCGCTAAATTCAAATTTTCTTACGTTTTTTGTTATTTGCAGGTCAGTGTAGTTACAGAATTACAATCATGGAAATCATCAATACAACCCTCTAAGTTCATATAACCCTATTCAATGAATATTTCATGAAAAGTTATTCAATAGGTTTAAATGAACTTACAGTTACAGGGTTATATTGATGATTTTCATGATTTTGATTCTGTAACTACTTACGTACAGAAATTCCGCGGGCTACCCTGACGCTTCCACCTTAAGAGGGAGCACCGTAGCAGTCTTCCCTGCCTCGAAACTTTGAAAGTTTACTGACTGATGTGATAGCAGTCACCTGTCTAGTGTGTAGTTAATTAATCTTATTCCGACTCTTATGTATTTAAGAATCGATCGTCAACATATTGATTTTTAAGTAACAGAATATGGTATTAACCTGAACAAAGTAACTAGGTATAATGTACGTTCATCGTATCGATCTTACCTATACAGGGTGACTGGTAATTAGTTACCGATACTTATACACGTGAATGTACTCATGATAACAAACTTTCCCAAAGAAACATTTTTAAGCTATTGCATAGCTTCTATCGCGGGCCTTGAGCGTGGAGACCGAATCCAGAAATTCCGTAACGAAAATAACCTAACACCTAGTGCCTAACACGTAGTGTCAGGTATTGACAAGCCTCGGTTATTATTTTTAATCTACTGCTGGAGCTAGGAGGTTAGGTTGTATAGGTAAACCTACGAAAGTGAATAAATAATTATAATTATATAAGTTGATAAAAAATGCTATGCAATAGCTTTACCGCGGCAGTCTCCGAGTGCCACACGTCTTTTTTTTATGTTAGCAATACTTTTAAGTTGGCAACAATCTAAATATTTTCATACGGCTGCTGTGTTATTGTGATAAAAGTCAATGATTATTTAAAAAAAATGTTTATTTGGGAAAGTTGTTACTATCGGTAACTAATTACCAGTCACCCTATAAGTATAGTTCTCAAAGGCACGCAAGTTTCTTTCTTCGGTTTCTCTATGATGATATGATAACAAGGCTCTTTGCCTAAGTGCCCAGCAGTTCCTTTGCTTATTTATTTCAACCACATATCAAATAAATCGGAAGGCCCACTCTATTCAGTCACTTGAGTAAACTCATCTACTTCATTAGCTAAACCAGCTGTAGCAAGTTGGAGCTTCGTATGAATGTAGCAACTAACACACACCCACTGAAATGAAAGTAGCCCGGCCCTGTCTGAACTGTTTATCAGGGGATGAAGTGATCAACGCTTATCACAGATGGCGAAGAGAGCGCAGACAGAGAGCATGAAAAGACGCGCTTACCTTGTTGTTACAGCCCAAATGGCTGGTTTTGATGTTGAGGATTCAAGTATGAAGCTAGATCGTGAAATATGTGGTATTTCGTCGCCGTAACAAAGCGCTGACCGCTCAATACCGCCCCACATCAGCCATCAAGGTGAGGGTCACGACTCGCGCCTTAACGAACAAACACGATTATTTGACCAGACACGCGATCTAACTAAACTCTGGTTTAATATAAACTATGGACCAATTATTGTATTTTCCGTTGTTGTAGGTAAAATTATAAGTACTAAGTATAATTTTCATCTTGAAGTCCCCTATAACAGTTTACTGTTTTCTGATATTGCAACATCTTCGTACATGTTATTAAATACTTTACATCGATTGGGAAGAATACACCGACCATTAATAATTTTGTGCGCGTCTAACACGATCACTCTGTAATTTAGTTCATTTATTTTCGTCTCGTATGTTTATGAAGTTTCGTGAAGTATCATCACTTGCAATATTATTTTAATTTATGATAGCTTCAGAATCTGCTTCAGAAAAAAATGGATCGTTCATTCCTTTTCTCTTGAATAATTTAGATTTGGCAGGCGTTAAAGTAGTACATACATACCTACCTACATATCCTAGCCTATCCTTTTCCCAACTATGTTGGGGTCGGCTTCCAGTCTAACCGGATGCAGCTGAATACCAGTATTTTACATGGAGCGACTGACTGACCTCCACAACCCAATTAGTACTGGGTAATACGATACCCCTTGGTAAGACTGTTTGTCAGACTTTTGGGCCACTGACTACCTAACGACTGTCAAAGATCTACAAATGACAGCCGGGACCAACGGTTTAACGTGCTTTCCGAGGCACAGAGAACACTCGGTATGTAATAGGTGGTCACCCATCCACAGACCAACCTAGTCGAGAACGGCTTAACCTAAGGGTTGACCCGAGCGGCTGTTATTATTTAGCCACGAGCTCCTCCGGTGAGGCAAGGCGTTAAAGTAGTACCTAGGCATGTAAAAGGTAATTAAAAGTAATCTTACTATAGTTATGAGTTTTAAAATCTGCAACAAAAGACACTAGTTTTAGTATAGAATGTTTATCTAGTGTTCGGAAGTGTGTCAGTTTCAGCGAAGCGTTGTGTAATATATTATCGTAAACGTATGAATATCAGGAGAAATCTGTGTGTATGAGTGTGTCCGCGGGCGTCGCATTCCCCCGCGCTGTGCGCACGCCGCGCCACCGGCTGTTGCTCGAGCATTGTTGCCAAAAATATTAATCCGACTCACTTACACCGCACCGAGCAGAGGAGGACAGAAGCATAATCCCATACAACACCTGATGTGGAAAAAATCCACACTATCAAATACATATAATCGCTAAGAAACAGCTGATACAGAACCGTCCCAAACTGCATCACAGTAAGCGAGGTGAGATTTTCGTTTCATGCGGCGTCTATATGTTTACCGGATATTTTCATGTAAAACAGTAAAGTTATGATGTTGGGCTTCTGTACTGAATATTTTCTATGCTATGTGCTCGATGTGACTCGATGTTTTAGAAATGTTCATCACACTAGAACATTCCCGGGAATGTACTCGGACCATGTGAACCATTGCGCGAAAAATAATGACTGATCTGACTGATCTTGTCAAATACTGATCCGTAACATGCCTTGTTCTGTAATTATGTATTTATTCGATAATTGCATGACGATGACAGTGATTAAGGTGTCGTCCATCGCTTCTTTATGGTATTATTATTGAAATAGATTCTATAAAGTCGAGAATTCGGGATCAATAACTCTACTGGATTTAATAAAGAGAATCGCCACTTTAGGCAAATATTGCTACTTAATATTTGAAAGAACTAAGCTTTGGGTAATCCTTACCACATTAGTAATTCACAATTGGATTTGCATAAGAAAGGTCCTAGACAAAGGGTAATTTGCGGCAGTCCGATGATGCTAATCACAATCATAATAGCGTGCGGCGGGCGGCGGCGGCTTGAGCCCAAATTGAGCAGTACTGAGTTACTGACAATGGTGGCACGCGACAACGAACTGCCAGCGCGTGGGAGTCGAATAGCGAGGAGCTTCACTTCGCTGGACATTAGTACTTGTCACACTGGGACTCGTGCACGAAACAGACACCTGAATTTATATGAATCATGATTTGCAACGATGACAATCATACATCAAATAGCGTCTACAAACAACTAAGGCTGCACATGTGATAAAAACAAGCACATTTCAAAATTAAATAAAAAAGGTAAAAAGTTAAAAAGTTGCTGATTCCAATTCAACTTTTATTTAATTTTATTTTTTTTCAGCTTTACAGTTTTGATACTGCAGTCGAGTTTACTTTTTTTAATAACTTTTTTTTATTTCCATCTTGTTAATTTAGTAATGTGAAAGATAATTATCGCGGCCGATTAACTTTTTATTATACGACTTTTTAACTTTTTACCTGATTTGTCATTTCTAATTACTTTTAAACATACAAAGTTATACGAGGTGTAAACCTGGACTCTTGACAGAGCCGTCAACCAACCATTATGTACATACATCAAAAGTAACTCGGCGCAAAAATTATTTTGGGGTGAAAAATTACACATTGTGCTGATGGATTAATTGAGAAGTACGGGAGGTATTTAAAGTAAAGTTATAACATTAAAAACTTGTATGTAAAAAAAAATCGTGAAAAAATTGGTACTTGACTCCCAATAAATGGTCTAAAGGTATGGTGGTAAAAAATATCGCAATGATGATTTATTATATATTTTTGTCATTATTGTTTAAATCCGAAGAAAAAAAGAATTCGAACCCCACAATATAGCGCCCAATATGCACCATGTTTCCTTCTGCCAGGGAATAAAGAAGCGGACGTACATACATTCAAACATACAGACACGTCAGAAAGAAAGAAAGAGGGAAAAGAGGGTTACCTCTTTCTAGGCTTCGCCGCAGACTGGTAATAAAATTCGCCTTGATTAGTTAGACTCTTGGAAATAACAAAATGTTCACTACTCTTTAGATCGCACAGGGTACAGTACGCTAAAAAGGGCAGTGCATACGTCCCGGTAACGCGTCAGCTGCAGGGCTCGCTCCGCAGTGATTGCTCATCGCTCGTCGCGAGGTTATTAATGTTGTCCAGCTGATCGCTGGCAGCGCCGGCGCTCTTGAGCTTGACTTTGAACATTTTACGAGCCTGTTCCCGATACGATACGTAGCTCTATGTAGACTAGTGCTAACAACTGCAACGTTTAATACTCTTCCGGCCACTGTTAGTGATTGCTTGCTAATTGACGCAGATATTTTTCGTTTGTACCGCATACTCTGAGGTTCTGATTCAGCGTGCAATACTAATATCTGCAAATGTATCGGTACATAATCTCAATGTCAATTATCATGTAGGTACTAGAGTATGGTTCTAGTGCTCGAACGCGGAAGGTAGCATCTTACGCTATGCATCCTACGCGCGCTTGTCGACCGTTCCACTTTCAATGCGTCGCCTTGGCATGTTCTTCAATGTTGGATGTTTTCTTCAAATTGCTGTGATTCAAGCGCAGTGTAGGTGTCTGTGTACAACGCTAACCTCGCCGCGTCAGTATGGGCGGTTGTTTTGTGTTAGCGATTAATACTCTATTGTAGTAGCACTATAATAGGAAATAACAGATAGAGCGCGTGCAAACGCGATGACTCCTCAAGCTTCTCTAAGAACAATCACATGTATTATAAACTGTCATGTCAAAATGAATAGGTAGCACAAGAATCCGCGAGACATTCATTTTCCGCGTTTGTCTTTATGTTCTTGTCATAGTTTAGCGCAGTTTACTAAAGTGACTTCATATTCTACATTATGAATGCATTCACGTCGCAATTTAAACGTTTTTATGGCAAACTACTTGCTTCAAACTATTTTAGTGCAGTTTCTACTACAAGGTGTGTCCCTGACATCATGTACGACAGTGCTAGTTAAGATACAGCTTCTGATAGAGCACGCTCTTAGTTAGTTTGATACGGTTCATGTTGCATTCATTGTTGATTATTTGTGCTACGTGATACTAATTGTTCCGTGAAAATGATATTCTTGAGCGATCGCCTTTTGTTCGGCAAATAATTGACTGTCCGCGCGTGCGGCCGACACTTGTACGAATAATGTTGTGTACTCACAACTTCAAGAGCAGAGATTACAGAAGGCTCAATCAATACAACGCGCTTAAATAACCTCACAGTCTCACCCACCTAAAGAGGATACACCTAAAGAAACAAAACTACAAAGTATCAAGTTTTTTTTTTGTATTCCGTTTGCACTTGCGCTGATTTTGTCAATTATCGTATTATATCGGTTGATCCTTCTGCAGTGCATTTATGCAATGGCACGCGCGCGCAAGGCTAGCCGCATGTGCTCAAAGCTTACGGTGACGTAATCATAACATCGTATATTCGACCTTTTTCAGAACGATGATGTGTTTGCAGTTACCGACGTCCATAAACTTATATTTATCTCAATAAAATCATGCTCCTAATACGGACGTTTGCGCTGTATCTAATGCAATCGATTGCTGATTACTGAACATTATTCATTCATCATGCGGTTTGTGTATACGAGTATCTATACATATAATAAGACTGTAAAAAAACTGTGTCTGTACATTGAATATATAAAAAAAAAAAAGGGGGCGTGTTTAGAAACAGTAATAGAGCACGAATCCAAAAAAAAAAATCTGTCTGTTTGTCTGTACACGCTAATCTTCGGAACTACTCGACGGATTTGAATGATTTTTTTTTTGTTGTATAGGTATTAAGTCTGGGCAACATATAGGCTATACTTTATCTTGGAAACTTGAACACCTGATGCAGAACCGCAACAGACCAGCTAAACTATAAGAGATACAAAAATGGTACCATAGCAAAAATTGTTCCACGTAATGAGCATTTTCTGCTAAGAGAATAAATTTGAAGATCTGGAACAGCTGATGTGGAACTCCAAGAGCCCAGCCACACTATAACATATATAGGAATGACGTCTAAGCAAGAGTTGTTCAGACTGATAAGCACTCTCTGTTGACGTATAAAAATTGAAGATGTGGAACACCTGTCGTGGAGCTCCAAGAGCCCAGCCACACTATAACATATATAGGAATGACGTCTTAACAAGAGTTGTCCAGCCTGATGAGCACTCTCTGTTGACGAATAAAAATTGAAGATCTGGAACATCTGATGTGGAAATTAAAGCTATCACTAATTTCACTGTATTTCTACCAAAGGGTATCGTATTACCCAGAACTAACTGGGTTGTGGAGGGCAGATAGACAGTCGTTCCATGTAAAATACTGGTATTCAGGTGCATCCGGATGTACTGGAAGCCGAACCCAACAGCACTACATATTATAACACAATGTTCTCCGCCGCGTTTATCTGTCTGTTCGCGATAAACTCAAAAATTACTGCACTGATTTTCATGTTGTTTTCTTAAATAGATAGAGTGGTTCTCGAGGAATTTTTTAGTATATAATTCGTCAAGTTTTTGTACAGATTGGCTAAAATATAATGATATTTGTTGGGAGGTGTTGGAAAAAAATAAGCCGTCTGGTCAGCTTTCAACGAAAACGCTTCCCTATAGCTAGCCCATATTGTCCCACTGCTGGGCAAAGGCCTCCCTCCATTCCTCGTGCCCTATAAGATATAACAAAATGATGAATGGTAGAATTGTATATCTTATATAGGTCTACAGAAAAATCTGCTATGGCTTATGTCTATCTCTTAAGGATAATATACTATATCCATTTTAATACTTTGAAAATGGGCAAACTAGGTTCCCATGAGTTGAGGGAATGGGATCATCATGATTACTTTTGGTCGCGATAACCGACATCCACGCAGGCGAAGCCGCGGGCATCAGCTAGTTTATAATACTCTTAAATAATACTCAGCAAACTTTTGGTTTTATTTTTTATGCAAATCTCATTTAAGGTCACATTCTCGGAGGTTGTATTATTTTGCAGTTATACGTCTGACATTAAGAAAATGAAAATGCTTATTTGGAGAGACCAAATAAAATTAATCAAACCTCTGTTTGTGTTTGTTGACATAGCCGCTGTATTTTGTTAAAAAATACAACTGAGCACACGTCTTTCCCTAAACGAAAACGAAAGTTTCATTACATACCTAATTAGTATAAATATAAGTTCTGCTTTTGGGTAATTTTCAAAGAGGCGTTCTGTGTGTGTTCGTTGGCGGACTGTGACTGTGTTACTGTGCCTGCGACACGTATACCCCTCCCCAGTCCCTCGGGATGAATCTCTCCGACGAAGCTCTCCGAATCCCTGCTGTTCACACTATTTATCAATAAATTATCCCGAACCTCTTTAGGAAGCATAACTCTTAAAAGTTGGAGTTTTGAGTAAGGTTCAAAGTTTTCTGGTAAAGAATATCTGACCAGATGTATGAACGTGGACGAGGCAAAAGGAGTATGTAAGGATTGTAGCAGGTGGCGTTCTGTGGTTTCTGTCTACCCACCCACATGGGAAAAACGCGTGATTTTATGTATGTCAATGTATGTATATTGTATATGTATGAATATTTAAGAAGTTGACGCGTATATTTGAAATTAATGAATTGGCAAAAAAATATTACATCTTCAGGGTCGCTGTTAACTGTGCCAATCTTAGCCCATGGGTGTTACGGACGTGGGTAGCTCTAACTGAAGGTCAATTCTACATCATGGCCGCGTCAAAGCGCTTGCTATGGGTATGTGCTGAAGTGGTCTGTTTGAAACACTACCTAAGCTTAGCATACAGACCGCCAGTCAACTCCGATTCCAGATGTCACCAATAGTGTTTGAAAGAAGAGCCAACCTGCCTGCTCCTGCAACTTTGCGTTATCCCTCAACTGGGCAAATGCCTCTCCCCATGACTTACAGCTCGTGCCGCCATCTTCTACGAGCTCCGCCGCGACGCCTTCTGGCCGGGATAGGGGTCTATTTAGCGGCTTAAGCGGCCCACGGTTCTTTGGGCATACCAATGCGTGAGACCTGTCCAGCTCAGATCCACTTCTGCTTAGAGTCAGCCTTAGTGATGTGTAAACTTGTCATGTTTGTTGCAGGTGCGGCCGCTGGTGGCGTCGGTGCTGGACGGGTTCAACGGCTGCGTGTTCGCATACGGGCAGACGGGCACGGGCAAGACGCACACCATGGAGGGCACGGCCGACCACGAGGGCATCATCCCGCGCGCCTTCCGCCACATCTGGGCGCACATCGAGAACAGCGCCTCGCCCGACGTCACCCACCTCGTGTCCTGCTCCTATATCGAACTGTACCTCGAGGACGTCCGGGACCTGCTTTCCAAGGACTGCAAGAAACTCACCATTAGGGGACAGGTACTGTGGAATATTCACTTACTAGAATTTTAGAAAGGAGCTCTAACCAGAAATGTCGCAGCGTCTATACAATAACAAAGTATTTTCGCATAATTACCATTATTCTTTAAGATCACGCCTAACACCTCGGGGATTACAGGCGTGATGTTATGTTATCACGAGAAGTTAACTCCTAACTTTGAGAAGCTCGTTACTGAGCAATTATCGAACACTTGACACGGTTTTATGTTGATCAACAGCTTTTTTTTACTCACATTTATTTGAAGCAAATAGCAAATATTAGTAGGTATATGCAAAATGGCTGGTGCGTGGTTGACCGCACAGTACGCTGCTACCACGTTATGTCCACCATCTTCTGTGTCACGGTCATGTTTAATTACTGGTTTTACAAACATGTGCTTTGTTGTGTTTGTCATCGCATCATTATTCGGATTTCCATTATGTATGTCCAACAATGGTAATTTGTAGTAAATAGGTTTCATGTGTATATTGGAACATCACCATTATAACTGGCCAGTATTAAGCTACAATGGTGATAATTATCGTACGGAAATTCATTTACGTTAGGTTTCTTAATTTCCTTCAGTGTGATTACCGTGTCGAATTGTATTGAATGCTTAATGGAGTTGTTTTGTACGGGTATAAGCATTGCGTCGCGGTGCATTAGCGCTGCTCAGGCTCACTGTGCTCGGTTGACACTCGCGGTTAACTGTCAAAGTGGGCAGCGGAGCGATGGCGCGCGTCAAGCGGTGAGCCGGTGACCACTGACGCAATGTGACGCCACACCTAGCCTTCAGACACGACATGAGAACCAGAAGGACCACTCTATACAGGCACAATTAAGGCTTTCTGACTCGAAACGCAGAGAATGTTGTCGAAGTGGAGGGTGGTGTCCTAATACTGGCAACATGCCGAGAGAAGGAAACCAGGCAGTAATAGCCCTTAAGTGTCTTGCAACTCATCCACTTCGACAACATTCTCTGCGTTTAATCGCTTTACCTGTTTAATTGCTAATACTTTTAGTGTTTGTTTGACAAATACAATTGTAGAGCCGCGACCGTATGATATAACAGGTAGTTAGTACTCGCTGTGATGCCCCATCGACCAATATTTTACGCCACATTAGCACAGAATGCTGTACCCCCCTCTCCCACCCATCCACCTTCGTCTCTCACCTCTATACATACATCACATTCAAGAATGTGCACAATGAGGGATTGTCCAACGTTTTCAGTTTGTCCAAACTCTTTTGAGCACAAGAATGTATTCAGAAATGATTAGCCGAAATTGTTTTCAATGCAGTGTAAAGTGTCTTTAACATATTAGCATTGAGGAAATCGTTTGGTGTTATTCATTTTTCAGCTGTTGTTACAATACTTATCGTTGGCAAACCACTTAATTAATTGACGTAAGCTTTATAAAATCAATCATATCGGTAATTCCTGAACTGACTCCGCCGCGCCGCCCGTAGTGCAGCTGTCGTATGATCGTGGCCATTCCCACGTGTTCCTCAGCTCCATCAGGGCCACACTATCAGTTACTAATTTATCAGTAACAGGTACCTATTGATCAGTGCGCGATAACTGACGCGCTCGTCACTGCTCCACTATGGCCGTACAGTCGTATGGTAGTAGCTTCCTCCTATTCTTCTAATGAATGAGCTTGCGTTGCACTTGGCAGCGACCCAAACAGATTCCATTTAATTATGGAACTCAATACCGAATTACGTCACTGAAAGCTTTCCTCTAAAACTTTCAATTTGCCATTTTTTTTTCATAAAATTAGCTCATTGCTTGGTGCTCACATTTTTTCCACATCATTTTAAATAACTCCTCATGACAGGCTGCGCATGCGCTGGCGACGGCTTCGGCACAAGCAGTCGATTTTTTTTTTTAATTTTAACTACCATAATGTTTTATGCACACGTAAAAAGATTTTGGATAGTTGGTGATATTCCTTCTCAAGTGATCCCTACGACCCTACCGCATACCGCTACTATAGGCTGTGCCTTCACAACACGTGTTTCAAACGCACTTCCAAAATAAAGAATTCACAATACGACTACATGTGTAGGTCCGAAGATGAATGAACGCCGCACCTGTTAGTTCGTTTAGACATGAGACACGCGACTAATCAGATGATCTAAGCGGTATGCGTCCATTTTGTAATCCACGAGCGAGCGCAGGCCATCCTTGCTTGACCATCGCCGCGTCTCCGCCAGTCTGCCAGGCTGCTGCAGTTTATAGCGGCGGGCCAAGGGCACCATGCGTCCTCTTGCACGCATACAACAAATGACGACTTCTCCATAATACGTAATAGCACAACACAATTGATATAGTTTTAGGACAAGGACGGACCGGAACCTGATACAATTAGTTTAGTAAGGAACAGTCAGGTATTCTGCAGCGAAACAAAACATTGTAGAAATATGACTCAACACTACTCCAAGGAGCATGCGAATATTATTACTCGTACGAATATTGTGTTATTTCCTTTTTCTGAAGGAAATAGATTTCCTTTCAAGATAAAGATTTATTTACTCAATTAAACTTGAGTTTCTAAGGTCACTGAGTTTTGGTTTGTGAAACTATGACTTTATGAATCACAAAACGTAGTACCGTTTTGATCCTAAATCAATACTATAATTATAGTTTAGTCCAGGGGTTCCAAAAGTGTACGCCGTGGCGCCCCGTTGCGGCTTAGAGAGTGAAGAGAGGCTTCGTGAGGCGCTCCTACTATTCTCCGGAAACTATACTTAGGAACTCGATAAAAATCTAATGAGGTAGTTGTCTCACCATACTTAATGCTCTTTTCACGGAAGACGTTTTGAAGCTCACTTAATGGTTTTTGTAATACTTTGCCGAAGATATAACGAAAAATTTGCGTGAATCCAAGATCCTTTCCATGTAGAAGATCCACCAGAATTCACTTCGCAAGAAGAAGAGAGTCTTGACTCTCTTCTTACTGTTGCAACAGCAGCTTTAAAACAAGGTTCACGTGTTCCGATTTGGTGGAGTCCAAAACTCCACCAAATCGGAACACGTGAACCTTGTTTTACCGAAAATGAATATCCTATATATTATTATCCTGTATATATTTTCCCTTTGCAACATCTTATTTATCTGAAGCTGGGTATTTAAATATATTCTTGTTTGTCAACATGATTTAGCTTCCTTCAATATGGTTGAGCTGAATGGGGTTGATTCATGAGTCATGTTCGTGAACAGGGCGCTGTCAGTTCAACAAACAACCTCGGTCACCACGGCCTGTCATGCAGCCGAAGTGCGGGCCGTTTTGCACGGCACGCGAACATAAACGACATCATTCGATGAGCTCTTGTCACCGTCGGAGTTCCCGCTGATTTAGAACCCAATGGCTTGTCACGCGACGATGGCAAGAGACCGGACGGCATGCCTTTGTTTCCTTGGAAGATGGGTAGCGCCAAGACAAAATATTAAACCTATAAGTGTGCCGCGAACTGATAAAGTTTGGGAACCCCTGGTTTAGTTACTTAGAATAGTGTAATTATAAAGTATCGACAAGGGTGCTCGTGGTATGCTGGTGTAGTCAATATCGCTAAGCATAATAACATGATTGTGTCGCCGCCGCGTGCCGCCCGGTCGCCTGGCGACGCGACGTCCACTCAAACAATAACACATGCGGTACATTTGTACGGCACACGTCTACGTGGTTATGCTAGCCTAGTATTTACTCCACGCGTGTGGCGAAAATGAAAGTACTAGAAGCCGCAAAAAAATACATATTTTGTAATAATAGACTGAATTCAGTTTATTACATACATTATGCATGATAATGACTATGTTTTGAAACAAGCATGACTCATCGTAATATATTATTATAATGTGGATTATTTACGAAGTATTCCTTTGAAGTAATATGTTCTATTTAAGTATGAAGTACACGAAGCACTCGCAATAAGTCACAACCTTAGCATGCGTCATTCCGATGCGTCCGAAAATGTCGGCTTTCTGCAGCGTATTGTGCAAACGATCATTTTACGTAATACACCTTCATTTAATAATGTGTACATGGATGCAGCACATATTTTTCAGGCTGGCCTTATGCAGCTGTTAGCTGAACTCGCCCATGTCCTAGCAGGCGCACTAAGACGAAGGCTTCAATTATATATAATAAAAAATAATTGGGTACATACATACAAAACGATACTCTACAATAATTTCTTGTTTTATTAGTTTCCTTTAAGCTTATATGCAAAGCGAATGAAGGGTAAATTGCAAAATTTTTGAACAGAGCAAAGTGGTTCTGTGAACCACGAGCTCGATTAAGGAGAAAACTATTGAGATTGCACAACTATCATTATCAATATTGGCCTTCTTAACTTAGTAAGGTGGACTGTAGGCTGTATGTAGACTAACTCACTTTACAAATTGAAATACTTTTCCAAAACTATCATGTGAGAGACTGGTAATTGAACAAGCGAGCACTTAGCTAATTACGATGGGGTAGCTCTTAATTATACAACCGTTATTAAATACAATAGTGCTCATTAGCGTTTCGCTTTCTTTGTGCAGTGACCACTTGTCTGTATCTCGTTAGTGATTACCTAGACTTAGCATTCACTCTTCGATAGTCATGCTTTCCTGTTATCCACTCGAAATCCCGATCCTCCACAACGACGTAACTTCGACTTTTATGAGACCCATGTCTAAATAATACTTCGATCACCCCCTTCTTTAGTTCTGGTATCATAGCGCACAATCAATGTCCGATGGAATAATTTCCACTTTCGTTTGTGTCAGTTGTGTTGGCTTTGAAACCGGCTTTTGCAACATCCTGCGATTTCTCCCAAGGACTCACAAAAGATCGTTTGATTGTATTGCTTTATTCCTTTTTTTATGCGAAGCTGGATCACAAGGGTACTTTTTCAGTTATCACTTATTCAGTCTCCAGGGCATCTGTCCTAATAGCTCTTTAGTTGTATTCCGATCCTTTTGTTTTGCTGCGCTTGATGCCGTTTTCAAACCAACCTTTCGTTACAGGAACTAAACGGGTTCTACATCCCCGAGATGACGTCAGTGGTGTGCAAGAGCGCGGCGGAGATGGTACGCGTGATGCGGGCGGGCAACCGCAACCGCGCGGCGGCCCGCACCGACATGAACGAGCACTCGTCGCGGTCCCACGCCGTGTTCCTCGTCACCATAGAGACGGCGCACCGCAAGACCAACAGGATACGGTGAGGGAACAAACACTGATATTCACTAACATAGAGCCAAGAAAATATGTAAAAACTCACAAGTGACCAGAACTGCAGATTTTAAGGTAATATTGCAGAGGCACCGCACTATCGACGGACGGCAGCCGACTGCATACCGCATGCATAGGTGTTTTATGATAAAATTATATAAGTAGCATATTCCGGCTTGATGATGATGATGGCGAATTGCATTCGGAGAGTAGCAAAAGATGTGTTTGGAGAATCGAAAGGAGAAGGTGTGATAGATAAGGATACATGTTGATGGAATGAAGATGTGCAGAAGAGTCTAAAAGAAAAAAAGGTTTCGTTTAAAGAATGGCAGGGTATAGCAAACAGGAATGTCAGTTTAAAAGATGAAAAGAAAAAGATTTATGAAGAACTGAAGAGAAAGGCAAAAAAGGCGGTAGCAGTTTTCAGGGCTAAGGCGCAGGAGAAGTTGTATGACTCACTGAACAGTCTCAGAGGCCAGAAGGAGCTTTACCGGATAACAAAAGCAAGAGAAAAGAGAACGAGAGATATAATTCATATTAAATGTATAAAAGATGGCGCTGGTTTTCTGTTGTAAGGACATCCTTTGCCGATTTCCATTAAGACGACTAAAGATGATGAAATAAAAGAGAGATGGAAGTTTTATTTTGAAAAGTTAATGAATGAATGGAATGATGTGCTCAAAGAGGTACAAGTAAATATGGGTTTGGTGAGGGAAATTAATATGGATGAAGTAAGGACGGCAGTTCAAAGTACGAAAAATGGAAAGGCCATGGGGCCTGACGAAATACCAGTAGGAGTATGGAAGTGTTTAAAAGAAGACGGATGTCTATGTGGCTTACTTTATTCTTCAATAAGTTGTTGTATGAAGGAAAGATTCCAAAAGAATGTTCCAATAGTTTGCTAGTGCCCATTTTCAAGAATAAAGGTGATGTAGAGAACTATATCAACTATCGGGGGATAAAGCTCATGTTACATAGAATGAAAGTATGGGAGAAAGTGATAGAGAAAAGAATAAGAGAGGAGAGTGAGAATATCAAAAACTTCGTTTGGGTTTATGCCAGGTCGGGGCACAATGGACGCCACTTTTGCACTCCGCCGATTGTGTAAGAAGTCTTCTTCTTCTTCCGGTATCTCGGTTCACTCATGCAAAGCGATGGCGAAATAGATAGCAGTGTAGAGCACAGAATTAACACGGGATGGATGAAATGTTAGTAGGTTACTGGAACAATCTGCGATTCCCGCATTCCCCTTCAACTTAAGGGGAAGATTTGTAAAACAATGGTTAGACCTGCTATCTTGTAAGGATCAAAATGTTGGGCCACAAAAGGGATGAATGAAAGGCATTTGTGTGGCTGAGATGAGAGATGCTGAGGGGGATGTGTGGTGTTACGAGAATGGATAAAATAAGAAATGACTACATAAGAGGAAGTCCGGTTGTCGTGGTTTGGACATGTGATGCGGAGGAATGAGGAAAATGTCGTGAGGCAAGTTTTAAGAGTAGAAGAAGACCAAAGAAACGATGGATGGACTGTGTGAAGGATGATAAGGCTAGAAAGAAGGTGACTACTGAGATGACGAGTAATAGAGTAGTATGGAAGAAGAAGACATGCTGCGCTGTCACCAAATAAGTTGGTATAAGGACAGGAGAATGATGAGTTATTCCTGCTTGAAATCGATAAGGAAGTTCACGAACTCCTCACGACTCTGACCTGATGGTTCTAGAACTTGCCACAATTGCACTCGTTATTTATTCACGTAAATTGAAATGTCAGAAAAAACGGTCAGCAAAAAAATCTTCCAATAACAGGTAAATTGAGCCAAACACGTCTTGTGTGTTTTTATTTTATTTTTGTAATAACTTTAAAAAAAAAACGGAATGTTTTATCACGCTAAAATTGCTATTTGCTAGCAACTTCATTCATCAAAAAGGCAAACCGGTATCATTGCTAGAATCAATATGACGGGTAATAAAGTCAGTGCAAACAAGGCATGTGACTCAAGTGGAACACCACCCGACGACGTCAGTGCGCCCTTATTACCGTACGAAATGGGTCACATTGTGACGTCACAAGTTCGCAACAAACACCAATAAACTATCCGTCTGACGTAGACCTCAGGGGATAAGCAAGTATCTAATTAAACTAGTCCAATGGCTCCCGGCTGAGTTGTGGGCGTCGAGACAGTAGACGTCATTAACAGGGACAGTAACATTGATCGACATCGTATTATGAGATTGCTGAAGTGAAGTGGCCTGTTTATTGCACTTTAGTCAATCAATCAACCCAATATTTTGCCGTACACTGAGGGACAAAGCCCACTTTAACTCCCAAGTGGCGCTACAGCAATGATTTCGTGAAGGTCCTTCCTTTTAGTCAATTCTAGACCATTCAATTTCCATAGAGCTGTCGTATGGTTAAAAACGATGAATCCGTGCCGGCCTGCCCAAAACTACAATGAACTGGTCTAGACAGACTAATATTGATTGTAGCCGCACTAATTATATGAAGTGTGAAGGATAAGCTGAACAGTTTGCGCCTAAATTGGTTGACTCATCCAATACGTGGAACATTGACCCGCCTTTGTCCCGAGCTGACCATCATTTAGACGAAAACAAAAACGTTTAGTGAAATGAAAACATCCATTTTGAAAGTTTCTGGGCGCTCAGCCAACCCTCCTAGGTATACATTATACTCATCATCATCATCAGCCTATAATGTTCCCACTGCTGGGACATAGGCCTGCTCTCTATGAGAGGGAATGGGTTATAATCCACCACGCGGGCCCAGTGCGGATTGGTAGATGTCACATGTCTTCGAATGTTTGGTTCTAGGACATGCCGGTTTCCTCACGATGTTTTCCTTCACCGTTTTTGAGAGCAGTATACTAAATCGATTTATTTTATACATAATATTATAGCTGAGAAAACTAGATTTTCTAATATTTTCGTCTGGAATCGTAGAATGCGCGGAATTTCCAAAGAGAGCTCAATTTCGGGGTATCGAAATAAATACTTTTTCTGGCGTCGTAAAACGCCCAATTCCGAGAGAAAAACTCTTCTGGAAACACTTATCAGGACGTTGCCTTTTTCGCAGTCGTTGGGAATGCCGCGGCTTTGCGAGAGTTATTCGTGAAGGAGTTGCTCCAGTTGACGGCCACAAGGCTGGATCGTTCATGATATTCTTACCAATGTTGAATATACAAATTATACTGATCCTATAGATTGTATTCGTCACCAAATTAACTCGCCTGACCATGCGAGTGGGCTGACCGAGTGAGGACCACTTTAGTGATGATGCGACTGCTTCCAACTATTACGTGTTCAACCTTCCGTTACTGAACACTACTGGACAGGACCCACTGATAATAGTCCTAAGATAGCACAGGTTTAATAAAGTGAAGTTTTGACGCTTTTGTGTGTTCTAAAAATGAATGATTGTTCGTGGACGGATGACTGGAGTGACGATGGAGACCTTTACTTCAGGTGAGAACGCAATAACTCATCAGCTATCTTGAAATCTCCTCATTGTACATTTCATATTGGGAGGCAGGGAGGCCTGTATAAGTGGGCTACACTGACACAGGCCTCCCTGAATGCACGAAGTAGAAATTATGCAAATTTTCACAACTTAAATTGATTCGAACACAAAACCATGATTCCCTGCATGTTCCTTCAAATTTGTTCCTCACGAATCGTATCCAGCGCGTAATGTTCAGCCGACTCGTGAATATGGAAGTAATGCATTCAGTTGTAACGTTAATATATTCACGACGGCGACGGGGAAGTCACTACACGCCACGTGCGCCGTGGAAAACTGAATACTTCAATCAAACTCTGCCAGCGCGCCCAGGCTGCAAGAGGTGCTCAGCCGATAGGGGCACGCAGCTAGGTGCGGACTGACGATGTCAAGCATAAGAATGTTCACATACAGAGAAACGGGCCTTTTATGCGTAATCATGAACTGCGCGTACGCGTGCCGTACATAACGTAACATCATTGTCTCTACCGCACAATGAACACAATGTAACAATCTTACAATACAAGGCTGGAGCATTTCACAGAAGAATTCATTCAGCTTCAGAATACGGGGAAAATGTTGAACTAATCTATACATCTATACAGATAAATAGAATTGGAGTGTCTATTAACCACTTTTTACTAAGTGCATAATTATGGATGTATACACGGTACATAAATACCAAAACAACATTTTTTACAATTTTTTGACTGTCTGTCTGTCTGTTGGTTCCGGCTAATCTCTGAAATGGCTGGATCGATTTTGATGGGATTTTCACTGGCAGGTAGCTGATATAACAAGGAGTAACTTAGGCTACTTTTATTTTAGAAAAAAAAATAGGATCTCACGAAAAAAATTGAAACCAATAAAATAATTCATAATATTCGATTCAAATAGGGAGTAGTATATGTATATACATTATATTTTTTCTATATTTCTTTTATTTATTTAAACTATATTTCGTCTATTTAAACTATAAACACTTGGGGGAGGCCTATGTCCAGCAGTGGACGTCTTTTAGCTGAAATGATGATGAAACTATAAACCATATATATTATGTCCAAGTACTGTCCAGTAGCGCACGCAGCCTTCGCGCATGGCATGGCGCCTCGCACCCAAATGGAAAAATATGTACTTACAAAAACAAAACATCGATTCATAAAGTAGCAGAATTTCATTAAAATTAGCATAGGTATTTCTTTACGCGAAATACACAATTAAAAACTTATCGTAAACTCTACGAACTGAACAATAACTTTTTTTGTTAAATACCACGCGGACGAAGTCGCGGGTAACAGCTAGTGTAGTAATTGTAAAGGATGACTTCTCAGAAATAGTTCAATTTTCAGCTCCAGTTGATCTGAAAGTTTCCCTACGGTTTTTCATATTGGCGGTCATCCAAATAATACTACCCTAGTTCTGAGACATGAATCAATTTATTGGAATAACAAATAACAACCTTGGGATTGTCGGTTTATCGTGTTAGCTGAATTTCTATGAGAAAGATTGCAGGAAAGCTTTGCGTTTTCGCATTCTTTTAACTTTTCAGGTGATGTTATTTACGGGTTTGATGACTTCCGGGACATTTTTTCGATAGTTAAAAGATCTCCATGATTAGTACTATATTTTAAACGAAAGGTTTGATTTGATCACTGAAAGTAAGAATATTTGTAATAGGTAGGTAGTTACAGTGAAACCGAAACGTGATGCATTGAGTAACGTCATAACGTGAGCACGTCAGTATAAATAAACATGAGTGGTTGCTGAAACGCGGTGAAGCCTAGTCCGCACTAGCTCGGATTAACCCCGTTAGCGCTGCAACGTGCGCGCTGTACCAGGACACAAGGCGCGAAAGGCGGTGGCGCGAGCATTGATAACTATATACTTAGTTCATATCAATAAATCAATCTAGCTTGTTTAATCGTTGAGTTGAGTTCGAATAGTTCTGATTGCCACACAATGTAGTTGGTCCACACTGTCTACTTACACTATTTTGTATGCGATGCCTTGCTTACATTTTTACACACGCAATCGAAATTAGTACAACGGTTGATTGTAAAGAACTGTCTGTATCTCTGTTTGCTGCTCCATTTGAGATAGATAATACAGGTTTAATGATAAGAAGGAATTAATTAACGATTTCTCAGTAAACGGTACCTATCTATCAATGTTATTGTTAATCCCAGTTATAATTCCTGTTGTTTATCGTACTGTTTGCAATAAATATTGATTCCATAGAATTATGCGTTCAGGCACGTATTTATAAATAGCTAACTCAACGTTACTCATAAATTTTACATAGTGTTCATTCAAATAAGGTTGAAGAATTACTTGTAAACATTAAGAACTATATTACAATAATTTAACATGTGCGAAAAAAATAGGAGGAATTCTAATTCCTTAAAAGTATGGCTTAAAATGATAACCGGGAAAGCGGAGCTTTTCTTTTGAAAACGCCGAATGATTTATTTTCTAATTGTCCGTCTTGTATCTTCGGATCGGGCCGTGTTCTTCGCGATATTATGACAGCCAGCTAAGCATATATTAAAGTTACCCTCTTTAATGGCTCTATAGCAGCAGAACATTCACAAACAAACAATATACGATCAATACCGGCTTATAATTGCCAATATTTCTGGGTGGTTTGTCGGTTACTCGGTGCGCGCGTCGGCGGCGTGCGTCATGTGCTCTTTACTTTTGAACTCCTGGTCCCACACTCTCAACGACTCCATGAATGGAGATGTCGACTGGGCTGTAAATGACTAATTCTTTCATAAAGTGCACTGAGTCACTGAACCTGCTCCTAAACTGTGGAGATGATCTAATTTCAATTTTATTTGTTCAACAATAAAACCTTGTTGGATCAGATATTGTTTAAATCCTAACTGATCACAGTTTATTGCCGGCAATAACTGAATGTGGTCTGGATAGGAACAAAAACTTTCCTTCGTTGATTCAGATTAGGAATCTAATCTAGCACCAGTATCGATATTGTGTGGAGTACCAACGAGTACCAATGATTTATCTTTATAGCCGTTTTTTCAGTATTTTCCTTACAATATATGCACACTCCATTTCGCCAAATGTTATCGCACCGATAAGGTGCTGATTGCATTTTAATAGTTTATATCGTTCGAGTGGTTTGAAGCGAGATTTTAATGTTTTTTCTTTCTTGACTCTGCCCTGGAGTGTAAATGTGGTGTTCTACAAACAATGGGGGGCACTTAATATCGTGTCCTGCATGTCCTGTAGTTTGTTCACTACAGGAACTGATGGACACTACTGACAGCGCCAAACTAGTAGCTCAGATCTGGGCTGACACAATATAGATTGCCATCAAGAAGAATGTTCTTTCATAAGTTAAACATTGTAATAGTATGTTTGTTTTACTTGTCCATTGCATTGTTTACAATCTGACAGTACAATATTATTAGATGTGTACAAACCGCCATTACTCTATTTCGTAATAATTTCAATGTTAGAGTATTTTCGAGAATGAAGTAAATGTAGTTGTGGTGGGGAAATGACGCAGGGCGGCCACGATGTATGTAAGATCAGAAGGTCAATGGTTGAGACGAGAATGGGATCCCCACAAACGGACCAGTCTTGTGGCCAGTGCTTGAACCACACAGTCGAGGATGATAGGAAATGCTTTAGAGAACTGAGTACCCCGGTCTACCAGTCATTGTTTCGTTATACGTTGGTTTTTGTCCGAGTAGATATTCTGTCCGTGTCGTGGACAGTGTGTGGTAGCGTAAAGGCTGGTTGTGTTTCAGGGCGCTTCAGGCGGCGCAGGTGCAGGCAGGCGGGTGCACGGGCGAGCGCCGTCAATCCGTCACGTTACGATTTATAACCTTGCTTTGTTCGATACGCTGCGCATTTGGGCCACGCTTTGTCGTCAATCAAATGTTTTCGCTAATTATTTTCATGAACTGTTCATTGTTGAGATTTCTCTTGCGTCCTGAGCGCCTGGTGCATTGAATGTTCAGAGAACTAATTGCCCACTATAAAATAATTATGTTAATATCTACTTTAATATCTTTATTCTTTTGATCACCTGACATTGTGCTTACTCGTACAATAATTTAATGATACGGAAAACCTTCAAAAACATTGAGTCTCACATCATAAAGATAGGATCTTATCGTTGTGGTCAATAATATAAGAGCTCAGTCATCACTTCATCAGTTAAGTATCGCCTGTATATCAATCAGATAGCGGCCAGTAATCGGTGCACGATTATGTTCTACAATTACCTACAACTATAGTTAGTAATTAAAGAGCCACTTACGAGCCAAGGACGGATTTCGTATCTTTGTACTCATTGCGGAGCTGCGGAGGTGATACGATGTTTGTTCGTAATTACATTTATTATATCAACCGTTCATTATTGTATTCTACATATTATAAATGATCTCCCCCGTCGACGGCTAGGTAGTCTCTTCTGAGCTGCGCCGCTATGGCCTAAATTTGGCCAGGACTTGTATCTGAGACCGCTGATAAAATGAAATACATTCTAGCGTCTTCTGGGCCAAGCTGCGTCTAACCTATTCATAGGCTGACAGCACCAGAGTCTTTCCACAGACCTTGACAACAGACGAACTGCGACAACTGTACATATAAGAGAACACTCGTATTATTTGTGATTGAGATAGCTTCCATACTAATAAACCAATCCATCTGTTACTATAGAAACCGTGAGCTCTGATAGACCCGCGGTCCCGCCCACCAGTAGTCCCAGTAGGTCTATTGATAGCTGACAGCTACGCTAATAGTCACATTCTGTTAGTTATATCTTTTTGGACGTAAGAACAAAAAACAGCCTTGTTGGTGTGCGTGATGATGATGAATCATTACATGGAAGGTCTTACACCAAGTTTATTACATGCCTAACTAAAGGGTGTAAACAGACTCTTAACGAAGCCGAAAGGCACTTGTTCTCCCCGTCATTACGATCATTTTTTTGTTCTAGACCATACCTGGGAACCCTCTAGTTACGGAGTTATTGGGAGTCAAAGTTTAAATGCGTGTTTTTAATGTAAGATTTTTACTTTAAACACCTCCAGGACCCCCTTACTATTCAATTCATCGATCAGCACAATGTTTTGAGTGCGTTACATTGAGTCCTACTGTAAAACGTGATTTTTCAGCCCAAAAAAAAAAGTTGTTTCCCAGCACTAATTTTTGCGTAAAGTTACTTAGTTTGATGTACATAGTGCTTGGTTGACGGCTTCGTGAAGAGTCTGTTTACACCCTGTATTTAAAATATCGTTATGTGTGCTTGTTTGTTTATTATAAACTTTGCTTATTTACTTATATCAGTTTGATATTAACAGTCATAAAGTTACACATAATTACAATATTCTCATAAATATGTTTATTTGAATACCTGTCACGATTGTGCTAAAAGTAACACAATTATAACAAGGCACAGTTGACGCCTGACGCTGACCGCGGTGTGTACGTACACCAATAGTAACTGAACGAACTAGTGCTTTTGTGGGCGACAGTAAACATGGCATGAGCCTGTCATTTACATAGTTCTGTAATAGTGTACATAGACGAGCAAACATTGCGATGTTTCCTCAACAATCGAGTGTTAGGTGTTATGTAACGTATGACAGTATGCTAGGTTCTAGACAAGTTGTCGCTTATGAGTGGTCAATAGGTCAATTACTATCAGTACGTCGTGTAGGAGGTTTGTGTTTGCACGCTAACACTATAAAGGTGACCGCACGTTTCTACACTGACCTAGAAAATGTTGAAATTGTATCTTCAGTTTTTCATCTCGCGCTAGATGAAAGGTGACTGAAAAATGTTTACTCACATATCACCGACTGTCTCTACGGAACTCTACAGGGTGTAAACAGACTCTTCACGAAGCCGTCAACCAAGCATTATGTACATCAAACTAAGTAACTATACGCAAAAATTAGTGCTGGGAAACGACTTTTTTTTTTGGGCTGAAAAATCACGTTTTACGGTAGGACTCAATGTAACGCACTCAAAACATTGTGCTGATGGATGGATTGAATAGTAAGGGGGTCCTGGAGATGTTTAAAGTCAAAAAAAAAACTTACACTAAAAGCATGTATTTAAAAAAAAACTTGTGAAAAAGTTGGAACTTTGACCCCCAATATCTCCGTAACTAGAAGGTTCCCAGGTATGGTCTAGAACAAAAAAATGATCGCAATGACGGGGAGAACAAGTGCCTTTCGGCTTCGTTAAGAGTGTTTACACCCTTTTTATGTATTTACTGTCTACTCCTTCGTTTATGCTGAAGTGTTGTGTTGTGGCTCTGCTTTTAACTGCTACTGAAACTGCACTTGAAAGGAGGTATCACATGTTGGTAATTTATTTTAGGCTCTTTTAGGAACCCAAAAAGCATAAGTTTTCTAACATGCTTCCACGCTAGGCAACATTTTTCCCAGCGAGGGAAATGTTTACGTCGTCATGACTATAATTAATCTTTGAACTAACGCTTGCTGCTAGACTTATCAGTTAATGACCTCGATACACTATTTATTATGATTCAGGTAGCGATTACACTGCTACTACATTCTTACTTAAATGTACGTACATAGTATGTAGGTGAAGATAGGTAGCTTAGAGACACCTATTCCAAAACAATTAGCTAAGAAGGAACTAACTTCACAATCTTTGTATACACAAGCAGAAAGGATATACAAATTGTGTACCCTTGATACACCGAAAAGATAATATGGCGGTGGATGCACCTGTATAGTATCTGCCTACCCCAGTTAACTGTTTGGTAGGATGACTCGATACTTTCTATGGCAACCGACCGTTCAAACGTAGATCTGTCCCTATTAATTACTAACGAGTCAACACCAGATTTTCGCCCACCTTTAATCAGTCGCCTCCTACACTACCAGAAAGGTGCCAGATCATAACCGGAAGGAAGCGACACATTCATTTTGTCGTGTTTTTAATTGGCACTCATCCGTCCTTGGTCGGAGCAAATATTGAAACAATCTCGTCACAACAATACTCGTCGTGTGGTCTAATGATTACAAAACGAACGAGTCCACAAAACACAGCATCACATCTGTGATCTAATACACTGATCACGATTCACGACGCTCTTAGCGCAGAAGATAATAATCTTATTAATTCCGTTTTTTGCGCGATCAGGATATGCTATGCTTAGCTTGTAGGTATGTAGAGTATGTTGGTGTCAGTTCAATGAATGCTATTGTATGTACCTTAGATGGAGCACCGTGTGTTTGTGTGGGGGTATATGAGCACGCAGCTCTACCCGGTTGCTACCGTCTGTTCTTGCCCTAGATGACAGGGGTGGGGGGTGCATGTTGACAACTCACTACTGACATCGGCACGATGAGGTGTGAGGCGTTACGAGGCCGCTAAGTTGAATCGACCAACAAATATTAGCATATTGCAGTCTTGCAACTGACATGATCTTATGGTGGGTTGTGGAATTTGTTCAAACTTCCTACACGCGCGTGATAGAACCTTCTGTACTGTACTAAGTTACAATGTTTCACACACAACTGCGCAGGCGCAGCGTACTCACTCGTGTTCTTGGTGTTGCACGTGCTTATCAATCATTTACCTTTATAGTTCAAATGTACTTCCTATCGAACGTTTTTGATGATTTAGCGTGGCTAGCATAGGATAGCTTAATCCGCCTCGCTCCTTCATAGTAACAGAGATGCGCGATAGCACATAAAGAAGAACAAAGATGTTGTCATAGCGGCGATCCCAGCGTCCTTGACAATCGCAGAGGTCGATACAAAAAGAACTACTATTTATTAATAAAAGCGATGGTTAGGTCATGTCTAAGAACAGTCATGTACTTTTCCTAATACATGTTTCCTGATAGGTTTTATCGCGTAAAAAAGTTAATATCAGGCGTGCCGATTTAGTTCATTAATAGCCGTGAAAAATAAAATCACCTTTCTCAATTAAAATTTTTCCACATGAATTTCTCACATCAATTATATTGGTGCTCTACAAAGCAATGCGTTTTAACAAAATATCATAAATCTTAATGCTCAATAAGTTCGTACTTGACCGATATCTGGAACATACTGCAGTGGAGTGAATTCGGTATAACTCAGTGCTCACATATTTACGTTCATGTTACGTTGAACATACAAACGTACCAAAACGTACAGACATGCGCGTGCGCATCGTATAAACACGTAGGTTAGGACGAATAAAGTGTTTTGTTGATATAATATTTTAAATAATTATATGATTTATTGCAAACAGCAATGACAGGAATCGTTATTTAAACAAATGGATTTTACATCAATATAAAGAAAGAAATATATATTATTATCTTTGTTCACACAAAACATATTAAAGCAGGCGCTATCCAATCCGTCAGCCATGTTATTGTGACAAAACGTTCCTTGAATGGAGCGAGTGAGTGCACCGTCATTGGTGTATCCACCACGCGCCCCATAGCCCTGCTCGGTGCCCCCAACCTATGCATACTACTGTAGGTACGCTCAGACCAATAGCTTAACCACCACTAAAGATATTATGCCTTCCTAGTCCAGTGTAAAGTACGTATGCACTGGTCATGCATGATACAGTGGTCAAAATTGTGTGGATGCTCTATTTTTCATTCAGGCAAAGATATAAACAAATGTCTGACCTGACATATTATCGGTGTTTAGCCGTAAGTATAGACTTTTTCATATTTTCTTGGGAAAGTATAAGAAAATCAGGAAGGAACAGGAGCGTACTTTATCTATCTGCCATTTTTGTCAACCAAGAAGCAAATGTTCAATGATATCTCTGTGATCAATTTGGTGAAAACCGGGAGCGATCACCGCATGGTGGTAATAAGAATTGTCAGAGGAACATTGAACATCAATATCAAGCTTGAAAGGTCTCGACTTATTAAATCTAGCACAGATCCAGATCCAAAACCCCAAGAGCTTTCAGCTTGAACTCCAGAATCGTTTCGAGTGCCTCTGCCTAGGAAGCTCAGTGGACGAATACAACGACGGGTTCGCGGAGATGGTCCATACGACTGGGTCTAAGTTCTTCAAGACACGTCGTTCTTATGTAGAAAAAAACTCTGATCTTACTCTCAAGTTCATGCAGGAGCGGTGTGAGATGATCCTGGAGTCTTCAGACAAGGCGTGGAAACTGGAAATACCAGCAACTCAAATGACGGATCTCTAAATCCTTGAAAAGCGACCTCCGCCGCTTTAATACCGAACGTATTAAAGACGGAGCTAGAGATTTGGCTATTGGGCAGAGCCAGCTCACGAAACTGCAGACCGCCGATGGCAGGATCGTATCCGCCTAACCGAAACTCAAACTCAAACTCAAAAGCATTTATTTCAATTAGACCATTACAGGCACTTTTGAATGTCAGAAAAACAAATATGGCTAAGCTATAGTCACAGACACAAGGCATAATAACTTGTGAAAGTACTGTAGTTGCCCTTTCCAAAGCGTAGATCTCTATGGAGAAGAATGGGCAAGAAACTCCATGGACACTCTTTTCAAACAAAATATTGTACAAAATCTTGGTAAACTACTGAGAGAGATCGAGAGATTCTATGGGCAGTTGTACACATCAACCAGTAAACCCGTTGTAGATCTAGCAAACGACCCAAGAGCTAGACTGACCCGACACTATACCGAAGACATCCCGGACGTCAGCCTGTACGAGATTAGGATGGCTCTGAAACAGCTTAAGAACAACAAGGCCCCGGGTGATGATGGAATTACGGCCGAACTCCTGAAGGCGGTCGGAAAACCGGTACTTAAGGCCCTTCAGAAGCTGTTTAATTCCGTCGTACTTGAGGGGAAAACGCCACAGGCAGGGGTGTAATGGTTCTCTTCTTCAAAAAGGGCCATAATGCCCGGCTGAAGAAATATAGGCCCAGCTCATTTTTAAGCATGTCTACAAGTTGTTTTCAAGAGTCATCACGAATCGTCTCGTGCGCAGGTTTGACGATTTCCAGCCTCCCGAATAAACCGGATTGACCGGATTGCACCGTATGTATTTGTGGTCTACACATACATACGCTGCGGCAGGTTATACAGAAGACTGAAGAGTATAATATGCCTCTCTGCTTAGCGTTTGTGGACTACGAGAAAGCCTTCGATTCGATCGAAACTTGGGCTGTACTGCAGCCTCTCCAACGGTGCCAAATCGACTATCGGTACATCGAGGTGTTGAAGTGTTTGTACAAAAAAGCCACCATGTCAGTCCGAATTCAGGACCTCACCTCGGAACCTATCCTTCTGCAGCGAGATGTGAGACAGGGAGACGTCAAATCTCCGAAACTGTTCACCGCTGCACTGGAGAATGTCTTCAAGGTTCTGGACTGGAGAGGGCTGGGCATCAACGTCAATGGTGAGTACATCTCTTACCTGCGGTATGCTGACGATTTTGTGGTCATGGCTGAGACCATGGAGGACCCCAGTACAATGCTCGATGACCTCAGTAGAGCTCCCAAAGGAATGGGTCTTAAAGTAAACATGGACAACACCAAGGCCATCTAACACCTACTCCTATCGCGATCGTAGACTACACTCGAAGTTGTAGACGATTGTCTACCTGGCATAAACGGTCCAGTTAGGTAGGTCTAACTTCGAGAAAGAGGTCATTCGTCGAATCCGAAAAAAAAAAAAAAAAAAAAGAGCAGAAAATTCATAGAGCGCACTGGACCCGTGAGGTGGATTACGGGCACTCCCTCTCACAGAGAGCCTGACGCCCGAGCGGCTGAGCGGCTGAGCGGCTGAACCCCAGCACTGAGGTCATTATAGACTGATTATGCTTATGTTATGCTCTTGTATTGCAGGTTCAGTAACTGCGCTCAGCGCCACAATCCCGTCTCCTGCTCAGCTGGCTCGCAGTCACAGCTGGTGGTCCGCTTATGTTATCCTCCCAATTGCTCACCACGCCGCGCATTAGTTATGCCCATTAACTAGTAGGCCTGAACCCGCGTATCATCTGTGTTGACTCGCCGCCGTTCACGTGCACCCACTGCCGCTAATCATTTTTATTTAAAGAAAGTATTACAACAAAAAGTGTACATCTAAATGTACACTAATACTACTGCGCCTAAACGCAGTAGTATTGCAGCTGGAGTGTTGCAGCTGTAATTGGAAACTATGTTGCGCATTTAATAACTATAGATTTAGTGCCATTATACCTAGTACTGTTTACTTTAATTCACTTGAAGGCTCTACGGATCTCAGTCAGAGTGAAATCCACCATTTTCAGTTCCAAGCAATTGCGGGAGCTACTAAAATTGGACGGAAAGTCTAAACACCTTGGGAGGAAACTCTGGGTGATGATGTTGGATCTGGGTTGATGATATACCTTGGTGGAAAGACTATGTTTATTGGAAAATAACGGTGCGTTATGTTGAGTTCATAATAATGTTTTATGAATAAGCGGCGACTTGTGTTCACGAAAACCTAGTCCTACCGTGAATCAAACGCGAATATAAACAAAAAGTGTGGACGTCTGCCGGCGCGAATGGAATCGTTACAGCACATTGTCAACTGAACCGTGGTTGAACCGTGGACAATCAATAAAACAAATGAATTGATTTTCCTTCGAGGTCAATTTTCACAACATACCAACAACCAAAGCAACAAGTCTTACCAAATAATAGATGTGGCGCTAAACAGGATAGAGACAGAAGGTCCATAAAATTGAATACGAAAACACACTTATTTAAAGTCAAAGTCAACTGTTAACTACCAACAACAACATCAAGTATCACCAACCATGAACCAACCTACCATCAACTATCATCTGTCAATTATCTGTCTGTCTGGTTATCATCTATTGGTTTAAGTCGCTATGGGGGTACCCAAATGAGACAAATCCTGGACCGTGACTTCTGCCCTGTGCTGTCCTTAGACTTATGGACAGAGATTATGATGGCCCAACCTAAAGCTCTGCAATCGTGTAAAACTACGACTAATTTTGAGAGAGGAAAGAACCATCGAACTGCTTTAGTATCTTTGCAGTTTTTGGGAATGATATCTCATGGTGCGTGTATGCAAATTTACCTTCTGTTACTTCTGGGCTACGATAAGCGACAGTGCGTGCGCTGACAAATAGGCGTGCGAATATAATGTAGTCCGGAAGCAGGCAATAGAGTCGCGGTGAATAGCCCCGGCTTTGCCCGGGCCCCTGGTACATCCGACGTCGGCCGGGTGGCTGCCGGGGTGCCGGCCGGCCTACCGTCTGCGCTGTTCACTTTAATTTCCTCTACGTATCATATGCCGGCGAGGGTCCATAAGCTTATTTAATGTCGAGGCACACATTGCTCCATTATTGGGGTCAATGTACCTTTGCCCTTATTTTTATGATCAGACGCAAATGGGTTGACTGCATTCATGTTTATGCGGTTTTAGATTGGCGTAACTTTTTTCCATTTGTTTTTAAACTAAACTTGGTACCTACCTGGTACCTGTACCCTGACCATACCTACGTATGATATTTATTTATCTGAACCAGCGGGCTGATGCCTGATTGAATAAAATTACTTACTTGTAAGAAAAACAACTGGGAGTGCTACAACCTATTTACCAAAACTTTGCTGCTCCCTTGAGACACTCACTGATTCTGCTGGTTCAAAATAAAGTAGACTTTCGTGAATTTTATATTAGCCCACCCATGACCCGGACAATCGCAGGTTTGTTACAATTATTAAAAGAACTAGGCCTCCGCGACCTTTGTTTTGTTACTAATAAAAACAAAAACAGGGTCATTAGTGGTGTGCCCGTATCGCCGACTGATTCGATTCAACTGAGCACTCATATCGAGCGCGACTAAGTCAATATCCGTTGTACTCAAATGCTTTTACGCTGATTTGCTAACAAAAGATGATCGTAAATAAGTACACTAGGATGTGTAGAGTTACATCATCGATGGCTCATTCGTACAAACTAGTGTCTGATCGTGATCAGTTCGATCGCTCAGAAAAAGTGAATCTGGATTTATCTGCTCGGAAATGCCGAACGCGAATCATGACTTAGCTTATCCTAGCAAAGTGCTGGAGTTAGAACTCTGCAAGTTTTGCCACAACACTCGTTATTTAAATTTTCAAATAATTACTGGTTTCCCGGGTTTGCGGATCTATATCGACTCTTCAAAAATTAACGATATTCTTCGGCACTAGGTAAGTGCTATCTTAAGAAAGTACGGAAGAAGTCTCTAAATCTATTTTTTTCTGTTACAGCGTCGGCAAGTTGAACTTGGTGGACCTTGCGGGCAGCGAACGACAGCGCAAGACTGGCGCTTCAGCGGAGCGGCTGCGAGAGGCGTCGCGCATCAACCAGGCGCTCTCCTCGCTCGGCAACGTCATCTCGGCGCTCGCGGAGAACAGTCCGCACGTGCCCTACAGGTACGAGGCTACCGGCTACCGGAATACGAAACTTATATTCTCTCTATAAACTGCACCTGCGCTGATCTTCTGCCGGGGGAAAAAGAACACCCAACTTTGAGTCTTGATTGTTCAAGATTCTATGTGAGATAACCCTCGTTCTCATCGATATGTTCTAAGCCTGTGTCAGAGCTTGGTATTTATATTAAATCTGTGTGTACGTTGCAGAGATTCGAAGCTGACGCGCATCCTGCAGGACTCGCTGGGCGGCAACAGCAAGACCATCATGATCGCCAACATCGGGCCCGCCTCCTACAACTACGACGAGACGATCACCACGCTGCGCTACGCACACAGAGCCAAAGGTAACTAGCAACCACGCCAAGCCATTCCACGTATTTAATTCGAAGCTAAAAGTTGCATATTTAGATGTTTGATCCATGACAATGTCTTGCGTACCGAATGTTGGAAGGGTTTGAGTGTAGTCTGATCGTGCTTATGTCATGTTCAGAGTAAGTTTTACTGATAAAGATTGTGTTTCCAGCGATAAAGAACAAGCCGGTGCGCAACGAAGACCCGAAGGACGCGAAGCTGCGCGAGTACCAGGCGGAGATCGAGCGCCTGCGAGCACTCATCGAGCAGCGACGCGTGCAGGAGAAGAAGCCGCGCAAGCTGCCGCGACAGAAGCCGCAGCCCACTCCGTCCGACAACTGTGAGTATACTGTGTGTAACTAGTGCCAGGCGCAGTACAGCGACGCGTGCAGGAGAAGAAGCCGCGCAAGCTGCCGCGACAGAAGCCGCAGCCCACTCCGTCCGACAACTGTGAGTATACTGTGTGTAACTAGTGCCAGGCGCAGTACAGCGACGCGTGCAGGAGAAGAAGCTGCGCAGCTTTCTACACAGTTTCGGTTGAGTTGGCGTTTTTCGCATTTGGCGGAGTTCTAGTGGATTAATAAATTATTGGTTTAAATATTTTTGTTATTTTATTATTACAGCCGAAGAAGAGACAGTCAGTATAGAAAACGAGAACATACTGGCGGAGTCTACGATAGAACAGGAGAAGAAGCAGATGGAGGAGCTCGAGCACCAGATCCTGGCGCTGGAGGAGCGTCTGGTGCAGGGCGGCGGCGGCAAGGAGCTGCTGAACAACCTCAATGAGACGCAGCTCATCCTGGAGCAGCGCCACAGCGAGATCACAGCGCGTAAGAAGCGCGAGGTGGAGATGCAGCAGAAGATAGAGCTGGAGGAGGAGACCACGGCGCACGTCTCCAACACCTTCACCACGCTGCAGCAGGAGGTGGACCACAAGACGCAGAGGTACGCACCATAAAACATAACATATATTTATTTTCTAGCAACTTTGGCCATAGATAAATTATCGTAGAAATCAGTAGCGTAGGGTGAAAATTTAGCAAGGGGAAGCCGAAGAAAAAAATGAGAATTGTTTTTTTTTTCGTTTTTTTTTCTAAATTTATTTTGACCTCATTTTCGTTATCAGCGACCCTGAAAACCATGAAAATGACACCCATGACGAAAAATTTGAAAATTTTCGTCGGCGCCATCTTGGATTTTCCTTATGACCTCATTTTGGTTATCAGCGACCCCGAAAACCATGAAAATGACACCCATGACGAAAAATTTGAAAATTTTCGTCGGCGCCATCTTGGATTTTCCTTATGACCTCATTTTCGTTATCAGCGACCCCGAAAACCATGAAAATGACACCCAAGACGAAAAATCTGAAAATTTTCGTCGGCGCCATCTTGGATTTTCCTTATGACCTCATTTTCGTTATCAGCGACCCCGAAAACCATGAAAATGACACCCATGACGAAAAATCAGAAAATTTTCGTCGGCGCCATCTTGGATTTTGCTTATGACCTTACCAAAAACCATGAAAATGACAACCACGACCATCTCTCAGAAGTAAAACTAATAAAATATTATAACAAATCTGTAATGATGCTTTCAGGTTAAAGAAATGCCTATCGAAGTACGCGTGCCTGCGCGAGGAGATGGTGGAGCAGCGCGAGGCGCACGACGGCGAGCGGCGCGAGCACGAGGCGCTGCAGGCCGCGCTCATAGCCGAGCTGCGCCGCCGTCTGCTCGTGGCCGACAGCTTCGTGCCGCACGCCGGCCGCCCCGCCGTGCTGCGCGCGAGGTACAACGAGGACGCCGACGTGTGGGAGCTGCGCGACCTCAGGTGTGTAGTGTGTAGTGTGTAGTGTGTAGTACGTGCCGGCGCCTCCTAGTGCCCGACAGCCGAGTGCCGCACGCCGGCCGCCCCGCCGTGCTGCGCGCGAGGTACAACGAGGACGCCGACGTGTGGGAGCTGCGCGACCTCAGGTGTGTAGTGTGTAGTGTGTAGTGTGTAGTACGTGCCGGCGCCTCCTAGTGCCCGACAGCCGAGTGCCGCACGCCGGCCGCCCCGCCGTGCTGCGCGCGAGGTACAACGAGGACGCCGACGTGTGGGAGCTGCGCGACCTCAGGTGTGTAGTGTGTAGTGTGTAGTGTGTAGTACGTGCCGGCGCCTCCTAGTGCCCGACAGCCGAGTGCCGCACGCCGGCCGCCCCGCCGTGCTGCGCGCGAGGTACAACGAGGACGCCGACGTGTGGGAGCTGCGCGACCTCAGGTGTGTAGTGTGTAGTGTGTAGTGTGTAGTACGTGCCGGCGCCTCCTAGTGCCCGACAGCCGAGTGCCGCACGCCGGCCGCCCCGCCGTGCTGCGCGCGAGGTACAACGAGGACGCCGACGTGTGGGAGCTGCGCGACCTCAGGTGTGTAGTGTGTAGTGTGTAGTGTGTAGTACGTGCCGGCGCCTCCTAGTGCCCGACAGCCGAGTGCCGCACGCCGGCCGCCCCGCCGTGCTGCGCGCGAGGTACAACGAGGACGCCGACGTGTGGGAGCTGCGCGACCTCAGGTGTGTAGTGTGTAGTGTGTAGTGTGTAGTACGTGCCGGCGCCTCCTAGTGCCCGACAGCCGAGTGCCGCACGCCGGCCGCCCCGCCGTGCTGCGCGCGAGGTACAACGAGGACGCCGACGTGTGGGAGCTGCGCGACCTCAGGTGTGTAGTGTGTAGTGTGTAGTGTGTAGTACGTGCCGGCGCCTCCTAGTGCCCGACAGCCGAGTGCCATGTTTATTGTGTTACAATCATTTGATATTGTTGCCGATATCGAAGCTTTTACCGTATATATGTATTAGTTTTGTTTATCCTTATACCGAGTTTTTGTTTCACAGCGGCGTGGAGCCCCTGTCGGAGCGGCCCGTGGCGGGCCCCGGGCGGCGCCGCCCCACCAGCGCCGCCGCCCTCACCGGGCGCCTGCCGCGCCAGCGGGCTGACAACGTGCTGGACCTGGCGCCGCTCCCGCTACCCTCCACCACGCGCACCTACACCCCGCCGCGACACAACCACCACACACAGGTACACACTACTGGCCCTGGTGCCTGTGGCGCCATCTACCGCGTCATATAAACTAAACTCATCGTATGAAGTAAAACTTCTGAGCTGGAAAGTTTTATATTTTCATAAGTATCATACGGCCTTACAGTATCATCATCTGCCGTCAGGCCGTAGCCTACTAGACACAACACCCGTCTCAGGAACGGTCGGAGTCGCCATATTGTAACTTTTCTATCTTGTATTGCAGAGCGTACCGACGCCCACGAAGAAAGAGCCGGAGCTGGAGAGTGCGCACGTGGCGCGCAAGTCGGGCCGCGCGCGACCCACCACCGCGCACCAGCGTCTCGGCACCGCCGGCGTGCGGTAGGCGTGCGGCCCGGTCCCAGCGGGCCCCAGCCCGGCCCGGGCCCCGGCCCCCGGCCCCCGGCCCCCGGGCGCGGCGGCTCCACGGAAATGCGTGATAGCTACATTTCCAGTGCGAGCGTGACGCGCCCCGCGATGCCCCCCCCCCCCCCCCCCCTGTTGTAGGTTTTATACTGTTCGAGCTCTAGCTGCGAGCTTGCCGCGCCGCTGTCGCGCACGTGGCGCCGTGGCACCGTGGTACGACGGCGCCGCGCGGTAGTGCGGGCGCGGCACTGTGCACCCACAGGTGGCCGCGCGGTGACGCGACCTAACGTAGGCTAGACATAGTCACAAATTCCAGAGTCACCGCAAGCGCCATCATGATCTCACTTATCTTAATTCCCAGTATTTAGAAAGGCAAAGAACCTTTTGTATATTAATTTAAATACGTATGTATTATAAGTCGTAGCTACAGACCGCACGCCGAGCACTGAGCGTCGCTCCACTGTGCGCGTATTATTTAGGTTGTTGTTTGTTTTATAAGATTTTATTTTACCATTGTTGTCTCTTTTGTTTTTGTAAAATTTTATTTTGTGCCTCGATACCAACACACGTGTTTGAGCTAGTGATATTAGATAGTTTACAACGATTATGTATGAAATTCTACTGTGAAATGAAATGATTTAGAATTTCAATACAAGTGAAATTGCTGTAAATAGAGTGCAGCGCGCACTTGCAATGTGATCCAGTAATGTATGTTCAAATGTGTTACCAAAGATGGAGCTGACCATTCCGTGCGTCTGTCGGACGCAGACACGACCACAGCAGCTGCCGCAGCGGGACTCCGGAGGTCCACTCCGTGATCTTGTTCCTTTATGTGTAAAATTTCGTTTGTGGATAAATATGTTAATATAATTTCTAAACAGTTTCTAGTCAATGATGATGAATTATATTCTTGTATACAAATATTGTAAATAATAATGGTATTTTAGGTATTTCAAAAGTATCCATAATACGGAGTATGAACTAGTGTAAGTAGGTTGCTAAATAGCGCACAATACTTTTTGAATACCGTCTGGAACTACTGTCATTATCATTATTGTGTGTGGCTGAGGTGCGGCCCACTGTGGGCCAGCGTGGCCTACAGTGGGTCAGAGTGACCCAGCACGAGCGACTGGCGCGGCTCTCACACATATACTTGCTTTAAATTTTATTAAATCAATTTTTCAACTGTGAAATAGTTGTATATTTTGGGATCGTACGTATTGTTTATAATGTATTAATTGTATTGGCTTTATATTTAATTTAAATAAATTATGAATGGAGAGGAGCATGATTGTATTGTGATATATAATTTGGTAACTGCTAGTCAGTCACTCAGTCGTGCCGCATACACGCTTATACTCACTAATGAATTAAAAAAATAAATTTTATTTATGACTTTTTTTTAATAAACTGAACCTGCCTACCCTCATCTGTAACAACGTGATTGATTATTAATTATTTTAAACATGCTTACATTACATTTAAGCGATGAGGAACACAAGTGATTCTGGCTGGTGATATCTGAAAAATAAACTATTACTAGAACATTAATGTACAAATATGTCCATAGCAACAACCCAACAGCAGCAGCCCAGTGCCCACAGCAACATAATTTCTGCAACCATTAAACAGAGATCTACGAGGGACTGAGGCTTCACTACAGAGACAGTATTCCGCCGAGGTATTCAGTTCAACAAACAAACAGTCCTTTTCATAATGAAATAGAAAGAAAAAGATGCACTCAAATTAAATTTAGTTCAGTTTGTGAACAAGGGAATCGGCACCAATATCAATTAGTAGGACCGTATATATTTTTAAGAATTGCCATAAAAGTGGAGGCGAATCAAATATTAAAATGAAGGGAACCTTTGATAGCCCAGGCAAGGTGATATAATTATGTTCATAACGTCGGTAACTGGATAACTAGATATCAATTTTAGGGTCTGCGCAACAGTTTTTTTTTTCATTCTCCCCTGTCAATCTTCTCGCTATCATTTACTCCTTTTTTCTTCATATTATTCCTCACACAATCCATTCCTCATTTCTTTGGTCTTTCTCTCCCTCTCCACCCATCAACATTTATAATCCTCACTTTTTAGTCACATGCGATTGGTCCCGTCCCTCCTCATCACATGCCCAGACAGTCGATTCCCACTGTGACTTTTCTGTAACTGGCGCAACTTTAAACTTCCTCAAATATTGAGTATAATCGCGGAAGTTCGAAAGTTGCGCCAGTTCCTTAGTTTATCCATTGTTGCCACACCACACATCCACCTCAACATCCTCATCACTGCTACATTTTTTCATCCATCTTGACAGCCCAGCATTCCGATCCATACAGTACGATAGGTCTAATCACGCACTTGTATATTTTCCTTGAGGGGTATCCGTGAGTCGCAAGTTGTTGTCCAGTGACCTCTTTCCATTTCATCCACCCTGAGTTGGTTCGGTGCGTTACGTCCCGTTCTATTTAGCCATCTTCTTGGACAAGCGACCCGAAGTACCGAAAATTGGAGCAGATCGGTACGGGCGTGCCGACAAGGGTTGTAGGCACAGAACTGGAGGGACAAGACAGCCGAAATCACAAAACAAGTATTCCGTTTTGGTTCTACCTAATTTCAGGCCAACATTCACCAGTCTTGGCCAATACACCTCCAATCTGCTCTGGACCTCTAGACCACTCTCGGCAAATAGCACAATTTCGTCGGCAAACAGCATACCACATGCGAGCCTCTTCCTGGATGTCCAATTCCAACGTAATACCATCCATTATCACCAGGAAAGGCTTAGAGCAAGCCAACTGAAGAGAAGCTGCCGGTAGTGCCCGCTGTAGACCGCACCTTAAGAGCCCACCACAAAACCTAACGGGATACCCGGCCTTATGCCTTTTCGATGGCCTCTTCTAGCAACAACTTATTGAAGACTAAACCCAACCAACCCAACAACAGAATTTTTGAAAACTCGAGGCTACTTTCTGTGCAAGGGCTGTATATCCGGCTACACAGCTCTTTTCGCCCCAAATTAAGCAGCCTTGAACAATATAGTAGCAATTGTTAAGATGATTCATGTCTTAGTAACGGCTATTGTTAAATCTACAAAGAAATAGCAACAAAAAACTATTTGTGCAGTGCAAGCGTTATGTCAATTAAACTAACCGCGTTCATCCAACCAACCGCAATAACTTCCACACTGACAAATTGCAACAATTTGAATCCCGGTAACTTAGGGTCCAAACTGTGTTTTTTTGGAGAAATCGAACATTTAAAGTTTTTTGGAAATTTTCCACCATAAACTGCTGATTGTGAGAAATCTATACGTTTAGGATATTAAACTGATACTTTTCTCATAGCCTATGAACGAATGAATCTTATTAAAACCAAAGCGCCATTAAGGTAATATTTTGATTTTTTCTTGAAACTGCTCTTTTACGTTTTCTTGTCAATTCTCTCAAAATAAATGTAAAACACTTTGTTTCATTAGCTTGCTAAAATGGTGCAACCCAACCCAATGTGACGGAAAGTGTTTTCGTGGTGGAGATCGTAGTATGTACCACCACGAAAACATGTCAACATAAAAATATATTCATAAAATGAAAAGGGTGTAAGTAGGTATATGGTCACGACCTTTCACCAAGAACACGTGGGAGTTGCACGGCACTCTCCTGGCTCAGCCCTACCTTTACGTCAAAATGTATGGAACAGCTGATTTTTTTTTTAATACCGATAAAAAATTCCATGTGGGGTGGTGGGTGACTCAGAATGACGTACTGAAGACGTGGTAACCGTTTGTGCGTTGGTGACCTTTCCACCCTGTATAGGCTGATAAGCACATTACCCTCTTCAGTCGGGTAAAACAAGATGGCACCGTTAGTTCCGAATGTGGCCACGCGCCAAAATAACTATGCAGCACTATACCGAAGCACAGGAGTGTAACACCGCTAACTTCCTCATTCTAGACAACTAGTAAAAAATATTTATTCCAAAAAATACAATGACACTTTGCCCGACTTGAGAATCGAACATCCCTGTGTTCGATTCTACGCTCGCACGCACGCTACGCTCAGTAGTCGCGCTAAGAGTCCAATGGGGCACCCAGCGAAAACTACCACGACGAAGTACTGGAGCGGTAGCACGTATATAAAACCCACAGAATATTTATGACACCTTGTACCTTGTAGGTAGGCCGCAAAACACGAAGAGCTCTTTTTTATATATTAGAAAAGCGGTCCCATGTGGTTTTAATGTGGGTTGTCTTTAATTTTTTGTTTGGCAAAACACCGTATTACTATTTGATTTTGAACCTTCTGGATACTCGGGAACCTCCTTTCCATGTTTCCAAGCCTCCTTAGTCAGACAATATTGCACAATTTTTTTTTGTCTTAATTAATATCTGTTGAATGTAATGTTTTGTTACTTGTTAACTACATAACTAACTTGACAACAATTAATAACGGTGTGAAAAGTTTATTTAATGGGTTATAAGATTTCTGAACGAAAGCTTTTGAAAGAAAATGGAAATGTTTCTGAACAAACCGTTAGTGATGCGCGCATACTATAAATTATTTAATTTGGAAAAATAAGAATATGATGAAAATTAAAATTTATGTTATTTTATTTTTAAGTACTAGTTTGGAATAACCAAATCAACAGACATGTGTTTAGATCATTTCTAATTCTCTTCGTTATTAGTTGTCCGCGAGATTTAACTCTAGAGTGTGCCGTACATCCAGTTGCTATTTGTGCAAATAAATTTTAAGCCCTTGATTCGAATCTTCATCACATATTTACTGATTACGACCATTAATAATTCACCGATTTATGTCAATGTTATTAAGTTATCCATTCCTTAAAGGGTAAGGAAGGAACATGGATGGGTTTTGATTTTCCATCCGTAAAAAAAAAGGCGTATTCAAGCAATCAAATTGTCCAAATTGATTGTGTTTGTACTATTTTGCAATTTGTTTTAATGCATATTTTTTAAAAGATGACTAGAAATTTGAATTCAAAGCAATTACTTATTAAATTTATGTGCAAAAAATAACAATTACATTTAAAAAAGGTTTTTTTTTATAACAGATCTATAAATTCTATCGTATTTGCAACTGAATAAAATTGTTAACGGTCATTCTGATTATCGACTTTTTTTAAACCAGGGCTCGAAACATCACTATTTTCGTAACCGTCGAATAAATTCAAACGTGTAGTGGCTTTGTTTCGATAGCAAAATGTGAAATAAAATAAAATCTTTTTATTTATCTATTAAAATGGCGGAAAAACTAAAGGATTACCAAGTTATAGACGTTTTCTGCGGCGGTACGTTCTATAAAGTGAGACACAAGGTCACCAACAACATTTTTGCGTGGAAGGCGTACGATTGCTCCGCGTTCAGTAACGAACAAATACAAAACGTCGCTAACGAAGTGAAAACAATAAGTAAAGTGACATCGAAGAGCTTGTTACGATACTATGACACCATTTTTCACACCCCGTCAAAAACATTGTACTTTGTCCTTGAATACAATTCGTGGCGAAGCGTGCAGGAATTACTGGAAGTGTGTAAGGCCACCGACAAGTTCATTACAGAGAACTTCATCTGGCACCTGCTGCACGAGCTGGCGCGGGCCTACAAATCTGTCGAAGATTTGTATGTTGTCGTTGTACAAAAATGCATAACTTCAGGGTCAATCTTTGTGGACGACAGTGGCGACTTGCGCATCAATTGTTTCGAGCTGACGGCGGCGCTGGGCTCCGTGGACGTGATGCGACAGATCGGGGAGGTGATCCACACGCTGTGTTACCGCCCCGGCGCCTCCGACGATAAGATCAAGGAATTTCACTACAGTGACGACCTCCGAGACATTGTGAACTTCCTGATGGATGGGAGGAACGCCAACATGCGCCCAGATGTCGTCCTGTACCACCCCACAGTCCTCATGAACTTAGAATCTAAAACGAGGCCAAAATGTTTGAATGACATACTCATCTCGGTTGAACACTCATACTTAACATCTGAAGCGAACAAGTGTGATTCAGAAAAGGCTGTGGAACTATGCAGAGTTGTTGAGCCTCTTCCCAGGACTCTTTTCAACATTGGGAACAGTCCTATTTACTGCAACATAAGTCCAAAGAGGAAAGCAAGCAAAGAGATTGAACATTCAAGCTCGCCACAGAGCCCCCTGTCCCCCACACTGGCTGCACTTGCTCTGGAGCTGCCTGGCTTTGTGCCTCGAAGCAGGAAGCCCTTCACTGAAATATTATACAAGTTCAACTGTCCCCAGCGAGTTTCAGAGGAGACTCTGAGCCAGCAGTGGATGTCGCGCCTCGTGGCGCTGCGCCACCGCGAAGAGTCCCTTAACAGAAGGGAGAGGGACCTCATAGCTAAGGAAATAGTACACAGCCCATGTACTAAGATTATACCACTCAACGCCTCCTTGGAGTTAACTTGTGAGGGTGAAAGTAATGGCATTACCTTGCCTCCAATGATGACACAAGCTACGGACGACAGGCGCGAGTGGTTGTCTCGTCGGCGGCGTCCACGCAGCGGCTCCGTGCGCGCCCGCGGCCGCAGGAAGAGCTACGCGTACGAGGACCTCGACAGTTCGCTGTCGGCGGACGCTGGCGACGGCAGCATCATCATCACGGGCGCCAAGATCACCGCCGACAACATGCCGCGCCGGAACATCTTCCCCGACGTGTCCACCAAGAAGGTACATTTCACAGCAAACAACCCATTCACAGAGAGTGATGACAGTGTCACTTTGACATTCTATGAGCTTGACAATGTAGATGCAGAAGGGTATCAAGTGCCGAGGCAGGAGGCTCTGGCTAAAGACATCAACAAGTTCAAATACTTAGATTTGAAAAAGTCTCCCTCTGAGAAGAGAGCCTCCATGCACATGCAGTGGTGCCACTCATCTCCTTCTAAGCAAGCTAAGACTAGCAAGAATATATTCAGTGACATCACAAACACAAACCACAGCAGTATGAGGAAGACTCCTTCCAAAACGAGCCTCACTTCCAGAGGCTCCAACACATCTCGTCAGTCCATGTTCTCCTGCAGGAGTCACTGGAGCATGGAGTCCAGCAGTACCAAGGTGAGTGAGGGCAGCATCTCTGAGAGAACTCGCTCCTCCATGAGACAGGGGCTGCCACAGACCCCTGTGGCTCCTCCTGATGTTAAGAAGTCTAAGAGTCGCAAGTCTCTGCTGAACTTCAAAACTCCCTTCAAGTTTATGACAGCCACTAAAATCTAGTTATAGATATAGATAAGTTTATTTGTTTAAAGTTGTGATTGTAAATTTGATCTCTGATGAAATTTATTTTTGGAAAATTATTAAATTCTATTAGTTACTTGTGTTATGGTATCTAAACCTATGGATTTATAGTATTGGTTGTGGTGTTACCTATAAGATAACATTAGTGTAGAGTAAGTGTTAAGCTTCCATTTGACTGTAATATCTCATAGTATACTCTTATGTTGTAAGGACCAGATATTTCTATTTAACATTTTGATTGTAAAAATTGAAATGAAATACGGACATCAACCCACCCTAACCTTAGAATAGTGAAATTATATGAAAAAATATTTTTATATGAATATTTTATATTTCAAATGTATAATTCATATTGGTGTATGTTTTAATTATACACTGTCTATTATTTGTACTTGTAAATATTATTGAATTGGATATGTATAGTTCTGCCATAATTTACTAAAGGCAATTTTTTTTATAAAATCCTTTGTGCTAAATTGAATTTTATATTGTAAATACATGAATAGACTTATTTACATTATCACATAAAAACCTATCAAATTAACAGTCAATGATCAACTCAGTGATGTACTGAACTTTAGTCTTTTGTCTTCCAGTTTGTAACATGTGTATTATGTTAGAATTACTTTAAAATAATAAGATTTTAGAAATGTGTTGCACTATGAGTTTGTGTATTAGTAACTCGGTTGCCATATTCATTGTATTAGTTTAAAATCAATGCATCTCATTCAGGTGTGTTGTACATCTTAGATAAGGGTAGATATAAGAAATAATAAGTATAAATAAACTTAAGAAGCTCATGTAGTGTTTTATTTCACAATCACACTGGTTATCACTGCACTCTGTGTCATCAGCGTCACTTGTAGCCACCACAAGTTCCTCGGAGGAGTTCCATCATTTCTTCTTGTTGAGTGCTTTGTCAGCTCCCTCCACGAACTTCTTGGGCAAGCCATACTTCTCTATGAGGAGTTTGGCAATGAAGTGTGTCTGTAAAAGATGAATAATGAAATGAAAACACGATACAAAAAAAAGGTATAAGTTTTTAAATGAGAAGCCATGTAGTGTGTATCACAGGTAACACAAACCTTAGAAAGGGATACTCAACACTATAATGATGAGTAGTAGTAAATAAGTTACATACCTATGCCCTTCAAGGAGGACATAGCTCTTGGGGTCTATGACCTGTCGCAAGTCTTTGTGCATTGCTTGAACCAAAAGGTTCACAGGTAAAAAGATTTTTTGAGGATAAAGAATGTTGAAATTGAATTATCGAATCACGCCTGTATTTCCCAAAAGGGTAGGCAGAGGTGGACCCTGAGGAAGAACTATCTCCACATTTGGCATATTTTTTTTTTAATGCATCATGTAGTAGGGGGCGAGTCAGTTGCGGTCAGCCTATCTAGACTCAAAAAAAAAAGATTTTTCAATGGAAATCCATTGAAAAATCTTTCAGGAGTCTAGATAGGTTTGCCTGACCTGAAAAATGGGGAACATACAGACCGTCGTTACGTCACTGTCGACTAGTGGATATCATCCATTTCATGGTGGCCCGGTCCTGACTGTCACTGTTATAGGTTATGTGGTTACAAGCGCAACTGCTGAGCATGAGGTTCTGGGTTCAATCCCCAGGTCTGGTAAGTGTTATTTGATTTTTGCATCACGGATATCTCAGTAGCAGCCCAGAGAATTTTATTGGACTCGAACAAAACTATCGAAATGTGGGTATACTAAAGCTAGACCTCTGCATAACCGTTCGGGGCTTACGAGCGTGATGTAATGTGTGGTTACCTGGTCTCCCTGCACCATCAGCTGGTCGGCCTTGGCGCCAGGCGAGCGCGTGACCCCGCACGACGCTGCCACGCCCGTCTGGCACACGTGGCTCAGCGCCGGAAGGCTGAAGCCGAACTGCTCCAGGTTCGATACTAGCGTTACCTGGTGGCCGAAATATAGTGTTTAATACCATTCAAGTACCTTTACTACCTTTGTCCCAAAGTGATGAAATAACGAACAATTTTGGCTGGAGTTGTACAGACGCCAGCACATTAGCTACTACAATCTGTCGGATTTCTTTAATAGATTTTCAACTTTATCTCTCAAGTATTAGGTTCAAGGTTGGTTGGGAAAATCTGTCAGTTTCGGGTAGCTTGACCTGCTGGTGTCTGTACATAACGACAGTTCACCTTTGGTTTTTGGAACAAAGCTTCATCTCAGAGATTGTTTAGCATGCATTGGGACAATGTTACCTTAGCTAATGAAGTCATCAACGATTTGTTTCTAAAGATAACTAAGCAAACAACGCTTATAGCGCTGCGACGCCCGACGGAGGACATATGAAACGTCGTTTGGGAAATAGAGCGAGCAGTCGGATGTCCAGCTTTATATGTAGGTAGAATAACGATATATAGTGGCTGCTGCCGCTTGCGTCTACATGCACCAGCGACAGGGCGTGGTGGCACTCCAGCAGTAGGCTGCACAGTGGCCTGGCGGTGACGTACCTTCTTGTTCCCGCTGCGCTGTGCCACCTGCATGCGCACGGGCTCCAGCCTGCTCTTGCTGAGGCGCACGCTGCCGTCCGAGAACCGCATCTCCGTGCTCGGCGTCATCTTACTTTGCACGGCCGACATTAGGACGTCCCACTTCACCGCGTCCTACGGGTTGGTGATTAAAAGTGTTAATATTTTACGGCACAAAAACCTACATGGGTATTATGAAATCCCATTCTAAGGTTTCACAATGTCCGTGTAGGTGTTCTTCAGCTAGGTGCATGGTTCGAATTAGTCGTTTCCTATGGAGAACTGGTAGGAACTCCATGGGAATACTTATTATTAGTCAGATGTGTCACTACATAATTATTAACTTATGTTGTGTGACAGTATTTACTTTTTACGGCAGAGAACTCAAATAGATTGGTTAACAACGAAACTAGGAGAAACACTGAAGTTAAGGCTGGTAAATACAGCTCAATTCTTAGCAAAGATACAAGAAACAAAAGTACAGTCGCATCCACGTCTCCAAGTAAAGTGGTGGGTAGTTTGGATGTTTATCTCGGATCAACAACTGTATTTATAACTTTGTCCCCTGTTCTAGCAAAAGGCTTTCTCGTCGTCTTCCGTGAGTTTTGAGTTAATATAAGTACACATAGACCAAAAACTTCGTCAGTTTGGAAAGATCTTTAGGCTTAAGCATCTGTAAGCGTTACTAGATACGTGCTTTGGCAAGAACATGTTCCTTCTTTATCTAGCACCTTTAGTAATGGAACAGCGAAAAGTAAAGTAGGTACGTATTCAGATTTTTATATAGATCTCTGCCTGAACCTGAATACCGTGAGTGTACCTGTACAGGTTTTCCAGTAATTTTAGCTAACGCCGCGTCGACAGCGACGGCGCCCTTCCCGTGCGCGTCCCGCAGGCTGCGCACGCGCACGTACTCCGTGAGCGTGGCGCGCACCTCGCCTGCAGTCAGCGCTGTGCCTTTCCTGGGTGCGGAGGATTCAGTTAGCTTGCGAATTGCTGCATCATAGAATTTTTTGCCCACATGGGATCGATAGGGACTTTTCACAATTTCATTATAATCGTATCCCTAACGTTCATGTACATTTTTAGCTTCTTGGGAATTTATGCAAGGGTACCCTATTTTTATGTCTATTTTGACCGGATTTTATGTGTCATGAGTCAGCAACAAGACGTCATTTTATTTCAATTCAGGTCGTCTGTATGATGTTTTCACCACAAAGAAGTTTACCATAAGCTCTCGGGTCACAGCTACCAGGAAGTCAGGGCGCATAGGGGTATACTCACTTGAGCGGCGCAAACACCTCGGCCACATTAGCGGTGATGCAGAACATCTCCCGCACCACGGGCGGCGCGTAGTGCGCGTGCGCGGGGCCGGCGGGCGCAGTGCGCATGCGCAGGCGCAGCGCGCCGGGCAGGGCGTGCGCGCGCAGCAGCGGGTGCAGGAGGTTCACCGCGGTCACGGCGTCCACGCCCTTCTCGATCTCGCGCACCTCAAGCAAGCCTTCCTTGAACAGTTATGCTTGGTAAGATTGCAGCGTGAAAAAGTAAACCAGTATTAGGTCTGATTTCCACCAAAAAAGAACCTATGCGGCGCGGAGAGGGGCGTACGGGAAAAGACCGACCGCGATGTGACAGTGCTCGTCTGAGTCTATACTGCGTTATGTTATCTAACTCAAACTCAAAAGCATTTATTTCAATTAGACCATTACAGGCACTTTTGAATGTCAGAAAAACAAATTAGGCTAAGCTACAGTCACAGACACAAGGCATAATAACTTGTGAAAGTACTGTAGTTGTCCATTCCAGAGCGTAGATCTCTATGGAGAAGAATGGGCAAGAAACTCCATGGACACTCTTTTCAATCAAAATATTGGAAAGGACCTAATATTGAACCTTGCGGTACACCCATACTTACTTTGAACCCATTGAATTGACACCATTTATGTGTACTTGCTGATGTCTATCGTTTAAATACGATTTCACTAACCTAATCGCAAGTTTCCCTAAACCGTAATGTTCGAGTTTAAAGAGTAGGGTTTCGTGGTTTACGCAATCAAATGCTTTCGAGAGGTCACAAAAGATTCCTATGGCATCTTGTGCCTCTTCCCACACAGTAATTATGTGTTTTAATAAGGTAACACCGGCGTCAATCATACAACGTCCTTTGGTGAAACCATACTGCTTCTCATGTAAGATTTTATTGGTGTTAAAGTGGTTGAGCATTTGATTAAGCATAACCTTTTCAAAGACCTTGCTGAAAACCGGCAACACGGATACGGGTCTATAGTTATTGGTGTCTTTTCTGTCCTCGGATTTGAAAAGTGGTATTACTTTAGTGTATTTCATAAAGTCCGGGAAGACTCCTTGGTCCACATACAAATTAAATATTATGGCTAAGTACGGTGCAATAGTCTCAATTGACAAACTTTAACCGACATTCCCCATAGATCCTCGGTTAATTTGATTTTGATTTCCTTAAAAGCTTTAATGACTGCTCCATCCAGTTTCAATTTAAGCATGTAAACCCCATGGTTTACATGCTTAAATTGAAACTCAACCGGACAGGCCGGAACGTTCGCTCTTAATAACTCAATAGAAAACAAGGGTGAGGAATTTAAGGTTTCAGTAGTTTTAAGTGGGATACTAGTGAAGAAGTCTACAAATTCTTGAGCAACTTCGTTTTTAGTGCTTAGAAGACCACGAGAAGTCTCTAGTGTGATATCATTATTATATTTTTTATTTCTATTAGTCTCACTATTGATAATTTTCCAAACCGTCTTTATTTTATTATCGGTGGATTTAATCTTGTTGCTAATGAATAAGGCTTTAGCTACCTTACAAGTGATTTTAAAATTTTTTGAGTAAGTTGCAACATATTTATTAAAAGTTTCCGAGTTGATGTAAGGCTTAAGGCCGTACAGCTCAAACAATCGCTCCCTACTTTTCCTAATACCCTTAGTTGCCCAGTCACTGAAGATAAACTTGGGACAAATAGTTTTACTTTTCATTTTTAGTGTATTATTGAACTCTGTGTTAACTAACGAAAAGAATTCCTCATAAAATTGATTAACATTTTCAATAATATGGCCCGGAATGCCTAATTTACTAACTAGGTTATCATTAAATTTATTCAAACTGCTGGGTGTTATTTGTCTAGATTTTATCTGAATTTTTTGTAATGGTGTGTAGTACTCAAAAATAACGGTTGTGTGTGATCAGAAGGCAGGTAATTTACAATGGATTTATCTAAGTAGTTGTAGCAACAAAATACATCATTATTTATATATAACTAATTCGCTCCTTATTGTACCATATTGTTTGAAACGCAGCAGACAAGCATATCTCTAGGAAGTCAGCATAGCTGAGCACGCCTAGCTAGTTGTTGTACAGTCGCACAGTTTGTTCAAAATAGAGTTGTTTCATGTTTACCTGCTGCATAGCTTCTAGAAATTTGCCAAGTTTCTTGTAGGAAGACTTCTTTACGTCTAATGTCCGCTCCGGTGGACACAGGGCTATTAAATGATTTCTGAAACGTTATTAAAATTATTTATCCAAACTTCCATATTTAGAGAATAAATGCCGCGGATTGATGAGCGTGTTGCGAGACGAGCAATGGACGAGTGACATTACACATGGTGGTTGTAACATACTGCGGAGCACAGGGTGTGGGCACTGTGACTGTGTGACGCAGCGAGGGAGAGGTCGCAGACTGCGGTACACTGAGTTGATTGATGAATTAAATATAACACTTGAATTACATTTAAAAGAAAAGCAAATATTGACCTGTACAAAAGATTAGTTTTGAGTGGCAGTTCAGCGTTCTTAGCGTCTAGTTTGAGGTATGAGAGCAAGCACCATCGCAGGAGACCGTCCATGTCGGTCGGGATGTCGTAATCTTCTATTTGAGAGTCCTCTGGAAAAGGTTTAAAAAAACTGTGAGTACATAAATTAATCTATTTTCATGCAGGCGCAGTGCATTAATCATGTCTGTCACGTCCTATGCAAGTGTTACCTGTGAGTACACTATCATCTACACCAGCATGTCTGTCACGTCACGTCCTATGTAAGTGTTACCTGTGAGTACACTATCATCTACACCAGCATGTTTGTCACGTCACGTCCTATGTAAGTGTTACCTGTGAGTACACTATCATCTCCACCATCATGTCTGTCACGTCCTATGTAAGTGTTACCTGTGAGTACACTATCATCTACACCAGCATGTCTGTCACGTCCTATGCAAGTGTTACCTGTGAGTACACTATCATCTACACCATCGTCCTCCTCATCTCTCTCCTCCTGCTGCACCTCCTCGGCGATCACTTTAGGTTCGTTCTGTGGCGGGACTGGCACTGGTGTAGGTGGCGGTCGCTTGCCAAGGCTGGGCCACTCTTCCCTTACAGGTTGGATGCTCATCTGTAGAGGTAACATAATTATATATATTTATTTATGTACACAAGATGTGACCATTAATGTAATGGAAAACATTGGTATTGGTTAGGTATAAATCATAGTCTTAAAAAGTACTTAAAAAGTCACAAATCGCAAAAAAATCTTTTCCAGTTAGGTTTAAAATGGTTAAGGTAGTTCCGTTTACTGCCCCGCTGAGAGTTTCCACCCTGTATGTGGGTTTTTAGGGATAATAATTAGAAAACCTCTGCATCCCCTCGGGAAATAGGTCTGCTGTTGTGTTATATGATGATAGTATATAAATGCTAGCACAAGTCACAACTTACTCTAGGCCCTAGACTGTTCTGGAGCCATTTTTTCTTAAAAGAAGACAACTCCAGACCTAGCAGTCATGGATAACTAAGAAGGTGTACCACATTTTACCTGACTGACATGTGAAGTGAGGTCTATGGTGATGTCTCCCTGGCTGTACCCTGCCGGGCCAAGCTTGGGCCGCTCTATCTTACTAAACTTGTTGTCTTTGCACAGCTGGTCGCCAAACACATGGATTGTGTCTAAACAAACTCCTCTGGAAACACACCATGAACATCATTTAGAACTATGTAGAATTTTACTTGATATAAGTGATGTTATTTGAATAAAAATAAAATTAACTTTGTTTCGTCCTTTCTTTTCTTGCGATACTTTAAACAGTTTGGGTTACCAAGTAAGCTTTTCAAATTCTGACTGAATACAATGCTTAGTTGCCTTCATTCTTGAGCTGAGGTGACAAACCACAACTTACGCAGCTCTGAGCAGCATGTCAGCGCTGGACATGGTGGTGCGTCCGATGATGCAGACAGCTGAGTTCTCCTGCGTGCACAGACCAATGAGTGCGCCGCGCTGGAACATCGGGAACCCGATGCCGCCGCTCGGTATCGCAACCCCTGGCAAGTACACAGGAGCACCTCCTTGTACCTGAATATGAATTTAAGTATTTTAAAAATGTAGACAGTATGAATAAAGCCCTAATGTTTGGACTTCACGACCTACAGCACTTAAATGCTATGGCCGTGCGGTCGAAACATGGAGAACCGCGCGGCCACGCAGTTCTCATAAACGGAGTTTAGTTGAGGTACCATTCTTCTTGCCAACCACTCATACGATTTCGAAGAAAATGTAGACAGTATGAATAAAGCCCTAATGTTTGGACTTCACGACCTACAGCACTTAAAACCTATAATGCAAGTTAGAAGTAGGGTGACATAGATTTATGGTGCGTCAATCAGACATTTCCAAAAACGTCATTTTTATATCACATAGGTGACGTAGGTAAGTAGTATCATCATAATGAGGAAATAAGTATGGTTAATTGGATGGAGAAGTACTTATGCGAAAATATTTACACCGTATTCATATAAATACTAATTTTAACATTTTGTTTAAGAAAACACGACATAATAATCATACATTTATATTTCTGTGAATTAACAATTATGCAACATCATAGGATTTGTATACATTTATTTTCTTTTATTTAGGTTCCTTTTTGATCATGACGGGATTGACACTCTTTTGTATTTCTGACAAATATATTAATAGGTTGGAAAGCCATGGGGGAGGCCTTTGCCCAGCAGTGGGACAGAGTAGGTATCCGAGTTGAAGCGAAAGGTGAATTTTAATACAATAAATTAGTGTGATTTCAGCATAGCTATTCACAATCGCTTTGATTCGATTTCAATTCCTTTTTACAATATACAATAAAAGGTACTTACATATTTATCTTAATAAAATTGAAAATGTCTGATTGACGCACCATAAATCTTGGTCACCCTACTTCTAACTTGCATTATAGGTTTTATGTGCTGTAGGTTTACGCGCATTGGACGTGGAGTTGGGACACCAGCCCGTTATACAATACAATACAATATGTGCTGTACGTCGTGAAGTCCAAACATTAGGGCTTTATTCATACTGGTGCCGATTCCCTTGTTTACAAACTAAACCAAATTTAAGTTCAGTGCATCTTTTTCTTTCTATCTCATTATGAAAAGGACAGGAGATAAATTTTAGTTTAGTCCTGTCAAATTAACCAGCGCCTGACACAAGTTTAGACGTGATTAAAAAGTTGATTACTAAAATTGCATCAAATTATGTCAGGTGCTGACTAATTTGACAGGACTAAACTAAAATTTATCTTCTGTCTTTTTCTTAATGAAATAGAAAGAAAAAGATGCACTCAAGTTAAATTTAGTTTACTTTGTGTACAAGGAAATCGGCACCACTGTCTACATTTTCTTCGAAATCATATAAGTGGTTAGAAGAAAGAATGGTACCTCTACTAAGCTCCGTTTAAGAGAAATGCGTGGCCGCGCGGTTTTCCATGTTTCGACTGCACGGCCATGGTTAATCCTTTACAACTTTCTGAATATTGGATCTACAAATTTGCGACTTTCATTGTTAGTGTTTTACAAATTCCTTCGTAATGTTGACGTAGTCGTTTTCCTTCTACGACACTGTGTCCGAGTAGTCGAAACGGACACGGTTATTAAAAAACTTGGTACATAGATCTTTAGATTTCATACTTTGGGCAGCACTGGTGTGTGGATAGCTAGCACAGGCACCAGGTCAGGCACCTTCCACAGCGCGCAGACGGTCGGAATGAGCCCCTCGCCCGTCTCTATCACCATGGGCACGCCGTCCACCGAGTAAACGTTCACCATATCGCCGGAGTGCAGCACCAACTTCATACAGATACAACTCGACTTCACGGACACTATATCTTTTACTTTTTCTTCTGTTGTCGACGGGAACTCATCATGTATACGTTGAGCTAGGTGTTTTCTGCAAAAAACACGTGATTTTTAAGTAAAACACACTGAAATATGGTCAGTAACATTGTGCACTAGAACTTGGGCTTACTTTTCGGAATTCTTCAGAGTGTTATTAGATTTTAACTTATATGGTTTGGCGAACATGTTGGATTTTTTTATGAGTGGTTAATAAAAGATCTTATAGGGAATTTCATGGAAAAATACTCTAAAATGTTTCTACTTGGCAGGGTGATCAATGTGACAGTTGCGTCAAAAGTTTGTCATTTGAATCTGACATTAATAACTTTGACTGTAATGGCAACGTTTCTGACGTTCGGAAACTTGCGAAACCTACAATAACAAAAGAAAAAAAAACATCACGTCAGTATATCCTCGCAGGATTCAGCAAATTTATACCCTAGGTACATTTTACCAGTTATGTTAGTCCCTTCTAAAAGGGGGCGAGCCTATTGCCGTCAACCGAGCACAAATCCAAACTCAAGGCTGCTACTGTGAAGTTCCTGATAGAAAACCCAGTGGCAACATGCACAGCAGTAGAGTTTGCGATCACCAAAAGTCTGGGCGCCGCCTACGTATAAACTTTAGCAACCATGCTTACGAAGCTGGATTACGATTACGACATTTTCTTCGGGCTGGAAAGTGTTAGGTTGTAGGAAAATCGTTATAAAAAACAATTTTCAAGAATAATCAGAAGATGGGGTTGAACATAGGTAGGTACATACTAAGCGCTTTTATACACGCTTTAACATCTGGATAGTAACTTTAGTGTCATAGACTCGACACCAATGGAACCTGGTGGGCTGGTGGCCGAATGTTGGCGTAAACTGTGTAAACCCTATCCTATCCGTCAACCAAAAGAGTTGTAACGTACTGTATAACCGTGTCGCCTTAGACTTGTTAGACGTTCTTGCTGCTGGTTAGTCGGTGCTGCGCTGTGGACCCGGGTACAACGAGGTATATTAAAAGTTTTCTGTACCGTCTCTTAACATTACTCCTTACCCGACTACGGCAGTACGGCAAAGCTAAAAGAAAGAGTTATGATACTTATCCGTAATGTTAATAGCAAGCCAGTCATAGATGACGTACTAAATATTTGTATACGTAATAACCACCTGCTCTGGCTCCAGCCAAAAGACGACGCTGTAGTATATCTACCTGTGTCGAACCAAATTACCTACTTCATACGCAGTCAAACATACCCAAACCTACCTATACCAACGCATTTACCCCCCTCCCTAGGGCTGTGTCTGAGTTCTTTTCAGGAATGCGGAAGGGGAGCCGAGGCAGACGAGATCGTCTAGAGGGTGAACAAAAGCAATAAAAGCACAGTACCTATAACGTGCACGAACACGAAGCCGGCTAATACTCGTGCGTTTCAGTGAGCTTGTTAGTTTGTTACATCAATCTTTATTTACGTGTGGCAGACAAGCATGAAGCAGTCACGTGAGCCCGAGACAGGCTGTGCAAGGCATGGAGGTCGCGACGCACACCACACACAACTAGCGATTGCCGATATTGTAGCTGAAATAAGTAGCTACCTACTCGCCCCATTGTTTACTGAAATAAGTAGCTTTGATTTTCACTGAATGAGTTCAAGTGATTATCCACTGGAGAAAAAATCGTCTTGAACTCATGACTTCATGATTCGCGGGTTCGATATTATGAGTAACGCACCAGTCGACACCAGTATAACGAAACAAGCAAGGCATAAGAGTTAGGCATCATTTCATATTTTTACTACTGTGGTGTAGGATAGATCTCATAATTCTCTTATTATGAACATGGGAGGGCTTCGACAGTGGATTGCATTCTTTAGCACATAGTCCTTAAATTGGATCGCGTTTTCCTTTCTTCTTAGCGTGTCATGGAACAGTAGGTAGTAGATAACTTGGTTAAGTGATAATAGGTAGGTAACGTGGATTTTATTTTTGTTTTTGCTGGAACTGGTGCTACCTAGCTTGTCGCCCCGTGCCCGCTTGACGTTGGGTTTCGGGACACCCTGTATAATTGCATAGAACATGATTTTGTGAGTACTAGCTCAAAGCCTAGCTCAGTTTAGTTACCTTTATTATTTATTTTTTATTACTTTAACTACTTAGCCTTTAAATTGTTGAGCCTTTACTCTGAACGCTCATATTGTACACGTCTTCATACATCCTTCTCACATGTAGGTATGTATAATCTCAACATTAATTATGTAACCAAGATTTTGTAAAAATATTTTGATTGAAAAGCGTGTCCATGGAGTTTCTTGCCAATTCTTCTCCATAGAGATCTACGCTTTGCAGTAGAAAACTACAGTACTTTCACAAGTTATTATGCCTTGTGTCTGTGTTGTGACTGTAGCATCGCCTTCTTTGTTTTTTTTTCTGATATTCAAAATGCCCGTTATGGTCTACTTAAACTACTGGAACTACTTGAAATAATTGCTTTGAGTTTGATTTTATCGATGCCATATTTTTACTAAATATATTTGGCCCAAAATTCAGCTTATGTGAACTCCGCTCGCTGATGCAGTCATAAGATCATGCTCTGAGCCCCTGACAGCTGCGCACTTGGCAATCCTGACGACTGCATCGGTGAGCGGAGTTCGTGTTTTCCTTTGTATGTACGTATATTTTTCAATGCGTAATATTTAATATTTTCGACTTTTGTGTTATGGCTTTCGCGTGACTAATTGCTCGGAAGTTGGTCAATAGCTTCATAACATTTCATTGTAAACTGATATCAATAGCTTGCACAAGTTGTTTCACAGTTTATACAATAATAAAGTTGAAAAATATTTTCGCCGAAATATTAAATAAAGATAGTCTGCCCAAACTACCGTCGCGTGTCGTCGTAAAGTTCCTAACCCTCCTATAAAAGAGTTAAGAAAAAAAAAACTGAAGAGATTTATAAACTTTCGTTGGTTCAGACAGGCAGAGAGCGGAAGGATGTCATCTTAATTTAGTCAGATTTTATTATAAAAACATTTTGTAACTACCACATCCGAGTGCTGTATCATCTGCTAATTGGTTGGCGGGAATCCAAAGCCATTAAAACCTTTAGTGGTGTACAAATTCCGGGCTCTCGTGTTCCGGATCCCGCACTGCGGACTCATCAATGCCACTCTTCGGTGCAATGCAGGCAAGATCTACTACCTATGCATCGCAAGTTTTTTTTTGCATTCCAAGCAACATTTTTTCTCGGCGGTTTTAATTATGTTGATTTGTCAAAGTTAAAATTGTCTAGATCACCATATTCTGTAGGTACCGTGGGTCCACTCTTACGGATATCCAACTCTGTCTCCTTTGAAAAAAATAATTTTCTAATAAACACCAGTTGAAATCCCCGAAAATAACACGTCCATTTAGTTAAAAAAGTTCTACAAAAGCTTCGTACTAAAAGTAGGCTGGGCAAACAGCTGTGTTTGCGATTATCCTCGTTCAGCTGATGAGCCGGCGGCGTGCTCCAGTTTCTCAATAATAAGCAGTTCGTGCCTGCGGGCTCTAGCCACACTCACTTGACCGCCTTCCTTCGCTGCCGCTTAAGCTGAAACACCACATTTTCTCCTGACAGTTCTTTGAAAAGAAAAGTTTATGGAAAACTGTTTTTTTTTGTAGTAACTAGAAATAGAGATGACAAAGTAAAAGTTTTCCTGACAAGTTCCAACGTTGGGTTTGTCTTTGTTACCATTTCTAGTGGAAACAAGAGCATAATATGCATTCGTTTACAGTTGTATAACACGATCGCGATGACTGAATAGTCGGGTGAGTGAGACGGGTGTATACTTGCACATCGTGGATGATTTGAAAACACAAGATTGTTTAGAGGTACAAACTTTCATAACACTGAAGATATCAACAATTTCATTTCTCAGCTGGTGTTGAACATTCCATTTTCTTTAAACAATCTCGTCTATATCGACACGCCCACGGGGTATTGAGTGGTCTGTGAGGAAGGTTAGAGGTGTACGTGTACCACCATTGAACATTCAATATGCTAACTTCAACCCTGATCAGAACTGCGCAGAAATCTAATATTGCGCATTATCTCAGGTGGATCCGGTGTAGGTGTGAACACGTGCTATGTTATGGTCATTATTAGTTGTAATTGTAGTGATCGTGTCATTAGGTGCAGTTGCTGCTGTAAGTACCAGTCCAGCACCGCGTGGGGGTGGTGTGGGCGCCTGTTTACTACAGAGCCTCGCTAATCGCCTCGCTGATACACATACACATGAATATGAATAGTGGAAATATTGCTATGATGCTATGAGACCCTAGTATCAAGGAGCAATTCATCATATTTATCGATCATTATTAGGTACTTATTAAAAGTTGTGTTACCCACACGCGATTTGTATTTATTTATTGCCGGTTAAAGTTCCGGATAATTGCTTACATTATTAAGTGTGAAATCATTGTATGTACATACATACAAGCAGGTACTGAAATTCTATTGAATGACTGTAACGACAAAACCTACGCCTATATTTCAGTAACTTCGTAAAAACATTTATCAATTAGCAAAATGTCACAAAGTATAAAACAAAGACTGCAATAAACTGTGCAAGCCGCACCCTAATGCATTAGCTAGCGCGCTAGCGAGCCGCCTTGTAATGGACATAAGTAATATTATTAATAACCACTACACACTACACACCTAACCCTCAACCGCTAACGGGGTGTGTTTTACCATGACGTAGTTTAGTGCAGAAGGCCATGATTCTAAAAAGCCTTCAAAATTTAAAATCTCTCATAAACATTATAGTGAAAATGAGCACTTTTTGAGCATAAGGCTGCCCAGCGTCTTCGAGAAAAGAGTTCAACGTACAATGAAGAAGTTGAACAACAGTGTTAAAAAAAGCAAAGAGTCACCGCACCGCACCGTTTAGAATTTTGAACTCGGATTTAAAATCAAAAAAGGCAAGTAATTATTATTTATTTACCTGAGTTTATTCCACATTCATTGAGTGTGGTTGATTCGCAGCGCGGCGCGGCGCGCCCTGTATGCCACTCACCGTACCTGTTGCCGGCGTGGGGTTAATTTCCTTAATTAACGCGTGCCATTATGGTTGTACATATTGTATTTACACGGACTTGTACAGACGCCAGCACATCACGCTACTACAATCTGCCAAATTTCTTTAATAGATTTTTATCGCTGAAGCATTAGGTTCAAGGTTAATTGGGGAGATGGACAGTTTCGAGTATTTCGCATCTGTACCTATATCAGCCTATAAGAGCATGTGTATTGTAGCATTTTCCATACATTTTGGTAAAAGGGCGGGTCATTGTGAATGAGGATTTAAAAGGGGAATTCAGTCTGTGCAGAGCTTTTTATGTGTCTCGCCGAGCTTTTAATACACATTGGCTATGAATATGAAAGTTTGGAATACGGGAACATGAACAGCTTTGATCAATACCTTGCAGGGTGGGGTTATACCGGAGTAGACCTTCATATAGATGTAGAATAGTTTGTACACGAGTGATGGAGATTATTTAAGTTCTATTAATGTACTATAATCCCATGAATTGGTGCTTTGATAGAGTTAATATCAGTGAAACAAAGAAAAGAGACTTGACTCAGGACCGGGGTGCACTAACATAGCATTTTCCTGAATTTCTGTTTTTATAATTATTAACTTTTGTACGATCATGCAGCGTAAAAAAATATTGGTATGCACGAGGGCAGATCATGTCGCGCGAAATACAACAAAACGAGAGTGTCGGCGGCTCCGTGAGGCGGTGAGGCTGTGCGGCACACAGAACAACTTCATAAAGATTGCAGCGAAATGTAGGTGATTTGCCCCGACGTGCCGGCGGCCTCTTTGTGCGGCGCTTCGCCCTGCAATCTGTCGCTCCGTCCCGCCGACAGCATGAATGCAGATCCATTGATAAAAGCACGAAATATTTTATTCATTAAAGCTTGCTGGGGTGATATTATGCGAGCCATGTGAAGGTTGGCTGTCAAGATAGGGAGAGTACATTCAAAAGAATTGAGAGGAGAGAATTAAGAGGAGAGTACATTCAAAAGAATTGTTCCAGAGATAGTGAACACCATTGCTTATTGTTTTTGTGGCTGTTCAAATCTATAGGAAAACTTTGTTTTATTATGTTAGTTTTGGAGATTACTTTGTTTTTTTCACCCTGGCATAAAGCGTGCAGTCTACTATAATAATAGTGATGAGCACAGCACTTGCCATTTGCTAACTTTCGGGAAACCCGCACCAAAAGTTCCGTTTCAGGGATTTGCTAGCTCTCACTCCCACGGTCATTATTTATGCTATGACTGTAGGTATAGATAATATGCTAGAATACCGTTGGAATTTCATTTCTCGTCCTCGACTTGACCGATGTTTGTAAATCCAATTTAATTGAGTAGGTACTTTTCTTTGGGCGTCGTCTAGTGTTCGTGATAGTGGTCGTTAGTTCTCGTTCGTAACGTTGCACGGGTAGCCCGCGAAAATCAAATTTTCTTATGGTTTTTGCAATTTGCAGGTCAAGTGTCAGGTTGTATGTTGAATTGTTGGTGAAAAATAGGTCGTGCCAATAACACGTGCGTAGTTAGAGTTACAGAATTACAATCATGAAAATCATCAATACAACCCTCTAAGTTCATTTAACCCCATTGAATGACTTTTTCTTGAAATATTCATTTTAAGAAAACCATTGTAATTCTATAACTACATGTGTTACTGGCGCGACTCATTTTTCAACAACATACAACCCTGCAAATTGCAAAAATCGAAAGAAAATTTGAAATTCGCGGGCTACCCGTACGTCTCCACCATCAGTTATAAAAAGATACGACGGTTACGACTAACGAGTGTCTATTTCTCTTATAGGTACCTTATAACAATGTCTCGGCTCTTGATGCTCGTAAGCCGCCGCGCGCCCTGTGTGTGCGCAGCTCGCCAACAATGCATTAATTTGAAATTAATTATACTTCTTTGGCATATAAAACTAAAATGTTGACTAGCTAACTTCAGGGTGTCGGTTTTTCGTGACGGTGTGCGCGCGCATGATAAAAATGTACTCTCATCATTTTTCCCTAACGCGCCAAAAGAAGTATAACTTCAAAAATACATGTTGAAGTGTTTGTAAAAACCTATTTGCATAATAAAAATCATTTATCTAAACATTTAAATCAGAATTACCTTTTTGTAAGATTTCCTAAGCATGTCTCGTCAGTTTTTAGGGTTCCGTACCTCAAAAGGTAAAAACGGAACCCTTATAGGATCACTTTGTTGTCCGTCTGTCTGTCTGTCTGTCTGTCTGTCTGTCTGTCAAGACCTTTTTTCTCAGGAACGCGTGGAGGTAGCACGCTGAAATTCATATCAAATACTCAAGTCTATGGTCTCTTGGAGCTGTGAAAAAATCAAACTTCTAAGTCAACGCGATCAAAAGATACTCCCGTTTATGCCGCAAATTTTCGACACTCGCAAGGGAATCAAAACCTACAGGGTACTTCCCGTGAACTCAGAATCTTGAAATTTGGTACGAAGCAACGTCTTATAACACAGATAAAGGAAAAATTGCGAAAAGCATAAATTTTTAGTTACATCATATAATAAAAATATTTTTAATAATTTTAAACTTATTACCCCTTTACTCATGAACGCGTAGTGGTATTATATTGAAATTCTTAACAAATACTCAAGTCTATAATATCTTTAAGCTGTAACAAAATCAAACTTCTACGTCAACGCAATCAAAAGATACAGCAATTAAAGCCGCATATTTTGAAACTCGCAACTACTCGCAAGGGAATCAAAACATAAAGGATACTTCCAGACGACCTGGAATCTTGAAATTTGGCATGAAGCAACGTTATAAAGTACACATATAGGAAAAATTCCGAAAATCTTAAATTTTTAGTTACATCACATAGTATATTTTTTTTAATAATCATAAACTTACTAGCTGACCCAGCAAACGTTGTTCAGCGATTAAAAAAAAAAAACAGATGTTGGCCGATTCTCAGACCTACCCGATATGCACACAAAATTTCATGCAAATCGGTTCAGCCGTTTCGGAGGAGTTTGGAAACAAACATGTTTTCATAATATGTATTGACAAGGTACCGTCAGCTTTCCACATTGTTATGTTATGGATTTCATTTAGCAATAAAAATACCATAACTTTTACTTATATACCTACAGGTTTGTACGGAACCCTCGGTGCGCGAGTCTGACTCGCACTTGGCCGGTTTTTTCTTTTTTCCTTTCCCCAGAAAAAATCCCTAATTTTATGTCCTCAAGAACGAATCTACCACGGCGCGGCGGTCGGCGCGTATCCAGCGTAAGTATCGAAGATCCCCGAAGCGCGATCACCGAAGTCCGCCTGACGCCGGACGTCGTTGTCGGCGACCAATCCGCTGCACCGGCGGCCGGCCGCATATCGCACGGGGCGGCCGTGGAGTGTGTACGTTCGTCCGGCAGGCGCGTGCGCGACATCGCGACGAAACATCAGAATATTTCACGCGGACTTTAAAAAGAAAAGCGTTTTAAATTAATTAACTAATTAGTGGTGATAGTTATCGTGGTTTTTGTGGAACTGCAGTTATGTACTGAGTGAGTGCTGCCTGGTGATATTTGCGACTCGGTAAGTTTGTTTATACTTTTTGAGGGTAGTTTTCGAAGTTAATTTGACAGATGTTTTGTAAATAATGCTGTTTTATTTACTTTATAGAATTTACACGGTATTTTTAATAGATCAAAGATGGTGGATATCGTAATAGTTATTCATCATCATCATCTGCCTAGCCTTTTCCCAACTACGTTGGGGTCGGCTTCCAGTCTAACCGGATGCAGCTGAATACCAGTATTTTACATGAAGCGACTGCTTATCTGACCTCCACAACCCAGTTAGTACTGGGTAATACGATACCCCTTGGTTAGACTGGTTGTCAGACTTTTCTGGGCCACTGACTACCTAACGACTGTCAAAGATCTTCAATGACAGCCGGGACCAACGGCTTAACGTGCTTTCCGAGGCACGGAGGAAACTCGGTATGTAATGGGTGGTCACCCATCCACAGACCAACCTAGGCAAGCACGGCTTAACCTAAAGATCGACCCGAGCGGCTTTTATTATTTAGCCACGAGCTCCTCCATCGTAATAGTTATTGATTTACATAATTTTCTGCCTATTATATTATGTACTTGATATCATTACCTACTTAAGTACCTCAACTTATATAAGTATATTAAAATTACCTATTGCTTATAAATTAAAAGTACCTAAGCAGTGGGTGAATTCTTAATTGAAAAGGTTTGTTATTAACGCGAATCAAGCAAATATTTGTTCCATGCCAATAATTTCGTTAATTTCTTACATAACACTCAAGACTTCCTCATTTCCATTATTAATTTGAAATTAATTAAAATACACACGGATTTAACATAATCAGTTACCATTAATATTAAAATTAGAGTGATGTTCCATCGTAAGCTAACACGATATTAATGACATTTAATTTATTAAGGTGATCGATCATTATGTCATTAAGTGACATCGCCGGCGCCTCTTCATGTTATCTGGAAAATACTAACCTTGTTAATGACAGAAAAGCGATAAGATTCACTATCACGCTTTATTGCTTTCATTAATAAAAAGTTCGTATCATAATCAAAAATATAAGAAGATCGAAAATTATTTTTCTTCTTGTCCTTTTTTGAATCAGTCAGAATTACGTTGCCATAATTTAATTTGATAAAAATAATGAATTAAATTACTTGGTAGCTGTAGTATCCATTTTGTAAACAATCCGAAAAAAATGCTAAACTTGCTAGTCAAGTATTTATTTGAAGGAAAACGTTTCGCAAGGCCTGCGAAAATACCACACGATTCTAATTGAAATTAGAGCCACTTCAAGTAGTTCTGACAAGTGAAATTCACAAACGGAATGTAATAGGTACCTGTGTGTGAATGAAGATAGATATAAAATTGAAATAGTACATTTTAATTTAAGTGGAGAAACTTTGTTTTTGCAATCAAGGTGGAATTAAGACCAGAGCTGCAGGCAAGGGTGTTATGGAGCCGAACACTGCAGTAAAAAATCCCCACGCGTATCAAACGACGTTTTTCATTTTCGAAGAAATAGAATATTACAACGGGATGTTTTTTTTTTTTTTCAGAAATTACTAGGAATTTTTTCCAGGTTGATGAAGCAAAGGTATAATGCCGCTAAACAGTCTAATGGGAAAAATAGAAAATTCATTTTTTTTTAAATTTAGAACACAATCAAGTAAAATTTTATTTTAAACTAGCTGTTGCCCGCGACCTTCGTTAGCGTGAAATTATTATTAAAAATCCCCTTTATTATAAGCACTTCCCTATTTGAATCGAATTTCGTTACCAATTTCAAGGGTTTCTTTTTCTTTGCACGGGACCCCTAATTATTTATCTAATATAAAAGTAGCCTAAGTTACTCCTTGCTACTTCAGCTATCTGTCAGTGAAAATCCCGTCAAAATCGGTCCAGCCATTTCAGAGATTAGCCGGAACAAACAGACAGACAGACAAAAATTGTAAAAAATGTTGTTTTGGTATTTATGTACCGTGTATACATCCATATGCACTTAGTAAAAAGCGGTTATTTTAATATTACAAACAGACACTCCAATTTTATTTATATGTACAGAGTACAGATAATTATGTTTAACTATGATATTCTATTTATAAACACAATTTAAATACTCAAAAAATATTTACGTAACTTAGACGCACAATAATTATAATATCACTGCCGAGATTTAAAAAAAAAAAAAACAATATCCGCCTACTAAAGTCAGTGAACCAATTTAGACTTAATAAAAGTATAGTTATCTGTGGAAATTTTTATTTCCACACGGGTGCCGAAAAATATTATAAAATGAAAAAAAAATGTGTGAAAATTGCATGATGAGCCAAATCGTAGTGCGATAAGAACAAGTTTTCGAGAAAGTGTATTGAAAATTAATTATACTTCTCAAAAAAAAACACAAATTCAGTTTTTGATAACAACCGGTAATTCTGCAGCTTATCTAAAATAACATGTGCGTTAGAATGTGCCTCTTATTCAACTTACGCTACATTTCACAATTATAATTAAGGTTTCAATTTCTGTATTAGCCAGCTATGTAACACTGGCATCACTGCATCAGGTATTGAACTTCCGATACCTTGATGTTCCACATCGTAACCGCTGGTTGCGCCGGCGCCGGTTACCGGTACTACACAGTGCAATGTTTGGCCAACTTGAGTAACTGTCCTTTTGTCCGCCAGGTAAACTACCGGCTGCAGGTACCCCAGGTACTTGCACTTCCACTAACTCGTAAATGTCGTCGTAATACTCAGAGACAATACGGAATCGCGGCACCGTGCGAAATTATGCCAAACGATCCATTTTACAACGTCCAATAATATTTCAGGAATGCTAAGTTGGCAATAAGAAACACGTAGCGATTATCCATAGTAATATAATAAATGTGTAAATAGCCTTTGTTGAGATTTGTACGTTTCGCACACGGGTAGACTTAGTTTAGGACATAGGACACCGTTTATATACCGATCCCACGGAACCTTTTCCGGCTTATACGGAGGCGAAGATAAAAGTGACTTAGCTATAATAGAACATCATCAAGTAATTGCATAAAGTAATAAAGAGGTGATGTAAGAAATAACTTCGTTTTCAATTTAACTGCAAGTTAAATTGAAAACGCAACTTTATGCAAGACTAGCATCTTTTCCTAAACTGGCAATTTTCACGTAATTTGCGGTTTAGCTGGAATCTGCCCACTACAAAACTGGTGATGAACTTTTGACACGTCGGAAATCATTATAAATTCTCGTTTCACATCCAAAAATCCTAGTTTAAACTTATTGAAAAACCTTCAAGAGAAGTATCCTCTAGTTTTAGTTTCACAGTTCCTTCAAACTTCAAAAGCCATCGAATTCACCACGGCAGTAAACAAATGTGATGTCCTCCCATCGGGACGCGCCAACTTGCCAGGTCATTCGGCTCCAGAGTTACAGGCGGCAGGAGTACGACGAATGAGGACCTTAAAGTTGGCATGCTGCTATGCAGTCTACAGTCTGCGTGCTAGCCACCCGCCGCCGCCGCCACTAGCTTTGATGTATCGATTTGAAACTTCGGCAAACTTGGCATTCTCAAACGTGCAAAACATGAAATTGAGTTTAGTTACACTAATTAATTTCAAAAGTGGAATTTGCTGCGTTTCCATTATTAGGAATGCTGACGAATAGAATAACCTCAGATGGCTAAACATCCAAGAATTTATGAGACCTTTTTAAATAAAAACTTTTGATAAATCATACGATGATCATGTCACTTGTCAAGTGTCGTCAACACTTTCTTAATTTGACATTATGACTGATATTGATTGATCGATTACTGCAACGATTAGCAAATAAATCTGTTTGCTAATCATCGGATATGATAATTACTATTAATTACAGACAGTAATGAGCGTGCGGTGTGTAACATCAAATTCAGCTATAATGGCTGCCTGAGACAAGACAAGACATTGCTTTTTAGCGAGTCATTTATAACAAGGTTTTTATTATAACTATAATTACACAGTAATGGGTGTATTATTATGTGCTTTTGTGTACGTAACGATAGTGTGCTCGTGTACTGAGAGTAAATAGATGACGTCAACCATTTACGCACGTTGTCATTTGCTTTCATAGCCTACATTTACTCTGACTGACTTAGATTTGAAGAACCCATAACTCTTGGGTATTTTCATAATGTTAGGTCAGTCTGTGACTGTAGTGATCTGCGAGTTCGCTTCAATTTGTAAAATATTATGTTTCCTAATTATTGTCACCACGTCGCGCTCCACCAGTTTCAGTACAAATAGAGAATAAGTAGGTACGTATAAATCTCGCTGTAAACCCTCAAGTTTGCAAGATCGACAAGATCAGGTGAATCAGGGACAGGGGCAGGGTGTATAAATTGTTTTTGGATTTATGCTGACACAAGTGTGCTCGGTGTGGCTCGGTTCTTTAGTAACAAGATGTTGGATGCGGTCATAAAAGTGAGTAATTAACGAAGATAGTTGTGTAATGCTTTGTTTTATTGTTCACATATACGATCTTTTAGGATTTAACATTTATATATATAGGGAAGAACCTCATGGTATTTACAATTAAAGTTAAGAATATCTATCTCTTTCACAAGTAATACAACAACTGTGATATTCAATTTAAAAATGATCAAACAACAATAGGAAATATATTCGTAATCCTATTACATTTCTGCGCCAAGCCTATGAAAGAAATTAATCTTGTTGTTTCTTAGCGTTAAATGTTTCAGTCTAACACGGCAATGTATCACGCCGAATTTCATGTCCTACACGCGTTGACGGCTTTGCTCGAGTTGTACAATACATCTTCCACAAATGTCCGCTATTAGGATCAAATGCACTATAACTATTTGCGGTCACAAATCGCGAAACATACTGCACTTTCAATTAATTGAACTACTATTAAGTAAAATATTCCTAATTGCAGTGAGAATGCAGTTCTCACTTCAATTAGGAATATTTTTCTAATTACAAAACGGCTAATTAACCACTTAACTCATGTAATACAGTCATTAGTTTGACCAATTATGTACGCAAGGTTTTAATTTTCTAAAAATTAACCAGTGATAAGTACTAAGGCAACAGGTAGTGTCAGGAATTATTTTAATTAAATGTCGACAACCGGCGGTCGACCTCGGCGTTTTTATGTCATTCGTCATTGTTGGCTCCCGATTCCGCTGGACAAGCGGATACCACCTCTTCATTATATCTGTGGGCCTGGTCCCACATGGCAAAAACTTGTATTGTATCTAAAACGATTGTCATTGTTTTGCTCTGAGTGCCTTCCAAGCTTGCCAGCGGTAAACAAAAGTCGTAATAACTCAAATTTAATTTCAGATTTACGTTTGTTCTCAGTACTTACATGATAATAGAAATCTGTCACTAGGAAAACTGATGACATGGTCCTCGTGCTTCTGTTTATTCCTAGGGTTTGGCTGCATTTAAATGCGTTGAGAGGTATACCGAAAGGTTGAGAGAGATTTAAACGATTTGAATTCATTATATTCATTGGTCTCCATTCTAGGTTCACAATTTTCTTTTTTTACTCTTTTGTCCATTAGCACTTAGATCGGACGAACTTGACATAAACTAGTGCTATAGTTACGATTTGTTACGACGGATGACGCGACGCCGACGGGCTGAGGTCACTCGCTGTTAAATGTAGAGTTGTTTTTATGTAGGTACTCCCATTCGTGGACTTGCTTATAAAAAGAAATCAAAACTGCTTAATTATAATCAAAACAGAAAAAATCAACGCAAAAACCTTATTACCTACTCAGTGGACAGTGCACGGTTGTTCTACGTTCAATGGGCTGAAGTAAGTTATGTATCCTGTAAATGACGGGCACAAAGCAAAAAACAATGAGACATAACGAAACTTGCCTTCGTCTGAGGGATAATGCAGAAATAGACACAGTTACGTTTTAATACATTAGGTTCTTATTGTTAAGTACACGAAAACGCGCGACGTCTTTATGTAAATTAGATAATTATTTACAAAAAAATGCAACTCAATACAATGCTTATCCTCGCTCTGGTATTCTGACTAACGACCACTGTTCCTACTGTTGAGCTAGGTAACATTTCTTCCATATAGGTGAAGGCTCGACGCACATCGAAGACCATCGTCCATCGCTCATGGGCCATCGTCCATCAGCACGTGGCAGCGGCTCGCGCATTCATGAATATGCAACACCTCACCCACACACTCCCACGCTGATACATGTCGCAGTTCGTAGTGAAACTGGGAATACGCGAATATTGTCGAAAACTGCCCCACCTTAGTGCTGGGGATTAGACCATCTGTCTCCGGTCTACTGAAGCAACCTCGAAACATAATTTCTGTTCTTAACTCAATAACTTGCTTACCAAAAGCTTCATATTATGTATAATCTCATAAATCTCATATACTCTCCGGCTATGCCAAGAGCTTACAGCAAATGCAGCCCCACGAAGGCCAAGAAACTGAAATACTGTAGATCGTTCACGAAATCAGGGAAACCTACTGAGTAGAGTTACTGGTACTCCCGGTAGGCATTTTGCAAGATGTCGACTTTTCGAGTCAGTCAATCATACGGCAACATCCACAATTCCACACATAATAAACAAGCTATTGTGGACTCATCTATGGACTAGTTTTTATCACATAACATTAGTAACACACCATGTGTGACATCATTCGGCCATGTTGTCGATACCACCTGTTCTATGTCGTACCAACCTGCCGGCCCCCGCACTATCCCAAAACTATTAATGATTTCAAACATTTCATGCTTCCTGTAGTTTTTTAATTCTCTAGAATTGTATGGAATCCACCTTGTGAATGTTTGCATTGAATTTGTAAGACATGTCTAGTAAGAATATAAGATTATTTTAAGAAACCGATCTTTCAAATGCGTCCGTGGTAACGTGGTTATGGAGACGACTGCTGATCGTTACTCCGTGACTGAAGTCCTGATTCCTACGCTTTGGATAGTACGTGGTGGGTCAATTACTATTAAACACTTGACTTACAAAATGAATGTGATGACAATTTTAAAATTACTCCCTCCTACCGCAGGTTGGTGTGATCTCTATAAAGATACTACAATAGGTACCGAGCACCCGTTTTCGAAGATAACTTCGCGGGCTATCGGTCACAAAACACAAATAAACATCCGACACTGTGTATTAAAATCAATGATATTATAATATCTACTGCGCGGGGGCAGCCCGCCGGCCGCGCGCCTAATGATTGGCGTTTTATCCAATGCGATCAGCGTCCACACTTCCGGTCACTAATAGTTATCGGAAGCAGCAGATTCTCTCATGACGAGCTGATTGTCATGTGGCATTGGGCATCACGACCTTCAGCCGTGGGAGTGGGACACAATCACTCAGAACATTATTGTACAAAATAAACGATTATAAAAATAGGTACATTCATTATCTCTCTGCTGTTAACTGTCATGGCACTCATGGCGGATGAGCTGTGCGTGTGTGTGCTCACGTGCTCAGTGCTGTGTGTGTGTGTTTTGCGAATATTTCTGTTTACTTGGTTGTTTGTATGAACTCGCATTAATTATCAAAATGAGTGTCATCATCACGTTTCTTTTGATGAGATTTTAAACAAATTTCTTGAAAGGACACGTACAATTTTAATTTACTTATTATTATTTTTTGCTAATTTGAAATAAGATTCCGTTTTATGTGAGGACAAAACGCAATCCTCTGACAATGCATTTTATTTGTAGCTAGGCGTTGTTTCTGGCTAAAGAATTAAAGTTTTTTGGTGAGTTATTTTTCAATAATTTGCAAGGCATCTAAGATAAAACACTTCCTCGCTATGCTTGCGAGGATTTAGCACTTTATTAGGTAAGTCCTTCTGTATCAGGCTGGGAGTCTTCACCCAAGCTTTCAAACGAATTAAACTTCCAACTAACTAAATATAAGTAGCTAAAAAGGCGCATTATAACAAATTTGAGACACGTGCCTACCGGCGAGGAGCGGAAGTCGTTATACCGCGGACCAAACCATCGCCAGCGAACGCTGACAGTTCCACGCACATGTATACTGAGCCACACCACGACGACGAAATTAAGAACTGTTTTGATGAATAAAAGGTGTCGAAAATAAACAATTATGTGCTAAGACGATAAAAACACACATGCAGTGTACGTAAGGACAGTCAATTTAACGGCCGTTCCTCGTCACGTACAGAAAAGCGATTAGAAATTCGCCAATCTGAGCAAATACATATTTTAAATGCTCTAATATTTACATAGAGATAGCCAGTCGATAGAAACATCAGGCTTTCCATATATCAATAAAGGCGTACGCCTGAATATTTAAAACCGACGACGGTGTTTGGATTGGACTTTCCTTTGCATCCGTTTGCACAGTTTCACACCTTCCTTTATTTGGTTGTTTTTTCGCAAGATAACAGCGAAACTGTAGCAGTGTACTTACTCTATTTAAATGTTTAGAAGAGAAAAGGATGGTGATAGAGCTGTGTGTGCTGTGTGAGAGGGAGAGATAATATTATCTAAGAACAAGTGGGGTTCATCGTCCGAGACGTGTCCCACAAGTATATTAGCAGATTTGGGTCAGTGCGGTGAGTAGGTGACACATGATGACTTGACACATCCGTCAACCTCGCTGTTTGTGAAACTTGCGAGGAAGTAGGGTGATTAGCAACTCAAATGAAGGGAATCCTGAGGATTTATGTTGCGAAAGTCTGACTTTCATCGTTCATTGTTGCACGATCGATGCTCAATTTCCAACGCTACATATTCTAATTACCATCTTTTAAACCCTGTGTTTATAAAAAGAAACTCTTCTGAACCTCCCATTTGAGCTCTCCACTTATAAAATATCGGCTTCCGGGTGCAAAAGTAAATGAACTGACTAGAGTAAACATATCTGAATCTGAGCGACAGTGAACGTATTCATTATACAGACATGCTGCCTCATAATTACAACGAATTCCCAACTAATTATGTTGTAACTGATACGAATAACACGCCACATTGGGGTCTTTAACTCCTATGATCGTATCCTCGGTGTGGTTGCGACTAGGAGACCAGTGCCGCGTGGGAGGGACAATAAAGGGACAGGTACGACCGGCTGCGGTTATCTCAACTGCCTCGCAGATTAGACAACGACCACACTCTTTTAAAGTGGATAACTGTCGCAAGAAGTGGATCGTGAGTCGTGACACTTGGCGACTCGTTAACCGAGACCATCATGAGCTCACTACCACAGTACTTGTTATAGGGGTCAGAACAAACGTCATGATGAAACAAATTAGGATTTAATCATGTCTCACTTGTTGTATGCTAATGTTATTGAACTACCAGCGTGTAGCTCCAAAAATGTAACGATATACGCTGCAAGAATGTCGGCAACTTATAAAAGAGTAGTAGTAATAAATAACTGCAAACTATCTACCATTTGTGGTCTAGATATAATTGGTAAGCAAATATCACATTTAAAAGTTGTTTTGGCAAGGCTGTATCGGTCTGACCCGCGAACGAATTCGGCAGATATTTTATTGCCAAATACAGCCGTCTAGCTTAAAGTTCCTTCCAAACATAGGGAACAAAGCTATGAATATATTAAGATTGTGTTGTCTTCAGTGCACAGTTGAAATTATACCTTTTTTTACAGTTGATTCATTTATGACTTTGTCGTTCATATTTAAAATTACTATTTGTGTTCCGATTCCGATATTCCGTCGTCGCTCGTAAACGTTGGACATATCTCCTGTAGAATTATACCTAGATGAGCACACGGGATATTATTTTGTTTTATTTAATACAAGAGCGTCTGACATTGACATCATTTTCTGGCCAGACAGTCGCATTGCAACTCTCTACGACTCGAAAAAGGAATTTAATGAATGCACGGCGAGCAGCAATTTTAAAGAGAGGAATGAATGTTAACTCATTCCATGAATGAATGAACAATTGAACACCACTAGCAAGTTTTCCAGACATCGTTTTCATTAAAATTAAAACAAATATGTTGAAGGATGAATAACAAAGCTTCCCTAATTAGAATGTAGTGAATGAGTGGTGAGAGGCGCTCGATGGGCTCCGTCTGACTATGTAGGGGACAAAGCGCCGGCGCGGCGATAGCATCGACGCCCTTTATAATTATGTATGTTAACTAAGGCGAAAATTACTAGGAGTCCAGAAATGTCATGAATTCAACTACGTACTGCTTTAAAAATAAAATTAGATTATGTTTCTCAGTAACTTTGAATACAGAATAAGTTTAGCTCAGAATTAGTCTATTCGGGCTTCGAAAGTAATATAGATAGTCCACAATTTAAAATGTGCCATGCTATGTATGAGGTGCCTATAAATGTCCAAATTACTACTCACACCGATGACCAATGATTTAATTGAATACACTATTAGTAGGTATAGTATAGTAACTATTCACACTGTGGTAATAGTAATAACTGTTAGACGATGATATCTCAGCGGCAGGTTATTTCGCCGTCAGTAGCTTCGACAGATGTTGTTGCATGCGATATCCAGCTCATCGATACAGTTCAATCGTCGTTGTAATGCCGACCCGCCGCTATAACCATACTTTTGTAAATATCGTCTGTTTTGACACTAGTGGCACAAACCTCGTCAGATTAGCAGAGACAATGCTTGTTTGGGGTCGTTATTGCTCTGTGGTTACGTGCATCGTGTCGTGCAATGAACAGTCAGTCATTGCATCGTATGCATGATGAAACGTTGTCAGAAGTATTGGATTCTTACTGTAGTAACGCGAAAGCCGTGTTGCATCGATTAGCACAACGTAATCGATTCATACCGCTAATTCTTTCATCCGTGAATTTGATACAAGAGTGTCTAGTTGTACGACTAGTACGACGCCGACGCGTGGTATCTTGTGTAGATAATAAATCTGTACTCTAAAATCTACCCTTCCTTCTAATTACAATGTATTATCATATATAATGTGCTAAATAATAACAGCCGCTCGGGTCGATCTTTAGGTTAAGCCGTGCTTGCCTAGGTTGGTCCGTGGATGGGTGACCACCCATTACATACCGAGTTTCCTCCGTGCCTCGGAAAGCACGCTAAGCCGTTGGTCCCGGCTGTCTTTAAAGATCTTTGACAGTCGTTAGGTAGTCAGTGGCCCAAAAAAGTCTGACAACCAGTCTAACCAAGGGGTATCGTATTACCCAGTACTAACTGGGTTGTGGAGGTCAGATAGGCAGTCTTTCCATGTAAAATTACTGGTATTCAGCTGCATCCGGTTTGACTGGAAGCCGACCCCAACGTAGTTGGGAAAAGGCTAGGCAGATGATGATCATACATATAATGTTGAATTTGACTGGACTAGCCCCAAAAGTTCGACTTGCCCACATTACAAAACGATCAATTAAATATCGTTATTTGTAATTGTTTGCTAACTTGGATCACAGTGCACGTGCAACTTTTACACTAAAAACCTTTTTTACCGATTAGCTTCGCGTTGTATTGTAACTATCGTTGCGTCAACGCATGCCATGTTGATTGCAAATTTTTAACAATAGATAATTGACGGCGGTTTAATGATCCAAAATATTTGCTCATTTAAATATTTGTTTAATTTGAACATCTCTATTCGCATACTCGAGCGGTGACCGTTATGCGAATTTTAGACCAATTAACACCGTTAATAACAATTTTATAGATTTTATGTGCCGTTTAGTTATTTAAAAGAAGAAATTGGATCTAGATTAGAAGGTATCTGGCGCATTGGCTTAACTTCCACCATGTAGGTATAATCACAATTACTTGAAAGTTGAACCAGAGCTGAATCTAAACGACCACTACACCACTGTGATCATCAATCATCGGAGCGCTCGCCAGTGCTCTCGTAACACCACGTAATGTCTTCTTCGCCGCCCACACGGCCGCGACACGCACGCCCACAGCGGAGCCATGATTGTCCCAATGAAACCCAAACTGTCGTTGAATCAACATTGCCAACTATACTGGCATTACTGGCACTTCAATAGTACTCCACCACTTTACTTTCAAGTTCACCAACCGTAAACACAACTTGGCTAACGTTAACTGATCACTATTTTGGAGTGCGATATTAATAACTAGACTAGATTTGATTTGCAACGTTTTTGTTGTCGCTTCTATATTAGGTGATGTGATATTTGCAATAGTTTCTATGTGATGATAATGTTGCGCCAGTAAGTTGTGTAATTGTGTGTTTAGTGTATCATTTATTTACTTTCCTTACCGGGCTAGTCTCACAACAAACTGTGCAATCAAATGTAAATGATCCAGTAAGAACAGTTGCTGTAGTAATGATATTCATAAATTCAAACATGAAATGGTTCACACCTCATGTGGCAAGTGGATTAGAAAAGTTAGTGGCTACAATAAAAACGATGGCGCTCACTTTTACCTTGATTGCAGTTTTAGTTTCGAGTGGTTTATGGGAAAAGTTTCATTGAACTCTTTAACGATTTCCCTTTTGCAGTTTCTTTTTCGTTCTGACAGTCACCACCGTGCACCGGCTCCAGCCATTGATTTAAAAAAATTGTCTCCTCGGTATTTGAGCACGACAGTATCTCGGTCCACTTTATCGTTTCTTACGAAAGGAGGAAAGTTTTCCAAAACATTAAACTGGTATAATAACGGCTGTAACTTGGTATTATTTTCGCTCATTACGTGCATCACTAATGTGTTCGTATTTGTTCACTTTCGCGGTTCTACGATACGCCACCGACGCCGCTTTAAAGTTTTTAAGCGAACATATGACTAATTAATTAGGCTTTCTCGTTGCGCAATCAGTAACGCTGGTGTTATGCAGTGCTGTACAAGGTTTGACATTAATTGCAGAGTACAGACCACTCCGCACTGCGCAGTGTGTAGTACTGTAGTGGTCAGTGATCGCAACGCGGAAGAATAGATAGATCCACTATTCACGAACATTGATTGCTGATACATTTTAGCATTCTAGCGCAGATGATAACTTGCACAAACGGAACAATTGCAGATAACCAAATTAAAGACGAGTTCACTGAATATATGGGCTTCTTATTACCATAATTTGACTGTAATCTACGATGGAATATTTCTTCCGAGAATCTCCTAAATGTGCAATTCAGAAATTTTCACGTATCAGATAGTCCTTTTAGATATTCGCAGTTTTCACGTGTACTTGTTTCATCACAATTTCTTTGTAGTACCGCGTGGTCGCGGGGCAGTGCTCGGCGCCTGCGACTTGCACTTGCGACAAAAAGGAGTCGCAGCAGACCGGTCGTGGCGGACGCGGACACGCGCGCACCGCTATGCGGACACCTCCCATCTCGAACTGGAATAGCCTTTATCATAGTTTTGACAATTTATGTTTTTAGTGTGGCATGTTAGTGATGCTTTGTTATATGTAGTTGCTACCGTTGTCTTGAAATGAGTGGACAAATAGTGTCGACTTTGTGTCAACGGGTTCTGGTTTTAATGTAACCCTTCCGCGAGAGTCGCCCCGGGACCTTTGATGTCGCCACATTTTGACGTAAAATGCGGATTACATCATTCGTTATTGTGACACTTATAAGTTTTATCTCCTGTTTATGTGCGAGAAATACAGAGTCAGTTTGTAAGTGGAAATAAACACGACAACGATGTCTTATATTTGTATGAGAAATAACACTACTGCGCCTAAATACAACGTGTCCACTTTTGAAATACTTTTTTAAATAAAATATTCTAAATTCTTATTCTTCTTTAAGAACTTGACGTAACGTGGTCCTATGCGTTCCGCCTGAGATCCTCCCCTTGTCGTTTTATTCAGTAAAGGTCTCCCTATTTAAAAAAAAAAAAAACGTATGCAAAAAGAGCATGGTTATTCTACCGTAGGAATCGATACAAGAAAATTACACGAAGGCTCTGAATATTAATGATAGTTCTCAGGTCCTTAACGCTCCTTCCAGCATTCGTATAGCCGAGGTAGGTACACGGAGCGCAGCGGCCAGAGGAGCTCAAATATTGATATTTTTGTCGGGGCGACTACCTATGCGCCGGTATGGACTTCCTCCCCAGTGCAGGCGGACCGTGAATTAGTCGCACGACAACACAAATAGAACGACAGGATGGTTTATTTTCTTTTGTCACTAGAACTGGATAACTCAAGTATCCACCATAACTCAGTTTTCGTCGCTATAGAATGATAACCTCGTATGTCCAGAAATCGAAACAAAAATTCGTTTCTTCAATGTTTAAAATATTTTTATGTGCTTTTGGCTCGTTTTGAATGATAAAAAAGACTTACTTTGGGTTCACGATAGGGAATGCAAAACCGGGCAAAATTTAAAACCGTTTTTTTTTCAGGTTCCGTACGCAAAAAACCGTTTTCGGTGAAACCGGTTCGCATTCCCTAGTTCACGGTTTCGCCGTGTTATAAAATACGTGGTTTTCATTCGATTTTTACAACAAAAAAAAGTACATTTTTAACACACGTGGTATTTATTCTACAGCGACGTTTTGTATTTATCTGTTAAGTAAAAACTACCTACATAGGTACGTAGCACTAAATAGTACCTCAAAACTTCAAACTATTTTGAATACCTACCAACCAGACTAAAATCTCATTATAATCTGTAGCGCTAATTCGTCTGTACATTGAATAAACATGGAGCACATGAAGCTAAACCAGTTTATGCAACATCTTATCGATTATGGCGATCTCTGTTTGGTCCTCATTATGTCACCCGCTAAATTAATTTATTCGCATATTATCACCTCATATCTACAGGGTGAAATGATCAGAAATACCACGTAGGTTACCCAAAAGCAATTTTTTATATCATCATCAAATACATATCATAAAAATGTAACGGGTCGCTGTCCGTACATCGAAGATAAAAAATATTATTGGGACCTTTATCAACACAAATAGCACCCAAAACAATGATTGTTAAAATTTGGTCTGTTTGTCTGTGTGTTTGTGCGCGCCAATTTCAGAAACGGCTTATCCGATTTGGATGTGGCGCTAATATATTGTGGTAATTTTCACTTAACATTTAGTGTTTGTTTTATGTCAATCGGTTCATAAATAAAAAAGTTATGTCAATTTAAAGACTCACGTCGAACATTTGTTAAACTATCTATTCTTTCTCTGTTCAGTAGCATTGACTGAAATTAATAACTAAACTTCATAATAATTATGGTCTATATAAAATTATGATTATATAATAATAAAAAACATGCCTGCCATATCAAAAAATGAATTAAAACTAAAAATGAATTAAAACTAAACTAAAAAGTTGTAAAGTAGTATTCAGTTCGACGCATTAGTTATATGTAATTTAAGTCATATTAATGTGTCTGGTAAACGTCATCTCAATAATTTATTGTGATGGTTACATGACGGTAAGTCGAGTAAACGTTTCAGTCAGAAAATAGTGATGAGTCGCCATGTTTTGTGAATTTAGAACCTTTTATTCAACACTAAAATAACAAACTGCGATGTAATGATTTTATAGTTAACTATTATAAAACCGCCATACTAGGTCGTTTAAGTAACCTTTAAGTAACTTTTTGGTTGAGACGTTATTCTAATATAACTTATATAAGTCAATTGATTATTTAAACAATAATTAGTAAATTTTATATAACTCAGTCGTCAAACTTAGTAACGCAAAAATATATCACCATGATGTCCCTGTAAAAAATACCGAAGTAATCCCATGACTATACACAAAGGTTTTCCTATTTTTTAACAGACCTGGAATTGCAACCGTCATGGTGGAGGCCATAAATCGTATAAAAAACATGTATAAGACCAATAGTTGTATACATGTCTAAATGCAGTCGCCCAATGTCTATTGGCAATATGGCGGTAAGTATTGATGGGAATTAATGTATTTTATTTTTATAAACAATATTAAAATACCAATATTATGAAGGGCCATTAAAATATTAACAAGGATGACCATACATATCATCGAAAATTTTAAATTCCCAAGTAGAAGTCCCCGCTATTCATCTTCCACCATAATATACTTTCGTTACATTAATTTAATAAATAATATTGATCTGAAATTATTTGATTTTTTACAAGTTTTATCGTAACTCAATAAATTATCACACATTTTTTCTAGCTTGCACCACTGACCGACCACCAGCATAAAAAAACATCTATACGATGATATGGTTATGTAGGATTATTTATAGAAACGATTACAAACCTTACTAGTTGAACTTACAACGTTTACGTGATTTTTACTCAACGTTTACTGTCGCTGACGTGACTGCAAAACGACCCATACACGATGTAAACGTTATATAATCTGCGCCCAAACCCGCGTTATATTTACGTATAAAAAACTATTATAAAACCATTTTCATATGGCTGTAAGTTAAATAAAAAACGTTATTGTACCATTTACTATTTACATTATTGACATTATTTTGCTACTTGGGTAAAGACGTGAAATTTGGAGGGTGTATTCTTTGTGAAGAGTAGGTATCCACTTAAAAAGGGTTTTTCGAAATTCTACCCCTAAGAGGGTTAAATGGGGGGGTTGAATTTTCTGTGAAACGTAGTGTTCTCTTGGTCATTTGACTCAAAAATTGGTGTACACACTCTTCAATTAAAATTATGAGACATGCGTATCACAGTTTTGGCGTGCATGTTGCGTAGGGCGTGAGGGACGTGTTTTTTTTTTAATTACCGATGAAATTGATTGGATTATCTTACATATAATAAACTATTATAAATGCGAAAGTTTGGATGGATGGATGTTTATTACTCAATCACGCCAGAACGGCTCAAAAGATCGGGATAAAATTTGGCAAAGAGATAGATTGTAGTATGGTATAGCACATAGATTACTTATTATCCCAGAAGTAAGATCCCGAGGGCAATTCCCGAACTCCACGCGGGCGAAGCCGCGGGCAAATGCTAGTCATGTAATAAAAACGTAACACAAAATGCTCGTCACTCCTGAACATTATGTTGTAGTCAAGTAGTTATGTCAGTAGAGTTATGAAACGACTGAGTCTCGTCTATTTCACTCGTCACATGCATCAGACATGCACATAAACATGGTTGTATTAATTGAACGATCTATCTCGCCCATTCGCCTTTATGCAAGTGGCTGCAATGGAAAACGCGTTATTGCTTTCAAACCTATTTGAAGGTCGATGCAGTATTTTCCTTTGAACACCCTGGTCTAATATTGGTAATTTAAAGCTGCTTAGTTTATATGTTTTTTAACGAGTGTTGTCTTTAACGAGGTTTTACAAACATAGTTCGTGGGTTAAAGGACGAAGCACAATAATGTATGCATAGATGAATTAACTTTGATGAAAGACTAATATTTGCAAAATATACATTGGCGCCTGGAATCTATTAGGTAAGTATTTCAGTACATACCTGAGATTTTTAAATGTGAGTAAATTAGAAATTTCCAGTGGTACCACCGGACTAGCGATATAATTCTGTTGACAGCGGTGAACATTAGCAACACAAACAGACTTGTCACTAAAACTTCCTTTACAATCGTGTTACCGGTCTACATATAAACACGATCACAAACACTTCCGCCCACGATCTGAGCATTAGTTAAAATTATTTTATAACACATTTGCTCGTAAAGGGTCTCTTATTTCACCAATTTCAATATCGTATTGTATCTCATTACGTACTTGTGCAGTAATGTAATGTAAAACGCACGGTTTATCAAGATCATCCGTGAAATCGAACGGTACTTTTTTAAATCTTAGCAAAGAGTTTTTATGTCAGAAAAGTGGTAATTTTATTCATAAAATGTTGACATTTTATGAATAAAATTAACTTTGGGAGATAAAATATAATAAATAAACATTAAATAAACTTTAGTTTAATTAGTTTTGACAATAGATTACAACCATTTATCTGTAACAAAAACACAAAAATATTAATTTACTGTATTAGTAATACTGGCTGTTTTTGTGCCTTTGCTTTAAAAAAAAAAGCTCACCAATTTATGAACAAGTAAAAATTATTCCGCGCGCTATTTCTTTTCGCTGTCATCATCTGCCTAGCTGTATTGTTCTTATTTGAAAATGTCGTCAATTAATGATCAATTTATTAATTCGACACCGCCTGAAATCTTAGAGGCAGCGAAAAAGGCTACTCTTAGCCTCTTGCCCGAAAAATCGACCGATAGATACCTACAAGCGTATCAAAATTTTGTTTAAGAAAATCCGAGTTTTATTTCCTCGCAAATATGTTATAAACCGTCGTATGACATACGTGCGCTTTGATAATTACAGCCTCTGCTTTCTTGTAGCCCTCGCCTTCGGCTCGGGCTAAAAATTTCGCCTCGGCTGTAATTTTCAACTTACCGCACTTATATCATAATGTACTATGACAATTAACATGCTTCGTTACGGAGATTTTGGACATTAAATTCGACACGACACCCGTTTGCGATATAAATTCATAATCTGTAAATCCTAATGTCTACAGCAGTGGGTGTTTATTTATTTAACCAATACCTACTTACTAAACCGAAACTGAACTGAAACGTTATCTTAACACCAAATATGGAAGCTTTATTTTAAACAGTTTATTAAGTTCTTAGAAAATTCGGTAAACAAGCATGGTCTGATGAATAAATTACTTTCTAAACTATTAGGCGATGGTTACCATACACTCTACACTCGAGTTACATTGTCTGTTTCAAAATATCCACAATATAAACAAAAGTAAAGTGTTGAGCGATGAAGTGGCCGGCGGAGGACTAGGGCGGCAGCCGGGACGCAGAGCACCCTCGGGGCTCGGCCCGCATCCTGCTGCAATTACCTCGTCATCTAATACACCACTCAACGATTTTATTGCTTTGTGTAACGGTCACCCGATTGCCAGCCATGCCAAAGCCATGCCATGCCGTGTCGTCTTGGTGCAGCCACAGCCACAGCCTCAGCCAAAGCCATAGCCATGACATTCAAGTACGCCACGGCAGCCACAGCAAAGAGAATGTCAATTGACTAGCACGTCACGTGTGCTTGTCAACCTAACGCGATGGGCGTTACCGGGCGGCGATCCCCTCCTCGATTTAGAGTGGGGGTAAACTTATAAATAGGTCGCGCAGCGCATTTTGAGGTATTATTTCTGATCTAGAACCTAGCCTAAGCCGAAACTCTGTTCGATTATAATTTAAGCAATAAATATCTACAATCGAGAAAATTGTGTTTCGCTATCTTGTGTTTCACTCAGAAGTGTGATGAAGCGAAATCGCCGTGAAGAAAGCCGTGAACTTCATGGACGTGGGGTGCGTCCACCCGGATGGGACCCCTCGAGCGACACCGAGCAAGATGAAGACGGCGATTCTACACCACCGCCCGCTAGAAAAATTCTGAAATACCTTCTGAAAAATGAGGTCGACAAGGCCGTCCGCGAACTGGATTCAGACATCGGTACATCCAAAAATCATCGTGCTGCGTCCCTCATTCCTGAATTCGACCCGGATGGCGATGATTGCACAGTATCAGTATGGTTAAGAAAAATCGATCAACTCGGCGACATACATCGTTGGAGCGCTGAGATAAAGGCATTCCATCTGCAAGACAAACTACGGGGACAAGCTCGCAAATGGTACAACCGACTCGACGAGTATAATTACTCGTGGGACGAGTGGAAACAGATGCTGCTGCGTGCCTTTCCAAAACATCGGGACTACAGTGCATTGTTAGACGAGATGATGCAAAGACGGAAGATGTCTAATGAAACAATGACCAAGTACTATCAAGATAAAGTATCCATGTGCTTCCGTTGTAAGCTATCAGACAGCGCCAGTGTCTCGTGCATCATTCGAGGCCTACCCTCATCATTGCAACCAAATGCTCGTGCTTTCCAATGTGAACGCCCTGATGAACTATATGAAGCATTTCTCTGTGCCCTCGACGACTACCGCGGCCCCGCTCCAGAAATTCGCCTACCGAGTAAGGATCCTCGCCCAATGCCTGCCGAAAAGAAGATTTTTACGGAGAATGATCCGTGCCCACGCTGTAAGAAGACGGGTCACATGTTGCGAAATTGTACGCTTCCCGATCAACGTGTGTGCTTTAAATGTGGTAAGCAAGGCCACATCGCTACCCGCTGCAATAATTCATCCACCACTCTTCAAAAATCTACGTTTGATGTGAACAACAGCGTCAAGGACATTAAGATAATCCAAAATTACAATGACACCTACAAGAAAATAGCCAAGATTAACGGAGTCCACGTGAAGACCTACATCGATACCGGAAGCCAGGTGAACGTCATGACCAGTCGGATCTCCAAATTATTATCTCTCGACGTCAAACCTACGAGTACGATCCTAAAAGGCTTTGCCGGCGGGTTAATTACTTCCCGTGGAGAAGTAAAATTTAATCTGGAAATAGACGGTATTGAAGTTACTTGCGATGCGTATCTGACAGACATCGAGATGGGTGACATTCATTTACTCATCGGTCAACCCGTCATCAATGCCAGCGACATTGCACTCGTCGTAAGCAACGGAACAGCCACACTGATACGCGAATCTGACTCCATGCCAAAGGAAGATGTGGTTGAAGAGCTCCACAAGTTCAAGATTGTAACGACTATGCAAGAAACGTTGCCACCAGGAGCTTCCATCATCAAGGTCCTGATAGTGGGCAACCGCCAGAACAACGATATCTGTACCACTGCACGCCACTACGAGCTTCAAGGAGTTTCCTACTCTCTGCCCGCCACTCTCCTTCGAGGCGACAGCGGACACATCAAGGTCATCAATACCGGGGCTGAGGACATCGTGTGGGAGGCTGGCCAGGTCCTCACACGCGCCGAGAGCTGCGACACATCACCCACCATAAGTCAGGTTAGCCAAGCCAAGCCATATTTGCCTTTAAAGCCTTCTGATTTGCCTATTTCATGTGATTTGCCTAAATTAACTGTGCCGGAAAATATGCCTTTTGTTTTGTCTGTGGATAAAGATTCAAATCTGAGCATAGGGGGAGTTTTGTTAGACGACATAAAAATAGGCAATTTGAGTCAAATGGAACGTAAAGATTTAATCAAATTGCTAATTAGATTCAAACAAAGTTTCGCAGTCAGCACTAAAGATCTTGGTTGCACAAATTTAATTCAAATGCCAATTACTTTGACTACCGATAAGCCCGTCTATCGACAACCATATAGACTATCGCACTGTGAACAAGAAATAGTAAAATCTAAAGTCTCTGAATTATTAGAAGCCGGTATTATTAAAGAATCAGAGTCCAACTATGCTTCTCCAGTGATATTAGTAAAAAAAAAGAACGGGGATAGCAGACTGTGCATAGATTATCGCGCACTTAACACCATAACCGTTAAAGACAGATATCCGTTACCTAATATTGAAGATCATATTTCTAAGTTAGCCGGTAAAAAATATTTTACGTGCTTAGATATGTCTCAAGGCTACCATCAATTGGCGCTAAAACCCGAAGATACTCATAAAAGTGCATTTATTTGCCAGGCCGGTCAATTTGAATATGTTCGTGTTCCATTCGGTTTAGCTAATTCTCCGTCAGTTTTCATGCGTTTAATTAACAAAATAGTGAACTCCATTAATTTTTCCCAAAATGGCGGTAGTAGCGATTCATGCGAGATTTTAGCTTTTCTAGATGACATATTGGTACCGTCAGTCGACGTTAAATCTGGTCTTGACATGTTAAAGGTTGTGTTAAATAAATTCGAAACCGAGAATCTGAAATTAAATATGAAAAAGTGTACGTTTTTAGAAACTCGAGTAACGTATTTAGGACATGAAATTTCCGAAAGTGGTGTGCAACCGGCAGAGTCGAAATTAACCGCCGTGTCACAGTTTCCGGTGCCCAAAAATGTACACGAAGTTCGACAGTTTATCGGGTTATGTAGCTATTTCCGTAAGTTTATTCATAGATTTGCTCAAATTGCTCGTGCCTTGACCAATTTAACAAAGAAAAACGTTGCATGGGATTGGGGTAGTGAACAATCGGAGAGTTTTAACGAATTAAAAAAGTGTTTGTGCTCCAAACCGGTGTTAGCGATTTACAATCCCGAGCTAGAAATAGAAATACATACGGACGCTTGTAAGTTAGGCATAGCGGGTATATTATTTCAAAAACAAATTGATGGTACTTTAAGACCGGTAATGTATTTCAGTCGTGTAACTTCTAAACAAGAAAGCGTATATCACAGCTACGAACTCGAAACATTAGCGGTAGTAGAATCTTTAAAAAAATTCCGTGTTTACATAATTGGTAAACATGTAAAAATTGTTACGGATTGTACCGCGGTGCGTTCCACTTTGACAAAACGTGACATTATTCCGCGGATAGCCAGATGGTGGTTGATGATTCAAGATTACGATATAAGTGTAGAATACCGGCCGGGTGAGCGCATGAGACATGTCGATGCACTTAGTCGAAATCCTGTTGACGCGCTTAATGTTAATCGCCTAGAAGTATCTGATTGGTTCTTTACAGTTCAGTATCAAGATGACAAAGTCAAAAACATAATTGATCGATTAAAATCTGGTTCAGCAGAGCGCGACTTAACAAAGGATTTCGTACTGATAGATGATAGGTTATACCGGAAAACTCTGTGCGGTAATCGTCTTGTAGTGCCGGGACCAGCTAGGTGGAAAATTGTTCAAATGCACCATGACGAAATAGGCCATGTAGGGTTCAAGCGCTGCATCGAGCTTATTAAAAATGACTACTGGTTTCCGAGAATGACGCGGTTTATTCGGAAATATGTTGCGGCGTGTTTACATTGCGCTTACGGAAAAGGAGAGCACGGGAAAAAGGAGGGTATGTTGCATCCTATTCCCAAACCAACTGAACCGTTAAGAACAGTACATGTAGACCACTTAGGACCGTTCTGTAAGACGAAGAAAGGCTATGTGTACATGCTAGTGATAACTGATGCATTTACAAAGTTTGTAATTGCGGAACCAACTCGGACTGTAAACTCAATCGAGACGGTCAGGTCATTAAAACGAATTTTCGCTTTGTTTGGATACCCGGATAGAGTAGTGTCGGATCACGGAAAAGCCTTTACTAGTAGATATTTTAAGAAGTTTGCTACAGACAAACAGTTCAAGCATACTTTAACTGCTATAGCTTGTCCTCGAGCTAACGGCCAAGTTGAACGTACCAACAGAACCATTTTGAACGCGTTACGAGCTACCGACCCTAGTGAAGCCGCGAACAATTGGTCGAATAATTTACCTGACGTAATCTGGGGTATAAACAATACTTTAAACGACACAACCGGATATAAACCTTACGACTTGATGTTTTCACGGAGTAGTAGGCCGGCATGTGATGTTTCTATTCCGGGGCGGGTAGTCGAATCGACTCATGTGAAACGCACCACAGCTAGGCAGCGCATTGAAAAAGCTAGCGCTAAAATGAAACACCATTTTGATAAGCGTCGTAAGCCATGTCACATATATAAGAAAGGTGATTTAGTACTTTGGAAACAGGCTCCTACGAGTAGCGCGGCTAAAGTCAGTACTAAACTAGATGATCTCTATTCAGGGCCGTATATTGTCACAAAAGTTGTTGGTAAGGACAGATACAGGATCAGGAGTATAAAAGGTTTGAGAGGATATAAGAACTTCATAGGTTTAGTATCTGCCGACTCCTTGCGACCCTATCAAAGTGTAGCTCATGTATCTGACAGTGCCAGCAGCTCTGATGAGCAGTTAGAGACAGAGGACCTAATTGATTTACTGGAAAGCTAATTATGTTCCCTTTTCCCATTGCGGGAGCAATTGTTTCAGGATGGCCGACTGTAACGGTCACCCGATTGCCAGCCATGCCAAAGCCATGCCATGCCGTGTCGTCTTGGTGCAGCCACAGCCACAGCCTCAGCCAAAGCCATAGCCATGACATTCAAGTACGCCACGGCAGCCACAGCAAAGAGAATGTCAATTGACTAGCACGTCACGTGTGCTTGTCAACCTAACGCGATGGGCGTTACCGGGCGGCGATCCCCTCCTCGATTTAGAGTGGGGGTAAACTTATAAATAGGTCGCGCAGCGCATTTTGAGGTATTATTTCTGATCTAGAACCTAGCCTAAGCCGAAACTCTGTTCGATTATAATTTAAGCAATAAATATCTACAATCGAGAAAATTGTGTTTCGCTATCTTGTGTTTCATTTGTTACCGCCACGTCCATGCGCTCCGAGTAATTGAGACTACACTTAATGGAGAGGTCCTTTGAAATAGGGAAACTCTAACAAGCTTCCTATTTAGGTTTTTTTCTTTGTTCAATTGTTTTTCTCATTTTACAACAAGGACCAATGCAAAAACAGTCAATAATTGGTATAAAGGGTGTAAAAAGACTCTTAACGAAGCCGAAAGGCATTTCACTTGTTCTCCCCGTCATTGCGATCATTTTTTTGTTCCAGACCATACCTCGGAACCTTCTAGTATCTAGTTACAGAGATATTGGAGGTCAAAGTTACAACTTTTTCAGTTTATTTATAAACACATGTTTTTAATGAAAGAACTTTACTTTAAACACAACCCCCGTAATATTCAATCCATCCATCAGTGTTTTGAGTGCGTTACATTGAGTCCTACCAAAACGTGATTTTTCACCCCAAAAAAAAAAATCGTTTCCCAGCAATAATTTTTGCGTTAAGTTACTTAGTTTGATGTACAGTTAGCGTCACGATGTGGGTACCCCTCTTGAAAGCACGTACGTTCCCAAGTGGGGTACCCAATTGATGCAGCCCACCGTACATAATGCTTGGTTGACGGCTTCGTGAAGAGTCCGTTGACACCCTGAATGTAGCACGTTGTTTTACCATCCCAACTTATTTAATTGCCTACGTCCTGCACTCCTGTCTTCAGGATTGACTTTTACGACTAACGCGGGATCATCTAACTCAGTATTCCTGTGGTTGAGCAATGAAGCAAGTTATGCTGTATCTACAGCCCCACAGGTCGAACTCTTACGTATATTAATAACCGGGCTATAAAACCTCGCGTGTGGCCCGCCTATCAAGGAGCTGTGGCTACGTCTGCTGAAAGTGCGAATAAATCAGAGCGAACCCGATGCTTGTGCAGTATGATATGATTCACATGGGCTCGATAGGATCAATACAGACTGAATCGTAATATACCAGCAAACCAGAAAGTTACATCAATGAAATGCGCAAATTCATCAACTTGGTTCTATCAAAAAGAAAACTTAAATGAAATTGGTTTAACTAATTCCATCTTTTGATGATGACGAAGTTGATAAATAATATTTTTAATTCCGCCGCTCAGAGGACTCTCCACTAATTTTTAAAGCAACATGCGGTAAGCGCAACAAGGAGGTGGGATCTTTAGCTATTAAAAAGCGTCGTGTTTTGTCGACGACATGAGAGAGTACCCCGGACGCATAGTAAACCATCTGTCCATCTTCCCATCTGAACCAAACGGGCGATTAAAGAGTGTTCTTAATTAGCGAGTACGTAATCTAACACTTATTTGCTTGCCACGGCCTGTGTGATTTATTCTGATTTTAAATGACCAGCTACATCACTGCTTACCATATTCCGATTCAAATGTAGATCTCATGCCGAGCTCCAGCTGCGTGTTACACTTTACGTGATGGATTGCTCTGTATCGTGCTCATTCTCAGAACATTAACATTTAATTTTCAATTCCCGATAAGGAATCGTGGGTGCAACATTATCAACACAATTTTCTTTCAGTTTAAAGAAGCAATCATTAAATAGTGCCAGTCATTGTCACAGCTTTATGTAAAAGATTAATTTCCTCAAAATGCCCAACATCCTTAGCTTATAATTGGCGGAAGCGTCCACTAAACCCCGAAGCTCTCGTGTGCCGTGTGCCTGTGCATACATGTGGCGGTGTGGCCAGTCGGTCTGCAACAGGCTCGGCGTAAGGACGAGCCGGACGAGCGCGCTCCCGCCGCCCACGCCGCATAGCTATCACGACGCTATGGTCAGCCCAGCCCTTTGTATGCGACGCGTAATCCCCAGGGTTACGTAGGACGATACTTGTTAATCTTTGTTGTGGCGCGGTGGCTTTTGTCGAGACGTCTGGAGAATATATTGAATGATGCCTAAGTACGTACTTATGTAGATATTATGGAGAAGCAGAGTTACTGGAGCTAATGAAATAGGCCACTTGCGGTGCCTTACAAAATTCCGTCCCCTATAATACCAAGGACCCATATGTCCAATGTCCTTTGTTGATTGATCAATCAAACAATTGCCCCTTACCCCAATACGATGTTCCTCAAAATATATAAACAGTGTAGGGACAGTAGGTACTCGCCATGTTATTAACTTTACTAACATCCTCGCTAATCGTTCAACATATTTTCCAACAATTCCATTGTTTCTCGTAACAACCTCCAGTTTGTTGTCGGCATCCTATACAACACATATTCGTACATAGTACACATACACAAATGTGTTTGATCAAGTGCTATGATCGCTCTTGACACGAAAAACATCGCTACCTCCACGATGGCGCAAAGCGAATAAATTACAAATTATAATAATGACTAGCGCGTACCTGAACTCATGAAGGCTGAAAAACAGGCCAGCCTCAGCTGTGCAAGCGTGAGTCAAGGTGTACTACTGTACTTACTTCGTCATTCTATTGCAAACATTATTCCGAACTTGGAATTCAGGAAACCAAACACCTAAGCAGACCCGCAGCCGCTGTGTACACGAATTAAACGTTTTCCACGAAACACAATGTTTTCCATTTCGTTTCGAGCTTCAGGTGTCAGCTTTGGATCTTGACAGGATTTCCGACTGACACCAAAAAGAATAAAACCGAGCAATTCAAACACATTTGTATAAAATTCTCTTGAACGATTGCGTACGGAGGCGTATGTTCCTCGATAACACTCTATTTAATTCCCTTGTTCAAAGCAATATTCAACACGCTCGCTTCTAATACCAGTGGCTGTCTTGGCAGCTTCTCCACAAAGAGTGATATTAAAACTGGCTTCTGTTTATCATCCTCACGATCCACTTCGGGCCGACAGGCGCGAGGCGAGAGGGCTCTATTCTCCATGCGTACACAAAACTTAAAAGACAGTACTTACTTTCAAGTGCGTAACATGAAAGCAACTGCATCGCATACGGCGTTAGAAAAATTGATAAACATAACAACAGAAATAGAATTACGTGCCAGTAAACGGATTTATATAGCGTACGTTTTGAACCGAAGCTTATAGCAGCAAACATCAGTCAACAAGTCAAATGCATCAGTGAGATCAAAGATGGACGCTCGGCTGGGGATATGGTTTCCGAGTAGTTTGACTACAAAACGTTTCTACTTTTATGGCTGATGCGGTTTGATGAAATGAATGCGGTAAAGTTCCGCGCATTTTCCGTCATTCTATTTTCCAGAATAGAATATTATGCCTCTAGAATTAAACCGCACAGAAGTTAATCAAAAGATTTCTAAAACCGTATTACGCAGTTAGAAAATCCTTGGAAAATCCGCCTGATGGCAAGCAACTAACTCATACGGAATCTCTCATGAAACCTAATTACTACTTCTCCTTCTTTTCGTATCGATGAACTCAAATTGTATTAGACCAGTATGTAGCCACCTGAACAGCTCTAACATTTGCTTCCATTAAATCCTGATAGGTGCAAGTGCTGCACTTCTCATTACTACTAGAAACAAGCTAAGTAATGAGAAGTGCAGCGTAAAGTGTATATTTGGGTAAACTTCCACTTTGTTGAATTCTGGGAAAGTGCGGCGCGGCGGCCGGCAGCGCCAATTGGCGCATTGGCAATGCCGCATTTACGCTACTATTCACGCATGTCTAGACATCCTCCACTCTATGCAACTGTGTACAGTAAGTGTGCACCGGGTTTACTGCCTCCACCATTTTATTAGCTTTTCAGTGCACCTCCACCGCAGTATGGAAGCCTGGTATAACATTTCGCGGAACGGACGCTGTTCCGTTTAGTTTTTCGTATAAGTGGAAAATGGTGATTTAAATCAGGAAACTAACAGTGTGGTAAATGGTTCCGGTGAAGTGACGTTCTTAGATATAATGACTTGCTCTGTATTTCTCAACGTTAAAGTTTACCATTGTTGTTTGTCTAGTAAACCTGATTGTTATCTATCATTATTTAAAATTTTACTTACACTCGGATGACTAATATTTGAATGAACCCGCTAAATCACTTGTTGTGAAGAAAAGTGTGTTCTCACACTCCGGCAAGGTAAACGAGTCCGTCATCGACGTTCTGTACGGGGCCAATCTATGTGCCCTGCGCAAAAAGGATGGCGGAATTCGTCCCATTGCCGTGGGAACTACCTACCGTCGTATGGCAGCCAAGATTTGCTGTAAATTTTATGGTGAGGCTGTTTCGAAAAAATTTCAGCCCCTGCAGCTTGGATACGGCTCTAAAGGGGGCTGCGAGGCTGCCGTACACGCTTTGTCGACCTACCTAAATTCTGGCAAAGGTGAGGTCATCCTGAAGGTTGACATAAAGAACGCCTTCAATTCAGTGAATAGGGACACCTTGTTAACAGAAACTAAAAAAGAATTACCCCAAATTTATAGTTTTCTTTGGCAATGTTACAGATACCCATCTAAATTACTGTATCGGGACAACCTTTTGGAATCTGCTGTTGGCTGTCAACAAGGTGACCCCCTCGGGCCAGTGATTTTTAGTTTAGCTATTCACCCAATTGTTCGACTGCTAAATTCCAAATTTAACGTTTGGTATCTAGATGATGGAACCTTGGGGGGCGATGTAGATTCTGTTTTAAAAGATCTAAATTTCCTAAAAAATGAACTTCATTCCATTGGCCTCGACCTCAACCTTTCAAAATGTGAAATTTATGTAGCGGACAGTACCGACAGACAACAGACTCTATCAAAATTTAACGCCATAGCCCCCGGCATCAAAATTACAGAAAAAAGCTCTCTTCGTCTCCTTGGGTCTCCCATCTTTGAAAATTCTTTTCCCGATTTTATCGAGGAAAAAATTCAAAATTTCAATGATGTTTCGGAAAGATTGCTCGAAATTAACATACATTCGGCCATCACAATAATTCGTTACTGCTGTTTCAGTCCAAAATTGACGTATTTCCTTCGTGCTTCCCCTTTATGGAAGCACACTCCCCTTTTGGACAAAATGGATGAAATTATCAGACATACTCTAACGTCAATTTTAAATGTGGCTTTGGACGACCGAGCTTGGGCACAAGCTACTCTTCCTATTCGCATGGGAGGACTCGGCGTCCGCAAAATTTCCAGTATTAGTTTACCGGCTTTTATATCCTCGGTCCACGGCACTAAGAAATTAATCAGGAATATCCTGTCTTCCACACTGATTGATTTTGATGTGCCGTGCATGCCCGAGGCTATCGATGCTTGGAAACTCGCTTGCCCGAATACTGAAGAACCCGACCATCCATTTTCCCAGAGACGGTGGGACGAGCCGCTCTGCAGAGTAGTTCAGAGCAATCTGCTGAACACATCTGCTACTACTGCTGAGCGTGCGCGCCTGCGGGCTGTGGGTGAGTGGGAGTCGGGTCTTTGGCTTCACGCACTACCGTCGTCGAGCATAGGCACATTGTTCGACGACACAACCTTCCGCCTCGCTGTTTCTTTACGCCTTGGTGCCGATTGCTGTTCTCCTCATCGCTGTCACTGCGGTGAAGCTGTCAACAACCTCGGTCACCACGGCCTGTCATGCAGCCGAAGTGCGGGCCGTTTTGCACGGCACGCAAATATAAACGACATTATCCGACGAGCTCTTGTCACCGTCGGCGTCCCAGCTGTTTTAGAACCCAATGGCTTGGCACGCGACGATGGCAAGAGACCGGACGGCATGTCTTTGTTTCCTTGGAAGATGGGTAGGCCTTTAGTGTGGGACGCAACATGCGTCGATACTCTTGCGCCATCCCATCTTCCAAGCTCATCGTGCTGTGCTGGTGCTGCCGCTGCGGCTGCAGAGAACCTCAAGCGGCGTAAATATAGAAACCTGTGTGGTAACTATATTTTCGAGCCGTTTGGGGTTGAAACTCTAGGGCCGTGGGGTCCGAGTGCTCATAGCCTATTTAAGGAAATTTCGAAACGCCTAGTTGACGCTTCCCGTGACCCAAGGGCTGGCTTTTACTTTGGCCAGAGGCTAAGTGTTGCCATACAACGTGGCAACGCCGCCAGTCTCTTGGGCACATTACCATCTGACAGCGTTGAGGAGGAGTTTTTCGATGCCCTTTTATAGTTTGTTGTTAGTTTATCTATTTTAGTTTAATAGTTTTTAATTATCAATGTATATAGTTAATACAATACTAAAAGTTATTAAAAAATCATAAAGCACTACCTAGAAAGCTCCGAATGGCATGTGGAACTCTGAGGTGCGTGTTGTATGTACGTCTAGGTATTCTCCGAAACATTACTTCCTGCAGCCGCGGCGTCTGGCGGCTTGCCAAGGTGCCGCACCTGTGTCGAGCATCTCTCCAGCTAGTCGCACACCCTCCTGTCTGCCTCGTGAGTCGCGCTCGCGAGTCGCTGCTCTAAGCTTTTACTTTAGAGTGGCGTAGTGCGACGGTTTTGAGATGTTGTGGGGTTACTCGACAGATTAATGTTTCTGGGATAATACACTGCATTTGACAGTATTAATAAATACTTATTGAAAATTTGCAACGCAATTTGCGTCGTCAGAAGATGTATTGACGTCTTAGAAATATGCTAAGTAGGAAAACAAAACATTTTCAGTTCGTACCGTAAAAAATCCTGTATTATCACCATTGGTTGACTAAAACAAAAACTATTTCCATGTTTTTCAAAGCATCAATTATCATGCTAATTACCAGATTTTAATGACAATATATCTTTGTCTTATATTTGATCAACAATTTGATGTCGTTGCTGAGTCTTATTTCTCTTAGCGAATGATTCACCACGACGCGACGTGGTATCAAGGAACATGTGTGTTGTCTCAGTAAACATGGGAGTTATGGAAATATCAGTGATATCATGGGCTGACACTTGTGGCGACTCATTAAATGGTCGCACCATCTAACGCCTTAATTGTACAAGAGTCCTTGATCAGTATTGTTTGTGGTTAACAGTCTGAGTATTTTAAATAGTTAATGTTCATATCCATAGCTCGACACATTGAAGTATTTGACTACTCGGTACTTTGCAAACTGGTTTTTATCAATTGTCTTTCTTGAAGCGATTGCGATAGCAATGGCTTTCAATTCAGACGCTAGGTCTCCTGGGAAATTAAGCCCATGTTCGCGGTCAGTGTTCCTACATCATGTTCTGTCGCTAATTAACATATGTTATATGTTATGTCGCTTATTATGTTGTTGTATTTTGTGTTTGATATTTAACACATGTAATTTGAACGGCTAGGTCATCATTACACTCATTATAGTAAACATAAATATACAAGGTGTAAACAGACTCGTCACGAAGCCAAGTCTCTCACTCGTCGTCAACCAGGCGTTATGTACATCAAAATAAGTAACTTAACGCAAAAATTTGTACTGGGAAACGACTTATTTTTTGGGCTGAAAAATCAAGTTTCACAGTAGGACTCAATGTAAGGCACTCAAAACATTGTGCTGATGGATGGATTGAATAGTAAGGGGGTCCTGGAGATGTTTAAAGTAAAAATCTTACATTTAAAAACGTGTAATTAAAAAAAAACTTGTGAAAAAGTTGAAACTTTGACCCCCAATAACTCTGTAACTAGAAGGTTCCCAGGTATGGTCTAGAACAAAAAAATGATCGCAATGACGGGCAGAACAAGTGCCTTTCGGCTTCGTTAAGAGTCTGTTTACACCCTTTATAAGCACTATCACTTATTTCTTTGTGTATCATGCGTCTATTTTCTTAATTAACCAGTAAGCAATATTTTTCTCCGTCCAGACCAGATATTAGTAGTTTTCTTTACAATCAAAGTGATAGATGGTATTTACACACGCGTGCGGCGTGCGGCGTGCGTCAGGAGAGGCTATTGTGCTAAACACCACATATGCAATGCTATTCGATTCAATTTATTTCTATAACCTACGAACGTAGTTTTGTGATTGTCTTCAGTGAGTTCAATTGTGTCCACAATGTCATCGTTACATTTAGCCTATTGTATTTGAACGACTACAATATTGTGGTTACCAACGGATCACTATTAAAGTAGAAATTGTTGAATTTCTTCATAAATTAGTTACAAAAATTAATATAAACAAGTTTCAAGTTCAACTAAGCTCTGTATACGCGTATGCCCTCTATTGTTCCATTCATTCATCCTGCTCGTGTGATAGGAACTAGACGCATTACTTTCTAAATAAATTAAACGATTAATAAAAGTTATAAAGACTAAAGTGAACATTCTAATTGTGGTGTTTTAATTATTCTCATAAAATAATAAATTAATAGGTTATGGGACCAGAGTGCGCGAGTGAAAATCCGCTGTGTTGAACAATAACTAAAGAAAAATGGACCATTCCAAGATTAAACGAAATATCAAGCCGTTCAACGGTGAGAAGTATAGTGTATGGAAGTTTCGTATTCGTGCGTTGCTTAACGAATTGGATGTGATAAAAGTTATCGATGACGACTCATTACCTCACAACGAAACGTGGGAAAATAATAATAGTACAGCTAAAAAATGTAATCATCGAATATCTTTCGGATTCTTATCTCGGTTTCGCTAAGGAGGGTGAATCGGCAAAAGACATTTTGAAGAATTTAGATACGTTGTACGAACGTAAGAGCATTGCGACTCAATTGACTTTAAGAAAAAAGTTGTTGTCGTTAAAATTAAAAAGTGAAGTGTCGCTCATAAAACACTTTACAACGTTCGATGACCTCATCACAGAGCTACTTGCCGCTGGTGCGAAGTTAGAAGAAACTGATAAAGTTGCTCATTTATTGCTAAGTCTACCCTCAACTTACGACGGAGTGATAACAGCGATCGAGACGTTATCGGAAGATAATATGACGTTAGCTTTCGTTAAAACACGGCTACTGGATCATGAAGTGAAGCTGAAAAACGAGTCAGGCGATATGAGCGCAAAAGTGTTGCAAATTGAAATGAAAAGTGACAAGTCGACGAAAAGAAAATTTAATAATAAACAGTCAAATAAATATATAAAACGAAAGAATAAGAACTCTCAATTCATAAAATGTCATCATTGTGGCCGTAGAGGACATAAACGAAATGATTGTTTCTATTTCAAACGAATGAATCAACAAAAGGGCAATAATATAAACAATACCCGGCCAAGAACAGTACACTCAGTCGAGATAAGCCAGAATAAACAATCAGCATCGAATGAGTTCTCAGGATTTGCTTTTATGACCGGAGAATATGAAACGCAAGACTATAACAAAGTAACCTTTAACAAAGTTACCTTTCTTCTGGATTCCGGCGCCTCGCATCACATTATCAACAGAGAAGACTTGTTTACTAACTTTGTTGTTTTAGATACACCACTGAAAATTTCAGTTGCTAAAAATGGTGAATTTATTTCAGCTACGAAAAGAGGTACACTGCAGGTTACCAGCAACATGGGTATCCAGGGCTGTTTGGACGGTGTTCTGTACTGCCCTGAGGTTCCGTACAATTTGCTGTCGGTTTCCAAAATGCAGCGAGCTGGATACACTATCATCTTCAGTACTGATGGTGCCCAAATATACAAAAATGGTAAAACAGTGATGAAAGGTATGGCCTTTAACAATTTATTTGCTGTAGATTTTGTGGCGTCTGTAAACGAGAGTCGTCCTGTTTCCCAAGCATGCACTAGTGACAAAACAAATTACAAATTATGGCATCAGCGCCTTGGTCACATGAGTAAAAACAAATTCATCGAAATAAAACGACTTGAGTTGTTTAAGGACATAAGTGAGTTAAGCGCTGTAGTGCCGGATGATGAATTATGTGAAGCTTGCATTAATGGGAAGCAGAGCCGACTGCCGTTTAATCACGCCAAGGACAAAAGTCACGTAAATCGACCTCTATTTGCTGTCAGTTCTGATGTCTGTGGTCCTATCACTCCTACGACACTTGATAATAAAAATTATTTCGTGTTGTTTGTTGATCAGTATACCCATTATTGTGTTACATACTTAATAACATACAAGTCTGACGTATTTGCTGCGTTCAAAGACTTTGTTGCAAAAAGTGAAGCTAAATTTAATTTAAAAGTAATTAACTTGTATTGCGATAACGGTGGTGAATACTTATCTGCCGAAATGAAAAGGTTCTGTGCTGAAAAGGGTATTTCATACCATTTAACAGTTCCTAGAACTCCACAGCAAAATGGTGTTTCAGAACGGATGGTAAGAACCATTACTGAGAAAGCTCGTTCTATCTTAAGTGGTGCTCAACTAGATAAAGTTTTTTGGGGTCAGGCAGTTTTGACTGCAGTTTATTTGGTAAATATAACACCGACTAAAGCCCTCACACTTTTAAAAACACCATATGAGATGTGGCACGCTAGAAAACCGGAAGTAAAATTTTTAAAGGTTTTTGGATCGACAGTTTATGTGCATAACAAAACGACTAAAGCTAAATTTGATGATAAATCATGGAAAGGTATTTTGGTGGGGTATGAACCAAACGGTTATAAAGTTTGGAACCCAAACTGCGAAAAGTTCGTAGTGGTTAGAGATGTTATCGTGGACGAAATTAACTTTTTGAGGTCCAGGCCTTCTTGGAAGCCTGAAGAGAATATTGGAAATTCTCATGACAAAACTGATAATGATATTGTGTCAAAATCAGTGTCAAGTAAGTCCCGAGACTATCTCGAAACGGAACCAGATGGTTCAAAATCTAGTGAGACAGGTGAATGTCTTACAAAAGTTTGCAAATTGAACCATGATACGCTAAGCGAAGTACGTTTTGATAACTCAAAGAATAGTACTACTGATGAAAATGTAAACAAAAATACTGAACTTAGGAGGAGTGATAGAATTAAAGACAAACCCCTGTTTCATATAATGAAATTAATGACCAAGACTATTTGATATGTGCTCAAACTATTTTATACAGTTTACCAAAATCATTTGCAGAAATTAAGCATAGAAATGATAGAAGTAAATGGGAAAGCGCAATTAAAGAGGAACTTAATTCATTACATAAAAATGAAACGTGGACTTTAGTACCACGACCGCCAAATAAAAACATCGTAGATTGTAAATGGATATTTACTGTCAAAAATGATGAATTTGGAAATCCTCAAAGATATAAAGCGCGTTTAGTGGCGCGCGGTTTTAGTCAAGAGTATCTTACAGACTATAATGAAACATTTGCACCTGTCGCCAGAATAGCTAGTTTTAGATTCATTATTAGCCTTGCCAATCAATTTAATTTATTAGTTCATCATTTGGACGTTAAGACCGCCTTCCTAAATGGCGAATTAAAAGAGGAAATCTATTTAAGGGTTCCTGAAGGTGTATCGTGTAAAGAAGGCTATGTTTGTAAATTACAAAAGGCGTTATATGGGCTTAAACAAGCCGCTAGGTGTTGGTTCGAAGTATTCGAACATGCTTTGAAAGAAATAGGGTTTCAGAATTCATCTGTTGACAGATGTATATATATACTAGATAAAGGATCTATTTGTAAAAATATATACGTAGTATTATACGTTGATGATCTAGTAGTAGTATGCGCTGACATAAATACTATGACTAATTTGAAAAGGTATTTGATGAGCAAATTCGAAATGACCGATTTAAATGAAATCAAACTGTTTCTAGGCATAAAAATCACTAGAGAAGGTGACCAAGTGTATTTAGACCAAAGTGCATACATCAAAACAGTCTTGACTAAGTTTAATATGCATGAGTGTAAACCTGTGTCTACCCCCTTAGAAAATAAGTTAAACTATGACGCGTTGAATTCCGAGGAGAGATATGACGCACCTTGTCGAAACGTCATAGGATGCCTTATGTATATTATGCTATGTACTAGGCCCGATTTAAGTGTCAGTGTAAACATATTGAGTAGGTACACACACAAAAATAATAAAGAACTATGGCAATGTCTTAAAAGGGTACTAAGGTACTTAAAAGGCACAACTGATCTTAAATTGTGTTACAAAAGGTGTAAATACAATGAGATTTTGTGTGGGTACGTAGACTCAGACTGGGGTGGCAATGATACACATGATAGAAAGAGTACAACTGGGTATTTGTTTAAACTCTTTGACCAGTGCACGATCTCCTGGTGTACACGAAAACAATTGTCAGTCGCGGCTTCCTCAACTGAAGCTGAGTATATGGCATTATTCGAGGCAGTTAGAGAAGCATTGTGGCTAAAGTCTTTAGCGGCCAGTATAAATATACTTATTACTACACCAATTGTCATTTATGAAGACAATAATGGATGTATAAGCATAGCCAATAACCCGTCAAGTCATAAACGGTCAAAACATATTGATATAAAATATCACTTTTCTCGGGAACAAGTTGAGAAAAATGTAATAAAATTAAATTACATTCCCACAGGTGAACAGCTGGCCGACGCATTGACAAAAGCTCTGCCTGCAACTACATTTCAAATGATGAGATGTAAAATGGGTCTACAATAACAGTGCAGTATAGACAAGTGTGAAATGGACTAATTAATTTTAAGAACTTACACGTCATTTATAATAAGTTGTAATTTTATTTGAATTGGTCTGGCTGAAGGTTTTACTGGGTTTTCCTCAGCCCTCGAACGAATGTTGGACCAAATTGTAATTCCCCAGCAAGTATTTGGAAGTTAATGCGATTTAGTTAGGTAGTCGATTTAAATCTATTTTTGTTTGTATAACTACCGATTAATTTTTGAGGGGGCGTGTTGAATTTCTTCATAAATTAGTTACAAAAATTAATATAAACAAGTTTCAAGTTCAACTAAGCTCTGTATACGCGTATGCCCTCTATTGTTCCATTCATTCATCCTGCTCGTGTGATAGGAACTAGACGCATTACTTTCTAAATAAATTAAACGATTAATAAAAGTTATAAAGACTAAAGTGAACATTCTAATTGTGGTGTTTTAATTATTCTCATAAAATAATAAATTAATAGAAATGTCTCACTTGTTGATGAAATATCTGTGAGTGTTGTGGATTCGGGATGGATGTTATGGAAATATTGCTTTCCTATCGCAATAACAGCATCTACTTTGCTTAAAAATATTCATGTTATGAGATAGTTTCATATATCTATGAAAATAACAATTATGTCTAGTTATTATGATATCTCTGTCGTCTCGTTTGCGTTCTCAGTTTTAATACCCTCGTCGTTCGTTATTAAGATAATCTGAGACAATTAGAGTTTACTACATTGTTCTGTCATTCTTTCATAATAACCGTATCTTTGCAGTAACATAAACTTTAATAGAACACCTAGCTACATTTGTTTCTTATGAACTACGTATAAATAAAATATGTAGAATTGTACATTGCTGATTCGATAATTTTTATATACGCATTTATACAACTTCATGAATTGATCATTATTTCAAAATAATACTATACAATACATCTAATCAAAGTATAACAAGAATGCACGCATCCGCAACTCTTTCAGAAGTACGGAAATAATTATGTCTTAGCTGTAAATACTCAACAGATAAATCGAGTATCAGACAATGTAATTAATAGCTTTGATTTATAGGCTCTCTAACAAATACCAACCACTTGAAGTTTGAACGATAACTTTGTCTAGCGTTCTTCAGAGTTTCGTGGGAAAACCACTCGAAGTTGCCCGGGGCCCGCGCGCCGCGCCGCGGGTCATTCCTTATCAACTTACAGCTATTTATACTTCCTAGGGGATGTCTCTAATAAGATTTTAGTTGGGTGTAACCCACGCTAGTTTCATTAAATTGGTATTTTGTTTTGTGGGAATGAGGGTCCATAGTTTGATGATGTCGCGGTACTAGGGCGCCAATCGTGAGGGGATGGTGAATTGAAAGATTTACAGCGGTTGTACAGAAAGGGTTTAATGGGAATTGAGATTTGAGATTATGCAACAGCAAGGCAATCAATTTGAAAATAGGTATACACGTTAAAATAACGAATAATGGCGCACAGACACGACAGCAAAAAAATAAAAAAGAAATAGCTTAAAACCACATACAATATCCTACAAAAAAAACACCATAAAATATTCACAGTCACTGCGGAATACCGCCATATGAATGCACATAATTTTAAATGTTTATTTATGGTACGGTAAGTCCGCCATGATTCCATTCATCCCGCCACCATTACTACATATTGATTGTCCAAACCTGGCAATAATTCCTCTGCCAACTCGGGGGGTGAGGACTTGCGCGCTGCGGATGTTATTTGTCCCTTTCGTTTTTATTGCAAAAGGGAAAGGTGCGAGTGAGAGGGGAGATAGCGAGATTGATTCACGTGGTGCAGATGCTGTGGATGACGAATGTTGAACGGAACCAATTTTTTGTGCAGTTAAGTAAAATAAACTGTAGTTTTCAATCAATGTTTGTTTGATAAATGTTTTTTTGGCTAGTTGGAACTTTCTGGGGTCTTGTTAGATTATTTTATAGCTTGAGGAAATTAGCCATGGGAATAGATCGCTAGCCATATTCCAAGGAGATTCTAACCACGTCGTGCGATTTTTATTTCAAGAAAATTCGCTAATATTTTAAGTATTCTTCTTAGCGTGTCGATGGCAAATTTTTATTAAATATGTTTGGCACAAAATTCAGCTAATTTTAAGTATTGACTAAGCTTTAGTAGGAATGGTGGAAACTTTACTGATCCAGATTTATTTATTACTGTAACATGAACGGTAGTTACTATAACTTTAACACCATCACGATATCGTGACGACTTTGGAAGGCGTAAAGCAGGCCAATGTAGTTGTCAATACTAACGAAGGCAATTTAAATGCTTCACAACCAAAGTTGTAAGTAAATGACCAGGGCAGCATAAAGGGCGCGGCGATTGATATGCGGTCTGAGTCGTAACCTGAATGTCGGGCCTTGTATCTGAACGACTGAACTTGACCTTCTGCTGCGCGCTGGTTCGCTCCTGCATGTCAGCGGGCACTCCCAGATGTGCTCGTAGTCTCGGTACGGCACCGCGTCGGCAGTGTCGACTGTCAGCACACTACACAGTGCGCGCCGCGCCTTCACAGGCTCCGTACCGCGCGCCCTCCGCCATATTTATATCCTTTCGGGGGATGATCACAAATAGAATGTTCGTGTGAACTCGCCTTAAATTAACGCGGCTGTAATGTGGTTAGTGATGTGTTCTAAGATTTATTTAGTACAACGAATTGTATCGTAGACTAGCAACTATAATACTTAACTCCTGTAAGTTTACATCATAAATTATCAACGGTGAGTAAAAATATTTTCAACACATTGTGTATTTTTTATTGTTTTGACTAAAACTAGAAATTATTCCTATTATAACGGTGCACAAAGTTCAAGGAACTCGGCATACACGAAGGAGACGAAGAAAAACCTCCTTTCGTGAGTAGCAATAGGTAGGTACAGGTAGAAAATTGATGTGACCGGGTTCAGGGTATTTATTAGCCACTTGAATTTCTTCGCTAGGTCAGGTTAGATATCGGACATAATTATCTAATCGTCGAATAATATAATCGTAGGAAAGTTCTCAGCATTTGTTTGATAACAAGCGCACCTGTGTCATGTCCTACTTTGCATAATATTAATTTGGTTCTTTTACAACAATAAATCATGTTTATTGTTGTCTAGTGTCGAATCTCGTATTTACTAAACAGTAAATAATAGTGAACCATAAGACTGATCGTCTACATAGTAACTATTGCTGATTAAAATTAAAGGGCCTTGCAAGAATCGACACATAACATAACATCACTCCTGTAATTCCCGAAGGGTTAGGCAGAGGTGTACCTAATAATACACCCACATTTTGCCAGTTATGTTTAAATCCCATGTAATAGGGGGCGAGCCTATTACTATCAACGCAAATTCAAACTCAAAAGCATTTACTTCAATTAGACCATTACAGGCACTTTTGAATGTCAGAAAAACAAAGAAGGCTAAGCTACAGTCACAGACACAAGGCATAATAACTTGTGAAAGTACTGTAGCAACTACAAAACCCAATATCACTTTTTGTCCAACCCGGGAATCGAACCCAGGAGTCCCAGCCCAGGACCTTATGGTCAGCAGTCCCGCTTGCGACCCCTAGACCAACGAGGCAGCAAAGAATCGAGTTCAAGTTTATCAAAAGAAAACCAGAAATATTGAACCGGGGCCGGGGTCTGTTTCTAAAATGATGTGCTGGGAGATCAGATTCCAATAGAAGCTTAACAAAAAGAAGAAATACCAGTAAGTAAACATTGCTGAAGCAGTTTCAAATTATAGATTTGACATGGATGTACAACTCCAAAAATAATGAACCAAACAAGCGAAATTGCTGACTCGTTTGTGATATTATAATACTTTAATAGCAACAATAACCGTAGATAATAGTATGATGCACCACAAGATAAAAGCAAAGCAATCATATCAGTGTCGCATAGAATTTTGCAGAAATGTCCCAAAATTCTTCCATGTATTTAATTTTTTTTATTGGTAGACCGCTCTGACTTCTCATTTCAGAAGTCGCTTTTAATTATGTAACGATAAGGATGAGGTCATAAATGTACTAAGGTTAACAGAATCTTTCTTTTTATCACTGCTATTATCAGTACGCTCTACTGTTACACTTTGGCCTTTCGGGATTTCAAAACCACAATGCGTTTTCCACTCATCGCCCTACTTCTAAAGTATGCATTACATTGCCCCCTGTTTCTAAGTCGCTTGTAACCTATGTAGCCCTGGTATTCTTACCAATAGTTCTGGTAAGGAAGACAGGTTCTTAAATAGAGACCGCGAACTGTAAAATGTAGCATGTGATGACGAGACAAACCAGTTTGCTGTTATGTATATAGTACCGTCAACTACTGAAGGAGCTACAGCTGAAGATTGCCCGGTTTAGTCGAATAATGTCCAATTCTTAAAATGCCCAACAGTTTACAAAAATACGAATTCGCTAAATACCTAGTCTCCTCCTTTGATGGGTTCAACGAGTATAATCATAGCAACCAATCCAAGGTTGAGCAAAATCATAGCTTGTCTTTATCGATCTCCGGTTGCCGAAATACGCTACGGAGAAGTTATTTCTACTTCAATGATTTGAAAGTCTTTGCCACTGCTACAAATAGCAAGAACCACGTGCCCGCATTTAACCGAGAAAATTTACGTCACAGTTTAATCAAAAATATTTGCCGCGAGAGTCAAAGAAATTCCAGTAAACAATCTAAGAAAGCAGATTAGGAGTGCAGCTGATAAGAGCGCTGTTATCAGAGTTAATATCCAGTCAGTTGTGGCGGAGAGTGACGCACGCGCCGATAACAAGCGACTCGCCAGTTGCGCCGCTATACACAACATAAGTAAACATAATATACAAAGCAAACGATTGGCTTCCTATTATCTTTTCTCAGGTGGCTGCCCAGTGCCTCCAATTTCATAGGACCTGCGTAACTGACGAAATGAGGCTCCACTGTACGTACCTAACTACACGTCTGCGTTTACCTTTGGGGATAACAGGAGTGATATTTTGTTGACCAGTGCCGTCTATCAACAGGGGTCGTCTTACGTCCCAAGTTCGCACTGACTCCGCTTGAATTGTTGTGTATTTAATTTCTTAAATCAGAATCTATACAAAAAATCTTGTTGTCTAAATATTAGCTGTCTGATAAAAAATCTGCATTGACGTCTGGCACAAATGTTGCGCAGTTAGCGCTGGTTTGCAGACTTTATTGTTTTACTTACGTCTGGACTTTTATGGCTAGTATATGACGTGTCTCCTTGCGGAAGTACAAGTGGCGCAGCAGACGACAGCTGTGCATCAGCTGCGTCATAAGGTGCTGCGCTGGCAGACGGAGTGTCGCCAAACTCTTTTCAAATAGTATTTATAAGATCACTGATGCGTCTTTTTTCGGTTCTTTGAAGAACAAATTAGCATTATTATACCCTACATTTTCATCCCTTCAATGATTTCGACTTGTTTAGTCTATTTAATAGATGAATCATAGCCTTATCTCGTCGCGCCGAAATCGTTTGCAAAACTCAAAACATTACATAAATCAAATTGTAAGCAGTAGATATGCGACTTAACAACAATAAAGCTCCTGCCCCGCTTAACAGCAGTTAACATTATGTGCTGAGATCGAGCTCATAACTTAAATAGGGCATTAAAATTAAAACTGAACAGACACGATATTTACATTGCACGGCGATTTCGTCATCTTGATGACAATTTATGTGGAGAAGTGGTCCACATCTGTATGATCTGAATCTAATGAGGTTCAGGAATAAGCCCCAGTAAGAAATAGGAATACTCCTCACTCCATCTTACTAGGATTGCAGTAACGGAAGAAGTGAGCGTGGATCGTGCGTGATGTTATTAATGCTTGCCTTGTTTAAGGATCTACCTTGGCAGTATAAGCCACTGTTTATAAAATAAGGAGCTTATGCTAAACCAAGGCGCTCTGGGAGAAATGTTGATTGTATTGTATGGTAAGTTTTGAAGGTCGACGCTGAGCGTGCTCGCAGCTCAAGTCGCGGCAGTAAATAATATATGGAAACAATGGCTGCCGATAAAACTGATAGATTTACTGTCGAAATGTATTAAACAAGCAGCACTCGTGTTACAGCCATTGAGTAACAACGCACGGTTTTGTATTAACGACGCAGTTTCAAATGTCTTGCAGGAGAAGAGTAATATCGTTACCGTCATTCTGGTTTTACTTACATAACTTGAAGCAGTTAACTTTAACATTAACCATTACTTAACATACGTACGTTACTTGTATAAATACAAGAAGAAGAAGTCCATCAAAGCAATCCCAGCTATTTCTCAATAATAGATATTGCTTAACAATAAAAAAGTATTCACTCTGACACTTTGTGATTTATTTCTATAACGACTTTTTAATTGACCCGCTATAAATTATTCAATAATAGAAGAACAACATAATTTATTAGCACTTATTATGGATTGTCTTCCGAATGAGTATATATTTAATGTTGTATTAGGAGAGTATAATATCGTCGAAGATAATGAGGTAGATGATCTAGCGACTTGTAGGTTAGGTTAGTTTAATATGATCAAAAAAGTTGCATGGATGCAGTTGCGAAGAGACAGCTTCTGCTCTTTCTGTTCGCCTAGTACTTGTTGCATTTGAATAATATTCGTGCATTAGTATTGCATTTGAATACTTTTAGTTTCGTGTTATCAACGAATTTCTGAGTTCGTTGTTTTTGAATACGAATATAAACTAACGAAAGCTCAAACTAAATTCAGTCGTTGGCTCTCATAAAAATCATTGCAAGCTGAAGTACATACAGCCAACATTGGCTGCTTGTAACTTGTAAGAGTACTGGAACCGGATTGGAAGCGAGCGTTGTTCTTCAAGAAATAATTAAACTATTGTGCCCAGTTGCCCACTGCATTGTATTTACCACAAACGGTTTCCAATCACAGTTATGTATTGAACGAGAACAATGCTGTCATTATATTACTACTTTATATCACAGAACACATTGTTACTACCTCTTTAACTTATAACCCAGCTGATAATCACTTGGCTTAGGCCCGTGCTATCAGTGCTTTCCGGCTACCCGGCTAGCCGAGCAAAAAAACCCATACATAAAATAATAATAATAATATCTTGGGACAACCAACACACTGCCATCTGATCCCGAACTAGGCAGAGCCTGTACTATGGCAACCAGACAACTGATAAACATACTTATATATTTCTAAATACATACATATACTAGATAAATTACACACCCAGATACAGAACAAATAATCATACTCATCGAACAAAGATTTGTCCTGTGTGGGAATCGAACCCACGACCTCCGTCCTAGCAGTCAGGGTCACTAACCACTAGACCAACAGGTCATCTACTACATACTACATATACCTACCTAGTTGGCCTAGTAGCTAGTACCTACTATGTTTTATATGTGCTCTACATAAATTGCAAGAGATCCTATTTTGTGAACATGTATAAGAAAGTGATTTTTTGTTAATAGACATAAAAAATGAGAGTGACCTGACCACAAGACGCACAGAGGTCGCGACTAGGGACACGCTCGCATCAATCGAGTTCGAAACTTCGTACCTTCTAATGCCGTTTGTAAAGGCAATAATATCTATCACTATTATTTTTTTTGTAAATGTGCAACACCCACACGACACGCGCACATTAAGGTTAATTAACATTTCTCAACACGGTGATCTGACGGAGAAGCGACGAGATGACGAGAATGCTCGAGGGGCGAGATGAATCGAATCGTATCGATCGTGTGATAGCGAGACAAGCGAGACGTGGGAGTAGGGCTGGCACGAGTGAGAGATGAGACACGTGTGACGTGACGCTACATCAGAAGTGACAGGTTTACACAACGCATCATCATCTGCCTAGCCCTGACCCAACTACGCTTACAGTCTAACCGGATGCAGCTGAATACCAGCACTTGTACATGGAGCGACTGCCTATCTGACCTCCACTAGGGACTGGCTCCTTCCTTGACTGGACGAGGTTTACACAATAATACCTTGGTATTGAGGTATGTCAAATTGATAACAACATTGTGTTTTTATTTGGTTATTGTTTTTTATTGCATCAAGATAAATCGTATCTAATCTGAGTGTTGTGAGAGCAAGTCGACCTCAGTTTGATTGTTGATTGAATTGCATACCAATATATCATATCATTTTCCGAGCATCTAAGAGGCGTCCGTACACGCACTTACCTCAACAATTTTTTTCCCATATAACTATGTTTTATAAAGGTACGCGGCAGCCCTGCCCTGACCTCAACGACTTATCATTTCCATACAGTTTCACCGTTTGTTTCTCAGGCATTGACGTTGGCCACGCATATCGGATCCTAACTCGATTCATCTCGATACTAGACCATAATCCGATTATTTGGGATCGTTGTAGCGGTCAAATTGTTGTTACTAAACGGTTGGTATGGCTAATTTTATGATATTGTTTTAATTACTGTGGGTATTCTCACGAATACGATGATCCCTGTACTCTGTCAAAGCTATTGTCTTTTGTTCATTTATTCGGATTTTTATACAGTTTTAAAAATGTAGTGTGCTTCTTTTCCTGTTTCTTGAATACTTGCATATCATGTTATATATTATGCACATTAGTGCCGTCAGATTTTACAAAATTGTATGATTTTGGTATGTTTTTTCGTAGCATTTTAATAGTTTTCTTTGGTCTACAGAGAAAACTTACTTACTTGTACGTAGCGCTATTAAAAAGGGATTTAAAAAGGGAAATTGAACCATGATTCAATCCAAATGACTCATCGTAATAGTTTTAAATCTAAATAATGTCCATGCTCTATTAGCGGGGGGTCGCCGCGCGCCGCATCGTCGAGGTACACAACGAGACAATTTCAGTTAAAATGTCACCGTCCACCACCTTTGTTTATAAACATCAGACAAAAAGTTAGGCAGCGCGTGCGCAGCCGTAGAAATTGTGAGCATAGAGCATGAAATTCGGGCAGAGTAACGAGAAGAAAGCAGCCAATCATGACGCGTTACTGGTTTCTTATTACGTTGAGTAACCACCACATAATTGTTACTCTAATATTTTAATTGGAAAATTCTTTGGATAAAGTCTGGCAGATTCTTCAGATGTTGTAAAATCTATTCAAGGAACTTACTAAGTAGAGCATCTAGAGCTAAACGGCAAACGCACATTTTATGTGTTATCTAATGACTAAAGACTCATTAAACTAAGACAAAAATTGTGTGTAACACACAAAAAGCTATATTTATTTCAGAGTTTCGCCGAAATTAGAATTGGCATTAACTAATTATATATCAGATCAATTTCAATTGATCAACTGTGAGTAACATTGACAAGTAATCAATTAAACTGTTGAGCAAAAAATGGGTTATTGATTACTTACCTATTTATTATATAAAATAGGTAATTAATTACATAATTATTGACTCATTAATTTAACAGATCCAATTTAGTTAACTGACGGGCGTCAACCGTACGATTCTTTGCATAACTAATTGCGAAAAACTGCAGCAGTAATTAGCAGGCGTTAATATCAATTATCGCGCACAATTAGTAAAGCAGTAAGTTACGCACGTCTATCTTAAGTTACCGTAAGCTAGCTGCACGTATAACATCGATATTACGGAACCGATTAATGGCTGATTAACATAAAGCTCTAGTTATTCAGATATGGCCAGCTGTCAAAGTTTCACAGAAACTGGTGGTAGCACCTTTCAGAACATTTCTAGTACGGCGCAGCGCCTCCACTAGTGACAATACTAGCATTCGATCTGACGCTCATTGCAGTCCCAGGCTTATTAGGTCTTGCTATGCTACTAGCAATAGTTTTTAGATTCGCTTCTAAGAAAACAAGTAAATGGTTTTGGTTGTTACCTAATAGTGTTGCCCAAAATCGGTCTTGGTCTTGTGAAAATGCAAGAACAAGACCAAGACTGCAAGATTAAGACCGATTTTTCCCTTTAGCACTTCCCGACAGTCTGTAATTACTTTCCTGTAAAGATTTAGCGAGTTTAAAGCCCAAAATCGGTCTTGGTCTTGCAGACTTGGTCTCGTTTTTGCATTTTCGCAAGACCAAGACCGATTTTGGGCTACACTATTACATAATCGTCGCTTTTATTGTGTTGGGAAATGCTTTGCCTGAGACTAATTCTTATAAAGAATCTAGTCTAATTCTGTGACACAAAGTCCATACGAACTATGGGTGGCCTATTTCCAGCAGTTAATAAATTACCGAAATTACCATAATGTATTGGTTCATACAAGAATATCGGGTATAACATAATTCACGTCGCGGTGAATCAATCCGATGAGCTCGCTCGTTAATTACTGTAAACTGGTTAGCGATTACTACCAGGCTATCATAAAGTTAACTGTAAGCAATTTCCTATTACAATTCCTTTCTTCTGAAAACTCCTCTAGGGAAATTATATTTCCATTGGAACGTTACAACTAGAACTAACGAGGGCTCTGACCACTCCTCATCATTATAATAACTTTCCATACATTTCATAGATGTTGGAGTACCATTGAAGATAGACCATAGAGGTTGTTACGGACTATTCGATAAAGGAAAATGTTCATACCTCTCGCTAGAAAGAAATACCTTCTAACTTCTCATGACGCCTTGGTATCGACGCATCGAATCATATTTAGTTCTATGAAAGTTTCAGCAGTTTTCACCGCGTTATACATATTTGACGCGTTATTTCGGTGCTTCCTGACTTTTTTAGGTTAACTTTAATTGCCACACAACTTTTAAGTCACCGGCGCGGCGGGGCGCCACTTTCAGGCTTCCTCTAATGTACTCATTTGTTATTGTATCCATTCGCAACCGCATTCCTTCAGCAATTAGACACTGACAAACCTTTTACATTCCCCAAAAGAATATTATTGTCATAAAATATTTGGCCATGATGATCCGTTTTTTTATTTAATTATAGAGTAAAATAATAATGATGCCTTAGTTCCACGGATACTGCCAAAACAAAATATAGATCGAAGATATCTTACTTTACTAAATATTATGTTATCAATGTCTCCAAACTGTGTGACAAGCGGTATCATTCACTTTCGCTACGATTTCCACTTTCTTACGGTTACGTAAATTATTCGTACATAAATAAACATAATGAATTTACCTATGATATGTACTACGTGCGTAAAACTGTGGTCTAATTTAAAATGAACTACATTCGATCTTTGTTTGCTTTTTCTTATTTTATGAATCTGTGGTCAATTGATCTACCGCTATGTTAGCCGATATTCGCAACGTTGATAGTCGGTTAATAAATTGCTTTTTTCATTTTATGGTACTTCACCTTTTTTATGATTATTATTCCCAATGAAATCATATATTATGCAAACCTCGAAAATTGCAATTTTTAACATAGTACAGTCAGCGTCAAAACTGGATCGTCTTTTGATTATTTATTTGATTGAACCTAATAATAACCGATCTAAATAAAAATCTTTCACATTATACTAAACAATAAAAAGAAAACCTTAAAAAACCTTAAAAACAAGCGGTAAAAAACTGAAACACAAAAAACAAGCACACTTTAAATTTAATAATAAGTTGGAAGAAGGTGAGGCGGGACCCATTTAATTTTTATAATTTCAGATTGAAATGGGTCCCCCCCGGCTTCCAGGTATAAGATAATTTCAATTTTTTTGCTAACTTAAAACTCAGACTCAGAGAAACAAACAAAGTAAACATAATTTTTTTAAAGTCTTAAATTTTGTCTCAGTTATTTCTCAGGCTACATAAAATATTTCGTCAATATATTGAATATTGACATGATTGCGGAGAACAACTGTCCATTTAAATCATTCTTGTTTCCAATACTTTCGCAACGGTTCCAATATGGCGCTACACTTGAGGTAACGAGCATTTAAGATATTAATTAACTTTATTAGAGCGGGGGGCGTGGCCTTGACGCCGTGACATTATCAAGCAAGCGCAGCTTAATTGGTTCACAGTATGGAACTGCAGTACTAGCAGTACATAATATTGCAGAGTCACATGTGACTGGCGAAAGGCATGTAAAGACTGATGCATGTATCCATTCTACAATCTTTTCACATTGATATTGCCTGCGACGACAGTAACCCTGCTGGAGCGTTATAGTCACGAAACAATGTTCGTTGTAATCTTGACAGACACGTTAGTGGCAGCAATACCAAAAGCAAGAGCAACCTTGGGAAAACGGCAAAAAAAATCGCTTTGACTTTGATTAATCAGAGGCAAAATAAGTGTGAACTGGAATATATCTGTGGGGTTCAGTTTATAAGTGGGTACTTCATACGGAAACTGAAGCAAATTCACAATATTTTTGTTCAGTTGTTTACTAGGAGCGCTTGAATGTATAACAAACAATGATTCAATCATCTGCGGCGATGAACGATGCGTTTTCTTTATTTACTCTGGCCACGTGAGAGTATGACGAATTGAACATCTTTTATTTACAACTCAGAATGTAATGAAGAAGAAATCGTGGCCAATGTTTTTATAGAAAGTAATTTTCCTCATATTGGACAATATCCTGCGTCATACATTAGTTTAAGATAGTCGATTTCCTTAAGGAATATTGTGTTAGTGGCTGAAGAACCCTGAGACGTGAAGTATAATGTTCTTTTTCTTATTATTAATTTTATAAAAAAAACAATAGATCATTTTGTATAAATTGAGACAAATATTGTTAACATTAAATAACTTTGAAATTTTAATTATTTTTGACGTAGACTTGATATTTTTAGGGTTCCGTAGTCAACAAAAAACCCTTATAGTTTCGCAATGTCCGTTTGTCTGTCTGTCCGCAGCTTAGCTCAAAGACTCTTAGTACTAGAAAGCTGTAATTTGGCATGAATATACAGATTAGTTACGCCGACCAAGTGGTAAAATATAATCTCGAAAAGTGTTTTTTTTTAGAGTATCTCATGTACACGTAAAGAGGTATTGGTTTTTTTTGTCGCGTACCCATATTGTGGGATGTCGTTGGATAGGTCTACGGCTTTCTGTACTTGTAATATTTCTGTATAGTAAGCATAAGCTTATTTGATGAGTATATTGTATGCTTATAAAATTCAAGTTATCGTAGCACGTGCAGGGAAAGTGGAAACTTCTTAACATACGTCAAGAGTCAGTGCATAGTCTGCGGAGTGCGGACCTTGAGGGGCAACTGTAGCGGTTTCTATGAAACATAACTGGCGTTATGTAAGTTAGCCCATACTTTATCATACCATGCTCAATGATATAGGAAGTTTCATTAAACGGGAAACTTGCTATCCTAGTCTGCCGCGGTGTGGGTCCAACTTTCAGGTTAGATGAAGTAGGTATCCCTTTCTGTATGCTAAACTGCAAGTAAATAAAACTACAATAAGATTGTATTTATAACGAAACATGGAATATTATTGAAAATGTTCGAACGAATAAATAGGCTAGAAAAACGTGTTTTCAACGACAGAGAAGTTTTCTAGTTTTGTCTTTTGCAATCATTATAAACAATTTAAAACGCTAAGCCTCAATAAAATACGTTTTGCTTGTAATGCAATTAATCATAATAAATCAATCAAACTTCAAATTATTTACCTAACATAACAGATTCCGAAATACAAATCGTCAAACACGTAACAGTTTGACAAACTTAATACAGTCAGGAGTACAGTCGCAGACAAAACTGTTTCACTGTTTATTTGTTTGCACGCACTTGTGTTAAATGAGGTCGTTGCTTCAGGACAACAATGTAGTAAGTAGTAAACACATTGTATTCAATGCGCGTCATTAATATGCCTTGTATGGTAATGTATGGTCATTTCACGTCCAATGGCCGCGAATACAAAGCGAGGCACGCATTATGTGACTCTAACCGAATGGAAGACGTTGCTCATAGTGTAAATTAATCTAGATTTAATTATAACAATGAGTTTGGTTGAGGTTTGATCCCAGTAACTTTTAATCATAATAAATTAAGCTTTACTACAAGATAGTGGAATGTAAGTGTAACCTAAGCATTATGTTGACAAAAGACATCATCTAGAGTCATATCGGGTGACAAAATCAGTTACGAGTCGTTGATTGATTGTACTGAAAGATCGGTCAGTTAGCTGATGTTTCGACACTTCGCCGTCACATGGTCTTGATAGCAAAATTCAAATACTATTCTCTCACTGTACAGACTAGACTGATAAGCCTTATGGAAACCCACCTGTTGCATTACTGAATTTCATTAGAATCCATCACTAGTTGGAAGGTTAAAACATCCAGTATCTAGTCTTTTAACAGGTGGTCTAATATTTTCTACATTGGAGATAGCTCTCCTATGTCCGACCTTTCTTTAGACTCCTTACTATAGTCTATAACCATCTACTAAAATTAAACTTGCCTCATATTTAAACATGCTTAGCCACATTTCCTTCCGTTTCGCTATTTCATTCTTCTCACCAGGTATTATATACCTCGTTAGGTGTCTTCTGTTTTTGTGTTAAATATTCGTTTCCATTGTTCTACCAAATTTTAAATTTGGTAGTATTGAATATACTTTATTGTAACACAACTGTTCTCTATGAATCTCTCGATATTATCTCAACCGCCTGCGTGATGTATGCTAATTGGAGTTGTCTACAATTAGCGCCGCATGCAAATCTGCTGGTCATGATCTTAACACCGGGCGACTCATTAAAAGCTATGACTGTGGTCTATGGTGAATACGGGCTATAATGCATAATGTTTCGAAATTACAAATAATGCGAATCGCTTTTATTATTATCATAGTTGCAAGATTTAATTAAACCACGTTTAAGACTGTGTCACTCTTGTAACGAACCCTTTGAATTGAGATACGTGTAGCAACAATACAAAAAGTACTACAGTACTACAAATTCCTAAATCGCGCAGTTAAAGTTATCCGCGACTTAAGAGTACACTTATAGAAGAACCCGACAGCAAGTGCCGGGCAGTAGCCCACCAGACATAACACTCGTTTGTTCGGAGGATTCTCCCTTTTCTATGGGGATGAAGGACTTTACACTTAGTTCTTCATACCCCTAAACACTCATAAACAATTTTGTGGTAACCAAGTTGGTCCTGGGAGTATCTACTTCAAAATCATCATCACTATTCTCCCCCCTTATCTAAATTCATTTGGGGTCGGCGTTGCATGTCTTTTTGTTCCATACTTCTCTACTACACGTCATCTCATCAGTCACGTCCTTTCTAGCCATATTATTCTTGACGCAGTCCCTTAAAAATTTCTTCTATGTATAGTTTTATCTACTTCCCTTAGAATGAAAGGTTTTTGCATTGATGCAGTCGTAATTTAAAAATTCCAGATTTCTAACTTAAACGAGAGTGCTTGCGGGTATTCTTTATACCTGATAGCTCTTCATCCATTCGTGTGAATTTGCTTCAGTTTTGCATGAATGGATCACTACTATCTCAACGTCTAAAGTACAACCATGTCTATCGGCACCCCTGCACCGGTGAAACGGTACAGCTCTGAGCGGTGCGTGCCCGGAGCGGCCGCGACTGTACAACGGTTTCACTCTCGATGCGCGCCGTCACGGTCAAGGCGAGCACCGCGCAGAACTGTACCGTCGGCGGCTGTATCAGTGTCCATTTCAAGCGATTTAGATAACTGTAACTTTTGTATTGATTACAGCAAAAGTAAGATTGAACTCTTGTCTTCGGGGCTTGTAGCGATAAAGAAATGTGGACTCGAGGAAGCGATTCTGACTTAAAAGCATGCAGGTATTTCATGTTTGGCTTTTCTTCAATTTTTAACTGTCCGTTTTTACGCACCGACTTTGCCTTTCGAAAAAGTATCTTCTGATTGGACGCCTACTCTATATTTAAGTCAAACGGTGGCTGTGAAATTCACACGAATTGGCAAATTGCTTTATCATGAACTCCATAACTCATTTAAGGTAAACCAACTGCAGCCTGACACTATTGAATCGCCAAACACTGGTATAGAGTGGCACTTTAGAGTAAAACAAATATACTCATATCGTATCGTGCGACAGTGGACATAGGCCGCGTGTTTGTTTAGTTATTTTTCAGTCGCAGCGCGCGCGCCGGTCACTCGACACTTATTGCAGCTTCTGACCAATCACTATGCAAATTATTGTTTAAACTACGCATATTTAAGTTTATTTTATGTGTTTAAGATAGTATTATGTGGTCGCTAATAAGTTACATGCCAACAGTTTTATATTAAGTTTACTAGTAGGTAGGTTAGGTACGTACAGGTGAAGAAGAAAGTTAAAATGGTAGAAAGCTGAACTAAAGGATTTTGACTGAAAAATTGGCTCTTTGATATAATGGGAATTACGGCGTTTTGGACATTCTTTTAAAGTGCGTTAAGCATATTACTGTCAACGATTTTTATTTAGTTTTGAAATAGTAAAATATGCAAAGAAAGTAAACTTTTATACATTTTACTAAAAGTTCCATGTGCCTACCAATTGTTATTAACCTTACAAATATTGTTTTTTGTCAAATATTAAAATGGCGTTGATGCACGTTTGACGTCGACTGTACTTAAATTTTACGCGAAATTAAAATTATGTGGATTTGGCCACATCATCTAATGTTAAGAATATGTAAACCTGTTTACGTGAATACTAATTAATTAAGTAATTATTACATAATTACTTGTTGCCAAAAGGACAGAAAGTAACCAAGATCTTAGGAAAAACTTCCGATTAGTGTGCAAACTTTACATAACTATAGAATAACTTAAGATAACAAATTGCTTTATTTACTTCACAATAATATATTAAGTAACCAGATAAATATCCTGTCACGGCATCTAATTAATAACTAAATTAATCTGCATTATTACAAATATCTCAAGTTGACATTAAAGTTGCTGTTAGAAATTGTGTAATAGTTTGATAAATCTTGTGAGAAATTATTGTAGACGAATAAATAATGGATAATTTAGTAAATGAGATCGGAAGTACTCGGCAAAAGTCGTAATAGGTTGCAATCGATTTGTTATCTAACGGTTGTCGAGTTTTCCGATTGCAATACTTAAACATTTCCATAATCCTGTGTGTTTCCCGGTCGGGCTAGACCGGCTAGTCTACGTCGCCGTCGTATGAGACAATGAGTAAGCTCTCGAAATGTGGATAATGATCATGTACCAGAGTAACAGTAGACGGGAAGAGTCTGCAGAACGTACCTACTCAGATTTTGTAGAATTCGGAGATCATTGGAAATACGAAAGGGTATTTGATGTATGCCTATGTTCCTCCTCTTAATTTGGATTTATGATGCCTAATACAAAATGTAGGTCTTATTTTTTTTTTTGGACAAGAGCAAATAATAAAGGTTAAATGGACAGCCATACAATCTTATTAATATTCACATCAACACCGCGATTAGAATGATTGCATTGAGTTTGTGCAGCTCCACGTCAGAACTTTAGAATAAACTGCATACAGAAGCATTTGCTTCGTAATTATCTTAAGAGTGGTCTTATCAATCATGCTCGGTGAAGAGAGTATAGTGTAGGTGCCAGGAGACCTTGACTTTCATTAGGTTTCCCTAACCGATCGTACTGTCTGAACTGAAGACATGGTTCAATCGATACAGAAACAGATTTCTGTGTGCAACTTTGCAATTCTGTTGCAATGCAGTTTGCGGAGTTTGGTCGTGAGTATTATCAATGTAAACGATATCGGTAGTGTTATTAGCGGTTAGTGAATATCTGCAGGCGCAGGCGTTGACCGGAGAAAGCCGCGGCTCCGGTTTGGTTTACGTTGCGGTGCCGCGCCAGGCCCGGCAAGGGTCACCCGCCCCGGAACTCGGGTTGCTCTGTCTCAAAATAGATCATCAATAAACTAGATGCTCCTATAAATTCGTGGTCCCCTGGTAGACATTGGCTTGCGCTGTTTTCCATCCCTTTTTGGGTATTTGAAATCTTCAAGACAAAAAAAAACATAACAGACAATACTAACGTGTATTTTCTTTTTGTTGCAGTTCACTATTGAATGTAGGATGAGACAGACATTTTAAGTAATTGGTAAGTGATCAATGAAAACCTTTATGAATACACTATTGACTATGAATGTGTTATGTTAAAGTAATCCATTTTCCTCACACATGAGTCATTAGGCACTAGCCACAGTGTCGACTGCGGGAAAGTGTTCCGAGCTATATTGCTCCACTTGCCGAGAAAATAGCGTAGTGGAGAATATGGGGTAATAGAGAGAGGACATAAATACTGCTCAGCAAAGGAATTGAAGTAACTACAGTATCTTGTTAATAACAGTGTTAACAACGATGACTACAGCCTTCAGAATGTTGATCGATCACTCTCGCGACTCGATCGAGGACGGTTGTTCCTGAATGAACATTTTTATTTACATACCCAGTGGAGAGCAGAATTTTAGGGATACTAATGCATTTCCCAAAATTCAATAATCTTTAAAACCAGGTACTTTAGATTTCCTTAGAGCGGAGTCATCTTTTCATGCTTGAAAATAGGGATTCCTCTCAACTAGATGTTGGTTTCCAGCGAATGCTCCACATCATTAACCGTCCTTTAACCGATTACCTTAAAAATAAAACAGTCGTAAGTCCTTAGTGGAACAATAGAACTATTAGATTAAAGATCATACATTAAACTCAAGTAATACAAAGTAAGGTCTAATCGTAATCAATTACCTAATGAGCACCGCGTGTTACGGTAGCCGCCACGCTTACTATCTCGCTGGCTATGGTCAGCCGAGGCCAGCAGAGCCCTTCTCGGAATGCGACCTCGCCACCGTTGAGGTAATGTTAGATAATCGTGCTGCTACACAATGTACTTGACAATAGAACAATAGTAGCGTAGAGCTGGAGTATCATAGTGAGTGCTGAATCATATTCGGGATTTGGAGCTCCAACGAAATCAGTTGGGGTTATAAACATAAGTGGTGTATGTTTGGGGCAAACTGAAAGTGTCTCGAACTCTTAATCAGTTTTTGTCTTATTTGGACATTCCTCATTTGATTGATTTCGATTCAACATAGTCAAAATAGAATCTGTATCAAATCCTGAGTTCAATATCATGCTTTCGTGGTTCGATTCCGCCCGCTCTGATCTATTCTCGTTATTATTATCCTCTGTTTGAATATCGAACATTTATTTTATTATGATCATGATAATGTGAGAGATACTCGTATGGTACAACCGGAACCTATATATATACACTCACCTACATCTATACACAACTGTTATAAAGTCATAACCCATTCCTTTCGCCCAGTCGAAGAAAAATTCAGCCTGGTAGACTGTAGTCCAAAAGCCTATACGGTGGGAATGAGGGCAGTGCACACTGTGTCAACTTCCACAATTTGCGACAAACGACTGTATTTACTGCAATTAAACTTAAAAAGGACGGTTATGTAACTAACCTAGCGCACTCCGTACGGCAGCACGAAGTACTGCGCCCATTGGGAGCGGGATTCGATCTTATTACGGAACTGAGCGCGAATAACCCACTGGTACTCTAAACCTTGGTCAATAGAGTCGAGAGTCGTATTCTAATGTGGCAATGTATTGGGCAGCTTTCTACACGCGCCCTGAATACGCTAATGTTGAGTTTAACCGCTTATCGCAGCAATGGGTGGCCGCACCATTTTGGGCGCTCAAGCGACGCTCGGACCAAGTCTCAGGGATTACTGCCACTTACCATACACTATACAGGTACATGTAGAAGAGCGATTTTGTTAAGAGGACTCATTTGAATGTTGTGTCCCTGCTCTGTGTATTAACAGCTCTGAATTTGCAGAGACCGACGTAAATTCTTTCTTCATTTCAAGTCCCCCGTTTGGATCATTTGTTTTTGTATTTCCAACGCACATTTGTAGTCTTTTCGTTAGTCTAGCACCCTGGTACATAAGAAACGATGACCTCCACCGTGACCTCGACATGGAATTCGTCACAACCATCACACAAAAATTTGCTGAAGCCCACGAACACAGACTCCATCGAAGTCCCCTCTTTGAGGAGTGGCCGGAGAGGCGCCACGGCACCCTCACCTTCCGCCTGACGCAGGTTCTCGGACGCCTCGGGCGTCGGGGGTCACGTGGTGGCTTCCGGCCACCGTAGACGCGGACCTGTGGACGGTGAGTAATGGGCTAGCTCGCCGTCCGTCCGTCTTTTGACGACAGGCCGTGTTGACGGCGCGTTCGTGTTCCACGCGCGCCTCAAAGAGATGTCAGCAAATAGGGACGGGCCCGCAAGGGCCGATGCCTGCCAGGGCTGCGGGCTGTTCGAAAGAGATACCGCGGCCCTGGAACACAAAGGGCAAGGAAGGAACATGGATGGGTTTTAGTCAGCACAAGTCTGACACTTCCTTCCGCTCCGCCTAGAGCGGGATTGATGACTTCCCATCCGAAAAAAAAGGGGATGGAATAGTAAATTTTGTGTAGACCTTTTGTTCCTCGTCACCTAAACGTATTTTAATTCAGTATCGCTCTCACTTAATGTCAAAAGTACTACAAGCACGCGCGCACGTGCGCACGCCCTACGATTTATGATTACCTTGTACTTACCCTTCTGTTTTAGATTGGAAATCGCCGCGATAAGGCGCCTACAACGTCTTCACACGTAATTCGATGGCTTAGTTCCGCTTTATTAATTTCCGACCCAAACATAGCGGTTAGGGTGACGTAATTACTAAATATTTCGTAACTATTTAGTTGTTACTGTGTCAAGGGTTCCTAGGGGTTCTGACTTGTCTTCGACGATTATTTCAGCCTCATCTTTTTTCATGTGTCAGTATCTTCGTAAGCCTCCATTTGTATGTTGCAAGTCTTAGGATCATTAGTTCTGTGGTTCTGTGTGGTGCACACCATATCCCAAATCAATTCTTAATGGTCCTACATTTCATTCCTCGCCAATTTCTCAACGACTCGCTTCCTGACTCCATTGTGTTGACAGAATTGAATCGGTCACCTCTGGTTCGTTACCCGCGTTGTGATTGAAAGCCGCTTCGCGGCTGTCAGCGGGATCAAAGTGTCAGCCAGCGGCGCCGGCGCCGGTAGCAGGAGTTGCGTCACCGGGAGATGACAGACGAATGTTATGTCATCGTGTCATAGGGCCTGATTGCGACGTGACCGGCTTATTAGTGTGGATTGACGGAATTCTGAGTTTTTTATTGTTTTCTTTTGCCATTTCCAATGATAGATCCACTATTCGTGTCTCACACTCTCATAGAAATCCTGATTCATATTTTTACCTAAGAGCTACATTGACATGCATGAAGGGTCTTCTATGTAAGTTACTAAGTGACGACTGAGAGTCAAAATTATCATTAATTGGAATTCTGCTCTTGAGAGATTTTATTCAGATCATTGACTAAGATGAACAGCACCAGTATTATATCTTATATCTTGATAATCAACCTTATTAACTGAACCTAAGTCTACTTACGTCTACCTAAAGACCTAGTCTAGTGAGATAATAAAGACATCATCATCTCCTCGGCAGTGTTTTGCACCCCTACGAGTGTGAGCAGATGTTGTGGCGTGTGACGTAACTATCAGTTCCGCTTTCCGTGCTAAGTGTGCTGCGATCCGTCTAATTTAATTACTTCTGCTGCACTTTCTCGGCGCACACGCATCGCACTGCGCGGCGGTACTCGGAGATGTGCTCCTGAAACTATTGTCATTGCACTAGTTTTAATGAAGATCGTCGCATCGCATCATTGTATCGTTATCTGACTTCTTTCAGATGTTTGACGTCAGTTTTATAATGCCTTTGCTTCTGGCCTTCCTTTCGGGGATTTTTCTTGATGAGTGTATCGAAGGGTGTTATTTTTATCCTACTTTCTACCTTTAGAATTTACTCTAATTTGTACACTTATTACACCAACAGATTAGGGAATGCGATGAAATATACCTAGCTAGATCTCAGACACTGTTAGTATAAGTTGTTTCGGTGCCAGATGTTACCTTGCTGCACTATTAGTTGCCAAACCTATTCCGGTTTGATGCGGCGCATAAGAAATCTAAACACCATCTACGTTAGCAAAGCAACATTAGTGAAAACTATAATGTATACTTAAAGGAGAAAAGTGAAGCTGTGACAAGAAGCGGTGAGAGCACATGCAAGTGGACCGGACCCACCTATTAGACGCTACATAAATACCCACTGTGCTATATAATATAATATGCCTATTTACTACGTTTAGCGCGAAATTCGTCTCGTTTCCAATTTTGTCCGGTGTGTCGTCAAGTCGTCACAGTCACAGCTATTAGAAACACCCTCTTGTAGAGAGAGCACGTGGAGGGACAGGGGACAGTAGATGTGGCAGATAATGCCACACGTTACGTGCTTTCTTAACAATTACAGCCGTGAAAAAGTGTTGAAAACAGGCCGCGGCTTTCTAGCTAGACATTAGACAAGAGTGATTTGTGGACTCTAAAGTAAAGCGGTTTTGTAATTTCGTTTACTTTTGTTACCTACTGAAATTTAGGATTTCTAGTTTCTCGTTCGTTTTTGTTATTATGTATTTCATACTTTTTTTTACATCCTGTAAAATAAGATTTTAATAGATGTTTGATTTATAGTAGTAGCGCTTGCTAGACTAGCCGACGCTATTCTGACACTATGCATAAGCCAAAGCCGGTGACGAAGATAGCTAGGCAATAGAGGCGGCCTAAGTCCCAGATTAAATATGCTTAGATACTCCTATAACTGATCAAATGTAGCACAAAGACATTGCCCAATTACATCTTAAGCTTAATCCTAATCAGTATCAATGTAAGTGCAAGTAGTTAACACATCTATATTGATGTCAATTTATTCATTGATAATTGCATTACAATCAGTAGATTACCATTTATGTTACAAGGCGAGATTTCATTTGAATTTTGACAAGTGATTAAGAAATTAAACCGATTAATTTTGACAATATATCCAAGATTGAATATTTAATTTGAACGTGGCCGTGGGGAAGGCTAAGTTTACTACAGATGCATTTCATTTCTAACGTATCGAATTGAGTACATATGGATCGCTGCGCGCGCGTCGCCGCCTTGTACGGCCAATATTTATGACGCTATTTTATAGTTCAAGAGCGGTACCGTTTGTAAGCATTAAATTCAATTAGCTAATTTCAATGCAATAAATAATGCTGGACAAGTGGTCATGTCTTTATAAGCGGGACTTGCTTTTATTCAATTATCATAAAAGGCTAGAAAATTGTTCTATTAACTACTAACAAGATCGTTACAGTGTGTCCGAATGTAAAGGAGAATTTTCACGTTCTACATTGGCTGTGCCAAAATTCTTGTGTTTTATGTTATGATTGATAATATTTCCAATCACGCAGCTGCTAGGACGGCGTGCTCCCACATCAATTACTCGACAATATGTTCTAATTAGCACCGCCCATGTCGCGCTCCAGTTTTGTGATGATCATTGTTGTTGTTATCTAGGGCCAATAAAACAGTCATCTGTCTAAGTTAGAGCTTGCACTATTTGTGCAGTTCCACAATCAGGTCAACATCGTTGATTAGTTTGCGTATTTACTAATGTAGGAATAGGGTATCATGTGGTAGGATCTCACTGGCTATCTCATTTCTATCAGAATTGAGAGTTGGTGGTGGCAGTCTGTCCATGTCAATATTCGTAATTTTCGTTAAGGTTTGGGCGTAATCAATAAATCACGACCAATCAATATTATTTGTTGACTGCATTGCGTTGCATTTGAATGTCTGTCGCGTCTATGCATGTTTAAGAGGATTAATATCAAATAAGTCTAGATATCTGGTATGTGGCCCTGATTCATGTAGTAACAAGGTCGAAAAACAGCTTAATTATTCCTCGACCAATATCTCGAACAAAAAATGGCGACAATAACAAAAAAAAAACATGTGTTGGAGTATCGTACGTATTGCGTACCTGATGTACAAAAACGTATGTTTTTAATTAACAGTCCAATTGTTTCTAAAGATAGTCGCGATGGACATCTGGCAGCACAGATGCCTTCCAGGGGACTGTACGGCCATTACTCAAGAAATAAACTTTACTTAGAGCAGGATTGATTGACGTCACTACAGCACCAATAATGCATATCTTCTTTGCGCGCAACCTGAGTGAAATGCATGTTACTTCTCCTCACCACAAACCATTGTAATGTCCATCAAGAGTAGGTTTGCAGCACATTCTCCATTTTACCTTGCAAGACAATAGCCACGCCGGGTACTAAGCGGCGAGGCCAATAGGTTATCGGTTTAACATGCAGGAGCAAGTACCAGGCCTACAAGAGCAGGCAAAGGTGTTACATTCACTTTTGACACTTATAGAATCGAGAAGGACGCCATAAGACTTGGACTTTTTGGGAAATGTGGGCGAGACTATAAGGTTGATTTGAAGATTTTTATTGAAAAGTTATAAATGAATTCAGAATAGTGGAATACCATTGGCCAAAGAAAATGAAAGGAGTAGTCACATTTTCATGCCATCTCGAAAATCTATGTGGATGTGGTCTGACAAATGTAGGAACCATTTGTCGGACCACATCCTGGTACAATTACTAAAAGGCCAGGAACGTATTGTATAACGATATTACGTTTACTTTCAACATCAAAATCACTCGACTAGCCGGTGATGTACAAAACCGGCTGTGTTCGATGATCTGTGAACCAATGTTACCCTCTTTGTGAGTGCACTCGAGTAAAAAATAACGCAGCTAGCACGATTACATGAATCGGTTCAAAAATGTAGCGGCTTGTCGGAAGATCAGCCGTTGACGATCCGGGCTGAATGGAACAGGGGGTCTAAAATGGCCACTTTAGCAGAATCATAATAGGATAATAATATGAATTACGTTACAATTCGTAAAATAGTCACACAGTGACAATTCATAATATTAACAAATTTTGACCATTTTAAGAATTTTAACGTGATTCATATTATGATTCTGCTAAAGTGGCCATTTTAGCCCCCCAGGTGACTAGATTGCAACGTGCACTTATGATATAAGTACGAAATTCACGGCTACTGCTCTTCTTACTTCAAGTATTATGCGAGTAAGACGGTTATGAAAGTCGAAATCATAAATCCAAGGGAACTTTTACTCTATGTATAACTAAAAGTCGGATTATGTATATCCGTATTCAAAGCCATCTCATTTAGTAGAGCTCATATTTGCATAACAAAGTACATTATACTGCCCATTCATTGTCCGTAACAACCACGAAATAACTGCCGAAACTACACACTATCAAAGCTATTGAAGTTTGTAAGGAACAGTATATCACGTATTTGTACCGAATTAGTGTGGTTCGGTGTTTCGAGAGTAGTCCGTATGGTAATCTGTGGTTGCGGACCATTTCCGTCGTTACTGGCACTGTGTGAGCACTGACATGAAAATCAAGTAGTTTACTAAAGCTCCGGACAGAGTTGTAACTCGGCAGTTGTCGAACTAATGCATACAGATTACTGAAACTAATCCAAGTGGAGAATTGACGTAAAGGTTAAAGCAGCATTAGAAGTAAGACCTCACTGTAAAGTATTTCACTCATTGCATTGCTCAGACAAATCGAATAAATTTAAATTCAATTTGCCAAATGCATAAACAATCAACAAAACACTACTTGAAATGTAAACAACAATTTGTTGTACGACCTACCTAACACATATCTCCAAACGTGTCCTACACACTAATGACTGTCGACCTAATCTGTCCCATACAAGCACATACTACATGAGGGGCACGTCGTCGTGGGCGTGGAACTCGCTCGTGTATGGCTCACTTTAGAACTCCGCCAAAAGGCCTCACTCTTTGCCTCACGATTGCTCTTCATTCTTTGGAGATTCGTGGGGCTCTGGTTCAGATATGGGTGCTTAGTACTTGGTGGTGGTTCAATGAAAAATCTGTACCGCGGCAACTATGCAATATGCACCACCGGCACCACAGTAGAAATCAGTTAGCGCTGCCATAAATATTGAAACGCCGACCGGGACATTTGTAATACAAGTGGGATAAACCATGTGAGCATGTTAATTAAATGTATTATCTAATTATCAGGGGCGTAGCCAGAATTAGATTTGGGGGAGGAGGGATAAACAGTGCCAGCCTGAGGCTAGTTAGCTTGCAGAACAACATCTTTTCCAATTGTGGTAAGAGCGGTTGTAGCATTATTCGAGACACACGTGACATTTCACGATTGTCTTTTGATAGGGTGGGTAACCAATAGAACCGGGGCAACTGACATATTGACCGGGATACAACGTTCCAGCTCGGTGCATGTCCCGGTGTACGGGGATTCCGGGACGAATAGCAGCCCTAGCCTGGACAGATGTTATGAGTTTATGACTACAAGGCCCAAAGAATCTGTTGTTTAGTTTATTATCTGCTACGGACATTACTCAAGTAAAGACTAGAACTATTAGCAATCATCGCTCCTGCAGATACGCTTGAGCTGTGCGTTTAAACGCATTTATGGGGTCGTAAACTCCACAGCCCGAACCAGACGGATGCGCATGCGACTTAGGCTGCGTGGGTGTTTGAAGTTCTGTCCAATGTTGACATGGTGCTGTGGCTGCAGAGACGAATAGTTTTGTAAACTCGCGCAAATCCAAGCTTTTCTAACGTTGTGATGTTGTTTCTGCATCCCGTGTGTGCACAGTGTGATTGAAATCCTGCTCGTAATGTTATGATGATTCATCTGGTTACATATTAGTTTCAGCATACATAACAGGTTTAAATAATCACCTTGTTTGAGACAAAACTCATCGTCAATCATAGATCTCTGCTATGATACAATAGACTCATCTTCGTTATTTAAATTCTGTTTCCTTATTTTTGTCCTCGCCGTCGTCGTTTTATTTCTTCACTTGACTAAATGAGTACATTATACTTTGCCTTGAGCAAGTAAATTAGGTCATTCAAACAGAACGTTCTCCAACAATACTTCCAAACTGTGCTGTTACAATTGAGAGTTTCGAAACTGCTCTCTGGTTTGAATATAAATAAATCATTTCTGTATATGGAGCGACCTTTCTCCAACACTCGTCGTTTGTCGATCGCTAACATCGCTAACGATGCATTGCTAAAGCTCACACTTCAACACAAAGGTGCGTTCACACTGATGTGATCCCAGCACTATATATGATCTGTTCAGAAGGACCACACTGTCTATGAGCTTATTTAAGGTGAAGATACAATTACTGTTACAAACAACGGAACCGTACTGATCTCCAATCTCTTAGTTAGGGTCTCGTTAGGTTAGGTTAACGGTTCTCACTACATTATGAAGTTCTAATCTCTTCTCTCCGATATCATAATCAGCCAATATAGCTACTAGTTGATAGAAGGAATACTCTTTATTATGTAGTACATTACATCATAGAAAAACATAAGCATAAGCATAATCAGCCTATAATGTTCCCACTGGTGGGACACAGGCCTCCTCTCTATGAGAGGGAATGGGCTAAACATAGTAGGCATTATACCTATGGTGACACGATGGGCGGTATGACCGCTAATAGCGATCATAACAAGACAATCTTTAGAAGAATTTCAGGGAGGAGGGAGAGGAGTTCTTACTGTTGAGACATAAATCTCCTCTCGGTGTGAGACTGTTTTCAAGCCACGCGCCCAATGCGGGTCGTTCCTCGGTCGTTTATGATTAGCTACTATTCTCATTCATAGACAGGCTCCTCCCTAAGCGACCTCCTACACTACCCACGCTAAAGTTGGCTCATTCTTTGCTCAACTTCGTTTGATTCCATTGTACGGAGTGGCTCTTCTAGAGTTCACACGTGGAGTAGTATTGACGGTGAAAGAGGTACTTCGGCGTTGCGCCATTGATCGAGTGCACTTCATTCATCAATGAATGAAGCACAGCGGGCCGGGGGCAGGGTGCGGGGCGAGGGGCGCGGGCCTTCCGCTGCGACGCCCTTCAGTCAGTGTGCACACAAGGCAAGGAGTAAGAGATCTGACTACTTTTTGTGTAACAAAAGGCTCCAAAAAAGCTCTTTTATTAAATTCTTTCTAATTGTTCATTGATTGGTCAACAGGTTTTGCAAGATATTCGTGAATGAAAAAACTGGTTGCAAATCTATTGCAGTATATTGTATCGCATTGTTTAAATCGATGATATATTAATGTCATTCTAATATTCAATGGCCGACCTTTTGCAGACAAGTGTCCAATGACTTGATTATTGATTTAAACCAATGATCGATTAGCTTTTGCTAGATCTGAAGATAAGATGCATAAAGAGGTAATCATAAAGTTCTAGATCTCTCCTAGCTTTTAACTTGTACCACATTCTCCTCTTGACTGCCCCATTGAACCTATTAAAAAGTAACTCTACGCGGTCGTGTTAAAGTCTACAATACATGTATTTACACACGGTTTGTTTGTGAATGCAATTTATATTTTTACGTTGAAGTGCGTCTAGCGACGGTAACCAGAAACGGCCCTTTTTCTTCTATTTTCGTCGAGTTGAAAGGAGCAGTCGGTGTAACCCTACGCTTACCTACCTGGCTTATAAGTAGGACGCTGCTGCGGCGAATTGGTGATTAGTGCCAGAACCGTGACGTAGACCCATTATAAAATAAGTGTTGGTTCCGATCTAAGCTAACAGAAGCTGCATTAATACAGCAATGGCAGTTTTAAAACAAGACCTCAATGCGTAGTATCTATTACCTATACCTATACCTAGGTATCAGTACCTGCTGACAGGCTACACACAGTAATGTTACTTCTGGCAGCACCAACCTTATTGTAACGGTAGTCAATATTGATGTGGCAGACTTGTCAGAGACTGTCACCAAAGCACAATTTTATGGTAACGAAGATGAAGGTCACTGTGACTTTGACAGTCACTTTGGTGCACTTCGAGTCCTCAACGCAATTCGTTGCTCTACATAAACTGCGCAAATGTGCCTCATCCAGTGTGTCCCACTCCCAGAGTCCCAGCTATAACAAGCAATACAACAAACGGCTTACAAATTAGCGTAAGTGTTGACGTCGCCCGACGCGACGACGGTATTCAAGCACGTCAACCCACGTCAACGTCTAGTGGACGGACGTGATAGATCGCCCATTTCGCCGCAATGCCTACAAATGTGCGGAATTTTAGCGATCGAGAGAGAGCCAGATTGGGTGAAACTGATGACCGACTCGGCTAGTCACGCTGATACGCGTCAGTGATCTGAACATCCTTCGATGTGGTGGAATTTGAGACACACGAAAATAGCCGCATATTATTTGGGGAGTTAGGAATATAACATGACACCTGTAATCCCTCGAAGTTTAGGCAGAAGTGTATCTGAGGTAGGTATACGTACATTTCGCTAGTTAAATTTAACCAGAGTCGGGGCACAAATCCACATGCCGTCCTGCGCATTTACTGTAAAATTTCTGATGGAAAAACCCAATAACACTGCCCAACCTGGAAATCGAACCCAAGACCTCATGCTCAGCCATTGAACTTTCTACCACTGAACTAACGAGGCAGTCCACAGTAATAAGTCAAGGTAGGAACTGAAGAAGGCTGGCTACATTCTTTATATCCATGCGGGATGTGAGCGAATGGATATGTGTATTTCGTCATAACACATAACAGTTCATACCCGAGAACTGTGAGTAAACCGCAGAGTTAACCGACTCCGTCTGTCGAAAGCGAGTATATGTGTCTTGCGGTAAAGGCGCCTAGAAACCGAGTGCCGCATGCCGTACCGCACGGCCGGCAGCATACCGCTAACATGCGGTAACTCTGACACCGATAGCTGAACATTGTGAAATTGAATTGGTTTCGGCACGTTTTTCATTAAAAACGTCACCAGTTCATGGCGTCCTGGTATTTGTGAGCTATTTAAAATAATAAAAAAAAATAGATACAAAAATAGAAAGTAAAAACCATATTCATCTAAATTGGACCTTAAACAATTCGTGTGATGATGATAGAGACTGAAATAATGCTTATAGTTTTGTTAACGCTATTCCTTCCATGTTTCCTTGTCGTTAGTGTAGTGGGGCTATAAGCGAATAATTTACTGAACGAACTGGAGATAAGATTACAACACAGATTTGCTGCCTGTTATCTGTGAACATGTAGTTGAAGGGGTGACCAATTACATTACTACATCACTAAGCAATCGTGCATTTACTTTACCTTTCGTAAAAGCCGACCTTTTAGGACTGACCCCAATATCCAACACTTCCTAATGCGAAAAACATTTTATTTTACGACTTAACTGTTAACATTTCTTGATACAAAACTACTCGCTGGTCCTGAGTTGAATTTCGCGGTAAACTTAAACGCGTTCCGACAAACCAAGCAGTTTCCAGGGATAGAACAAAAACCTGATTCAATATACCAAGGCACTGTAATAACCTGTACAATTAATTGTACCGTTTTCCTTGGCAATGCTTTCTAAGTGCGACAGGATCAATTGAAGTATCTGCGATCTCTTGACATGAATCGCGTCGATAGCCGTCCCTTCCTGGGTCGGTGACTCGCGGCAGATACCTTAAGCGCGGCTATCGCTGACGACCAATCCTCAGGCATGTCGGATCGCCGTGTACCAACATACAAGTACATGCTTGTTTTACATTTTCAGAATGGCCAAACAATCCAGCTACCAAGGTCTAGACTTCGGGTTCCTTCAGGTGTTTTGTCATTTCATTGTTTTGGGTAAAATTAAAAACCTAAAATATGATTCATGCGTGATTCCTTTTGCTAGTGAGGACTATCCAGATAAAAACCAAACTCAAAATCCTTTGTCCATAATACCGTTATGTCCATACCTAAATTGCAAGTACCAGACAATCATAATCTCAGAACACGATCAACTCTGTCAGGCGTGCGGTTACCGAGTCCATATGGGTCCCCTCACAATGGAGCGGTAACACGATACCGTCGGTGCAATCGCGATGCACTACTAATGCACCACCGATATTGCACATGTTACTCGATCCAGGATTTGTTTTGTCTGGGATACAATCGGATGTGTTTCCTGGAAAACTTCATGTAGAAAAAAAAAGTCTTAATTTCCTAAGACTCTGTTCATGGCAAAGATACCAATGACAATTGTAAAACATGGCTTATACAATGAATGTTAAAAAATACTTACAAAGAGAGACACTATAGGCCTGAAATCTTCGATGCGCAAGAATGTATGCAATGCGGACAGTGTGCGAGTTGCATTGGTAACTTGGCTGAGCGGGAGTGAATGTGATTATCCAATTAAGGAGCGCACAGGAGTCAACGCACCCTGCTCGACGACCAACCACTCACCGAGAGACGTCTCCAATGTTCCTGTTGCCCTAGTCACTTAGGGTCAATTTCTTCGTATTATTCAATCAGATTGATTCTTCCTTTTCAAAGTACTGAGCTGTTGGTCAGACTAATGATGTGCAATTTATGTCGACCTCTTCAATTTCTCGGTTCAGCACAATAACTTTCATTACGACTTCTCTGAACTTGCTTCAGAAATAAGATATTAACAAATTGCCATAACTTTGTCATTATAAATGACATGCTCGTCGTCTCCCATCTTGTAGTGAGTGTGTGTACATATTTCACACAAACGAACCATGAAAACGGGTCCAAGAGCGTCGTAATGAAAAAGCCGTCGGGAGTGGAGACCTTCGCGTCTGCGTGTAATTTGCGTAAATGGACGATTTTCTTGAGCGACCGGCCTGCTCAACTTGACCTATACGATGTTAATGTAGGGCTGACAGCTGCAGAGTTGAAGAACTCTCAGGTCGGCAAATACTGTGTAGGGACTGAATCGGACATTACATAAGGTCTCTGAGCTTTAACTGAAAGTATTAGATACAGACAGACAGACACGAAGAACCACATTTGGAAAAGTTACATAAAGATCAGATAAGCATATTGTTCTCCGTCTTCCATGATAAGTCTTAGATTAACCATCAGAGTTGATAATAACCTCATTTTAATATTGGCCGTTGTAGTGAAGTGATTGATTCGAAATATTCCATAGCTCCAAGGTCTGTCAGCCCTATAAGCCAGCGTCGCCGCGTCGTCGTAGGCCCGGTGCGCGTGGGCAACAGAACATAGCTCCGACCACTTTATGGTGATTGACTAGGCTCACCTGGCTCACTGCTGCGCCTGCGTATCAAGGAACGAGTTCATTTCGTCATCTACTGACAACTTAGTGAAAGCAGACCATTACTCAAGTGCTTCGAATTATAGGACTAAGTCGTAAAAACAAAAAGCGTTCTTCTGATGTTTTCGACTGTATTGATGGCACAAAGCACGAAGCTTTCAGTCTCTTTTCATAATGCATTCAGTTTTCAGCTGTAATTTACGTATTCATGTGAAGAAAACAGTTCACAAAGTGGTCTGAATCAAAAGGTAACCTGCATTTTGACATACTGTAACTCAGTACGTTTGTGTTTCGACCAAACTTTTCGTTATAAAATTACGTTTTCCTGAAGAAAACCGCAATACACCTGCACCCGGTCTCGCGTGCTATCTTCCATCAAAAGAGGATACAGACAAAATTGTACTCTAAGTTTTTGGAGAAGGGTACCGTTTGAAATAGTAATGGCATGCAAAATATTGTCCCAATTCTTTGAAATCGATTTCCCGTGGCTTCCGTGTCGCATCGCCGTTGGGACGGCAACACGACGCTGACGGGCCGGGCAGGCGGGCGCGGTGCCGGCTCGTCCCAATTGCCCCCATTCACATAAATTAACTTCCGATGGGAAAATATTATAATTTCATAAGAAAAACGTCATTTGAATAAGTTTAAATTGTTTTCGGTAATGTTTTTTTTTATTTTTACGTGCCAGTGCTAGAAAATTGTTCCATCCAGTTTAACTGTTCATCAACATAAACACTATCTATTGACTGTTTGTATTCCACGCGTTAATGTTCCTTTAAATCCACTTAGCACTTATCATTAATGTTGAATGCCGAATCCTCTACTTCGATTTAATGCTGCTATATTTTCTTCGTATTTTGGACAATAGCTCACGGAGTACATGACCATGTCCAATCTGCACTCCCAGGAGTCTCAGGACTTGGTCACGCGCCTGCGTGGACCTCCGCGCACAATGGAGGCCGCGGACAACGACTCACACGCGATACACGACATCAACCCAAGTCTACGCGAGCGACACGTACCTCTAAGTTTGTGAACAACACGAATGTATTTTCACAGCACGAAAATGGTCCGTAAACAACAGTTGTGTTCGTATCCGCTCACGTACACCCAACTTACAGGCTTCTTTTCATAACAATCGCATGCTCCTGCATGGCTGCATGTGACACTTATTGTACTTTAAACGTAGGTACCTAGTTTAATATCCGCCATGCGAACTCGAACGGAAGGAATAGTTTATAGTTATTGCGAAATGTTGTGTTCTATGAGGTATGATCATTGGAATCTATGTCACAGCTTGTATGCCCTTTCCCTTTACGCTTTATGAATTCCGGCGACATGTTCCGGACGGTTATTGCAACCTTTGGTTGGAGGATTTAGTTACAGAAGTCCCTAAAATATGTAGTTGTTAAAACGTTATTAATTGCTCGATCGTCGTCATAAGTAGCGGCGGAATCATGGCCCAAACTGAAACAATACCGAATATTGTCTTACAGATGGATCCCATTCGCATCACGTACCGCGGTACTCGCATCACGACCGGCACATATATGGCAGTATGGCACCGTGTGATCTACCCGCAAGTTCTGCCTTTTGTCTTTTTGCCGACGATCCGCTAAACTTCGGCGCCAGCGCTACGGTCGCCGGTCGTGAGGACTAGAATTCCCAGGAAGAACCACGTTCGACGGTAAATCACCGTCGAACGTGGGTGTGTGTGATAGTATGATTCACTGTAACATCGAAAATAAACATTCAACAGAGTCATTGTTTGACTAAAAACTGGAGATAGCGAGCAATTTCGCATTAATTTATTCAGTTTCAGTTAGTTACTGAAACTACTTTGTGAATATGTTCCACCCTGACCAGGTACATTATTTTCTTTAGGGAACCAAGTTTATCATCTCGTGTGTTTCTCATCAATCTGAAAAAAATATTATAATGCTTGGATGAAGAGTGGGCGCGTCCAATCAAAACAAAATCATTGTTATTACTAAAAGAATTCACCTGAACCTGTCGGTAAATTACCGGCTGTCAGTGTTCATATCTCTGTGTCAGCGATCACTTTGTGTCTTAATTACTGTCTGCCATCGCGAGCGACCTTCACCTCATCATTAGTTAGTTTTTACCGAACACGGCCCTTGTCAGACATGCAAATTAGTTTCGTGCACAAAATTGGTTGCCAAACGTTCTCTTAAAACTTCTTTTATTATCTAATTCATATTTGTTGAAAAGGCCTTAGCTGAGGCGGAATGGCGCTCATCAAAAGCCTCGTTAGGAATAATATCCGTCGCTAAAAGTTAATGTGTTCATGTTTAGTTGTCATTCCTATATAGCGAACATTTCTAGTTGTTTTCTGTTCAGTTGAAAGTAGATGCATTGGTTGCGTCTTATCTAAAATTGAATCGATGTTCACTGTTGTGTTGTCCTTGTTGCAGGGAAGCCTTGACAATGGCATATTACCGGTGCGGTCCAACTGCCATCGGGAGCCGCACGTCGTGGGGACCGGTAACCTCGCCGACTTCCGTGGAGCCCAAGAGTTTCGACAGACCGCTGAGCGGCAACTTTGATAGAATATTTAATGCCTTTGAGAGGACCAATGCTTTCGAGTATATTCGGAGCTCGTTCGAAGGGGGGAAAGAAGAAGAGGAACGCCATATCGGTCACGGAGATATAGTAGTGAATAGGAAGATGAGCAGCAGCTTCGAGCGCGCGGACTGTGCGCTGGCAGCGCAGACGCCTTGCTCGGAGGACGAGGACTTCTACCGAGAGAAGATACTGTACTCGCAGGCGAGGCAGCTGTTCCCGCTGCAGGAGGACCTGGCCGACTGGATCAATAAGACAATAGGTAAGTCACACAACCTTATATAGTGAAACCACCGTTTTACTGAACCATAACGTTGTATGAGTTATGTAATCCGGAGCGAGCGCCGTGAAAAATTGCGATTTTACGAGTTTCTCCGACTTGCAAATGCCATGTGCGTTGCCAAAAGAAATGTTGCAAATCAAAATTAGCGAAAGATTTTATTCAATGATAGATGTTTTTGTGAACAGAATTACGGATTTAAATACAGCAATATATAGTTACTAGTTACACTGGATATTCTTCAGTTCAGCGGATATTACCTTACCGCCGACATGCACATGAACCTCATCATTACATGTACTTTGGTTGCGCCATTCAAGTTTACCAACCAGTTCTGAATCGAGGGTACGTTGTACACGCTGTACTTAGTTACATATTATTAAGTTATATTTAGAGGCACGCCAAAAACTAGACGACATCTATTAGTGCCATTCATTAGTCTCAACAAAGTTCAACAGAGATGGCTCTAGGAGTTAAAAATACGATTAAATCCACTCCAAATTCTTGAAATATATTTATAGTTTTACGCAGGGCCAAGGAATCGTAATAATAAAGCACAATTTGTACGACAAGTGATTGTATCATCGCTGCCATATATGCGCGCGCGGTGTTTGTGTGCCGATGCCGCCGACCGGCCAGCGCCCGCGCCGCGTGGGCCGTCACCGGTCACCGGACAACGTAATGTGATGTGCTGATAATAATTATCAGCTTAACTTTACAACTTCTATGACAAATTTACGCATTGGTGTAGGTGGATATGGAATCCGCATAAATGAACATGCTGTTTATGAAGAAGTATCTATTAACTTTTTACTACCGTAGCAGATTTTAGAACTTATAGCCGAATAAATTATTTTTGAATTTCCATAACGTCTTGGTTATGTTAAAATGTTTCGTTTATAAAACTCCTTCGTCTACCAAGGCAAGAGTAATAAAATATTATTTATTAAAGTTTGTTTACTATGACTGCACGTTGCAGTGCAACTTGAATGGAACATAAATCTATTTCTGCACTTTTCAGTCATTCAATCTGTTCAATGAAATCTTTATTAGATGCTACGATTTCATCAGTGTTCTTTTCGGACACTTTTCTTTGGCAGAACCCGTTTGCAGGCATAGCAAATTCTTATGCTCTTCGACCAGTCTTCAGTTGATTTATTTTGGCCTAGTGAATATGTTGGTCCTACTAGGGCCGCACGTATAATGTTAAGGTCTTTGGCGCGATGGGTGGACACTTCACGCCGCCTACATGGCAGGCGAGTCACGAGCAGACACACACGTACGAAGACAAACGCGCAGTTTTACGACGACACTCACTCCTAGGTGGTGCAATCATGTTTCTAACTATCACTTTATATCAGATAGAACCTTTGTGCGGTCATGAAAAGGGAAATACAAATAAGATTCAAGGGAGCCGTACAATTTAAACTTCATTTTAATTTGCATTGGTTGATTTGGTTTGTGACATCTCCGCTGGCTCTTATACTCCTAGTTATTCATAGCAGACATTTCTAACTGCTGAAACCCTATGCATTGCCATTGTATCATAAGGCGCGGATATCTAATGCATTTAAGTATTCATTTGTAATGTATCATATCCTGCAGATTTTCCTTGATTGTTATCAACATAACAGCTATAAAACATCATGCCTTCTTAGTGGTGAGGAGTTCTTCGTCTTGTCACAATAACTTCATTTGTAAGACGTTTTATATTGATCGTTATTAGATGTGGTTCGTTAAATGGATGCCACTAGTCTTCATTGTTTGACCTCCTCGTTTTTTATGATACATTGTAAATGGCAAGCCCGTCGGGTGGTCCCCTCAACTGGGAACTATATGACAAGTTCTATTATATCACATCATTATCATCTATTTGGGAAAACTCTTATCCTACTTACTAACAATATAATTTACAATAATGTTTGTAATAGTCGCATTTTAGCAGATTATTGTGTCTGCACCAACATGACACGCACGAGACAGCCATTACGTTCTCACACACGTCTTCTCAATTACTTTTCTGTCAGAAGATCATCACTATTACATCCCCCAACAAAGCAATATGAGTTTTAAAACTCAGTGATAGCACTCACATCCGCATGAAACGGAATAAATGTATCGATTCGCACATTGTTTGTTTTATGCTTCATTGAACTCATGAATTATCCATGCAAGCGATGACGGATGGTTTTATACAAAAAGCGTCATGAATGTAGGGCAATAATGAGCGATACCGTAACATAACTAAGGCAAGTGATTAGTAAATAGTAATTAGAGCTACGCATGATCAGGTACGTCTCGGGTGAGTGATGCCGCGGGTGGACGTAATGCCTGACGACACATGACCACACAACTGTGCTGTAACATATAAATGCCTCAACATATAGACCATCACCTATCGGGTGTGATGGCCTATTGTTGTAATTGATTCGCGTCATTGTGTGGCACAGGTTTGGACCCTTGAATCTTTCTGACATATTATAACTGATTTCTTAGAGTTTTTAATAACTAAAACATAGATAGGTCGTGACATTCGTGATCAACTCGATCAAAAGCCTCTGTCAAATCTCTATCCAAAGAAACGTCGTGACTTGCGTCTGCAGAAGGATGTTGTTGCTAATAATCTTATAATAATCTTCATTGGCTCATGTGCAAATCCCATGGGATAAAATTACTGGTAGTCTAGTCGTTATCATCATAATTTCAATGAAAGTTCACTTAGTAAATTATTCAGTTATGCGTAGTTTAGTAATTGCTATAGTTACTAAAACTAATTGAAGTTCTAGGACACAAGTTTAATTTAATTACAAAGGTAGCAATTTACTTAATTACAGTAAAAGAGAGAGAGAGTACTAGGCGTGCATTAAATACTAATGTAATATTAAGCTTTTTACGGGGTGTCTATTCGCATGTACAGTTTGAACTGCGCCTGCCTAGGCGCTGTTATGAATATTTAAATATTATTTTGCGTTTGGTTAAAGTCATTGGATTAAGCGTATTAATATCTTTGAGCTGTCATGTTTTGTAGTTAATTAGGAATTAAGTATGTTTTTCAGCTTTACCAACTTGGATTATGGAAATTATCTGTGAACTTTGTGTCAAATTGAAAGGTGTTGTATGTTTTCAGATGGATCGGATTTTTCATTTTGTCAATGTTCAAGTTGTCCGTTCAACTTTAATTGTTACTCCTCCAACATCCAAGTTAAAACTCAACCCTGGAGTTCAATGACACGCTTAATCCCATGTCTTAAATTATTACGGCATGCAAAGTAACACCTTATAAATTATGGAATTATTATTATTGCAATATTGGAGTTCCGTTGTCCGTGGCCCGTTAAGCGGCGCGCGCACAGGGTATTCGTACATCGCCGGCGCGCTTGATCACCAGCATTGACATTCTTACGATACCGTTATTGGAATGCGAAAATTAATAATTAAGGTTAAAAGCATTACAGATTCGATTTAATAAGCCAACTTGATGTGTAATCACCAAATCGAGACGACAGCGGCGATGGATTTAATTATATCTTTCTCACCGCCGCGCCGGGGACGGGAAACTTTTGAGTAGGGAATCCTTAGTTATCTGTATAATGTTTTATTGGTTTGTAAAAGTGCAGTAGCAGCAGCAATTTGTTTGTTTGGAGGAGCTCATGGCTAAGTAATAACAGCCGCTCGGGTCGATCTTTAGGTTAAGCCGTGCTTGCCTAGGTTGGTCTGTGGATGGGTGACCACCCATTACATACCGAGTTTCTTCCATGCCTCGGAAAGCACGTTAAGCCGTTGGTCCCGGCTGTCATTTGTAGATCTTTGACACTCATTACAGGTAGTCAGTGGCCCAAAAAATGTGACAACCAGTCTTACTAGGGGGTACCGTATTATCCAGTCAGTACTAACTGGATTGTGGAGATCAGATTGGCAGTCGCTCCATGTAAAATACTGGTATTCAGCTGCATCCGGTTAGACTGGAAGCCGACCCCAACATAGTTGGGAAAAGGCTAGGCAGGTGATGGTGATGGTTTAGCACATCAATAATTTTGTATTCATAAAATTTAATGTCTTGTATTGGTTTCTTTTTTTTTTTTCATCATACCGCCTTCCGGTTCCGGTTTGTTGGACAAAACGTAAATCTGCCCTGTAATAAAGGAGCACTCTCTGCGCCACCAAAAGGACATCCATAAACAATCGTCTCAAGTTGTGGATGAATGTCGTATTTGACAACTGCTGCTCATCATCTCGGTGTGTGTCCTGTCATTAAAGGCCATCCCACCAAATTGGCATTTTATTCTGCAGCTACAACTCACAAGTACGTGCGTCCTCGCTGCGTCTGCGCACGTTGTTATTTATCACTAATTTATTTATTTTGCAAGACGCTGTCCGCTTCGATTATTATCGCGCTAATTACGGACGAAAAAATCCTGTGTTCATGAGGATCGGTTACATGAGTCCCCTGGTAACGCCGCGCTCCCGAATTGAAATATTAAAATAAAAGTTAATCGAAGTTAATTATTAAATGTAAGTACCGATAACAATCAGACCAGTCATTTACACAAATACTTGGCATTCTTGAATAAAAACAACTTTTACATTTGTCGTAGTATGCAAAAAATAGTTGGACAACTACTCGTTTTGTTGCATTTCATTAAACCGATTATATTTTTTGCATTCAATTAGCATTAATGACTGCAGATTCCACTTGAGAAATAGTTTCTGCAGGTTTGAGATTTAAATGTCACGTGATAATCCCGATCGTTACGGTGGTTTTTCCTGTTTAGATCGAACGGCGGTGGCTGTGCTGGTCGCGCCCGACACTCGATTTCGATTGTAATCGAATTGGTTTTCAATTAAATCATTTCAATGACTATAAAGGAGTATCGAGCACGTGATGTGCGCGTAATCTTGATCTTCGCTACCAGTATAAAGAAGTCTATTGTTGTCGTTTGGGCGATTAATATTGTTCCAAGTTATAGGATAACTAGTGATCACTATAGACATACTAATCTATTTATCTGTCTGAGTTTGCGTAGTTGGTCTTCTATACAGTGATTTTCATACTCTGCTTATACCATTCCTAATGTTTGGAGCTTTTTGAGGTCTATTTGCATGGAATCTGTCATAATTTATATCAGCTGCAGTTCCAGCTAAAAAATAAAACTAACAAAGTGTTGTATTGTCTTTGCCATCCTCCAATATTGTCGATAGCACTAGAGTCTATAGTCTATGTTTTTCTCCCCATCTTGAATCGGGCTCGGAACATGGAGTACATACTAAGTTGAATTGTACGATATTAAATAAACAAGTGCTGATTAAAGTAAGAGTTTTATTGATAACAACACATGGTGGCAGCGGTAAAAAACATGGATAGGGAAGATACAAAGACATCAGACAGACTGGGTGGTGTAAAGGTATCTACTCCGAGCCCTTTCAATTTCGTTCCAAATGAATGGCCGAAATACAAAACTCGTTTTGAACGCTTCATGAGCCTAGCGGGCTATGATAAAAAGGCAGACCAGGACAAAATAAACTGCCTCATATACTGCATGGGAGAGAAGGCCGAGGATATAATTGTGCAATTCGGTGCCGAGGAAAACTATGAAAATTTAATAAAAAAATTTGACGATTTTTTTGCGCCTAAAAGAAATGTTATCTATGAGCGTTTTAAATTTAACGCTAGAGTTCAATTACATGGGGAAAGATTTGATGACTTTGTCACAGAGGTGTACAAGTTGGCAGAGCATTGTGAGTATGGGATAATCAAATCTGATCTTATACGCGACAGAATTGTAGTAGGCATGGAAGACAAAATCCAAAGTGATAGAATGTTATTAAAACCTAATTTAACACTTGAGGAAGCCATACAAATGGGCAAGCAAGCTGAAATTCAAAGTGAAGAAACAAAAAAAAATGAGGACTGCAAGTGCTGCAACAACAGAAATAATGAAAATTGATAAAAGAAAACCTACAGGAAACTGCTGGTTCTGTGGAAAGGAGCGGCATCCGCGAGAAAAATGTCCAGCGTCAAAAGCTGCGTGTCACAAATGTCAACGAATGGGTCACTTTGCAAATATGTGTCGATCGAAGGTGGTAAAAATGATTAATGATGAAGCAAAAGAGTGTGAGGTTGGTATGGTACATAGTGGCAAATATATGGTAAATGGTAGCGTATTTCATTCTGAAAAATTTGTGGATAAAGTGGATTTTCTAATTGATACAGGAGCAGATATAAGTGCCATACCACAACAAGTAGCAGTCAAGGCCAAACTTCCGCTGGTAAAATCTGTAGATTGCATAAAAGGGCCAGATGGGACCAGACTGCAAGTTTTAGGGACGGTGCAACTAAAATTACAGTACAAAGACAGGATTTCTGAAGGTAAAGTTTATGTTATTAAGGATCTTAGTTCAGCTATATTGGGTAGGCCATCAATTGATAGTATGGATATTTTAAAAGTTTGTGCTATTTCAATATCATGTCAGAACAGTAAGTCATGCTCAAACGTGTTAGTGGAAGAAGAGTTCCCCAGCATTTTCAGTGAATTAGGGGTTTTTAAAGATAAGTTTCACATAAAGTTGGTTAGTAATCCTAAGCCATATGTGCAAGCAACGCCTCGTAGTGTATCAATTCCTCTGCTACCCAAAGTAAAGGAGGAATTAGACAGATTGCAAAGATAAGGTATTATTAGTCCAATTGAGGAACCTACTGATTTTGTGTCACCCATTGTGGTAGTTTTTAGGAATGACAAAATTAGAATTTGCGGAGACTATACAGAAGTTAATAAAAATATTTTAAGGCCAGTTTATCCAATTCCAAAAGTGCAAAATACTTTAAGTAGGTTAAAGGGAGCAAAATATTTTTCTAAAATCGATGCTACTTCAGGATTTCATCAAATTTGCCTTGATGAAGAGTCTAAAAAACTGACTACTATTATAACACCATTCGGTAGATACATATACAACCGTCTTCCCTTTGGACTTAATTGCGCTCCTGAATATTTCAGCATGAAGTTCTCAAATTTATTTAGTGACCTAAATGTAGCAATACATATGGATGATATTTTAATTTTCCAACCAACTAAGGAATCCCATGACCAAATGCTCAGAGAAGTATTGAAGAGACTGCATAATGAAGGCATAACAATAAATAAAAGTAAATGTGTATTTGGAGTCGAAGAAGTTTGTTACTTAGGGCACATAATTAATCATGAGGGAGTTAAAGTAGATCCAGACAGAATTACCGCCATCAGTGAGTTTAAAAAACCATCAAATAAAAAAGAGCTACTTCAGTTTTTAGGCATGGTTAATTTTGTAGGTAGGTATATACCTAACAAATCTCACATACTTGCGCCATTACATGAACTTTTAAAAGAAGATCGAATGTTTATCTGGGGGCACCCTCAAATACAGGCATTTCAGACTATAAAAGACAACCTCCAAATAGCTCCCATTTTAGCACATTTTGACCCCAGTTTAAATATAATTGTTTCAGCAGATAGTAGTTCATTTGGGTTAGGAGCAGTTCTACTGCAAGAAGATAAAAAAGGTCAAAAATCAGTAGTCATGTATGCTAGTAGAACCCTAACAGAAGCAGAAAAGCATTATGCTCAAATTGAAAAGGAATGCTTGGCTCTTACATGGGCAGCTGAAAAATTTAGGGATTATATAATAGGAATTCCTGTTACAATTGAAACAGACCATAAACCATTATTGCAAATATTACATACTAAACAATTTGATGACCTTAGTCCACGACTTCTAAGACTCAGATTAAAATTAACCCGTTTTGATTATAAAGTCAAGTATATTCCAGGCAAAGAATTAGTGGTTGCAGATGCTTTGTCCAGGCGACCACTGCCTTTGTCTCCTAGTTCAAATAGTGGAAACGATTTACAGTTTAATTTAAATTTACTTATTAGTGAAACTGTTCCTGATGATTTGTTAAACAAAATTATGACAGAGCAAAAAAGTTGTAACATTTGCAATCAAATTAAACAATTTACAGCTCATGGTTGGCCTGCTAAACATCTGTTAGGTATATTTAAACCATACTATCAGTACAGAGACAACTTTTCGGTTGAAGGAGATCTTCTCTTACTTAATTCAAGGATAGTCATACCAGAAAAAATGCAGAAAGAAATATTAGACAAGATTCACGAAGGTCATTTAGGGATCTCAAGATGTAGGGAACGAGCAAAACAGTCAGTTTGGTGGTTAGGATTATCAAAAACAAATTGAGGAAAAAGTAAAAACTTGCTCAAAATGCATAGAAACTTCACAAAATCATAAAGAAACCATGGTGTTAGATCCACCACCAGATAGACCCTGGCAGAAAATAGGTATTGACTTGTTCAAATATTTAAACCATTGGTATCTGGTTGCAATAGACTATTACTCTAGATATTTAGAAGTTTTTAAGTTACATGATTTGACTGAAGATAGTGTAATAATTAAATGCAAGGAAATGTTTTCTAGATATGGTATCCCAGAAGTAGTGCGCTCTGATTGTGGTACACAATTTAAAACAAAATTCAATTATTTTGCAAAGGAATATGGGTTCAAATCGATTACTAGCAGTCCATATTACGCTCAAAGTAATGGCTTAGCAGAATCTGCTGTAAAGATTGCAAAAAATCTTCTCACAAAAAATGAGGATATTTACCTGGCATTACTAGTTTACAGAAACACACCCTCAGAAACAGGTTACAGTCCAGCTGAATTAATGTTTAACCGAAAACTCAGAGATAATCTTCCTATGATACCAAGCAAACTTAACAACCCTGTAGTCCTGAGCCAAGAATTGAAACAAAAGCATTTATCAAAAAAACATAAGGAGATAAGTTATTATAATAAGCGACATAGAGCAATAGACTTGCCAGAATTGGAGGTAAATGATAGGGTATGGCTTACTGATCTGAAGATATACGGAACAATTATGTTTAAATGCAAAGAACCGCGATCATATATGGTGAAAACGGAAAGAGGGAACTTTAGGAGAAATAGATGGCATTTAAAGTTGGCACCTAACACAAATATTTCACCAGCGGAAGGAAGGTATGTTTCAAATGATAATATTATTTCTTGGGAAGATTATTGTAAGGCTCCTACTGCTCTTTCAGACCCGATAGAAGGCAATTCCACAGAATTGGAGGAACGGTACCATTCCAATGTTAGTAGTCCGGAAGGCATCGGATCTGAAAGCAATAGTGTAGCCAGACCTAGAAGATGTGTAAGTAGGCCTAAATATCTAGATGATTATGTTTGTGAATAGTTTGTCATAAAACTAGATAATTTTGTTTGTTTGTTTTTTTTTTAAAAAGGGGAGATGTTGTATTGTCTTTGCCATCCTCCAATATTGTCGATAGCACTAGAGTCTATAGTCTATGTTTTTCTCCCCATCTTGAATCGGGCTCGGAACATGGAGTACATACTAAGTTGAATTGTACGATATTAAATAAACAAGTGCTGATTAAAGTAAGAGTTTTATTGATAACAACACACAAAGACAAAGCCATATTATTGAATACACAAAGAGTAGAGAGAGACAAGTAGAAATCGAAGAGAAACCTAATAAAATCTGCACCTCCATGCATTTGTATATCTTTCAACTAAAATACCCGCGAACTATCCCAGTGCTATGAGATCCTAGTAAGATCCTATGCAAATCTGTGCTCGTAGTGCCTGGGTGGTCCCACACATTCGCAGCGATAATATTTATCTTTTGCTCACGTTATACACAACATACATTACACATGTATCTGGCCATCCGAAAGCCGGTTCCTTGCGTCGGCTTGCATTCTTCCACCGTCAGATTGCTGGGCGCACAATCAGACATAGTAATTACTTCTTTGCCAACTATCTGATGCAATGCAATGCACATTTTCTGTTTGTATTTTCATGTGTGACTGTTGTAATAGATACTTGAGATACTTTTAATTTCTAACGTACAAAACGTGTCAGTGGCGTGACCCGAATGTGTCTTGCTTCACCTGTCATATGATTTGCCATTGCGTCCATCCGAGAGCCACTAGCCCACTAAGCAAGTCCATAGGATTTATTAGCAAGCACACCGGTGTTATTTTAGTAGCATAAGTTTAGTTGTACTTGAAAATCTAAATATTTTATTTCACATAGCAGTGGCATAGCTAGGCCTAATAAGGCCCTGTACCAAAATTGTTTGGGGCCATTTGGGGGCCATATGAAAACAAGTCCGGCGAACAATGCAATGCAAGTCAGGGCGCATTTTTTTTGGTGTTAAACTGTCACTGATTTTACTAAGATAATGTAAGAGCAAGCAAAGTGCGATAGAAAATTTAATAACTACGATCATAGCTCACACAGTCCACCGGGCGTTCATTGAAAATCCAGAAAAGCGAGACTCGAAAAAGTCTTCATTTAAGAGCGAGCTCGAAAGTCTAGACTGCGATAAGTTAAATATTCATTATTTTAATCACAACGTGCCCCGTATCGTTGCCCCGCTACGCCCCTGTCACATAGTCGACAATAGGGTGCACCTACTTACTTATTACATCTTACTCAAGTGCTTTTTTTTTAACCGCACATCATTTTATTATTCTCCCGATGTTGCATTATTTTCAGGGAACTTTTTGTATGTTTCATTTCTATCATTTTTAATCTGTTCTTTCCCCTCATAAATTAATTAGTTTCAAGAAGCAAACGTGCGGGTAACGAAGTCATAAATCAATTTGTTTATTGGTGGTATCTTACCTACTGAATATTTAGATGGTTCTTCACTCTGTGCATTAGCAGCTTAGGTATGGCCTGTATGCGCATATCAATCAATAATTCATGAAGAGTCAGTGATTGCCCGGACTCCCAGAGCCGATATACCATTAGCAAACTTATTTGGAGAAACTTATTCGTCATTCCACTTCGAATTATTTTACTATAGTTAATGTTACCGATGATATTTCCAAATAGGGCGAGCTTGCAACAGATGTTGTTCAGTTACCAATGATACATTGAAGTACATTGAAGTCCGGCAATACCCACTATTTATCCACCTCCATAAGCAATAAGTCGGTAATATCATCGTATAATAAAATTAATCTGCAAGCAGTGCCACAGGGCCAAAGGTCCTAGATTAATAAGCCCAGAACCTCGCGGTCGGCAAGATCTGCAGCTATAGGGTCATGAGAATGCGATCGGTTTCGATCCCTGCCTTATGTCCGTCGTGAAAGTTCACCTTCCCGGTTAGGCAGTTCGTAATTATTGCTAGAATTGCACACTCAATATTAGTTTTTGCGATTATGGTAGGTACGGCTATTTCGCCATGCATAACGGTGTGACCTTTGCATCTGGTGAAAATAATTGAGCACTGTCAGGTTGACAATTTTTGGTAAAATATTATATAGGGTGCCCTGCAATTTGGGGGAATTATAGAATGTCGTTAAAATAAAAATAAAGGAATTCAGACAACCTGCCTGCAATTTATTAATCTGAGAAAACTAATACTTTTTCTCTTCTTACTTTTTGCTCCCACACCGTTATTTCTTGGATTACGCACTACATGATACATCATTCAATGTTTTATTCTCATCGCTTCATAATTCTGAATTATTCGTTGTTTCTCGTATATCTAGATCTAAATCACACAGTTTACTAGCGTAATGGCGGACAGGCACGCACGTGGCATGCTCCGGGGCCTGCAGAAATGCCAAGAGTATGAAAATGCCAGATCAGTAAAAAGTCGTCAGGCAGTAATCAGTAACGGATAGCCCCCAGCCGTTAATGCATTTGTTTTTGTTAGCTGTTTTGTTCAAGATACTACAAAGCGGAATCCACTTCCTGGATGGTTACTGTTAAATTATATTGAAAGCTTTGTAAGGCTAAAAGATGAGGCGCAAATAAAAAAAACTAGAGTTGGGAAGCAGGAATCCAAGGAGCCATGCTTTGATAATCCTAATTAATACCCATTTTATCATCGTTTTGATTCGGTTCCGTGCAGGCATTGCATTCCTTTGTCGTAACATCTAAGTTCTAAACGTGCAACTTACTCTCAAAGTCGTAAACTTGCTACATTGCACCGAGTCTTACTACTTAGTTGACGAACTTCGCCAATTTCATCGTCACTCGAAATGCATTTAACATGAGCTGTTTCAATCGGACATTACGTATCTTGTTGAACCTGTCACGAATATTGACAGACAAGCAAATGCTGCTCTGATGTGCCCAACATATTCAGCTGGTGGATGTTTTACAGTTTTAATGCAGTTCGCTGATATTTCGACTTTGCAGGCAAAGCCATTAAAGTCCAGAATATACTGGGCCCTCGTAGTTACGGCCCGGTTGGTGACACGACGACTTTGTTCTACGATATCTTCGATAGGAGCAAGATCTTAGTGTGTCAATCATGTTCATTCTAGATAAGTTTTATTAGATTTGTGCAATTAATGAAGTTGATACTTTACTAAATGGCGAGACTGCATTTATCTTTTAGGTACGTGTACTTAACGAACTTAACTGACAAGTAACTGAAAAGTTGTGTGGTAATCGGTTATCATGGTATGGACGTGTGATGCGGAGGAATGATGATGCCTATAAGAGGAGAGGAAGACCGAATAAACGATGGATAGACTATGTGAAGGATGATATAACTAGAAAGGAGATGACTGCCGAGATGATGAGTAATAGAGAAGTATGGAAGGAGAACACATGCTGCGGCGACCCCAAAATAAATTGGGCAGGAGAATGATGATGACTAAAGAAATTGTTGGAAATGATTGCTCGGTCCACTTAGCTATCGCAGTACACCTCCAGGCTTTTCCAAAAAGCGGCAGGTGTAAATAGATCTCACTCGAGCTGCTGATCGACGCAAAGGGTCTCCCATTTGTGACTGCTATCCATCAATGGCTTAGAAAATTACACCCTTTCCAAGCAAGAATATCCATTAACTATACGAGCAAAGAGTGTACGGTTATCTCACGTACGGTTGTAATTGTTCCTAGGTATAACGTATCTGTCCGGGGAGAATTTCCTGGACGTGCTGGACAACGGTGTGGAATTGTGCCAGCTGGCCGCTGTCATACACGACCGGGCCCGCGAGGCGCTTGATCAGGGATTCATAGTTGGGGTGAGTACGCATAGTTATAATCTGAGCATCATCAATATTGAGGATTCTGTCGAGCTAGTTTAGGTTTGGCAGTGCATCTCGCTCGTTTGAAGTGGCGCTTTGAGATAATTTTCAGTAAACACTTTTAAGATGCTCTTAAGTGCCAACATCATTACAGCATCTTAAGAATGTTGGCAGATAAACATGGTAGTCCACTCTTAGGCACTAATTTTCACTCAATAATGCTACAGAACGCGTTGATGTCGGTATTAATCTTCAGTCTATGAGTTCTCAAGAAGTACTAACGAAGGTGTCTTCTTCCACAGCCTGTGCCTCAGATCCGTGGACGCTGCTGGCAGCGCGCGGCGCGGCGGAGCTTCTTTTCTCGGGACAACACAGAGAACTTCATCACCTTCTGCAGGGAGCTCGGCGTGCACGAAAATTTGCTCTTTGAAAGCGATGATCTTGGTAAGATATTTTGTTGTTATGAACTATGAGCTAAGTTTTCTTATACTGTTGGCTGGGGCACTCGTAGCGTGTTTGCTGGTGATAGCTTGCCTCCTCACCAAGTTCAAAAAAGATTGCTTGTAACGGTTGTGTCCTCGCTTGGGTGGCTCGACTCGTCACCAAGTTCGGACGTGGATCATCTATGGTTGTTCATACATCGATCACTCTAAACTTGTGTATCTCTGGTACCACAGTGCTCCACAACCAGCCGCGGCAGGTCATCCTTTGCCTGCTGGAGGTGGCTCGTCTCGCTACCAAGTTCAACGTAGAGCCTCCGGGGTTAGTGCAGCTAGAGAAAGAGATTGCCCTAGAAGAACGGGACTCTGGACTTGACTCCGCCATGTCTGCGACTGCGTGGCAGTTCAGAGACTCCTCGCCGCCACCACGGGATGAAAAGTTAGTTCTATTTCTTTAAAATTAGCCAATTTTAATTTATTTATTTATTTTATTTATTTATTTATTAGGCTTCTCAACAATGAGTACACTGTTACTTTGTAGTTTTAACATACACAATCTTAAGTCTAAGCGCCTCATTACTTAAAGAAAAGCACCGCTTGCACTAAACTATGCGCAGATATAATAATAACATACAAATAAATTAATTAAAACAAGTAGGTAATACACAGAATGGAAAAAAATAATAACAACAAATTATACATTAAAATCTAAAATCATAACAATTATATTAGGATCCATTAAAATAATAATAAATGAGTAAAATAACATGCATTGTAAATTAAATTCATTTGGTGTATGATTAGATTAATATTAATACAGATTTGAAAAAAAAAAAAAAAAAAATAAAGAATAGAGATATCCTTTAAATGGCTAACGCTTTTTTGAGGGCAGGTACCGACGTGTGAAAGAGGTCTATATCCACTTCATGCTCTTTGTATGCAGCATACATTCTAGACAGTGGACAGTATTGCCTTAAGTTGGTATGACATCTTGGCATGCAAAAAAGCCTCCTATTAGAACTTCTTGGCAGAGTACGTGGCACATTGAACAACACCCTACTGAGCAAATCCGGGCAGTTCAGAGAGCCCGTGACTAGTTTCTTAAGGAAAACCAAATCTAGCATTTTCCTGCGTTTCTCCAGCGAGACCATCCCAAAAAACTTCAGTCGTTTATGGTACGAGTTGAGCTTATTGCCCATATTACAGCTGAACGTAAGATGCCATAAGAACCGTTTTTGCAGCCGTTCGATGCGCTTGATGTGGACCTGATATTTTGGGGACCAGACCACACTGCAGTACTCAAGATGGCTTCTAACTAGCGAGTTGTACATAATCTTTTTAATTTGAGGTTTTAATATATCTTAACCCTTAAATTAATGTTTTCTGTAGTTGCTAGTAGCTTGATCTGCCAATAATGAGATCCTATGTTTATCTTGCAGATCTACCACCGAAGTACCACCTAAGACACCGGACCCCAACGACTGTAAGTATACCACTTGAATACATAAACCGTAATTAACCTATTTTTGAGGCACCAGCCTCAACCGTCTCTGTTTAATGGATAGTCATAAGGTTCCACTTACCATTTGCAGCACAACTTGCGGTAGATAACGCAGACGCGGAGAGCACCAAGTCAGAGGGAACAGTGGCCAGCACCGACTCTGATGTGCCGCTTAAACCTACCAATGAACTTGATAAGAGGGTACGTAACTCCTGAGCTATCTTTATGATTGAAGATTGTTAAATACTTTAGTACATTTTTATTAAGGAAGTCATTTATCGCCTCAGAGTAAGACTCATGAAGATGAACCACCCATTTTGTGGTCAGCTTTCAGTCTAACAGGATGCAGCTGAATACCAGCACTAATTAACATGTGTTCTAGATTCACAAAACGACAACGTTTATAATGTTCATAAGCGAAGGAAAGATCAAGTTGATGACAATATCTTTTGTCATATTCAGGTGCAGTTGGTAACCCGGCTGATGGAGCGCGGCTGCAGCTGCAGCTCCGGCAAGTGCTCTAAGCTGCTCAAGGTCAAAAAAGTCGGCGAGGGTCGCTACAACATAGCCGGCAGGAATGTTTTCATCAGGGTAAGATGACGCTCTACTGTTTGTCAAGTTATACGTGAGGAAGTTCTGAATCACGGGGAAATCACGAACATTCCTGTTCGTGATTATAGATATATATATATTATAAGATAGGAGACAGAAACTTTTGATATTGTAATGAAATAAACTTATTGTTCTAGTTGCTGAAAGGGCGGCACATGATGGTGCGCGTGGGCGGCGGCTGGGACACGCTGGAGCACTTCCTGTCGCGCCACGAGCCGTGCCAGGTGCGCCTGGTGACGCAGGGCCGGCGCGACGTGCTGCCCGTACCGCTGGCCGACTCCCCGCCCCCTCCCGCCGCGCAAACCCCGCTCTCACCCGCCAGCAGCCGCGTCTCCCTCACCAAGGAGCCCTCAGTAGCCGGCACCGTCTCACCTGTCGATAGCAAAGCTTCCTCCACCAGCGGCAAGACCTCCCCGGTGGAGCTCCGCAGCGGCCGCTCCACGCGCGCCTCCAGTAAAGCCAGCAGCGGCAAGAGCTCGCCACTGCCCGATGCACGCCGCACCTCCACGCCAGTTAAACCGACATCAGCCAGAAGCTTGCGGTCCGCTTTAACTCTCCCCCTGCGAGCGGACTCCGTGGACGGGCGCTCGCCCATTTCCCCGGCCACTCCGCGCAGCAGGAAGCAGTCCGCACCCTCCAGCTTCAGCACCCCCAACACGCCGACCGGTAGATCATTTAGAACGCCTCCCGTAGAGCATAGGAAATCACTCACCTCCACCACTTTGGTTAACACACCTAAGAAGTCGCGCAGCATGAGTCTGGCGCACGTGCAGAAGGACGACAAGAGGAGCTTCTGTGGCACTGACAGACTCAACCAGGTGAAGAAGAACAGGAGCACCAGCGCGGCCACCACCCCCACCGATGCGACCGCCGCCAGGAAGACGCGCAGTCAGAGCCTCGCCTCCACTCCCGTCAATGAGCCCAAAAAGACATGCAACGGGACCAATGGCTACGCTAAAAAGACCAGAAGTATGAGTCTGGCAACTCCTGTCGACTTCAAACCTCTGAATAAAAGTATTTCTGTGAACGGGGCGATGACGCAGGCCGCCATCGAGGAGAGCATCAGACTGTCGCTGGCGGCCACCATTGCCGATGACACCTCCTCTAAGAAGCCCTTCTTGCATATCAAAGCCAAATACAGAAGTCCTCCTCCGCGGGAGGTTCCCCCCAGATAATGAGTGCACACTCCTATTGTTCATTCCATTAGTTTTAAAGTTTGACACTTAACTAAGGCATCGTTATAAAGTTCAATTAGTTTCGGTAACTCGTAAGCATTATTTAGATCTCTTAACAGAGCAATCTCATCTTTATCATCTCTTAGTATTAAGTAGTCGCTCTAATTTAATTCACACATTCATGCACTCCATCGTACGGGAGAACTAGTCATAATGAATTTGTTATTGTAATTATAATGATACGCTACGAAGACGATTTACTTTAAGATTAATTTCCAATTGCAATAATTATGCTATCTGATTTATCTTGATAATTAATTAATTATTAATTATGTTTTAAATCTTTATTATTTCTGAAAAATATTTTAGTTTTATTTTCTTTTATTTACTTGATGTGTGTGATATAATTTTTGAATTTCGCATTTCTTTCATTTGACAATAAAGTTAGTGATTATTGTAGAATTTGGTTTTGAATTTTGTTTATTTTATTTTAAATTCTTGATACATAATTGTTTGGATTCAGTGATGCACGGTAGTCGATATAGTTAGGGTAGCGACATACAATTGTGGCCTCACGCTCACGCGACCTCCACGGTACAAATAATGTTGTTTAATCCACACAAGGTATATTTTCATACGAATCGATAGAAGATATTTTTGCACAGACGATAGATTTACAAGCACTAGATAGACACCATGTGGGTCTGCCGACAGGCGACACTGCACGTGAGACACTGTGTTCATAATCATAGAGCTACGACGAAAGTGATAGTCATAGTGGAATGAATGAATACTGACTTATTAATCGTTTAATTATACCTACTATTTAAATTTCGCTTTTTCCTTATAAGTCTAGAATTAATATTTATAGAAAAGTCATGATATTCGGAAGATCACTTCAAATGTTACTCTGATTGGGTTAGTGACATTGGGTCCGTGCTCATTCCTCATGAGAGCGCATCGTGTGGACTTTAGATATACGACATTAGATAGGTCTCGGGGAGTCAATAGTCTTCCATGTTATGGATTCTTACGAGAAGCACGGCTTATTATAAAATATCTTGTACGAATGTAAATGAATGGGACACAGCATAACGATATAATTAATTGATGGTTTATATTGGGCGCGAGACAAAGCTGGTGTTTACAGAAGGAATAAAGCAATAAGTGAAAAATATTGGAAACTTCCACCTTTTACAGTGGGGTGTAACGCATATTGTAGAATGTGCCCAAACGAACCCGAACAAACCGATAAGTAAATTAAAATCACTGCAATATAATATGATAACAACGTTTATAAGTCCTATTGACATCACTAGAAGTATTAGAAGGGTGAGAAGTTAGAATGATAATATAATAATCAGAGCTTAGCATATACCACAGGTGATATACATGTTACTGCCGACCTACCTATCTGCAATACTGTGCCAACGTTAATTATGTATGGTTTATAATAAACTTTTTGATATTCAATAACGTAGTTGTTTTATTTGTGCACTTTCATCCGCGCACTACACCACTGCGTAGTGTACTATTGATACGGTAATGTTGATCTTAGCGCTTCGAGCATGTAGCTATTGGTTGCCTTTTTAAAATAAACTTGTTTTAAGTTAAGCCGTCCAGCTAAAATAACTGTCTCGGAAAAGTCAAGTGAAGTTTTTAGTTCTACGAGTATATTCTAATCAAAGTGACAAAAAATAGGTAGGCGAGTTGTTCAACGACAGAACCTTTCCACTACAAACGTTTCGCCGACAGAACGATAATTTTCATGACAAATGCTAAGTAATCCTGTCTTGATATTACGATCTTGGAATTAATGAGGTCGATAGCGCATCCAGTGCACTTTTGTTATTTCTTAAATTCCACGATTGTTTTGAAAATGATCCATTTTCGTTGGCCTAATAAGGTATTTTACCTGTTGTGCCTCGACTTCAGCGCCTCCTGTTTGAAACTCCAGTGCCTCCTGTTTTGACCTGTTTGAAAATTATTACCGATGTTAGTGGATCAGCGAAAATGAAAAATTACAAAGTCCATAAGCTCTAAAATTACAGTTAAAGTGGTTGCGTCAGGGTAGCCCGCGAAATTCAAATTTTCTTACGTTTTTTTTTTTTTCTTATGTAGTTACAGAATCACAATGATGAAAATCATCAATATAGCCCTGTAAGTCCATTTAATCCTATTGAATGACTTTTACATGAAATATTCATTGAATAGGATTATATGAACCTAGAGGGTTGTATTGATGATTTTCACGATTGTTATTCTGTAACTAAATACATGTTACTGGCGCGACTCATTTTTCATCAACATACAACTTAACACTGATCTGCAAATTGCAAAATACGTAAGAAAATTTGAATTTCGTGGGCAACCCTGACGCAACCACCTTAAACAAAGTCCACCAATATTTCCACCAAGAAAGTGGTCAGTACATGACAACCAACTTTCACATATACCATTATCTCAAAATGCGCTGGAGTCGTGTCACAACTGGTGGAAAACCTTACTACCGGCGAAAATGGACCATTTTCAAAACAATAGTGGATTTTCAGAAGAACAAAGCACACAGAATGCACTATCGAACTCATTAATTCCTCGGAACCAACGCTTAAGAGAGCTTGGTTTCGTCCGAGTAGTTCAGCTTCCAGCTAAAGGCCCCTTATGACCGTGCCCGCAGTGCCGGCGGCAGGCGGCGGTGCCGGTGGTGCCGGTGGTGCCGGTGCGCACGTCGGTGACGCCGCACAAGCGCCGCTACACGTACTACAACAAGATGTACAAGCCCATGTGCTACGAGCTGCCCAGGCCTTTCACCATCTCACTTGTGTAATCAATTCAGCGAGAAATCGCTGGAATATTCATGTTCGAATTAGCTAGCGAAACTCGACAGATTTGATAGGTATCGAGATCTAAATAAGATAAAACCAAATCATAAAATTCAACTTATACATAAAGCTGCAGCACTACTTGCGACCTCTACTACGAAAATACTTTTTGTTTTGATATCTGTATTCATCACTTCAACGGAGCTTCGGTAGCTAATTTAACGTTGTATAATATATTGATATAATGATGATGAAACGTTCATCAACCTTCACCAATCCTTGCAACCATATCCAGCACAATAGTTGGATTACAAACATTGTATGCAGCAGTGGACTTTAATGTGTTGATACTGGTAACCAGTAAGTGTGCATAGAACATAAGGGTGTGTTTAGGAGAGATAATTATACTGTAAGTCATGATAAGCTCAAAATGAGATGAAGTTGGCACGAGTGGTGAGCAGAACTGTTTCACTTTGCATCGACTTAATGAATGATCCCACTTAATAAATAGTTATGTTTGTCCACTGAATTCTAGTCATTTTTTAAGTTTTATAATTGTATTGTTTACTATGTCGGAGTTGCAACAAATGTGAATTGATAAATTTTATAGATAGCAACATTATTTTATGAATTCGACTAGATGAGTCAGGTCGTTCCACTGACATCAACAGAGCTTCTTCACCTCCGCGCCCGGAGGGACATACAGGTAGCTGCTGGTGTGTATGACGACCAGGGGGCCTACCAGCACATTCTCACTCGGAAAGAGATGTAACTATCTTTCCCACAGAACAGTATGATTAAGATAATACTAGTATACGAAGAGGTAATAGGCCCCCCTCACCTTTTGTTTGCATTATATCTAAATTGATTGTAAAATAATAAACATATATTACGATTTTAAACTTTATTTATTAAATACCCTATCAGGTAAAATACAAAATAATTCAAAATTAAGTATAAAATTAATTTTAAAGTAGGACTGACTGACTGAATAAATGCCAAGAGAATAGTTCATTTTATATATTCACCTATCTGGAGCCAGTTTATTATAATATTAATTTATATAATAACTAGAGAGCTATGATTTCAAATATACTTTTTTACAGCATTCAGGAAGCATTGTAGTCGATGTTTATTTTAAAGTATCTCAGCATTATAAATGACAAGTACGGATCAAGGTTTGATCTAAATAACGTGATTTGCGTGCGAATCGTTACCAGGTAATAGTAAATATAATTTATTACGTCTCTAGCTATTTCTTATTCTACAGTAAATAGGCAATTCTTTACACGCGATGTTACGTCCGTACATAATAAACTATATAAACATAACTATGTTTATTATTATTATATAAAAACTAAACACTACTCGTGTCCGAATACTCGAATATGCTGTGTCAGCAGGAATAATAAAAAAAACGCACATTCGTTCATTACTCAAAACTTTGGATTTTCATTCATACAGTATGACTAAATAAAAGGCAGAATAGTTTACTTCTTTATATAAAAGGCAGCAAAACGATTCGGTCATATTCGAGTATCCCTTATCCCTTACTACTACATCTACAACTTGTAAATAAAAGTATTATTAGTTTCTCATTTAATACATTTTGGTAAAGTCACTCCGCATAGTTGATTAGATCATTTGGCCAATTAAACTTAAATATATCTTACTTATTATAGAACTAGCGATGATTACGTCATTAGGATTCCATGCGCCCAACGAGATTGGATTTAAAACTTGCGTGTTAAGAATAACAGTACATTCTTTTATGATTTAGGCATTTTCAATTAATCATAATCTCGTTTTTACCTAAAATACAGTAATTAAAAACGACTTCCCAATCAAAGCAGTCGACTTATCTACATTGCATGTCAATTTGCGCATGAGTTATAAATTAAACATTATTATAGTATTAACTTTACATGGAGAAAGTATTGTATAAAAGTTATAAATAAAAAGAGGAGATTAACATGTGCGCGTAAATAAAAACTAAGTCAAAGTGACCTTCGAGTGATTTTCGTTCGATTGTAACTTTTAAAATTATTTTTGTTTACGATGACACGATATGCAACTTGCAAGCTAGCAACATTGCGAGCGAGATCTTAAAACTCTTAAATATAATCTTTGATAAAGTCCATGTAGAAACTTATGAGTAGTGAGTTATTAAAGTCTACATTTCACGTGATAAAATGTAAAAATCTTCTCTCCACGCGGTCACACAATCACTGAGCAATGCTATTGGAAAGGACAATTCATTAAAACTACTGATATAGTCTTATTAACAACGGATTATAGACTTATTTTAAATATTAGTGTAATTATGCATATTGTGAATGTACCGTCACGGAACTTAATGAATAGTTAGACAGATTGATAGACTCCGTAAACTTGATTTCGAACGACTGTCAAAGAATGGCAGTTGAATATACGGACAATTTAAGTTGAGCGTCAATTTTCTAATCAACAAGTTCCCGCAGTGTACAACAAGGTCTAGTACAAGGTTGCATATCGTGTGACCTGTGGGCTCGCGCGCACGCCGCGTGTGGCGCACTCGCGCTGGTGTTACTTCTTCTTGCTCTTGCCGAGCGTGAGCGTGTGGTGCGCCTGCGCAGACTGCTGCTTGCGCCGGTTGAACTCGATGGCGTCGTCCTCGATCTTCTTGCGCAGCTCCTCCAGGCGCTTCTTCTCGTCTGTGTGGTCTTTTTTCAGTTTGTCGAATTTAGCGTGTAACTGGAAAGAATGTTTTGATATTGAAGGCAATGATCTTCTTCTATTATTTACTTACCCAACCCCACCAGCGACATATTGATAAAGATAACAATAATAGGCAGTCACGCACGAATCATCAGTATTGGTAAATTTTATACATTATTTAAAATTAATTTATATTATTTATATATAAATTTAATTTACATAAAAACGTAAACGTGAAGGTAAAAATAACATTAAATTAAATGGATACATATAAAAAGATTACTTCTGTGTCATACTTATGTTTTTACGATGTTGGGGCATAACTGAGCTACAAATATACTTATGGGGATGACGAAAATTGTTTTTAGAAAAAATACTACGATGGCGGCGTTAGATTGACTTAGGCGACGCGCAAAAGAACCATACAGTGCTATATGATGTAGCTACGTCTTTCGGCTGTATGACAGGTTCAGTACGTACCTCTTTCTCAGCCTCCTTGAGTTCGGCCTCCTTCTCCTTGACCCTCTGCACGAACATCTGCCGCATCTCGTCCTCCTTCTGCTGCAACTCCGCCAAGTGCGCGCTGCGCTTCTGCTCGAACGTTTGTTGGAACGATACCTGCGATTAACAAAAAATCTAGATAATTACATGCGTATGAGTGTAGAGTATACTAAAACAACAAAACATACTGGGCATACTGCGGTGACATACCAACCATGGGTGTTTTTTGGATATCTCCATTACTAGAAGGTTCCCAGGTATTGTCCAGAACAGAAAAATGATCGCAATAACGGAAAGTACAAGTGCCTCTCGGCTTCGTTAAGGGTGTTCTTACACTATTTATGTGATATCTTTGGTAGATTGGCCCGCACTGGGCCCGTTCGGTGGATTACAGCTAAGGAAGGTGGTATTCCGTCGCTTCCGCGGGCAAGTGCCACATGAACGCGCAGTGACATAGTGCACAAGTGAAGTGTTACTAACATGGTTTTATTTACTAACACAATTTGTATTATATTATATGTATGTTAGTCTGTAAGGTATATATTTATGGGCCAAAGTGGCCTGAGAATAAATGTTTGTTGTTGTTATTGTTGTAAGGAACGCAGACCCGGTTCCGGTTACCTGTACAGGTTCTGCATGCTCTAATTACAGCCCATTCCCATTCATAGCGCAGAGGCCTGTGTCCCAGCATTGAGAACATTACAGGCTTATTATGCTGTGCTTATGCGACAGGGTACATACGGGCTTGTTATCAGCGTCTACATCGGTGAAGCCCATCTGCTGCAGGCGGCGGCGGCGGTACAGCTCGTAGTGCCGCGCGTGCGTCTTCTCGCGCAGGTCCTCCATGTTCGTGCGGATCAGCATCTCGCGCAGCTTCACGAAGTCGCAGTGCGACTCGTTCTCAACTGAAATGGGAAAAGATAGTGGTTCATTATAGAAGCACTTCGTGAAAACTACGCATTGTAATTGTTTTTAACACCTTTAGTGACACTTATGCTCTCGGTACAGGTTTTTTTACAAGATAAATACGAATATTTGTATGCCCCAAGGGCCGGACATGATGTTTTTTTTTTTTTTTTTTAAGAACAACTTGCATGCTTTGTATGTTGTATACACTCATGTTTTCACAAATAAATGTCTTGTCTTGTCTTGTCATACACTTTATAACTTGTATATTATGAAATTTTTTTTTATTGACACGTAAAAGGTACAAAGAATTATTATGAGATTCACGTCTGACTCAACTTGGGAATGTTAAACAAAACGTAGTACAAGGGGCACCCTAGTGAGTCTAGTTATAACCAATCTTGATTAAAGACAAAACGCTTCTAATCTATATCATATACGTTGTTCTATGGGGAGGTCATTGACGTCATACATCAGATAACATGGTGACGAGTTATTCTCGTATATACGTTAGTCCGTACCTTGCACCGTCCCCCACGGGTACTGCCTGGCGCGCACGGTCTTGTTGCCGATCTTGACGAAGTCAGTGGAGCCCACCACGGCGAAGGGGATGTGCGAGTTCATCACGCTGTTCACCTCCGTCACCGACTCGTCGTCTACCGGGAACTGGTAGATTTCTACAGAGTTTGCTTGCAGCTCTTGCATTATTTTAGACTGGAACAGAAGAAACAATTATTAGTTGACGAAATTCAAAGAATTGAGAGCCTCAATAAAGCATAACATTCTACTTGTAGAGACTAATAAAGTATATGCCAAATATTTCGCAACTCAGGAATATAAACAAGTTATTAGTGTAAAGTGTGGTCTTATTATAAAGTGATTTCTGACATACTATCATTTTTTGTACGGATAAATTAGAGGGCTGTCTGTTGAGTATCTTGTTTAACCGACCTCTTATCACACGAGGCCTTAATACTGTTACTGTTGGGTTTAGGAAAGTTTATCTGCTTAGCCGTCACAACACAATAACAAAAAATTATGTATGAACATTTACTAATAAGTTTAAGTTTATTTCGATTCACATTTGGCTTACATTGCATGTCGAGGAGTTTGACTAATATCAAATGAGAACATAAATAGCTGGTAATGTAGTGAAAGTGAACTATATTACGATTACACTTGCAAATATTATGTGTAGTAACTCAATATTGCAATACTATCTACTGATAAAACTTCTTCAAAACGTATTATTATTTTTACCAATACCTATTCAAATAGAGTAAAATATTGAAATAGTAATTTATGAGCGTTTTGTATTGTATGTTATTGTAAGTTCGCATGAATCACTGGACAGTCCGGACATGAATTACATAGTAATGTGTCAGATGTAAATATACACAAGAGATCCTCATTCATCTGTAGCCCTTGTACTTCTGGTCATGATAGTATTAGTATTGCTCTGCTACTGCAAGCAAATAAGCGTATTTATTTCATTGACTCTTTCATAAATTTAAATAAGATAAAAATAGAGCCGATGCGCCTCTAAAAGCATATTGGAGAGAATAGCGAAGAGTTAAAAAGGAACCGGTTCACAATCCGCCGAAGCTAATCGGAATAATTAGAAACACTGTCTGCATAGTAAGCACACATTTTTAAAATCCTAGAGACAGATGACATATTTCTTGAAGAATTTATAGAATACTAGCTTTTGCCCGCAGTTTTTTGACACTCAATTCGGGGTTGTACTCTGCTTGTGTAATAATACAATTCAATCATGATTCGAAGGATAAGAACGTTATTGTTGTTTACCTCGGGAACAATAATTTTTTTTCGGGATTAAAGTTACCTATATGTTCGTTTCTGTATACCTGCTAACGTATATGCAAAATTTCAGGATGATCCATTCAGCTGTTTAGGCGTGAAAAGGTAACAAACAAACATGCTTTCGCATTTATAATATTATATATTACATATATTAGTTAGGATTTTAGTAGTAAACTGGAAATGTTCACGGGAACTTTTTGCTTTAATTTAGCTTTAGCGCGCCTAGGTCGTGCTAGGACGATTCATTCCTATAAGGGTTTATGGAAGGCCATGGCCCAGCAGCTGAACAGTGCAGAATTATAAATTAATTTCATAGATAGCATACCTTGAACTTCTGTAGTTCAGTCTTGGAGATGGTGTCGGCCTTCGCGATGATGGGGATGATGTTCACCTTCGTGTCCAGCTTCTTCATGCAAACCAAGTCGATGGACTTGAGACCATGACCTGGAAATGAAGGAAACCGGTTCTAGTGACAGATTGCTGCAAATAATTTTAACTATCATCAATCAGACGAATAAAGCCGACATGCGACGCAGCGTCGCGACGTCTGGACAATAGTCGGCTCCATAGATTTCTGCAACGCTAGGGGCCCACTCCTGTACTTTTAAGAACGTTCGTTTGTTAGTCTCAATCTGTCAGTAATTGTACAGCATTTGCACTGTCGCGTGTTGCTGAAGCTGCAATTAGATGTACAATTACGAGAGTTGGCCTAATCTGCGCACATCGTACGTCACCCTGGTGAGGGCCTTTCAGTTCTCTGTTTTCAATTTGGATAGTTACTGAAGCTGTTGCATAGTTTAGTATTTATCAACTCTTTTTATGATATAGTTTAGAACGGCCAGATCATTGTTATGGTTTCCCCATGCAGCTCTAAACAAAAAATGAAATCTAATCTAACTGCTGTGCGTTAGTGACAACGCCGTGAAATGGCGCACCGTACCGTAGCGTATCGTCGGACCACACACGGGTACACTACCGTTATCACCACTCCTTGTATGTCTGTAAGCCATTTCCCTGCACAATACATGGCATAGTGGAAAGTTAAAACTGTTCGAATTTTTGTTACCAAAACTATAATACAACATGGTTTTGTGCTGAGGTGTTTTGAGTAAATAGGGTATGTCTTTCGTAGAGTTAACACCTAATACAACCAAGACAAATGTAGATAAAGAGATGGTATAAGTGAGGGGCGAATTATGATTATACGAAAGTCGATTATTTTTCAGCACACAGACCCAATGCTACAAAGGTACTTTTTTACGCAAATAGACAAAAGCAAATAAAGTTATGGCTGCACCAATAATTAATCAAAGTAAATGATCTAGTCAACAGTCGAGTACTGTTTAGTTAACATCAAGCTGGACAAGTGGACGTCAATTAGGCGTAGAGTAACGCGTCGGTATCACGCATGCGTTGCAGCGACGCTCGGCTCTAAGTGCGCCCGCGCGGATACACTTGACTTGTTTACATTCGAACAGTTTGTGTACCACACAATCAGCGGTGAGGAATTCCAAGTGCTTCCTTTATCTTGTACTACATTGTCAATTGTATTTGGGGCAAGCAAACGAAGTCAATTTGGTAAACACAAACAAGTGGATACAGCGCCGGCTTTAATGGCGTGGACATATAATTTTAATGGAACTACGCTTTTGGAATTAAATCTCGCTATTGGGATGATTAAGCATAGAGTATTTTATAAATAAATGACAAGTAAGCCTGTACCTCAGCAAAAATTGAGGAAGATAACAAAAATAAAACAATTTTCCTTATGGGAAGTTAATAAAATTGCAATAGTAAATCCAATCTCGCGTATTTGTAACAAGAGTCCCGTTACCGACTCTGTGGGGAGTATGGAGAATTCGAGGGCAGCATAATAGTATGCCGCGCGCGCCCTGAATACATCGTCCGTTCATACTGCTTGGTGAGTGCGCGCGTGTCAAGGACAGCTCGTAAAAATGTCAACCAGTGAGCCATCTACCTGCTGCACTAGATCAATATGTAGTGAAAGTTTTTTATTGATGTACTGACATAGAAAACATTAAGTACTACTTATGTATGAAACTCAAGAACACAAATTAATCGAAATTATAAATAATTCTGTAAAAAAAAAATCTGTGTCTGCAATGTTTCCTGTATTTAAAAGGTTTTTCTTTTTAGCATTAAAACATGTGAAATAAATTATCTCTCTTTAAAACTACACTATATGGCCTTCGGTGGTTAGTTATTTCCAGTAAACATACCAAATAACACGCTAACCAGCTTTAACATTTATACCTATGTAGTGATGGGAATTTCCCGAGAACATTCTCCTTGCGAGAACTTTGCTGTTAAGTATATGTAGTAGTGTTAAGTATCTATTTTTAGAGTAATAGTTTTGAGTGCATTTGAACGTTTAACTAAGTTTACGTCAAAATAAACTACTCCACAACTTAAATTCTCCTGAGCGATAACATTCCCGAGAAAATTCTCATAAATTCCGTATGGCATTAATGTAAAATTCTCCTGCCCGTATCCCAACTTATTTGGCACCGGTGCAGTATATCTTCTTCATCCATACTTCTCTATTACTCGTCATCTCAGCAGTCACCTCCTTTCTAGCCATATCATCCTTCACACAGTCCATCCAGCGTTTCTTTGGTCTTCCTCTACTCTTATACCCATCCACATTCATACTTAAAACATTCCTCACGACATTGTTGTTCCTCCACATCACATCCATACCACGACAATCGATAACCACACAACTTTTCAGTCATCGGCACCACTTTAAAACTTCCTCTTGTACTCATTTCTTATTTTATGCATTCGCGTTACACCACACATCCCCCTCAGCATTCTCATCAAAGCCAAATGCAAATGCCTTTATTCATCCCTTACAAAAATAATAATCAGCTTTCATTAAATAAACAAAAACAATATTAATAGAAAGGTTTACGGTGTTAATAATTAAAACAAAATAACAATCACAATCCCAAACATTTTTGAAATCGAATCAAATTGCTTATTCATTATCGTCCAAGGTAACAAGTCTGCAACTAATGCTTCTTAACTTAACCCTTTTTTAAGTAAAGTATAAAATAACAACAAAAGGAGTTGACTTAAAATCAAAATAATTATATTGTATTATAATTTTACTTTAAATTTTAAATTCCCCTTCAGAAAGAACATTGTAGAATATTGCAGAATATTCTCGATCGGAGCACATTCTCCGTGTGAGAATATTCCCCGACCCATCACTATTTATATGTTAGCGGTTGCAGGCATTTTATCAGCAACTCATAATGCAAATATAGTCACCATAGAGTGCAACAGACAGGATCAAAACCATATTTATTAACTTCGATTCTTATTAATAAGCTATAGAAATAAATTCTAATAATATTTAATTTAAAATTATATCACTAAGTTGACAGTGCAATGTTTGGATAAACAATTCAAGAAAAAAAATTACACCTTTGTTATTTATTTAAAAGGTGTTCTAAAAATTATACAGGGTGGCGATTTAGATACCAGCATTCTTTATGGAGGTAAATCTGATATAAGTTTCTTTGGGAAAGTTGATAAATAGGACAGGCAGATTCCTAGAGGGATGCTAGTAAGTAAATCGCCACCTTGTATAATTTGAAACTCTTAAAGGAGATTATAAAGCAGAATGAAGATACATTTTTTTATGGAGATGGATGTGCTGGTATATATACTTACAGAACTCCTAATGAAACTAGTAAGTAGTAATAGTCAATTATGGAGTGTCTTGCCTATTCCTCTTCATGAGATCTACGCTTTCGAAAGGGCAAGTACAGTTATTATGACTGTGGTTGGACTATAAGTAGATGCATTTTCTAGTTTCCACTATTCAAAAGTGTCTGTAACTGGTCTATTTTATTTAAATAAATGCTTTTGATAGTATAGATTGACTTACCTGTGGGACAAATGAAGTAAAGACAGACATGAAGCCGACTGTCATGGTATGTGGGCAATGCTCTCTTGATTTTGAGCTCCTCTTGTAGGTAGGCTTCAAACTGAGCATCTATGTAGTCCACCACAGCCTTGAAACTGTCCTCCTTGTTCACTTGGTCACCATAGCCAACAGTGTCACAGATTGTTAGCTGTCAAATAAGAGTTTGTTGCAAATTATGATCACTTTAATTGAATGACATTCCATTAGAAGTTTCATCATTAGTTCAACATTCATGTTAGAGGTATCGCCTACTAGTTAAAGCTTGAAACCGGTTTAATATATACTGGTTATTACCGGTTTATTTCGGTTTGCCTCCGAACTTTTCCTAACAACTTGAACGTTTTAAGAACTTTATTTTAACCAAAATTAACCGGTTTATTCGACAAGCGGCAAGTCGGTAAACGCGTTGCAACTTCTGACTTGTAAGGATAGGATATATTGAGAGTTTTCTTTTTCATTTAAAAATGGCTGACTATCTAACTGGTCCATAGGATCTGTGAAAAGATTTAATATTAAATGGTTCTACTCTTGAGCTCAATCTAGTCCTGAGGACAGAGATGAGGTCGGCGATGGAACGAGCTAACCCAAAAGACGCCTATTAACTCGCGACTTAAATAGATTAGGGTCATTTGAACTTGGGAACACCGACGCAGGCAGGGTTTTCCACTCCTTGGCTGTGCGCATAATAAAGCGCTTAGTGCGAATGTGTGGGACATCGACAAGGTATGGGTGATACCTTGCAGTACGTCTGGACTCCCGATGGAAGAAGAGAAATGGTGGGATGAGCTCGTGGAGCTCTTGGGCACACTCACCGACGTCATCATCAGCCTAGCCTTTTCCCAACTGTGTTAGGGTCGGCTTCCAGTCAAACCGGATGCAGCTGAAAACCTGTATTTTACGTGGAGCGACTGCCTATCTGACCTCCACAACCCAGTTAGTACTGGGTAATACAATACACTCACCGAAGTACAGTCTATAAAAGAACGACAAACTTGCAACTTTGCGCCGTGGGTCAGGCTGTGAAACATGGTACCCACCAACTTATCGTCACAATGAGCCTCTTGGCTCTGCGCTCAACAGAGTTAGGTGTGGCTAATTGGTATTTGGCTGAGCCATCCCAAAGGTGACCGCAATACTTCATGCCGAACTTGAGTTTTATATAAGACTAAAAGCTGTCCAAGCTTGAAGTAACGCTTAATCTTATTGACGATACCCAGCTTTTTTGCCGCTGTTTGAGCTTTCGACTCAATGTAGGGGCACTGAAGTTCAGATTCGCTATTAACTTCGTGCCAAGAGCTGTCGGTAACTGGTATAGACTGGTTTTGGTGGCGTTAATAACAACCAGATTTTCATCAACCCATTTGGAGACAAGACTTCAAAGCAACGCAGACACACAGACCCTAGCTCGTTTTTTAAACTTATAGTCGCTATCTGCGTATCCGTTAAAAAGAATAGGTGCGGCTTCTCGGTCTCGAGGTGGTGGTGGACCGGATCGAGATTTGAGTGCAGCCCCCTGATGTTGGTGACATGCACTTTACGTGGAAGTGCCGCCGCTTTAAAACCGTTTTCTTTTTAAGCTTTTTCATCATGTGGAGTATTTTAATGGGGAAACAGAAGAATGGTTGAGACGCGGCTCGGTTACGTAACGGGACTGCTCAGCTACCCGAACTGTGGGAGACTCTTCTGGAGACTATGGGGACGACCGAGCTCGCCAAAATGGCCACCGGGTCCTCCCACCCAGTCGCCAACTGGCACAGTGGAGCGGTTCGGGATTTTTCGCGAGTTGGCGGGGCAGCCTTTCCAACGTGGCTGACGCAATACTTGGGCCCTCTACAAACTGGGGTCAGCTAACGGCAGAAACCGTACCTCGGATCCGCTACCCTCCAGTATGAGTCACCCGGTAAAGAGTTACATAGTAACCCAGACTGGTCCTAGGCCGCGCAACTGACCATTTCCATCCCTAATGGCACTGGCACTCCCGTACACCGACGAAACACAGACAAGCTGTTTGACGCTGGACTCCGGCAGGAGGGTCGTCGCACACCAGGCGGCCGAAGCCTACCACCGCTGTAAGGGATCTTCAGCCGTTACCAAAGACTGTTAAAGACCGTAAAGACGCGTGGTGCCGTTGCCACTAACTAAAAAATTCTTAATACTGAATAAAAACTGGAGAGCGCGCGACTTTCATTCGTATTAGCTGGTTTTATTGCTCTAAACCGTTTAATCCGAAAAAACCTTTATGTAAATACTGTTCCCAGTACCGGTTTAAAAAAACTGGTTTATGCGAACAAAACCAAATGTAAAGGTTTTGCGTCAAAGTAGGTAGGTACATCATAACAGTTTGAACATTAAACCAGTATCTGAGCCTTGCTGCTAGTTATGTTGTTTGAGTGATCATTTTTAAAATGTTATCAATGATCTTACTAACATTACAAATGCGAAAGTTTGTGTTGTATGTTTGTTACTCTACCCCCAAAATCTACAAAATCTAAATAGATTTGAATTAAATTTGGCACACGGATAGTTTATAAACTTGATTAACACATGGGAAATTTTTTATCTACTTATCTATGATCTCGTGGGTCAGTTACAAAACTTCAAGCATTTGAAGCCCCAAGCATAGGCTAGTGGTACCTATACCAGTTGTTACAATGTATATTACAGAAGAAATTAAGATAATCTTAGAATACTATTAAACAAAGTTTTATCAGTCAAATAAGATATTCAAATACAAGTGGAACATACCTTCAATCTTACACTACTCTCCTGAAGCTCATATGTGTGTGCCTTCAACTTGACAGTGGGCAGGTTGTGTGGACTAGGCACTGACTCGAAGTTGGTGTTGAACAGCGAGTCCATTAGGGTTGACTTACCCAGCCCGGTCTCACCTAGACGGTGAATAACATTGTTAAATCATATTTCCCACATGATTCTCAAACTAAACCATTAATTTTCCTGTACAACTCATTAACTAGTGAACCTACATTAACAATAGTAAATGAGCGAGGTCGCACGCCACCGATGCGATAAAGTAGGTGGGTGACGGTGATTAGTGATTAACTCAACTACAACAATTAGTCATTGTGCTCACCTATGCACAGGATGTTGAACACAAAGCCGTTTTGCACGCTCTTGTTCACCAGCTGGTCCGGCAGGCTGTCGAACCCGACGTGCCCCGACAGCTTGAGGGTGCGCATCAGCGTCTCCATCTAGAATTCATTACTTATCTCAGCACACTGACCGAAGTCACACAACCAAGTGATTCCCCGACGCATTCGCGAATCAAACGTAATGTACGAACGTAAACGTAATGTTTGTTGTTTGTTCACCGGTCTAAAGGAATGTTATATTTACTATTCTGTATCGATGATAAACACAGCAACGGATTCAATCTCCAATTTTTTGTCGGAAGAGCAACGCCCTTAGCTTCAGTTTTCTTTATTAAAATGTGAATTTATAGCTTCTTACTATTTTTTGTTAGGTTGCTCATATTAACTTTGATAAAATGTACTACGATATGCACTGAATTATTATGTTTGAACAGAAATACACATAATTTCACTCACTTTTAGAGGCTCAACGTCGATCGCCGCCATGTTTACTTTTTGACTGATTTCAACAAAGTGACATGAAGTGAACTGAACTTCATTTCACCTGCATTTGTATCTCACTTCACAGTGGAGCAAAATAAAAATCAATATCCTGTCTCGGTTTTCATGTATCAATCAACTAAATTATACTTTAAACTCTAGCGCCTGTTGTTTTTTCCTGCTGATTAGAAAACTGAGAGCAAAAACTCATTAAAAGAGGAACACAGGCGTATTTTTATGGTGTATTATTAACGTTGGCCACATTGGTCATAGCTGCAGTTATTGCCATATAAAAATATAAAACGCTGTCCCACATGCCAATTTTTTGTCAAATTAAATGACAAAATGTTAAAATAACATAGTTTTTTTGTGAATTCAATAAAATGCCCTTTTTATAAACACAATGTTTAATTTTGCCTAGCAAGTTTTTAGCATTTGTTTTGTTCGAAAAAATATCATAAGGCTTGGGCTAACAATTTCATAACATGCGCCATTTTTAATCAAGAAAAAAATTGATGTACCATTCTACCATTTCACAAATGATCGGCGATTTAGTAGAATTGAAAGGGTACTTTCTAGAAATCAGTTATGGCAACATCTTCAAAATCCAAAATGGCAGAATGCGACTTTGGTGTGTTATCATGTGAGCCGAAGGAATAATGTTTTCTTGAATTTTATGGTCGCGAGTGGATTTTAAAATTGTGTATCAGTGAATTGTGACAAAATAAACCATGGCGGACTTAAAATCGCCGCCGTTTAGTGATATCAAGAGACCTGAAGAAGTGGTCAGGATGACGACGAACGACAGCCTGAAATTCGCTGTTCTTATCGGGCTGATTGAAGTCGGACAGGTGACCAACCGGGAGGTAGTGAACACCGTCCTGCATCTGGTAAGTCGTCACGTCACTTTCCTCCACGGTTGCACCATAATTGCCTAAGTGCATTAACGTGAAATCTTATTAGATTCGTCTTAGAAAGGTTATTGGATTAGACTCTCTGTATTTAGAAGTTTTTATACGTACCTCGTTGGTGTAGCGAATAATTGTGCATTAAGTCATTCATGCTGATTATTTATTAACCTAACGATTATGCAGAAGCGTGTAGTCGACCGAGAACCGCATCTATTTTCATTGTTTTTATCGATCGCGTTTGGTCGTGAATCGCAGGATCGCTCGGCCAGCTCGCGGCAGCGGCCGGCGACCGATCTATGTTTGTTTTGATATTTTACTGCCGGCCGAGCATACTTTCACGGCGAGGCTCCAAGAGGCTAGTGCGTGCATTATTTATGAAGCCGTATTTTCCATTATATAAGGTCTAAACATTTACTGTGGCAATTAATGCGTAAAATAATGACGTGCATCACCTTGAATATTTAAACTTAGTAGCAATCTTCACCATGAAAATACGGTCGAGGAATCGAACTCGCACCGATACCTACAATCATGCGCATCATCTGCAAATCTGTCTTAAATCACTTCCTTTAAAGTTCTAAAACGCGGTTCCAAAGTTAGAAGTTGCTAAGAAGGGTAATAAATTATGCACAGCACATACCTACAAATGCATACGAAGAATCACTCATAACAATGTCCTGTAGGTACGTACTTATGTTACCTATGTATGTCTATGTTTTGCAAGACATCGATCAAATAATAAATAGGTCGTTGTAGGTACATTTGCACTTATCTATTTGGTAACAACTAATGTCTATCCATTAAAATGTTATCGATAAATAATTTGATTATATCGTCGAACACTAAATCTCAGTGACGTTGACATGAATCATATTTGTATTATATTTTGATGGTCGAATACTTCTGTGACGACTCGGCGCAAAAAACTGTGCTTGCGGTGTTCTATCGTCAACACACGATATAAATATTAGCTCGTACGGTCCCGCCTCGTCAATTTTGTGATTGGTATTTAAGCTGCTATGGAGCCCTTATCATCGTATCTATTCAGTATTGCAACCACTTGACAGTTTATCTAGGTTGATGACCATACCTAGAATGATCCCCAAAATAGTTCAGTGTAGTGGATCATGTTGAAAGTCAATATCTTCCAAAGGGCCGGCTGCAGATAATGTGATTCGTATCGTCCAGGAAGATTTGAGTCTTATCCGCTTTTATTCACGTGATAACCCACATAAAACGTAGGATTTTCCTCAAAGACAGATTTATATCTGATAGTTTTTACACAACGTATTACTACAATTGCGCAAATTGCAGAACAATACGTGTTTAGTGTTTTTTGTTTGCTAGTAGTTAAGGTAAACCGACCAGTCATTCATATCACACTTAACGTGTATTTTTATCATGATTAAGTAATCTATGAACTATCCGTTGTTACCTGTCCACTTCATAATTCAGTCAATCGATTACAATGAGCTTGCCTTAACTAGGAACACAATGTTTGTTACTACAGTCAATGAAACTTTAATAAAAAACGAGCGAGCAGCATTCGCTTTAACTACGATCTTTCATTTTATGAGCGGAAAGTAAAAGGGCCGATAAGGTTTCCGCACAAAGAACTGCAAGACATTCTATACGCCTGTATGGCATACGTTGCGGAACGTTTACTGTAGGTGCTGGTTAGTCTTTGGGATATTTTCGTTAAAAAAAGATTGAATTGATTGGCAACCAATCGTCTATCTTTTAAAATTAAAGTTCGCGAGTACATTCGGAAGAAGCTGGCAGTTTCGTCACAACCTTAATGTTGTCTCCATTGTTTGTCTTTTTATTTTAGTATATTGGCGTAAATGTCTATTTACATATATACTTTGATATGTATTTATAGTATTTTATATTATATCGTTGTAGTTAGTCATCATCTGCCTAGCCTTTTCCCAACTATGTTGGGGTCGGCTTCCAGTCTAACCGGATGCAGCTGAATACCAGTATTTTATATGGAGCGACTGCCTATCTGACCTCCACAACCCAGGTAATACTGGGTAATACGATACTTCTTGGTAAGACTGGATGTCAGACTTTTTGGGCCACTGACTACCTGTCAAAGATCTAGAAATGACAGCCGGGACCAACGGCTTAACGTGAATTCCGAGGCACGGAGGAAACTCGGTATGTAATGGGTGATCACCCATCCACAGACCAACCTAGGCAAGCACGGCTTAACGTAAAGATCGACCAGAGCAGCTGCTATTATTTTGCCACGAGCTCCTCTATCGTTGTAGTTAGTATTCATTAAAAAAATATTTCCACATTTATAACACCTACCACCATTTGCCTCCATCACCCAAAGGTTGACTGGTAGAAAATGACTATGGCATTAAGTCCGCCTCTGTACTTTGTGCTTGAAGTGTTAAATAAATAAATAAATTGAAGTTATTATCAACAGAAGCTAAAAGGACATCATAACCCTCCTTTTTGCTTCGCCGTAGTCGGGCAAAAAATCAACCACGCAAACCCAATTACACCTCTTATAGATTAAACACGATACCAGACATCCGTGAAAAACGCTTAGAACCATGTTTTTGTTAAAACATTTTATAATTGTAGCAACATAATTTCTCCGTTCGTACTTGACCGCGACCTTGCTCGATGCAGCCAAGAACTAGTGTCTTCTCCTTCGACCAGTCTGGCGGCTTCGGTGACATCGATGACATCGACCTATCGAGACGATACCGTTTCTTTATTTTGTAACTGGCTTCACCGCACCCTTATCATTAATTGTATTAATAACGTAACGTAATGTAATGTAACCTTTGATAATCCTGGATCCAGTTAAACTAGTTTTAAGGTTAGTTTCTATTACCGGTTTCTCAATTGTTTATTTTCATAGATGAGATAACGAGCGCTCAGTAAAATACCGTTAAATATGTTACCTTATCCTAATAGTATGAATACCGAATTACACAAAGGCTCATTTATAACAGACAGTAATACGGTAACACGAGTAATCAATGGTGGTTAGACACAGTGGTGAACTAGCGTGTTCCGGAAATAATTCCGCTTGGAATGGCGTCGTTCAAAACCAATTAAATGTGACCCGAGTCCGGAATATAAGTAATCTCCATCAGCAATGGGTTAATGGTACGGCCATACGAGACTTGCCAGATTAAAAATACGTGGTACAGCTATATTCTATATAAATGATGCAGAATTGCAACGTTCAAGTAACTTTCAGAACCAGAGCGCACCTAAAAACTTTAACCCGACATGTTCTGTTAATTACTTAACATAGTTTAAAATAAAATTTGGAATTGTTCAAGGACGAGCAACAGTAATCTACTGTTACAAAGCCCCCTAAACTACAATTGGTTAAAAAAAATCATCGCCAAAAAAGAATTTGGAAGAACACGCAATTTTCCTAAACTTACGGAAGCCACCAAATGTGCTTCCACGCGGAATGAATCACACCAGCAGCGTGGAAATAATGTCACTTTCTGAATAACGCCGCCGACGTCGATCCCGCGTCCTAGGGCTGACAGGAAATTGAAAAATTCTGTTCATTCAATTCATCTAGTACCGTGCAAACAGAATACCTAGAAGCGGGACTGTACATCTATCAACGATCCAAACGTTCGGCGAGATGGAAATGAAAAGCATGTGGTTCTTGAGAATTCTGTGACACCAAAAGGATCGATGATTAATTACAAATGCTTAGTAAACGTGCTGTAACACCCGGAATCCTAATAGATATTGATGAGTAAATGGCCTTTACGCAGTCTATTTAAACCCAACGAAAACGATAATGCTCTAATCTAATCCGTGGAAGGTGTTAAGATACCCTTTAGAAAGCAATTTACTCTCAAGTTATGTAGTCTTAATTTACTTTATCTCGAGAGATGTTTGAGGAGTAGGCGTAGTGAATCACCTCTATGTATTTGACTATGTGGGATAAGGATTAATAAAACTGCTTCCATAGTCAAAAAGTTTATTAACATCCCATATTCTCAAATCTCAATGGTGCCACCAAGGAGGTAGACCACAACACCCGGTTTGATTATTACAAGCAAAGTCGAAAATATTACGGTGATTAAAGACTTGAGGTCTCCCCTTCTAACAGCAGTTTACACAGCAAAAATTTCAAATTGACAGTAATCCCATCCGAAAATTGTCCTGAAAAGTTGTGAAGCATTTAATCGAAACAACCCTTTGCAATGCCAGCTCGGTGTTTACGTAAGCGAAAAATCTTGATGTCAGCACTCGGCACGTTCCATTGAAACGAACCGAAACTTTCATCGACTTCTACAGTATCAGTTATGAAAGGAACTAGGAGATTCGGCAGACGCAAAGGAATTCGAACTCGAATCCTGTCGAAAAGTCTGTTGTGGAATCTTTACACATTTATTTCTATACGATGTTATGAACTGGATATTCTTTAACAACGAAGCTAAGAAGAAACTCTTCTACGTTTATCTTAAAATCAGAGCCAATGCGCTGAACGAATCGATTGTTAAACGGTGCACTTTGTATGTAATTATTCGTGTTAATTACGCTTGAACCGCTGTGTGCTCCATGAATTTCTCTCTAATTGTATAGGTGTGTAATCGAGGATCGATTTCACTCACAGGTGGCGCTACCTGTCCCGAGACAGCGTACAGCGCATCCGGTGCATTGCGCGTGCGCACGCACCTGGCATCAGCGTTGTTTATGCCCGCCGGGGTTTTTGTTACCAGTCTTATGAAAGGATTAGCGTGTGCGTGGCCTTCGTCGGCCAAAACAAATGTGTTAAGTAATTTACCGGTTTTCTAGTATTGTAACTTAGCGTAACTCGTTCTAGTCTTGCAATATAATTGTTTCTAGAAATAAGAATTGGTAACGTTTCCAATTTCAATGTTATAATATAAAATGAATAAATCGTTTGTCAATTAGTTCCAGTTGCCAAAATGATGAGACCTACTACACTTTACTTGATTAAAATAAATCCGCAAAAACTAAAAAAATTATGTAGCGCAGCAGATTATGGTAATTATATTAATACCAAATTAAGATCATAAAATGTGTCCGCTCGTAAAATGTTTATGTAAGATTGTATTCCCCAATCCCCAAGGGCGCTGAAAGTCGCACAGCATGGCAAAATTAAATGGTCGTCATGTACGAAAAATAATATCGGCAACTTGTTAATTAGCTTACAGTCTGATCCTTCAAGCAAGAGGGCCCAACCCGAGGCAAAATAAGTCGCGGAAATTTCGCTACGAAAAATTTTCAGGAAATAATAACTTGAAAAAACACGAGGAATGTCAAGATAAGTGTCATTTGGGGATCTTAAATAAGAATGTTAGGTAAACTTTTTAAAATTCTGAAGTTCTTTGTGAATCTTGTGATATCATTTTAAAGTAAGGACTTCTTAAGGAGGTCAGATTTAGATCTAGCGCTCCCGCGTTTTACAAGGTTTTTTTAACTTTCACAAGACGAGAGAAATGATATTACTATAGTGCTGTAAAGATTTCCGTGAGATAATTTCCATGCTTTGACTCTAGATGTACTCGCAAACAGTCGATTGCGGTACACTTTCCAAGATCTAAATCCTGGCTCAATGGAGTGAGTCTTCATTGGATTGCAAAGTCATCGACTTAGACCCAGTGGCTTAGGCCCAGTCTTATTTCCGGTATTCCGGTCCGATTGGAAAGCTTCCTTTAAATTCGCAACCTGAATATACTTTATCAGAGCAGCCAATTTCCATGGAAAATTAAAATAAACCCTAATGAAGTTACTTCACGAAACCTTTAATGAACACTGATAAAAAACTCAATGAATGCATGTAATCAGAAACATGCGAAAAGTGCTCTCTCCGATGCATTAATTAACAATATCCGATAGTGGAGTGTCTGGACGTGTAATGGGGTCTCTGCGGCGCATGCCACGTGGGTCGAGCGGTCTGCCCTGAAAAGAGAGCCTTTTAAACGAACAGCTTTATTTGGGCAAAATCCGAGCACTGGTTATTTAAATTCAGAACATATTAGAGCATCAATGTAGTTTATTTAAAACTTTTTAAGATTCATGTTCACAAGTCTTAAATTTATGTTACTGTATTTTAGTCCATTTCTGGTTCTAAGTCTCTCCGAAAAGAACAAAAGTAACTCAAGTGAGAGGTTTGGTGACTGAAATATTTGTAATACCAACCTTTTTGCTTACAAACGAACAATAGGACAGCAAAATTTGTCTGTCCTTTAATATTCTCAAGAAACAGTCCCTCCAAATTGGTTCAAAGCACTTTATACGTATTTGGGCGTTTTGGTAAAAAGGGCATTTCTTTCCGGAAACTCTTATGACTGGCTGTGAGCATATCATTCAGGGCATAGTCTGGTGGCGGATGGCGGGCAGGCGGTCGATATGACGTCTGCGATACCACCTTAATTACGCTGTCGAGAGCGTTCATTATATTCATTAGCTGCACTTATTCTTCAATTTAGCCCACAAAGATTAAATTAGTCCCTTAAAAGGTAAACTTTTTAGAGAGAAATCTGAGGTAGCTTGCCTACTCCGCGGTCGACAAGTGCTACACTTAAAATGTCTGAAGTGCTCCATTTGGTGAATAGCGATTAAAACGAGGTAGAGAAGTTCCCCGTTTTGCACTTTAAACCTGGTCTGCAAAGATTTGACTCCTTCAGAGCTTTTCTAAAGTACGAGTTTTACCTACTTACTACAAAAACAGACTCGAGTCTTTCTTTCAATAAAAAGTCATTAGCAGCTCCTGAAGTAAATTATGCAAGAACTTTAGATTGAACATTCCAAAACACATTCATTTTATGGTTTCATTTGAGGTGTCAAAAAAGAACGCTATTATTTATCACGATATCAAACCAAATGTGTCGATAAAATATAGTATTTAGACGTCATGAAGGTGAAAATCGATCTGCCGGGTGGCCTTGAGTGCTATGGCGTGACCACGGCGAGTGTGGCCGCAGTATCGCAGTTTGTACAGCAGTGGTCAGCGATTGATTGATGTGGCAGTGGCGGGCACGGGCGGGTGTGGTCGCAGTCCCTCGGCTCGTGAAACACTAGCCCCAAACACAGCGGCTAGCATAATTGGTTTGTTTACGGTCTACGTGTTTGAACTTCTTGGCAAGACTCCGTGGTCACGTAGCTTCAAACCTGCTTAATGAACTCCCCCGCACCTTGTTTCCAAAAAACAGGTTCAATGAGGAAAGTCGATAGTAAAATCCTTGTATTACTGTCCAATTTTGTGATCGAATAACAGATACTAATGAACTGTCCACGAATTTAAATGTGGTGGTTCTCCGGAAAGGTCATTTGATATTGGCTTCATTATTGTTTTTAATGCTTTAATTAACGTAATTTGAGACAATTACCTGTATGTATTGAAACGTTACACAATACGAAAGGAAAAATGAACAGAAACGAGAATGCTCTTCCGTAATTAGAGCTGTTGACTTGAATGATTTGTAATGAATAGCCCTTATTAACTGACATACAGTTGGTGTCTGTCGACGAGGGATACAATTGAAGACATGAATACACTAGCCATGCAAATGAGCGCAGCGGTGGTGTAGTGGTGTGCCAGTGAACACGTGTGTGCGGGATCGATACTGAGCGGGCATCGTGGACACCGCGGCTGCACCTCGCACATGACTTCACAACAATATCGACCAATATTGACGCCGCTAATTATATCTACTAGGACGGAAAAACATCAACAGAAACCGTATTTTCGCGGGATCAAACATCTTAACACAGTGATCTGTTATATCCGAAAAAACAAAAGAAGATCCTCCCTACAGATACTAGCAGAGAAAAAATAAACGTTGAGGTGAGAGGAGCTTTTTTATATTTGGTGCGAACGTGCCAATGCCAACCAATCGCTGGGGGCAATTTGTGTCAGCCGCCAATCTTGAACGAATAGTTGGAGGAACGAGGATTTTTCTTCGCTGTTTTGCTTGTAGCATAAGTTTTCGATTTTTGTTCGATAGAATTCTGGTTGGGTTATATATGAAATTGTGGCGTATAGCCACTTCAAATAGCCGCGGGTAGACCGCAGACGGTGGTATGGAACAACATGTATAAAATTGTTGAAGCTATACGTAACGCCGACGATGTGATAATAATTAAATATTGTATTCAAGCTTGATGGCAACAGCAGTTTGGACTGATGACGGACCAAAACTGGATGGAACCTGAACAAGGGACGCACATTACCGGAAAGTGTGGCAGAAAAAAGGAGAGGCCTATACCCATCTGTGTTTGCGGGCTGATATGATGCTGATGATGAATCTGGGTCATGAGAAGAGCTGATAATGGCGGCACATGACCTTCTTTTTCGAGTTCACCGTTAATTATAATGTTATTTCCGAAAACGTTTTCTCTGTTCTGAATTTGTAATTTCAATTCTAGTATTTCAGGATCTATTTTCATTTCTCTTAATCCGGATTAATAACAGTTTTACCGAAGATAACTATTAAAGGACTAATTGAAGGTAGTACCAACACTGCTCAGCTCTTAAGAGAACAAACTTTCAAATCGTTTTTTCCCGAAATTATTGAACCGGTTTTAATGAAACTTTATACGCATATGCAGGATACATGGGTCTAAAAAGTTGACAGAGGAATTTTCGAAATGTCTTTAAAAAAAAAAGATAACCGGAAATTTTATTGAAACTGTTTCTATGGAAAAACTAAAATTGGTCTAATTTAGCTGTAACACAATTTTTCGAAAATTCCTCTGTCAACTTTTTAGAGCTATGTATCCTACTTATGCGTATGAAGTTTCATTAAAATCGGTTCAATCATTTCGGGAAAAAACGATTTGAAAGTTTGTATGAAATGCCGTCAGTCGTTAACGCTCTTAACCATGGAATTTGATAATTTTGTATTTGTAATGAGATATTTTAGGAATCATATTTCGCTATGATGTAATACGATTTAGAACTGTTTTAAGTACACATATTGATTTATTAAAACTGTATGCACTTATTCATTCGTTCATTTATTCATACATAAACAATTTATATGGTGTTGAACATTACATATTAAAAAAACACTTATTGTACAAAGGAGGACTTAATGCCTTGGGCATTTTCTACTAGTCTATCTTAGGGTGATGCAGAGACAAAACAGTAGATGCAATAGTATAGGAAATTTCCTAGAATAAAATATAAATACATACAGAGTGTAAACAGACTCTTCACGAAGCCGTCAACCAAGCATTATGTACATCAAACTAAGTAACTTTACGCGAAAATTAGTGCTGGGAAACGACTTTTTTTTGGGCTCAAAAATCACGTTTTACAGTAGGACTCGATGTAACGTATTAAAAACATGTATTTAAAAAAAAACTTGTGAAAAAGTTGGAACTTTGACCCCCAATATCTCCGTAACTAGAAGGTAGCCAGGTATGGTCTAGAACAAAAAATGATCTCAATGACGGGGAGAACAAGTGCCTTTCGGCTTCGTTAAGAGTCTGTTTACACCCTTTATATACAGATATAAAAATACATAGATGAAGAAAAACAACAAAGTAATTGTGAGACGAGTCTGCCAACTTCTTATGAAAGTGTTCGCGAACTTTTACCTTAAAAGTGAATCGACATCAGTCGATTCACTTTAATAATCATACCGATATCATCCTGATATTAAGAGGGAGCGCATTCCAAAGGAAAACCGCCTGAACAAGAAAAGAAGATTAATAAATAAAACCAGAGATAGGGGTAGGACATCGTAGAAGACCACCCGAGGATTTTTTACCATCTTTGCCTCTCTGACTTCTTACAGAATTAAATAGACTAATCAGTTTTATCTCGAGGTATTGTCAAAGTACAGATGATCCTGCTGCACATCCTATAGTAAAATCCTTGTAACGTGTCCCTGTGTAAATGTCAAAGGAAATTCGGGCCAACCATTTCAGGGCATTTCATCTGATGGAAAGTAATTAATGCAGAAGCCAATAATATGTTTTATTTTGTACGTCGCGTCGCGATTATTTTTTAAATTGTGAATACAATTGTGCCTCTGATATAACAATTACCAAACATAATATAGTCGACGGCAGATAACGCTAATAGCGGTCGCTGCAACATTAACGCGTCCGGTACAATTTGGGCATAAAGTATTAATTTTATTTGTGGTTATTGGCTGTATCCCGTCGAACCCTAACCCGGCGTTAAATGAATATTTTATGTAAGCGGCGAACTGTCGTAAATACAAGGCTGGGCTGTTTCTGGCGCGCTTATGGCTAATTCTCTTCGGCGTGGAAATAGAGCTGTTAACTTGTGCCGTCTCGACTCGCTCAATAACGTGCTCTGGGAAAATATTGTGCGCTATAAACACCGCATGTTAAAATTGTGTGATATATTTTTTTCTTTAATCGGTGCCTAATTAATTAATTACACTTATATATGCAAACAGTTATTGCAGTCTACTAACGAACACAGCAATAATATTTTAAACAGGTATTTCTTTTAATAACACAGATTATAATTATTGAATTACCTCTGAAGCCACTTTACTCTTGCTATTTTCCCGCTGACGGACGAAATTGACTGTAGTGAAATATTTATCGTTCTCCATGTGAGCTCAGCGGACACCGGCGTTTAATGATGACGGATGGGTCCAGCTGTGAGGGGTGGGCACAAAGCCGGGGAGATTGGTTAATGAACGTGGTGCCAATTTGCCTCGTCAACCCTCTTTTCGCCATCTTTTATTTTTCCGCTTGTCCCGCTTGCATATAAACGTTGGTAGGATTATACTGCAATTAGTCAAATACTACGGGTTTTGTGCTAAAAGTAATTTATAGCGAGCTCTCCGTATGATAACTTTTATTCTCGTCGACTTCGATTCGTTAGGGATTAAGTTGGATGGATGTACGAAAAATTGCATTTTTTTATCGTAAAGTTAGGAAGTAGGTATGTAATCATTTATTTCAAGAAATCATAAATTAAAATCTTAAAAAATGTCACATTTTCTTTTTCTTGTAAAGAAAGTATTATTCTTTGCGGGTACAATCCATATTTATCCGACGACACGATTGGCGCAGTGGCTGAGTGATCGACTGCTGCGCTGCGTCTCGCGAGTTCGATTCCCACACGGAACAAATATTTGTACGGCCTAGAATTAGTTGTTCCGGTTCTGGCTGTCTGTGTATGTGAGTTTAAATGTTTGTAAACGCACCCACAATACAGGAGAAATGCCAAGTGCGGGGCAAAGTTTTTAAAAAAGAAAATAATTAAAAGAAAACCGGCAATGTACGAGTTGAACTCGCGCACCAAGGGAGTACAAACTTGTAGGTAGTTTTGATTAAACTATATATGTATAGGTTTTGATTCCCTGGTGAAATCACAAAATTGCGACATTAACGGTCATATCTTTTGATGGCGTTGACGTTGACTTACAAATTTGATTATTTCACTGTAAAAAAAGGGCCGTAGGACCGAATATTTGGTATACCTCTACGCGTTCCTGAAAAAAGGGTCTTGATAGACAAACCGACGGAAAATAAAGTTATCCTGTAAGGGTTCCTTTAACCTTTTGAGGTACGGAACGCTAACAAAGGTTTAAACAATTAAAACGCTAGCGTGCTTTGAAACAAAAAAAACTGTATCTTTTACAAAAGAACTATTATCTAGCTTGATCAGCCATGTAAGAGAGTAGCGTAATTGAGTCGACGAGTGGCGGTCATTACTGTCATAGTGCGGAGTGCCTGGCTATGGTCCTTCAATTAACTGGATATCGGCGGCTCACGTCACCACTACACGTCCGGCCCACGCCATGCACCATGGCCGCACTACACGCCTCGAGTGCTGCCTCGCTATCACAACGCTCATCCACTAGGAATTACGACCTAAGTTTTGCGAGCTTGTCACTAAAACTTCAATTCAAATAGCCTATATTAGCAATTTTTAAAAATAGTTTTGCTATTTATTTGCTTACAGGTCATCTGAAGTCTCCACACTGCTTTGCTCTTTAACGTAGGCTTATCCCAGGCCTTCCCATACCTCACGGCCGTCAGTTTTCCTCTTCCATGTCCCTCTCACAGTAGATCTTTAGTCATCCTTCCGTTTGCAAACGTTTTATATTATATTAGGATTGACAAGAGAAACGTTAATTGTATGACGAAGGAAGGACGGAACATTATTGCGTCGATTATTCAGTTACAACGAGTTTAATATCCGTTAACTCAAGGTAAACGCGGGTTTAAAGACGTTTTTACGCTGTTTTATGTTTGTTAATAATTCGTAAACGATATCGTCTACCCGAGGAGTGAGATCCAACAATAGCGATTTAAGAATCTCATTTTCAGGGAGTGCCGAAGCTACATTACCCTTAAATGGACTGACAGGATTTTTTCGTTCCCATTCTGAATTTAAATTGCCAGAATGAGTATTTAGCTTTATATAATGTGCATCTGTATTTTTCCTTAAATTGTGAAGAAACAGTCGGGACTATGTTGCGTGGAGTACGCGTTTCCTATTCACGATGAACTTGAAATTCATTCGTTTTTTTTTAACGAATTCTAAACTTTTATCACTCACTAACTACTCCTACTTTACTCACTACTACTACTTTACTAACTCATTTTTTCTATAGCTGCTCTTTTAACGATATAGTTCCAGAACCTAAAATTACTCCAATAAAATAAAAGTCCCAGTTGGGCGCCAAAATAAATGTTATGTACTGGCCGCTAGTAACCGCTTTATATTTTATATTTACGATATAACATATGGATCGGCTCGGTAAACTGTAGGATTCGCGAATTTGACGCGATAACGTTGTTTATACCGACCTCCCGCCACTGTCCCGAAAAATATAGTAATGATATCTAGACACGCAGCGTGTCAAGCCAAGTTCAAGTATTGCAGTTGTCTATTTATGCCACAGTCACAAGCACTATGGATGCTTTTAGCATCTTTTAAAAGTGATTTTCTCCTGCACTTTTGGATTTAGTTTTATTTTGGAATTCATACTTTTTGAACTATATTAAGTAAAATAAAAAAGCAATTTGTAACATATTATATAAGGATTGCAACTATTATAAAAGGCTCTATATAATAGTTGCAATCATTATTTCATGAGAGAAATCGCTTTTTTTAGTTTGCTAAATGTAACTTTATTATGACTGAATTAGTGCTCGTGACTGTACTAAAACATTTGTGGTTTCTTTATTTATTGCGAACATAAAGCAACAGTAACTTCCTATTTCCAGTGATTGACTTATAATTGAATAGTCACGTAATGTATCGCCATGACTGGAGATACATTACGTGACTGCTGACATCTGTCACGGAACAAACGACGCTGAGTGTAGAACACGAAAATTGGGCTGTGCTATAACGATCTTCGTAAATAAAACAAATTGCTCCCGGGAAGTGTGGATCATTTAACTCACCCATAGAGATATGCCGTCTCTTTGACTGCGGGTATCTTGAGAACAAAGTACTTAATGATATGGGTCTAGGTTATAATAACAATAATAATTCCCATATTGATCTAGTAAGTAAGTTTTCCCATTCATATTACATTTGTAAGAAATTATTAAACTTACGGGTAAATGTCAAATCTAGATCTCTTGGTGTCAATACGACATTTTACGTTATTTATTATCTGTTATCATATTTAATTATGAGAAGAGTGCTATTACGCATCGACAACGCTTTCACGCAAAATGTAACCCAATTACGATAGGATCCAATGTAAAAGGTTTTACTTTAACATCAAACAAGTTTAGAAAGTACAAACAAACAAACATCGCTTACTTAGAACACGAGACGAGTATATTCAGTGGTCTAATTTAGAATAAGAATAGAGGTCGTGCTTGTCGCTCCCAAATATATTTACACAGTTAATCACCCGCCCGTATAAATATAGTGAAAGTCAGAAAAATGCTCAACGAAATGAATTCGAGATCTTTTTGTAAGCTCATTAAAATGGAGCGCTTTTTTAGTGACGTTTTAGTGCCGCTAAGGATTGGATGGCGGAAATACAACGGTATTCAAACATTTACAGGAAGAGCAGGTGCTTTTGTTACGTGTTGCTACGTGCCTACGGCTACGTCGCGTCGTCTACGTACGACTACGGCGTAGGCGTTATGTGCTACGTATGTTCGTAGCACTGGCAAGGTGGGACGTGGTAAATGGATATGTCCTCTTTGAAATTCTTTTGAATTCTTTTCATAAAACTGAACTCACGTTAGTATAATCGCAATATTTTTGCTACACACTGTTTTTCTTTTTAACAATAGTCGCAGAAAGGAATTCCGACCGCACAATTCGGAATACAAAACGTTTTGTTCAGTCGTCCAGACGTCCAGACTCGAGCCAGACGCAGGCATTCGCCGGCTCACGAAATTCCATTGTATTGTATTATGAAACACGTCCAATAATTTTGTAGGTCGTCGTCAGTGCGCTTTTGTTCGGGGCGTATTTGCAGGCTGCACTTGAGTGGGGCGCCTTCGTTCTATGTGCTCCTAGTCGTTTTGTTAATGAGCGCTCGGTTTCAATGTGCTACGGGATGCTTTCAGGAAGATTTGCACAATATACAAACGTTTGTAAAAATGCTGGGATTTTTAATTTATCTTCTTTTGATGTTAAATAAGCGTTTCTGTATGAGCGAGGTTTATTGTGCTAAGTATTGTATTGTGTGTTGTTCTTTATTGGAAGATGGCAGTGCTCATAAAAACAATTTTTGCGACTTTTAAAACAACTCGAACGAGTAGGTAGAAGATAATTTTCTGATAAGCTTCTGTTCACTCTTTTGTACTTTGTTGCTGCCGTTTTTCACAACATCAGATTTATATAAATTGAACCAAGTGATTTATTCCATTTCTGCTCCTAACGCTCATACATCGCGGCGCGGTCCCCCACACTTATTTCGATACCAATAATTTACTTGCTTTCTGTTTCTGACACCCATTTTCTTCGTAATCCTCTAACAAAAGTAGTCGAGTCACTCATTAGCCAATAATGGTGTGTATGATGAGAGTTATTTCCTCTCTCTACACAAGCGGAGACCTTCGGCGCCCCTCGGGCTCGGCCCCCTCTTTTCACACTTCGTCGACGCTTATGGATTACAATATTATAAGTATAACCCTTCATATAATCTGTAAGGGTCGTGAACCCGCGAGGCACTCGTTTGATAACAACCCTATACATTTATTTTTGCTTCTTCTCTAATTTTAGCAATTTGCTTGCTGGCCGAATCATAGATCTAGGGGTCGTTGAACTACTACTGGAAACTGAGCAGTCAATACTGTGGATGTAAAGTTACGGAACAATACTGAATATTAATAGAATTTGGTCTCACAACATACAACTACCGTCGCAACAAATAGTTGTCCGGAAACAAAAATAGTGAATGAAATCTGTTGGCGGTACATTGATTTATAATATTTGTCGTCCGAAACTGCAGGGGTTGTGGAGAGGGTGAACATTCCCTGTTTGTGACCGAGACGGTTCCGTATGCAAACACCCGAACGGTTTAATGCTGGGACAGTCATTTTATCGCTTACGCTATATTGTTGTTTTTTGTTTGCTTGACATTTTGATGTCGCGAAATTGTGTAGCAGACTTCCAGCTACGTCCGTTTGTGCTTCAGAATGTTGTTTTCTGTCTTTGTGTCCGTCTAATGTGACCTTTCCTAAACCAACATACTTACGGCTATGAATCCTGGTGTGTTATGTTATTATTTTATCAATTGTATAGAACTCATGCACACACGTCTTCAAAGAAGATGCTAATTTTTAACTTTCTTTTTCCTCATCATTAAATCAGGAGACATAACGAGACGATATATTTAAGCTGACGGGACGTGACGAAATGCGTAAACCCGATCGAATATATTTAATTATATTTTTAGAAATAACGCTCCAATCTGATCTCCTAAATTAAACCGTTCCTGTCAGACATTTTATCAAGTTCTCAAACAAAATGATTCTCTTCAAAAATCTGAAGTTAACTTTAAACTCGCTTTGACGCTCGTAGCCTTTTCTTTAACGTTCTGGAATGGCTTAAATGAAGAAAACTTGCTGAATACTCTGCAGAGGAACATTTTAGACAGTTTAAGACTGAAGTGTTGGCTCGGTGTGACAGCAACGTGACCTCAGCGGCGACAGTTTACGTCAAGATGTTGGAAATACTTGTTTGAACGGATTCGTGTTACGTAACTTGCTCACTTAATTGTATAGACTATATGGTTGTTGTGAAATTCTGTGAGAAAAGTACAATAAAAATGTTCTAATATCGATCGAAAGCACAGGAAAATGCTGAACTTTACTCGTAGTCTGGCTGTGGTATAAATAAAATCACCTTAAATTCACGGAAGTAGTGAATTAAGTTGAGTTATAAAACATATTTTGTGGAAGTGATCCCTTGATGAATATTTATGATGCTGATTTTTAGTAACTATGACATGGCTGCGTATGGTTCGCGATACAATCTTCATTTTACGCCCTGAAATACGGAGCTGGTACGTGTTTTTATCTTAAAGAATCGAATGGCGAGTTCCGTACATTCATTTGTACAGAAAGAAAAAATCTTCATTGAGAGGGTTCAAAATATTTTCCAATGTTAGATTACATTACCAGGAGTAGATTGATATACTTAAGTATCATATTTTTAAAACCCCACTCACTTAAAATATTTCAAAATGAAAATATAAGTTTTTCGATTCACCTCGATGCCCATTTTGCATTTATAAAAAAAAAAAAACGAAAGTGACAAGTGACATTAACGGATCTATCAAACTGACAGACACGTGATTCCATTTCGATTCGATAAGTCTTTTTCTGGCAATACGAAAGCGAGCCAGATAGTCATACGACTTTTCGAATTGAAATTGAATCGTAGAGTTTGTGAATAGGGGGCCTTTTGGTCTGGCAGGTCTTAAACTGACAGCCGCCGCTTCGTTTTGAATAATAAAAATACTAAATTTATTCAAAAATAATAAGGCATAACGTTTACAGTTTTTCTTAAATCTATATCAAGTTCACCCATGATTTGTGTCTGAACTAGGTAATCCTGTGTTTCAGGCGATTTGAGGTAACATTGATTGGTTAAATAATCACTTATCATATATTTAATCTTATTGGTACGTTTGTAAAAAGGAATATAAAAATTATAGTAATAGAATAAAGTATAGTAAAAATTATAGTAGTTAACCTAGCTAACTAATTAAAAATAATAATTAACATTATATTTTTTATTGTGGGGTTATAAAAATGTTGTAAACGTCTGAAGATACTCTTTAGGCAACGGATTCCAATTTCTCTAAAAATCTTTATTTTTGACGTGACAACGTCTAATAAATCGATGAACGCCGGCTGCATGCACGAAAAAGTGTCCCGTTACGCTCATTGTACTCATGCGCCACTTTCGTAGTGTCAGATATTGACAAGCCTAGGTTATTATTTTTAATCTACTGCTGGAGCTAGGAGGTTAGGTTGTATACTAAGGGGTGGGAACTAAGGGATGTCGGCACACTGGCGGCTCGTCACAGCTAGTCGGGACGTTTCAGCGGATAATGGCGCTGTGGCGTACGGCCCTGCCCAATTACCGGCGTTGTGGCGGCTCTCATGACGTGTTGCGTGCGATTTGTAATCTGTAGCCTGATTGATGCGCGTCTGTCACCCGCCTTTGTCTTTATTTGTTAAGATAAATATAAGTATAATGTAACTATCCTCCGTAAGGCAGCGTTTCAACCAGATATGTGCGAGGGTGTGGAACGAGGGGTTTGTGTAAGTTTCATCTACAGCCTAAGGCCCAGACTTCACCAAAGCAATTACGAGCGAATTGGAAAGGAGATGTGCAAGATTCGACCAATCACGAAAGGGACGAGAGTTGTCATGTAGGTTTCAACCAATGTTATCTCTCCGCTCGGCCTCACTGCGGATGAAGTCCGGGCCTAAAGGCTCAAACGTAGTTTCTGTGCTTCGTGTTTTCAATTTTTATACAACACATGAAACTTTTATAACTTTTGAACAATCTAGATTTCGTGTGCTAGAAAAAAAAACTTTAAATCAAGGTCTACTACTACATGGGCATAATTATGTATTCCTAGTACATTTGCTGGAAAGCCAAACGAAAATCTACAAACACGTGAAACGAGACTTGGTGTTCTAACGGCAGAAACGGAACCCTTAAGATAGATTCGTCCTGTCCGTTTATCTTTCTGTATTTTTGTCCGAACGTATGTCACAGCAATTTCACTCCGAGATTGTTAGCACCACACAGTTAAAATTTAGAGAGCAGGTGTCTTCTATGAACCGCTACACCGCTACCGCTTTTTTTATGCCAATTATTACCCCCCCCCCCCCCTTCTCTAATTTCTAAAGAAAGAGAAGGAATTTTTTTGAAATGTAGGGTTGTAGAACTTAAAAAAAACTTTCAACGAAAATTGGTTTGAATAAGATTTGACATTTAGCTTTATATATGCAACTTTTTAGTGAAACTTCAGCAGTAACTATACATACTATGAAAAACAAATTTAGTTTTGCTGTTGAGTATGCATTAGGTCGACTGGACCCGCGGGTCCCGCCTCTGTGGGATCAGTTTACTAAAGAGCCGTATATTGATGTATGAATGAACCATAAAAATATTGTAAATAAGTTGTTTGGTGCTACGGAACCCTTTGTATGGGAGTCCGACTCGCACTTGGTTGGTGTTTTTTTGTTCTCGACCATACTTTCTAGTTACGAAGATATTAAAGGTCAAAGTCCAAATTTTATCATACTTTTTTTTTAATTACTAGTTTTAAATGTTATAACTTTACTTTTAATACTTCCATGGCCCCTGTACTACTAAATACTTTGGTCTGATTTTTTAGGACCAATAAAAAGTGTAACCTGTCATTTTTGCGCAGATTTACTCAGTTTGACGGCTTTGTGAATAGTCCGTTTACTTTTCACCTTACAGAACGTTCGTTACACCGGGTTTTTTTTATGAGTACGAGTCAAACAGACTTCGAGGAATAAAATAAAATTTCCATGAGAATTTCCACCCCAAGCAAAAGAAAAAGGTATATAATTGGAATAAACTTACAGGTCAAACAATTTAGTCGTTAGTCCTAAGTACATAAGTACCTAGCTACCAGTCAGTTTCTGTCGGTGCCTAGATTTTAATTTTGACGAGTTGAGTGGTATTTACTTTTCGTAAATATGGTGCTAAAGTGTGAAGGTCGGTCAATATTGCTCCGTCGCTAAATAGCCGGACAAACATTACCCAAGTTGTGGGTCCTTGCCCTTTGCCACGCCTGAGCGTTATTTAAGTGAAGTTACATATCGACTTCCAAATGTTGCGAAATGAAAAGCTTCCAAACATTTTGCTACTAAGAAAGTTAAAATCATTCCGAATAAATTTGGAAAAAGTCAACTTGCAGTTCTTAGCATTGTATGTACGTTAAACCAAGCGGCTTGGGATTCTTCTGTGGAAATATAAACCTCGATAACGGCATCATCTCTGATCGAGATCATCAAGTAATAAATAATGAGGCGTGGTGATGCCGGACACGGTATAGAACTTTTGAATGTACTGTGCTATCAGGTTTTAATTTAAAACGATTAAACAAGTTCTGTCTCAATTAAACGAAACTGCAATGAATCGTAGTCATGCCCAACAACACGAGTGCAGGTATCAAAATTATCGATATTATTTGTAATGAGGCAGTTTAACTGCCTACTGACCGCTCAGCTGCCGAGGCGCACACATTTATGTATTAACTGTACGTCATTATTACTATTTCAATTACTGATATACCTAACTATGTGGTATTCATTCTTTGATAAAGTGCAATTAATGAACGTACTAACAGCGTTTCGAATGACGTACTTGGTTGATAGGAGTCTGAAAAGGTGTATTATAACTAAACAACACAACACGTTTGGAAAACTGGTTCAACTTTTGATTGGCACTAAGAACAATGAAAACTGACATTTGCATTTGACCTTTCTGTTACTACGTTGAAACTGAAAGTTTGGTGTAAGTAGGCTTGTAGCGGCATTACAAAGACTACTACAAGCAACATAATGACAAAAAGTGCTACAGCGCCATCTATGACACAGATGATGAACTAAGCATCGAAAAACATTTAAATCCTACATCGCGCAAGTAAAGTTATCCGCGACTTAAAATTATATAATTATAGAAGAACCCGACAACAACTGTCGGGCAGTAAGCAGTAACCCACCAGACATAACACCCGTCTGGTCGGAGGATCCTCCCTTTTCTATGGGGGATGAAGAACAGAGAAGAGCACAATGTTCTTCTTCGGAATTAGTTTGTAAAAGCGCCAGTTCACATAAACGATTTTTTTTTTACAGTACTTCCTTAATCTGGAATCTCGCCACGATATCTGTAGTAAGTTCATTGAACTCAGAGTATTTTCCGCCCACAGTCCTCGCAGCGAATCTTCGGCACACGACATGATTCATTCTTATATTCTTATGTAACCCTAGTACAGACGGCGAGGATCTGTGCAAGCAAAAATATGAATATCATATATTTTAACTTTATACTACTACTACTACTACTACTTTTGTTGTTAGTTTATCTATTTTAGTTTAATAGTTTTTAATTATCAATGTATATAGTTAGTTTAACCTAATAAAATTCTAACAGACTTTATACTTGTGGCAGTAGAAAACGAGGTTCGCTTTTCGGTGTACTTAAATTTTACTCGCCCGGTTGTGTTCGTTTAATCTACAATTTTCTTTTTGTGGAAGTTGCTCGTTGCTATATATATATGTATACATTTCTTTAGTGGTTTTCAGCAGTTTTGTGTGTTCTGCTTGGATAAAAGTAACACAATATGCGTTTAGTGTGTGTTTTAAAACATTTCGTAAACCTAAATGTACGATCTACATGTTGTGCCGCTGTATATAAGGGGAGATCGAGCATTGCCAACTGGCTGAACAGTTATTGTCATCCACTGGAGCTGAATGATAGATAATTCTTAATATTGGCTGACGAATTGTAACGTGATTCATGTTACTATCCTCTTATGATTCTGCCAAAGCAGCCATTTTTAGTTATCAGTTCAACTTAATGTTTTAATGATTTTGAGAGAATAACTACGTCGGGGTAGTCGACAGCTCGAGAAATCGCAAGCATTCCGTCAATGATATGTCCTGAAAAACCTCCTTCCTTATCCTTATTGTGTTCTACTTCGGTTGCATCAAAGCTTTCATATAAACAGAAAAAAGAAGGAAACGTCCTGTTACAACCTAGAGACAACGTAATAAGATTGATTATTCTGTTCGACTGCTGCGGATACAAACAATATGGCACCCCTGACGTGACGTATACATGGTGTATACTGTGCTATACTATAGAGGGTGAAGCTTTATGAGGACGGCCGGCCTCGGCGGACACGACACCCCTTACTACCGACACGACTACGAGTAGGTTACTAGGACAATGCTGAGGTATTAGCCCCGAAAGTGCCCAGAGATACTCGTAACTTGGGTGATACGTCACTTATATCCCAGAATTTAACAAATGACATGACATCCATGTTATGACTTATGACGTCATGACTTACAGGTTGGTCAATCTTTGGGCGCGTGGTGAGCTAACTCTTCCATCTTGATTTTTCAATAAAATATAACACTTTTACAAAAGCTTTAGTGACATTAACAGGGGCGTCAATGTCGATGCCAAGACCTATGGAGCACTGTACTACAGCGAAGAAAAAGAAACATGGCTCGGATCATCTCTCGGATACCTTTACATTTAAGCTATGTCTCGTTTCTAGTGTTCTGTTAATATTGTATTTTTTCATCGTTACATTTACTATGCAATATGCACTAGTATTAAATAACATGTTAATTCAAAATTTCTACATTGCACATAAAAGTCGGGGTGAGTCTGATAAATGGTTTCAAATAAATCCTCCTGATTCATAGCCGTATTCCATTACGAAGACCTAGTATTTTACTTTGAAAGCACAATGAAAATGATCATAACTTAACATTTTATGTTATTTTATAAACAACGCACGTCACGCAAAAACTTTTGTTATGTAAAAGTTATTTAAAACAAGACAGAGGTAATTATTTGCTCATCAAAGAACCAAATCACACTAAATACAGTGAAAGAGAAACTTGCTTTTCAATGTTTAAATTGTCGTATTATTTTAGATTCGGGCCGTGTCGTCGTCATTCACGTGACGTACGGAACCACAGAACACGCTCATAATACTAGCGGTCTGGCGTATGGTGTGCTGTGTGTGTGTACTAGGCGAACATAACACGCCAGGCGCTTTGTTTCCAGTTTATAATTCCATTTCCCGAGAGAGATCGGTGACTAACGTAATTACACAATAGAGTAGTTGATCGTATTTGATCCGTATTATTGGGTTACCGCGGACAAGGCTTTGTTGGCTATGATTTGGTTTTACGGTGACATGTAGCAGTGTCTCTCGCCCTAAGTTCTATTGAATCACTAAGGTTGTTAGATGAAACCGACGACGCTGTGCCTGCTTAGCCTGACGCTGACCGGATGCGTTCACATACACGAAACAAACCCATCTGTTTAAAAGATTCGCTTCAGGACGTGGATGCTACTGGTTCGGTCCTCGTAGACGCATTGAACTTGGGGCTGTTACAATCACACACAGTGCGGATTTTGTTGAGTTTAGACTGAAATGAAGCTAGAACTGGCCATTGGAACTTGTGAAGCTAGCTTTTACGCTTTATAATCTTTTAAAGGCAGAATATTGGTAAAGATTTTCAGAATATCTGAATTCCGGACCGCAGGACCGCTTTCAAATGGGACCATAATTACCGTAATTAAGCCGTTAAAATACAATACTAATTGCGGCTTCCTTACCCTAAATAATCTTTATTTACTTTATGTATCTTTACTACACACAGAGAGATTACTACTAGTAGTACCTAAAAGGTATAAGACATGCGCAGCAACCTATAAGCGAGATTATCACTGCGAGGGCAATCTGACAGTCCCATTATACGGTAGCCGCCCTCGGCCATCCGTCACCTGACTGCTTCATCTAGCTGAGTATAAACCGCGTCCGTTATCCTCCGTCTACCGTGATCTGTTACTCTGGCCCGTATTTATGTGACAGTATTTCTATATTAATACGTAAATGAATGTCCATTGGTAAAAAAAAATAATCCTTTGCCATCCCCGGTCTGCGTAGGCCTTAAGTACCTTGAAGAACAGTTGCAGTATATTCGGAAAAGCGAGATAGAGTGCTAATAAAGTGTAAAAAACATACAGTATCAAAATGCGGTTCGCAACTAAACAACGACCTCCTTTCTTATTGCCTCTCAAAATATGAAATAAGCTCAGTTCAAACGGGTGTAGCATTTAGTAAAGTAACGCGCTTTACCACACCCACCTAATTATAGCTTGTTGGCTCGAGTATAACGCTTTACGAGCCAGGGAGAGGCTTTATTTCGTCACACGTATAATTATAACGTCACTACACCGTTGAAGGTGAAAACACGCAAAAACGCACGGTTCCAGCATAAAGTTGACAATTCAATATGCGACTTCATTTGTACCTTGAGTGTGGATGTTGACGTGAAATGTCAGATGTTAATTGGAGTGTGATTTTGTAGATTGAGCAGTACTTTTAAAGAAGTTGGAAAGGTATAGAGTTAGGGGCAATGCTTTGAACCTATTAAAATCATACTTATCCGGCAGAAAACAAGTTACGAAAATAGATAAGGTCTGCATTACTTAAAAAACCGAGTGTACGTATGTTTCGAGTCAGAGAGCTAATAACTACGGTGTACCCCAAGGAAGTATTCTAGGGTCTTTATTATTTATTATTTACATTAATGACATGCCCAGAGAAACACATCACCCGATTGTTTTGTTTGCTGACGATAGCGCGGTTGTTTTTAGTGGTCATAATGATGCGACGACTCTTGAAGGAGAGATAAACCACTGTCTCCACGTTCTAATAGAATGGATGGCGGCGAATAATTTAAAAATCAATATTGATAAAACTAAAATATGTAATGACATTTGAGCAAAGGACAAATCATAAAAAAACCAGGCATAAGATATGGAGACAAGAAAATTTCAGAAACGACAACTAGGTACATCATTTTTAGGGCTTGAACTGGATAGAGACATGTCATGGAAAACTCATACTGACAGTGTATGTAAACGCCTGTGTCAACATTCATATGATCTACGTACTCTCGCAAATGAAGTAACTCAAAAAGTTTTAGTTACGGCGTATCATGCTTATGTTACGTCTACATTACGATACGGAGTCATATATTAGGGTAACTCCACGAACATGGTGACAGTATTTAGAGCGCAAAAAAGGTGTGTTAGGGCGATATGCGGTATAAAAAGCACAGAAACCTACAAACCGTTCTTTACTAATTTCGGTATATTAACAGTACCCTGCCTATACATATACGAGGTGGCAGTATTTGTGAAGACGAACTTCCACCTCTTTGAAAAACTACACAGCTGCGACATAAAAATAAAATAAGCTGTAGGCAACATAAAAAATCAGTATCCCATAAAAATCTCCTAGCAATGCTACCACGTATTTATAATAAATTACCTAATGCTTTGTTAAGTCTTAAAGATATAAATATGTTGAAAAGCAACTCAAGAATCTACTGTTAAGTAAGACGTACTATACTATAAATGAATACCTGTCAGATAGAAAATGTGTTGTGTGGATAATAATAATGCATATAATTAAGGTGAATGCTTGAGTCCGATTTATTCTATAAACATTAATTTTCACAAGTTTTTCGATGATTAAGTAGCTTCTCTCGCATGTAATGAATTGTACTTTTTTTTTTTCCCCGTTATTTTTATTTTTCAAAATGTGTGTCTACCTATCTTAGAAAATTATTTCTTAATTATTATGTCAATAATGTCAACCAAGCAAGCAAACCAAAAAAAAAGTGTGTGTGTGTACTTATGTACACGCGTTAGAAGCTATACTTCTTTTAAAAAAATTATCTGTCGCCTTATCTCAGCCAGCAGTAGATTAAAAATAAAAAACCTAGGCTTGTCAATATCTGACACTAAGCTAACTTCAGGGTGTATGTTGACTAGCTAACTTCATGCTGTTAAATTTAGGTGTCGGTGTGCGCGCGCATCGTAAAAAAATACTCTCATCATTTTTCCCTAACGCGCCATAAGAAGTATAACTTCAATAAGCAAGTGTCAAAAGTCAGAGTATATAAATACTCTGACTTTTGACACTTGCTTATTGGTTTGAATTTATTAAATTATTGTACAAGTTATTATTTTTGATATTATGACATTTTAGAATGTATTAATTTTAATGTATGTTATAACATTGTATAAGGTATTAATTCGATTTTATTTTCTTTTCGACACTGTTTATGAAATTTATGTTTGTATAAGTTGTATTACTTTAATGGAAGTGTGTATAAGTTGTATTACTTCAATGATAAATTTTGCATGCCTGAATTGGAAAATGAATGATTGGAAATGCCTGAATTCACTTGACATCTGGAAATGTATAAAATTGTACTGTGTTGAGCAATAAACGTTTGAATTTGAGTTTGTAGTTGTCGAAGTTAAATTCAGAATAACATTTTTATCGTACAGTGTATAGTTTTTTTATGTATTTTTTGTTGAATTTCCTTGTGAATTCACGGACAGCTAAACTTGATAGACAATTTGCTTATCAAAAGTTAATTGTCTCTTTAAACTTAAATCGTCCGTGAATTCAATTCACATTTGTTTTTTCAATTTTATAATGTACTACGTAGCTATATCTCGGCAAAGTGTCTTAGTATGCCGAACTGCTCAACATTCAAGTTTCCTACAAGAAGTAAGAACATTATTGAACAAGTTAAACTAAAGCGAAAATCGAGTGACGCACTCGCGAACAACTCAATAAATCCGTCGTATGTAATGCGGAATGTAAATCAGTGGAACATAGGTTCACACTTAGCAATGACGCGGCGATCCTCAATAAATTGCTTATCGCTGCCTGCGACCGATATCCGCGATTCCGCGTAAAGGTTTGCGACACGGCGTAAATCGCGCCAATATTCGTATGAACAACATCGTGCCAACAACACGGCTCGTAGCCTTAACGGTTATGATCACACCAGTGTGTGTTTTTGCGACGATTATGTTGATGTTCGTGTTATCATTATCCGAACATTTTTCCGAGGTGGAGTATCATACACCGACATTACTGGTTCCTGCGACGGTAAAGTACTGCCGAGGATTGGAGGTTGGATTCCAAGATAAAGACGTTTCCCATTTATACATCACTTCTTCATTAGAGACGGCGAGGTTACTGTACCTTGTTTGGTTGTACCCTCATAAGGCTGTATATTCTTAAGTCCCAGTAGTAGGCCGTAGAACATTAAGAGTCCTGTTACATTTTTTACCATTCATGATTTTTGACGCTGTAATTTTTAGCAGCAGTAAGATATTTTTAAATTATTTGATTATGAATTTTGATCGATAGTGCCATTCTTTTTCTTGTAAGTTGGAGTTACACCTTTTCATTTTTCTTTTCATGTAATTTACTATAAATATTTTACGAACTCAGTTTGCAAGAAAAACCGTCGGCGATGGAACTTTAACGCTCAAATTCACATTGTTACATTCAATTCTTATAAAAGCTAAAATTACCAAAAAGTAAGTTGAATGTTTTACTTGTTTATTAGAGTTCTAGAATTTCGTTGAATTCCTTGAGTTTTCACGGAAAAAAATCACAAGGAAAGCCTAATTTAAGCCATACATGTCTTGATACAGCGTCCATTATATTCCAAATAAACTAATATGATATAAAACTTTGATCTACAATGAATACGTTTCATTAGTTTTCGTTTTTCAATATCATCATCATCATTTCAGCCGAAAGACGTCCACTGCTGGACATAAGCCTCCCAAGTGTCGCCACATTGACCGTTCCCGTGCGACTCGCTTCCAGCGGATCCCCGCAACCTTCACCAGGTCATCGGTCCACCTACTGGAAGGCCTTTCAACGCAATATAATATGACAAAATTACAATAAGTAAAATTAAAGTACTATATATTTTGCGTCAATTCAGCTCGCTCCTCTGTTTTGCGCGAGCGCTTGACGAGGAGGGACCTGTACACGAAATTTTCGCGCGCAATCTTCCAGAGATTGCTATTATTATCGACTCGTGTACGCCGATCCAATTACAGCGTCAAAAATAATGAAAATGTGTAAATTTGACAGGACTCTTCACAGATCAACAAAGTGGCTCGCTTAGTAGGTAACTAAGAGTACATAAAACAACATTATGTTTAATCTTTGCTGCGTCCGTAGGAGGCTACTTTGTTTTTATTACGTACTGAAAGTTAACGTAATTTTTCTTGCCTCCGTCTCCCAAATGTCAAGGTCAGGAAAATTCCCACAACATATAGGTAAGACATGCATACGTAAGTAGGTTTACATATGAGCTACGCATGATTAACTATTATTGAACTTTGTGTTGGTAGAACAAAAATTAAAAAAAAAACAGACATTCAATTGAAAACTGAATTTTTAGTTTATCTTGCTCATTTGTGAATTACAGTGTACAAGATACAGATATTGAGTACCTCCTTGCTGTAATGTGTGTACTTGCGTAGCATGTGGGGCAGTGCGATTATGTACCAGGAGAACAGAAGCCTGAGCGATGTGTACACATTATAAACGGCGTGCACATGTGATTGTAACTAACAGCATTTCCAGCGCTTTCCTATCAGCGCAGCCAGTCCAATTACCAAGGAGGTAATCTGCGCGCTGCGCACGGAAATTGTCGCCTCGTGTTATTAGTGCACTCTGCCAGTTTTGCAGTGCTGCAGCGGTGCGGCGCTCGGCAGTGCGGGGCCATATCGGATTGTCAACTAGGCGCTCATAAACTACTCAGGGCTTTTAACAGCGGTCTCAATTTTAATGCACATGAGTTTTAATACTTAAGTTAAATTAATTGAAGTCATGCCGATTAAAACCGTACAGGACTTTCTATTAAATCCGTCGGTAACCACATTGTACCAATTGTTTCCCCCTTTCGGTCCTCTTTGAGCCGCGCTTGTGGTGTAAATCCCTTTTCCACCGCAAGCGAGCCTTCAAAGGCGCAATCAGTGTTACCAAATAACAGCTGTGTGATCAAGATTTATCAGAAAGATTCGCCCGAATGGACGCTCGTTTAAATAAATGACCGTTCCAATGCTCTTTGGCGATTCTTTGGGAGAGAGATTGCTAGTTTAACGGCTTGTATATAGTACAGTAGAAGTTCTTTCTACTGAGGAAACGGTAATTCCAGAGTTCTGACGTATAAGCCTTTTGATTATGACGTTTGACCATACCTTTTGTTACTTTTTGCATTGAATGCAGTATTCGGGATTCTGCATTCAATTCAAATCGAGCTTAAATGGTTTGCCTCTTGACTTTCATACAACATCTATTCTACGCTTTTGTGCAATCAACATAGAACAGCAAAACACACCCAAATCCAATCGAAATGGCACAAACAAGTAAACTTGTCCCTTTATAATAGTGTTATTTCGTTGGGAAGTCAATAGCGTATGTTTAGAATGAGATAACTTCGTGCCGGCGTGTATTGTACAAGTTGTTGCGATACAAAGTTCAGCCGTTCCGCCCGGGGCTGGCTGCCACAGAGTAGTGACTGGACAGAGGCTTTAGGAGGAGGAACGTGGCACTCTCTAAACGAAAACTATTTGGAAAATGTATTACGAATGGAGAGGGGTCTCGGTTTATATTGGAAGTTTCTTACTACTGAAGGTTACAATTGTCTTATTTTATGGCAGAAATAAAACTTCGAACTTACTTCACTTTGTCTCTTAGATTCAAAAGTTTAATGTGAACAGTTGGATACCTTTTAAAACAAATCTAAAGCTCCACGGAAGGTTTGATCGCACTCCTAATAATTCGCCACCGGTAGCGTGTCACGGACACTGAGTCGCGAGTGGACGCCACTCGCTACACGTTAGCGGTGATTCCATACAAAACGCTTTAAAAAAAAATGTAAACAGCTTGTCGCCTGTTAACGTGAGGGTTTAATGTTACGAGCTGGGTATAGGATAAATTAATTGCTACCGATTAAACACGAACCTTCTTCACAGGGCATAGTGGAATATCATCCTTCGAGAAAGTTCGACATCTTTCTGGAATGTACTAGACAGTTCAATTGCGGAAAATTGTCCTTCGAGAAGGTTCCACAACTTTCTCGAAACTTCTAGAAAATTCTATAGTAGAATACTCTAGACTCGAATCGACTTAGACAGTACCATTGTAGTACATTCGAGACTTGCACGTAATCTAGAATGTTCTCGTAAAGTAACCGACGTAACATCAATAAACAAGAGGTGTTATGAGCCCGTAGTGCAGTGTCTAGGACGCGGTGATTTCCCCAGCGGCGCCGTAAGTGCGTGTCTCGGCGGACGCTGAGCGGGCGGAGTGGCCACTCGCGCCTTCTTGTGTGTCGGATGCACATGGTAGTGTGTTGTTTGAAGTAACTTGGATGTCGTGTTAGTGGGGTGAACAAGAACGTGTTATTAGAACTATGATTTCCTCTCGTTTGGGCAAACGAAAATACTTAGTCTTAGTGTAGTGATAAGTCAGTTAGTTAGGTTGGCTACGAAGCTTTTGCTCTCGTATTGTTCTGAACTCAACTTCGATTCACTTCGTTGCATCGCCAAAATCAGACTGACTGCTCCGGTAGACCCGACGGTTATTTATTTGTCCACACATCCTTCGAGAAAGTTCCACAACTTCTCGAACCTTCTTCGCAGTACTTTCATGTCATTATCGCTCGGAATACAGCAGAGTTGATGAACATTCTTAATCGTATTAAAGATGTCCCTTTTCAAATCTAACTTGTGCTCCACCGTGACGTCCAACTCCATAATCATTATATGTAACTTGAAGCTTCAGTACAGTAACTAGTCTAAACGTCGCGTCGATCGAACTCAATTGGGAACTAGTAATTTTAATAGTCAACAAAGCCTGTTAGTAGGACGCCCGCTGTCGATGGAACTTGCAGAGTGTCAATTCAAGTAGTTTTACTTAGTTATTACTTGGTTTGTGCTCAGTGGAGATGCACCTGCACGCGCTTTCTAGTCATATGTTTTCTTTTTAATGGGACATCCTGACCACACTATTCCCAAACCACTGCAACTCTGGAAAACCAGAATCAACAGTGGCCACCACCAGAAAAGCGCTGAGTAATTTTTTTTTTTCCGAATCTACTCGACCGCTTCAGTTCAAATTTGGTACACATAATAATATGTAAATCGGTGACCCTAATACGGACGTGTAACGTAAATTAATGAATTTTAAATTATATTATTAATATTAAATTATAATATTATTATTCCATTTATTCATTTAATATACACATTTTTTTTTTTTATATTTTTACATATTTCTGAAACAATAAGTATTAAAAATAAACATTTAAAAATATAAAAAAATAGTAGAACAGGGTCAGTGGGAACAGGGTCCAAGCTACCGGCGGTCAGGGCTCCAGAGAGAGGAATCTCCTAACAATATGAGCCGTGTCCAGGAGTACCGCTTTCTGAATCAAGCCCTTGATCCAGCTGCCTAATGAGAGCCTCCTGAATTAATATTATTTTATCAATAGTAAATTAATAATTTTTGACAGCACGGTTGGCGCAGTGGCTGAGCGATAGACTGCTGCACTGCGTGTCGCGGGTTCAATCCCCGCACGGAACAATTTGTATGGCCTATAGAATAGTTTTTCCGGGTCTGGCTGTTTGTGTATGTGAGTTTAAATGTTTGTGACCGCACCCACGATACAGGAGTAATTCCTAGTGTGGGGCAACGTTTTTTTTTTTTTTAATAATAAAAAAAAAACATGGGTGCCACTTTTGTGGGGTAAATTAAAAAAAACAAATGAAAACTATATCATGTTACATATCAAATGAAATGGTTCATTGTTACCATCTCAAATATTTATTTTTTATAAATTCAATATTGCTTTAACTTATTGACAAAATCTGATTCTTAGTCCACGTGTTCAAGAATATACTACAAGAAATAATTCAACAATAGACAATATATTCAGCAATTTCCCTCTACAATCCGGCACTATACATACTTTTTTTACTTACCACAAACAAATTTGGGTCAGATTTAAAACAACTTAACGGAATTTAGATGATTAACGTACGGAAATCTCTCTACGCGAGTCGAACTCGCACTTGTTCGGTTTTTTTTAGTAGAGGTGTTGGCCCTTGATGAGTTTATCCCACCATAATGCCATTCAGATAAATGTCTCTCCCTGGATACTTAGCGGCAGAAGTACCTACAAAGCATGGAAATTTTCATTTGCTTATGATGAACATTAGAGCGTAGCCCATATTTATTTTCCTCGGTTGCCGGTAACAATGTGGGTTTTTGTTCACGTTTTGTTTTTCACACGTCAGTTTATTGTCAGCCATTTTGGCACCAGTGATATGTCTATTTTGTGTAAATGGTGGAACGCCGCGTTATCATATTTCTTGACTGGCTTTTATGCCCTGAAATAGGTCTGTTTTGAATTTATGGTAATGTGCCTTTATTGGAAGAGGAAACGACTCGACTTGCGAGAGTGGAAACTAATGTAAATAATCCAGGAAAATTCAAGGAAAGATATCAAATTAAATACACAGTTTGTGTAGGCTTTTAAATAAGAATTTGAATACAAAATTATAAGATGGAATGGCTCCCTCGCGCTTCCAACCTTTATTTCATTTAAAATGTGCTCGTTTTTTCTTTTTTTGTGTCCTATTTTCTATTTCCAACATTTTAGTAATGTCAAAGATTTCGGAGACTATTTAACTTTTCTTTATACGATATGTCATTTCGAATTACTTTTAATCAACAAGTTGTCAATATTTTTGTAGTCTACTTTTAAAACCCTCGATTTTGATACACCACGCCATCGGCATCGCCACAAAGAACAAACATACATACCATACATAGGTTGATAAATACACATTACCCTCCTTTGCGTCGCGCAGTCGGGTAAAAAGAAAGCATTGCAAGGATTCTGTAATCATAATAAAACGCTTGTAATGTTCGTGGAACGGCAATGGATGAATTTCAATTAGCCATTATATTATTCTTTCGTTTTTCTTAGCACACGTACAAGCTAATTGCACTCGGATTTCTGGTGTAAGAAGGGAATTAAAACTCAGCACGTACAAACTTTTAATCTCGCAATTCATACTTGCTAATGAATGCGCTGATTACAACATTGTGACTAGTTGACAGAACATTCATAAAGTTCACATTTGTTAAGGTTAATTTGGCAAGTATTTCAGGCTGATCTGCTCTGCAGAGGAGTTCAGAACAATTTACTGGAACACGACTGCTGGCTGTGGGTAAATGGGGGTCCAATCTTTAGCTTCATGCACTTCCGTCGTCATACATTGTTAGACGGGCGCTTTAATAGACAATACTAGTTTCCGCCTCGCTGCTTCGATAGATTAAGAGCCCCTTGTTGTCCTCCTCATCGCTGTCACTGTGGGGAAGTTGTCAACAGCCTGAAGTGGACACCACGGCCTGTCCTGCCGCCCAAGTGCGGCCCTAATTTAATTTTAAATTCGATACCTGTGAGAAGTTATTTCACGTCAATTCTCGTCTTAGCGCGGATCAGTATACGAGGAACTGATGGTTTTGGAATAGACGCAGTTTTTGATTGACGTTTTTTTTTGACGCAGTATAGGTAATAAGGTACTTAGTTCAGGTGATCCCTTCCAATTCAAATTTCAATGCGTAAATAGAGCTTAACAAGTTCTCAATTTCAAATTCTCACTTCAGGAACCACCAATGAACCTTTGATGTCGTGTTGACATTTTCATTTTCGTCGGTTTTTGTCTGTGTCTAACGGTTTCCGGGAAATGACGATATTAACTCACATTCACAATTCCCACATCATCATCGCCTTCCTGCCCTTGTCCCATTCTACTTGAGGTCGGCGCAACACATTTTGTTCTTCCATTCTCCGCTGTCAGACGTCACGGCATTATTTACTCCTCTTTCACAATTCCCTTTTATAACAGAAAAATCATGCTGAAAATTCATGTAATTTTGTCAAATTCAACATTTTGAATGAGGTATGCCACAGGCCCAAAGCCCAACATTAATCGTAAATTCCATCCCGGTAAAAAGATACCTGAGTTATGAAATGATGATAAGACCGTAAACGACGCAATCACTCGCGAGCGCTCATCCTCCGTGCTCATAAACAAACCTTCCTGGGCTCGTCTTTAAAACATACGTCTCATTGCGCCGTATCACATATGCGCGGTTTTTGTGCCACTCGGCTGGTGACGCGTACTCATTCGTTTGTAGGATTTACTGCTATGCCATGCCACCGTTGCCAACTTGCCCATTAACAGTCGACAAATAATTGCTTCTGCAAAATATTTACTCATGTTTTTATTTTTAGCATTTGCACACAATATCCACCTTTTACGACGCAGTTAAGCCCGATGTACCTATTGTTATTCCTATAATTTATTGGTATTTTTAATTTAATTCTGCTGAAACTGGTAACAACAGCGTTCCAGCTGCAATGCGTAGACATAGCGGCTGACAAACGACCCTCTACAACACTTGCAGTTTCTGCTCCCCTAGTTTTTTGTTAATTTACTTGCTTGTTTCAGTTTCATAAAATTCAACTAGTGAAAACTTAAACTCAAAGCATTTATTTCAATTAGACCATTCCAGGCACTTGAATGTCAAAAAAACAAAAAAGCGAAGCTACAGTCACAAGGCATAATAAATTGAGAAAGTACTGTAGTTGCAGTAGTTATTTTCAAACTACGATTTTAATAAAATACGTATTCCAATAATAATGTTAAGTGTTGACTTTCCCAAGTAAGACAATTTGTATTTACGGCTTGGAGTCTGTCAAGATCGGACTGCTGAATTCATTATCCAATAACTCTGACCTTGTGCTGTACAAAGACTTCAAAGGTTATTAGAATAATTTCCAGGGAGCTCTTTGTTTCGGCACGTTCCTTCAATATTTCGATTTCACAGAGATAATACATGATCCCAAAGGTGCGAGATAAACGTATCAGTTTCATGTGATGTTATGATCTTCTTTTTGTATCTTCTAGATACATTTCATGCCGATTGAATCCCTTTAACATTTCAAGCTAGTTACAAAGATTTCTCTCTAATTATGACAAGACCGCGCTTTGTACGACGACCTACAATTGGCTGTCAATAGCATTGTGTCTATTGATAGTAAATACAACAACGTTATCAGTACAACGATAATAATTGAATGACATGATTTTTAAATGGATTAATCTTGTAACAATTTATATGTTGGGATGATTCTGAATTTAATTTCAAGCATTGGGGTACTTAGTCAATTTACTCACGTTTTAACTACATAATATCAGATGACCCGAGATTGGCCAGCGCTTAAAGCAGTCCCGGTGGCATTGAATTGAAAGGCACGCCCAGGCTATTACGTACACCCGACCATCATAGGCGGCAGACGTGGCCGCTTGATTCCATACATAAACTACATTGTCCCACTTATTCTTTTACATAGCTCACAAAATTGGATTTAATGCCTACATTTATCATGTTGCCCTAGTATTTTTGCTGTGCGAATCTCAACGAGGATTTTAGCTGAACGCCGATTTATTTTTCTGGCTGTGTTGAACTGGTCCATAGTTGTAATTAGCGAGTTCGTGACGAAAATATATTAACGAGAGTAAGCTGACTAAATTTACGCAACGGTTAACAAGTAGGGGCCGGTCTTGACGCAACTGAGCCATATCACTTAAGTACTGGATTTTAGTCGAGACTTTAGGTATTTGTAGTTATATGTATATTGTGAACAATGGTTCGTTAGCGACGTGTTGAACAGCTACAAAGCCCATCGAGCACACTTACGAGCAAACGAGTTTTGTGTGCTCTATCAGTCGCGCGGGGATTACCTTGACTCTAGCGCTCAGCAGAGGGCTCTCCCAGCCGTCTCTTGGAGCGAAATAAAGTGATTCAATACTTGCGGAGTCTGCTCTTAGTTGAACATTCAGCGAGGCCTGTTCACAACTACTAGCGTACAATAGTCATTCATAATCCTTAGTGTAACTCTGAAAGACGGTTCTCTGAGAGCCAAGTTTTTAGTTTAACTCCGAAGCATGACAAGAATTTGAGATCACTGTTCTCGAAGAACTACAATAACACTAAGATAGACCGTGGATTCTTTTAAAACTTTTTGGACTTCCTCACTTCTGTGTCCTTTTTAGATTTGTTGGCGGCGCAAGGGTGCGCAGCTAAATTAACTCAACAACTCGGTAAATAAATTAGAGAGTAAAAAAACTTGGTTCCCTCGTCCCCGAGGCTCCTACGTAGTTTCCGTTTGTTAACAAGAAGTGTCAAAGAATATAACAGCGCCACTAAGTTACACTTTACTTGTTATTTTAATAGTACCTTTTATGGGAGTACAGTTTTGATGTGTTAGCTGACTGTGTGCTGTGAAATGTTGTGAATTTAAAGTAAGTAATATTCTAGTCAACATACATTCCGCGCCTTCAAATGATCAGTCCTCTCTACAAGTCAGGTGTTATTCCTGAAACCGATGTGGTCATCGTTTAGGATCCTTATCGTAATCGAAACATTCACAGTCAGTTTGCATACTTCCGACAGCCCACTTTTAACTAATTTAATAATTCCCAGCCTGTTGACAATTCGCAACTCGTTTGTAATATTTCACAAGGTATACTTGAACAAATGAAAGTAGAAGCTCGCAATGTTATACCTTGAACTCATTGTGGGAACGAGATTTGCTCCGGGAAAATTTCGTTTCAGTTATGAAATTAGGTTAGACACAGTTGCATTTATCTTTTGAATGTATTTTATATTCGCGGTTTGTAATATGACGTTCTGTTGAACATCTTGACAAACATATTTTATGACGGCACGGTTGGCGCAGTGGCTGAGCGATTGACTACTGCGCTGCGTGTCGCGGGTTCGTTTCCCGCACGGAACAAATATTTGTATAATCTACAGGTAATTGTTCCGGGTCTGGCTGTTTGTGTATGTAAGTTTAAATGTTTGTGAACGCACCCACGATACAGGGAAAGTCCTAGTGTGGGGCAGTGGCGTGCAGTGGTTCTCCACGTCGGGTAGGCCATGCATACTGATACCCAAAAAAAAAATGGGTATACATATTTTTAGGTTAATTCTCATAATTTGGGTACACATCTACCTTGAGACACAACTTGCTTAAATTATCTTATCATTTATATGATATATAATGATAATTGCGTAAACTTACTGCTTTTAACTTCTAACAAACATACATTAACAGCGCAAACTTCACAACAGAACACCATTTTATAAGTAAATAAACAAATAACACAACAAATCGGTTCAATTTGGGACGATCAACCGATAATTATTAATATCTGTTCACACACATCTGACATTGCGATGGTTATAACTTAATAAGATATAAAAATAAAAATCCGAACCAATAAATTGTCACATGAAACACTAAAAGAAAAGTTTAATTTCTAATTTGTCAATAAAAGTGACAGACACAGCACAGTTGCCAATATCTATTTTCCTAACTCCCCAAAAAACAAAGTGGAAAATAAAATTCATGATTGTAGTTTTTATTTTTTAAAGGGCTTTTGCTATTCCTTACAATTTATCATTTTTTCGGAATTTATAAATTCGAGAATACCACCCTGTTTTTTTACTGTCTCTATTAGTCATTAAGGAAACTATCGTGTTTAAGTGTAGTCTGTTTCTCGAATTCCCCGTAAATCGGGGAAATCTCCACAAATTGGGAACCCTGATCTTAATTCATAATCTAGCGAGCCAATCACAACACAGCTCCTGTTCAAGGAGTTGCACCCATAATTAATATATGTGTGCCGTTTATACACACGAAAATATGCACCAATGTGCGTAAATTTGTGAATGGAACTGAGGCCGTGCGCCTGCTTGCCTATAGGTACGCTTTGGAGCGTCGTGCGTTACGTCACACGGGCGCGACAAGTTGCTATAAGTATTCTACAGGCGCACAGTGGAACGAATGTATGGGAGCGGTTGGACGTAGACATGTCCGAAAAAAAAGAGTAAAATTATGCCAAACTAATGATGCCATCTTATTCGATTACTTAATGCCTTCATAACTTGTGGTGATGAATTTCTTCATAACTCCCATATTTCGGGAGTAATTTGAGAAAATGTGAAATTTTACTATGAAAATGAGTGTATCGAGCTCTCTCCCTCCTGATTCCGGGCTTGTTTCAAGTAGCGGTCTCTAATATCATAATGCTAATACTAAGAGCTATATTTAATACTAAGACACATAGTGCGCCAAATGTGCACTTTCTGGGATAAAGAGTGATGTTTATTTTATAACACAATTTTTTTATTTTTTGTTTATTTTGTTGATTAAAACCGTTTTTCTAAAGGTTTACCTTATTACAATAACATTTCTGAGCAGCCAATTAGAGAAGATATAAGCTAATTAGGATATATAATTAGGGACTTAAGGTTTACATATAAAACTGATGCACTAATGATTACTGATAAGAACATTGCTATTATTTAATTACTAAATGGCTCTTAATACACTAATTTAGCATGCATCATTTACTAATTATCACAATAACTAATTACCTTGCAATATTTAACAAAGGATACCTGGGATACCTGGATTTTATATAAATAGGTCACTATTAGTAACTTTAAAATCAGTGTTGATTTACACCTCGTTGTATCCAAGCTAATCTCGCAATGTATTTTCCAAATTTTAATACAAATCTTGATATTCACGTTGCTTTATGCGCACGCGCACATAAAGATTTACGCGACTTTAACTATTTGTTCAGTGTTTTAAAAGATAACAGTTGTGTTCAGTTATGTGAAAGTGCTGAAACAAGTTTAAAAGACTGGTGTCGTCGATTTTGCTACCGCATTTATGCAAAATGGACACAGTCTGGAAGAAGCACAGATAAGTTTCGGAAGAAACATGAGATTTGGCTACAGGCTGCAATTCAATGGCCGGAATTACAGAATGAAAATATGGAACCTTCTACAGAAAATATAAGTGACGTCATCGAGCCCATAATTTCTCCTGCTAAATCTGATGCTTCAACTTGTACACATCCTAGTCCTCGTAAATCTTTTGAGGACCTTAGTAACCGGCAAAAAAGAAGACGCACTGAAGATAGTCTTTCATGCAGCAGTAGCAGCGCTGAAATTATGTTTTCGGCCGAAAGGGCGCTTCAAAAGGCAGGACAAAGCGATACAGCTTATGTTATGAAATACTTGACGGAGAATCCAGAAGAGGCCTCAAAAATCAAAGCCTTCATTGAAGGTAAATCAATTCAGGTACGGGAAATATCCCCTTTGAAGGCATTGGCTCTTTATGTATCGATGAACTTATCGAAATGGCGCTATAACACTCTTCGGGATTTCAACACTCAAGAAGGAGCTCTTCAATACCCGAGTTACTACATGTTGGTTAAAGAAAAAATTAAGTGCTATCCGGCCAAAGAAGATCTCACAGTTACAGAGAGCTCTGCAAAAATCAAATTACAAGCCTTGATGGATTTAACCTCAAGAAGACTTATTAGGTCGTTAGAAACCCCTGTTGATCCCAATCAACAGCTCGTATTGACCAGCAAATGGGGTTTTGACGGATCATCTAGCCAAAGCATTTATCATCAAAGGACGAGTGAAGATGAGCAAATCGATCTTGCTAGTAATTTTATGATTAGTCTTGTACCACTGCGGCTCGTCTCAAAAGGTGTAACAATTTGGGAAAACGAGCGACCATCTTCCACTTCATTTTGCCGGCCAATATTGTTTAAGTTTATAAAGGAAACCAAAGAAAATGTGCAGAGAGAGATGGCTGAAATCGAAGCAGAGATTGAAGCCTTAACTCCATCCACCATCACTGATGGAATTAGTGTCAAACACCAACTGCTGTTGACAATGATTGATGGTAAAATTCATTCCATTATATCCGATACAGCAGCTTCAGTGTGTGACATATGCAAGGCTTGTCCTAAAGAAATGAATAATTTAGAGTTAATCAAAGATAAACACGCAAACGAGGACATGTATAAATATAGCTTAAGCACCCTTCACGCTTGGATTCGCTCAATGGAATGCTTATTACACATTTCCTACAAATTAGACATAAAATCATGGCAAGTAAGGGGTGATATAGCAAAAAGGCAAGTTGATGACAGGAAGAAAAGAGTTCAAGAGGCTGTAAGAAGAGAAACGGGCTTACTTCTCGATGTTGTGAAACAAGGCAGTGGATCCACCAACAATGGCAACTCGGCAAGGAGATTTTTTGAAAACTACACTAAATCTGCTGAACTGACCGGAATAGATGCTATGCTTTTAAGAAAAATCTGTGTGATCTTGCAGTGTATTTCATCAGGAGAGAAGATCAACGTAACTAAATTCCGAGAGTTCTGCTTTGATACTGCTAAGCTTTACGTGGAGTTATACCCATGGTATTATATGCCTTCTTCACTTCATAAAATTTTAATGCATGGGCCAGACATAGTTCAGAACATGTCAATTGTGCCCATTGGTTTTCTATCCGAAGAGGCATCTGAGGCTAGAAATAAAGATTTTAGAAAATATAGAGAGGGGCATTCTCGAAAGCATAGCAGTATCTCATGCAATGAAGATATTATGCACAATCTTTTACTGTCTTCTGATCCACTTGTTACAAGTATCCGTCTAAAAGGAAATAAGTTTGTAAAAAAATCTTCTTTTAAGGAATTTTATGAGCTTACGGATTCTGAGAAAAGTGATATCGAATTTGTTAACATAAATGATTTAGCGGACATCGATTCTGAATTTGAATTAATTGATGATGATGATGATGACGAAGATAATTAAATGATGTTATTGTTTTAAAATGTGTAACTTAGTAAATTAGAGCTTACATCTTAATTATTTATTGTACTTTTAATGAAACTAGGTAATTTATTATCAACTTACTTAAAAGTCATACTCTCATCAGTTCTTGTGAATATTTTTGTTAATATATATTTCTGTATATATATAATATATTTATAGACCTCTTAATAAGTCTGTCTGCGGTTTAAAGTAAATACAAATGGGGAAAAAACGTTTTTTTTTTTAAATTTTCATTTCCTTTTATCCCAGAAAGTGCACATTTGGCGCACTATGTGTCTTAGTATTAAATATAGCTCTTAGTAATAGCATTACGATATTAGAGACCGGTACTTGAAACAAGCCCGGAATCAGGAGGGAGAGAGCTCGATACACTCATTTTCATAGTAAAATTTCACATTTTCTCAAATTACTCCCGAAATATGGGAGTTATGAAGAAATTCATCACCACAATTTATGAAGGCATTAAGTAATCGAATAAGATGGCATCATTAGTTTGTCATAATTTTACTCTTATTTTTCGGACATGTCTACGTCCAACCGCTCCCATACATTCGTTCCACTGTGAGGCGTTTTAACTTTTGTTTAATATATTGTATTATTTTATTTCATAGTTATAATAAATGCATTTGGTGTTGTTGGTAGGGTAGGCTAGGCCTAATTGCCTCTATGGACGGCACGCCCCTGGTGTGGGGCAACGTTTTTTTTTTAATATACGTATATAATTATACTATGGTAAATTCAAAAGGAACTCTGTCTGTCCGTCTGTTATCTTTTCACGCATAATCGCCTGAACGGATTAGAGTCGAGAACTGGAGACTCGATGTTTGACACACAGATAGACCATGATCTAGGTTAAGACATAGGGTACATTTTTATGCCTATAGTACGTTCCTGTGGGATAATTTCCGACCTCCACATAAGCTAGTTCTATCATAAATAAGAGAGGATTTAGAGATACGTGTATCTTGATAGTAGTCCTACAATCCCACGTACATCGTAACGAGAATCCTAATTTGCAATTAAGATCCAAGCTCGAAAGTTGAACTAGTCGACGAGTGATCCACAATGTGTCTTAATGAACATCAAAGTGCAGTTTAGTTCGACGGCTGCCGTGTCCTGTCTGTTGGTTCGACACTGATAGCGATCGGAAACAATTACTACGGACGGATTTAGTGCGCTCTGCTAACTTACTGTCTTATTATTCTGCGTTCCTGGTACGTCAAAGAGCCTGTTGAATGTGTAGCACTTAAGAACTAACTTTGTGGTTGTGATGTGAGCCTCATTGACTAGGTAGGTAGCCACAGAACTGGTTGATTGGTTGTCAATACAGACTACCATCTCACGTTGAGTCTTCAATTTTCATAGTAATATGTCAATTGTGGGTCTTTGATACTTGATTTGTGGCATTGTTGTGGTCTCCGAATACTGGCCTGAACATGTCATTATACTCGAGTAAAATTATATACAGTGAATTTTGGTTTTGTTGGTGCATGTCTTCAGGAATAGTATGCCTAGAATTCCAATAAACCCTTGTTGTACACAAGACGCTTGAATCCTCCACCCACACGCTTTAAATTTAATATCTACTCGCAATTTTGTTATCTCGATTTAAGAAGACGTTTATTATCGGGACCTATAAAAAGATAACTGTTATCAACGAGTATACTACTTTCTCATCTCTTAACATTTATGTGATTTTGTATCATGTTTACGGCGAAGGAGACAGTCAGAATTGAGTGATACCTGTGCACGTAACCCCTTGGCTCGTAACCCACGTTTATGAGTACCGTAAAACTGGCTTGTTGGCGTTTACTTCTACTGAACTCCACTCACGAGTACTCGACGCTTCATAGATTTCTTTTAAGTGTACAGAGCTCTCTCGTTTTACGATATAACAGCAAAAACACAGTACTGTTTGTTGTTTACCTGACGTATATTGTAACTGGCATGAGTTTCTGGATTCGATTCCCGGGCCGGTCAAAGTGTTATGGGGTTTTTCTACCGGGCGTTTCTCAGTACCAGCTCGCAGTCTGGATTCTCCGGTTGATAGAAATAGGGTTGTTACAAATGTTACAAAATTGTTACAAACGCGAAGCTACTTAGGCGCACCTCTGCCTAGCGCTTCGGGTATAACAGGTGTGATGTTTTGTTATGTTTTCTATGGACGGTGTTCAGTCATTCGAGACCTCATCAAATGAATTTCAATAAGGACAGATTACCTTTTTGGGATTACCTTTTTGATTCAAACGATTGAGACAGTGCAATATTGTCAAATGAAACTGTTTCGTCTATTATATCCATTTGTCAAGTTTCAATATTCCCGGTAAGGATCAAAGAAGGTACAATGTTGAATAGACACAGGTTGCTAGGCAATGGTGTAAGAGCAGGACGTTATGGAGGACCCTCTGCGAACCCTGACTGCTAGAAGCTAGTTGCTACGGTTTTGTCATGCAGGTTGAGTTTCTGTTTAGGAAAACTAGTCAGGCTATGCCCATGCACAGACGTGAATAAAATTATAAGTATTTCTAATACTTTGTGTACCTTTTGCTTGTATCCTATGGTACTTACCAAGTGGAAGCATCCCCCTAGACAGTCTGCGACCATGCCATCGATGAGCAGAATAATAGCGGCCAATACTGGCGCCATTTTATTGTAAAAACAAACTACGTGAAAATAAAACCCATGTGCGAAACAGCGAATTTAAATTATTTAGGTGTTATTTATATTTTCACACTACGATCGATATTCTAAATATTTTTAAAGGTAGAAACCTCGAAGAATGTTAGACCGATCAAAGTTAAACATTCTTGGAATTTTGTTAAATTGTCTGTTAGTTGCGGTGGTTTAGGAATGTTTAAGTCCGTCCTTGTTTAGTATTTGCTTGTGCATACAATTTTAATAAATAAATGAACTAATTAAGCACACACTGAAATTATCCATTTAACTGATATTCGTTAAATTGACTTCTTTTTTGTTGCAGGTAAGTGTGAAACCAACTCAATACATCGGAGAATTCAAGGAATTCTTGCTGAACGATTATCAGAATGATTGCGTTCAGCTTTGTGATTTTAACAACCAATAAGCGATTTTCTATGATTACTGAATTGATACGAATATACCTGTTGTATATCGTCAGATATTGTAAGTATAACATGGTTACTGTCAGCCTGTATCACCCCACTGCGTCTCTCTACTTTTTCACCCAGCAGTGGGACAATATTGTAGGGACACGCCTGTTTTTAACTACGGAGTATACTTTATTATACACCAAAATTGTAACACAGCTATTTACTCGACTGCCCAAAAAAGGAGTGTTATGGTTTGTACATTAGGTAATCAGTTAACACGGGTGAGCGTATTTAATAAAACAATACGTAATTAGATTCTTGTTGATCGTGTAAGGTTCAGTGTTTATCAGATCACAAGAGCGCTCCCTCATCCTTCTACACGAGCGCACGTAGTTCTCCAGTTTAAAAGGCTTCGTGAGGTTAATTCCAAGTTTTAATTAAGATCTTCAAGATCCGCTCTCTTCGGATGTCGCCAAAGGGAGTTCCCGTCTTTTTACCTTTCTTACCTTCATTTAATTTAGCTGACATGCAATACCAAACAAAGGCCTTGTCGTACAGACAAAAGCTAATGCCGTTTTATTAAGATAATTGGGTTTTGGGCGAGCTTGTCCGCATTCGGGGGATTCCGTGGGTGCTGCTAGCTAACCCGTGTGATGTAAAGGTGTAATATGTAAATAATTTATGTTGTACGTATGTGTGCAAAAGTATTTTAATTAAGCGAATTGTTTGGTTCGCGTGACCTCGGCGGGGGTGAGGTGCGTGGGAACATCGCGGCGGGGGCAGGGAGGGGTGCTAGATGTTGTCCGGATTGTTTTTTGATTATGCCGAGTGGCCTCCAGACGGACCCTACCCTAATTAATAAACAGTTAGGGTGGATCCGCTAAACTATGAAGTAGTTTACAAACGAACTCGCTCACACCCACTAGGCCACTGAATGTCTACTGGTGGACTTGTTTCACAACAGAATACTACAGTATTAAACATTATTTATTCACCTACACTAGTGTAATATTAAACAAGAGAAATCAATCAGATATGAATTTTCAATTCTGTATAATTATTTTAGTCGACGAAAAACGTCTTGCTCCCAATCAAGACATCTTTTTTCGTTCAGTATTTGAGATAATATTGTAATAGCTAAATTAATAAAAATATTAAATTCATAATGTTCAAATTCTAACTATAGCACACAATTCGCTCCTGAAGGACCAATGATTGTTCCTTAACGAACTTTTGTCGTTTCTATCGGTGTGTTTATTATTTTGGAAAACCATAATAATTATATCAATGAGTACTTAGATGGTGTTTTGAGAAGTTGCTTATGATACTGCTACTGTTGTTTTCATTGAATCTTTCGAGTACTTTTGACCATACTATTCGTAGGTCAAATAAAATAGGTCACGTTGGAGAAATAAATACTCGACCAGGTGAAGGCCCATCAGCGGCTGTAAGATGATGAAGATGATAGATACTATTGCTACATGTGTTTGCCTAGAGAGAGGTCCCACGAAAAAATAGGTCAAAGAAAGTATTCTGATAGGCATAGTAATAAAAGGTTTCTAAACCACACTATATAAACATGATTTGTCGTTGTAAACAGACAAGGGTTATTGTACACACAAAACAAATCATGCCGATGACAGCCAGTTATCCGGGACCGTTTACTTTACCGTTACATAGGCCACCAGAGCTAAGCCCTAAATCACTTTCTGCCCATATCCTCCTGGTAGGTGGTGCTTTCCTTCTAATTATTTGTGGCTGCTTATTTACACTTCTCCTGTAGGTCAATCGCATAATCCTTTTTCTTTTGCGTGTTGAAATGTTCATGGAAGCTCTCCGCCCTGGGTAGGTCAAAGAGGTCTGGCAGTCTTGACTCTTACGGACTACCTTTGGACGGGGAGCTGAAGCATTAAAGTAGTTCGTCACGCTCCACCGACCAGAACCATATCACCCTGATAACTTATGTGTTTCCCAGAATGAGTGTCTACGAAACAACTACGCTTTTTGCAGAATAATGGACGATATGATATGCATAATTCGATCGTTTGCATTGTTTAACCTCATCCATCAATAAGTTAATAGCCATTTAGCCACCCTCGACAGTTGATGTCACAAACGGGTTGCAAGTTATTATTGTACATCTCGACGAGTATGAAAGCTAATATTTGTGCCATGATCCGCGGGAGAGGAGTGTGTACAAGCCATTATGTTGAGAGGATCGGCCCGCAGGCCCCGCAGCCCCCGCAGCTAAGCCTGTGTACATTGACAGGAAAAATTGAATGTTTTGTAATGTGATCGTGTTTGTATGACATTATACCGGAGTCTTTTTCCGTTTGATGGTCGGCTCTTGTCGCTGGGAAAATGTGGTGAACAGCCCGTTTAGTCTTTTTGTTTCTGTGTATCAGTATATTACACGTTTTAAATTGTAATAGTTATAAAGAAGGTTGTTAAGTTGAGTCTATGTTCTTCTAAGTTTATTGATTGGCAATATTCTGCCAAGATCGTTCTCGATAGAATAACAATTTGACACAAGAACTGTAAAATAAAGAAGAAGAGTATTGCAAAAGTGGAATATTGACTTCTTATTGGTTCGTAATTTCGTATCGAGGACGTAATCAGCGTAATCACGGCCCAATCACTCGATACAAAAGTTTAAACAAAGTTTCCTCAGAAGTAAAACGAGAGTGTCTCAAGAAGAGTTTCGCAAAGTCCCAAATAAATATCACTCGAAACTCTAGGCCCTATTGAACATAAAACCTCTCTCAATTATTCAAATATTACTTATTGCCATTTTTACTTATTGGCTTTCATGTTTGGCTTCCACAACGGGTTGCTTACGTAATGTTAATGTCTTTTATTACAAGCTTTTATTTAGTTTCACTTGTCCGTTGCCTGTCTGTAATCAAATATTGTAAGTTAAATTTAACACATTTCCCGGTTTCCGATTGAGCTGAAATTTTGCACGCATGTGTATATCGCGTGAGAATGCAATATTATGATGACACTGATCTAATCTGATGTTGGATCTGGAAGGTGGCCATAGGAACTCTGTAATGAGACGACGCAACGCCATCGAGTTTGAACTCGTTTGATTCGTCTTGACGAGTACTTTGTTCTTAAATGGTATCCAGGGTCTGATGATGGAGATGGAAGGTGGCCATATGAACTTCGATATAAAACGACATAACCCCATCAAGTTTGGGTACGTATTATTCGTCTTGACGAGTACTTTGTCTCTGGATGGTATCCAGGGTCTGATGATGGCGCTGGAAGGTGGCCATAGGAACTCTGTAATGAAACGACATCACCCCATCGAGTTTGGGCTCGTTTGATTTGTCCTAGATAATATCCATGTGCAACTCCATTAGATTTGGGACAATAAGTTCGTACCATTTTTTATGAATGGGAATTAAATTTGATTAGATGGATGATCCAATGCCAAGGTGAGCACATGCCGAAGGCTGAATCGTATGAGGGTGTATAAACATATCATATCGCTAACGTTGCGCCTCAGGGTACCCTTTAAGTGCTCAACACATCACATATGTGTGCGTACTTCGAATTGCTACGAGCTACGGGAAAACGTCGCTACGAACTGCGTCGTAGTAAATCCCGAATCATAAATACTAATTTAAAAACAAGTAAATAATAACAACGAAAATTAAAACAATCTGGCTAGTTCAGTCCTGGGACCACTCAATTGAGCGGATACAAAAACCTATTATAAATGCAACTCATAGTACTGCTATACGGACCATTTGCTTTCGAACTAATCGTCAAATCCAATTAAGTCACCCCTTCATCCTTTGAAATTGAAAATCAATATTGTGAGCAAGCAGAACTAGTAAGAATAACAATTTGTATTGACGGGCCGTCGCCGCGGCGCGTCGCGTCGTTCGTTAAGAGGGCGAGTTCGCAGATAGTCGCGTTTGTTCGCGGATTAATGTCGCCGTGTCCGCGGACAAGCGTCAACTTTCGCCTGCGACTCGCTTAGGGTTGCCAGAATCCGTGGGAAAAGTCATGCTTAGTGCTTATAGAACTGATATCAGTTGACACTTGTACGAAATAAAAGTCAGAAATCAAATCATCGTCATTGGCAGCCTTGTCCTTGTTCCATCCACCGTGCTTAGTATAGGCGTGCTCCCTTTTGTACTATGCTTTCCTGGTCTGAACCGGTTAATAGTTGGAATCATTAATGCTTACGATAATACCATTTACTACTACTGTATTTGATAGAAACAGAGGTACCCATCAATAACAACGCGTTTAACCTAATAGTTTAGGACTCAAACTATCTAAAAGCTGCATACCAGACACCCAAGTTTAAAACTGTTCTACAGCTAGGTTGTGCCTACTAAATGAACAAAACCTGGTCAAACAGGATGTATTTATTTCAGACCGGACGAGACTGTTAAAAACAAACCCGTTATCCGGACGTTAAACATTGGACAACCCTACACGCCACAACGCACCCCGACCTATTGTCTAATCAAAACATAACTTTATTCCTTTTTAACAGAGTCGATTCTTGCCCAGCAGTAGCGGGCAGTGTTTAGGCGTCATTAGCAAAATGTCAAGCTGTCGCGACTCCTGAAGACTGTGAGGAGATTGATTATGAAAATAGTCATAAATAAATAAATATAGTTTGTTACGACAAGTGGCAACTTTTATGAATGGCCTGTCAGATGTCTTTGGTATTTTTTTAGGTTTTAGCTATGAATGTCAACCTTAATTCCAAACTCCTTGTAATAAGTATTTGGGTATACAAAATATTTTTAGTGTTTAGTTGACGTGGTAAAGTTCAAGGTCTTAACTTATTTACAGCTGCTGTCTGAGGTTGAAATTTTCCAGATTTATAATGTATGTTGGTGATTCATTTTCATACGTCAGTTCGAAAGGGTACGAACGTAGTCTACGGATATACGTGTAGCTCTTATTATCCACACATGGTATGGTCAGCTGGTAAAGCTGACCATACCGTAACCCCAATCCCCCATTAAACACCATGACAGCTAATCACACCCCTCTTCAATAATAACAACTTCATCCCAAGATGAGATTTCAATTATCTTCAAACATTCTCAGTGAAACAGATACCAGGGCTCCATAAACATGTCAGAGGCTGTGCGAGTCGACGTGGAACAGCCGAGTGATTTATTACTTACTTTTTACAAGTCCGAAATAATGTGCGAGTATCTTTGCTTCTTACTGCTCCGATTTGTAGTTTGCGCGGTACGGAAAAGTCTTGCGAACTGCTGTAGTGTGATAGTTTGGAATAAGAACAGTACTTTGTGAAATACATATAATTTTGCTGGCTTGAAATTATAAAGATGCAAGATGTACATTTGGATCGTTTTGTATAATCAATCGTCGTTTTATATAATCAATTAGTCATAAGGAAAGCAGTATATCTGGCGGAACTAACTATCGGAAGATTGCTTAACAGAGACGCACGATGATTTAGTGTCCAGCATGCTCATACACTGTCATTTTGTGTCGTGTATCATGCTCGGACGGACAACACGGAACGGTAGTGCATAGAGGGCTGGACATATGGAACGCGTGTTTATCCAAGAGACATGACTGCCATTTGAGCCAGGCTGCTAGTAAACATGTGCAGTCGGGCGTCTATAATTGCTACATACAAAAAAAAAGTAAAACTAAACATAGGTAATCCAACAACTTTCAAAAAGTCCAAATATAAATATTCACCACTTTCACGACATAACTTCTAAGACGAGATGTTTCTTACTAAATTGCCTCTAAACTTCCTTACAATGTGCCCCGGGAGGTTAGCTAATTTATTTCCATGCATTTTTATCATGCTTAAAAATGTAAATATAAGTATAAAGGTATGTTTGGAGCTTTAAAGCCATGATGTACATATACATCTAGTTTCGTATGCAAGGTGGCAAAGGATTCATGTTACGTGATTTCACTGCTTCGAGTATTGGATGCCAGTATTGACGCGGGCTTCTGAAAATAAGTTGTATTGGTTGTAGCTGATATTAGCTATCACTATCCGACAATTATCAATATGTACCACGTCAGTACCTACTCGTTTGTCCAATAAATACAAAGCGTATTATAAAACTTAATTTGCCTGCGCCTGCTTGCGTCACCGTCGTATATCTCTTCTGAAGGGGTAGTACTCGCGTGGGCTTCTCCGGACTGTGGAAAACTGTCAGCCTGGCGGGGTTATCAGATCGGTCGCGGGACTGTAACCCTGTGCGTAATTAACGCTGTCAAACTTTGTTACCAACTCCACTATATTTAAGGCTCCACCCACAAAACACCCAAACGACCTTCTGTTAACTACCCGTTTTTCTGTCACCTAAAAACAAACCTTATCGCGGCCTTTTTTACAAAAAATCATTGGAAGGTATTTTTAAACGCGGCCAATATTTAACTAGGTGATTGTTGTGTGCAGTGCCGCGGAAATCGAGATTAAAAATACAGCCTGTTTTTCAATATTTTCAGCAGTTAATTGCTTGTCCGAACATTTCGATTAATTCATAATGCATGATTGCAGACTCGTGGGGATGTAAAACGTGGAACAAGGTGCAGTTTGTGATATTTTCTCACGCTACTGTGCGGAGGCAAGCGTTTGTTATCATGTCGACGATAAAATGTTTACGGGTGATGGCTTATGCTGGCATCTTACATAATGGCATGTGTACTCACTGGAACGTGGGTTATTACTTGCCACACGTTTTCTAATAATCTTTGGCTTTTCTTGGAGTTTTATATTGGTTAAGGATGCTGAAGCTTTGACATGATGCAGCGCTGCAATCATATTCGTGTCGCAACAGTCTACTGTCTGTTATTTAACTACTAGCGAGCTGCTCAGCTCTCGAAACGATAAAGGAAATCATCTTTGGGAAACCGATTTATACTAGAATCAAAAATTTGAAGACATGACACTTTTACCGACACGCCCTTAGCCCGCGTGGTGGGTTACAGCCCACAGGCCATTTTCCCAGCCGTGGGAATTATATGGCTGATTATTTTAACAGACGAGCGGAACCTGCTACCAGAATTCCAAGAACGATGAGGCTGTAGCAAAAGAATAACTCGACTCTGAACGACTTGCAAATTACTTTGTTAAGTCCAATCCTAACAAGTGTTAAGTGTATTGAGCGCTCATCAGCGTCAGTGGTAGGTCGTCTCATTACTCTCGGCGAGCAGCACATTAACCGGGCGATCAGGGAGGCAACTAATGTAAATTTATACGCGGCCCGGCCGTAAGTTACGTCGATATCTCCATCGACCTACGTTTATCGGCGCCTCGGAATTGCAAGCTTAAGGTACGACATTATAACTAGCTGGCTGCACAGGGAAAATGTGCCAAGAACTGTCGTTAACTTATTTAATAAGGTTTGAGGAAAAGAAGCTGTTTTTATAAGGTTTATTTTTTAGTAAATGGGACATTTTTCAGCGAAGCCTGTACATTTGGAATTTACTATCAGAATTAACTTCGATTTATTACAGTAACACATTATTGATAAGGCATCCTTCAATCTACAAGATACAGGGTTCCCTTAAATACAGTACAGACAAATTTTCGCTGAAAATGTGGTTGAAAAGTTCCTCAGCAAATCCGCAGCTTAAAGTTGTCAAAGAAAATGTTTTCAGTTATTTTTGATGAAGGTTTAATCTGGATCGAAGGCTTCCACAGGTTTGCAATCTTCTCGTGTACTCTGGTCGTACCTGAATATATTACGGTAATAGAATATGATACTCAATAGCAACTAGGACTGGAGAGCGATCCTAAACCGGTTGACACTTGGGTTCAGGAATTAAGATACTTTCTCTTTTTAATCTGAAGATACTTAGATTACCATTGTTTTATATAAATTAGAAGCATTATTTCATTTATAGGGTTCCGTACACGAAGGGTAACCAACGGGACCCTATTACTAAGCCTCCGCTGTCCGTCCTGTCTGTTCGTCAGCGGGCTGTATCTCATGATCCATAATTGGTAGACAGTTGAAATTTTCACAGAATGTGTATTTCTGTAGCCGCTATAACAACAAATAATAAAATAAATAAAAAATTGAAGGGGGCTCTTCTACTACGATGGTATGGAACCCGACACGCGCGAGTCCTGCTCGCACTTAGCCGGTTTTTGGTAAATCTGAGTATGTAGACATTATGACCATGTAGACATTATCTTATGGTTAGTAGGACTTCTCCATGAGATCTACGATTTTGGAATAGACAACTACAGTCCATTCACAGTTATTATGCCTGTGCCTGGACTGCAGGTAGCTTAATTTTGACTAACACGGGTTTATTTGAAATAAATGCTTTGAGTTTAAATTTGACGTTGCCACGTGTCAAAGATAACGTCTGTATGACGTGATCGACGCTCGCGTACCGGGCCCGGCCGACGGCTGCGCTGTACTCCGCCATCAGGAGCTTTAATTAACCGCGATCCGACGTTAATGTGTATACCGCGATTTTAAGTTCACTCCGGAACAGCGAGAGAACCAACTCTTAAATTATTCACAGTGTGGACGAGTATGAATCTCGTAATTATTCACACAGTCGCACGGTGTGCTTTGAGCAATGCGTCGCGGTGGTGTAAACGTGTCGTTTGGGTGTACTCAAGTAAGGCGGGTGCGGGTACAGTCGCAGAGAGCGTGCGGTGTTTGTCTTCCCCGTTTGTTCTGCTTCATTTTCCAAGCGGTTTCGCGTCGAAATTAGAGCCAAGTTTCTAATACTTCGCCATACTTCACGCAGTCGTAAAATATCTCATAACGTTTCATTTGAAATATTTCCAGTAATTTCTCAGGGACAGGAAATTAATCTTAATTAGATTACTCGAGGCGGCGTTACCATTTTTCATTTACTTTTTCTTATTGTAGAGGAAAACGGATATTTATTTTATTGAACAAATTCCGTTTTATATTTTACAGATAGTTTATTGGAAGCTGTCAGTAGATCGTTAAAAGTCGCTCAGTTCCTAGACTCGCCGCTACGAGTAAGTCTGTAGTTTTATTTTATCAAACGGTTAATCAGTCATCAATCATCATCGCCGTACTCTATGTATCATCCTCAAATAGTAAAAACAGAAGTTAAACTAGTACTGGTTGCTTGGCTGCTGGTTGAGTTTAGTGGTGCTGATACATGCGTCATGATCGTGAACGGGCGCTGTCAGTTGTGACTAGCCATCTCTTGGTTGCCACGCCTTATTTGAATAAATTATTTTGTTTTTGATTGATTATTTTTGTTATGGACACTTTTAACGAGCACACTGCACATCTTGCTACATCGTTCTCACATAATGTAGGTACCATCTCAACATGAATGATGTAACCAAGGTTTTGTAAAAATATACTGATTTAAAAGAGTGTCCATGGAGTTTCTTGCCCGTTCTTCTCCAAAGAGATCTACGCTTTGGAATGGGCAACTACAGTACTTTCACAAGTTATTATCCCTTGTGTCTGTGACTGTAGCTTTCTTCTGTTTTTTTTTACCTTACATTCAAAAGTGTCTGTTATGGTCTAATAATCTAATTGAAATAAATGCTTTGAGTTGAGTTGTACCGGTCTACGCTACTTTTTATTTTTGAAAGTTACTGTTTCACTCCTCTACATATTAGTAATACCACGGTAGCATTTATGAATCCAGCTTTTCTTAAGAACATCTTCCTAAGTTTATGTAGGCGTTCATACATATTTATTTAAAATTGTAATGCAAGCTACGTCGAGCGTTGAAAGCTTGACACACAACATGAGACGGTTACCATAAAGTATCGCATTGTATGAAACTAACTTACTAGTGACTAGTGTTGTTTGTATTCTCTGTTGATCGCCATATTTGTAACACAGATAACGCTCCACAAGTTTCCACTGACCCAGCCAAATGTTGTTTCATATATTTCCATATAATTTGTAGGCGTGCAGCAATGCCGAAGTGGCGTGTCCATGACGTCATCGCGGCTCACGCCTAAAAGTTGGCGAGTTTTTACCCAAGTCCCGCAAATTGATGCCTTTATCATGAGTTTGGGGTAACGAGATCCCAACACGTGGCCCGGTTTAAATTAGGCTCAAACTTTACTTATTTGTGTGAAAACATCCGCTGCACGCCTCATACCCTATTGAGTTTCTTTACTGTAATTAAAAACACTGTTCGTGTCGATTTGCCACAAATAAAACAACATAATATTCTATGCAGTTTATTAGGGACCTTCCGATGGCTGCGTTAGCCAATAAGGTATTTTTATTCTACGGTAGTTACAGTTTCTGCGTCGAATAAAATAAAATCAATGAACAATAGGAAGGCTATATAAGTGGGACAATCAGTATTTTATAGGTTATAGGTTGGCAGATAACGTTACAGTATCATTCAGATCATATATTTTCCAGGTTTTTCAGCAGCACCGAGAGTGATTGCAGTTTTATTAGTTTTTACTTTTATCTCACGAAAAGGATACCTTTAGGTTAAAGTAATTTAGTTAAGCTAAATAAAGCTTAACTTGCAAAGTTCTTTGTAAGTCAAAGCTAAGCGTAGATTAAAAGCAAGCGCCGACACCGCGCGATTTCTTTAGCAAGAAAACAAAGAAGTTTCGAACACAGAACAAAAGGGTGTCTGGAATGTAACAAGATTTTTAGTATTTAACTTTATTGATTGCAGTTTTTTAATGTTTACACTTACTTCGCAAAATGTGTTGAACAATAGGGTCTACGATACGCGACCTTGACAAGTATAGCGCATGGTTTACATCAGGGATGTTATGGAGCACCGTAACCATAACCTAAACTATCGGATATCCGAAATAATAATATAACCGTAACCGTATCCGTTTCACAAGTTTCGGATAGTTTCGTATAAGGGCGGAGTCTAGGATATGTTTCGACAGGTTTTTGTTTCACAGCTCGCGCGCCATGTGAATCTTACAGATTGTTTGCTATTTCTAATTACATAATTATAACATAACCACTTTCATAACGAATTTGTTTTTTTATTATATCCGTAACCGAAACTAACGGATAATCCGGAATAATTACATATCCGTAACCGTATCCGAAACCGATATAATTTTATTCCTATATCCAATATCCATATCTGTATCCAGATCCGAAATATTATATCCATAACATCTCTGGTTTACATTGCACACACTACGGGTTCGGTCATTACAGACGTGGCTGTACTTACCGGAAGCTGACAGATACTTCCGGACAGTCCACAGCTATTCTGCAGTTTGTCCGTATTGTTTTGACCGAATATTTAATTAAACGAATTTGCTTCAAAAAGCTCGTAAAATATTAGGTGGCTTATTATGCAGAGAGTAACCGAAACTGGTGGCATTTGGAGGCCTCTCCATATCGTCACCATTTTCAAAATGGCGTAAGTTCAAAAGTAGTCATTAAAATTTTGTTAAACTTCATCTCTAATTTCGTGTTCTATTTATTTTAAAGTGAAAAGCAAGCTTGCACGTTTTCGTGTCGCGTGTAAACAAAGAGTGTGAGTAGTGTGGGAACAAAAGCGCAGTACAAGTGAATTATTTAAAACAGGAGGTGTCGAGTGCACCCGCCCGCGCGCCCGCCCGCCGTTGTGTCGATGCAGTGTGTGATGTCTATGGCAACCTGGTACTATGCGTGTCAAGTGGGAAAAGTTGATACTAGGAAATGTAACATTTCATGTTTTGTGTTGATGCAATAGTATATACATGAGTATAGGCACAGAGTACTTCTTAGTACAGTACAGTTACAATCGTAATGTGAACTAATGCTCTGCCTTTGTTAATTACATGTTTATAAAATCGTAAGACTCGAGAGGTAAACATTTATACACATTATTCCAAAAAGTTTATAAATAAGAGATTAACAGTCAACACAATTATTTAAATCATTTAAGAATTCCTCGTGAATATCATTGAATATTTTATCTCCATACGAAATAACTCATCTTCCACGAATTAAACATCGTTCATCTCGTACAAGATTAATGACTTTCAGATTGATCAGACAATGCGAACGTAGGACGCATGGTAATGACATAAAACAACTAGCAGCCATCTTAATATTTAATGACGTCACGTGACAACGGTCCAAATGCCGCTAAAATATTACTCCAGTTGCGAATGTGCCTTATAACTTTATTCAACTGTGAATTATGTCTTTTAAATGATATTTCTCTAATGAGTTGCAGAGCTCGATGTAACTCGTAACTACATTTCATATAAATGGGTAAATATTTGATACGACGGTAGGGGTTTAATGACATCTCATCGTCTAGCATGGTAACTAATTACCCTCTCTTAGTTTGCTATCCATTAAGACGGAAGTGATTTGCATGTCAACCCACTTTGATCTTCAAGTATTCCGTCGATAGCTCATACGTATCTAATGACTTAATTCGCTTATAAATCCATCCACTTTGCTGGGACACTCACCTCGGCGTATTGTTGTGTAGTTAGGTTTGTGTATATCGCTGTACGTCTATCCCAATTCCCGCCAGATTGCATTTTCCGCTCGACGGGCGCTACGCCGCGACGCCTCCATGTCAACGTGCTACGACGGGGTTATCCTACGACGCTACGGATGTACTGAAACCGTCGTGTATCAACGTTGCACATGTATTGCGTTGCATTACATGACATTACTACCAACATATAGAGGCTATTATAGCGTGTACACTCTCAACGTACATTTTACAATTGAATGATTTAGTGGAAGTTGTGTGCTACGCCGTAGCAATGGCGTAGCATCGTCTACGGATACAACGGTGTAAGTTTAATGCTGGTGTCGGGTTTGTTTTGAATTATAGTTGTACTGCTCTAATGCACTTCTGCTGTTTTAATGAATAGATAGTTGCTACTATAAGGCACTGCATTTAGAACATATTTGTTAAGAAATTAATATAACATTCACATAGATATACAACAGTAACTCAAGCGTTTATTTTTTACTTTTCACAGACTTTCGCATCACGAAACTTAAAACAAATAAGTCTTATTTTAGTTGGCTTTCAAAAGAATATGATTAATGATGAAAGTTTCAGAGCGCCCGCTACGAATGTTTGAGTTTTTCAAGTTTTTCACTTGTTCTATTGTTGAGTATCTGTATTTTTATGTGAGCCTTATATCTTTGGGTTTTAGAAGATGGTTTCATCTCGTCGTCATTAATTGTCTCTTTGTTTTGTTAAACCGGAGGCGAGAGGCCGGAGTGGTTAGCGACGCGTAAGTTTTAATTCTATATATATCGGCTTGTTTAGTTGTGGTACTTAGCGTGAGAGGAAGCGGGTAAAAATATATTCAGTAAAAATAAAAGCCAATTTGTTATCAAATTGTTATAAGATGTGAGACTTTTTGAACGTCAAAAGTTATATAAGACAGACTCCCAAAGCGCCCAGGGCTGCGGGACTGTTCGAAAGAGATACCGCGGCCTTGAAACACAAAGGACAAGGAAGGAACATGGATGGGTTTTAGTCAGTACAAGTCTGACACTCCCTTCCGCTCTGTCCAGAGCGGGAGAAGTCATTTGATGATTAAAAAAAAATGACCCCAAAGCGCCCGCCTGTGGCTCATCCTAATGTTTTATGTGGGGAGAAGGAGTACCAAAACTGATATGATACTTATTTCCAGGTGGAAATAAGTATCATCAATTCATTATACCATTATATTATTTGTAACTAGATATGAATCGGTAACGTATAACGTTTCCAGCAAAGGATATATTGCTTGTTTGCAAAAAGTGGGTTTTCACGTCAGCTTAATAATGTTCTAGAGTGGTTCTGTACCTCACAAAAAAATAAAACACAATGAAATAAACCATGCAAGCAATTAGTAAACGAGTAGGTAATTGATATTATCTTAATGTAACTGTTTAACCTTGGCCCAGTTTTTCTGGTGTATTGGTATCTCGGGGGCCCCCTCGCGTAGGGGCGGAAATGCGGCGCGTGATAGATTACGTGCACAAATCATTCGTACGAATACAGCATCGTATGTAGAAGCTAGGAAGATGTTACCTGGTGTTGTGACGCCATTCCTGAGTTATTGCTGTGAGCTGTTGATAGTTTAGTTACAGGCTTCAGTTAGTTTAGTGAGTAGTAACTATTCTTATGGTTCGTTCTAACCTGTGTGGTCAGATTTTGGACCGGCTTCGAAATCTTACTATTTATTTCTGTACTTTTCGTCTCGTTTGTCACCATCAAAGATATTCTCAACATTTACCAATACTTTGTACCACACCCGATTTGTCCACTAGCCATTAATAAGGCTTTGAACAAACTTACGTCGTTGCCGTCGCTGCGAACTCGCTCTGCTATTTTTGCACGAACACTACCGACCTCAGCCGAACTCACACGAGCACTTTTATGACATTAGTTTTACTCCATACGTGCAATAGCCATTGTAGAATATTTGCAATACTTTCCGGAAAGTTCGATCGATTGTAAGTGCGCTCGTTGTGGTAAGTGGTCGGTATAAAACATTCGTTCCTAAGCCATTCAGTCATTAGAACTCACTGGAGACCTTTAGTGTGCTTTGTTTTTCTATTTACTAAAGAAAATTGCCTTTGAATTCTGTCTGCGAACAATAAGGTAAAAGTCTACGATGCTTACTTTCATCTGCAAATTTCTACAAAACCGACCTTATCCGCTTTTTTCATTTTGAAACGATCCTCAGAAAGTATTTGAATAACTTACCAAACCGCAAAGCTCAATAACTTATTGGCTACCGCTTACCATCAGAGGGCTTTGTGTTCCTTTTACAGAAATCCCTCAGTTTGAAGATAGGGGACAAAAATAAAAGTACCTGCTTTGATCATTTAGATTTAGATTTGTTTGCGATGTCGTAGTAACTATGTAGAAAGTAGATAAGTACAACCAAATGTACAGGTATTGAAAAATGCTATCCTACTAGCACAACATATTGCGTTAAATTTTCAGTGGTACGAAATCCAAGCAAGAATATTGAATGCTTTTACAAAATATGTTGCGGATGTATCCCTATTGGAGAATGAAATGTTTCCAGATAAAACTGAAGTCGAACGTTGTAGGTGCATTCCATTATGTAGAACTGCTTCAAATGCCTTACATATAGGCATATGTATGGCATTCGAAGCAGTTCAAATGCCAACATAAAATGAATAAGAAATACATTTCAAAATCTCTCTCTGCCTATGTTGCATACGTGTAAATCATTTTTTCCGTTTCCAATTCCCTCTCGAAATTGTGTGCGTTTTGACGTTTGTCAAAATAAAATGGTGCAAACAAAAATTACGTAGATCCAATTTTCAAATACAAGCCCGATGTTTATTTGATTCGTTCTGCGACTGAACTAGGCCGCCGCCGCCGACCTCGTCCATTTGATGTTTTAACTCTAAAAACACATAGCGGACATCAAACTATCCAGTTCGTAAATTAGTCGAGAAAATTGAGTTTGTGTCGAGCGGAAAAATAATTTTAAAGAATTGGTGAGCTCGCTTGCATGTTTCAGTAATACCTGTATATCTGACCAGTATCGTACGTACCTAAATAGTTTACTTACTCGTAAAGGCTGCAACTTTGCAAGTCGGGTAAGTCACTCAATTGTCGAATAACATAAGTATCGATGAAGGCATTAGGCGTATATTGGTCCACGGAGCTTCTCAAAAGTAACCGTTAAAAACTCAAATCATCAATATGTAGCTAGAGTGTCACAACACTAGTATATCAATTGCGGTGACAATACCAATTGGAAACTACTTAATAACGAATTAGCAAGATTTTTTTGTAGCGTCGAGGACTTAAAGCGTTGTTTTGTTGTGTTGAAGGAATATTTTTTGATTACAAGGTTTTATTTAAGTAAATGAAGATAAAAAAACGGTAAAAATAAAATTACAAAAAAAAATAGTGGAAAATAACTTAACTTTCGGAAGTCGGTGGCTTTGTTTGTTTTATTGATTTTTTTGCCACCGACTTCCGAAAGTTAGGTTATTTTCCACTTTTTTTTTGTAATTTTATTTTTACGTTTTTTTTGGCAGTCGATATTTTTTTTTTTTCAAAAAAGTTTTTATTTTGTATTTTTTTTTTAAACTCGGTTTATTTTTGCAAAATAGCTTTTATTTTGTGTTTTTTAGTTGTGGTATCTAACACAAATCCTTGTTAACAGCATATCTATAACAAGGAAAAGTAATGCCCCGGTAAAAAATAAATAAAATTTACTAAAAAGCACTAATGTAATGTACTAATGTGAAAAATGAGGAAACTTACATGGCAACACGGGAGCGCCGGCGGCGACACTCCGATCGCTTCCCGGGGTAGTGATGTCACAAACAAACAATTGACGATCGATTATAGTATTAATGCCAATGCATTTCTGCCAATATGAAGCTGATCCTCCTAGAGACAAAGTACTCACCAAGACGAATCAAATGAGTCCAAACTCGATGGGGTTGCGTCGTTTCCTTACAGAGTTCTTATGGCCACCTTCCAGCTCCATCATCAGATCCTGGATACCATCTAAAGACAAACTACTCATCAAGACGAATCAAACAAGCCCAAACTCGATGCGGTTACGTTGTTTTCAAACTCAAACTCAAAAGCCTATGGCCACCATCCAGCTTCATCATCAGACCCTGGATACCATCTATAGGCAAAGTACTCATCATGACGGATCATATGAGCCTAATCTCGATGGGCTTATGTCATTTCATAACGGAGTTCCTAAGGCCACCTTCCAGCTCCATCATCAGATCATCTCCATGTCATCTATATATTTTACTATCACGCGATATACATAAGCCTGCAAAATTTCAATTCAATCGGAAATCGGGAAGTATGCCAAATTAAACATGCAAAAGGAACCAAATTACTGAACCGATATTGATGAAATTTCTATGGGACCAATCGAGAAGTATATCCTTTCATATAAAGGAAGAATCAGAATTTTTCAAATCGGTTTAGATATGACGGAGTTATGAGGTAACAAACACAAAAAAAAAAATACAACCGAATTGAGAACCTCCTCCTTTTTGAAGAAAGTCGGTTAAAAAATAGGTTTATCTATCAATATTGAACGCGTCGGTCGGGGGGAGCTAGTAAATTCAGTTGCAAGATTTGACCAATACGTATTTTTTATTTTATTTATTAGGGAATACAAACAATCACATACATCTTATAAAGGGTGTAAGCAGACTCTTAACGAAGCCGAAAGGCACTTGTTCTTCCCGTCATTGCGATCTTTTTTTTGTTCTAGACCACCTGGGAACCTTCTAGGTACGGAGATATTGGGGGTCAAAGTTCCAACTTTTTCACATGTTTTTTTTTAAATACATGTTTTTAATGTAAGATTTTTAATTTAAACACCTCCAGGACCCTGTTTCTATTCAACCCATCCATCAGCACAATGTTTTGAGTGCGTTACATTGAGTCCTACTGTAAAACGTGATTTTTCAGCCCAAAAAAAAAAGTCGTTTCCCAGCACTAATTTTTGCGTAAAGGTACTTAGTTTGTTGTACTGAATGCTTGGTTAACGGCTTCGTGAAGAGTCTGTTTACACCTTGTATAATTAAAATTGAAAGATACATGCACGGGTACAATAAGCCTTAACTTTATTGAATTAAATACTATATAAATTGAAAAGGAAAAGCAAAGATACAACGAAATCTACACATACAAAAATAACTAAGTTAATTCTCAAAGTTTTTTATAGCTTTAAGGATATCATTTCAAAATCTATTAACCGACAAATAAAATAAATCTAAATTTGAGAATTAGTACGTATACTAAATAATAAGGAAAGTTAATTAAAAACTTATAAAAAAGGCTGATCCCTGCTCATTTTTTATCTTCAAATTTAAGAGAAAATAATGGTTTGCTAATTATTTATGTACTGCAAAACATTAATGAATAAAGCCACAGTAGGTATACGATTAAACAAACGTATCTATTCAAACGTATCAAACGTATCAGTCGCTCCATGTAAAATACTGGTATTCAGCTGCATCCGGTTAGACTAGAACCGACCCCAACATAGTTGGGAAAAGGCTAGGCAGATGATGATCTATTGCACTTTAACTGGTATCGACGTGTACAGCTTTAGGCAGCTATTTCGATCTCCAGATGGTTGATAAATATTGGCTATCTTTTACCTGGCGTGATTAATCCCGGCTTTTGCCAGCCGCCTTCCGGATTAATCTTCTCTATTTTGTCCGGTGTGTTCTTCCGCGGGCGTCCTACCTCACTGTCCCTCGATATATTCAGTTAAGGTTGCTTAGCTCCACGTAAGCTTCCATTTATTAGGTTAAACTAACTAAACTTTACACATATTAAAACGAATTTAGGGCACGAGTACTTGGCTGTGTACTTTCGAACTCAAAATTGTTAGTGACGAAAAAGTTCCTGCTGAATATCGGGGTTCCCTAAGACTGAATCAATAATACTTCCATCTTTTTGAAGCCATATTTGTTACGGTCACGAATCATATTTTGTTCAACTTACAGCCTGACATTGACCTGCAAATAGCAAAAAACGTAAGAAAATTTGTATTTTGCGGGCTATCCTGGCATCACCTTACACGCTTCCACCTTAGCCTGTTTTAATTAATAAAGACCAATTTTAGAACTCAACCCACTCGTACTAGGCACACAGAGCTGTGATAGGTAGCTATGTAGCCTAACGTGAAACATAACGCCGGACCGTTTTTACGTGATGGATGACGTCACGGCCTGATGCCAGATAAATAACGAATGAGCTGAATTGAGAGAGGAGGCTGTACACGGGCAACAGGGCACGGCTGAAAAACCGATTTATTTCACATCGACTCACTACTGCTCATATTAACGGTGCGCTGATGTTGACTGATGGCTTCCGAACGGATACAACAAACAACACATAGACTTGACATTGATTAGAATAATGTACTTGATTTACTTGTTTGTACCGCTGAGCAAGGTCTGCTCTCAAACAAGCCCTTTGCGTACTGGTTACACTGTGTTTGTCAAGGAGTAATTAGATGTGGAGATAGTTAACTTATTACCTAGTCTAACTGTTCAATCTACGGCTATCATTTTGGAATAATTACTATCTTATGATATCTTACGGTTTTAGTCGAAAGTAAAATATCCAAACCGCTATAATTTTAATACCGCCTGCTTACTGCTACCGCCTTAACATATGCAAGAAGTGTAAGCTAGCCATTACTGCAAGTAAGAACTTTAAATTTTAATACTTCTTGAAAGTGGAACGGTGCCATAATTGATCGGAGCTCCCCGGATAAAGACCGGGCATTTATACCCGCCCTCTGTAACTTCATCAATATTTCATTAGGGAGCCAATAACCTGGCGATGTGCTCGTGTTTTTTCTACTCTTTCTCTCCCTTCCCTTTAAATTCTCTTTGATAAAAGCTGTAGCTTGGCGCCCTACTCCTTATTAAACTCCAGTTTAATTTACTTAAGGCAGTCTCTCCCTGCTCTGAGAACAGATTACAGAGTCCTGTGTATTTTAAACTGACTTCGCCTCGAGTGTACCTACTTTAGTTATTCATTTTAGCATAAGACTGAATATTTAATTTTCTTATATTAAAACTTTCCAACTGATTTAATAGAGAGCTTATCTTTTAAATTAAGCAGTACTCTGTGTTTAACGAGGCGTGCTAACTTGATAATTCGTAGATTCTCTGAATCATTTGATTAAAATTAAAGTATCTCAAGTGCTCAATAAAAAGCTTAACGTTTTCAAGAATAAACCTGGAAAATATTATGTAGCGTGTGGCTCACCGGCTCACGGGAGCGAGCGATCAAGAGAGTGACGCGGCAACCCGTGACACGTAATAAATTGTACAAGCCTGCAAATGACATTTATGTGGTCCTCTTTACATTATCCTGTGTATAAAGGTCAGACCTCGGCGAAATCCTGACAAATGCCCATGGGATGATGGTAGATCTTTCGGAAAGGGTAAACGGATGAATGGAACGAATGGCAAATGGTGGAAGTGGTCACGTTCCGCCGACGAGACCACCGCTAAACTGTTTATTTGGTCCTAGTAGTCGAATTTTGAAAACCATAATGTAAAGTTATACCTACGCGTTTAACTAGACTTTTGTAAAACTATTGCAAAGAAAATACCTGTTATTTTTTTATTAACTGAAAGTTATAATATTTGAAGTCTTATTTGGCATCTGAATAATCTTTACAGAATTTGTACTGAATAATAAGGCTCAATCGTTATTGGTATCTCACCTAAAACTTTTTTTTACCGAGCATTCTATTCCAAAATTACATAAAAGTTAGAATAAAGCACTTTAATCTGAAAGTTCTCAGCTGTAGTCCGTATCTTGAAAAGAAGCGAGAGGAATTGTGTTCTGCTGGTTGGCAATAGAAGTGATTTTGGTTTGTTTCGGGCACTGTTTAACAAGCGGTCTTGAGGCCATGGCGATTGCACTCGACGGCAGAACGACTGCCAGTCTCCAGTTACGTGGGCACACCGGGAGTCATTTAGTCAAATGATATTTCGCCGCAAAATCCGCTCATAAATAATATTCTCACTGAATCCTGTTTACCTTTTAATATTCGTCCGCCTCGTGTGTTTGGCAACACTCCAAATTATTTTCCGAACCACTAAACTGATTATCATAACATCACTGCGCGCGAAAATCTTCTTCTGTACAAAACATAATTTCTGTAAAAAACATGGCAGTCGTTAAATATAATAAAATTCTTAAACGGAACCACAGAACAAGAGCGGGGTTGTTTTACTCGGCGTTGGTTAAAAAGTTATGGCTCATAGCTCGGTTGAGATAATTTAACCGCGCACTAACTACTGCGAAGTTGTTTAGGGCTCGAGACGAAGAAAGATTATCTTGCTGTGCGGGGAATTTTGTAAGTTCCGAAAAAATGTGATGGTACAGTCGGGAGTACTTCTTGCCACACAACAATGTATAACTAACTTAATTAAGATAAGGTGCATCACTTAGAATGAGATTGTTCTTTTATTTCTTATTACTGTTTGAGTAAGATGTAATACTTTATATTAATTTGAGTTGCTCCTGGAATAATAAGGCAGTAAGTAGCATCACTAGCATCTAGTCCCAAATGTCAACGGACTTTAAAGAATTAGATAAATCCGGTTTTCTAAATCATAAAACTTCCTCGTTGTATATGAGCTTCTGGTACTTTCTCGCAAATAGGATTCAGAGCCTACCTGTGTCTATCTACATACATGCACTTATGCACGAGACGTCGAAGTACACGTGTCTATACGCACCTATGCACGTGTGTCCATGTCTGGCACTCAGTCCAGCGTCCATTGGCCACCCGGGGCGGTTTTATTCATTCACACACGTCTCAGTTAGTTTCGCTCCAGTCAACAAACCGCTAGCCGCCTCCTGCCGTCAAAGCAGCGTTGTTGCATTCTCACTGTGATGGCAAGCAGTCGAACGGCCTACCTTTGCATTCATATATTTACGCACACTGATGCATATTTTCGTGTGTATGAACGGCACAGATGTATAGATTATGGGTGTAACTCCTGCGACTGTAGCTGGCCATCCCATGTTGTGATTGGCCAAATTGCTGCCCCAATGCTGACAAAAGTCAAGATTTGATGAATGAAAAGCAGGGTTTCCAATTTGTGGAGATTTTTCCGAATTATTGGGAATTCTAGAAACAGACTACACACAAACCCTTAATGACTACTAGAGACAATTAAAAAAACAGGGTGGTATTGTCGAATTTATACCTTTAAAAAAATATATAAATTGTAAGTCAAGTTGTGTCTAAAGGTAGATACGAGATATTACGAGAATGAACCCAAAAATTTGATAATTCATCTCGTACTCGTCATTTTTTCGGTATCAGTATGCATGGCCTACCCTCTGTGGAGAACCACTGCACGACACTGGCGTATACCTAGTTATCTTAGGGTGTTTTGGACGTAGTCACGTCCGCTGACAAGCAACGGATTCCCATTGCTTGTCAGTATATAAAGTAAATGGACAACCTACAATTCATCATCATTTATACCTTATTAGTCCATTGAAATGTTACATTTTGCAGCGAAACCCCTTAGAAAAAAATTCTATTGGTCGATATAAGTTTAAAATGATTAGAAAAAAACTAATATCGACCAATAGAATTTTTTTCTAAGGGGTTTCGCTTATAACTTTTTTATTTTTTGTTCTATGACTAAAAGTAATTGGCAAAAGTTGTAGATAATTTTTGTGAGACCGTCAGATAAATCATAAAACAATTTCAACCCCTTTTTCCAAGATGGCGGCCGTGGGACAAGGGTTGCAACCCCCCAAACTTGGATTTAACTTTAAACTGACCCCCCCTTGCTATCTAAAACATAAAATTGACTCCTCTGACAAATGCAACCCTAATAATATAACTTTTCAATGGACTATTATGCCAATTTATTTGGTGTTGGCGCAGCATGACTTCTTCCATACACTCTAGCCATATCATCCTTCATAACATCTGTTGCGCACAGAACGCAGTACGTGTTTAGTCAGGCTAAATAAAACAGTTATTACTTAGTATAGAGTGTCCGAAATCCTGCGGCGGCGATACGACGCATAGGTAACTCGCGCTGCGCAATCACACGTGCGCATGAGACGGTGGTGGAAGACGAACTGTCCTGGCGGTAGCGAATTAGCGATCGATTGAATGATAGAGGCGCGCGAATGTCCGGCGCGCTCGCAAATGAACCCGTTCTTGTGGTGTATGGAAATATGAAGTATACACGTATATTGCAGCGGCGGGACTTTGGTACTGATTTATTAAAAAAAGGGAACAAAACTAAATGACAAAATGTTTTCTATACGTAACAACATCCATCCATCCTTTTTGATATTCATTACATTATAACAATGCTTAAATTTTGAGCCAAAACTTTTCTCATGAAATCATTGTAAAGTTACAATTAATACAGTGAGAAATTGAACCTAAACACTAACAACCTTAAATACAATTTTGAAAGTTTTAAGATATCGAAAATGATTATGTGGTTCTTCTGTCTGCGTAATATTTTTGGGCAAAGGCGTCGAAATGCGGCGATTGCACCGCCTCTGATATGTTTCTGCAGCCCCATCGCACACGACATACGCCCGCCGTAAAGATTTATTCCGTGTTTACTGTTGGGTGAGGTCGGTGTGTCTACAAGTTGTTAGAGTAAATGTAACTTTGACAAGCGTTTGCGTTACGAAAGGTTATGGTATCAGTGCAATAACTTTATTAGGTCGAGTTTTAGCTGGCTATATATCAAAACAACGAATATTAAAACTTAACTTTACACGTAGTTTCAATTTTTTTTTGTGAGCCTTTTCTGTCCCACTGCTGGGCAAAAGCCTCCCCCATTCTCTTCCAACTCTCCCGGTGTTTTGCCTCCTCGGGCCAATCAGTCAGGAACGAGTCCAAATCGTCACGTCAGCGTTTCTTGGGCCTGCCTCGGTGACGACGACCGTCTTCAGGCACCCACAGTTTCAAATTAGTTCCTGTTATTGATACAACTTAACTCATGGTTAGTTAGGAGTTGGCGTGAGAACCTGAGATCCATTACAACTCTACTATTATTCGATATCGCGTGAACACAAATTTATCTCAAGCGAAGTGTGATGAAGCGACTTAAGCCCCGTCTACCATCCCTCGTTCAATTACGCAAGTTATTGCCGCGTTAACTCCTACGTAAACACTTAACGTAATATCATAAACAAACACGCGCGTATCATAAATTCCATACAACGTGAACTTCGAGGTCGAGGAGCTTCCCTGTTTACTTATGAGAAAAGAAAAACCATTATTGACAACGCGCGCGGCTCTCAAGTGTCGGGGAAGTTGGAGCTAAGTTCTTACAACAGCCATACTTCTTACTTTTAGTAATAACCTAACGATATTCAGCATTAAGGTTATGATGCTGATGTACAGTGTTTGTTTCAGGACAGGCGTGTTTTATACTTTCTCTTCTGATATTCGCATAAACGTGATTTTATTCCACGATACATATTACGACAAAAATATTCTCATAAGGCAGCGAAATGAGCCGATTCAACGCAGTTGTTTGAGACCATTAGTGTAGCGAGTTTGGCGCGCAAATCCCCCGCGCCGCGCGCCACCGCTGCTCAACGCTTATTGCTTTTTATCAAACAAGCAAAGGGCTTATTGCGCAGCCACTTACACGCCAGCCAGTTGGAAATATATGAATGAACCTCACGATACGTAGTTTCATGTCTTTCACTGCTTTATACGTTGTGGGCACACTTTAGTTTTATTGAGCTGAATTGAATCTGTGGTTTTCTCAGCAAATGTTGGTTCTTCTAGATAGATTTATTTAAGAAAATATTGGTACAAGAAAGTTGCGTTGACTTAAAAGATAAATAAATTCATCAAAGGGTGAGTTTTCAGTACAGTTCGAGTGAGAGATGAGTTGATCGGCTGTTCGGAGATCGATAACAATTGATGTATTAATTTCCTACAGGCCTAATCTCGGCGGAGAGGTAAGTGGGTACATAAACAGATAACCATTTGGTCTGTTTACCGAAGCCTCGGTTATGAATTTCATTGGTTTAGAATTAACGTTTGTCTTCTAATTAACACATACAATATCTTGATTGTTTGAAAAATCATTTGGATTTTCCTGAAGGCATAAATTTTTAAATAAATTTAGATAAATTATTAATTTTTTAAATAAATAATCTATTGTAGCCAATAAGCCTGATATAGTGGTGGTGGATCGATCAGAGCGGCGCGCAATGATTGTCGGACGGTCCCGCATGACGAGAACCTCGTGAAAGCCGAGAAAGATAAACAAAAAAGTCCGCGTCACCATATTTCTATCTTTTATATTTTAGCAGATATAGTACGTTTTATTTATTAAAAAAGTATTTTTCGACATACTTACGTTTGGATGATTTTTTAAAGAACAAAATATTAAACTTTATAGAAAAAAAAAATATCATCACAAGTATATCATACAGATAAGATTTGCCCTTTACAGTGTGTCGATCGGTTAAATAGTTTCGAAGATAATATAAATTTAATAAATCGCAAAATGCCATTCAACAGTCACGAACCGCATTAGAATATGCCCCTTGGTCAGTTGTTACAAGATTACGTCACTGATAATATAGGAAGAATGTACCATGAGTCAAGCTCATGTTGAAGCAGTGGATCGAACACTTAAAGACTTGAGAAGCTCAGTCGCTGTCGAGGGTGGTGTAACTTTTATGTTTGCTGTGACTTTCGGCAGACACTTTCCGTCGTCACAAAAGGGACATGTGCGGACATCATTAAGGCATGTCTAAAACCATCGCCCCTATGGAGTATAAATTAAATTTTAATTTACGTACTAACATGAGAGCCCACCTTATCGGAAATATGGTTAACGAATTTCCACAATAGCTGCTCAAAGTTGGAGATGGATCTTTTTTGCTAACGCTGCGGAAATCGTTATAAAAGAGAGTCTGGGTAGGATAATTCACAGCTTGCAGCAACTAAATAGAATATAATAGATGCAGTATATTCATTGGCTTTGTTCAAGGGCTATCTTCTCATCTATGAACGATACAGTCAATGAAATCAATAATATACAAATAACATAATATAACATCACGCCTGTAATCCCCGAAGGGTTAGTCAGAGGTGTACCTAATAGTACACCTACATTTCGCCAGTTATGCTTAGTTCCATGTTATAGAGGATGAGTCTATTGCCATCAACCGGGTACAAATTCAGATTCCGTGGCTGCTACTGAGAAATTCCTGATGGAAAAACCCAATGACAACCCGGGAATCGAACCCAAGACCTCATGCTCAGCAGTCGTGCTTTCGACCACTAGACCAACGAGGTAGTCAATAATCAAAAACATCAATAAACTAATTTTACAAAAAGTCCCCGGTTAAGTCAAAACCTACAAGTCCATTGATACAGTGTGTAATATCGATGATGCAGTCCACTGTCCGCAAGATTTTTTTTATTTATTAAATCTATTATCTATACACAGTTCAAGCAACTCCAGTTGCCCATAAAACATAATTTGCCCTGTTTACTATTAACAAGTCCCAGTGACAATCATTCTCTTTGGTTGGCATTAACTAAGAAAAGAATATTTTACCCATGGGCAGTTATATGGGCGGTTTATCACGAATTGGATCACCCGCAAATCAGATTATTTTCTTACCGGAAAATAAAACAACCTAAAAAATTATAAACAGAGCAGTTTTAATTTAAATACTTATTTAATTTCATTAGGTGCTTACTAGACTTAAATTTTATAAATTTCTTTCACCTATAGAAAGCTACAATATCGAGTAATACTTATGGGCTGTATTTTCGAAATCCACGCAGACGAAGTCGCGGGCGAAGTGCTAGTTATTTATATTTTTAAAGAATAAATAATATCTTTATTTCAGAATAATATTCCACAAAAAATACTTTAGTACAGTCAACAAAGCAGATGGGTATGCAGGGTCGAAAGATATAGTTTTAGTTTTTTAGAAACTGTTTCACATCTTCAAATGAAGTATGAATGAATTTAACCAATTGATTATTTTTCTTCATTTAATTTTAATTTCATTCGAAAACATCGATCGGTTTTTAAGAAAAAATCAATTATATCTTTCGACCCTGCATACCTATCTGTTTAGTTGACTGTACACGATCACTAAAAAAAAGTAAATAGTAAATAAATAAAATAACCTATTATTTATTAAAAAACCATCATGACTGTAGCCTTACTGTGTAACAGATCACAGAGACAACATCAGTAAAACTAATGTTGAATTAACGCAAAATTAATTAATATTGAAATGGAAAACTAATTCTAACTTTAACTTTTATCCGGATCTAAAGTATCAAGTTACTTATAAAATCAATGGTAAGGGACCCCTGAAGGGTATTTATTTTAAGTACTAATAGGTATAACATTTAACCAAATATCTGAATGTCACACCTATTTTAATAATATTTTACACTATCGAGTATTTTGATCTTTTTCATTTTCTGAATGGAATAATATTACAATATTTGAGGCTACCATAGCGTAACATCACGCAAGTTTCACGGAAGGGTTAGGCAGTGGCTGAGCTGGCGAGCTATCGTACGTCATTTCACTAGTTAAGTTGTTTATTCACAATGTAAGGTTATCTGTTTACAAATAGATCCTTTCATTTTCAAGTAAAACCAAGGCCCTAAAAGAAATAAAAAAAATAAAAATGCCAGGGCTGCGGGACTGTTCGAAAGAGATACCGCGGCTCTGGAACACAAAGGGCAAGCAAGGAACATGGATGGGTTTTAGTCAGTACAAGTCTGATACTCCCTTCCGTTCTGCCCGGAGCAGGAGAAGTCATTTGATGATTTCCCATCCGTAAAAAAAAGGGCCTACATAATCATATATTCATACCTTTTTAGGGTTCCGTAACCAAATGGCAAAAAACGGAACCTTTATTGATTCGTCATGTCTGTCTGTCTATCCGTCCGTATGTCACAGCTACTTTTTTCCGAAACTATAAGAACTATACTGTTGAAACTTGGTAAGTAGATGTATTCTGTTAACCGCATTAAGATTTTCACACAAAAATAGAAAAAAAAAAACATTAAAATTTAGGGGTTCCCCATACTTAGAACTGAAACTCAATTTTTTTTTTCATCAAACTATTCAGCTTGGTAATGTACATCATATATTTATTTTAGTTTTATCATTCCAACGCCCATACGTTTGGGGTATCTATGTATAGGTCTTCAAAAATGATATTGAGGTTTCAAATATCATTTTTTTCTAAACTGAATAGTTTGCGCGAGAGACACTTCCAAAGTGGTAAAATGTGTCCCCCCCCCTGTAACTTCTAAAATAAGAGAATGATAAAACTAAAATAAATATATGATGTACATTACCATGCAAACTTCCAACGAAAATTGGTTTGAACGAGATCTAGTATGTAGTTTTTTTTTTAATATGTCATAAATCGTAAACTGGTCTAATGTTGTATTCATAATGGTACGGAACCCTCCGTGCGCGAGTCCGACTCGCACTTGTTTATAGTTTCAAAGGGAATTTTCGGTCATAGTTGTCCGATGTGTTTCACGTTTCACGGTCGCGTGGCTCCTTTGTCTCGGCCAGTAACGAAGAGTGACGGGGAGTGGAGCTGGCCGGTGCCCGCCGCGCGCCGCTGGAACCGATGGATCTTAGTCAGGACTTGCGGTAGGTAGGTAGCTGTCACCAGGAAACATTCGCATTTTTTGTTTCTACGGTAAATGGTCCGAAGCCCTTTTTTATTTTAGTGTACTTCAAATTAATAGTAAAAATTAATGCGTGGATGTTTGTAAAAATAATCTAGCACTGGGCTCTGATTGTAATGCGATGGTGAAAATTCTGTAGGTGCTAGTCATCGTTCGTTTTGGGTCATAAAAATAAATACTCACGAGAGTTTTTAGTTATATTCTATAATTTTGTAAATATGTAGTTAAGTATTACTTTAATGTTCACATATTCTTATTTCTGGGTTTTTGTGCTAGTATTGTTTTGTTTAAAGTTTATTGAGGGATTTACGCAGTTATAATTCATGAAATACAGTTCAAACGGTATTTTTTTGTGGGACACATAATTCCAACGTTTCCTTATAATGTTTAAGGTGCCTACCTTACCGGTAGCTTCGTTTTATAACAGAAACATAGGTAAGAATTTATTTGGAGTCAAGGAGTACCTATCGCATATCTCAAAATATTTTTACCGTTTCTATGGAGACCCTTCCATCGACAGAAGCATCTCACGGACGTTGCGGAAATGAAAGCGACACCGTCCAGTTGTCATAACACCCTGGTACCAGTTGTATAGTCGAGTGACGTCACAGGCGTGCCGGTATCACAATTCCGAGGGATTAATGACGTCATCAACAAGAATGGCCTACTAAACAACTTGCAAAACCTGAATTCTCGACGTATATAGGCAATTTTATACTATTATTTGACACTTTGATTTGTCGTTGAGTTTTTGATGCGAGAAGTAATACGAATGCGCCTTGCTTTGTGTTTTATTGGTGTAAACTCTTGGGCCGGGTTAATCTCGGCACGTTATGAGTACCCACTTAGCGCGGCTGAGACGAACCACCGTACGAATTACGATGTTACATACACAGAATAGCGAATAACACATGATACTCTGTAAAATAATAGCTGTAAACTTCGCATTCGCCTCTAATTGTACAACTTTTTTAAAAATAAATTCTTTGTTTACGATACTTGTTATGAAAAGATAGTTTGGTTATGGTATTAATGTATTAACACTAACAATCTATAATTATTGTCAATTTTCATTCGTGTCTTCGATTTCATGGCACAAAATATGTGGTCCGAAACTCCCTAAAAGCGTGTTAAAAAAAAACCCTGCAAAGTGCATATGTATGAATTTTTCAGCACTCACTCATCTCACGGAGTTTTGAAGATGTATACATACTTTATTGGCATGTGTGCAGGGTGCAGAAAAGAAGACATGCTTCTATTGAGTCTTTTATTTCAAATTTCCTATTTCTGTCAAACTGTTATCACCAACGAAGCCGACCCCCACATAGTTGAAAAAAGGCTAGATATTATCACCAACCAGGGAAACGTCTGTAAAGAATGAAGTGAAAGAGAAATGTGAGCCAATTAAATTGAAGAAGTGAGTGAATGATGCGGTACTAGTAGCAAACAGCCTGCGTCTAATATCTATTCAAACATTTCCCACGTGTAGGAAATGTAATCTAACTTATCACTAGTTATGACTAATTAGGTTTTAAATACAAGGCGCTCTGGTTGTTACAAACAAACTTAATATCAGCATTATTTACCCTTCAAATGAATAGAACAATTTTCAAATAAAAAAAAAAAATCAAATCTTTTATTTATTTGCAAACATGGGTAAATAATTGGTACATAGATGTTCTTTTCTAGGTTAGTTCTCCATGTTGTCTTAAAGGATTGATGTACGTGAAATAAAATTCAATTTCAAAAGCCACGAAACACAATCCCCAGATTGCATCAAAAGCGATTACTGGTAATGTCAACCGAAAGCAAACAACTCTGTATCCCTGCAGACTGGAGAGATTTTACGAGACAATGGCTTGGCTCGTCCCGGGCGGCGCGGCGCAAGTGACGGATGGCGGGCGATTACACACCCGCCCGGAATAATAGCGACTGTCGTGCAACTACCGACCATTTATTTGATTGTGCTCCTACTAGTCTGCGAGCTGACTAATGTTGGTGAGCGTGTGGTGGGCTGCTTTCCTTCACGTACAATGGTCTTTGTTACGTGTAATTCGTTGAAGGAAGAACCTACATATCCATGATCATTGATGAGCTTTTACGGTCGGATTCTTTGATGTTTCAATTAGTTTAAAAAAAAATACCTGTCAGTGATTACAGTGTAGTACAGTCAACTCAAAAAACATGTAAACACGACAAGGTACGAGGTGCATTCAATAAGTACCTAGCCTCATCGCCAGAGGGCGCTGTAGTTTCAAAAGAGTTTTACCACAGTGTAGCACATTCTTTTTTAATTCTTTTTTCAAATTTTCATTCCAATCCCTTCATTAGTTATAATTTGACAACTTATGGAAGCGAACGTGTCGATCGGTTTTACAAAAATGGAAAAAGAGCAATATCGTTCGGTGATTCGATTCCTATTTTTGGAAGGGAAAACGCGCATCGAAATCAAAGAGCGCTTGGATGCTGTGTACGGTGACTCTTCTCCATCGATGGCCACCGTCAAGAATTGGTTCAACGAGTTTGCACGTGGCCGTACGTCGGTTTTTGATGAACCACGTCCAGGTGCACCGAAAACAGCTGCTACGGAGGAAAACATTTAAAAAATCCATGATCTCGTATTGGCAGATCGCCGATTGAAGGTTCGGGAGCTAGCTGAGACTGTAGGCATTTCAGAAGGAACAGTGCATCATATTCTTCACGAGGAACTCGGCATGAGAAAGCTGTCGGCACGATGGGTGTCGCGTTTACTCACACCGGAAAACAAGCGCAACCGTGAGACCACATCGGAGACGTGTTTGGCGCTGTTTAAGCGGAATCCAGCGGAGTTTTTGCGTCGTTTTGTGACCGTCGATGAAACCTGGATCCACTGGTACACACCAGAGACCAAGGAGCAATCAAAACAATGGATCCAGACCGGGGAACGTGCTCCAAAGAAGGCGAAAACTGTAAAATCGGCCGGAAAAGTTATGGCCACCGTTTTCTGGGATTCACAAGGTGTGATCTACATCGATTACCTCGAGAAGGGTAAAACAATTACAGGGCTTTACTATGCCGAGTTATTGGGCCGATTCGACGCCGAATTAAAGAAAAAACGACCCCATCTGGCGAAGAAAAAAGTTCTGTTTCACCACGACAACGCACCGGTTCACACGTCTGCCGTTGCTATGGCCAAATTGGTCGAATTACGCTACGAATTGCTGCCCCATCCACCGTATTCTCCAGATTTGGCCCCTTGTGAGTTCTTTCTGTTTCCTAATCTGAAAAAATCACTCGCCGGGAATAGATATGGATCAAATGAGGAGGTCATCGCCGCCACGGAGGCCTATTTTGCAGAGTTTGACAAAAACTATTTTTCGGACGTGTTAAAAAAGTTGGAGCATCGCTGGGCTAAGTGTATCGAACTAAAAGGAGACTATGTTGAAAAATAAATTGCCACTTTTCTAAAATTTTCGTGTACTTTTTGTAGGCTAAGTATTTATTGAATGACCCTCGTACCATTTTATGGTCTACGACTATCATTCCATAATTGTGTATACAATGTAAAGCTAGAAAACATAGTAAACACTTAATTTCACCGAATCTTAATAATATAAACATCCTATGTCCAAAACAGGGTAATCTACATAAGTCTTGTAAACAACAATCGTTCAAAAACGAGTTAATCCAATCTAAAAGGCGGTTAGAAATAAGTATTTAATTGAACATTCCGTATCATAGACTATCTATTTACACTTACGCGTGACATATTATGAATTGTCATCACACTCACTGCATGGGGCCATTCACGTGTTAAACTTCAAATTCGACGTGCGAGCGTTCGTTACATCAGTGAACGTGTGCGCATCTAAGTGCGCGCGCAAACCTGTACTGCTAACATTATTTACGAAAAATCGATCATTACATTAATGTCGATACAATTAAATCGATGTTACGCATACGAACGTTTACAGTTCGAGCGACTGCTTCTTGATTAGTAAATTAAGCTGGCGCGTTATTGTAACGCAATAGTCAAAAGCTAATTTCTTCCATTATTTATACACGCGAATGCTCCCGGTGACTCCCGTAAAAGCGGTCCAGCCGTTTCGGAGATTAGCCGGAACAAACAGACAGACAAAAATTGAAAAACGTGTTTTTGTTATAGTGCCGTAATTATTTTCATATGCATTCAGTAAAAAGCTGTTATTTTGATATTACAAACAGCCACTACAATTTTATTTATTTGTATAGATTATGGAAAAATGGTTGTAGGTAATCAAATGATTTCGTTCTTTTTGTTGTCTGTGTTTACATCTTTTTGGGGCTGACTGTAATATGTACAGTAGAGCAGATAGTAGCTTTGAATCTCATGCTTTAATTATGAAATTAAAACATTCTAACATTATTTGGTAGCCCGAGTGAGAGGCTATAAGAGAGAGATAGCGTACCGCAGTCGCTTGTCGTTAGCATCTTGTGTCCGCAATATCATCATAATGTTTGCTAATGATTTAGCGGCACCTGTCTTCGCTCCTAGTCACGAGCCATTACCCGGCCTACCCTGCCTACCCTGCCCACCCTGAGCCGCTGCCGTGATGTATGGGCCTTTATTTTGTATTTGTTTCTACAAGGACCATTCATCAAGCAGAATGATCGCGAAGCGAATGCATACCGCTTCAAATTAATTGCTATCCGAGATTTTTCTTATTTTGATAGAAGTCTTTGTTTTCCGCGTTGAAATAGTTGTTTTTAGTACAACAGTGCAACTGTTGTTTCCTGATAGATAGTCCATACTCCCACTGTTCATGTTCTTTATTTACTACAACACAACCCTACATAAACTTATATTGTCACTTACGTGATTGCGGCGTGATTGTTCGTTATTTTGAACTCCCGATATTTTGAACGCTGTTGCAAGCGCCACCCTCGCGGGTTGGTTGGTTGCGGGTTGTCAATCACGGAAGATATCATAAGTGACAGTATAAGTTTAGTTTTAAACCGTGAAAGCTTAAACCTGCGTAAGTAATGAAGTTAATGTGATAAGATATCTACATAATTATTAAGTCCATCTGTAAGCGGGTGCCGGTCACATTAGATTTATCCAACTTTCATATTCCAGGAGTCATTCATGTAATTTGGAAATAACGATCGTTTTCGCTTAATATCAATTTATAAAGTTTGCTTAGAGCAAACAAAATAATGCTTTTAGAACCGATAGGAACCGGAGCAGGACTACGAGCGCAGCAATCTGTCATTGTCTGCCGTGTGAAGCTGGCGCTGTAAATGTCTGTCCATGGAGAATTCCCGCCGCTGCCGGTTCCCAGGCATTTGCATACCGGGCCCACTCACTGGCATGGCGAAATGACTCGCCTAACTAGATACACAGCTTCGTAAGAATAAATCCTTGGCTGGAAAATGGAGAAAGTTGATGTTATCATCGCCAACCTGAAATTACTATCTTGTCAGATGTTTTTATCTTTTCTCTTCTATGAATATCTGCGTATATCTCTTGAAAATATTACAAATAAAATAGAACCCGTGTCGGTATGGAAAGAAACACATAAAAAACAGATCACAATGACGAAACTTTTTACTCATATCACTTGAATTCAAGCGATCCTCCGTCCTGCATGCCTTCCGCGATGCCCATCGCTCACGTATCTACATACCAGGATAACAGAGTAGGCGGCACTTTCGGATAAGTAAGGGAAACAAATATCACTCGGTCCCCAGCGGCCGCGCGGCCCGGTCCTGAGGGTCGCGTTCATAAATAATTTAGTTTGTGCCGCGAACCGTGTAACCGGAGATGTGGCGCGGGACGTGCCGAGCTGCGCACTCCTGATTCTTACGACTTGCTGGTACATTAACATTTATTACAAGCGCTTCGATGAGGATGCTGGTTTACCTTTGTTTGAAACCAAATGTTGCTTGAATACAAGTTTACATTGACAACATTCGGACTCTCTTAGTCTTTTCGCCTTTGCCTATCAGTTTGGAATTTACGGACATGCCTTTTACAAAACCCAGTCGAAATTTCAGAACACACCGACCTGAATTCGGACCTTTTATCCAAATCTATATCTGAATCGGACGGACCCTACTCAGTTTTGAAGGATAACAGAAATAGCTTTGTAACCTTAATCAATTTCTGCTTTGTAACTTTCACATGAATATACATTCTCGTTCCGAGCTATTCGGCCTTTATTCCCTTTAAAAATTCTGAATGGAAATCGCGCGTGGAAAAGTTTCGTTCTACATAAATCAGTGGAGTTTGAGCGGCTGGTATATTGCGATCGGATCCCAGCGCACACACGTAACTTTGTGGCTTCACACATCTACGCGTTTCTCAGCTATTCCTACCTTCCCAAAATCGTCCCGACTTGATTAAAGCAGGACTACAAATGCGCTCCGAATTCCAGTTCAGGTACGGAGGCCTTATATATTAACGTCCCACTAGTGTAAGGTAACATTTGCGTCAAAAATGAACACAGGTGATAAAATAAACGCTCTATCTATCTATTTTTGCTCTGTTGTCATAAAATGTAGTGTATGACCCCCAGATATATTCCAATCGGAATCGGAACTTTAGCAAAATTGCAAAATGCAGTAAAACTCCAACATCTGTTCATTATGAGCGATCGATTAGCAGATCAGTTTACCCCAAGTCGGAATAAATAGACAAGTGGCAGGCTACGTGTTAATCATGCAAACACTAACTGACGCTGGTAGGCCGCTAACGAGCCCCTCATTACCACGAGCCCTGAGCCCCCTGACGCGGCCGGCCTACGGCTTTGTAACACTACTCAATTATATTATTTATCACCTTGCTAAAATAGGGAATAGTTAAGCTGGTTGAAGGTGTGATGAACCTCAATCTCAAAGGAATTAAAAACTTTTTGACGACATTCGACTTGATGATGAAGTCTGTCTTTGTCGTTCAGATCAGCAACATTTCCCATTGGATATATGTAAGTTATATAATTATAAGTTTTTAAACTGACATGGTCACTAACATTATTAACACTGAAAACGGGATATCCCAAATTCGAATTTTGTTAGGAATCAATAACTTTTCTGAAAAGTGATTGCATTATTTGTTGATCAAGTTTCTGCTATGCTTTTTGCCGATTAACGGGATCAAGATTTATTCTAAGCTTCAGTAGGGCGCAGTAAGAACTTAAACCTATTTATTCATTTTGAACGAATGATTTATCTGAAGTTATTATGGATTGAGGGTCTCGAACTTTACTGGTCCGACTCCTAATGCTGTAAAAATCTTTTAGCCGGATTGATATCACAGATTCGATATTTTCCCCAAATCTCGACTGTGATTTCATTTGGGATTCGTTTAGCCCATTTTTGGAAGAGGCTTTCAATAATGAAGTTCATTATTGCCAATTCACATGCGAAGTCCCTGTACCTATTGAAAAATATTATCTGATTTGCGATAGGTATACGTTTTCCTGCAAAATGGTGTCTGCTGAAAACCGTCGTGTATCTTCAAATTCCAACTGGCTAATGTTATGCTGAATAACATTTCTTGTTAGAGATTCAAGTAATATTTGTGTAATAGTGTTCAAATGCGAGCGTATTAACTGATCAAGACTGGAAAAAAACCTATAGACCTTACGCCTTCTTATAAACTAATTTAAGTGTGGCCACATTGTTCCATTTCTCTAAATGCTCTGCTATTAAGCGGTTCAATTTCACGATGCTTTTATGTAAATGAAAGTCGCTGTTTTACTGTGTTTATTTATCAAAAGAACTTTAATACCGCTCCGCCGCCGTGAAGAACCTTTGAAAATGTAAATTACATAAATTGTTATTAAATATTTTCGTCGACGGAATGTTCAGCTTTTTGAAAATTTTTTGCAATGCATTCAGATTGTCGGTAGAGGTGGTAGCGGGCTACGACGTTTGTATTCATATTTGAGCCGAGTGCGGTCTAAATATGGACGCTATTGTCCTGCCCCGATGGAGCGCTGCGATTATCTAAACAACTCACACGCCTACCTTACCACATACGAGCTAACACCACTGAACCTTAAACAAATCTGCGCAATGTTCAAATTCCACCGAGCGGAATTTATTGACATTTCCTGTACATGTCCTCGCGTTAACTTAAACTAGACGTTAAGTAACGCAGTTAAAGTTTATTTTGCCATCCATATTCGTTAATCCAGGTAATGCTACGACTCTACGAGGGACCCGTTCAGTATTTAGGTTTATCTCAAAGACAACTGTATTTCAGGGGAATACCGCTCTGTACATGGCCGGCGACTAATTTTGCAATGTAATTCGTTTCCATTAAGATTAATTTCAGCATGTTTGTTTCTGCTGTCTTTGTAAGGTTAAATGAGATCTTTGTTTACTTGTTGCAAAGGGTAGAATTGGTTCTGCTATTCAGTTTCTATCATTGGCTTTACACTAGGGAAGGATGAATTTGCGAAACCTAATCGTTGTGTAATCTCTAGTGGTTTGATTGACGTCGAGGCGCATAATTTGTGTCCTAGAATAAGAAAAAAAAAAGTTGTATCTGAAATATGTTTAGATTCTTAAATGGTTTCTGTGTTACTTCTTCATTATGAAACGATCTTTAATCATTTGCGCGAAATAACATTGCTACAATACATTCATGCTAAAGGTTATTACGTTTTCATATTAACGTTACAAAATAATACATAGATGATACCGAGCTTATTTGCCTGCACTCAAATTGATTCACTGTACTTATCTTATTAGTTTATTGCATAATTTACCCGATTTTATAACGTATCCTATCTCATGATTTTCCCAGATTGTTGTGAAAAGGTGCTCTAATTTAAGATAAGGTATATCATAAACTCTTTATTAAATTAGTTTTTCTTTTTCAGGTAAGTCCTATGCGTTTAACCCGCTTGAAGTTGGAGAGCGCTAAAGTACGTAAATATTATCTTCAATGTTATATAAATATGTTGCCCAGCTATGGGAAACGTAACCATACTAAAGTAACAATACAAAATGCGAAAAATAATATCCGAAAGGGTTTACTAACCCTTTGTTCGTTTTTATTCGACTAGCGCCATCTCTGCAAAACCGGCCGTACTACTTAGTAAGCCGGCGTTTGAAATAGAGGCGCTCTGCTCCCCTCGTGGCGAAGTGAGGGACTTCAATGAAACGAACTTACTAGTTTCACTCGGTAACTTGCAACACGGTGCAGAGGTGGCGCTGACGGCGTGTTGGTAAAAACAGACTAGCAAGGATACTGATACTAGAGGGCACTGTATAGATCAGGTATAATACTTTTACTGGAGGTCCCTACATTGCGAAGGCACAATGTTGATACCAGAGGTCGCTGTAAAACCCATGCCGGGGTGAGGCGGTGAGGGATAGGGCGTTGTTATCTGTAGCAGGGATGTTATGGAGCTCCGTAACCGAAACTATCGGATATCCGAAATAAAAATATATCCGTAACCGTAACCGTATCCGTTTTCCAAGTTTCGGATAGTTTCGTATAAGGGCGGAGTCTAAATAAAACGACATAATTCGACAGGTTTTTGTTTCACCGCTCGCGCCCCATCTGAATCTTTCAGTTTGTTTGTTATTTCTAGTCATAACATAACCTCTTTCATAAATAGTGGGTTTTTTTATTATATCCGTAACCGAAACTAACGGATACATACATACATACATAAACTCACGCCCTTTTCCCATGGGGGTAGGCAGAAACCACAGAACGCCACCTGCTACGATCCTTACATACTCCTTTTGCCTCGTCCACGTTCATACATCTGGTCATACACGCACGCCGGTTGCGAGTACTACGCACCTGACTTTTCTGAAGAACCTCACCAATGAGGTCAGCGTATGTTCTTCTAGGGCGTCCCCTCCCGGCGTTGCCACTCACATCTGCCTTGTAAATACCTTTTGTTAGTCGCCTTTCACTCATCCTCTCCACATGACCAAACCATCTAAGCATACTTTTTATCCGAAATAATTACATATCCGTAACCGTATCCGAAACCGATATAATTTTATTCCCATATCCAGATCCGAAATACCATATCCATAACATCTCTGATCTGAAGTTCTTTGAAATAGGCCAAATTCGTTGAAACCTGACAACAGTAACTGTTAAACTACTAAAAAGTTTAACAGTTACTGTTGTTAGGTTCTAAGGTTTGTCACATCATTTTATATCTAGGGACCTAGCAAAACAAGTAAGTTAAACATCAAAGGCGTTTTCAGTTGCATTTTTCTATTTTACAGGCATGCGTTTATGGATCCCCAAGACTGACAAGCCTGGTTCAGAATTATAGGAGGTAGAAGAGTAGAAAAGGAATTCTGCAATACTTTAGACTACATTCATGTATTGCAATTTTCGTTAAAAAGAAAACAGAGTTCTTAAAATGTAGAAAATTAGGTCGTAGAAGATTCAAGAGAAAGTCATCGACAGACTTGTTTAAGCTTTAATCTTTTAATAATGATAATGTTATCTGTCAGCCAACACATCGTTTTTTGGTCTATCTACTTTCGAGTTACCAAAAATTAAAGCTGTTCTATGTTAAAATTAAATAAGACATTTCTTCGTGCCTGATAAACTTGCTCATGTAAAACATGCAGCAGCCGCTAGTTACAAACGAAACTCAGTGTGAAAGGACCCTCAAGAGCTGGCGGGTATTTTTTTTTGTAAAATTGTTGTTAGAGCTGGTTGCAAGTATAATTTTGTTAAAACATACACTCAGTAGTATATTCATTGTTTCAAGTGAAACGCTCACTGAAAGCACCTAACTTGTAAGTAGATACACAACACAGTAACTGTAAGGTTTGTAATTATTTTCTTTTAACTGGCTTTATTAGGTTGACCTGAATGAGGGTTTGTAAGAAAATCTAGCTAGCCTGTACTGTCCCACTCATAAGGCTAAGGCTAAGCACTAAAAAATAATGAAGCGTATTCCTTATTTTTTTCAAAAAAGGTGTGTTGGTTGTTTGAAGCCTGTCAGTTACTGTGAATAAATGTTCTTGTTATAAATAATAAACGTCTGTGAAATTACTTCCATGGTCTCCTTTCAACCCATATAGGATTGTGCAAAAACATATTATGTCATTCTGCGGTTTTGTCGGACTTCGGACCTCCTGTACCTCCGGTTTTCCGACAAATAGGTATGTGCCCGAGGCCCTTTGCGACCATTAAAATTAGTTTCCCAGACAGGATTCTATTTTGCTAACGGAACGCCCCATGAGGGTGAACCTTTGTTTTTCTTTGTCGTAAAAACGCCTGACTTACGGTAAGGAGGTAGGTAATTGATAAGCTTGTAACCACTAATCGCAGTACAAGGGTAAATTAAATCTAGTGTAGTTAACGATTTTAAGTACATATAGAAAAATTCAATCACTTGGACGTTAATCTTTAGTATCTACATTAAGGTTCTTTTGCAATACTTCTACATTGTAATTGAATAGGAATCCGGCGTGATCTAAAATTAATCATTTACTTCATAAAATGTTCAAGCCCAAGTCGGATCTCGAATGTAATGGTACGTACGAGTACGTTGTATTTTTTCGTAATGATGGAAACAGTAGGGATTATTACGACACCAGGATGTCATGACGTGGAGGAGAGTCAAGCCTTCTTGTAGCGAGACGCTTTGTTAGCGACGCTTTTCAAAACTCAAGTAAGTTTCACTACCGACTGTGCCACTTTCAAATTATGGTCTCCCGGTATAATTATGTTTTAATTAAACGTAGAGAATAACAAACGCGGGAACGAGGTCAAAGTATTCGAAATAATTACATAACATTTTACACCTAGTTTGATTTAAACTGGGTAACGTTACGAATACATCGTGGAAGGCATCTCATCTATATATATAAAAGAAAGTCGTGTTAGTTACACCACTTATAACTCAAGAACGGCTGAACCGATTTGGCTGAAAATTGGTGGGGAGGTAGCTTAGAACCGGGAGACGGACATAGGATACTTTTTATCCCGACGAACGCGTTCACGTAAAAAAAATATGAATAAAAACGTTTTTAAATAAATTAGCGCAACGGATAGCCCATGTCACGTAGGTAGGTAGGTACTGGGGAGGTAGGATAGGTAGGTACTAGGAATGTAGGTAGGCAGGGTAGGTAGGTAGGTACTGGGGAGGTAGGTAGGGCTAAGGTAGGTAGGTACTAGGGAGGTAGGTAGGTAGCTAGGTACTAGGCAGATAGGTAGGGTAGCTAGGTACTAGGGAGGTAGGTAGGGTAGGGTAGGTAGGGTAGGGTAGGGTAGGTAGGGTAGGGTAGGGTAGGTAGGGTAGGTTGGGTAGGTAGGGTAAGTAGGGTAGGTAGTTTTGGTAGTGTAAGTAGGGTAAGTAGGGTAAGTAGGGTAGGTAGGGTAGGGTAGGGTAGGGTAGGTAGGGTAGGTTGGATAGGTAGGGTAGGGTAGGTAGGGTAGGGTAGGTAGGGTAGGGTAGGTAGGGTAGGGTAGGTAGGGTAGGGTAGGTAGGGTAGGGTAGGTAGGGTAGGGTAGGTAGGGTAGGGTAGGTAGGGTAGGATAGGGTAGGTAGGGTAGTCGAAATATTATTTAATTGCATTATGTGACGTAAACGAAGTTGCGCGGGTCAGCTAGTCGTTTTATAAAACAATTCGAATACTATACTTTTATGTTTTTATTTCTACATCATCTGATGCGTATCTTAAAATAATACATAATGTCTGGAAACTAAAACCTGGAGGCGCCGGGTATCGATCCCGGTACCTCTCGCATGCTAAGCGCGCGCTCTACCATCTGAGCTACGCCCCCGTTGGCAGAATGTTCGAATTGTAGGTTTACTTTTGTACAGATAGTAATAAATTCGAGTCACATAGCCTGGGGCGAGGACAGGCGACTTTATTAAACAGCCTCCCGGGTGTAGACTTTACTTTGATAACCGACCTTGCCGAACAAGTTTTGTGTTGTATATCCTGCAGTTAAACGGAGGGACGATAAAAATGTAATACACTTGTTTGGAATATTTTCTCAGGATATAAAAAAAGTTACGAAAGGAATGTTTTCGTTGGAGGCGCAGGGTATCTTTCGTATTGGGCCTATTCAAAATGATTAAATATTAAACTGGTATTTATTCGATATCGTACAAAGAAGCGATGCTTGCCAGATATGAATTTATAAACTTCCATCTGAACTGGACTATTAAAATCTGTTGGGTCTATCTATTGGTCTTGATATACAAATCTATATACATACCTATATATTATATTAACACATTGCAAGGACATCAGTATTGTCACCAGTAGATAATGTATGACGTAACTGAACGAAATGTTGGTGGGCTTTGATGTTGTGTTGGCACCCAACACTATGCGTGGTATTTCTACTGTGTAATTTTCGGTACGACATATTTTTGCGAAACTACGAGAGATATTCCAGTCATAAAATTCTTTTTTTAGTGAAGATGGACGGTGGGCCGAATGTCAAAACAGCAAGATATTTTCCACGATGGATACCCCTACCGTATATTATGGCACGTGCCCTGGGGCCCTGTGACCCACATACGCTGACGTTGCATACAGTACGCGCGACCTCTGCGTACCAGGCATTCAGAGCACAGCAGGAGGTGAGCCTACCTAGTGTTTCCTTTGATCACGACGGTTATGCCCCAGTTGGCAAGCGCTGTGCAAAGGTTTGCAGTGCAAAGGTTAATTCTTTTGTCGCCATGGCTTGTCACGACGAACAGACGGTTCTGTTTACGAGGGGAAATATCTAATGTTGAAATAGAAGATCTATAATATTCACAAGGCACTTAATCCCATTAGAAATAAAAGGTAACTAGGTTCCTTAGAGATTGTTCATTAAATCCGATCGGCAGCTTTGTAAACCTTGTCTATTATAAACGCCTCGAATTCCTTCTCCCCCGGTATTGCCGGCTCGGTATTCGCTGGGTACTCGTAAAAGGGTGTCAAATCCGAGGTTTAATATCGTCGGCTAATTAATTTCTTTTCTTAGCAAATCTTTTGTGGTCCTAGTCGACAGTAAATATGTATATTTAAGAGTCCCTTTAAATTACACCTCCATTTTGGCATCTAACCATCATCTGCGTAGCCTTTTCCGAATTATAATAATAAAAATTCAATCATATCATCATCTCATCATATCACCACTTTCCCGGGGTAGTACTTGGCTTCGGCCCGTGCTATTCTATAAATCCGGAATAAAGCCGAGATACGTAAAAGTATAAAAACAAATAATAATAATAATCATTTATTTCGGAATAAAGACATCCATATTTTGTTAGTACAATTGCGAGCTTACAACTAGGTTAGTATTTTTCCTCAATAATTTAATTTAATTATTAACAATAACTATAACTTGCGGGTCAGGTGGACTCCCCAACGCTGGCTGCCAATCACTAAACGACTGCATGCAGCCGTATCCAGCGAGCCAGCATCGGAGAGTCCCACCGATCCGCCAGAGCGCGCAGGATGGTGTTGGGACTGCCGCGCGTACGACGCATGATAGACGCGCACCGCTTGCGCATGATGGCCGCAAAGCCGTCTACGTCAGCTGCCGCGAACATCGCGGAGGCGCTGCAGTAACGCGGCAGTCCCATCAGCACCCGGAACGCGTTATTGTATTGAACGCGCAGATCGCTGTATGTCCGCTGCGTATAGTTAACCCACAGGCTGCAGGCGTAAAAGGACTGACAGTATGCTTTAAAAAGCGCAACTTTTACAGTCCCCGCACACCGTGCAAACCTGCGAGCCAACATGTTGCAGCGGACAGACAGCGCTCTGCGCTCCCGTTCAATATCCACACTGTCCTTGAGGTCCGCGGTGACCCAGTGGCCCAAATACTTAAACTGCTCGACTTTATTTAGAGCTGTACCACATAGAGTGAAATTCGGAACGAATGTGTATCGCTTGTTGTCCGGCCTGAAAATCATTATTTCACTCTTGTTCGCGTTATATTTGAGCCCATGAGCCAACGCATAGGACTCACAAATTTTCAAAAGCATTCGTAAGGCACCAATCGATGGGCTCAGCAACACCATATCGTCAGCGTAGCTGATGTTGTTCACGCACACTCCATCTATATGACATCCGATACCGGTGCTGCTGAGCTCACCGATCAGACTATCGATGTAAAGATTGAAGAGCGTGGGCGAAGTCAGCCCCCCCTGTCTCACCCCGCACTCCAACCCATACTCCCCCGAGAGAGCGCCAGCCCATCTTACATAGTTCCTTTGCTTATTATACCAATGCATAAATAATGACACAATTTCTTTAGGTAAAGAAGTTTCATCCCTTAATTTACCCCACAGAATGTCGTACGATACAAGATCGAATGCTTTCGATAAATCAAGGTAGCATGCAAACACTGGGGTCTTCCTACTCGTGTAATACTGTACAGTCTGCTTGAGGCTCAGGATAGCACTCTCGGTGGAAAGCCCAGGCCTGAAGCCGAACTGCGCGTCGCTTAGCGAGACGTGTTTATCCAGGTGCTGACCAAGCAGACTGTCCAGTACTTTGGCGACTACTGTGGCCAGAGAAATTGGTCTATAGTTGTTTACATCAGATACGTCACCAGTTTTATTTTTGATGATTGGCACAACGACAGTACGCATCAGATTACCAGGCATATGGGAGTGGCCTAAGCAAAGAGAAAAGAACATAGCAAGCACTCTGGGCAGGTGTACACCTGCATGCTGCAGGTGCTCGATGCTGAGGCTGTCGTGTCCCGGGGATTTACCCCTCACCATGCCTTTTATCACCGCACGCACTTCCTTCGCAGCAAAATGAACCCCACGCTCACCACCTTCCTCAGCATCGAGCCTCTGCCGCGCAGGCCCCAAAGGGGAGTCAACCCTGAAGTGGTGGGAGAACATAGTAGCTATCTCACTAGGCTCGTGCACGCCCGCCACGCTGATGGGAAGGCCCGGCTTATGATTCATCTTATTGGTGTTTTTCCAGAACTGACCGAATTTCTTGTGTGAGTGAAGTTCAGCTATAATGTCCATCTTTATTTGTTGTTCATTATTCTGACACCACTTTAATTTTGATTTAAAAGCGCGTCGAGTTTCACACATATCATTATAAAGACGGCCAGCCCCGGGCCTTCCCCCATACAACCAGGCCTGAAAACATAGCCGAGCCCTCTCATGAGCGCCGCGAACGTGTCTGTTCCATCCAGTAATGTATTTACCTCTACGCTTTTCGGCCACATTATAACTACATATAGCGGCATCCGACAGAATACAAATAATATCCTCATACATTTTATCTAGCAGAATTTTATGACTTTGGTTACTACACATTTTATCTGAGCAGTCTCTTAATTCTGAAGGAAAATCAATTTCACGAAGTCTAGAGTGACACACACTTTTATATTTGGTTATCTGAATCGAGTCACGCTCACCCCAGACTATTCCATTCATACATACAGTAGGTAAACAAATTTTAGGCTTAACTAAATTAAAATTACATGATATCGACACAGGGTAATGATCAGACCAATAAGTGTCATATAATACAGAGGCCGCGGACACAGAGTGCCGCGCGGCACTAGTTACTACACAATGGTCGAGCCAGCGCAAACAGCCGTGCGCATCACTGACAAACGTATGACTGTCCGGCGGCATTAGTTCTAAGTCTACACAAAACCACGTTTGTTCCGCACAAAAAGTTAAGAGTTCATTTGCAAATGACTCACCTGGGTGTGCATTGTAGTCCCCTAACATAAACACTGACTCCACATTGTGACTATCAATTACAGCCGTCATTTCACTAAGACACTCTGTGAACTCCACTAAATTTTCACTGGAATCGGTGGGCATATACACAGAAAATATCAAAATGGAACGATCACTGAGCTCGATTTTTATCGCGGCGAGGCGCACACTATTACATTTTACCACGGTTACCGTTGGAAACGCAGCCTTTCTCCACAATAGGGCAACTCCACCGTAAGGCCTTCCTCTAACTACCCCAGCCGTGGTATCCACTGCAGAGGTACCCGTGCAAGCGAAGTCGTCATCTATCGCGGCCAGGAACCCAAGGTCATGCGGCAGTAGCCAAGTCTCCTGCAGCGCCACCACATCAGCTGAGCGACAAAGCTTCCGTACACATTCCACTGATCTCATCACATTTTTGCAGTTGAAAGTTATCAAATTGATGTTATTCATAAGTTAGAACTGATAATGTTCTCGCTAGTGTCACGGACACTTTCCTTATCACGTCGGATTATATTTATGAATCGACGATACGCCACTCCCTTTGGCCAGAAATCATCACTCAGGAATAATTTTAACGAGCGCTTAGGTACGAATATTTTGTATGATTCGTAATCCTTAGCTAACTTCATGTCCATTTTTTCAATTTTAACATCAACGTTAGTCTTCTTTACAATATAGGTACTGATGTCACATACGGACACGCCCTTCGCCACATTATAAATGTACATAGGAACCTTAGTTTCAGCTGCCATAAAATTACTTCCAGGCTCAGGAATCGCTTTTCCTCGCTTCCCAACGAAACGGTTTCGTGACTTTCTGTTTTGGACACGAACCCACTGATCACTCGCAGTCTGTGTCTTCCATTTGCCATCTCGAACAATCTCCGCCAACGATTTTTGCTTAGGTGCGACAGGGCCAGATTCATTTTTGTCGACCGTGTGTCCCACGACCGAGTTGTGTGGCGGTGATAGCGGTGAAGCACAGGCGACTGTTATCGCGGGGGACAGCGGTGGCGCAGGGGGCGGCGGCGGCGGCAACGATGCCCCGTCGGCCGCACCATGCACCTGTGCGACCGTCGACTCGATCAGCTGACTAGCTACATGCGTCATCGTAGCCGCGTTCCGTAGTTCGACGGTTGGATTGTCTTGCTTGATTTGCGACGACGATTCACAGCTACCCTCGGATATCTGAATATCAAAATTATTTTGAATACTGGATTTTAGTGTAGAATTCAGTGCAGATTTTTGTTGATAGCATTCACTAATGCTTTCATTGCACTCTAGTGGCAATCCCATGGGACCACTATCACATTCATAGCTAGCGAGTCTTGCAACATAAGCACCTCTTCTTGTGTTTACATTGCACAATTCTGATGACCGCTGCTGCACTTCGCTTCTCAGCTGGTCCATCTGCTTGACAGTAGCATAGTCCTCTTTCATCATGTCGAGATCTTGCCGTAACTTCACAATATCTTTCAAAAGCCTCGTTACGTCGACATGGTCGAATAAAACCGGCGGTAACTTCTCAAGATCACGAGCCACGAAGACTGGGATATCCTCGGAGTCCGTAGCGCGGATCAGACGAATGATGTCATCTATGTCTCGAACATTTTTCCCCGCCATCCTCCGCTTTATCTTGCGTTTTGTTGTCGGCAAGGATTCGAACAACAGCTTCTTCGCCGTTACAATTTCACTTTCAGAGAAAGCGCTCGCACAGATTCTACCTATACTCTCATCATCCATCACAGATATTTTATTATGGATGAAGGCAAGCACTTCGTTAATCACTACATTGCAATTTGCGCATTTTACCACAGAGGACATTTTTAATTCCCCGATACACACCGTCACGCACAAATATTCAACCGTTCGCTTGCGCGCGCGCGGCGTGACTGATTTATATTATGTTGGAATCGGCTTCCGGTCTAACCGGATGCAGCTAAATACCCGTTTTTTCATGGAGCGATTGCCTATCTGACCTGCACAACCCAGTTAGTACAGGGTAATAAAATACCTTTTGGTAAGACTGGCTGTCAGACTTTTGGGCCATTGACAACCTGTAACGACTATGAAAAATCTACAATTGACAGCCGGGACCAAAGGCTTTACGTGTTTTCAACGCACAGAGGAAACTCAGTATGGAATGGGTAACCAACCAAAAACCCATCTACGGACCAACCTAGTCAAACGCGTCAATAATCAATGTAATTTCCTAACTTATAATATGCTTGCCTACATAGTGTTTTATACAAGATTAAATTTCGTCTCATTCAGTTGTAGATTGTGCGGAGGTATTTTATTGTAATATTTTAAACAGTACCCTATGAAAGATGAGTTTACTTTAGCTAGCCTGACACCTGACTGAGCTATGAAAAAAGTAAATAAATAAATGCAGATTTTTTCTAAAGTACATGATGTTTTCATAGATGTATTGACATGATGGTACTGTCATGATGTTAATTTTCTTAAACAGTTCTCTTAGAGAATAACGCCTACGTAGATTATATAAGGCTTTGATAGCTTTTTTCTGCAGAATGAATATAGACTCGATGTCTGCAGCCCGTCCCCATAGTAAAATACCGTATGACATAATACTAAGAAAATAACTAAAATAGACTCGCCTCGCGGTATCTACATCAGCAAATTGATGTATTTTTCTAACAGCATGTGCTACTGAACTCAGACCTCTTCCATTACTTTTAAACTGCAATAACAAAATGGTATAAACATAATACTCTTAGTTTAATTAACTAGATTGCACTGCAGCAAGAAAATCGGTTGTTTCGTCTGTGATGGGCAATCATGCGCACATTTGCAGATAGTTGGTTATAATAATAAGTCAGCCGCGGTCTCTTGCTAGTACTAGATTACACGGTTGACAGTCCTTTGTGCCCCAAACTGGGCGGCTGCTGCGCTTGTGTCGAGAAATAGAACGTGTAACGGACGACCACGTCCTTAGGGTCTCCACTTCCTCGATTCCATGTTTATTTAGTACTCGAGTCGCGAATTTTGTATGCGTGGGTGACGATAAATTCAGTTTGGAAAAGCACAAGAGATATCTCATCCGTTGGCATAAAAATTGAGATTTTCTGAATTTGTGTTAAGAAGCGTTGGGCTATTCTTGATGGCTTGATGTAATTGAGATGTGATTCTTCCTTGATATCATACACATATCTATGAAGGTAATATCTTCTGCTTCAATAAATACATCTCTCATCACGTAAAAATATCTACGTAAGTTATTTGTTAGAATCAATATCCAATTTTCCAGTTGTGCATTAATTGTACAGTTTTTCTGCTCTCCTGGTCGATCGTAAACGAAGTACGGACTTGAGAGATCCAATTTAAGTTTGCTCAGCTTTTGGCGAGTTTAGCTTCGACTTTACTATTTGGTGTATTTTATGAGCGTTTGCGCTAATGAATTTCAATCAACAAATAATTTCCCTGTTGTAAGATGAACATTTTCGTCGAGGCGAATGAAAACTCGAACAACAGAAAAGCGAAATCCCTCACAGCTCACAGTCTAGAGATTTAACTTATTTATTTAGGCAACTTATTGAAAATTTCATATATTTTTTGGAATTTTGCTTCATGGCGTTTCAACCTACCTTACTTCCCACGTCTTCGTGAAACGCTGCATGTAAGTTGTTCTGGTAGCTGCAGAAAGTGAGTATATCATTTGTAAAAATCGCCACAAACAGCTTATGCCATTCAGTAAGACAGCTGGTTCCTCCACGCTCGCTCCACCGCTGGTGACTTGGGCCAGTTCACACCGGCAGCGACGCGCGGCCGATTCTTTTCAACCATCGCACATTGGTTTGCGACGTAGCGGAAGAAACGACAGCCAGCCATTGTTAGGAATCGAAATTCAATCCAAGTTTTAATTTTACTTCGGCTACAACTTACCTACATTTTTCTATAAATTAGGTATTTTTCTATTCTAAACAAAGTAGTAAATACACACTTACCTACATATACATCGTAATCAAAATAAGAATCTACACTATGTTATCTGATCATGCTTAACATTCAAACGTATTGTAATGAAATGTCAGAAGCTCGAAGGAAATAGTCGTAAGTAAAGTAAAGTATATAGGTAGTAAGTAACCTTAATTAGTAGAAAGGATCACTTGCCTCAGAAGAGAGTTCGCGGGCGATTCTTTGTTGAAAAAATGTTCACATTAGATGTGATGCTGGTCTTAGAGCTGTCACAATCCTTACTTTACCGTTAAATTATAATTATAATGTTCATTATTTATTCCTTTTGGTAAATGTAGCAAACATTGGCAAAGTTAGCAGGTTTGTAAAGCAAAAGGGTTATGTAATAAATAAATTATGACGCATAATGAACCGGGCAGTGAGACGCGCCACTCGCCAGGATTCCCTAAGTGGATTAGGCGTCCTTTATGCCTAAGGGCCGTGTGCGGTCGCCCACCGGTACCGCGGTGTCTTTGTCGTCCAGACTTTGGGGTCTAAACAACCCGGTAACAGGGTCGCGGGTCCACGACGCATTTTAGATAATATAGGTAGGTACATATTACCTAATACGAGTTCTGAGATGGTGTTATCATATATACGTGATGAATTCTGGAAGAACACCTACATGACTGTGGTTTATTTTGCGTACCTATGAAAGGTTATAGCTACTTGATTCATTCATATGAATTTAACGATCGTAATTAACTGTTGCTAGAATTACTTAAAATACTTAATTACTCAAAAATACAAAGATATATTCCATCGACATTTAATTAAGTAGGTACCTACTCTCGTTAAATACTCAGAGCATAGCTTATGTAAAATTAATGAATTCGTTTTGTATATACGAATTTTATCCCAAAATGAAAACTAAAGCAAGTGGGCGTATCTTTTAATAGTCACATAAAGGAGCCGCGGATTACCCGTAACACCTCCCGAAAGTTATGAGTTATGAACGAATTTATAAAATTCACTCACGTAGATAAATTGTGTAGAGGCACTCGGGAAGCCTTCATATTTAAAATGAAGGATCTTTCGCGGCGAAGTGTGGAAGACGTTACAAATTCCGACCAGCACTTCTGGTGGATTCAAGTTCCGCAACTTTCACACGGCTGTGCCGCCGACGTTTTCCTTTTAATTATAGCAAACCGTTTGCATCTAATCTCGTAGGTACATTTGTCTAAAAAACATGGTAGTCAAAAAAAAATAAAGCCAAATGAATTAACCGCTATTCTTCATAACTGTCAAGTGAAACTACTCGAGAGAACTTCCTGGCAGCTTAATCTGCAGAGCCTACATCAATCGTGAATCAATTTTGCATTACATCTCCTTTGAAGTGGCTAAATGAGCATATTTTTGGTGTAAAATATAAGTTTGCCGGGTGATGCCGTGCGCGGGGTGAGGGGTGTGGCGTTTGTTGCAGAAATGTGTCAGTTAAACAGACGAGCTTTGTGAGCGGAACTTTCCAAACTTTCCACGAGGCCGTGAAAAGTGGGCGCTCTTGATTAGTTTCAATGAGGTTTACAACCACTCACAAATTACTTTTCTTCTCAAACACCTTATTATGAACACTTTGATATAAATTACTTTTGCATCGGCCCTTTCGTTTTACATCTGTAACTTCGTTTGCGGTCTCACTGAAACTTAATAAAACTTGGCAAGAACGTGAAACTACTTCATATGAAAAAGAAAGTTCCTTTGATCTAATGTTATTTACATTAATACATGTACAATCTATTGGATCCAAATCTCCTTTCATGTCTGACGTACAGCTACCTATAATACGTAGAAACTATTTTATAGGACGCGTCTTTACGATTGTGATGCGTCCTCTCTGCTCCATTGAACTGAGAAAGCGAAGATTTCTTTAGTCCGCTTTGGATATACACTTGTATACATGTGCGATATTGAAATTGTTGTTAAATTGGAAATGGTTTCATTCATGCAAGTAAAGGTCGTATCCGTATCACAACGAGTGGCACAAAGGTAAGCTGATCAACGCCGTGTGCACGCCAAGTAAGGAGATTATGTGTGATTAAGTTATCGATTACGGAGGAAATGTGTGCATGAATATGTTATGGAGATGACGACGTCATATGTGATCCACAAATGTGTGTACACCACGCGATGTGAAAATATCGAATTGTGGGTAAAAAGACCGACTGTTTTACTTCAATACAGCGTCGGTCTAAGTCAATCAGTTTTTTTAGTGTTCATGTGTAAAATTGACATGTGGAAAAAACATATCATTAAACAGAACAACATACATCAGTAATTTACTAGTTCACTTCCTACTAAGGGTGAATTTCACCGTAAAACTGACGAAGTTTAGAGGTAATGATTGAAATTATAATTGTAAGAGCGAATTTCATCAATAAATATAATTTCGCATCTCATAGTAGATAGGTACAGAGGTGTCCAGTCCAGTTATTCGGTCGTGGTATATGTAGGTATGTGTGTGGGCACTGTGGACAGTGTGTCAGTGTGTGTCCTCCGCCGCACGTAATCCCTCACATAATTCCTCCTTTGGCTTTGTGCCCCATTGTCGCGTGTAGCCGGCCGCAATGTACGCAGCACTGTAGCTATGCTCCACGTACATTCTGAGAACTGTGGCCGGTCATATTGTATGTTATGTTGCGGATATCACAATGGCTGCAAAGTGTTCGTTTTACTGGACTTTATGAAAAAAAAAAAATGCTTAAAGGGACTCGTGTTGAAGTTGGCTGTGAATGATGAGCGGTGACCGAGCTCTCCATCCTGTTGATTTCGCATTTGCCCCCATCTAAACCTGCGAGGACTGAGTAGATATTCTACAGTATGTTACCTGAAATTCTATAACTCAGTAAATATTCTGGTGATAGTCCGGGCCTCGGGCATCAGAACCTATCAATACCTCCAGTAAGGACTAGAACCGAACCAGTTAGTACTTTTCCATGAGTAACGCTTCAAATTCCAAGTTATAATTCGACGTCTGATCGCAACTTTGTCTAGTTCATGACGATAAGCTTGTAGATTTAGCTCCAATACCTATGCTTTAGCAAAATCTGCATGTGAATTCCAATGGTTGAAATTTGCTTCTAGACCAATGTTCCAAATAAGCCAAGTTTGAATTGTTTATTAGTATGTATTTGCATGAGAAATATAACACTAAGCTTCTTAGTCCCGTAGGTTGTAATAAAACTACAAAACTTATTTTCTTTGCAGTATAGTAAATGAACCCAAAGTGTAGCACTAGCCTGCCTGCCTACCCCTGCATTGCGTGAATAATTGCACCCATCACCCATGATTGTACGCATTATTTATGATTAATCTTTATTAGTACCTTGTGGTGTTCCGCTACAAGTAGCCACTCCCTTATTTCACATGGAGCTCGTAAAAGAAAACAAAATAAATATTTGATGGTGTTCGTATTTGATATGTCAACTATTTAGGACATCTTACAACTAATTTAATCATTCTGATCGAAGACAAAACATCGGATAAACTTCCAGGCGGAAGATTGGTTTAACTTTGTTTTGATCTTTGCGAAAAGGTAGACTTTATACGACTTCCTATATTGTTCTGACGTTACCGGAATCTGATCCGGTTACCACCCCTGATAAAGCGGGTATTGAATTTTCATTCTATTTCCCATAACCATAATAAGTACCTACTTCTACTTTTTTATTTTACCTCTAATTTCAAAGGAGAAATAAATCAGATTTTTAGCAAACTTGCTGTATGTGAAAAAGTATGATGATGCACTTGTTGGATTTTATAGTTGTCGGATAAAATCTATGATAACTTTCCCAGAAGTATCTTATCATGAACGTCCCGACGAAGATATTAAAAAAAGATTGAGGAGCACCATAGAGATTTTACGACGTCGCCATAAACCAAACACGGACATTACCTTTATTTTTTTTCGTTCCAAAGTAAGTTGGAGCGAATCATGTATTTAGGTTAAAGACATTCTTAAGATAATGAGTGATGACTTCGCTAAACCAACTCGACCTGATTCACAAATGAGAGTAGTGTTTGTATTCATTGATTAAGGCTGCCCGGCCTACGCTGTGCTCTGCGATGATGGATTCTAATGTTAGCTTGTGGTTAAGTCTTCTGTGGTATTGGCCAGTGGGTCGTCTTAGTATTGTCACACCCGTGGTCCAAAGGGTAGGTAGAGATGTGTGCGTTTGTCGTCCTCAGGTAACCTGTTACATAAGATTTCGTTCAAATACTTGGGAGAAAGCCTATCGAAATCTTACCGATATTTTTAGTAGATACCTGATATCTTATCTACTCCTAATTTGTCTCCGGCCAGTTACATTACCATAGGAATTGAGAATGTATGCAAGATACGGCCAAAAAAAAACACACAAAAGTAAGTCCGTCTGCTACCTCTTACATCTGCGTGATCCAGCCAGGTATAGCCATCATGTTACACGTGGTCCGAAACTAAATGGGAGTTGAATGGCAGCGACCCAGAGGGCCTTATTTCATGGCTACCCTACTTCAAACATGTTCTCTCGCAGGACTGACCATTTGCTATTGTCTTTTGTTGTCTACCCAAATTTCTTTTTTATTCGCTGACTGCGAATCCCTGAATTCCTTGGATGTCCCCGAACAATTTAGATTGTCCGAGCTCTGTGAATGTTTTGTGTATAATTTGACTCACTGTTTATTGTACTTCCTTGTCTTATCTTAACCCCCCGCGCCCCTGAGGGGAGGGTGGGCAGAGACCCAACAGGAATCAATTGTAATCTCATCCGGACCGAGGGGGCCGTAACTTCTAAATGTTGCCATTAAGAAATAATGTTCAGATAATTGGAATAGTGGTTTTTGGGCTGGCTAATGTGGGTTTTGAGAGAAGTCTACCCAAACTGAGATACGAGTTCAAGAGACGTAACAGAGATTACATCAGGCCCGAAACATAGCTTGTAATGGAACAGAAGCACCGTCCACCCGTGCATTGATTGCGCGTATTGCGAGCATCTGATTTCCCTGTGGGCTGCCGAGGTCAAATGGCAATCGTTCTCACTCAAGTTAAAAATTCGTCACATCACAATTGAATGAGTTCGACGGAGGCTTTCAGAAAGTAAATAGGATTCTTACTAAAAAGTAAACCAATTTGATTGGAAATTGATAAAGACAGGCAACCAAAGAGATGATTCTGCGAAAATGTTGTACTGTCGTGTTCAACTGCAAACACTAAAGGAATATGAAATGTTCTACTTAGAAAAGTGTTTTCGGCCGATCAAAACATCGTCTTTCAGCGACACCACCACAGTGTTTCAGATGTGCTCATGTCCCCCGTGTCACTGTGTCCTCGGGCGCGCCGACTATCAATTAGGACAAGATTGTTATTCCCTGCACACGTCCACATTACGCAAATAAGGAGGAAAGCGCCGCCGAAGGACACCGAATAACTTCGGGGACTTTTTAAAGTACACCCCGACTCGACGGACCCCGATTGAAAAGACATTCCGTGTCTTGTGAAATGTCTACTCCAATAACTCCTGGGCTTTGATGTTTATTAAAAATTCAACGCTGTCTTTTATGTTCTAATACACATATAGCAATTTCGTTAATCCGAAGTCGGTAAGCTCAAACATAAATTATTTAAATATACATAGGTCCCAAATTAACTACGCCGCCAATGCGAGTGAATTACCGATTAATCCTAACGATGTTTTATTTGCCGGTAGCCATGGGAATAACGGACAACAATTCTGTGGATGGCTCTCGTCTCATTAGCTTTCCCAATAAAATAATTGAGAGTTTCAGTAGCGGAGGCTGCAGGGGGCGCGGGGGGCCGCGCGCCCGGGACGTTTCAGTGATCGGCCGCCCGCCCCGGCGCCTGTACGCGTCTCGCGGTCCCGCGACCCCGACACCTCCACGTCATGTATGTTCAATGTTCACTAATAGGGTACCATAACACAGTGATTAATTTATTCCAAACATCAGTGGTGTTTACGTTTGCCTAACGCGCGCACCGAACCGGCCGACAATGTGATACTGTGCAGGATACGTAACACAGATCGTCCTGTCGTGTTACCTTCGATTGATTATGATATCCGTGTATAGTGTTTGTGTTATGTTGCCTATATCTCACATAATTTATTGGATAACTTTGATGAAGATGGCGCCCGAACTCTTTGTATTGATACCTACTTCAATATTTCTATACAAGTTTAGATACATAATGCTTTATTTGTATTGATTTAGGTCTTGGAAGCTGAACATTATTATATGGCATTTTCTTATTCGTATCCTGACATGATACATATTTGTTGAAGAAAAACAAGCTTGAGCTGTCAATCACTGACAGATTAAACATACTTCGCAGCGTAGCTTTTAGAAAAGACGTTTCACGAATTTCATTTGTCATTTTGGCATCCGAACGTATATAAATATTTTGTAAGGGTGCTTGGCTTTGTAGGAAATAATATGTTCTATCTTGAAATTCAGCGAGAACTGTTAGAACGACGGCACAAGCTTTCTACAAAAGGTGTACATGTTCTTGGGTTAAAAGATTCGTATTTGTCTTTGACTTAAAATCTTTTCAACAAGCAGTAACAATTCACTGTAGGACGATTGTACTAAGTGACAAACAGTCCCTAAGAGACTGACACACGAGTGAACACTTACCTCACTAAGTGCCGATTTGTTAGCTCCACACAAATTAGGGCAACTATTAGATCGGAAACTTCCTCCCCTGACACAGCAAACTCGACTGTACCTAGAATCTTGCTAATTTCCGGACTCGGGGCTTGTAGAGTCCCGGGAAACTTGTCTCGAGTCCCGCAGAGCATAGGTGTAAGGCTTTGAGTAATTAGCAAGTTGTTAATAAGCCGGTAGTGTGTCAAAGTGTCGCTCAGTCGTCTGTGAGAGTACCGCCATTAGTTCTCGATACGATCACACGCTCACGACGCCTTCATGCGCATATTTGGAGCTATTTGCTGTACTAGTGGCAATAATGTAATAGTACAAGAGTAGTCTGATAGTAAGCTTGTCATTAGCTGGCCTTTAATTTCTTGTAATCATGTATCTAACAAGAATGTGTGTCTGTAGTCTTTATTTAAATCAAGTCAGTAATTGAAGTACATACGAGCTATAAACATGTACTTGCGAAGCACTTCCTTTGATGAAGGGCGAACAGATTTAAACGGTATGAATACAAAATGCGTCGCAAGCTTTATTTATTTTGATTCAAAAGATTTCACGTGAAATGTAAAGAATCTTTATGCTTACATAAGGAAATGCATTTGTGGAAAATTGACAGGAATTTAATGTGTTAGGGGTTGTAATGTTGCTTGTTAAAAGGATTCAGAAATTTTGCGAAGTCGATCGAAATTTACGACCCCTGCCGTGAGACACCCTATTGAGCGGCCGCGGTTCCAACAAGCACACAAAATATCGTGAATTTATTGATATCTCTACAGATTTCCCGAAAATTGCACACCCTTTAGGAATGTGGCATAAAGAACGGGAATGGCGGTAGTTCCCGTTCTTTATGTTCTCATTTTGAAGATTTCGTGAACTGATGATCGTGAAGCAATAGAAGTGCACTGTCGTATAAGATGATTATACAAGCATTCTGTATATGATATCTGGATGACTTACAAAGAACATTGAACGTTAGACCGGTCGATCAAGTTCTAGTCTACTGAACAATTGTAAAAGGCAAGATAAATGAGAATTGCGAATTGCTCACAAGCACCAAATCAAAGTGGACCGTCGCAAACGTTAATAGAATTTCAATCCAATACATCACAAATGGGGTTTGGTTCACCACTAACCATTTTTAAATCTGTCGTAATCGTTTTCTACATTAGCGGCGTCAATCGATTCTGAACCGTATTACTAGGGCGTCACGTAGTTCATTGGTGTGCAATCAGTCGGCGTCCCGCTGCAAGAGTTATGCCCCACATTTGTCGGCGTGGTGTAATCAACGGATCTTTTTTATCCTGGTATCGTCCGCCCTCGGTAATGTTGTTGGATTCCATCAATGTAGCCGCCGACCTCGGCCCTCCGAGAGGTCGAGACCTCTCGCTAATATCTCAGCTATAAGATATTGTTCATAACCCTCTTAAATCCTCATGCTTGAGTTTTGTATTTGCCTCAAGTACGATCTCATTTTCATAATTTTTCTCGTTAAAAATCCTTCGATGTTAAGTTCAAATATTCGTTCTCCACTAAGCGGTCTCATAGCTCTAGTAACAAGTACGTAGGTCTTGAACGGTGAAGTGTATTCACTTGAAACTAGTGCCTGCCCTCGGCTTGGTTCACGTGCCAAAGGTTGTCGGCTCAATATTTCTGTATTTTCGCCCTGAGTCAGGATGATTAACAGTCAAGTGCTTTGCCGTTTACTTTAAACTTCATATGTTTTAGGTACAATCAAAAACAGTTATATCTATGTAGATTACTAAAGTACGTATATGTAGGTAACAAACTGTGACAGTCAGACATTTCTTTACGTAGGTTTTAAATATGTCGGAAATCACAGATCTCAGTAATAACTTTATTAAAACATTCGTTATGATGATTAAAAGGGTTCTGTTAATCACAATGCAACTTTATGGAAAGCTGAATTAAATGGCAATAATTTGTTAAATGTTTTATGTTTCTGCATTTATCGACATTTGCGAAATATCGACAAACATCGTTTTTACATAATATTATACATATTCAAAGTTCTAGTGAATTGGTTTCTTCTAGGCAAGCGTAGGTGCAGCGGTGGCCCAGAGGTGGCGGCCCCGACTTATGGACATTAAGTCGTGGGTTCGAACCCAGGCAGGCGCATTACTTTGTGTACTTTATTTCATCACCACTGCTCTCAAAACGGTGAAGGAAAACATCGTGAGGAAACCGGCATGTCATCGGCAAAATTGCGTAGACATGTACCAACCCGCACTGGGCCCGCGTGGTGGATTATAGCCTACTATTCCCTCATAGAGAGGAGGCCGTGTGTCCCAGCAGTGGGAACATTATAGGCTGATTATGCTATTGGCTCCACCCCAGGCCGCATCATCACTTCACATCAGGCGAGTTGCGGCTAAACGCAAGCCTATTTATTAGAAAAATCAGTGCACTTTTCCTTAATTTCTGGTTAAAATAATCAGAATTTTTATTAAATGTTTCACATGAAAATTACGGAGTATTGGGAATACTCCAAAAATACCTGCAAGTTAATAAATAAAGGGTGTAAACAGACTCTTAACGAAGCCGAAAGGCAGTTTTTCTCCCCGTCATTGCGATAATTTTTGAAGTTATACTTCTTTTGGCGCGTTTGGATGAGAGTGAATTCATGACCTGCGCGCGCACCATGTCCCAAAAAAACGACATGATGAAGTTGGCTGCAGAATAGAATTAATAATATAAATTTCTTTAAATGACTAACTTAACTTATAAGTAAGGAAACTGAATATACAGTACTTACTATATACCTATACTGTTTTGATTGATTTTAACATTTTTCTTCGATATTTACTGCAGTTTTGTTTTTTAAAATTTTTCTTCAGACGCCAAAGAAGTATAACTTCTAACGCGTGTAAATAAGTACACACAGTTTTTGGTTCTAGACCATACCTGGGAACCTGCTAGTTACGGAGATATTGGGGGTCAAAGTTCCAACTTTTTCATAAGTTTTTTTTTAAATACATGTTTTTAATGTAAGATTTTTGTACACTTTAAACACCTCCAGGACCCCCTTACTATTCAATCCATCCATCAGCACAATGTTTTGAGTGCGTTGCATTGAGTCCTACTGTAAAACGTGACTTTTCAGCCCAAAAAAAAAAGTCATTTCCCAGCACAAATTTTTGCGTAAAGTTACTTAGTTTGATGTACATAATGCTTGGTTGACGGCTTCGTGAAGAGTCTGTTTACACCCTGTATGTATGTGCAGTTTTTTCCAGTAAAAACAAACGTTGTAATTCAAACATTTACATCAAAGAAAAACAATGTTTCTGAAAATATGCTTATATTTTTGATGCCGAGGGCGAAGTCGAAGTAAAACGGCATATAAAAATAACGATTATTTTTATTTTATCGTTTTACCTTACCGGTTATATTTTCATAGTACAAACATTTCATTTACAATATATAGGGAGAACCCCATTACTGTTCAATTTCAAATAGTTAGAAGTATTGTTTTTTTTCTGATTTATAAACGGTTTACTGATTACGATTTATTTTTACCAAAGTACACACAAATTACCTAATTGAAGTCCTAAGAATAATCCGAGTCGGAACAATTCGAAAATGATCGAGTATTTTCCACCGAAATCAATTTCGAGAATTTCGAGACTAAATCGTAACTGAAAAGATTTGTAATAATATTGAAGTTAATGAGTGTACAAATATTTGCGCTCCTGTCTGGAGCTAATCCTGAGATCACCGACACTCCGGGTACTCCAAATGGTCTAAACAGCTGAATTATGCGTTTCTTTTCTAGTTGTGAATGACGTACCTAGGTAGGTAGGCAAGTAGATAATAGAGACATGTCCTGTTGTATTTATAAATATTCGTCATGCGTTGTATGTTTATAATTTATTTTATTTTTTGTCATTTTGTATGCACGTCATATGCCTGCGACAAATAAATATTTTTTCTTTTTTTTTTATGTGATGGGGATTATCTTATAACTAAAGTATTGATTGCAATTATTGTGAAATAAAAACGAAGCGTTTAGTCATGAACATTTTGGGTTTTTCATTAACTCGAGACGAGAGACTGAACACACGTGTGTCCAGTTGGTGAAACTCATAATTAGTATCACTTATTATGTTGTCATCTGGACACGCCAAGATTTGTACGCGTGCCCATATAGTGAAACTTAAATTAAATCACTTTTATGTTTTCGCTAACTGGACACACTCAGTTTTTTTGCAAAAAAGGGTACAGTCAGGTTAATGATCTACCTACCTGGTATCTGGTTGTACCTATAAGGTAATCAAAAAAGATTTTTATATGTATTTGTAACAAAAAAAGCAAGCTATTTGTAAGCAATAAAATTAAGGCAGCTTTTTATGATTTTTAATCTGATTGTACCCTTTTTTGTTTCTGTTCTATTCTGTTTCTGTTTATTATGTTGGTAAGTAGTAAGCTGTTTCTGTTCAGCATACAGTAAGCTGAACAGCTCTGACATCAGGAGTCAGTGTTGTATGTACAGGTTGATGCAGACCTGTACAGAGTGGTATTATCACACGACTGCTGGGGAAGGTTTGCTCACGCTGAAATCTCGTGTCGAGTTTTATTTTCTTAAAAGAAAGACAGCATCTTATAAATTTTTCTGATACTTTAAAAACTTATATTAGTGCCTCAAAGGTTTTCATGATGGTTTGCTTCTTATCCGCAATGCAGGACAAAATTCTTCCCTTGATGTTCCCCAAACTGCCATTATGTTAAACTGATATCCGACGCTTTACTGTTCATTATGGTTTCATTCCGCGTTCAGTTTTGGTTCAGTTTGTGTAGAGCTTTTAATGAAATATGCCGAATGAAAGACAAAAATCTGATTTCGGCATTAGTAACTCTGATGAATTGGGAATTCATCATTATTGACATGTAGGTCACAATTTTTGAAGTACGTTATATACAAATATGTATACAGCTATACATATTTGTATATAACGTACATCTACGGGAGAGTAGTTCCATCGCATCGCAGTGTTTCAACAAGCCAGCGAATGTTTTATCGAACGTGATGGATGGCGCAATAAATGTTAGTGCGGATGCAAATTATCTAATGTCGACGATCTATCGCTAAATGTACGGTTTTGTTTTCATGAGATACGTAGGTATTGGTATGTTGCTGTATGCGGAATTAAACGTGCCAAACGATCGATGCTTCAACACCTATGGCGAGTTGCATGGTGATACATACATTGCGTAGTGCAAGGGTGATAATGATTAACTGAATGATCCATAGCATCACACCTATAATCTCCAAATGTTAGGCAGAGACGTACCTGTACTAGGGGCCCAACTCTGGGCTGGTTCTCTAAAATTCGTGAAGGAACATTTTCTTGTCCCGACCTGGTAACCAAACCTAGGACCTCATACTCAGCGGTGACGCTTGCGACCAGTAGAACAGCGTGGCAATGAACAATGGAACAACAGTCATAATTCTGTAGAATTTTAGAAACACGCGTATATAAGTATCATCTGTATTCTAATCAGACAATTATTTTGCATATCATTACTTCAGGAAAGACGTTCGCAAAGATATTTTTGTGCAATTTCCCTGAAAATGTAGGTAAGCGTTTTTCATCTGTCATGAACAAAATTCGCTCGACCAACTTTTTGTTAATTCCACAAATATTTCCAATAACTGACATTTCAGTATTGAAGTCATATACTTTCAGTTTACACAGAGGGAAGTAGATTGTGAATGTGGAGGCTTTCAATATATGTTTTTACTTTTACACTTAGTACTTTTTTTTACAAATGAGCTAGTTTCTTCGAATACTCAAGACTCTTCTTCAGAAATAAAGCATAACAAAATAACTGAAGTTCTCAGCCTCGCCGCACTAAATAGATTCCAATAGCTAGCAACTAATTGAAAATGCTAGACTATGCGGTGATTGCAAAACGATGGAAAAGTATACTAATTGTTTAAAGTTCTCTTGAATTTGTAAAGAAATCTTCGATTAGCCATTCAGTTACTTTTGCATTGTTAAGCCAGACGGGGCGTTATATTGAAGCGTTTCAATTGAGTTAACTGAAAACCATTATCAGTTTTATTCAAAAGATTTTGCTACGTGGGTTTAGTAGGTGGGGGCGAGAAGTCGTAGAGGATGAACGTTTGCTACGGCGTAGCGCACGTGTGCTACGGCGCGCCAGGCGTAGCTATTGTCGTAGCTCAGGCGTAGCAACTGCTACGCTAGACCAAATCTTATACATAGATGCTCTGTATGAATGAATGTATGCAATTTATTCTTGTATTTACACTAGACAATCGGACTAGTTTCCACCTGCTTTGTGAGATTTATCAAGCGATATACTAATTGAGACTGCTGGCACAGTTGGGATTGGGAATACCTGCATCTCTATGCTTTCCTAGTACCTCTGTAAATACAAGCCTGAATGTCTCAGTCACATTACAATGTGGCCATCACACGGCCCCTGACAAGGCCGACCGTACAAAGCAGATCCACAGAGCGCGACCGGCAGAACAGCGGCACGTTCGCCGAAACATCTCGGTTTAATTACATGCAAACACTACAGTTTGTGTAAACAGTCACTCAATTAGTATTTTAGAACTAATTAGTAATTGACGACTGAAAGATAAGGCTTCTGGTGATATAATATCACATACCCTTAGATTTGACACTGAAAAAAATCAGTTTACTTGTACCATTAGATTTTTCGCATTAATGAAATTCGTATGAACGATCTAAAACCAATGCGCTCAATAAACAACCTCTAGTGTTGTGGCTATACAACCTAGTTTAGCTTTATAATCTTTCGAGTACGTCCTTGAAAATACTATTTTTAATGATACGCATACACTAGCGTTCATTACATTCCACATTCAACCATCCTGATATCCTAGTCATGAAGCCATGGAGTTTACCCCTCCTCTGCTGAAATTGCCATTATATTCTTACGTTCATAAATGTATTCAAAATTTTTGTTTTACATTTCCATTCGTTCATATCTTATACCTTTAAACGATCAATTCTTGTATATATGTACCTATATATATATATATTCTGAATCTCGGAAACTGCTCCAAGGATTTTCATGAAATTTAGTATGCAGGGGGTTTCGGGGGCGATAAATCGATCTAGCTAGGTTTCATTTTTAGAAAAGGTAAAAAAAAAAACGAGCAAAGCTCGGTCATCCAGGTACTGTATACCTATGTGAAGTTGGTTTTGAGGTACTGTTTGAAAGATGAATTTAAACTTATATAGACATTACTTTTTATTGATTTTCTTTTGATAAAACTAAGAATATAAAACGATATTTACGAAATTATTATTTATCTTATCTTTCGTAGGGCATCTGGGCCTGAAATAAATGATTTTATTTTTTTATTTTTTATATATCAAGTAAATTTAAAAGATTTAAGAAGTAACTATTTGCCTTAATTGGACACGTGTTTTTACTTTAAGAGGAATTTTCAAGAAAAAATAACTAATTGGTACCTAGGTACCTGATTCCTTTTTAAATGTAAAGGTGTAGTGTAGTATCATAATGACAGCTACTTGTTATTAAATCTGAGCGCTAACACGGCGTGCTCGAGAAGTTCTGACGACCACTAACGTGGGATACACAACAGTTGTAAAAGAAAACTGTTTGTTTGGTAAGTAGATGAAAACACTAATATACTCACATTTTTTCCTCGTTCTGACACTTGTCCCAGCGGATTGATCCGCCCTCTGACGTGTGTAATGATTACTTGAAGTGAGTTTCGGCTTCCTGGCCTAGTGCGTAGTGCGTAATGCGTAAGAGATCGTTAGTGCCTAGGTACTCGGTTACTGAACTGGCGTAGTCGGTGACATCAAAGAGCCAAGGTTTGTGTCGCGCTCTCGGTGACACGTGTCTCAGCGTGGTTTGAGTTACCAGCGATTTTATAGTTTTGAATCATGGTCATGGTCATGAATCTTTTGGCGCCTGGTGACCTGACCTTAATAGCAATTAATACCGCCATCTTGTTGATCAAAACAATTTCAAAAATATTTACTAACAGAACTGACGAGGACGGCGCTCTTGTCAATGTCAGTAAACCGCCACAAGAACGATGTAGCATTGTATATCATTTGGCTTTCAGGCGTGCTGTGCTCTTGTTAGGCATATTCGATTCGGCAGTGTTTAATGAAAAACAGAATAAAGTCGATTTTGTCGCCAAACTTAATGCTCACCCAAACAAATTTTCCGGATAACATGATAATGGTTAGCTACGTAATAAGTGGACTAGCACAAAAATCGTCGATTGTTCGTCAGAAATCGTAGTTACTTTTTTCGACATACAAAATGGCAAAGAGAAAATATTGGCTTCATCCCTACACGTTATTTCATTCTTTATAATTTGTGGGACAAATGTAATAATGTAATTCGGTTTCGTAACAAATACTGGCATCTGTTATCTAACTTAGTTTCGTATATAACTTACGCCGAGTATCGTTGTCTTCAGACAATCCTAGTCTCTACACGGTTGACAAGCCCACACTCAGTGGCGACGTATGTCGAACAGAAGCAACTTGTTACAACAACACTAACGAATAGTACTCGATATAACACGTCAAGCTTTACATCGACTCTGTTTCATGCATCTATAGGATGATGGGATATAGGAACAGTTTTACGCATTCAAGGTAAAAACAGGAATATGCGCTTTGATCGTAGTTGCGATTCTAAGTGAAAAATATTTTGTTTAGACCTCCTCGCAAATTCACTTGTTACTAGGTGGTTATATCGCTATGACAATTTTTCTCTGAATTCAATATCGGGACATTGACAAAGTCTAGTTAAATCAAGTCGCACGACAATAAAAATATATTTGTAATCTGACGCCGCCTACACGACTAAACGACTGTGTTGATCAAACCTACACTCTGTTTAAAATCCTATGTTTCTGGGAAAAACGTTTGGCACTAATATTGGTGTGAGTCTGATCATATGACATAAACCTTAAAAATGAAAATAAGAATCACTGTTGTATATTCCGTTAGACACTGCGAGTTTTTCCAACTCGGACGGAGGAACACAACTTTCCTCTGTTTACTCCACAAACAATAAAAAATTCAGCAATAGAATGCAGTGTGTCAGCTACGAGTGCCATTTCCTTAATGGCTGAAGGTCTTCAGTGGGAAAATAAACTAAAATGGCTGCTAGACTCGCTGCTAAAGGGGAATGTTGTGTTTATGGAAAACAGTATGTTGTTGCGCCGCGACGCAAACACACCTCGCGCTGTTACTGCCCGGGTGTAAGGTTGTGTTTGTGCTTCGTACTGGCGCTCGTCTCATAAGTAGAGCAGGAGCCGGCGCTCCCAGCTATTCCAAATATTCTGTCATCCGTAGCTCGGTTTGCATTCCCAGTACGTACTGCTCGTAATTAAACGTTGTGAACAGCAACACGCTTCATATCTCCGACTATGAATAGAAACATGGAACTAATTTCAAGTAAAAGTCGAAAGATTACATCCATAGAGCCGGGTCGGCTACATGTGCCAGCAATAGTGGAGTGCGGCCAAGATGGAACACTTACTCACACGTGGCTCGACGCAATATCCTGGCAAGTGCCGGGAAACCGGCGCCGCAACCATAACGATAAAACTCTCGCCATGCAAAAACCTTTCCAACTCCAAGTGAAAATAGCCCGAAACCGCCGCAAGTGATCCCTTCAAAATATACGAGAGCCTCGATGAGCGGTATAAGAAGTTTTAAAAAGTTTCAGGACCAAGATATGATGAGATACAAAAAGGTGATGAAATAGCGAGATGGGAAAGTTATAAGCGCCGCTGTGTACATACTCTAATATATGAATAAAGTTTCCATTGTGAACGTTTAACTCAAACAAGGGATACTGATCCGATCCGATCAATACCACAATGACAGACGTAGGTTATGAGCGAAACAAATAGTACAAGTCTCCTCTACAACGTTTTACACACTTGAAATATTCACGTAAGTGCAAACAGCCGTTTATTCGTCTGAGCACCAGGCTGCCAGCGCACCTGAAGCATCTTATAAAATATTAACTCGTATAAAATAAGGGGGAGATCTTAGAATTTAACGAGGTTTTGATTAATTATTAACGAATTAATTAAATGCGTAAACGGATTAAAGGGTACGGTTTCAGTCGGTTTACGTCATAAATTGACAATGAATAATTCCAATTGTCATACATACATACAGAAAATATGTTTATAAATAGAATACCCTGAATAATAAGTATTAGTATTGGTATTTTAGTCTAAAATTTGAATCCTAAATGTCAGATATTTATAGGTATAAATATCTGACATTTAGGCTTCATTTACATAACTAAACAATCAAATCCGTTGAGCCGCCGCCTGATACCGCCTGATTTGGTAACAAATATACGCCAAAAGGTCAGCGACAAGCTAAATGTAGCATTGCTTGACTCCTAAGATGACAGTTCCAACATAACATGCAGCAGATTCCTCTCGTTTCTGTTCTCCTAGTACACGTAGTGCGGACGTTGATTAGCGTGACGTCATCGCCCACATTGCCGATCGGCATTTGTAGGTTTTATAACTGCGCCTTTGTGGGAGATTTTTAGAGTTCCTGCCTTTAATTATGTGTTCCAGTAGAACTGGGTCGAGAGGATGGTGCCGGTGCCGGGTGGCTCAGGGCTCGTGGCTCGCACAATTAATGACGAACAAAGAACGGATTGAATTTTTCGGACGGCAATTAAGTATGGAGTTTTGAATTAAATCGATTTCAAGTACTTCGCTTGAAGATTAGCCAGTAATTGGGGATGTACTTGGGTACGCCGAGGGTAATCGGATTTAGAAATATTTATATAATTACCACTGGGATAAGGGCTTTTAAAGGTATTGGTCGCTTTTGAAAGCCAATGGAAGTTAAGAGCTGTATTCATTAAGAAACGCCCGGGTAACATTTCTAGCTCATTTATTTTCTAATGAACATTATGAAAAGGTTTTTGGCAGACGTAGGTTAACAAAAGTACCTTCCCTGTGCCTAGCTATTTTGATATTCAACGTATTTCAAGGTATTTTCTAGTATAAAATAACTGCATCTATTTTAAACTGAAATGATTTATAGATCAGGTGGGATCTGATATCTCGAACTCACTGAAGGCTTAAAAACTTGAATTTAGTTTCGACTTGAAAGGAATCATACTTGAGAGATCACTTTCATCACGGATTAAGTTACAGATTTCAACTTGGATTTTGTCTGAAGTTTTTTATGTTAGATAGCTTCTGTATCAGATTATTTCCAGAATCTAGTGAACAGACATTGTGATAGATTAGAGGGATTTGATGAGCACTTGAAAATGTAGTCATTCTTGAAAGGATAATCTGTATTACTAGAATGCTACCATTTTTTTTTTTTACGGATGGGTAATCATCAAATGACTTCTCCCGCTCTGGGCAGAGCGGAAGGGAGTGTCAGACTTGTACTGACTAAAACCCATCCATGTTCCTTCCTTGCCCTTTGTGTTCCAGGGCCGCGGTATCTCTTTCGAACAGCCCGCAGCCCCTGGCAACTAGAATGCTACCATGAAAGGTGTAATTAATTAAGGTGTAATTCCAAATTCAAAGAATCTTAGCTTTCCTCTTTATTCCTGTGTAACGTCACAATTAAACATGATGCTTAACATTGATTTAGTGAACTTAGGCCCTAACACAATGTGACACTTCTATTGAAAAAAAGCAACTATTTCTTTAGAGTTGAGACATTATTGTTGTAAACGATGTTGTTATTTCACTATTTTCTCAGTCGATGCTAAAACAAGGAGATGCCTGGATTGATGATCAGATATATTACCTTTTGTTGGGCTGATTCAACGAGCGAAACGTTTACTTGTTAGAAATACTTTGTTTTCAAGATATTTTCCAGATTATGTGACTGCTTTTATGGATGGGAATTAATAAAGCGTTTATAATATTAATGGAACCAACAGTTTGAATGGCTCTTTTAAATCGTAGTTGCCTGGTACTTTTATAACAACCGTTTGTGACTTTGGTAACGATCGAGGACTTGAATTTGATTGTCTGCCCAGATAAAAGGCTTTTCAATTAAATGGCGCATAAAACTTTCATTTCTAATTTAGGCTAACGATTATGTTCCGCCACCTCATTCATTGACGATCACGACTATGTCTACAAGAAGTATACAAATAAGTTTATTTATGTCACCCTTCTTCGAGTTCATATTTGCCTGGTAGTTTCCCAGAGTATTTCCTTACGGCTTTTATCCGCAGACCGAAATGTGTGTCAGTGGTTGTCATTTATTTGCCGTTGGTTTTCTTGAAGGCATAATACAGTTAATTTGGCGCGGCACAATGGCAGTGTTGATGTTGACGCAGGCGCCGCCGCCGCTGGTGACACGCGCCCGCAAGCCCGGCGCGGCGTTTGCTTAGGACCACCATGTGTTTGTCTTTGTTATTTATCTCGTACCGAGCGCTTGTTCTCTTCCATTAATTGTCTTGCACAAGAGACTATGTTCCTTTTTTTAGGATGGGAAATCATCATATTAGCTCTCCCGCTCTGGGCGGAGCGGAAGAGAGTGTCAGACTTGTACTGACTAAAACCCATCCATGTTCCTTCCTTGCCCTTTGTGTTGCAGGGCCGCGGTATCTCTTTCGAATAGTCCCGCAGCCCTGGCTGGAACATAATGGACCCTTGAGATACAAGAACCGTTAACAATTTCCGATGCGAACTAAAACACGTTGCGAGTAGTTTGCGTCGTTTGCGCGTCCACAGCCCAAGAAACGTAATCCCACTAAAATGTTAATGCGAGTCCGTTTGTTTGTTTGCTAATCCCACGACCCGATCCCGGTGTTCTCGCTTTCCCGGATGTACGGGTATATACCCCGTGGTTATAGGGCTATATACCCGTAGTTCGCGGGAGCCGTCGGGCCGGCGCGCGGCGTCGGCGTCGCGTCGTTAGCATTATCAAAGCATTTGCTTTGATAATGCTAACGACATATCGTATCGTTTTACGATCACTCCAGTTTTACGCCCGCTTACCAACATGTTTTAATACACACTTGTGCCTTCAGAACAGGCGTGTACATTATAAGGAGCGAGTTGTGCATAAACACATTTTCATGGGTTGATTATTATTTTATTATAATTCTGTTTATATTGTACAAAAATTCTTTCTCGAATATCATGATAAATATTCGATAGAGTTTTACGTTGAAAATTGCATTAACACTTTTTAACGAAAATAAACGAATGCAAAGTATTTCCACTTACTTTGTTGTCCGTCGATACATTTCCAGTTATTTTTGCTCCAATAATTCCAGGATTAAACTATTCAACTTCAGTGCAAATTGCGTGATAAGCGCTTATGATTTTGATTTTCCTTCGGAAAGTTGCATGTCGATTTATATGTTCAACTATTAAGTACACGTAATTTAACACTAAAACGTGTACCGAATTTCAACAATTTTAGTATTTCACGTCAGCATTTTTGGTGCAATCCTAAATTCAAGCGTGTAACAATATTTGCCATCCGGAGAGTATTAGTTATACATATTTTATTTTACGCCAACGCGGCGTGCGGCGGCGTTTGTAGGTTAAGAGCGTGGCGCCACCGCCGCGCCGCGGGCGTGTGAGATAAATACTTAATGGTGGCAGAGACGCCATGCGCCCCTAGTGACGGATGGCGCGTCTTGCACAAAACGAACGCTATTTATCACATAGATTTACCAGGCGAACATTAATTAGCTCGTATCACGCCGACTGCTCCCGAGTGTGCCCGAGCGCCGCCGAGTCCGCCAGCAGTAGTACTAATCTACATGACAGTGGCGCGGCTTACACCACATTAACATCGTACTCATAAAGTACCCCAACTTAACGCGCTTAACTCGGACTACCTACCCTTCGTCACCACAACGACCCAATATCAACTCTCTCGGGTTTTAATAGAGTCCGATTTGGAACATCCTTAGGTCCGGTAAGATGTTTGATTGAAATTCCGTAATTGCACGATTTGCAAAGATTGTCGGATGGGCCGGGCACGGGGGTGATTAGGGGAAATTCTTGGGACCTATTGTCTAAGCTCTTTATTAGCCGGTTTTTAGTTAAATTGGATTTTTTTTATGTAATTCCGAGTAGAATTAGCTTTGCCTAAGTGCTCAGATAAACAAACTAAGATGGCTGACTGCGCAAATGTTCCTGAGTGTAAATATTATTCTGGCCGGGCGGGAGCGAGGTTACGGGAGAGGGGGGTCGGCAGAACTGGGAAATTCTAAAGGTAAACATCACTTGACCTTACTTGTGTCAAAGTTTGGGTAAAGTTAAATTTGTAAAGGCTTACATTACAAGATTAAACGGCTTTAAATCTTACAGAAGAAATATTTATGTTAAGAGATGAAAGATCCCGCGTCTTGTTAATGTTGTCGTGAAGCTTCAGCTCCGGCTTCGAAAATTACGCCACCGATCTCGGTTCTGTGCCTTGCTGAACTTGTTGCCAATTAAGTTATTAATTCATAATAATTATGTTTTATTTAATTATTTGAAATACTTCGTTTAAAATAAGAAGTTGGCCTGGGGCAGTGCAAGGTCGTTAGAACCAAATATCTACCAAATAAATGGGTCAATAAAATACATCCTAATAAATTACTAACTTCTGTGCTCGCTTGGAAAACATATCTTATTATTATAAATCAAACAAAATAAACTGAATAAGGTCGTTATGATAGTCAAGGTATCACTAGATAGAAATTTTGGGGGTGAGAAGAACAGAGTGTAAAGCTCTTCATCCCCCATAGAAAAGGGCGGATCCTCCGACCAGACGGGTGTTGTGTCTGGTGGGCTACTGCCCGACAGTTGTTGTCGGGTTCTCCTATATAGTTAGTTAGTTTAGAGACTACCTCTCAAATAGGAAACAAAGGGTTAAAGTGGGAGAACATATAAATTTCGACGCAAATGTCACATTCGGAGTCCCCCAGGGACCAGGTCTTGGGACCTACGCTGTTCCTGCTCTATATCAATGACCTCTGCAACCTCAAAATCAAGAATGCCAAAGTATTTTCCTATGCCGACGACACAGCTGTCGTCTTTACTGGGAATACCTGGCGTGAGGTTGCCTTAAGTGCTGAAGCTGGCATGCCCCATATAGCTAGATGGCTCAAAACCAACCTACTCACATTAACCCATTCACTGCCCAGTACTTCGCGAAAATTTCGCGTACTTCGTTCCCGTGCCTACAACCCGTATCCGAGTCGTCGTTATAATGAACTATAGATGACCTGTATTCATGCCCAGAACCCGACTAGCGAGTCCAAAGCTACGGGTACGGGTTGTGCGAACGAAAGAATTATTGTTCGACTCATATGCTGGGTTCTGGGCACTGAAAGGGTTAAACACAGCTAAAACAAATTACATGTACTTCAGCATATGAAATCGTACACAACCAGGTACAGATTTCAGCATACGAGTGCATACGTGTGACAATGCAAATAATTGTTTATGTCCAACACTAGACAGGGTATCACAAACCAAGTATTTGGGTGTTGTTGTTGACCATAGACTATCCTGGTTCCCCCAGGTTGAACAAGTTACAAATAGGATTAGGAAACTGAGCTGGATCTTCAAAATTCTAAGGCATATTGTACCAAAAAAAGTTTCCACAAACACAAAAACCCCCAGAAATCTCCTTAATGAAATATACTTGGCTTTGGTGCAATCTGTCTTAGTGTACTGCATCCCAATATGGGGAGGAGCGGCTAAGACTAAATTTATTAACCTTGAGCGGGCACAACGTGCTTTGATAAAACTTATGTATTTTAAGAAGATAAGATATCCTACCCATAGTCTTTTCCAAATCAGTGACTTACTCTCGGTGAGAAAATTATATATATACAAAACGCTTCTAAAGAAACACAAAAGCCTACCTTATGTCCCTGGCCTAACCTTGAAAAGAAGAAAAGACATAATAGCAGAAGTTCCCCAAACGAAAACCAAATTCGCCAGCATACAATATAAAAAACGTTCAGCTCAGCTGTATAATAGATTTAACAGAGAGATTTATGTGCATAACAAGAAACAACATGAATGTAAAAAAATACTAACTAGTTGGATTAAACCACTTACCTACGAGGACACGGAGGCGATGCTAAAATAAAACACAAACCGACATCTTTTTCTATCCCACACGCTCACGCAGCCATAAGTACACGATACACACCCATTCACACACCCACGCTTAAAATCTCACACTCACTAACTCATCCTCTCACCCTACACATTCCCCACACAGGCATTCGTCATACACTCACTCACACACCCCCTCCATACAATTACTCACACTTAACCATTTCCCACTCACCGTCTTAGTGACAAGCATACTCATTTTTATATTTTTTCACTTTTTTTACTTTTGTTTCTTATATGTCTTAAAAACAAGTTTATTAACATTTTTATGCTATGGAAGAGTGGAGTCTCCTAACACAGGCTTTAGACGCCTAAAAGGAAACTCCAATCACTAGTTTATAAGAAGAACTTGGCAACTTGGTTAAGTCGCGGGTAACTTTAATTGCGCGATTAGTTCGTCCACACGCGATAGATGGCGCTGTAGTACTTTTTGTTCTATGTTGCATAGAACTTTTTGTAGTGCCGCTACAAAATTAACACTCGCAGTTATTCAGTAAAACATCAGTCACTAAATAATTAATAATCGTATGATAGCGTCAAGCGCAGGCATGTGCACACTGTGCACGTTCACACATTGGTGACGTAGCTAGCAGTAGTGATGAAAGCGACTCGTGTTTGTGTCGAGTGGCTCACGTTGGGGCACTGCCCCACCGTCAGCGATTACAGCTAGGTACGACGGGCGAGTTGTTTGTTCGACAGAGTTCTCACTGGCAGCGTGCAGCGTGAACGAGTCAGCGATCAACTGTTAATGTACAGTTAGTTACCTTAGCAAAACTCAAAAGCGATTCTCTCGATTCAATAGGTGCCTCTTTTACTGACACAGCAATTCCAATCTTTTGTACGTTTCTTGAGCGAGATAATAGTTGATAAATAGTCGCTTTCTCCTCGGCGATGCACGGTGTGCGAGGTGCCTTACAAACGCTCTTTGTGTGCGTGCACTCCCAACCGCACGTCCGTGGCAATACTTAGGCGTTGACAGCGCCTTTAGGACGTAGCAGTACCGGCGCTTTTCCAACCACCTGCACCTGCCCACTTGCTTTTCATTCGTTATCAATACTCTCACGTTCCAAGAATACCTAGTAGATGATATCTATAGGTAGTACGATTGCAGCTTCAGATTTTGCGTGGTTGAAATCTCCTTAAGACGAAACGAAGGAAATAAAAGATAAAGAGAAATGAATACTACTACTACAAACTGCACAAAACAAATTACTTAAATCGCTATTTAATTATGATTATCTCACTCCAACACTAACACTTAACAAAGGAACGAAATTAATGAACATTACACAAATATACATTTCATGCATACTGATATGAAAAATACTAACTAAAACACTCAAACATCACCTTCACAAAAAGAAAAAAATACAAAATGAAATTGAGACATGAACAAGATCTACTACAGCTATACCCACTACGCACAAACTACAGAAGAAAAAGTATCATGTATGAAGGATCCAAACTATATAATAAATTACCGAAATACATCACAGAATCCAAATTCATAACCACTTTTAAAAAACTACTCAAACAGCACATCATAAAACATTCACATTCCCTACAATAACTTCAAGTCACATCCAGCTATTTATCATTGTTGAACGGAGACTTGTTTGTGCCGATGTTTTGAGCCCGGCGTGTATCAAGCGAACATTGAGTAGTCTGAATATTATTTTTCACCTACCCACAAAATATCTAATGATCGTACAAATGTCTAGTTTTTGTAAAAGTCTCAACAGTATTGACATATTATGTAATAGTTTTAATATTCTCATGTAAGTGAATTCTATATTCTTATGAGAATAAAGTTATTCCAAACCTCAAAAGAAAATACTACATTATACTTGTTTCACATAAAACTTTTCATGATAATATCAAAACTAAGCCTTTTAAAGTGTTTACCTTTATACTGACATTTACATACTATTTTTTGAAGAAGAAAAAAACCCTTTTTACCTCTCAATACAGTAAGTTCTGTATCAACTTTACTGTATTCTGAGGGTTTTTTTATAATATTCACTAACGTGAAACGTTGAAACAGGCTGAAAATATATCTATAAATATTTATCTTTCCACTAGCTCATGCCAGCGGCTTCGACCGCGTGGGTGTCAGTTCAGTGTCAGTCAAGCGATTGCAGCAATCACGACAGATTTGCTGTCTATTATTGAAGAATTCCGTTCCATATGTCCGAAGTCCGTAATCAGATCATTACAATATTTCTATGGGACCAACTTCGGACTATACTCTTTCAAACAAAAAGAATTTTCCAAATCGTTTCAGGCTTCTTCGAGTAATCGGTGAACAGAGATAAAAAAAAACAAAGATTCCGACGATTTGTAAACCTCTCCTGCTTTTTTGAAGTTGGTTAAAAATATCATCTTAGATTTGCGCGTTGTTTTGTTGAGGCCCTAGCAACTAAGTCAACTAACTCAACGCTGACTAAGTTTAACATTATTGGTGGTACTAGGTACTAAACTACCAATAATGTTAAACTTAGTCAGCGTTCTCTCAAATAATATTATTTGTTAGAGCGAGTAATTCAACACGCTGAAATAGCTAAAACGTAGCTGTATCTACAAAAAACTTGAGAATTGTGTCACGTCGGTTTTTCCAAAACATATTTTGTGAAATCGTCCACGCCGTACCCTCGGCTACGAGCTAATATACAACACAATGGTGTGTGTGTGTGTGTGTGTGCGAGTGTGCCTTCGATTGAATACGACGTGATTGAACGTCGCCACGTGACGAGATAAAATCCCGCGATCCCGTCTCACAATGACGCCAATCAGTCGGGAATGAGTTTGTTGTTATACCTCGGAGTAGGTAGGTGGTAGGCGGTAGGTGGTAGGTGGTAGGTGTACATCTCACCGGACACGGCTTGTGTCGACGTCAATATACGTTTACATCTATATGATCATTAGCGCTGAGAGCTTTTGTGGTTGTAAATAATTAGGATTGATTTTGTTTGGAACAGCGCGGCTCGCATGAACTAATAATTTATTTGTTTGAGGCTAGAATAAATCTGTATTTGGTCAGGTGCCATTCATTTTAAAGAGCCTTTCCAAATAAAAATTCTGAATAGCTAAAATATAATGTACAAGGGAAACAGATTACGCATTTTTTGTTCACAAACATACTTACATATTTTTTTTATCTACAATTGACTTGCCAAACTTTTCAGCTTGATGGCGAGAAGCGCTTGTGTTTAAACACAAATGCTATACAAATAAGCTAGTAAAAGTTACTACTTTAAGATATGAGTTCATTCAATTGTTTGATCAATTTAAAACGCGTTGTTGTGTTATTCGTGTGTAAAACGTTTTGAACAGTTTTTGTATGCAAAACAGCCACCGATGTTTGGAATGATTCTATTTAAATGGCGGCGCGGCGCCACGCGTTCTATGTAAATCATCGGAGCGCCAACATACTCGCTGCCGCGGTGGCTGTATTCCGCACGTCGTTTGTTTTCTACGAATGCCGTTAAAAATGATAAATGAGCAACCCTACATTCGATTTTATTAATATATATTCCATTTTACTACATTTAATTCGGAACACATATAAATGCGGACGGCAAACACCACTTATGTTTAAATGTAATATCACATAAGCGTTCTTAATAAATTGAATTTGACAGGTAAATCTCGTGCCAAATTGTGTGCCAAAAAGTGTGCGTGCAGCATGGAAGTATACATAATAGTAGGAATGGCCGTGTTGATCTACACGTTCGTGTCGTTACTGCTGAACAGTGAGTGTTGGAAGCCGGAGCAGAAGTGTCGGTGCGAGGAGTGCAAGAGCCTCTGCGGCGCCGGCCGCACCATCGCGCCCTCGGTCATGTCCGTGTCTTCGCGCATCGACGTCATCACGCGCCCGTAACCTCCTCTGACGTTCTGATGACCTCGTACTTTTATTCAGTTACTACGAATAATGAATTTTGTTTCACCAGCTAAAAGCCAATAAAGTTTCTTTGTGACGTGTAAACAATAAAAAGTGAATTAATTTGGTGAATAAGTGTCGTGCAACCACTGCGATGGCGTGTTAGCTCGCGGGCATGGACCCGCTGGCGAGACTCATGGAAGGCGCTCCGCTGCCGGGCGTGCTGGGAGCCACGAGGGACGCTCGCCCGCGTGGGGCCTTGGTGCACGCCAGCCTGGCCGCCGCGCCCGCCATAGGCGACAAGAAGGGCAGGCACCTCACCGGCACCTTCTGTCTCACCGGAGACACCATGGAGGGTATCATACAGTGCCTCGTTTTCCTCAAGGCTTTTTCGGTGAGTAGCAAATATTAGTTCACCAAATGGACAGACGTTGCGAAAAGGTTTGGTCTACAGTAGTAACCCACTGACCCAAAGAAAATCTTCTCGCTAGAATTACTTATTATAATATTCTCTCTGTAAAGAATGGTATACCTACCTTAATGGGTATCGGTAATTAGATGATGCAGATAATTCAGTAACGCTTGCTTTGAAGCCCAATGATCCGTTCTGTTCAGATCTTAAGGTGACACAAGCGATCTGTTCATAATTGAAAGCCAATTCAAACCATGTAAGATATTAATTTTACCTATTCCTAAGAAAATGGCTCGAAAAGAGGATTATATGCTTAAACAGTCTTCCAACCTAGAGCTTTAAGTTTAGTGGAATTGAGTCCAATTTCCCCGGTAATCGCGCCCGGAGCCCGGAGCCCCGGCTAGCAGCGAGACAAGGGGCTTAGCAGAGGCGAACAACTTTGTCAGTTATTAATGAACGAAGAAATTACCCGAGGCATCAACTCCGCCTATTTAGATAATATTATTTTTAGGATTATACGTACTGTTTGTATCTTTCGACTGTATTTTAGACGAATGTCTTGGCTTCATCGTGCTACACGGACAATGGTCGACTGAGAAAGCTTTGTCTCTTTGGTTATAATTAAAAGTTCACAAACTGGACGTTCTTCAAAAGCAATAAGTTATGCGGTAACTACTTCCCTGAAGGTTTATTAATCTGTAAAGAACCAATAAAGGGAGGACTTTCTACATAATATAACAGGAAACGACTTCATTGTTTCCGTTCAACGTCTATACACGTCTAAAATAACATATTATGACATACCTTGTGTCGAGCGCAGATGGACGCCGACGCCTAAATATCGTTAATTACATCCGTCGATGTCAGGAATCACGCGTTTTCAGCGGAGCGAGCTTCCAATAATATCTCGATATTCTTAACAAGAGAAACTATCGATTTATATAACAAATAATCCTTCGACAGTAACTACACGTATATGTGTCTCGTATGAGATTATTTTATCTTATTAGACCCTTTCCTCTGTATCGCAGGTTTTTAATGCGTTTCTGGCAGAGGGTTCACATAATATTAACCTTTATAATATTAAACTTTGCCTCTGATTTCTTACAGAAATCGTAACGCTATTAATTTTTAAGGCTTCATTTACCTACTTGTTAATGTATAAATAGGTAAACTAGAACTATTGTAGAGGAAATTGGCGCATGTGAATTCTACAGAGTACACGGTGTTCCCGCTTGCCTTATTCATGAGCAGCCTGGCAAACTGAATCCATTCAAACAAAAGCACGAAACTCCTCTCTATGGTAAACTGCACGTTTAACGCCCAGCACCTTCGTATTGTTGATTCTTATAATTTCACATGTTATAAAATGTTCGTGTCAGAACACAAATTAAATATAGGTTCTTACCTACAAGTTCATCATCATCTGCCTAGGCTTTTCCCAACTATGTTGGGATCGGCTTCCAAGCTAACCGGATGCAGCTAAATACCAGTATTTTACACATCCTATCTGACCTCCACAACCCACTTCTTGGGCCGCTGGCTACCTAACGACTGTCAAAGATCTACAAATGACAGCCAACGGCAACCACCAACAACAACAGCCAACGGCTTAACGTGCTTTCCGTGGCACGGAGGAAACTCGGAACGTAATGGGTGGTCACCCATCCACAGATCAACCTAGACAAGCACGGCTTAACCTAAAGATCGACCCGAGCGGCTGTTATTATTTAGCCGCGAGCTCCTCACCTCCTACCTACAAGTTGCTCGTAATTAAATGAGCTGACATTTATAGCAGTCGAAACACTTAATCTTCTTGTATTCTCAGAATCACAATTGAATTTTCTAGTTCTTACATTAAAATTTTAATGAAATCTCAAAGAAGTACAGAAAAAAAACGAATAGCCTGGACATTAAAAATGTGCAAAGAGGTTCAAGTAAGCGCGAAGCCACAAGCGTCTCGACGCGTTCCAAACGGCTATAATTGAGTTAAGCTTTTTAAGTTCCTGTGCACCTGGTACTCGCTCAACGTTCGCTGGAATTTTCTCCTACATTTCAACAGCGTGAATTCATGGTTTCTTTGCCACATTTAAAACCTGCAGGTTAAAATTCCCAAGGTCGAAGTTCGCTCAAACTTGTAACGAATGTGAAATTTCGTGCAATGTTGTTGATTTTTCAATCGGACGCTGTTTGGCATTACGTTTCGACGAATATCCCTATCAAAAACGTACCAAACTACCGGATCAAATGCTTTGTTGAATGACAGCTTGTTTCGGTGCTGGACCGGTGACTCGAACAAAACTCTCGGACAAAGTTGTTCGTACCTACACATACATCTATGTACATGCATGCTTGTCTATTTTTTAATTAACAAAAATGCTGCTGAAAATTCAGAAAACCCCTTGCAAATGTGTTTGGCGATATTCTTTACTGTCAATAGATTTATATTTTTATACCAATTTGTCTGTAGTATGTTTTATGAATATTTCAATGATTTGATCTTGTATATTCAGATTCTCTTCACGTTTTCAAGAAATGGAATACCTACATAATTATAATTAAAAAAAAACTGGGTTCATAAACCCTAACACAATGGAACAATATATATATTCGTAATTTTCTGTAAATTACGAAATACCGTAACTCTTCATTCTACGGCTACCGGTGTATTCTCTTAGGTAATTCTTTTGACAGCCATATGTTTTGTATTCGTCGAAAATTATTATAAATCAGGAAAAAATGTGATGGGGGCTAAACTTAAAATGGTGAAATGTCCATGCTGACAACAGCGTAGTAGGCATAGGTACGCCGACGATAAAGATATAGGTAGGTCAAAGCAATTTGTGGTTGTTCCTCATACCTCGAGACTCATACGCTCTTTCTGACGTATTCCTTCTTACTTACTCTCTTCGTTGATGCGGGGAAGTACAATTTCGGTATATCTGAGCCATGGTTGTAAACTGAAAGGCGCAGACATTTTCTCCTCGTGTACAAGTGTCGGCTGTTATGCTGGAATGGGCAAGGCTCGAAGAGCCGAAGCCAACTTCTACAAGTCTTGTACAAAAAGATCAAAGAGATTACAGGATCGAAAGAAATTTAGGCCCCAATTCCCATGCTATGCAATCAAATATTTCAAGACACTTGGGCGTTTCGTGCCATATCGCTGTCCCAGGCTGTCTCATTGTAATATATGTCTGATTATCATATATTCAGAGGCTGAATATGTCGAACGAATTTAATATCGGAATGGGTAATATGAGTTACTGGGGCATTGCTCTCAAATGAACAGTCAAAGGAATCGAAAGAATCTCCAATTATGAACTCTGAGGGAGGGTGCGACAGGCAAGCTACGGAGGATATGCCTCAACAATATTGTGAAAGATTAAAAGCATAATATTACGTGACAGACGTATCTGAACATCTCGAGAGGTTTTTCTAATATGAATGGCATTATGTGTGTACTTCCCTTTGTACGGAATATTATTTATGTTTGCTCTTACCGTATTGCACTAAAATATTAGTGAGATGTAAGTCGAGCGCTCGCACTCACGTTTATTTGCGCTGGAGCTTATCAATAAATAATAATGTAACCTTTTTCTTATTAGACTTCATACATTTTCATGATTTCGGAATGAAAAAGATACGTTACTCTTGTACTGTTACTCAACCCCTCTGTCTTCATAGCAAATATATTTATTAAGAGTTCTAGCAAAGACGTGACAAACCTAATTTAGTCCGAGCAGGTACATATCTCGGTCCGAAGGAAAAAAACACGTGTTATCGATGTGTACTTACCAGGGTCGATTAAATAAGGTAAAGTGGTCACGTGCTAAATGTTCTCACCATTACATTAATTTATTAGGGTTGCAGAAAGACGAAGTATCATATTTATCTCAGGGCTTGCCGATCTATTGCCGTCGATCGTTTTGGGTACCTGTAGAAAGTAATTCAGAATTAAACGATCTTACCGGCGGCGTGAAAGACTTGGAAAACACAATATCGCGCATGGTAATAGCAAGGGGTCCGAAACAAAACCTTTCAAAATATTTTGCAAGTATTTTTAGACTTTAAATTATGTGATTAAGCGAGTGATAGGGACTTTAAATTTTCAAAAATAATGTAAAAAAAACCCGAATGAGAAATCGACAAATTATGTTACGGCAAAGGGAGGAGGCCTGTTATCAATAGGCACTCACCTGATAGCTCCCTGTACGATGCCTTCGAAGCCAGCACTTTCACGAAAGAAATTCTCAGCCACCCAGTACTATCGCTAGACTCACCCAGGCTGCCTACAATTACCTTTGCCTTCGGTTTCGATGGAATCTAGGAATTCACGCGCCGAGCACCAAATCACAAGCACACTCACCATTAGGCGGGAAACTAATGTTATTAGCGCAACTTTTAGGGAGTTCGAAGTATTACAATAGTTGTGATAATTAAATGAAATGCTTTTGATGCGATCAACGCGGTAGCGAAAAACGAAAAAACACCAAAAGTTTGAAAAAAGTATTACACAAGGCTCTTAAAATGTTATTAATTACTAAAGTGAACAGCCTCACGTTTGCGGCACGTAAATAACAATAATAATCGGTCCCGACACGTGTAGTAACATGTTATCGACAGCCAATAGGTAGGTATATCAACTATGATATCTCTCAACAGGGATGTAAGCTTCTTAGGACCACTTGGGCCCAGTCCAGTACAAATCCGTTCGTTTGGACCGACGCGACGCGAGTACGTCTGTATAGTTAGCGTAGCGCTCGGCAACAGCCATGAGATACGACTGAACTTGCTTGATTTATCGACAAAGTTACCAGTGTTGCCCGCCTCATTAATTTACGGTAGACACCGGATTTTCACTTAGCATGAAACTTGTTTTTTACTTAATGAAGTCGCACTTACTTGCTTCTAAGCCTCAGTCGTGGCAGTTATTAACTTATGATAGACAATTTTTATGAGAAGAATTTCAATAAAATTGCAATTTCGTCGAGTAGATTTGAACGTAACACTTTTCCTATATTTCAAATATATAAACGTTGTAGGTAAATAAAAAGCTAATTAGCATTCTGAACGAGCTTTCTTTGGCCTCCAAACAACCGTCAGGCTTACAACTAACAGAAATAAAGGATTCTTAAACAATAAGTAGCGTTCGTTAGGAATTCATTAAGAAACATGATGAGACCTAAAAGTAATTACGGTTCGGACGGCTGTTGCCTCATATTTTGTATTATTCCAAATGAGGGCTCCGTACGGTGGAATACTTGAATATTTTATTGTTCCACTCTCTTCATGATTCCTTGGTACATATTTAACGAGAGTAGCCATGTTTTAACGTCTCAAGTAAGTAACGGCGCTGTAAAAAGCCTGTAACGATAAAACTCTTTGAATAGGCTTTAATTGAAACAAGTATTTACTTTTTGATACCATAATGGTGTCGTAAAAAGGGTTGTTCAAATTATTAACTATTTTACATAGATTACTGCAATACATGCAAGGAAGATTCACATTTGCAAAGTGTACAAGATAAAACTTGTTCTTTAGGAGGATTGTATCTATGTTTATTTCAGTCATTGTTTATTCCATATTTTTTTTCACAGAGAGGTAGTACGAAGCGGCCTGCGATAGCCGGATGACGCAGACATTGTACCAATTAGTATACCCTGAAAATTATTTAATGGAGAACGCTATGTAAGAGATACTCGGAAGCAAATTAGCAATTTTGATTCTTAACTACCTCGGGTAAACGCTACGAAAAATAAAAAAGAAACTGGCCATTCAATGGTATCGCAACCTACGTCTGTAACGAACGGATGACACTGCCTCGGCACAATTTAAATTCACTCCAACGGGATTTTAATGGACTCCGGCCAAATCGGTGTTTTGGGAGTTCTTACTTAGATTATGAATAAAACATTGTATCTAGGGAGGCGGGCAGGGGTGGGGGGGAGGGTAGTCACTGCCGGAAGCGACTGTTACCCGTGTACCTTAACTTAATAATCATCCGAATTGAACCAAAATCTTAAACATCTTCAAGTCGATAATATTTTAAAGAAACACTCTCCAGCTCACAATTTAAGAAGATTTGATGGTAACTTTGTTAATAATGTAATCAACAAATGACGGTTCATTTTGTACAACTTGCGGAATTTTCCTTACGACATGGAAAGTTGATCAAGGAGAAAATAACCACACTCACTCCAAGTTTGTGTTATTTGAAGCCATAAATACTTTCATGACTATTTCTGAACATAATTCAAAGAATTTTGCCCCACGGAGGCACGGAATTTTTCGATCGGAATAAGTTGACTAATAATAAAACATTTGGCCCGTGACACGTCAATTCGGGCGCACTATAGGCAATAGGCAGTGGAAGCCGTCGCCGTCGTCGTTACAAAGCGCCGCCACTCTCATGCGCCTACTCTTAGTGGCACCGACAAAAGGGTTGCGCTCCATTAGCACACCTATCACACTCGCACTTGCGACTATCTCCGGTGTTTTCTTTTCATTTCCCATTACTGGCAACCCTTCGCTGAGCTCCGTATCCAGCGTGCTAGGTAATTGCTCTGACAGACCGTAAACACGTCACGTTAACGTTATTGTTATGAAAGGTCGACTCTTAATTTTATTCATAGCGAATTTTCAGTGGCTTCCATATCCCTTTAATGGTGTTAATTTATGCTAAAATATAGGTATTTTAAATTAGTTTGCGCTTTATTGTGCCTTTGTTCTATTTATGTTTGCTGTCTAAATATGGAGATAGATCCAGTTCGCACGCGGTGCCATCTTGCCAGCGGCTGTATCTAAATGGTGGGACGATCAATTAATTGGCGCAGTGGCTCAACGATTTGGCTCGATTCCGCCTGGTAATGCATGTGTTCGATTTGTGTATATGGACGCACACACGAATGAGGCACTAAATATCCCAGTACCTATCACTTTAAATAACATAATAATAAGAAATGTTTACTTCTTTAAAATCACAAACGGACAAAGGCTGACGGAATGTTACAAGAAACAATTATTATGAACCATTCAGTAAATATTTGTACAAAGCTTCGCCGGTGGGCGTCCTGGTGGTCCTGGCGTCCTCATCCCGCGCTACTAGTGTTATGACAAGGAATTCGCGCAATTTATTGTGTTCGCGGAATGTTAACTAGTTGTGCCAACTTGCGGCGCCTCGCTCACCGACGGCCTGACTTTAGGTACATCTTCGTAGAATTTCCTTCATAGTTTAATCAATTATGATATTGTCTTAGTAGTCTGAACATCATGCGCTGAGCATCGTCGATCGAGTTGAGTGAGTTTAACGTGAAGTTCTGCAATGTTGGGGAAGACAAGATGCGCGTTTTTATTCGTGAAATATTGAAGATTCTCCTGGATAAACGATACGATGCCGATACCGCGTTACTGATGAGCTTCGTGCTAGCTTAGTTTAATTGGTTCAGGCGACCCATTCAAGATATTTCTTCAAACACGAAAATACCTTAATTTTGATACTAAAAATAATTACAAAAACACTCGAGAATTTTCTTTGAATACATCCGATACTTTTCATTAAGGATTTTCTCAAATCTCCTTGTACCCTTAAGAAAAAAGTAATTACGGATTATATATTTCCAATGAAGGAGCCATTAGAGCCGTGCCCGACTCCCTATGGATCAAATGTCAAACAAATTGTTGTTACTTTAGAGACACATCGAATGATTTGGCTTTTCTATTTTGTGTCGAACGACAAACTTAGCCCAAGGCTGTTTTCACAGTGTGACTCTGCAAAACTTTTTGCCCCTTTACTTAACTTGAGAATAACAACCCTTGAAGCTGAAGCTTCTTCAAAGAGTTGCCAAATATGTCTTATATGAGTATGTAGTCCTAGTCAGGGGTCTTATGGGTCATGATTCTATAGTTGCTATTTTAAGGACATTGACTTTTGAGCAAGGACAATTCTTAATACTTTAAGTCTTCTCCTATCAATGATAATAAATAATGAGTCAGCCTAGGACTTTGCTAGCTTAGCCTATACGATTAGTGCTATCACTAGTGTGTATCAATTCGTGCAGTGTGCATACAGGTATCAGGGCACACTGATACGAGATCAGGTGTTCTTTGTGGAGCAGCACCGCATTTGCACTCCAGCCTAAAATCGTCGGAGCAGGTTTTCCTTACTTCGATCAACCATTTGTTCGAAAACTAGATCTAATTAATTAAACTTAGTGATACCAGGAATACTTTCAGTACAGCCGCATTGCACTTAGTTACTCTCGTAGCGAAATATTTCTAGTGTTGTAACAAAAAGCACTTTTTTTATATTATAGACTTTCACTGATTGCATTCCATTCCCTTGATAACAAACCTTTGCGTTGGCATGAAGTTCTGGGAACTTGATTGAAGATGTAACCGTAGCAGATAGTAAAACTTGTACAAAAGAGAGTGCCTGTCAAATATATACCAGGTACTCGACATCACCGACTAGTGATTCTAGACGTTGTTGGTTTCAAATAGGTGATGTGATAGCCTTCTATTTACTATAACGCCTTAGTACAATCAAGAAAAAACAATAGTTATTTAATATAACAGGATATCCAAACACTGCTAGGTTGTGATCGGATTACTATTAAGATATCATTGATTTGCTCATTAATGTCCTCCTGTAAAGTAGAAGCGACTCCCATTCATTTCGAATTTATTTCCGACGGCATATAAGTCGCGTCGCAGCATATTGCATTCAATCCCCATTATATTGAAAATAAATCCATTTGGAATCGAAGTATTAATAGGGGGGACCCATGGGAAATCCGAGCGGCAGCGCTGGCGTCACACGGAGCGCCTCGAGCCGCCGAAGTAAATAAATAGGTGACATTAGAGCTCTGCTCCCACCTCCATTTATACTGTTTACAAATGTTTGTCCCTTTGTTTGTGCCCTGCTGTTTCATGCTGCTCTGGTACCGCGCACCGACTAGCAATGAACTTCCACATTACGTTTTTTTTTCTTATCCTTTATTTAGGATTGGTTAACCAAAAGCTACTACAGATACTGGAGTGGAGACCACGCATTGGAAAGCGCAGCGTGGGACGGCCACCTGCCAGATGGACCGACGACCTTGTAAAAATTGCAGGGAGTCGCTGGATGCAGGTGACATTGGACCGGACACGTTGGAAATCTATTGGGGAGGCCTATGTTCAGCAGTGGACAGCAACGGGCTGATATGATGATGATGATCATGAACCAAAAGCTAAAATAAGGATTTCTCCGTAAATCCGAATGGGTTCGATCATAACGACCATTTGTTAAACTCACACAAATAGAAATTTCTTTTACTCCTTGGAAGAACTTCTGCGGTGGCTCATTAAAAATAGCAACACAACAAAATAATATCTATTTAATAAAGCTTCTTTTAGAACTTCGAAAAAGTTTAATTTAGTTTTGAATTTAGTTTAGTTTAATTACAACAAGTCTCCTTTCAAACGAGAGACAAATAAACTTAGCGCCAAAGGACCAAGTTAGGACTTAGGAAATTAGAGACTTTGCTTACATCTTCAACAACTTAATAAACACACTTATATGCTCTATTTACGAAACATAACTTTCCCTTATATTCGATTAAGTGTTAGTTTTATGGAGGTGCTCCGTACGTAACATTTTGCTCTTTCGAAGGCTGATCGAATTACGAGTGTCTCGACAAACGACTAAGATAGCGTATACATACATAGACGATATACATACATAGACGATATACATGTTTGAAGTAAGTTCTAAGAACCAAGCACTAGGTTGTGAGGTAATCATGCTCATGTTGTATGCATGAAGTGAAAAAGAAAACATTTGTTCTCGTATAGATCCTCTGTACCCATCAATGAGGGCTCACGCCAGCCTCTTTGGTTTGATTAGAATGGAATAGTTGTGTTCGAATGTATACCTATTTTACATTTTTTTTTAGAATACATATCTCTTTTTAGCGATATTGGAGGTGTCGGTACATTTTAAATGGTGATTTTTATTTGGTTTATTTACTCGTATTAATATATTGAGTTTATATCCAACGACAACAAAACAAATATGTAGTAACCCAAAACAAAGTAAAAGCGATCGTGGTCAGATCAAAGGTCACCTAAATTAATCAAAATACGATCAAAGAGAATGATCTAAATAAAGCAGCTCACAACAGTAGAAAGTGCAAACTCTAATCGAGGCGGAGGCGTTGGAGCCAGAAATGGAAATGGTAAATAATTTAGGGCGTTACTCGAAATCAAATTACGCCGCCCGGCGGCCTCACCAACTTCCACAATTGTGAATAGGAAAATATTTGCAGCTAACTCTGCGGTCGACAGTTTGATTGCGTATTGATTCTGCTCGTCTTTACGACGACGTGCCGAATCTTTTGGAGTCTTGGTCCAAACGACCCTTCTTGTATATTTAAATGCCTCGATAATTTCCTTTGGACCAATTTTGACGATAATGAACTAGCGCACGATGGTAGCAGAATGAATCTCTCGGTATCTTGTAATTCTGTGATTTGTGTTTTACATTTTCTTAATGATTAGCAACGATGGTAGAATTATTCATTTAACGACAACTTTATTATGCTACGTAGGTATTATTGTAGGTACAGTCAACAAAACAGATAGGTATGCAAGGTCGAAAGATATAATTGATTTTTCTTAAAAATCGATCGATGTTTTCGAATGAAATTAAAATTAAATGAAGAAAAATAATCAATTGGTTAAATTAATTCAAATTTCATTTGAATTGATCGATCGGTTTCTAAGAAAAAAAACAATTATATCTTTCGACCCTGCATACTTATCTGTTTTGTTGACTGTACCTTCTGTATTATCGAGTACAAACTGAAAGAATCAGTCGTTTTATGAAGTTAAATAAAAACATATTCAAGCTACGAATAAGGATAAAGATACCAACATAATATCAGAATTTGTATGGGTCATTGCATAATTATACGACACAAATGTAAGGGTCGGCCGGGTTGCAAGAAAATCTGAATCCCGACCTCCAATCTCCGGTCAATAGGTTGTTATGATGATCGGGCAGAATCCGACGCGCCACACCTACATAAACTTATCATAAGTTGTCAAACTTCTCCAATATTGTACATAAACATCTTGTTTGTTATGTTACCTTTGTACTTGCACCCAATTTATCAGTTTCAAATTGAATATCCTTCACCCCGCACAATATTTTAAGTTTCAAAACCAAATTGAAATTTGTAAACGGCCATAAAACATTGCTTTTGTTTCTGTTTCAGGTAAATAAACAAATAATTACGTACTGCTCTGGTTTCATGTTTGGACCGGTGATTGGGTGATTGGTAATGTATATTAGTACCTTTATTTACGTAGGTTTCTCCGAACAGACAGTGTAAGCTAGCAGCTACGTATGTACATAGTTTGACTGTCACCAAAATAAAAGTACGTATCAGGTGTGAGAGCGGTCGTGGAAGTACGCGGTTACGTCCTAAATGCAAGCCGGCGAGTTTCATTTGTCGAACGAATTGGAAAAAGCCAAGCGAGCGGGAGCTGTGACGAGTGTTTATTAACTGATCTGGAGGGACTATCCACCGGGCTCCGAGAGCTTCCATTTGATTCGTCTGTAGTATCACGCGAGGGTTAAGTCATTGTTTACCGAACGTTTTCCTACTTCATCTCGGAAATTAGATACCTGATGAGACGTGGGTACTTTGTTGTAATCAAATCATCCCTCGCTTAGCTCGATCGTGCGCAATAAAACCATTTGAAAAGTTAATTCAGTACCAGCAAACTAGTCTGCTAGAAGCTCCGCTGTCCGTATGTAATAAAATTTATAATGGCTCGTCAAAATCGAATTCGTTTCAACCCAGTGGCTGGATACTTTGGCGGGATCCCACAGCTCCGCCAGGCCTGTCGTCTGGGGAGCAATAACAGAGCTACCACACCGTCTTCACAGAAAAGTACAACTAAGTGAAAAGGGACGAGATTGATAACATTTCTTATCTTCATACAGTTTTCCTGTACTTTTTCCTCAATCCTCTATCTAAAACACAGAATGTTAATCATACTTTATTTTAGGCACATTTTTATTCCTTTTAAACGCAATTCGTTTTCGCAATACTAATATATAGGAGGTGAACGCGAATTGCATCGAATAGTTAATGATGTGTGAGAAAGCTTTTGTCGGGAGTTCCGACCCGCGGGCGGTGGCGGCGCCTGCAGTGGATAGTATTGTTACGTCGCGATTGTATTGACACATCAAGTATTTGCATCCCTATATGCATGATATATTGTGTCTGTATGACTGCGCAAATAATACTCATCGTTTGACTGATCGGATTCGCAACAGCCCATCTAATACTCTGGAACTTGATTAAGATCGTAATTTATGTTTCACCGCAGTGAACAATATTTGATATAAACTCGAGCAGCGCGTTTCTATCATAGTAATTAAAATCGGATTGCAATATTAAGAGACTATTGAAATTAAAGAGCAGAGTAACTAAATTTGGAGTTCCACAAGGCAGTGTGCTTGGGCCTTTGTTATTTTTACTATATATTAACGACCTACCTCGTCAAATACGTCATCCAATGACTTTATTTGCTGACGACAGCACAGCCATGATTGAATGTGAAAATAAAGCGCAGTACGAAAGAGAAATAAATAATACACTTGAAGAAATAATAGATTGGCTTAATAAAAATAATCTTGTTGTTAATCTACAAAAAACTAAAGTAATGCATTTCTTCCAACGGCTAATGCCAAATAATATAATAACTAAATATAAAGATGAAATAGTAGATACCACTACAGTTACAAAATTTTTAGGAGTACATATTGATGATAAACTGACATGGAAAAGCCAAGCTGAAATCGTGTGCCAAAAATTAAGTAAAAACGCATATGTTCTCCACAATCTCTCAAAGAAGTTAAATATGAATACGTTAGTGACAGCTTATCACGGTTTAGTTGCTTCATTACTGAGGTTCGGTGTCATATTTTGGGGAAACTGTAGTGAGAGAGAAAGAATATTTAGGGCCCAAAAACGTTGTATTCGAGCAATGACAGGTCTTAAAACTATAGAAAGCTGTAAACCTAGTTTTAAATCACTAAAGATCTTAACATTTCCTTCCTTGTACATACTTGAAGTAGCTCTATTCGTTAAGATGAACAGTCAATTTTTTATATCAATGGTGGATAGAAGAATACGCAAAGGACCAATGAGGTCTCAATATAAAAGCCAACTTTATACAGGTGGCTACAAAACGTCCTTACTTAAAAAAAATATTTTTTCTATGGGTCCTCTCATATATAACAGACTACCAATACCTATAAAAGACTTACCTATCACCGAATTTAAAAAACAGTTAACAAAATTACTGTTAGACAAATGTTACTATACTCTTAAAGATTTTTTTGATGATAAAAGTTTCTGCTAATCGGAATCTAGATGTAAAATTTTTTTTTTTTTTTAATATTGCTATTATTTACCATTATAATATGATGATTATTCTGTGATATATGTAAGCGAAAAATGTTGGATGTAAGTAAGTAATTCTAAGTAAGTAATTTTAAGTTGTTGTATCAATTGTATAGAAATGATATTTAATGTGTTAACGTAGCAATTAAGCACTGTTTAAATTAATTTAATATTTTTTGCATGCCGTAAGGCAAAATGTATCGGGACTCTCCATAAATGAACACCATATTTGTTACCTACATTATTAGCAAATAAAAATTATTATTATTATTATTTTCGGAAAGTGTTTTTCTTCTCAGCCATTTTGGACTGGATTTCAGCTACATTTACGGGCCGAAACCAAAGTAAATGTAACGTGTGGTGTGTAAGTTTTGTGGATGTTTATGTGTTGTGATGAGGTCCTATTTCGTTCTCTTCTATCTGCATGAACTTTCTAACGATTCGACACGTATTTAAAATCGCAGCTTTTTGAAGTGTTATGTAGAGAGTTTCTTTAAGGTCTAATAATTTTAAGCTATGGAGGAGATGATTTGGTATAACGCCTGTTGTAGAAAGGACTATAGGTACTACATATACTTTTTCTTGTCGCCAGATTCTAGTCACTTCGTCTTTGAGCTCTGCGTACTTACTAATTTTTTCTGTGATTGTCTTCTGTATGTTATGTGTATTGGGAACAGCAATGTCTATAAGGTAAGTTACTTTGTTTATTTTATCCTGCAAAATTATATCCGGCCTATTGTAATGAATAGTCTTATCAGTGAGAATAGCGCGATCGTAATAGAGTTTATGTGTTGTATTTTCCAGGGTAGCTTCTGGTTTATAATTGTAGTAAGGAGTGCTGGTGTTTTGAATGAGTGTGTGTTTGAGTGCAAGTTTCTGGTGAATGACATTGGCCACCTGGTTGTGCCTGTGAGTGTAGTCGGTTTGCGAGAGAGTTGTGCATGCTCCTGTTATGTGCTGGATGGTTTCTGGTTGGCTGTGGCATTTGCGACATTTATCATTTGTGACTGTAGGATCTTTGATTATGTATTTTCTGTAGTTTTTTGTATTGATGATCTGATCTTGAATAGCTATTATAAATCCTTCAGTTTCTGGGAACAAGTTGCCTATTTTGAGCCACTTATTTGAAGCTAATTTATTTATGTGGGATTGCTCTAAGTCATGAGGGTGCCTACCGTGGAGCACTTTCCTCTTCCAGTCTTCCATTTTATGTTGTTGCGGGTCATCATTAGTTATGTCCAGTGTTTCCGACTGATGACTTAGATTAAGTGGAGTGTAGTTGTTATTATTATTATTATTATTCCGTTTATTCATATATATACATATTTTTTAACATTTTTAAATATTTCTTAAAAAATCCATATAAAAACATTTAAAAATATAAAAAAATAGCGGTCCGCCGGTGTCGGGAACAGGGTCCAAGCTACCGGTGGTTAGGGCTCCAGAGACAGGAACCTCCTCACAATGCGAGCCGTATCCAGGAGTACTGCCTTCTGAATCAGGCCCTTGATCCAACCGCCTAAGGCGAGCTTCGAGAGATGGTCGTCGAGGCTCTTAGCCATAAGACCATTGGCCGTCACGACAATCGGCACAATGATAGCCGAGTTCACATTCCACATGTCGACAACCTCGTGTGCCAAGTCGAGATATTTTATTTGTTTCTCTTTCTCAGCTTTCACGAGGTTCTCGTCATGCGGGATGGTGACATCGATTATCATTACGCGGCGCGCTGATCGGTCTATTACCACTATGTCAGGCTTATTGGCTACAATAGTCCTGTCAGTAATGATAGACCGATCCCAGTACAGCGTGACATGGTCTTTCTCGAGAACTGGGTCGGGCACATACTTGTAGTACGGTACCTCAGATTCCACAAGTTTATATTTCAAGGCAAGTTGCTGGTGAATAATCCTGGCTACTTGGTTGTGCCTGTGCAAGTACTCGCCGTTAGCCAGACGAGAACAACCAGAAATAATATGTCTAATGGACTCACCCGGACGGTGGCATGCCCGACACACGTCAACCGTCCCGTCCTTCATAATATATTTCCGGTAGTTGTTCGTCAACATAACTTCGTCCATAATCGCACAGACAAAACCTTCAGTTTCCCCAAAGAGGTCGCCGAAACGTAGCCAGGACACGGACGCTAGAAAATCTACATCGGGCCCATGAAGAGCCCGGTAGAAGCGCCCGTGAAGCTCCTTGCCTTGCCATACTTCCTTGCGGTCATCGGTAGTAAGTACTACAGGTTTGCGCCAGTTCTCTTTAGCCATGGATAGCGGGGTCAGTCCCTTGTCCACTGCGACCACATCTCGGTGCATACCCACATCGGTTTCTAAAAAATAATCTCTGAGACTGCACACCTCGCGGTTGTGGAGGGTCTTCGCATTTAAAAAGCCTCGACCTCCGCACTTCCGCGGGATGTACAGTCTCATGACTGATGATCGTGGGTGATGCATCCGGTTTGCCGTCAGCAGTGTACGGACTCTCCTGTCCAGGGTATCGAGTTCCGTCTGAGTCCATTTGAGTATGCCGAAAGAGTACATTAAAACCGGCATGACCCAACCGTTGAAGGCGCGCACCTTGTTCCCACCTGAAAGAAGGCTATTTAATACCTTCTTCAGGCGTCCAAAGAAGCGCTCCCTCAACGATTGCTTCATGTCAGTCACATTAATGCCCAACGCTTCCGACATACCCAAATACTTATAGCTTTCGGCTGAGGAGAGGGATCTCAGGTGTATGGAATCCGAGAGCTGAATTCCCTCGGATGCCATAATCTCCCCTCGCTTTACATACATGACTGCACATTTGTCCACACCAAATTCCATCCTGATGGCGCTACTAAAAGTTTCAGTTACTCTTAGTAACTCCATCAGCTGCAATTTGTTGGGGGCAAAGAGTTTCAGATCATCCATGTAGAGCAGGTGAGATATGACCTGACCATCTCTCCTCAACCGGTAGCCTAGACCTGAATCCTCCAGCAATGTGCTTAGAGGATTCAGGGCTAGACAGAACCAAAGTGGACTCAGACTGTCACCCTGGAATATTCCCCGTTTAATCCATATAGGCTCACCGTTCCCCTGGATCTGTCGACATCCTGGATATCGAAGGACAGTCTTCCATTGCCCCATACACGACTCAAGGAAGGTACGTAGAGTTGCATCAATCTTATACAACTCCAGCACCCTCATGAGCCATGTATGTGGCACCGAGTCGTAGGCCTTCTTATAATCTATCCAGCATGTCGCCAGATCCTTGCGAGAGCGACGAACCTGTTGGCTAATGGCCATGTCGATGAGGAGTAGCTCCTTAGTACCGCGGGATCCATTCCTACATCCATTTTGAGAAGCAGACATAATGAAGTTTTTGTCAATGTGTGTATTAATTTTCGCTCTCAAAATGGATGTAAGAAGTTTATAGACCGTCGACAAACACGTGATCGGTCTATAATTCTTGGGTTCCGCGGGACTACCTGACTTATGGAGCAGGTGGGTAACGCCTGTTGTTAAAAACTGTGGTAGTAACCCAGACTCTAAGGATGACTGGAATTGGGATGCCAGGCAAGTGTGTGAACTACTAAGCCATTTGAGCCAGAAGTTATGCAGTCCGTCCGGTCCCGGTGACTTCCAGTTCGGTAACGGACGAACTGATCTGGCTACATCTAATGGTGTAACCACAACTGGCTCCATTTCTGGTATAGGTTCACACACTCGCTCGACATCACGCATCCAGTCAGCCTCAGTATGACAGACGGGCACCGACCAGATGCTGCGCCAGAAAGAACTCGTGGCGGCATCATCTGGGCGGCACACGTCTGTCATATTTTGCTCGGTTCGCTCCCAAGCTCTGTATACCCACCTTTCATCGCTCTGGAACATGCGATTCTGCGAGTACCTATCAACCCGCCGCTTATACCGCCGAATACGATTCGCCCATGCATAAACTTTCTGCTTCAGGAAGTCAATGCGCTCTGTGACACGGGACATGTATTCTTGAGGGCTGAGTCCAGTCCCCGAGAATGCCCGCCTCACAAAGCGCATCACACGTGGTCGAGTATTGCCCTCCCTGAAGCAGTATAGTTTGCCGATGAGTACCCTGGCCCCGTCGATACGGCGCTCGATCCTGCGCTGCCAGGCTGGTACGGCTGGTCTTGGTCGAGTAGCTACGTCACAATTTGGAAACCTGACATTAGCTAATCGACATGCCGCAACAGCCCCACAGTACAGGATCGAGTGTGTATCAACGAGGTCCTCGCTACTCTCGAATATACTCTTGAGTTGCGAGTCCAACGCACACACCAGCGCCCTATTTTTCTTATGCATGGGTAACCGTGGTAATCGGGGCCTAAGTTCGGTAGGATTGAATCGATATTCGCGAAGCGCATCTTCCAGAGCGCTCCTCAATCGGTCGTTGCACTGGCTACTTACCGTGGCAACCCTATCATCTTGCTCTTCAACTGCTGGACTAAAACGCAGTGGGATTGGAATAGCTGGCGCTGTAAGCGTTGGTGGTTGAGTCAAGATAATACGGTTGCTCAGTACCTCTGAGCGCAGCCTATCAAGTGCGGCATCGTCCAACATGTGATTGCGTTGGATGACCCGCACCTGATCCGACAGTCGTTGGGCCGAGACGTTGACGGTTGGTTCAAGATCCTGAAACATAGACAGCATCCTAACACGGTACGCAGTGAGGTTAGTTCCCCCCTCTGTAGACCCATAGTATGCGCGCATGACGTTCTCATTTATTGACTGAGTCCATTTCATGCGCTGCACACAACCACCGGCAGCGGGGACCCGCCTTGGGGCCGGATGGCCCCTAAGTCCCAAGCTCTTCGGTGGTCGGCCTCTCCCCTGCCGACGCACAGGTGTTGGCGACGTCGGTGGAGAGAAATATTCGTCGCTCGAGCTCGACGCGACTGCCGCTGCCGGTGACATTGGTGATCCGGGATCCGGCGGCGGCGAGGCGGAGCTGAGCGACGAGTCCGGGGATGGTATGCGTGCGCGTCGGGAAGCAGCCCTCGTAATCATTTGGTTATTCAATCATCTCATTCATTATTTTGGGAATTTTTCATTTTTGTGTGAACGCTGACAGACGTCATTGTCAAAGAACTGGTTTAATTTTTCACTTATTAGTCGTTTTCCAATTTGCTAGTATGTATTTGTAAAAAAAAGTCTGCTTTCACTGTTATTAATGATCTATTGTAAATTACTTTATATTGAAACCAAAATTTATAGTAAAACAACAATAAAAATTACGACGATAATTATAACCGATGTGATTGACATACGGGGTTGCCAGGTTATTATTATTATTATTATTAAAGCTCCTACTTGTAAATGAAATGCGGCCTATTTGAAAATAGTTCATCCAAAATGAACCTTACCTCTGTTAACTTTGGGTTTACGTTATTGTTCCTCCGGGTATCATTTTGGCACCATTTGGATATTAATAATATGGAGTCTTCGATGAAAGTAACTTCGGAGTGAGTGTAATAACTGGTTTATATTTTGCGCAAGTCAATATCAAATATTTTGGAAGTATGTTGATTGTTTACGTATTTTGCGGGTGGTAATTAAATTTTAACGTTTATACACGAACTTCCCTTGACAGCTAATAATTTCCCTGCTGCCGGCACTAGTACAAATTGAAAGCCTCATGCGTTGTTATTGTTTCATATAAACTCGCTCAGAAATGTGTTTTAATGTTAAACTTCTGCATAAATCTAAATGAAACAGCTATTTGCCTTCAACTCTGTACGTTTCAGGAAGTTAATATTTAAACATCATTGCGGAACAATGAAATATTTTAAATTATTTATGTTACTACTACATTTTTACTTTCTACAATTTATTAGACATAGTATCTAGTATGCAACTATGTTAAATTATCTTCCTCTTATTTTTTCTGAATTATTATGCAATCCAAAGTACCTTTGTAGCTTATACACGTATAAGCGCAAGAAATTAAAGTTCATTCAACTTATACAAACTTCGCCTAGGGAGCTCAGTTAGTTAGTTGAATTGAGTAAAATTCACAAACGGCTGAAAACCCAGTTCAGTTTTCATACGGCGATTGTCCAATTTGGCAAGTTTTAACCGTCCGGGTACCAGGGAGGCAGGAGTGCACTGCAAATTGAATCTTGGCGTTGGCTCGTCGTTATTTTGGCGGCTTGCCGGAGCTTCCCAGCGTGCATCAAGGCCTGGACCCGAGCGAGGGCTCCTGACGCGATCAAACGTGGATCGAAGGCATGCCCTGTAGGTGATTGATTGAATTTAAATTATTTCCAGTTCCGAGTTCACATCCTCGTATGAAATACCCTTTAGTCAGTAAACCTCTATAGAACGACGTGTATCACTATGTGCCACTGAAATTTACTCTAAAAGCATCAATTTATCAATCAAAGCAAAGAATAAATAAAGCACAATATAACGAAAAGCGTCAACGTAATATTATGTCAAAAATGTTAGCAAAATCTAGACCGCATTTCTAGTGGTACGCAAGTAGAGATTATAAACTTGACAGGCTGATTTGGTATAATGAAATTAAATTAGAGCTGAAAGCGTCGCCGTCGCTCCAGTGAGACGGTTAATTCGCGCCGGTGATTTTTAAATATTCAGTTCATTAATACTTGTCTGATAGTAAAATAACTTTATTTATGAAAAATAAATATATCTTTTTCAGATCTTGTTTTATTTTCTGATCAGTTTGATAAATGGTCTTTTACGACAAAAAGAAAAAGTGAAGCTCTTAAGTTTGACGTTTCAATAGTTTCTATTGTACTCGTTTTCTAGCTCATAGCGGCACTGCTGGGAAAGACTGTTTTTCTTATTTATTTCCTCTATTTAAAATACTAAATATGCCTTCCTTTAACGAGTTGTCTTTGTAAATCAATCTCCGTAAAATCGCTCTCCGATTGTTTTGCAAACTTTTCACAACGTCTATTTTTCGTCTCCGGTAGCAAGTTCCCGGGGGTAGGGCGCCATCAGTCATGGTGTCCGTTTAATTGAGGAACGGTTCCCGTGATGGATCACCTTCACTAACCCACCATTTTATAGGGTTTTAAGTAGAGGTGATGATCGTCAATATTGAAGGCTGTATGGGAATATTATGTCTAAAAGTAATTGCCGTTTTCTTTAGCATAAAAACTACCTTGTATTGATGCCAGGAACTCATAAGATGGTGGTAGGTGATGCCAAGTTTTCATTATCGACTAGTAGGCGGCGCTCAGTCGCTCACGTCCCGCACCGTATTGCGAAACTTTCCTTAATTGACATTCACAACCGTAACTGTCGCCTTAGCGGCGCGCACGGCTCCTTCTCCTTATGATGCCTTAATTACCTTTTGTTCGTGACACGTACTAAGTTGTAAACAACTGCACTACAAACATAATTAGCTACTTGTTTGCCTTCGTTAGTACCGTAAAGTAAAAGACATGTGCGACTGTAATGTGCTGTCTAACGCTCACAACAGCAGGTTCGTTACATTCAAAGCTTTAAGCTCATTTATTCACAGGAGTATGTTGTTGAAACAGTGTTGTTAATCATTTCTCTGAATTATGGCTTGTATGTTGTTGCAAATTAAGTGTTATTGCTGTTGTCGGAAGGACCAGCATGGGCAATCAAACGCAGTGGGAGCTGTTGATTGTTCTTGATAGTAGTGACTTATTGACATAAGTAGTAAATTCTCCTCCTCTCTCTGTGGGTGATTGACGAGTCTCGCTGCGCCACTTCGTCCTAATTCTGTGTTTGTGCTGCTGTCTGCCATTACGATTGTTTGTTTGTCGACGAGCGCAGTTTTTGTTTGTCACTTGTTTATTGAAGGATTTATGTGACGCCGCTCCGTTATTGCGGGATTTCCTAGACATCATCGCATTGTGGAGTTCATTCCGCTGATTTCAATGTTTATCACTGGCGTCTATTTATGGTATGGTTGCTAGGTTTTACAGTAACTTGATCCCGATATATGTGTACCGTAAAGGTGGATATGTCTAATGTAAAAACGTCCAAACGTCCTGGATTTCAGCCTGTATCTCTATTGAACGACTTACGTGAATTTATTGCGTTGGACGAATCTGTTATCGAATACCTATGCAGTAGAATTTATACGGCTGTTATTACTTAGCCACGAGCTCCTCGATTAAAACTGTTATCTATTTATGAGAAATCAATCTCGTAATTTACGAGAAACCGATCTCGTATACAGGCACTCTGGTCATCAAAAAAATCGGCCCACCTAGGTTTTGTTTAAAATTTATCGATTGTTTCACAGATAAGGTGTTTTACACGTTTGTTTTTTATTTTGAGGATTGGGTATGATGTTTGACATCTTGTTTATCGTAGATTTTATTGCACTTAAAGGTACTTAAGGTTTTTTATACAGAAATATTGTTGATTTGAAGTTTTTACCACGGAATAAATTCGAACCGTTCTTTCAGTCTGAAACAGACTATTGTAGGAATTTCTTGTTATTAACGTTACGTTTATTTACCTAGGCTGTAGTTTTAATTACTTCGTCTAAAAATAATGGATACTACTGAAGCTGACGCGGCCCAAGCTGTGGCTTTGCTCCAACAAGGCTTAATTCAATGTGTCGTGGCCAGGAGGTTAAATCTGAACCGTTCTGCAGTGCGGCGAGTTTACCAAGGGTTTCTAGAGACTGGGCAGTATCGAAGAAGATCTGTATCTGGAAGACATAGGGTGACAACTCAAAGGGATGACCGCTTTATAGTGGTATCAGCTCTACGAAATCGACACTTGTCTGGAGTTGTTCTCCAGCGACGCTTACGTAAAGATCGGGGTGTGGCTATAAGTGGCAGTATTGTAAGACTGAGACTTCTTGAGCATAATTCAAGACCACACAAGCCAGGACAGGACAAGAATTGTCCATAGCTCATCAACAAGCCAGGCTTTAATGTGAGCGTAATCATTTAACCTGGACTATTGGCTAATCGGAGTCAGTTCTGTTTAATGATGAGAGCCAAATGACTTTATACGGTTCTGATGGATGCCGTAATGTCATGCAACGGCCAGTTGAACGTTATACTCAGTGTTGCATAAGAGAAAATGTCAGTTATGGAGGAAAGACAGGAGACAACGTCGTATGGAAACAATAGAGAGACATATTAGGCAGACAGGAGGAATAAAGAAGGCGTATAAAGAACTAACTAATAAGAAAGAATGGATTGTAAAGATGGAAGATAGTAGTGGAGCGGAGAAGATTGGTAGACAGGAAATACTCAAGATCGCTACTGACTACTACACCGAACTATACAAGAATAACACAAATAAAAGAGAAATAGACCTACCAGAGAACGGAACGGTGCCTTACATCATGCAGGATGAAACGAAAAAAGCTATTGACACACAGAAAAACGATAAAGCTCCAGGGCCAGACGGCATAAGCAATGAAATACTAAAGCAAACGAAACTAGCAATAACACCGATACTCACAGAAATGTTCAACAACGTGATTAACACAGAAATTATCCCAAAACAATGGACTGAATCCAGCATAATCCTTATATTCAAGAAAGGGAATCACTGCGATATATAATTTGCGGTAAAAACGTGGGTGGGCCGATTTTTTTTAATGACCAGTGCAGTTTATCGCTTCAGGCACCTCATTTTTTTGGTCCAAATAAGTATTCGCGACGAAATGTGGGTGTACTATGAGTTACACATCTGCCTAACCCTTCGGGGATTACAGGCGTGGTGTTATGTTATTCGCGATCCTTAGTTTCTCTACAATTCGATTACTATGTAATTAACCTACTCTCTTAGTGATTACACGCTTTTTAAGTGGCAGATAACACAATAACCCGGTAAATACAATCAATGAATTTAGTGGGCATTAGGTTAATGAGTTGGGAAAACATGGAAATGGAACATATACATTTCATTGCGTTTGAATACTCAGTTTGTCAGAACAGGTACGACGTATACAAGACAAGACAATAAGTGAGCATATAACCCCAGCTGTTACCACCAGGGCATGAGGACGGAACACATCTATCACTTTGACACATATCGCCTGAGTACTTCGCTAACTTTGTGTAGACACAGCACTAGGCACTCATGACCAGCCGTGGCCAACGAGTGGCTGTAGCAATACCATTAGTACTACCATATCGATACCATACATACAGTTACATAGTGCGGCATGGGCGAGATAAAACGGGCCTGTTGTCCGGAATACTCCAACTGAAGCGGACTGTGTATTCTGACAGTTTAATTAATAAATTTTAAATAAATTAAATAATGTATTCATATTACATGAAATATGTTTATAAAGAAGCGAATTAGTAAAGCTCTTTATGACCTCTGAATAGCAAAGAGCTTCCACCATCCCCTTTATGGTATCGTTATTCCACTTAAAAATCGCTTTTGAACGACGCTTAAGTAACTTTTTATCATCATCCACACACGAGCGGTTTAATGGCGTAAAATAAGAATACTTTATTATCGGCTCACTCGACCTTTCATTATGTCACAAAGTTAGCCGCTCAACCCTTCGCGCCGTGTTCGGCACTTTCACAAAAATCTCCCGTCAGCAAGATGTTGATAAATTGATCCATACTTATGTTGTATTGAAGTCTCGTTAGCTGCTTCCCGGTCGCGGCGCCCAGAGCCCACAGGAGCTACAACATGTGTGAAGTTTACGTGCCCCGTGACGTCGCCTCGACATGCTCAAACTTTTTAATGTAAATCCGCTTTTCTATGTTTTACGCGAACATTTTTTCCAAGAGGGAAACTTATTTTACATTTTAATCATATAATGCGAGGATGCGGACCGCAAGCCAATTTATTTTGTTTGTGCCTTCGTCGCGAACCTACACAAAGGCATGATTTGTTTTTATTGCCTCCGAATAAAATTGAAATGATCAAATCTCATTGTCGACCAAAGGTAATTTTGTTTATGATTCATTACGGTCCACACAAACCCTAAACCTTTATCATGTCTGGTTACTAGGTACACATAAACTACACAGAGTATCATATTTATTATAACCACAAGTGGTTTCGGATTATTTGGTCGGTTTTGTAACGGGTGATGAGGGTTTTTTGATGAGGGACGGCACATTACGCTGTATGTAATTCGTTCCGTAATCTGCCTCAGCTTCCTAATGTCCTGGTATCTGATCAGGTGGGCGTAATGACTTAATAACGCAATTAAATAATTAATGTACCTTTGTGAAATTGTTATGAAAGGCATTTGGGTCGCTTTTAGTATTTATTTTGCTACATACTTAATTATATCGCTTGGATTAGCAAAATACGTGTGATGCTCTCCCGTTCCTTGTTGATTTTTCCGTAATCATTTCTTGGAAATTCGTCGAAAAGTTGTAAGTAAGTATATTTTTATACAAACATTCGAACGCAATGTAGCCATAATGAATTTTGCGCTCAATTGAGGTATGTCACATCTAGCGTCGTTCAGGCAGACAGTGATCCATTTTGGCATTCAATTAACGTAATGAATTCAATTACACTGAAAAGTTACACGGGAGTTTATTTAAATTTTGTACTTTATCTTTATAAAAAATGTAGATGATGCAAACTCGAAGTTACTATTGATTAGTTCTATTTGGATAGAATTTTAAACAGCACTCTTCAACTCGATGGATTTCGAATTTGGCACAGAAACACTGCGTACAGACTATTAGTTACATTTTGTTCTGAAATGGACTCTATTCTACAGCTCTTTAAGTGGCATCACATGCCAACCTCGTCTTCCTTAATGATAGATTTCGTCTCATAAACCAAAGTCGGACATTATTTCAGCGCTCGGGTCTCAGTGGCCGCCAGTTCACCACTAATCATGGCGCGTTAACTTTCAATCAATTCTTCCAGCAGACTCGGCAGATAAACCGGCGACTCATCATGACGCCGGCTCGGCTCCATGTGACAATTTATCGAGATATGTAAGCCGGGGATTAGTTAGCCGCGTCCTCCCCGCACACCACACCCCGCACCCTCACCCCACCGACTTTCACAATAGCCTCTACAGTGCTAGTAGATAGAATCTCTATACAGTGAGATTTATAGCGTAATTATGACAAAATTCTTTAAAAATACAGTAGAAAATAATAATCGCTGGTTGGCGACACATTTTTACACTTAGCCTATGATTTACAATTTCATTGGCCAACGAACATTGTTCATAAAATCAACGCTGAATAAATACGAATCGGTGAAAAATAAAAACTAACTATAATGACAGCATATCCAGCAAAACAATCGCAGACCGGGTTCGTTATATTACATTACGTACTACACGTTAGTATTCGCTTCAAAATCGATCCGTATTTCTGAGCGGAACAATGAGATACATTCACAATTGAGAAATAACCACGAATATAGTGCGGAGTCGCTGGTTGATCCCATTACCAGTGCGCTTAGTTAGTGATAGTCGTCGGCGTCGGGCGAGCTGGCGGGATACTGGTATAATCCTTGGCGAGGCAACACACCAACGCTAATATTGATGAATGGTCGCCCTACACTAGAACAATGAACTAGAATGGTCCTCACTCCTCAGAGACGAATTCGTTTTAAATACATAGGTTAAAAGTTTCCTTCTCCCATTTGAACAATATTATTTGTTATTTAACGAGCAAAGGTTTAACAGCTTATCCAAATTATTTTACGATAACGCGATGTCAGCAAAGTTTACTCAACTTTTTGGTACTTTACAAGAGAAAGCCTTTTACTTAGAACGGGGAGATAAGTTGTTATTACAAGTTAATAAATGCTCGTAGTTGTGTCATCTAATTGCCAACACAAGCCGTCCTAAAGCCACTTTATGTGCAATACGATACCGTTGAAATATTTGAGGCTTGTCTCCATTTCGTGCGAATTGTCTTTCGGCAAGAATTGTCTTTACGATCTCGACTATGTCTTCATGAGTCCGTTTGTGGTGACGATCCTTTCTTTGATTTTATTCCATACAATCAATCTTACTTCTTCTGTTATTATTGTTCGTGAAGAATATCCTTAAAACTAGGTTTATAAGTGTACTTCAATTGGTTGATAATTTAATTGCATTATTAATTAAATATATTTACAAAAGTCAAACTGCAAGACGCGATGAATATTTAGATTACTTAACTGAATTAATTAACAAGTAGCCGGGCAAACAACCGGGTCAGAGGTATCAAACGAGTTTGCATTCATTAAATAATAAATAAGTAGGCAGAGACCGTAACAAGTGCGCTGTTTACTGCTATTTTGTCTACATTCTGAACTGTTTGTTTAAGTCGAACAATAAAATATTCTAGAAAGAAACAAGGTTTTTATTATAGATACAGAATCTTAGGTTTATTTATCTAGTCCATATATTCCTAGAAAATTATCCCGATTTAGGTTCCAATTTCGGCTCCCACAGAAACGAAGAGATGAGACAGTAAAAACATGATGTATAAACACGAGTGTCCGATGAATATTTCACGAAGCGCTAGTATAGCTATATAACGTAGATGTGTGACATTACTGGCGCGGTCGTAAGGGATCCGAGAATCAAACAACTCCAGCATTTTTAGATTAACGATCCATCTACGTCAACTTGCAAAGAAAATGTTATCCAAAAGTTGGTGTTCGGGAAACATTGTTGTGAGATCGCTCACTTGTTTATAATAAACTTGGCGATTAAGTGTACACATCTGGAGGAGCTCGGAGGCTAAGCGGCCAAGTGAAGAGCCTCTTGCGCCCGCAGGAGCCCTAATTGGCCCGAGCGCTCGATGAGCCTTCTACGGGCCCTCGTGTTTGATACACTCGCTTTATATCACCACCGGTATTTCCATACTCACTAACGAAGTCCTACAGTTGTTACATGAGTGCCATTGGTGTCATGTGCGTTATAGTGTTATAAATGTGAAGCACTGTTGTCATGAAGGGCTGTTCGGCCGTCGCCATCCGATTGTGGATAATGATATCTGTAGTTCAGATATCATTATGTAACAATCGGTAAGTAGTATAGAGATAGACTGTCTATGCTACTGTTTGACACAGTATTTGTCACTGATTCAAATATATCGAGAGTAGTAATTAACTGAACAATTTGCAGTAAATAACTTAAACAACAACAACATACATTTTTTTCCAAGCAACTTGGGCCTATAGATAATACACCTTACAGTAAATTAAAAACTAAACAAAGACGGGGCACCATAAATTCTCCGCAGCGAAGTCATAGGAAGGAAACCATGGAAGAGACTCAAGTATTGTAGTGGTAGCGTCTATGAGAAATCTTCAATTTATAAGCATACCCTTTAGACTCATGGCAACATACTAAATAAAGGAAGATATAAAAAACAACGGGTTGCACTCTGGGAGTGCCGTGAAAAAAAACTTGAAACAATGCCATCTAGCTTAAACTACACGCACACTCGCGCAAGAACCCTCGCCGGCCATTCGATCTGACGCGAGTTTAACAGTTTTAACCACCCAAAAAGTGCAAAACGCCGCAAAAGAAGTTTTCACTTCAAAAAATCTGATAAAAACGGAGTCGTGATTCACAACTACGAAATGCCTACTTGTGAATTTAATTATTTGCATCCAACATTACTACCGTTCAAGGCTTTCATTCGTCCTTGGTCCCGAAACATGTATCGATACAAAAATATTCAAATCGAATGAAAACAACTCACCCGCCTACATAATTAACTCTATTCGTTTTCTTCGGATCACACGTCAAAATAAATAATAAAAATGGAAGCTGATTTATTATACTTCAGCAATTTCCTGCATCAAAAGACTTTCTCTATACCTCCGTCGCCTCCGAGGCGTGGGTGAAACCTCGCAATCAGCACAACCGCACGAGTGGGTCCCTCAGGCCGTAAGCTCACATGTCGAACAAATCCTAGCCGTTTAGATTATGCTTATTGTTATGGGGCCCGCGTTACGTCGATATGGGCCGCCCTTATTTGTAACATTCCACCACTCTGCTTTAACTTTGCGTGCAAATTAAACTGTACGGCCAAAGGTATAGAAGTTATATTGTGTTGTGGCCGACCCAGTCGGATGGGTCCATCGAGACTGTCCATTCGCCCGACATCAGCAGGTTGTTTCCGCATGAATATTTCATTATTAATGCTACCTTCCCATGTACCTGTGCGTTTTACGACGAATTAAGGCGATGTTTTCGGGATATGCGTACCGCCGCATAGTTTATGTTGCCTTAGTTTGGTTGTAAAACTGTATGGTACTTATTCGTGATTAACATTATTGTCATGAAGCTTATTGGATTCCCTTGATTCTACGAAACAGATCTATTCAGTTTATTAATTAAATAAACATCGTGCATGTTACATTTTGCTCACATAGAGATACAATGGCTGTGACAAACTTGATTAGCATCCGTATCTCCGTTCGCTAAAGTTGCATGAGACAGCGAGTAACATAATCTGCGGTGGAATTAACTCGCGTACATTAGCCAGCTAACGTCTCTGGTACTGATGTCTGGCAGCGGTTTACCCAATGCCTAACTCCGCCTTACACTAGTTAGTAGTCGTAGTCCCTTTAAACTGACGATCCACTTGGCTAAGTTTTAGAGCTTCTTGTGCTGTTTAATTGGATCTTTCAAAGCAAAGAAATGTATCTTCGCACTTAAGTTGAGTACTTAGTGACCACATCTACACACAAGTTTAAAACTGTCTTATGTAACATTACATGAGTTCCACTTATCTATTTTACGTCTATTATAGAATAATGTAGTGCTTCGTTCTCAACACTCGAACCAAACCTTCTTTTCTATCCATGTTGGCTAGTTTTAATATTCTGTTTGAGGCCGCCGGCCGTTGGCAAATGGCAACCAAAACAGCACATAAATGAATATTGGATAGTTACGCACGTACATGTTGTTTGTCCAGTCGCAAAAAAGAGGAAGATTTTAATGAAGCCATTTCTTTTCTCTGTTTTCATCGACAAAATGGCGCTCGTTTGCCGCCAGTAATTGCTTCGTTACGTTTTTCGGCTGTTTGTTTTTCGAAACGTCTTTTAGTTTAATTGTGCTTTGCTGCTCCAACTAGGTCGTGTTGGTTTAGTGTTATTGCATCCCTAATACCAAAATGCCAATGCTTCCCACCATTATTGCTGTGTATACGCTGGGCCATTGTCCTCACTAAATTGATCATAGTAAACGCGTGCTTTCTTTTAGTTATGTTGTCTTGGTAAGCTGGAATTGTATCGTCCATGATACGGGGGAAACAGCTGGTTAATACACTCTTGAGATACATAAGCAGTGTAGTCCTATTACAAGTTACGACCACGGGGATATTAGTACGGTACTATAATAATAATGTGAACGCACGTCTGTGTCGCTTAAAGACTCTTATGAAGCTATTTTCATACATACCAAACCGTAAACTATGACGTATTATTAACGAAAACAGAAATTGAGCTGAAAATCAATAGTCAACTATAAAAAAAAAAACATTACGCATGACCTAAAAACTTTTGATTTAATTACGAAACAGTATTTTTTTAAACAAACTTCCTCCATAGGGTAGCGCGGTATTTTATAAATTCGTATTTTATTAGATTAAGTGCTGTTACTTTAAAAGCTTGGAGTCATTTACTTGATTGTGTTTTAATTTAATGTGAAAGCGTTCCGGGGTCGGTGGCTTCACTCAACTTGTCATAACGGTGACGTAAGAGTGCGTGCTAACATTAATCCATATGACAGGCTTCAATACACCGCGCACCGTAAGGAGAGACCGCTGCGTGTCGCCATTACAGAATTATGCGGCTGTTTTAACTCGACATTAAAATAATTCACTCTGCGCATTTAAATTTGCCAGTTGCAATTCTGCATATGAACACTAAAGTAATAGATGTAGACGTAAGTACATATAGAAACAAACCATTAAGAGTGAATTTCACAAATTAAACTAAAAGGGATCAAGATTTTTTTAAGAGTGGTCAGTGTCAATATTCCGTTGCAGTGCTGACACTGACAGTTCTTGTACGAGAACTGTCAATAAAACTGAACGCTATTTCCTAATAGCGTTCAGTTCCCCCTTAGAAAAAAATCGCCCTTAGAAGAATGATTTGCTAGCTGTGTGGTTACCCAGAATCCTTTTAGTATCCTTTAGATACAAACTCCTATTCGAACCGAAACTCCAATATAATAAAGTAGAACATTCCAGTCCTTCCCGTCTTAGATCTAACTAGATTCATTTAATTGAGTGCAGAACATGTGGTAATCTCCTCACACACATAGATACGTGTACAATCTGCTGCGGTGAGGAGCTGGCGGTCGAGGACAAAAGCTCTCAGACGGATGGGATCCAATGTAATTATGCATAAGGACACACGTCCCGGACTCCGGGACTCCATGCGGGATTAATGGACCACTCTTAATTGTACCGCACTGCTCACGGCGACCTCACATGTCTGCCTTAGATGTTACACTCTCAAATGTAATATTTAATCAGGTCACAATCTCGGTGATTCGGAAGGGTTGGAGTTGGGGTAATGTTCCAAGGACCAATTTTTGATACCAATTTAAAAGTTCCATTCAACACTCGACGCAATTTTTCATTTTTAAATCAAAATTAATCAAATAACACGGAATAGAGAAATATTGAGTAAAAGAAGAGTTTATTTATGTATTAGACCAGGGGTTCCTAAACTGTGCGCCGCGGCGCCCTGGTGCGCCGTAGAGAGTAAAGAGGGGCGTCCTGAGGCGCTTCTGTTTACTATTCTCCGGAAACTAAATTTATACTCTTTAAGTTTGATATTCATATTGGTCCTAAATAAATATTAAATTTAAAATTTAAAACCTCTAAGAATTCTTATTCCTCTTGCAACATCTTTTTTATGTAAAACCGGATTTTCAAATGTATCCATATGTCAACACTATTATAAAAACTCTGTGTTTTCGACTAGCTAGGGCGCCGAGGCAAAATATTAAACCTGTAAGTGCGCCGCGAACTGAAAAAGTTTGGGAACCCTTGTGTTAGACATTTTTTTTTAATTTAATTAGCAAGCGGCCCCTTGCTGTAAATAATCTGGTTGAAAAGCGTTGGGAAATTGTGCAAAGCGAAGCAAAAGCTTTTTGGATGTTATCTCTTTAAAACAAGCCTATTTTCTCGTGTCGTCTTTTTACAACGCAGTAATTATCTGCTAGGCAGATAATAATCCGAGAAAGGGTGATAAAAAATGTTGTTCACAAAAGACATGGCTGAACAGGAAGAGCTTACCTGAAAACATAGAAACGACACAAATACAAATAGGACCAAAACAAGTGACACGTGACACACTCATAATATACTTCCACAGAATGAATGTTTGCTAAATATAGTTCCTTTGTACCTTTGCTCCTAATGTAAAGATTATCCGTTCTCAACAGTGATTCGATATGTCGACATATTGGCGAGATTAAAGACGGAATCGGAATAATCGATCGTCATTACATTACGGAGCAATATCCGTAACGAGGGCCGAGACAAAAAAGGGACGCTCCGAGACCTCCGCCGCGCGCCGCCGTCCTCCCAGACTTATCGTGACATCTGAGAGACCGACTAGGAGTCTTTAATTCTAATTTAGCGACGTACACTGTATTTTTCACATATGAATAAGGTATATGTTTATTTTGGTCTTCACAGCGTCTTTGTTATTATCAAAGGTCGGCGTACCTACGCTACAATGAACATTGTTGAAGCAATCGTAAAATTGACTTTTATGGCGTCGTAGAACCTAACGACTCTAACACTAATTCGTTGGAATACATTTTTGGTAATAATAACAAAAGATTTGTTTTCAATTTTCTGTGTGCCGTAAGTTTAATCAAAACACGTCGTTCCTCGTTTTCGCTTTTCCAGAATCCGAAAAACGTTCGCAAAAAGGAGTATCAAGCGAATATTCCGATATTTGGTAGCTGTTTGGTCGGTGTCGCTGTATGGAGTACTAGGGTAAGAGCCCCGAGAACCGTCGGATTAACTCGGTAATGTGTTTCAAAGAGAACTTCCTCATGTTCACGATGAACACTAATCATTGAACACGAATATTGCAGCATTTAGCGCGATTGCGAATATGAATTTGTGATGGAAATAGAAGTGTAGTTTATGGGTTTTAATTTGCTTCTACATTTAGTTATTAGCTTCTGTATCGTGTATTTACGGCTGTCGTATCTACAAATAATATTAATTGTCGCAAATGAAAAGTTGTCCCAAAGTTGGTAAAATTTCACTCACTTTTATAATAAAAGAAAGGCAATCCATGTCGGATTGCATTGTTTACACATTTTCCTCTTGTTGTTCGCCGCGGTAAAGCGACGTTAAATATTTCCACAGAATTTGGACACATTCATTGTTTCACTGCGTAATGCATACAAAGGTATTACCACCGGAAGCGTTCCGGTTCATGAAAGAAAAATAGTACAAAAACAAAATAATTCAAGCCTTTACTTTTTATATTTCGCTTTTTTAATATCATCACGTTCGCCGCAACGTATTTTGTATATTTTTCGGTTTATCTTGCTCGTGGGCTCATGTTCGCGGCGCGGCACGACCCGCACGGCACGTTAGCAACACCTATTCCCTTTTTTGGTATTTTCCAACAGCTAATTTTTGCGTGGATCCGAACGTGACATGTATATTAATAGAATACCGAAGTTAGCTACGTTATCCTGCATACATGCGGATCGGGGATTTTTTAAATAGATATCCATTTGATACTTTCCCTGAATACTTAATAACAAAAATGATAAAAGTCGTTTTCGAAGTTAAGCAATTATCTTTTTAATTTGTTTAGTTTAATCTTCGTGTCAGTCATGTTGTCTTATTTAAATGTCATTCCACAGATTATATTTACAACACCTGAGTTCTGCTGGAATGCTGCAATTTTTTGGAAATTGGAAAAGTTTTTCGTTGTCTTCGGGGCCAAACGGTCCTTCAAGTACCGTTTATCGTAGACATAACGATGCCTTTCACTGCCCTCCACACTTTTAAAAGTTTCTTTTTGTAAGCTTTTTAATATAAAACTTTTTAACAGAATTCTGATGAACATTGTTCATTTTATAATCGGTGGAATAAAACGATGTTTCTTCTTCGTACATAAACTGAATGGTTTTAGTAGTCACGAACGCATGAATGGATATAGAAACAAAATTCTAATTATATTCTTTAATTTCCGACGACCACAAAGAAGAGTGAGTAAAAATAATATATTTTCCCTGTTTTTACATTGGAGCAATATAAAGTCATGCCAAAAATGGTCTGAACGTCGGGGACAAATTAAATTAGCATGAAAAGGAGTCGCTAACAAACGAGCTTGTGTATTTTGTGTGTAACTGTAGGAGAGAGACTAGGGCTACAGAGCACACAGCGAGTCGGCCGACACTTAATTTCATTTAGCGGCAGAATTATTATGCGCCAACAAGAAACGTGCCCCCGAGCACGCAGACATCTTTCTTGTTGTACTGTTGATCCTCCACATAATAACATTACTCACAGAATTAATTATATTGTAAGTATTTGTTCATATAAGAAATCCAAAAGTGTTGAAAAGGAAACACGAAGTCAATAATCTTTCTTTAAATTGTGATTTCCGACTGAACGAAAGTAACTTCGGTTAATCAAAAGAAAACAAATAAGTAACTTTGAATTGAAGCGTGGAACTGCCTTCCCGTTTAAAAGTTCCGACTTCAACGGAAAGTATCGTTCGTTAGTGGGAAGAAAAGATTAATGATGGTAAAAACGAAAAGAAGCAATAGATAGGAGGTAACGTAAATAAATATATCAATGTATTGATAGAATCATAGACATCTGTCGTCGAGGAAATTGTTTTCAATCTCGTCGTCGGGCCGGGGGCTGCCGGTCGTGGCGGATGCCTGCCTTCCGCAAATAAAATACACGACAAGTGGCTGATATCTAAGTGTCGCCCTGAACACACAAGCACCTAATGCTTCCTGTCCGTTCTGCGCTCCGTTTGCTGCAGGTTTCAACAAAACATTATTTCGCTCAGTTTTCCTAACTACAAATCGCTGAGTTTCCTCGTTCGTTGCGCGGAAAAAAATAAAAAAGAAACAGCAACGCTGTTTGCTTTGCTGTTTCTTTTTCAACCCAATTACAAATTTTCTCTCCGCGAAATATAATCAAAACAAACACTCCCAATGTAGAGCGAATGAATTACTGCGATAACACTCGACTTGAGATAACACAAAATTAAACCCTCTTCACACACCAGAGATTCTATGGAAGCAAAAAAACTTCTCGCCTCATAACGTGAGGAGTTTTCGAGAAATTTCACCAAAATTCGTGGAATTATTCACATCTGCACGCGGCGTTCGCGCCGCGGCCGAAAGTTAGATGAGTTTTGTCGTGATACGACGCCGACTCTGAATAATTGGAAACAGAAGCGCGCGAACCTGTTTGTTTTATTGGCGGCCCCACTACTGCCTCTCGCGTGTTCACTAATCTGTACTTTACTGTGTGTACTTGACTATTTGCTAATACGTTTTGTTATAACAGCGCGCGTCGAAAATATGTATTCAAATAACTTAAGTTATGAGTTTCGACTGAATCATTTCCGGAAATTTGTGAGTGTATGATATTAGAGATATACAAAGTCTTCTATTGTATATTTGATTTATTAGATATAAATCAACATTAGTGTAATTTAATATGATTGCGAGCACCAGGAAATCAGACGCGCAACAGAGATTGCTCGCAATTTAGCAGCGGGCACGTCGTCAACCCTCGTCACGCGGCATGACGCCACGCGCGGTGCTAGCGTCTTGTGGAGTTGTGGCCTTCTAGACACAATGCGCTATAAGTGATACAAAAATACGGAAAAGAGTTTCCTGCGTCGTCTACGACAATTTCGAACACAATTTTATGATTCATAATATAAACGTCTATTGGACTCATATTGTTCATAAGATTTATAAATAATAACCACAATATAATACTATTGATCTCATTACAAATAACATGTATGTAGTGATGCTGATTTATGTTACTTTCTTGTTTATCTATTTTTTACCCTCTATTTGTAAATTATAAGTAAAAATAATTTCTATGATTTTATTAACTACATACAATTAAATTTAAATATTATATATTGCTGTGCCCTAACAGGTTCCATAATACTGTTCTTAGCTGTAAGCCTATTATAACACCTTTTTGTAACATACGGTTCGCAATAAAATGAATATGAATATGAAACACAAAGAGTAAGACTTATTATTAGTCATAACGAAGATGCGGTAGCAAAACTATTAGTGATTTCAAGGCAAAGTGACCACAATCATACCTTTATAGATATTGAACCTACTGGTTTTTGTTTTCCTGGCAAAGCTGGCGACCTTTTTTTTTCTCGATGTGAAAATCCTCAATGCATGTCCTCCGCCCTGGAGAGAACGGAGGAGTCTGTCAGACTTGCATTGACTTAAACCACACCGGTGTCCCTCGCACACTTGCATCGGGAGGCAGCGGGATTTAATGTGAGTTCCACTACCCCGGACTAGTGCTAGCCCTCTTGACCTGCGGGGGAAGTGTGGTGTAAAACTCCTCCTTTTACGTCAAAGAGAGGCGCGCATGGAACACCACTCGCCGCTGTCTCGGGTCCAGTGTGATGAGAGGTGACGGATGTCGGCGAATCCGTCGCGCCTGGACCTGTTTATGGGGGCCGGAACAGGTCGTTATCCGTCCTTTGCCGACGCCCGGTGCGCCTGCGGCGGGATTAGTGGGACTCGTCATCTCCGTCCCCTTTCTGCAGCTTCCTTCTGCGACATGATGGTTTCGCAGAAGGTCATAACCGCATCCCAGGTCTCCTCTCACCTCTGTGACGAGGGCATGGCGCGGCTCATCCCACGCGGTACACTCAGCTAGCGTATGTCGATATATATAGTGAACTTCTATTGGACACATATTGACACAAATAATAAGACTTATTATGAGTTATAACGAAAATGCGGTAGCAAAGCTGTTAGAGATTTCAGGGCGAAGTACCACAATCATACCTTCAGGTTTGTTTTTCTGGCATAACCGGAGCTCGTGGCTAAATAATAACAGCCGCTCGGGTCGATCTTTAGGTTAAGCCGTGCTTGCCTAGGTTGGTCTGTGGATGGGTGACCACCCATTACATACCGAGTTTCCTCCGTGCCTCGGAAAGCACGTTAAGCCGTTGGTCCCGGCTGTCATTTGAAGATCTTTGACAGTCGTTAGGTAGTCAGTGGCCCAGAAAAGTCTGACAACCAGTCTAACCAAGGGGTATCGTATTACCCAGTACTAACTGGGTTGTGGAGGTCAGATAGGCAGTCGCTCCATGTAAAATACTGGTATTCAGCTGCATCCGGTTAGACTGGAAGCCGACCCCAACGTAGTTGGGAAAAGGCTAGGCAGATGATGATGAACTGGCGACCCTGTTCAACGTAAGGGTCGTCTTTTGACAGTCTGTCCGTCGAGATTACATATTGAAGCCAGTTTTTACTACACAAGGTTTTTGTGCGCGAACGCGCCCTCATTACAAAGGTTATTAATAACAGTCTGTAGAGAACGCCTTTATTTTACGATCTTTAAATTAATAAGTCGGCAGTTTACAGCTCGTCTAAATGCTTCTTTTTCATTTCGTCGCCGCCCCCGGCCTGTTTACAACGTTTTTATTACACTCGCTATATTGCACTCGGCAGGATCAGTCACATTTAGAGCGTTCCTCCAATTTGCTATTTAACAAGTCCGCAGGGTTTCATTTAAATTCAGGCTCTGACCCGCTCCTATCAAAACATTTTATTCCTTTGTTTGTCGAAGTATGTTTGAATATTTTGCACAAATGTATTTTTACTTTTGTTTTTTATTCTCGTTAGAACGGCCTACAGTGCCCACAATAGACCGTTTTCCAGACTCAAGAAAAGTTTCATTGCTTATTATTGTTAGCGGAAAAGTATGAAATCCGTTATTGTATACAATTCCTAGGAAATGTGTATAATTCCTAAAATAGATAGTAAATCTATGGTATATTTTGTAATGTGCACTTTTCCTAGGAAATCTATACATTTCTTAAATAGAGGTCTAAAATGTATTACATTCTTGATGTTCTTGATGTTTACATTCTTGTTCATGTACAGAGACAACTACACACAGTCAAAAGCGTCTATTGTACTCCTATTTCTTTATGTTCCCCTAATTCACTACACAGCGCACAATGCAAGAGCGAGCTAAGCGAGCTAACCGACTCCGGACAGGTTAGGTTAGCCGCCCCCGCGTATTTCAGCTGAAAAACGTCCAGGGTCGCCACATTGACCGGTCCCGTGCGACTCACATCCAATGGATCCCCCCAACCTTCACCAGGTCATCGGTTCACCTAGTGGGCGGCCTTCCAACGCAACGTCTTTCGGTTCCCGGTCAACTAACTAACTCCAGAACTTTTCAGCCCCATCGGCCATCCGTTCTGCGAGCAATGTGGGGCTGCCCACTGCCACTGCCAGTTAAGTTTGGCAACTCTTTGGGCTACGTCGGTAACCTTGGGTCTCAAATACATAAATTTCACAGGAAATGTGTGTATTGACGAATCTTTGAAATATTATTTTACATATTTCCGAAGTAGGCTCGGAATTGTATACATTTCCGATAACATTATCACAAGCTAACAAAGCAACTCATTTCAGTTTACTGCAGTTAACTTAACAAAGAAATTTAATTAAGTTTAGAATCAATATAAAAGAAGAAACTATAAAAGAGCAATTTTTTGTAAGAAGAAAAAAGAAAGTCGCATTCCCGGGACAGTTGTGCAGTCCAGCGGCGCACATGCCGAACCAGCGCCCGTGCCCGCCTGCACTGCGGTATTGTTACATGATGCTGCTGCCCTGGTACCGATACATCCCAAACATTTTATGATTCACTTCCTATATTTTATATTTTGTATGCTCTTTTTATCTGGGAAACAAAGAACTAACGCGAAAGGAAACGACCATGGGCATTTTTCTATGAACTCTGGGCGTAAGACCAACATAATTGACATATGTCTCAATAGTATATTATAATTAGGACTTCAATTCATTCAAAACAGCAAGTACCTACGTCGCTGGAAGGAGAAATAGAGACACTTGAAATGCAACAAGTTTCAAGTATTTCCTATATTTTGCTGAATATTCAGACTAAAAATAAACCTAGTTTAACAAGGGGTTCCGTCACACAGCCTCTATTGTATTAGTCGATTCTAGAACCTCATTGGCTTAGGTCGAATTATTTACTGAGAGCAGCGAAGCTTTAGTAATAGTTTGTTTTCGATATGATTTACTTTAAAAACAAATGACTGTTCGTCAAATCTTTATCAAAATACAGAAATTAACAACATTTTCAATTTTATTGGCCTTAGCTCTGGTCTATGGTGACTTTGCTACTTGTCGCAATACATTGATTTGGAGACCTTAATAGGAGTCATGATTTGGGATATGTTTCAATTCTGTTGCACTTACGCCCATTTCGACCAAGACCCTTTTTATCTATACCTACATAAATAAAGCTTTTAGGTTATTTGGAATGAATGATAAAGATTTTCTAAAGCATTCGTTAACTACGAACTGACTCAGCTAACAGTATCCAGTGCTCAACTTTTACAGATTCACCTAGTTCGGAAGTGGTGGCTAACTTGGGTACAGTCACCCAAACTTGCGTCTGACCACCGCCGTTAAGACTTCTACTTGCAGCGCCCGGCCGCTTTAAAGACTTGAGAACTTTTTCTTCCATGGTCCTTTTTTTGTTTCATTGCTTGGTCGAAAAAAGGGTGATCAAACATCTGGGTTCATTCACAAAAGCCTGAGATTTTGTAACAGATGTGGGCATCGTGTGCACGGTGTTTTGTTTAACAATGAGTAGACGCAGCTTTGGTCGACTGTACCTGCGAGTACCTCTTTTTTCTATTTTCACGAACTGTTAATTTATGTTGTATTGATTTCAATTTTGTTTCTTTTCAGGTAAGCATCGTACATAGAGTTTTGGAGATGAAATCTGATTATTGAGTGACATCGTAGACTAACGGCAAAAGCTGGACGGGAAGTAGGTGGCACTTTATTGATTGAAATAAATGTTTTAGGTATCTATCTATCTATTGGACTTTGCAATCAAACCAAATTAAAACATTGTTAGCTGAAGTGTAATTAATTCGCCGTTTGGTATTAAATAATTAGAACCCTCAAGTAGAAGTAAAAATATGCAATAAAAGTACCAGAACACCATAGCCATAAGGAGATGCATTAGCAATTTCGCAATGGCTCCCAATCCGCACCCTCTGGCTTGTATCGCCCGAGGGGCGGGAAGGAGCGAACTAGGGACGACGTGTGGCGTAATGGCCGCGTGATTGAATTGCCGTATCTTCACCGCTTCAGCGCTTCACCGCCCCTGGTATCTATCGAGTTAATTTAATGGGCACGGGTTAACGATATCCACTTTTATTATATTTACGTGGGATGAAATGTATGAATATGGGACGAAAGATTTAAATTAAATCACTTTTACTAAAAGCTTCTAGAGATCACAGGTACTTCAATTTAAACAAAGTGATAAAAAATGTATCGTATAGGTGGATATAACCTTTTTTTACTGGTTATTTCAGTCAACAAATAAAAAAATAAAAAGTGTTGAATTTTATTAAACATATACCTTCTCTAGCTTTCTAAGTTATTATAATTTTATGGGGTTAATTAAATTAGATTCAAAGTAACATACACTGCTTGAATTGGCTTAAACAAAAAGCTTTTGATTTTATGTGAGCTTTTGCTTTAATGGGCTTTGATTGGATCACGCAAGCAAAATATGGCTCATAATATGCTTATTTTAATTCAAATAAAACGTAGGCATGACAGCAGCCAACAATAAAATTCACAGGCAATCATTACGTTATTGCTGTTTTATTTACAAATATGTTTGATCAATCCATTCCACTGTCCGGGCCATATATCTTCACAATAAAAATGTAATAAAATAAAGGCGCGGTCCACGGACATATTAATCCGTACAATGAGTGGTGGTCTACGATTTGTCCGGACCGGACGGACGCGTTTCGGTGAAATATAACCTCGCGTAAAAGCTGTGTCTAAAAATTTGCTCGATGCTTATCAAGTGGAGAGTTGACGTAATTATCTGTCCGACGAGATCCAGATAAATAATCGGCACGATTCCAAACCGAATTACATTTTTAAGGAGCTATTCAGGTTTTTTATAAGCTTATATTTTACTTGCCTTCTTGGTTAATTTGTTAGTATGTATTGGTCAAATCTTGCAACTGAATTTCAAACCAGTTCCCCCAACCGATTAAGCTGAAAGGATAATGCGATTCTTTCATAATAATCTGGTCTAAAAAAACATGTGTTGTATAGAACAGTGACCGATATCAGTGAATAGATATTATTGTTAATAGTAACTTTAAAAATGGTACAAAAAAAAATACCTCCCAGAGGTAATAAAATAAAGTCACGCAAAATATAAAAAAGTATACATTTACTACAGTACAAAAATATGTCGGATCCGGTCATTGGTATGGACTTAAAATGAATCGCAGTACGCTTCTGGTGACGTCACACGACCTACTTACTCACACCACAGCATGTTTCTACAGAGCCCTGATGTTTTCAGCTCGGGCCGAGAACGATAGTCAGTGTCTGATCGCGGCCAAGTTGAGGAGGCCTCTTGGAACTGTACCCGATTCATTGTGTCCCGTGTTATTGTGTTAAGTTGTAATGTCAAGTACTTTGTTAGTTTTGCCAGAAACAGTGTATCGCACCCAGTGGGTTTTCATAGCACGAAACCCATCGTTTGCCCACATAAACTAACGCTTGAGCCTAACGGAATAATCTGGGCATTCACGACATACAATATATTTAAAAAAAAAATCTCGCTATACCTTTTTTTTATGGATGGGAAATCATCAAATAACTTCTCCCGCTCTGGGCAGAGCGGAAGGGAGTGTCAGACTTGTACTGACTAAAACCCACCCATGTTCCTTCCTTGCCCTTTGTATTCCAGGGCCGCGGAATCTCTTTTGATCAGTCCGCAGCCCTGGCAGGAATCGGCCCTTGCGGGCCCCTTCCTGTTGCTGACATCTCATTGAGGCGCGCGTGGAACACGAACGCACAATAAAAACACTCCACCCATAAACTCGCTATACCTGATCCATGCGACTCGTATCGTCTCTAGTTTCATTTTTATCGAGAGACCATAACAAATCTGACTCACCCAAACAAAGACATCATCAGTCAAAAGAGTAAAACAAAAACTGTTCCATACATTTTGATTTGCTCAGAATGATGTGCGGAATACGTGCTAACCGTTTTCGAGTCGGTATCCCTTCCACCCTGTGTAGTTTATAATATTTTGGGTAGCTATCACTTTTTATCTCCAGTTCAGATTTTTTCTTGCTCCGATAGTAAAAGTTAATAAAGGGTGTAAACAGACTCTTAACGAAGCCAAAAGGCACTTGTTCTCCCCGTCATTGCGATCATTTTTTTGTTCTAGACCATACCTGGCAACCATCTAGTTACGGAGATATTGGGGGACAAAGTTCCAACTTTTTCAAAGTTTTTTAAATACAGGTTTTTAATGTAGATTTTCACTTTAAACACCTCCAGGACCCCCTTACTATTCAATCCATCCATCAGCACAATGTTTTGAGTGCGTTACATTGAGTCCTACTATAAAACGTGATTTTTCAGTCCAAAAAAAGTCGTTTCCCAGCACTAATTTATGCGTCAAGTTACTTAGTTTGATGTACATCATGCTTGGTTGATGGCTTCGTGAAGAGTCTGTTTACACCCTGTATGTAGTTACAATAACATCTATTAATTGAAACATTGAAAAGACAAATCTTCTAATATAAACTTACATTTAAAAGCAACGTTTAATCAAATAAGACTTAAATAAACCCCGAAATATTTTCATACAAAACGCTTATTTCGGGATTTCCAGGAAATTGCAAAGAACATTTCCCGCAAGCGAGACACGAATTGTTTTTATGGAGACCCTTTGTGAAGAGGTTAGCTATCCTTAACGTAGAGCAACGCTACGTACGACAAAGACAATAACATTTAAATTATTTAACCCAGTATTGCCCGGTCGGTTAAGTTGGAAAACATTAAAATTCAGGCCCCGGCGTGTACCCATAAAACCGGAGCTATCGTGGACGACACACGGCCGACGTGATCTACAAGCCACACAATCCGCCACAATTATCTTTTATGGCATTTAGCACATCAATTACCTGAAATGATGTAGCTCGGCGCGATTTAAATATTAAAAACCGGCCTAGTGCGAGTCGGGTCACGCACAATTTAGGGTTCCGTAGTTGCCCATCAAAATATGCCGACACTTCCTACGGGTCGATTTACCTCCGAACGATGATTTTTATTGTAATAATAAAAAACCACCTCGTTGATCCTCGATCACAAGCAGGTCGAGAGGTCGCAAGCGCGACTGCTGAGCATGAGGTCCTGGGTTCGATTCCCACGTCGGGCAAAGTGCTATTGGGTTTTTCCGTCAGGAATTTCTCAGTAGCAGCCACGGAGTTTGGATTTGTGCCCTGTTGATGGCAATAGGCTCACCCCCTATTACATGGGACTTAAACATAACTGGCGAAATGTGGGTGTACTATTAGGTACTCCTTTGCCTACCCCTACGGGGATTACAGGCGTGATGTTATGTGTTAATAAAAACAAACTTACATTTGCAGTTGAAAAACCTGTCCCCATACTTTATGTTGAAGAAAATATGTTATCCAAGTACATTTTATAAGTTGTCCAACTATTACTTGTAGACTTGTAAAGCCTACTTAGCTGTGATATTTTTCTTAGCTGTGTTAATGGGGGGGCACTGGAATCTAACAAAAATAACGAATCACTTAATCGAAAAATTATGTTATCAACTCACAAAATTTTTAAAGACATGGCCAACGACATCCCACACTATAAGGTATGCGAAAAATAAACATCCCCACTTTACGTGTACAGGAGATACCCTAAAAAATATTTTTCGAGGTTTTATTTTACCACTTTGTCGGCGTAAGTAAACTTTATATTCATGCCAAATTACAGCTTTCTGGTACTAAGGTAAGCTGCGGACAGTCAGACGGACGGACATGGCGTAACTATATAAGGGTTCCTTGTTGACTACAGAACTCTAAAAAATGTGTATTAGAGAGATGTAAGTGAGTTTTGGAACAGTTTATCGAGTTAATTCCGCAGACAATATGCGTTGAACAAAACGAAATTAAAATTCAACGACTTTAATGGGTGATTAAATTCCCTATTAGTTCCGCTCGGCTGGATCACTTGCCGTCTATTTCTGTTCTTTCACCCTTTGATTAACGACTCTGTTCGGAATTAAACAACAAAGCTGGAAGGCTTCTTACAATTTATCAGCTTTGCTCGGGGATCGGGGGCGCGACGCGGTCCGAGCGCGGGACTATCGCGGCTGCCCGCAAACATCCGAACTCCTATTTAAGTCGGGCAAAGTATTTTATCAGAGTCAGGGGTAGCAACAGTTCATTTAGAAAACAAAGGGGGTGGTTGCCGCCGCGTCGCGACCAGTGACAAACGCTCCTCACTGAGATACGGACACTAAATCGGCGGATGATGCGCTGTAAACGGGTATAAACCAAAACAGACTGCGGCACCAGTTCGGTTATCGCAGAATATTACGCAAAATCCTTGCAATTCATATCTTTGTCAGCGCTACTGATTTGAGCTGGAATATAATTTAGTTTCCCGGTGTTTCCTCTAACGAATGTGCCACGCTCGCTGTACGTTGTGACGCGACGCTCTGGCCCCACACAACCTGGCGACTCCTGCTCTCCAATTATTTACTGGAGAATATCTGATTGAATTTCGGGACCAAATACGGATCTATCTGTGCTACACACAACCGTTTATTTATGAGACAACACGGAACTTACATTGTACTGGCTACTGTGAGAGTAACAGCTCGGAACATATTCGTTTAGATAGAAGGATATGGAATAATTAAATAATTCCAATAAACTAATAGAGATAGTAATAAATCAGAGATTTTCGTTATGTCTACACCAATTGTAGGCATTTCTAAGAATGAAAATCGAGGATTAATGCAACGAGATTTCATATTGAATCAAGTGTTGTGCTATTATGAGCTCCTAAAAGTAAGAAAAAAAAATCCACGAACAGATTACTTACGATACGAGTTCACTGAACGCTGCTATGTTTTCTCTGGCTGCTGAAATAGGCACGCGTGATTGTAGTGGTGCGTAACATTTTCACAAGCCTCCGAGCTTTAGGCACGTACAAACGCAATCGTTTAGCCTGCCCGGTCGACCGACCCCGGCTGTTACATCGATCATAGCCATCGATCGTCCAGCCTGATCGACTGGCTCAATCGGTCGGAAAGGCCCACATAAAACGCATTCTTTGCTAACATGTTCTCCTAGTACACGGCACTTGTTAAATGTATTGTAACATAGCGCTTCCTGCCCTCGGGGTAAACAGGAAGATTGCTTGATAAAGTGTTCCAGGATTTTTTGTACCGGGACGAACGATTAACTCGCGGGCTTTCATATTGTTGTCTGTGAAGCACGAAACTGACAATGGCTCAATTCAACTTTAGTATAATTATTTGTTTCTTTATTTTTTGACGCATATTATTGATCATAATAATATGTTCAGTTCAGAAAAAACTTAATGGTTTTGAGCTGAGAGTTAGACTCAAAATTATTGATCATCAGTGTTATGACACCTACTAATGGGCAGATGCATTTCTGGTCTCATCTCAATAGTCAATAATGTCACTTGATCCTAGTATCTGATTAAGCATCCAAACGAACTGAGTGAAACACAATATCCAAACACTCACGGGCATGCGATTAGCGCTTATATCGAATATATGCATGTTTGTAATTAGGAGCGCGCAACATCGAACAAACAATGCGATGATCGCTCTCTGCCGGATGCCAGAACCAAGCAAATACAATTACAATATTGCTCAATGCACATAATGATATGCCTAACACTTCTGACAGGTACCAGGCTTTTAGCAGACTGGGGAACTCTTTACTTTCGACCACATACATGGCTTTTCGGCGTGATTAAATAAAGATTTTGGTGTTAGGAGTAATATTGTAATGAATGCATGGATTCCGCGGATTCTGGTTGTATCCTTTGAGAGTAGAGAGTATAAGTATTAGGAGAACTAAGCGCACGTATATGATGAATGTTAATTTTCTTGTTAGTAGTCTGCAGATTTGCAGTACTATATTTGTATGAATGTAGGTACTTACATTATTTTATTTTTGTGTTTGTGTAGTTTGAATAGCTTCTGGGCTGAGCTGGCGGACAGCTACAGATTTTAAAATGTTTTTACGATGCAGAAATATTTGCGATCTAAAACCACTCAAATTTTTCCGTGTGTTTGTATTCCAACTCTAAGTCAGATTTGTTTGATTTTCCGAAATCCACGTAACCTCGTGGCTGGAAGGGTAAGGTAAATCAATTTAGGTAGCTCGGGGTCCTAAATTCGATTCCCGCGAAAGGCGACGGATCCGCTCTCTTTCGGAAACCTCGGTTATACACCAATCGACACTGACGCAAATTCGATAAGCTTGCCGAGATATTTATATTTTCAAAAAAATTATTTACAAAATTAGTTTCATTCGTAAATTTGGACTAAAATTTCACCAAAATTGGTATGTCTCCTTGCCCCACTTTCGCTATTTATTAATTTAAACTTCATGTACAATTGTGGTACATAGGCGGACTTAATGCCACAAGGCATTCTCTACCAGTCAACGTTTGGGTTAAATAAGACAACATAGCATACACACATACTTACTATACTGGTCGGATCGTTCCGGTGTGGCAGTTAATCCAACCAAGTGCCAGGGTATTAACCAACAATAACGTTCTTATTATAATAGATGGCGCCACGTGTCTTTCGAATCAAGATTGAATGAAATATTATAATAAGCAGAGTACAACCCGAATGGATTGTTAAATGCTAAATTAACGCGAGGGAAGCCGCGGGCGAAAGCTAGTAAATGAATACATGATTTTAAATTAATACAATAAGCCGTTTTATCGATAGTCCAATGTTGATTTAGGAGCTTTTGCTTGTAATAAAACAATTGACTGAATCAAGCCCAAAATGAGGTTCAAAAGAAAACTTGGGATCTCCCTAGGGTGCGTATCGAGCCATTGTACCAAGCTCTCAGCAACTTGGAGGAGTTCAACAAAGGGCAACAGGCTACTATAGGAATCGTACATGAAACACAAAAGGCTGAAAATCCCTTTTCGAAATGAGTCGGATACTCAACAATACCCTTGTTTTTTTTACATTTATTTCAGACACAGTAACGTTTTTTATCATCTTAACCGACTTCTAAAAAGGAGGAGGTTCTATGTTCGTCTCTACGTATATATTTTTTTGTGTATATTTATCGATATTTTCGCCAATTGTGGACCGATTTAAAAAAAAAACTTTTTTATTTCGAAAGGGTATACTCCCAAGTTGGTCCTATAGAAATATTGTCATGATCTGATCATGGGCTTCGGAGATAGGGAACGGAACTCTTCAATAATAGACAGAAAATAGGTCGTGATTACTGCAATCGTTTGGATATTTATTAATTTCAAGACATCATAACATAACATCACGCCTGTGTGCTCTGAGGAGGGTACGCAGATGTGTACACAGTACACCCACATTTCGACAGATTCAAGATCCATTTTATTGGTGATAAGCCTATTACCATGATCTGTATTGTTAACAGTGTAAAATGAATGCATAGCAAAAATTTGTGTGGGATATTACAATTAAAACTGGAAAAATAACAAAAAAAAACTTTAAAAAAACTGGAAACTGGAAAAATAAAAAAGTTTTTTGGGGGCGTCCATAAATTACGTGAGGTGTTTAGGGGGGGGAGGGGGTCGAGACGAATCTCACCCAATCTCACGAGGGAGAGAGGGCGGGTCTTGGCAGATATCACGTAATTTTTTTCCTGCAAGAAACAGTGTAAAATTTACATTAAGTAAACATGTTTCTTTACGTCAATCATAAATTGTCAATGAAAATAATTAAACATATTGAAGTTTTTTAAATGAATTCAACGCAATCAAGCACAAATTACCGTATTTATACCAAACTACGCATTTTGATAAATCTCACGTGAGATTAGGAGGGGGTGAGGGGGTCAAGTCAAATATCACGACATCTCACAAAGGGGGGAGGGGGGGTCGAAAAATTGCCAAAATTGCCTCACGTAATTAATGGACGCTCCCTTTCTAATTACAAGAAAGACATCCATTTAAAATTTTAATACGACCGCATCAAAAATTGTTAGCTTATTTTATGTAAAAACATTTTCTGACGAATAATATACACAGTAATGAATAATTTTATTATTTCACTGTCGTTTTCTGAGGGGCTGCGAGCCGACGGATTCCCATCGGGAGCCAGTGGCTCGTGGTTAATTTGTGAGCATTCGGAGGAGGGATGGAGGAGCTAGAAGGGTGAGGTAGCACCTGACTTAATACGTCTTCGATGATGACAAGTACTGTATACACATACAGGTGTAGGTGGGAACGTGTCGCGCGGCCTAAAAAGAAATTTATTAATATATCAATGGAACTAGACCCTGTTCACTACGGCAAAAATACATGTTTTATATAAGAGATCCAAATGAATACTGACATGTTTGTATGTTTATTTTCACCGGTTATTTACTGCGAGTAAATAGACTTAGGTAAATAAAGTGTTAACGTTCAGTAGGCTCGTGAATACGTGTGATTATCGACACGTATGAGGGCAATTACATTTAGATTTGTGTACAAATTTTATTTGATTGATTCATATTATTTTGACGCGGCATTCAGCAAAAGCCTTTTAAAGTAATGAATAGTGCTTTTAACAAGCTACAGAATTAACGTCAAATACATTCAAAACACAGTTATTTTATATGAAAGTTTCTTAATTGGACAACATCTATAAGGTATACAATATTGGTCCTACTTGATTATCTAGGACCGACATTGAACACTGTTTAAATGATGTTTACTACTGAAATCGGGCGCAAGCTTTGTTGTCACATCCGAACACGATTTGAGATACAAAACTTGCCTTGTTCAGAATGTTCACAGTTTACAGCGACAATCCGACACGACTGATCACTACAGATACGTCAGATAACAATGTGCAGCAGTCTATGGCAGTGCAAACTTATGCGAACGAAGTTAACGCGAACTTGGCGAAAAATGACTGACTACCGAAAATAACTTTGGTTACGAGACTTGATTTGTGTGAAAAGAAACTTAGAGTCTAAACACATGTGATTTTCCAATTATATGAATATCTAGATACTGTAAAATCATTATACAATGTCAATAAATCAATGTTGAGTCAAAAGTAATAAATACAAATAAAATAAAGCTCGACGCAGGTAATCGTAGCAACTGAGCTACGCCGTAGCTCAGCGGCTCCACATAGTAACGTGACATTTTGTGAACTTTGATCGGCCTGTTGGTCTAGTGGTTAGTGACCCTGACTGCTAGGACGGAGGTCGTGGGTTCGATTCCCACACAGGACAAATCTTTGTGCGATGAGTACGATTATTTGTTCTGTATCTGGGTGTATAATTTATCTATAATATGTATGTATTTAGAAATATATAAGTACGTTTATCAGTTGTCTGGTTGCCATAGTACAGGCTCTGCCTAGTTTGGGATCAGATGGCGGTGTGTCTAGGTACACTGAGCTTACATTTATTTCGAGTTCTATTCAATTCAAAACAGTTCTAACTTTTTCTTATTACTAACATAGCTTTCCCATAGTGGGTGCTGTCTTATGTCGCCGTCGACAGCGAAATCATACTTTATGAGGACTGGCAATGAGCAAGGGGAGTATAGCACCTTTTGTTAACTTTTCTTCTTGGAAACAATATGGTTCTCCCTTCGCTATCCATACACTTCGATTAAGGCAGTTGATTGACTTTGACAAGCGTTCTTAAGTGCTTTCTTACCTTTACTAATTCATGCTCTCCGGGGACAAACCAGACACAGAATACGGATAATACAAATATATTTATATAAAACCTATTACGGCGGCAAAGAGCCGGGTCTTTAACCAGAAACAAAAATTATCTGAAACACATTTTCAACCACGTTCCTTTGTGTACCTTGTTTAGTGGTTCGGGTAAACATGTACACAATCTATTCTGGGACAAGTGTAGCTTCAGGAATCATGCTTTTAGAATATCCAGTAATCGATATCATGATTATGAATTATATTTTTTTGGTAGACTCAAACTCTCGGCTGTGTATTCTCTTGTTGTCAGAATATTCTTTAGACAAGCGTGTCTCACTCATCTGTATTCTGAACTGAACGTCGGTCCAACTGGTTCAAATGCTAATCAAATTCTTGTTTTTGTTCGACCGACCTTTTGCTTAATTTAGCGATCCGAGGTCCTATGTAAACTGTGCCTACTGGTAAATGTGTTTGCTGCTCCTGGGAGCCTGATATGTGCTCCTTGGAGCTGAACCTCCTTGTTAAATGCACGCACGTGTGACTTGACTAATGACACGGTCATTATTCAAAAAACAATTCTGAATATGAAAAACACGGTCCGGATGAAAGGATGGCTTGTTTTGTTTTCAACAAAGGAAGGTATGTTTTTGGTAGAATTTACGTTTCAACGAACAAGTTGGTATTCGGAATTTTCTTCTTCTGTTTCTTTTAGCCGAATTTCCTTTTGGTGCTCTTAATCCGTGTATCCCACACAGCTGTATGTTCTGAAAATTAGCCATTATGTGTCCCAGACACATTAAAATTACATCTAAGAAGAACATTAATTTGAAATTAGCTGTAGACGTCGCAATATTTGTGAGGTACAATGGTCCCGAGTACAATGGAGTAATGTTCACATTAGCGACGATTTTGGAATTCGCATCTCATAAATTGCAAATGTCTGTACTTTAAATTTACGATAATGTGAATTGTTGCGAAGGAACTCGCGATTGTCGTATCGTAAGTGGATCGCATTCGTAACGAGACGTTCGAGATAAAGGGAATATCATGGCGTAATAAACGTGAAGCGATATCGTCACGGAGCGCGATACCGGCCCAGCGATTGTCGGAACGGGCGCGCGGCAGACACAGACAGACTTACATAGTTTTACGGAATTATACACCCGGGCCGCGTTCCGACTACTTTACAGATAGCATTTATCGTATTCGTAACTTTATGGATATACGCTTGCGTTATTTCGTTTCAATTCACCTCCACATCGCTGCCAGAGGACGTGATTGAACGCTTTATTAAACAAGAAAATGTTAAATATACAAGTTTGTACAAATCTTCTGAATAGGGAGTCAGTCAAATGGAATGTAATTCAGATAAACTTTTTTTTTATAAAGAATCGTTCGTGCGCTGCTTTTTTGTTTTTATTCGCCGGAGCTTGTTAGCGGGATATTCAAATCGTTGCCAATCAACGGAAATTAATTGGTTTCTTGTTTCAATATCGTGATTTTTCCCTTCGTTATAAAATGCTGATTGTGCAAAAAAAAACCTTATTTCAATATTTACAATGTAATATCTTAATTGTGTAAAACGAGCTGACAAATTATCATCTCGTGATCTCGTCTCGATAATTACGTTGCTCGAAAATGTTTTCCTATTATTTTGTGTTAAATATTCTTTTGTCAACACAATTATTGTGTCTCGAAATGAAAGCCAAAGCGCCCTAACTGCATATAGTACTCGTATTACGCCATGATAGGTTTCGTTTTCCAGATGCCATAATTAAATAAAGCGATCTGTCAGGGACTATGTTTTAATCTGTTTTGCTTTTGAAATTAACGAGCGATACGTAGGTAAGGGCTTGAAGCTTTTAATATTGTTAATACTCAGAAAAGAGCTTTGGAGAACACCGCTTTTGTTGTTTTGTTAATTTCTAAGTAATTGTAAACCGTTGCTCTCGTAACCGGTTTTTATTATTCTGAAAATATGGAGTGGTTCGAAATTCTGAGATTTCAGTATAATAAACACATTTTCTGGAATACGAAAAAGCCAATCAATCAGGCTTTCGTATTGCATTCCGTTCGATACAATATCGAGCGAATTCTGCGCGAAGAATAATTCTAAATTGAGAGCTGGTCCGTGGCAAATATCCTCATATTCTTCAAAGCCGTTTAGCGATCGTCATCCATATCGACGTGTCGTTCCATTCCGTATCGGATCCCGGGAATTGCATTCGCTAGCTCGTGAAATGGAAGCTGACGGTTGCGCGGCGTCGCACGGCACCGCGGTTAGTCGCGCGACGTCGCGGCTACTTCTTGCAGCGTGGCTCTAGCACACCGCATGTATACCAAACACTACCCTGCATTCCATATAAATTGTTACCGCACTCCGCATGTCGAATCGTATCAGTTGCTATACTATACTATTTCTGAGTAGGTATGGAATTCTGTAGTTTTGAAATTATTTCTTAGTTTTTGTTGTCTTGTGGGTTTTGCCAAAATTGTTATATTTCGACTATAGTAAGTTCAAAGACGACAATTAACATATTGTAATTACTAACCACGTGTAAGTCTTAATCAGATTCAGTCTGAACTGAGGCTCGTGTATATTAACCGCTCTTGGTAAACGCTGGTAACCAAAATTCAAGAAGATATTCGTTCAAGGCCATCTTAATTAGAAACACGTGTCAACATCTGATATCATTACTAACTTATTAGCACATTGGGAGACAAAACTCGAAAGTACAGTGTCTCATTCATAAATCTGCGGTAAGCACGTGCATAAGTTAGAGTACTAGGGATGCAGATATATGTAGAAGGTCGTAGTCACGGCTGACCTGGCGAGTGTCGCAAGGTTTACTAAGCCACGCTCGTGTCAGGCCATAACTTTAGCAGATAAGGCTCAAGAGTCAATACTGCTTAGTGCTTAGGACAATGTAGGCAAGTTGTTTGACCTAACTAATACTAGATAAATTATGATAGGCTATATAGTTATATTGTTTAGTTACATAGATGGGGAAGAGTCACGAACAGTGGCTAAAAGATTGTAGAAATCAACAAACCTGTTATGATGCGTTTGATCAAAAGTTGGTCCTCAACCCTTTCTTTTTTCGGATATGAATCATCAAATGACCCGCTCTGGGCGGAGCGGAAGGGAGTGTCAGACTTTTACTAACTAAAACGAATCCATGTTCCTTCTTAGCCTTTTGTGTTCCAGGGCCGCGGTATCTCTTTCGAACAGTCCCACAGCCCTGGTCCTTAACCCTGAGGTGAATCTAAACAAGAAATATGTTTTTCTCATTTTATGACTAATGTTTAAAACTAACTAAATGCTTTCCTAAAATTAAAACTATCAAATAATCTAACATAAAAACAATCTCCTCCTCAGCGCTGTCAGCTGGTAATGTGCCCAAGAGACTGGCGGCGTTGCCACGTTGTCTGGCAACACTTAGCCTCTGGCCACGGTTAAAGCCAGTCCTAATGGCGCGGAAAGCGACAACTAGGTGTTTAGAAATTTCTTTAAAAAGGCTGTGAGCACTCGGATCCCACAGTTCCCAGAGTGTCAAGCCCAAACGGCTCGAAAGTATAGTTTCCATAAAGGTTGCGACGTTTGAGGTTCTCCGCAGCCTTAGCGGCAGCGCCAGCACAGCCCTATAAGCTTCAAAGATGAGATGGCGCCAGAGTATCGACACACGTCCTACACCAAAGGCTTACCCATTTTACAAGAAAACAAAGACATGCCGTCCGGTCTTTTACAATCGCGTCGCGTGCCAAGCCACGGGGTGCTAACAACAACAACATTCATTTATTTCCAGGAAACTTTGACCTATATATTTTTATTTAAGCCTTTATTCCCAACACCATATATATACTGATACTGATACTGTTAGCCTGCACCATCCCACTGCTGGGCAAAGGCCTCTCTCTAAATTTCATATTTAATTATATTTAACTTATGGTTTAAAATATTCACAAGGTTTTATTCAGAACATACATTTTAGCCTATTCACTTCAAAAACATGTTTATATCTCGGAATTGGCTAATCATTCACATTATTAAGATTAAGCTCAGTGACTGTTCAAAAACGACTGAGATAAACGAATCGTCAGGTATAAATGTCATAATTTATAACATCACTCTTCAAAGGTTTTTCTATATTTTTATACATGAATTCTAGTCTAATTCTATATTTTTATACTGCTATTAGAAGTACATTCAAAGCTCGAAATACTTTCATGTCTGGGCACTCTCAAAAGATTTACCCGTGACTTGGACAGTAATAACTATTTATTACTTTAAATTTAAATGCAGGTTGAATATATGCATTTAAAAGGTGACGCGGTGTTGTTTTGTGCACTCGACTTCATTTTCTATAAGATACGTACAGTTTGGCAGAACGTTTCGAAATAGAACATATTTTGCTATCAGTTTGACGTGAGCTGCACGATATACAACCGCACAATTCAGGATTGAATGAGTATCATTGAAGTCTGCGCAATTATTAAAATAGTTTGACAGATGCAAATCGCACCTGACAACAACTAACAGATATATATAATATATTAGTGGTCCTTCCTTCCCAAATTGGGTCCATTTTTTCTTGGCTTGTTTGTAGAAAATAAGCTCCGCTCGATTTAAAGGTTGAGTGTACATGTAAGGACATTACTCTGGGCTGCGGGCTGTTCGAAAGAGATACCGCGGCCCTGGAACACAAAGGGCAAGGAAGGAACATGGATGGGTTTTAGTCAGTACAAGTCTGACACTCCCTTCCGCTCTGCCCAGAGCGGGAGAAGTCATTTGATGATTTCCCATCTGTAAAAAAAAAAAAAAAAAAAAAAGGACATTACTCTGGTATACACACATCAAAAGTGTCTTGGGTATTTTGTTATTTACGTATTTAAACAAAACTATAAAGAATTTCTTAAACCATCCTTATATAAAAGTGTGCAGAATTTTATACTCTTACAGAATATATCATAAAAAACTGAACATTTTTATTTTATGAGGGTTTTTTTAGATAAAAATGAAAAAGTTAAAATTTTGCTAAAATTGGACTTATTGTTTTTGGTAATTAAAGCAGGAAATAAAATTAAATGTAATAATAAATTTTGTATAAAACAAAAATTAATAAACTGTAAGAGCACTTCGAACGGTTATAACACGTCTGCAAAGGTTTTTCAAGCTCAAAACAATGTTGTCAAGTTCGCCTTGTGGTGTAAGGTACCAGGTCCGACGAAAATGCACGAAAAGTGGACTGTTCGGCAGCAGATTCTCGGGAAAATTCGTAGAGACCATCGTTGCAGTATATTCCAGGCGTGCTTAACAGGATTTAAATCTGGGGATTGCGTGTGCCAGTCCAGAGCCTCTTCATTATGTTGCTGTAGCCGCTTAGTTACCGCTGGAGTCGCAGTTGGGCGGGCCTCACCATGCATACGCATAAAATCTTTTCCCTTTTTTATCCGGTGTGGTTGGAATATAAGTACCAGCACCTTGTCACGGTGTTTTGCAGCCGTTAAATTGCATTTTATCTGCACACGGTCAGTTCTCCCGCATAGACGTAGTCTCGCCCATACCATGATTGTTTCTCTTTGATATGGATAGACTTTCTGAGGATTTTGCAAGCTGGTCTCACGTCCAGGTGATCGCCAAACACGTATTCTTCGTGTATCTGGAAGGATACCGAACCGGCTATCTTTCATTGACTTGAATGTGCCCTGGCAGTTGAGAGAATGTCATGCTCACTCGAATGTCTTGCTGATGGTGGCGGGTGTGTCGGATCATTTGTTTTCCTTCAATATGGTTGAGTTAAATGGCGCTGATTCATGCGTCATGTTCGTGAACGGGCGCTGTCAGTTGGGACTGGTCATCTCTTTACTGCCACGGTTTATTTAAATTAAGTACTTTATTTTTAAATTGTTGATTTATTCTTTTACTCTGGACGCTCTTAATTTGCACGCCTCTTTACATCGTTCTCACATACATGTATAATCTCAACATGAATGATGTAACCAAGATTTTGTAATAATAATATTTTGATTGAAAAGAGTGTCCATTGAGTTTCTTGCTCATTCTTCTCCATAGAGATCTACGCTTTGGAATGGGCAACGACAGTACTTTCACTAGTTATTATGCCTTGTGACTGTGACTGTAGCTTAGCCTTCTTTGTTTTTCCGACATTCAAAAGTGCCTGTAAGGGTCTTATTGAAATAAATGCTTTTGAGTTTGAGTTTGAAGAACAAAATCTTTTTTTTTTTTTCATAATACAATATTAATCGTCTCCACATTTTACCAAATAATAACTAAATCATCTTTACTGAACAACACTAGTCTTAACGCTTTAGCAATCGAGAGAATCCGAAGGTTGGCGGCGCGTGGACTCTAATGTACTGAAAGTAGCTCGCAGGTGTGCTGCAGTGCCAGCCGTATGTGGCGCGAATATTTTACCGACCACCACTATATGAGGTGAAAACATAGAGGAATACATTTTGGTTAATACCACTCTTATAAAAGTTAGTGTTTGAAAGTTAAAACAAGACGCGAGTCGTGTGCCTGATGAAATTTAATTTCCAAGATACCCTTCCTCATCACCCAAACTACCGTTACTTTCGTTATATGGAATTCTTTTGCAAAATTCCATTACAACCTGGCGGTTTAGTATGTGTAATGTCTGTCAGTGTACTTAAGAGTTTTATTAAATAAATGATTTATGGATTAGGTCAAAGTCGTTGTTGGAAAGGTATGTTGTTTTTTTGAAAATTCCCCATTCCAATTTTGTATAGAGTTCTCTGGTCTGTGACCGCCACATAGTTACAGCTGCATCTAGAAAGAAAGAAAGAATATGAATTACAATAAAACTACGGCAGTTGGGCAACACAGGTTATTTGCACTTGAGGTGCAGTTTGTACAGTTCATCATCATCTTCCTGCCCTTATCCATTCTGTTTGGGGTCGGCGCAACATGTTTTCTTCTTCCATTCTCCCTTGTCAGACGTCACGGCTTGTTGACTCCTTTCAGTTTGTACAGATACGTCAACAAAATTATTTTGTAATAGATATGAAGAGGTCGCATATTGAGAAGGTGAGCACAATAATAAGATATTCGGTTCACATCTCCCGTCGCTCGATAATAGTAATTTTCTGTAGATTTTCTCGCGTGAATGAACAAAACAATATTGCTTGAACTTAGACTCACCTGCCCGACGCGTGAGAGTAATAATTTTGACAGCTGAGTGCGCACGCCCTCCGGTTCAACGAAATTCTTAAGGGAGATACTTTTGGTAACATCTGCCCCTGTGGAACAATTTCACCTACAAAAACAAGTATTAAAATATCGGCCGCCTTTCACCCCTATATTAATGAGTACCGACTTGTTTGCGTGAAGGATAATGGAAATATACGTACATGGTGCTCCGCGGATGAGCTGCCGCCACAGCCACCGCTAAGTGTAACACTGTGCTGAAGCGCGCTGCGCCAGGATTCCGGGATCTCATTTGTCACATTTCGGCCTCTCAAACCGAGACACCCTGTATAAATCATCGTCTAACACTATTTATGGAGATAATTCGCTGCTACCCCGGGGAGTATTCATTTCGGAGATGGACGATAATTTTCTTTTATTTTCCATCGTCGAGCTCGGTCAGTATAATTTGAGCTTTTAAGGGTGCGAGCGCACCGCGACGGACAAAATGGATCCGCGTTGGCATCTGAGTGTAATATTCGATTCAGCAACTATTAGACGAGATAGAGTGGGATCGAGGGCGCGAAAAATTCGCTCCGCTAAATCATCGTGGGTATAACGCGGCAAAATTAAGGTTTACGTGGAACCGCGGCGCCGAGCAGATTTCAGCTGAATCGCAGTCGGCAAGCGCCTTTGTGAACGAACAACTTTGAGCCGAGTTTGTATCAATTAGGGCGCGTGAATCGGCGTTTAGTGTCTTACTTTCTTCTTTTTTCTTTGAAACTGCAACTTAAAGAATTCTTTCAACCTTTCTTAGTGAAGCTACATTCCAGTAATTAAATGAGTTTTCTAAGTAAAATTAAGGCTGAAATTTACCTGCAAACACTCTTAAACTTAGCTTTTTCTTGAATAAATCCAATTAGATTTACGTTGATGAGTTTTATTGGTTACACGAGGCCAGGCTTTTAGGAATTTCAAGTGTGTAGCCCGTTATTATTTATCGCGTGCCATCCACCTGGCTAGAAAGCTTCACCTCCTCGCAACGCGTGCGACCTCAATAAAATCACCATTTTTATGAGGTGTTCACGTGCTATAAGTCTCTCTAGTCTTTATTTAACGTGGCGCACGCATCAACTCAGATTTACGGGCTTTTTAAGGAGTTCCATTGTTGTTGTGCGCAGTTTATGTGGCTCGCAAACAATAGTCGTGCGTGATCTTATACCCGTCACACTTATTCTATCCTGGTATAAAAGATTTTGTGATCTCGGAACAACACTCGCGCTCTCTCATATTGCACATTAAAACAGGAAAGTTAAGGATATGGGTAAAGGTCCATTTCTTTGTTGATTAAATTATGGGTTTACCGAAAACCCTTTATTCTCCATTTGTGTTGTTAATTTATTATGAACTGGTTATATTCTTGGTTCATAAGTGAACCACATCCCATACATTATTCACAACAAAGAGGCACAAACAACGTATTTTATACGACACTTCTTAAAATTTCGTATAAATCTGTGATGACTTAATGTTACCTTTGTATCATAATGTTGTACTTAAGGACCAAAATATTACTACTATTAACATTAAGCTCCTTACTTAATGGTAATACAAGGTGTAACCTTCACGAAGCCGTCAACCAAGCATTCTGTACATAAAACTAAGTAACTCCATACAAAAATTATTGTGGAGGTTTCTCCACAATAAGCTAACGCACTCAAAATATTGTGCTAGTAGCATTGTACAGTGGTTATGCAGATATAAAAAAAATATAACAGCAAAAACTTTCTACACACGTACAAACATGCAATTAAATAAATTTCACTAAAGCTCACTTGAAACCGAAACTATCAATTTCTGTGTACTCTTAGCCGTTGGCAATCTTACTCAGATCGACGAACATTTATCTGCCTGTGAGTTTAACAGTTTCAACTTTAAAGTTGTTTGCCGTTACCCCGTGCCCGCCAGACTGGGCGGGTTGCTTTCAATTAGCGCTAGTGAATTGGCGTTCAATTCTTACAACTAAGACCTCCTAATGACCTTTGAGCTCCTGGTATAAGGAATTACAACTGCATTTCCGTTACTTAGTAAAATAGAAAATGCGGTTTTGTACCTTAATTAGTTTCCATTTCTTGGAAAAGGAAAATTTATTTTAGTCGCTGCGTCGAAGGTTTTAAAGGTAATTTACTCGTAGTCGAGTAGGAACCGTTTCATTTATTAGTTCCGTTACGATATCGTTCACTCAATTTAAATATAAATTTTTTTTCAGAAATGCATAAACCTCTCGATTACTCAATCTAATATTTCCAATGAAGTTTAGCTCGCTGCAATGCACTGAGGATGAAATTCTAGATTCTTCGTCTTCCTTCGTTCGTAGGTTGATAAAACCAGTTTGAGTCATTGCAAATACTTAAACACAGGTATGTTCCAGCAAAATGGTTTGCAAATATGTAATTACCTAGCTCCATAAAACGGTTTATTACTAATTGGTTTGGCAATTAATACGTATAATAAGTTGTGTCATGTCAATAGTAGGTGAATAATTTTGTTGAACGCAAGTTAAACTGATGAATTTAGTTTTAATAGTCTGTCTACGCAGGAAGAATGTTTGCCCTATATCCGTCCATGTTTGATGTATTAGAAAAGTTTGACTTTAAGGACAGTAAACATTAATGATCGAAGGATCGTTGCTCCTAATATCTATCTTGTAATGGTCCTACTGTACGAACAATTCACGATCAGTTGCAGACAGCATTTTAGCGATAAGACCGTAAAGTCAGGGCTTCGTCAAGGTTGTTTTCCGACTCTTGAGTTCAAAGAAAACATAGCCAGTGCAAGAAAACTTAATAAACTGTTTGCTTTTCAAGTTTTTGATTTATCTGAGTAAAAGCTGTTAAATTAGATAACGTTTTATGTAATAAAGTCGGAATTATATTCATAGGATCCATGCATTTACTTCCTAATAACATTTTTATGGGACCATGATTATTTTAAATTATGTGTTATTCGTAAATATGTGTTATTAATGTCGCTGTCTTTTTATATTGACTGTCTTGCGAATTTATGGCGACGAGTAGATTTTCATTGGTCGCTCATAAAATTTGTGTTGTGTGTATGTTTACAACGAGATGCGTATCGCCTGCTCGTAACTAAATCCTCACAAATACCAAGAGTTCAGAATACAGTAGTAGCTGCTGTTCTACTGTAGTGTGTTCTGAACTCTTCCTCTCAAATACCAGGAGTTCAGAACACAGTAATGGATAGATAGATCCGTTGCATTAAGTGAGAGCATCGGGCCTCGGAACTATTGCGCTCAGCCTTGAACAATACACGTTAATCATGTGAGGCAAACCTGCGCTCATCTGAGAGTGGTGCGGACGTGTACACAGTGGCCCATCTCTCACACACTCGCGTGGCGATAATTAAAAAACTTTCAAGATTATTTTCATTAGCAATCTCCTCCCATCGTTCCGTGGTGTGTACGAGTCCCACGTACGTTTACAAAAACTTGGGCTATTTGAGGAAATTGTACTCTTTATTCGGAAGAATACAAAGTTGAGCTTTTATTGTTCCTCGGAGATTTTATTGTTGGCGTTTATTGAATTGAGTCTTTTGTTGAACAGCTCCCCGTTTGTGAGACACTGTTGAAAAACCGTTCCAACTTTTATTACTATAATTGGGTATTTTTAGGAAACTTACTGTTTTACTCACTGACTGCATAAAACAATGCTCATTTATTATTAAGTAATCGAATATCAAAGAAAGAGTTTTAAACGATATCAAATACATATTTTGGAGACTTCTCTAACAAAAAATAATAAAACGCCTAAAATGCAACATTTCATAATTTCCATAGATGCAACATTTTAGTTTCGCAAGTGTGGTAGTTACGACCAAACTACCAGGGCCCCTTAACACATTAACCAATGTAAAATAGTTTCGGGCACGGGTCCAACCCCTAATGATAGATAGATGTTTCAGCTCCTATGAGTTTTGCAAAACACACACTGTTTGGTTTGTTTCAGGAAACCCTTCCAAACTCGAAAGCTTGAATACTTTACGCTTTTGTTCCCCTGATGTAAATAATGCATAGAACCCGGTTTACAAAGATTTATGCTGTTTAACTTGATCTAGTATTGTAATAATTTTTGCTATTATGATAAAAATAGCTTTTCATTAAATAAAGAATCTTTTCAACTTCCGTTTAGTTCACCGATGAGATTAAGAGCGTTTCTTATCCAATTCATATGTGATGCGGCCAGCTTGAACGTGTATCGAATCGCCGAGAGCTATGTATTTGCAAGCGGTTCTGTCATGCGTGCGCTGTTCGGCGATATTTCTTTTTTGTACAAAATTGATTCACCCACGAACTACACACCTCTATTTCATAACCACTCACTTATTATAATAATATCGAAAGAGACAAGGCAGTGGATTGTGTTATTCCAGTAAGATTAATTTCTAGATAGACTCCTAGTTTTTACATAAACTCTCAACAACAACGAACGAGCTGAGTAAACAAACAACAAGTCCCGCAGATATTATAATAAATCTCACAGATCTAATTCTGTTGATCCTTTTCTCGTTTCCTGAAATGAGTTTGAATTAATCTGTACAGCGAATAACACGGTTCAGTGCACCGAGTACCAGGGCGACATGACGCAAGGAGGGTGTTGAGTTAAGCCGTCGGGCTACAGACACGTTCGTCTCGAGACGTTATCATTTGTATCTCCCTAACTTCGAGATGTCAGCTTTGAGCTCGGTATAACATTTCACAAAGCTAAACATTTATAAAGCACTCGATTGGTCATGCTCCACAACTTAGTTAAATAGTAATATTTGCAATGGTTTTTCAAAGCTTTTCCCATTTTTCCCATACGTGAATACATACTTACCCACTTATAATACCGTTACTCTACACGAAAAGCGTCACAAAAACGAACCCATGAAAGGGGTTTATTTATGGAAACCGTTTTTATGGGACGGATTTCCAAGGAACATCTCGGATGTCACGTGGTAGTGGCAGGTGTGAACGTTTTTGCCGAGACGATCGTTACGTTGCCCCGCTTGTCGGGGATGCATATTGGATAAGCGCTGCGCATTTATGTCTCCCTGGTGGCGAGGATACGTTTTATTACCTTGATTGAAGGTTTAGAACTAGAAATGATAGTAAATTTTAATGTTATGATTTTAACTGTACTCTCATCATAATATCATGTCAGCCGAAAGACGTCCACTGCTGCTCAAAGGCTTTCTCCAAGCGTCGCATGATGCCACAACGATAGATCATGTGCTTCTCTCAACACGCTTACTAACATTTGACTGCGTTCAGAGTGCATGCGGGTTGGTCACCTTTCCGTTTTATTTTTTCTCAAAACAGAACCTTGCCAGTAGGTTTCGTCCAAAGAATTTGTTTAATGTCCAAGTCCCAGCAAGTCATCAACTTGAGGTTCCTCAATTGTGAACGTTCGCGGACGTTAAACTTTTTCATTAGAAGAATTATTCGCGCCAAGCAATCTCGACGCGAAACAATTACAAAAGAGATTCAGCTGTATCAGATAACAGCTGTTAGTTGAAAATACCAGGTGCAGGTGGTGGAGGTAGTAAGCAAGCTTAAGACGAACTGTAGATTGCTACTGACTAACTCATGCCTTTAAGCCCTGTTCACGGCCTCAGGCGATGCGACTTTCGACGTGATTCTATGCTTCTTCTTAGCTCGCGATTTTCTGTTAAATTGAAATGTTCCGAAGTACATAAATTGTAATCAGTTTGAACAGAACCTTTCACACTCAACTCTTACGAATCTCTTTTATTTGTGTGACTGCAGTCACTGCCGCAACGGGGGTGTAGCTCCAGCGCGCAGCTCATGGCCAGACGGTTGTTACGCTCGAGTTTAGGTTTCGTATCAGCACGTCTATACTTTTTCAAATAAACTTAAAAGTTTGTTGTTACTAAACCTAGAATGTGTAAGGTGATTCGCCATTTGATCAGTGAATCGCATCTGTTCAATGTTCATTCTGTTCCCAAGGTCAGATTCCTCTTCATCTCGATTTATTGCAGATCTGGGATAAATCATAAGATTCCGATCTTCTCGGAGGGTCATTCAACAACTTATTGGATTTTATTGCTCGATGAACATTTTAAAATAGAACTGATAAAACGCTATGGCCGGATTATTTTATTGAAGTGAATATAATACGGTGTAACAATCAAGTGATAACTGTGTAATCAAAACAGTTGAATTTAATTATCAACTGAGTCGTGGCTTTATATTGAAGAGGCTGGAGTTAATGATTTCGTGGAATTACAATCATACCGGATTTTAATGTAATGTAATCTGGTTATAACGATGCTCGATCAATTAATACATTTACCATACAGTACCAAAGATGGTAACTAACAGTGCATCGGACTGCGAGTTTATCATCTTTTCGGTGTATTCATCAAATAGGTTTTTCGAAAAATGCTGAGCTAAATGAAATCAGTAAATCTTTTCGGAGCATGGGTAATTTGATAGGTGTAATTGAATACCTAGTAATACGGCTTGATTGGAGGTAGCTGTAATATTAATAACCGTGGCATAATTTGGTCTAATTATTTACTAATTAGCTAATACCGATGCTATTACGCGTGTTTGCCGCCAATCAATTACCTGCGTTAGTAATACAGATTATGTAAATACACACAATATAATAGTTGACATCGAGTTTAGTTACCTACCACACGGTAATTGCTGAAAAACTAAAAATGTTATTTGTAAAATCTCATGGTCTTAGAAGGAGACGGTGACATCTGACTCTGTTCCCGTGTTTCTTTGCAGAGTAGTCAGATAAGAAACTCCGACCATAACTTGATTAAAAAAAAATGATTATTTATACTGCTTTGAAAAATTAATACCATATGTATCAATGATTTCTGTCATTTCAAAATGACCCAAACCTCAGATAAAGCGACTATAACTGTAGTACATTTCAGTATGTAGTTGTTGGTCGACGGCACGGGCGGCTGGGCGCCCAGACGTCGCGGCGTCTGTGACGTCGCGCGTAGCACCTTCGTAGCTCGTAGCGTTGTGCTACGTTCATCGCTACGCTGGCAAGCTACGCCGAGTTGCTACGGGTAAACGGAGTTTCTAGTTGTCTACGGAGTTTAAAGTGTATCAAGTTACGTTAGTGAGAACGTTGATAAAGGCTTTCGAATCGAATTAAAAACAACACAATAACCGTTACTAATCACTCACTCTCACACATTTTACCATGGGGTATCATGTTTTCCATCCACTAATTGTATTGTGGAGGTCAGATAAACAGTCGCTCCATGAAAAATACTGCTAATCAGCTGCATCCATTTACTGGAAGCTCACCCGGGCGTATTCGGGTAAAGGCGTGGCAGAAACCTTTTTCGTTGCCCCAGTAACTTCATACTAAGTTATAATAATCACATATACGTTGTTTATGCTTTATATTAAATACTTCCTTTGCGCAATAAAAGTTTTATTTGAAGTTTTCTTCAGAAGAACGCATCTTCAAACAGTTTTCCTATTAGAAGAATGGAATGGTTTCCAGCTTCATGCTGGTCGCCCATCGTTATTGCGTTTTATATTAAAAGCAACTGTTATAGAAAAAAATATGGAGATGATTTTATATCAAAACTAGCACTTCGCCCGCGACTTCGTCCGCGTGAATTTCGAAAATGCAGTCGCTTAAACGATATAATCAGGACCGTGAATTTCATTATCGGGATCTGTGCCTACTGGCCAGCTCCTGGTCCGATAAGAATGTACCCCACCTACCTAGTACCTATAATACCTACCTAGTACCCACCTCCCTAGTACCTAACTACCCTACCTACCTCCCTAGTCCCTACCTACCTAGTATTTACCTACCCTACCTACCTAGTACCTGCCTACCCTACCTACCTAGTACCTGCCTACTTTACCTACCTCCGTAGTACCTACTTACCTAAATGACGTGAGCTATCAATTGCGCTAATGTATTTAAAAACGCTTTATTTATAATTGTGATAGCTCCGTGTATGCCACCAAGATGTTTTCGGTCATCGTCAGGAAGGAGAGAAGAGTATTGCATTGTACCAAGCTTTTATGTGAGTGCAACGTTTTTTGAATAAAATCGGTTTGAGTTTTGCACCAAAATAACTTTCTACCCCTTTTTAACCCTAGGCGATGAGTTTCAATAAAATACGAAACACGTCTTCCATCAAATCTGTAAAAGAATGTTTACGCAAAATTTGGACCAAGGAATCACGTTATCCCATACAAACTTCGCCCCCATTTTTCAGCCCCTTTTTTATTTTTTCGGATGGGAAATCATCAAATGACTTCTCCCGCTCTGGGCAGAGCGGAAGGGATTGTCAGACTTGTACTGACTAAAACCCATCCATGTTCCTTCCTTGCCCTTTGTGTTCCGCAGCCCTATTTTTTTTTTGTTTTTTTTCAGCCCCTTGGGTGTACAATATCGGAAAATTCTTTCTTATCGGATGCCTACGTCACACAAACAACACACTCTTCAAGTTTCAGGTCTCTACTATCAGCTGTTTAGGCTGTGCGTTGATCCGTCAGTCATTCAGGACAAAGCATTTTATATGTATAGATAGATTAGAATGAATATGATGGAACCAGATTTGCTTTGTAGTTTATGAGTGACAACCCACTACCCAGGGTCTGTGTATCTGCCCGGTTGATGGAAGAAGATGTTTCCGTAGGACTTCAACATAACTGGAGAAATGTGGGTATGCTGTAGGCACACCTGTCTCTGTCTAACCCTTTTTTTTTCGTATATGATGATTTCCCATACGATATTTGTTTCGTATGGGAAATCATCAAATGACTTCTCCCGCTCTGGGCTGAGCGGACGGGAGTGTCAAACTTGTACTGAATAAAACCCATCCATGTTCCATCCTTGCCCTTTGTGTTCCAGGGCCACAGTGTTTCTTTCGAACATTCCCGCAGCCTCTGTCTAACCCTTTGGGGGACTCAGGCGTTATGTTATGTTAATGGAATTCCAAATATAAAACCTGTGAATGTACAGTCAGCGTCACGATGTGGGTACCCCTCTTGAAAGCACCTACGTTCCCAACTGGGGTACCCTATTGATGCAGCCCACCGTACATATGGAGTCCTCACGTTATAAAATTATCGTAACTTTTCTTTGCTACTGTCAACCTTCTTCAAACTATCTATCACATGCCTACCCTAAGCTTGCTCTGATGAATTGAAGTAACCAAAATAACGCAAACTGTCAACTTGTCACCGTAGACAGACGGATCAGCAGGTGTCATGGTGACGTCGAAACAAATGTGTCTGACACACACCGACATACCTGTCATCGGCAGAGTTAGGAGTTGTACATATCAAGAGCAGTGTTTAAATTTTTAATTGAAACATCAGTTTCGCGGTCTGAAAACAGAAAACACTACTTTTTAGCCCAAATTTTTCTATAACAATAAGGTATCTGGTATGTTTTATAATGCGTGTATTGTTTTAAATCTAAGAAGATGTCTAATAAGCGTACCCACGGGCGAAACTAAAAGCAACGATCAAGCGCATCGGCGTATAAGACATTATTTAAATATTTTATTACAATTAAGTAAGTAGTCACAAAAATATTAAAAAATTTAATTGGATAGATAAACAGCTTAATTTTTATAGTACTTTATATTTATTGATATTTTCAACATATTCTTACGAGTAGACGACGATTTTGATATTGAAAATCGTAGACTTACTAATATACTATATGCCCAGTATGTGCGATTTTTTTTTCAGATTATAATTCATAACCAATCAGGCAACAAACCTATTGAAAAACCTGTTGTTTAAAAACGTATATTTGATTTTTTCCCCTAATTTATGTTGAGTGGTTATCAAAATTAAAATTCGTTGACTTACTAGATATATATGTGCAATAAAAAAAAACAAGATACCTTGACCCTTAAAAACAAAACTTAATCCGGGCATTGCGAGAAAGACCTAAATACGATTAGGTTAGACTAGGAAAGCATGAAGAAAAGCGACCTTATCAATCATTGGAGGGAGGATGTCGATGACTACAATCAAACTAAATCCAATCCTAGAGTTATTTCAAGGTTCTCATCACCGGCAGCTCTGTTGTTTCCACGACGCTATAAAACTGAAACATAAACACCAACCCTAATTAAAAAACTCAAATATTAATCTCTCAACAAACAAAGCTTTAAAATATCACAAAGAAATAATTTTAATTCACGGCTAAATTAGTAACCACATGAACGTTTACATGGTTAGACTACGTGGCATTTCACATTCTTTGTCACGGGGATAAAACGGAGTCGCCCATATTCCCCCTTTGTGGGGGAGGCACCCGTCACACGTTCCCTACATAATTCTTGCAGACGCAAATCTGACGCAACAAAATTCGTCGTGACACACGGCTGAGTGCTAAAACATGTTGATTCATGGCAACGCACAAACCTACCATTTTGCATTCTGTTTAATCTGCTGTTAAATCTCATTTCTTTATCTGTGATTGGTTTTGTCCAATCGCAGCGGGTAGCATGGGATTAGCGAGCTGATGTCGCGAGGTGTGATTGGACGCCTGTTTTTTTTTTCCACATAACTACAAATAGAGGTTAATTCTTTTTAGCATGTCTGGTCGGTTCAATAGCAGCACAGTTTGTTGTGATAGAGGTTGCCCCTAATCCTAACGCCAAGCAACATTGCAAAGTTTTCCAACTTTGTTTATTAGGATAGCGACGTACCTACCTATCAGCAAATCCTTTGCTGTCTGTTAAGACACGCCAATATCTTATCATTAACCCATCTATCTGTTTAGTACCCCATAGTCGTATTAAGCGTCCGGAATCCCATTGCTGGGCATGACCCCAGAAAAAGCCTTTTTTAAATGCCATCATGCATCCACCACATAACGTGAATAAATACATATTCAAACTTCTCTAAAGTTACATGTAATAGATACGCAAACAAAACGCAATGTATTCCACTTGTATGAATAACATTTGCGTTCATATTTGATGAAAACTCTTTCGTTTTTCGCAGAAACTAGCGATGAGTTGTATATCTGATTTCAGAATGTGTCGGCAAACATTTCATGAGTCTGATGAGTTCCTGGTATCTATATTTATAGAACTATCATGTAAAAGCTAGTAATCTTACTTACTTACTACTGCAAATGCGGAAGTTAGGATGGATGCATGTGCTGGAATAGCACAAGGGCTACTTTGTTTTCACGTACGAACTCATCAAAATTTAAAATGGCAACAGCTAGTGTTATATTGTTATATGTTATATTCACGGTAATAGTTTTACTTTATATATGTTTGATGTTTAACGTCTATTTTTATGAAAGCTTCAGTGATTAGGCCTCACCCTGTTGTGACACGTCAAGGCACGCAGTGCACGGAGATTGCTTCCTTCGCAGCGATGCCTACGTAAACCAATTTAAACTTATAATCCGCTCGGAATGGGGCGTCGCGAACAATACAGCAACAAATTGTACCTCAAGGTCCTTCCGTCCTCGCCTGTTCTACTCCCCTGGTCCCACTCGTGTGCTCAAAAGCTTTTCTTAAAGTAATTTTTACAAACACTTTGTTCAAAGTATGGATTACGTGGTGAATTAGTCTGTAAATCCATCAAATGCAGTATTTATGTATTGTTGTAGGTATGCTGTCTTAATATCAATCACACAATCTTGAAGAGTGTTGTCATAGAATATTTTATACTGTTTTTGAAATGATTATACTGATAGCAGCAATCTACATATCTACCAATAACGTGAAAAACTATTACTCACAACAGTTCACAACGTTGATTAAAGGCAACGTTACCCATTTCATTAACATTTCACCTTTACAACCGCACAATTAACCGGCAAATCCTGCCGGATCCCGACTTATCTTTTAATAACTGAAACACGGCAACGGCAGCATCAGTTGGCGCAAAATATCGCGCTGTATGCTCTGCATTCGTCGGTTGCGTCAATATTTATCACCACACTGACACATACCGCTCATTATTGATAGTACTTTGCGACGGTTTGTAACGTTTTGTACACAGCTATGGGGTTTGGTTTATTTGTTTTTGACTTTGAGTAGTCAGTGCGTTTTCTATTTGGGATTTTGCCTTAGCTGATGGTGCTACTTAGCAGTCATACCGCCCTGGTACCCTACAATTATTGTTGTGCCATTTATATAGTAGAATCTTAACCGTCGTCAGTAAGTTACCCAAGTCCTCACGTAGGACAGTCCCAGCGGGATAGGCTGACCTCCATCATTTTAATTAGCTAACCGAATAAACACTTTGGTATCAGATGTAGGGGACTTATTAATAATGTCATGTCTTATGTTTTTGTTCTATTATTTGCTATGGCTTGTCGACTTATTGTAATATTTGCTTAGGAAAATGAAAGAATAATACCCAAATTAATTAACCTTAGTCCTTCTATCATGCTTGCTGCGGGCTTCGTGTATCTGTACATAGAATGAATGACAATAGTATGTCATTCAGTACAAAAAGATACGTTGTTGTGAATGTTGTTAACGTCATTTGCTGGCCATAATTGCTATGAATTGAGTAGCTATTACGAGCACAATTATTATAGCGTCCATTATCATGTAACACTGTTTAAACAATAAATAAATAAACACAACATCTATTACGATATCTTTATCTCAGAACTTACCTACGATTTCACACGGGACTTACTTTGTTCTGCACGCTGTGGTCTCCTATAAGTTGAAGGAGTACATCTACATTTTTGCTGATAATCCAAAATAAATAAAACGATCTATATTTACTCGTAACTAGTGCCAATATTCTTACCAAAAAGATTCAGTAGATTCTTCTCTAACACCGGATCAGCCAAATCTCTTAAAACTCACCCATTTATCTCAACGTGAAGGTAACGATAATGCCCACAAAGTTAAACAGCTCTCTTCGGCCGCCATATTAATTGTTGCGCGAAACTTTACACAAAGTTACACACACTTTTTTCATTAATAAAATTGGTAGGAATCTGTTGCCAAAGGGCTCTTTTAATTAAAATGTTGCCATGTGTAAATATATCGACGGTGAACATTTTTAAATGCCATAAAGAAGGTAAAAGCTTCAAATGGTCCTTTTACATTTTCACCTTCGATATGTTTCATATGATAAACTCAAGTTGCATAAGGACAGTTATTTTTATTCATTATGACTAGACGCTGTATCTGTAACTGTTCAGTGTAGGTGACAATTAATTTCCTGTCTGAAGTTCTGGAGTGGCGACCGCGAACCGGAAGACGTTTCGTTGGAAGGCGAAGGTTGCGGGGATCCGCTGGATGCGAGTCGCACGGGGCCGGTCAATGTGGCGACACTTGGGGGGGGGGGCTATGTCCAGCAGTGAAGTCTTTCGGCTGAAATGATGAAAATTATGTTGCTATATTGAATTTTATTCGATGTTGCTTCAACCACACAAATGGGCCCACCTGATGAGTATTGCAAATAGACTCCGGCACACTTACCTGATGAAAAGTGGCGCCTACGAGTGCGACGCAAAGGGTTGTCGATGCGTAGCCCAATAGAGTCAAAGCAAAAATGTCGCGTTGTCTATTATTTCACCTATATTTTTTTAAGCAGGACACAGAAATGTTACTCAGAGTGGTCCTAAATTATTTCAATATTTGGGTAAAAATCGAGGTGTTTGAGGCGCCCACTGTTAGATCTCCAAATAACGTTTTCTACCAATTATACTGAAATCGAAGTTTATTATGCACATTAGTATAAAGACTGAGTAAGATTTAAATTTCTCACACAATAACATCAAATTGAGATCAGTGAGTAATGTTATTGAGTGTAAACCTGAACACGTTCATATTATTTGAAGTATCACCTATTCTTTCAGCGACAGCTATACACATAGTTATTATATGAGTACTTAGTTATCACAGATCGCACTCTCACAACATATATAGTAACCCGATTCCCTCGTTAGCCTCAAGTTTGCGGGTAGTTAGCAAAGTTCTTGTTCCGCGTTGCGCAAGTGTCTATGTTTTTGTCATAGAAATTAATACGTGTCGCGTTCTTGTGAAACTTAGATCGACGGTTCATAGATTAGATATGAGACAGAGAACCTTAATAGTTCACTATGTGTATTACATGTTTATGATATTACATAATAGTGTATAGTATTTGTGTATCTCTAAATAGGTCTAAAAATACCACCAGTTAATGATTTATAAAGCGTAATATGTAAAGCGGCCGTGCAGTCCGCCGGCCCCCGGGACATGTATCACGTCACGTGTAACACATATCGCCTGCGACGAGAAATACGTATTTACAGTAAAATGTACAATGCTACGCACAACGTCTTAAAGGTCCTACCTATGTTCAACAAATAAAAATATTTGTATTTGAGGGAACATGGTAGATGTAGGGCCTCGAAACTAGTCGGGGGAAATCGACTTACAAGGGTTTCGTTTTTTGTACAAGAATTACACTGGTTCTTAATCGACCTTTTTTAGGGGTCCGTACCCAAAGGGTAAAACGGGACCCTATTACTAAGACTCTGCTGTCTGTCTGTCCGTCTGTCACCAAGCTGTATATCATGAACCGTGATAGTTAGACAGTTGAAATTTTCACAGATGATGTATTTCTGTTGGCGCTAAAACAACAAATACTAAAAAACAGAATAAAATAAATATTTAAGGCAACTCCCATTCAACAAACGTGATTTTTTTACCGTTTTTTATATATAATGATAAATTTTATTGAGCCCACGTTTAGATGTAGTTCAACACACACACAAACATTTCACATACACATAATTTTTCACATTATAGTAAAGAAATCGATGTTATCTTTGTTACAAACTAATTGTCCCCCCTACCTACCTATGCACGGTGTAAACCACATCGAAACGCAACTGTGACTATGGAAACCCCCTCAGCGCAGAAATTACACTGTGAAAATGTATGGAACAGCTGTATTCCTCCAAATAATTTGCATTTCCAACCGGCCAACGAAAATGACTGCCCAGCACACATAGTAGTTCGCCTGCGTAATGACCGCGTGGGAAAGCAAATTATCCCGCAGCGGGTACATTGGCAGTCAAACGCCGGCACGAATACCTGATGCGACATCAAAGAGCCGACTCTTTGCGAATCGCACCACTGTGCCGATTCCCGCTTGCCGCCCCCTACGCCCTGACACTGATTGTTTTTGGAACACTTCGCTTGTTTGAATTATGTTCACTCATTGTATTTGGTTTATATTTGGCTCTTGGTGAGAAGTCCTCTTATTACTACTATTCAATTTGGCTCTGCATCTTAAGAAACGAAAGAAAATAAATCTGGGGATGTACAGTACAGAATGTATGTTCATATCAGCTTAACTAACTAATACCTACCAAAGTATGTATAGTGTATACTCGTATGATATCGTCGAATTTAGCCGCTACCTACGTTAGGAAGTAGTAGTATCGGTACAGAGGTACACCACACGTTAGCTCTGAGTGCTTGAGTGCTCCTACGTATTGATACTAACCGTACAAGTCAGGACGATTTCAGCTCACTTGTTTTGCTTTGTCTAGAGTTAAAAGCGGTAGGTAACATTCAAAATATACAGCGTGGCGATTAGGTTATCACATTAAATTGTACAGCAGGTATTGCAAGTTGTTGTCAGTCCGTTAAAATAATAAAATAAATAATTTTACTAAAATTAAGGAAATATGAAAAATCATTTGTTTAAAATAAACAATGATTTTTAACCTAATTATCAAAAGTGCTGAAATGTCTCATGACCCTAGGTAGAGATTTTCATTCGATAAATGTTCATAAAAGTTAACACAGTATTTATTTATTTTTTGTAAACTTCCAACTAACCTCAGCTTATATTGTTAAATTGATAAAAAAATGCTTAGAAACTTTTAGTTGAGAACAATTCTGAGCTCCCCAAAAACACCGCTTATGATTTTGTATATTATAAGTAATTTATTTAAAGTATACTTAACTCGTAGAATTAATTAAAAGTTTCGTCGACTCATTAAGATTCTACCGAGGAATGTCGGGAAAAAAATGTAAACGTACTGTGGTCGAAAAAGTTAATGTTTTAATCTACTTAAAATGGGGTCTGTGCGGATGTTTGTCGTGTGGTCCGCACGACTGCTCGCCTGTGAGCTGTGGTGCTAACAATGGACACTTAATGAAAACGAACTGTTTGTGCTGTGTTGAATTTGGGGGTAAATACATTCTCGCGCGTCATTTGTAAACCACGTTGATTGAGTGTGGTTGTTCATTTCATGAATATCCGCAAGCTTGCACATCTTTTTGGACGATGGTATGGCATAATGCAATGCACTATCTATAAGTGGCCATTTTAATATACTGGCACAAATTCATAACGCAATGATTCAGTTTGGATTAAAATATCATCAATCTACTATCAAGGCGTCATAACATTAAGCAATTAAACTATGACAACACAATTTACCCTTAAATTAATCTAGATAGCGTCAAAGTCACCAAATAATCTACGATATCAATTACAAATTAATCCCTAGTGACAGACTAACATACATAGAATTATCTGAATAATTGAGTCGTAGCGTGCAAAGGTTGATTGAGCCAATATCGTCGGCATTACGCGGCGGTTGACTACGCAGCTAAATTAAATTAACATGAGGAGCACACAATGACATTCCGCGGAGGAGGCTTCTATACGCGGCTGCATAATTCACGGCGCTTGTCACGCGGCTGCCGCGCTTATTGGCTCCTAGTAAATTGCGGCGCCGCTGCGGGAACGAGGCGCCTGTTAAATTAGTCGAGCTCCTTGATAATTGCGCTATAACCTCACGAACACATTCCTTACCTTTTCTCCCCGGTACTGAGATTGTATTTTAATATTTCCCTAATTAATTTGTAAGCGATCAAGAAAAATGATCTTCCCCAACACTTATTTTCTAGAGAGGAAAACGAAAAAGATATTACATAAAAATCCTCTGCCGCAGGGTGCGTAACGACGTCATTTAAAATGCTAATACCTTTTTATATGGTGCATTATTACAGATGCCCCGCGGCCGGATTGCGTATTAGAGAACGAGATGTGTTCGCAGAATCCCTTGCTTCAAGTTTATTGAAATGAGAATCTTTAGAGGGTTATGTCGACGAAATCATGCGGTAATCGACGTTTCCAATATGGCTTGCGGTTACATGAAGATTTTCTTTTGCATGTAGAGGATACGAAAAGCTTTCACCGTAATGAACAGTTTGGTTGTATCGGTGTTAATAAACTGCTATTCCGAAAGGATGTCACTTTCAGATGGTAGTCAGTAGAATAACCTAGTATTTTCTCAAATCGCTTAAGCTCTTTATATCTGTGTTTTAGTGCTATTTGTAGGATATTATCAAGGTTCGAAGCGTGCAGTCCGCTGCTATACGTTGGAAGGTTTCCAGAAAACACAACTCTGGGACAATCCGGATGATCCCCTGCAGTCATGCTGGCCCGGTGCCCTGTACGTTTTACACGGATTATGTCTGAAAAAAAGTAAACAGCTGAAACTCATAATACCTTTTCATGCAAATGTGATCAAAAATTGTTTTCTGTTTTGTTTTCAGGTAAGATCAATGCGGTTTTGGAGGCTAACTAGCACAGTAAAATACTTTTTTTCAAAACATAATATCAAGTACATAATTACGTGAGTACCTATTAGTGATTTACATAGCAGACAAACCTTGAAGTTCAAGTTTATAAAATCAGCTTGCGCTGATCGCTTTGTTAATGAAGGCAAAAGTGGAAGAATATATTAATTTTAGACTAAACAACGTTGATCTCATTCAGCTAATATTAAGTTCCTGTTAAAAAGGTTTCACTTGTTTGTAAGTCTTTATTTCAAACAGAAAAGTTCAAGCAGTAGAAGTATCAACAAAAGTTACATCATTTGGTGCCTACTTGAGCTAAGCCACTGAGTTTCTCAAAGTTATGTTAACCTTCCTTGAATAAGCGGCATTTTTATAGCAAGCCACTTAAGGCCAAGCTGTAAAATGTTTACAAATTGTTAATACAGCCTTACAAAGAGGACTAAATACCCTACTGAAGCGCGACTAATTAGCAAACAAGGCGAACATAAACCCAAGCAAGCAGCTCCTTCAGTAATGAAGACAGGTGTATTGGGTCGCGGCAAGCTCGTTCTAGCTCCTGCCTGACTGACGAGCGCTTAAGCACTAAAATCGTCTCCATCAATCCTATGCTATCCTGATTAGCTCGCTGGTATCTTGGTGGTCGGTATACTCGACAGGTGTAACTGAGATTAGGTACGTACGGTGGCTGCAGCAATTGGGTACCCCAGTTGGGAACTTAGGTGCTGGCAAGAGGGGTACCCACAACGTGACGCTGATTGTACATGTTGTATTCATTTCTTAAAAACTAAAATCGATCGTACTTTTCTTTCTTTTCTGATGCCGCCGTCCTCTAGGTTAACTACTATGTCTAAGGGCTGTTAGCTATGAAAATGCTGACCAATTAATTCGACGTTCTTCTGCCTGATAACCAAATCCACTCCAGGGTCTGACCCTTAGCATCCACGCCTCTGACCAACCTGATCAAGGAGACGATCATTTATCTTATATACTTACAATATGAATACAGTGACAGCTAAGTGAATCTGTTTAGATTCATTTCAGCTGTTATTTAATATTTTATCCTCGTATCATACGCCTCATTAATCTACCCTAAGTGAGACAGATTCATAAATCTGCCACTTAAGGCTGCCTCAATATTTTTATTAAAAACTCTTTGGAATGTAATCGCAGTAGTGCTCTTCAAATAGATCTAACTACAGATTCGTCAGGATTAAGATGTATGAAAAGATTAATATCGTCTAGGATAGGAGCCCGACTCGACTTATTGGAAAACAGATCGGCAAAGGTTGAGTCGATTTTTCGAGAAAATATGTTAATTATGAAAATGTGTTCCCTTGTAAACCTAGACCCAGACGTGCGAGAGGAAAGTTGGATTTTTATTCTTTATTATATAATTTTTATATTTTCTGAATAGATACTTATAAACTAAGCCCCACAAAACCGTGGCAATGGTTTGACTGTGGGGTCGGTGAGTCTCTATATATATATAGGTACATACTTAATACTTCAAAATATTTCTAAATAATATCTTTTTAGTTTACTTTTAAAACTGTTTTTATTGGTATCACTCCGCATGTCTGCTGGCAGACTGTTCAATATATATGGTATTCGTTTTTTTTAAAGTTCTATCACCAAAGTAATTAGTAACTCTGGGTACATTGATGGTGGTACAGGATTAGAAATGTAGACAGTGTGTAGAAAAAACAAAACAGGAAAATTTTAATTAGACCTTAAAAGATAAGTATACCTACCTATATTAAATAAACATACATACTACACAAATGAAATAAATACTGGTGCTATAAATATACACTTTTAAATATATATCCAGAATATTACAGTACAGAAGACGAGAGGTAATGGTGACGTTCGTGTATCATTTCGACTGTGTGCAGTCACTTCTAAATTAATGTATGTCAAATAGGCCGAATAGGTCACAATCTTGGCGACAATCAAATCCCTCCGACAACCTGCGGCCACATCAAACATGCCTGGTACTCCAGACTAATACCACCGTCTATCTCCAACAATCGCACGGTGTTAAACCGGACATTATCGATTTTCGATCGGAGCGTAAACAATGTCATCTTAGTCGAGCCCTCCTCCCCTAATGGAGTTTCTCAACTGAATAGTTGCAACTTGATAGTTTCGGAATGTGCGGAATGAGCTGTTATTACTGGACCGCTTTATCGTAAATAATGTCTGATAATAATTCCGTGGCCGTCTACAATACTTTGTGGAGTTGAGAATGAAGATGATTCATTTTACAACTTAAATGACCAATATTAACGGAACGGTCTCTCTGAGTCTAAACGAAAATAAACGGATAACGGCACAACTCTTATTCATATTCTTTATTGTACACAAAACAAAAAGAGAAATATACACAAAATTATAACAAATAACTTATGTACAAAGGCGAGCTTAAGGCAACTCGTTAGGTATTTAGTCAGAGGACACTCCGCAACACTGATAGATTTTGAAGTGATGTGGTGCACTAAAATTTCGGTATTGTCGGAATGTAAAACTGCAAGGACCAGGTACTTTTACTTCCACGTACTCGACAATCCAACAGGATTCCCGTGGCAAAGCTGTCAAAGGCCGCGAGCGTATCACAGGTGCGTCCGGCTTTCAGCGGGTTGAATACCTAAAAGGTTTCGCGCATGGCGGCCGTGCCGAACGCGCCTGAACACATCCCCAACATTCCGGCAAGTGTTATTTTCTATAACTGTGCCACCGTTACTGCTTTATTTTTAGCATTTGGTGGCCAAATGGATTTTTGCCGACAACGCTTGTTGGGACTTTGATCGATTTCGCGACTTCCCTGGTGTTTTATGCAACACAGCAATCCAGTTGTAAAAGTTACGATTGTGGCAATAAAGCGAAGTTAGCTCCCGGAGCGAAACAACGGCTCTGTCCTCACGACGTTCGTTTTATACCGACCGTTTCAGTTATACTTATGGAACCCTTCTTTTATTTTCATAGTTAGTATTAAAGTTTATTGGTGTGGTCAGCGACGACCTAGTCCTATCTAGTTCTGGTACATTGTAAGTTTTGATAGAGATGAAATAAAGAGGGTTTTCTTTTTGTATAAATGTGACCCTGGCCGATAATATTGAAGATGAAAATATCGAATACAATACTGAGGACGAACCAAAGTACACTTTCACGCTTTCTGAAACCATTATAATTAGCAGTATTGTAAAACAGTTGTTTCAATTTTGGTGTACAATAAAGTATGTATATTCTATTCTTGGTTTTGATTCTGTGAATATTTCGATTACAAGGTGACAAGTCTTCTATTCTGAGGGAACGTTTTGCGTAATTCGACAGGTGAAGCTACACAGGACGACAAAAGCGACGTTTTTTACAGCACTTCGAAAACGTGGGTGTTATTTCTTTATCATTGGCCAAATGACGTAAACCAGATTTACATAACAAAGAATATAAAACTTTACTTTTTTCTTTTACTGTAGATGTTCTACCAAAGAGATAAATCCCATCCCGTGTAGACAAAACAGCGGATCTCTGTCGGAGGCTCTATTGATGGGCGGAAACTGACGTGTGTGTGCACGACGGAAACGGAAACAGTCGTGCTGCCATTTTGCCGCTGCCGCGCTGTGCCGGTCGCGGTGCCGGCGCCGGCGACGACTTCCTTGTCTAATAGCTGCCGTTCAGACGCTAATTTGAAACTCCTCTATGTCTCTCCAAGCCGACGAGTTTTAAAATAAGGATGAGTTCCTTTTGTTTTAAAATTATTTTTGTAGCACTGTTCTGGAAGACATATAAGAGATATTTTTCCTAAAAGTTTAAAAACAACATGAAGTGCGGCATCAAATAAAACAGAAATGTAACCTATTTATTGATACTTACGAGTATATCTTTACATTCCATCAACTCATGAATGGCGACGTTCAATGCTCATATTACTTGTAACCGGTTCTTACAAGTAATATGAACATTGAACGCCAACATATCGCGCTCAGCTTTACTAGTACGTAGTAGTTTACATAGAATTTCGTTTAACGATATAATCGGAAGCTTATCTATACTGAAATTAGTAAAACAATTTGGCAGGACTACATGGCCTCCGTATTAGTCCTCACCGCTATCTCGGTATCGTCAAAGGTAGCTGCTTAACACTATCCTAGGTAGTAGAACCCTCATTAAAACCGTTATAGTTGGTAGAGGTACAAACAAGATAGCTACAAAAGATCCACTCCTAACACGTTATGCAAATATAATAACTTCAGGGGCTTCGTTCTGTCTAAAAACAGCTAGTTGAAACCCTTGTACTATCTAAACTAAACTACGCTGATACGGTTTACGGCCCACGTTTGCTGGCTCGTACGGATAGACTTATACAAAGAGTCCAAAATGCATGTGCTCGATTCTGTTATTCGGTTCCTCCTAGAAGTCATATCACCCCTTATCTGATCAAACACTCTATGCTCAAAATGAAGTCGAGGCGTAAGTTACATCAAGCGGTATTCTTTTTGGTGTGATTAGGACTAAGAAGCCAAAGTATTTGTATGACAAATTAAGTTGGATGGCTAGTAGACGAGAGTGCGCACCTAGGCTCCTAGGCTTTGTGCGCAGCAATTATCGACACAGTCTCATAGGACAGCAGCTTTCAGAGGTAGTTTCCAGTACGCTGCATCTTAAGTGTGGAATAATATTCCCCCACCATTACGGGTATTGGGCACTACACATACCTTCAGAAAACGATTGCGGCAGTATTTATTAGCAGCACAGCAGAATTTGGATATGATCGCAATTATTTAAATGCCCAGAAATTTGCAGCGCTTGTGTGCGAGTGCACCGTGCACGTACCTACCTATGAATAACTCTCTGTATTTGCCTCATCACCACGAGGTTTCAACCTCTTCTTTTATTATCCTATTTTTCTTTTTTCTTGTACGACCTACAATTTTTTACACTAACTCACCACTCTCATCACTTTCTTCTCTCACCTATGTCTGTATTTGTTTTTTGTTACCAGTGCTACTCTCTAACACAATAAAATACATATTCTTCTACACATTTAATTAATTAACTTGTTATCTATTTATTTGTAACCATTTATTGATATTGTTATATTCATGTTTGAAACTGTTGGTCCGTCACATTACCCCCCAAAGGTTCATTGGAAGACCAGCGTCAGACAGCTTCACCTGTCTGTAATGAATGCTGAAATGGACCTTTTTGGCGCAGCCGTGAGGCACACAGCACATATATATCATGTATTTTCCTTTTTTTTTTATTCGTCATTGATTTTGTTATTTTATATCTTTTTTATTCTGTGTGCTCAATGTACTGACGTCAAATAAATTTTATTCTTTCTTTCTTCTTTTCTTTAATTCGTCGAAACTTGTGATCTGTTTTTCTGCAGACCAGTCTACGTCCTTTTCCAGTTGCATGTGTGACTTATGTTAAGTTTTCTATTTTACACTCAACATTGATGCAATTTATTTGTTTAGGTTGACGCAGCATGTACTGTTCTTGCCGTCCGTTCTCTGAAACAGTGGGTTGCAATTACTAACAACATCAATATTTTCAGTGACGCCAGGTCTACATTGAAACTTCTGCACCACATATTTTTGTCCTAATAATCCTAAAACGCCTTCCAAGGGAATGGTGTTTACCGTCCGGGTCGGATACGAGCCAACCTTATTGATGGCCGGAGGTGGCACGGCCGCAGCACCGGATGCGCCACTGTGCTCGCTCCGCTTTGTGCGCGTTTGTGGCTGACAACTACCGGGATCGCAGAAATAAAAGGATGTTGATGGAGGTCTCTGTCAGATTCGCTTTTTAGATGTTCGGATTAGCTTTATGTCTAGCGTTTGTGGCGTCGCGAAAGATCATTCTTCATCTTGCAGAACTATTTAGCAAGATGTAAAAAGAGATTATCTTTTGACAATGTTCAGCTTTAATTACAAGAACAATAAAACAATTTAAATTGCTTGAAATCCAATTTTTTTCGTAACTTACTTTACTAGTAGTTCATTAGTTGTGTTTCTGTAGCTGGCGACTCGCGGTGGGGTAGCTCGTATTGTGCAACTTAAAAAGCTGTTTATCAGTGACCGCAGTGCAGTGGACGCATTATTGTTGGCTCCGTCAATATTGCACGACACAGCGGAATCCTTTGTTCGCGCACTCGCTTATTTAATATGGAAGCTATGCACCAAGCTCCTGCGAGCTGCGAATATGCCCCACTCACTGATGTATGACTATTGTCTGAAATATATTATATTATACAAAAATACATAATATTGCATGTTGACCTACATACTTAGTTCATTTCAATTCAATTTCATTTCCGTTCTGGTGCTCTTCATATTAAAGTGAAGTCTCTTCCTATGGGTACCAAAAGTCTCAAGGCGAATTTTGAAACTACCTTAATATTCCAGCTACTCAGTCTTTCTCCACATTTCCATTAATAAGAAATTCCCCTCATGATTACAAACCACTTTCATTACATAGCATCCTGGTACATTATAAAACGGGTCGTCACGTCACGTCACCACAATGTCTGCCGCGCTCACCCGTCTGTTCAGTGTGCACCGGCCATCCGTCCCTGCCACATCAATATTGCATGGTGTCACCCGCAAGCGTCTCACTGCTTCTTATTACTGCGCGCCTGGTGCACCGATATCTTTTTGCTCTACTTAAATGTCAACAGCAATGGCGGAAATTATTATTTTAATAGCGGTTTATTTGACCGTAGAAATATTTCTATTCTGCTGGGTAGGTTGGTACATCTAACTAACTTTTGTGAAATATAAAATAATAAATAAATAATATATTAACTTGCAAGTGCCGAACCAAGTAAAATAATAAATTATTATCACCTTGAACTAGTTAACTAGCGAATATTTAGTTACGGAATGACAGCTTAGGAATCCTGGAATGTAAATATATTTTTTCCGTAACCATATTAAACGTACAAAATAATAAAAGAAATTCCAGTAGCGGCGCTCTTCCTTGGGAGAGTATTTTACAGACAGACATTTAAATACCCTCTTTCTGTGAATGCATTTAAGTGCCCACTGGGGGATGCGCTCGGGCGAGCATAGTTAAGAGGATATCAGACTTTCCCGGGGAGATAAAAATGAAAAACTCAACCACACTAATTACTTAGCGTTTATAGTTTATTTTATGTGGTTATCTCTAGCTGGCAACTATGTAGACTATGTTTCATTCGAGTTATTTTCAACAAATCAACTAGCAATGAATGCCATTAACCGCACGCGCGGCAATTGATAGTGTCGGTTCATTGATGCCATCAAATCGCACTGTAGATACTGGATAAACGATCTCCTATCAATACATACATATGTCGTATGCAATACGGATGTCATTATTACTACCGCAGTCAACCATGTACCTCTAATTACCTACATTCAATATGTGTACGAAGATACATAGACACACTGTACGGTTGAATCAATCAATTTACTAACAAACAATCCGATGCAGGAGATAGCCGTCAACCAATTTGTGGTTCTCCGCACGTCCAATCTAACGTAAATATTAATTAGAACTATGTCTATCTACCGAGTTCCTGGGAATACTTATGAATATATTAAAAATATAGTATACTTCTCTAATGACTATCAGCACATATCCATCAATTTGCTGCTAAATTCGTCCATTCTCCTCGCATGTTATACTGTTATCAATTCCAGTACAAAATGTAAACGTTTGTTGACCAATGTATTAATAAAACAACGTGATATTGTCAATATTACAAAGTAAACACTCAATGAAAACATCACGGCTTTTCCCATTGTCCCGGTTCGTCATAAAATGCGCAAACGGATTTGTTAATTGACTACAAACACTCCCTTTTCATTTTGTGTCGCAAATTTTTCATCAAGGATCATTGTCCTCTCAGGCCTTCCTTAAGTCTCAAAAACAATAAAGTTGGGCATTGTTTACGTCTACAGTTTTAAGACCTGCCATTTCCATTAGCATATGAATAATGCAAGTGGGGGCCTTTTTTAAGGCGTACCCGTTTATGTAGAATACTACAGTTTTTATTTGTTGTTTCTGTCCTTGTCGCCCCGCCTCCATCCCTTCGTCATAACAAAATACTTACCATGCATCTGTTCCACAGTTTCACTTCCCTTCGTAGAGGACCTCTTATAGCTTATGGTACCCTAGTATTCCATAAGAAATGTCGTCATAACTCTTTTGTTTTATAATTTTCTGCTTCGTTAACTTTTTGCCTTTATCTCCACGGGGCTCTTTTATTTGACATTCTTTCATATCAACACTTTCGTGTATGATTATGAAACTCATTATTCATTAAGAATTGTGTCATAATAATTTATTTTATCTCAAGGTGATGAAGCTATCGTTGATATCCTAACTACAATATCATAAATGCGAAAGTAAGTTTGTTCGTTACCTTACACGCTAAACCACTGAACCGATCATCCTGAAAGGAGATGTTTCAGAACGGCCCCAGTATATGTAAATCGAGAAAATCCGTGGAATTCGGGAAAAATACAGATAAATTGCATAAATGCATATTTTTCTTGCAATAATTTGATATTTATCATGATTTATTAGTTATTTTTGTCGACTTTCAATATGGCGCATGGCGTCTCGCCAATTTAGGTACTCTGTGGTTAAAAATCAATGATAGTAACCATAGATTGACCATTAATCATAGATCGTGAACTGTCTACTGTCACTTCAGTCGGTTTCGTTGCCGATCGTGTTTTGATGTTCGGTTTGTTTGAATTTCTCGAGTTATTTTTAACAACCTATACTAAAGCATAGTTTTTTTATAGTAAGTATAATAACTAACTATACTTGGTATGGAGATGTAATAAGGAGGGATGAAACGCCTGTGACTAAAAGAGTGATGGACATGAATGTTGATGGATGGATTGTGTGAAGACTGAAATGAAAGAGAAAGGAATAAATAATGCCATGACTTCTGACAAGGGAGAATGGAAGAAGAAAACGTGTTGCGCCGACCTCAAATAGAATGGGATAAGGGCAGGAAGAAGAAGAAGAGTAATTAACTATACTTTATGTACAAACTACAAATAGATCTAAAATAATATTACAAAAGATTAAAAGTATGACTAGCGTAGTCTCTTTGACAATGTAATATAACAGAAATAAACATGTCAAACGTCAATAATCAATCAACATGACAGCTTAGCGCCATGACGGGATTTTGTGGTGTGTTGCAATTTCAAGTGTACATGCTTGTGCTTTCCTAACAAACAAGCCAATTTAAAGTAATTGGATGATTGAAAACTGTTTTAATTGTGTTTCCCCATTTTTCAGTATGGTGTACAAAGACCTGACTGGGGCTTCATACATTTTGAAACATGTCCTTTGCATATACGTTGTCAGGTGTACAGAAACGGACATATTCATCCTGAAAAAAAGTAAAATTATTCTAATATTTTATTTCACATAGGCCCAGATGGGCACTTATAAAACATCGACATAAAGGTACACGGTTCGGGTTGGTCGTTTCGTATGGAGAAGAACCAGCAAGAAACTCCATGGTTATTCTTTTCAAATAATTTAGTATTACAACATTATAATTTTACTTAAGTACGGGTGAAAAGCGTAGGCCCGACAATAAGTCGCTGCGCATTACAGAAAAAATGTAATACAAGATGAAAGGTTAATAAAAGTTATCAAGCATCTGGGAATCTAAAAAACCTACAGTGTTCACACATTCACAAACAATCAGTAAAAAAGAATCTATACAAAGGTAAGAAAAAATTGTAAAATACTTGATAAGATATTTACTTTCACTTAAACAAGTTACACAAAAACGTTCTACGACAAAAACGATCGTTAAAATCAGGATTTTTTAAAATATAGTGTATTTCATAATTATGTATATGGCTTCCAACCTACAGTATCGACAGTATCGACCTATTAGGTCCGTAACTTGCAGTGGCAACACAAGGTGCTGCAAGGGGCTGCAAGGGGCTGTTCGAAAGAGATACCGCGGCCCTGGAACATAAAGGGCAAGGAAGGAACATGGATGGGTTTTAGTCAGTACAAGTCTGACACTCCCTTCCGCTCTGCCCAGAGCGGGAGAAGTCATTTGATGATTTCCCATCCGTAAAAAAAAAAAAAAAAGGTGCTCTAATCAAGCACCTTTGTTACCGCGACCTCATGTGGCTCTCGTTTGCTTCCAAATTAAATCATCGTAAACCCCGCCTCATTGGCCGAGATTACGAGCGGATGACAGCGACTGTTTAGCAGCAACCAACTCTTACCGGACCACGACTAATTACAGATCGCGACTAATTAACAGATCCCTCTCGCGGGCGCCGACTCAACTTTTATTACATCGGAACTTTGTTTTACTTCCTCAATCTGATCAGTTCCACTGTGGTAATGCAATTGTTGTTTAAGCTTAATAAATCACCGCTAACGACCAAATACTGTGCACAAATAACATAATAATTTGTTGAGAAAATACCGCGCGACGTTTTTACTGGTCGCGCTAATTTGTACAACGACTCTAACAGATAAGCTTTTTAGCGTAAATCCCTCATACATATTCTATTTCATTAGCTATTCACTACGGAAAAATCTCAGAAAAACATTACTTCGCAATCAGGACTTGTACGAGACGGGAGGTTTCATTTTTCTTTATTTTAACAAGAATATGAAGTTAGATTATCCAAAGCGTATGAATAATTTGATTGCTTTGATGTTAAACCGTTAGTTTCCTTGGTTGTTATTAACCGTTATTTACCGGAATTAGTCGTGCAATGGTTTAGATAGAAAAATATTAAGTTGATCCACATTATCCAACGCCCATGAGTTGATACATAGGTTTTATGAAGTAACGGGCCATCCTAGTTACGAAGGAGTAGCAGCAAATTGCCACAAATTGCAACAAAGTGGCCGGGGCGTGCGGCCTCTCGAACTAATTCTCCCGGCGCGATTTAACGCCATTGTGGAAGCTGTCCCGGCTGCCTACAATTGACTCTTGTTAGCTTTTGCTACCTTGACACACAGCTAAAACGCACTGTGGTGAACATTTTTGAATGACTTACTCTTGTTTACCCGGTGCTGGCCAAGGCAAGGCAATATGAATACTAATAAACATTTCAGGCCATCGTCTCAGGCTATCCAACAAAATTGCTGTTATACATCACATGCTAAAAAGCCTACCATGCTCAACAAGTCTTCTCATTATAAATCTCGACTCGCAGTCGCACAAAACGTCCCATACGTTTTGGCGACTTTGTCTGACTTATTATTAGATTTTCAAAAACTTTGGTCACTTGCGTAAGTATCATTTTTTAGGGTTCCGTCCCCAAAGGGTAAAACGGGACCCTATCAATAAAACTCCGCTGTCCGTCCGCCTGTCTGTCTGTCTGTCTGTCCGTCCGTCCGTCTGTCACCAGGCATGTCTCATGTCTCTGGCATCTCTGTCTCATGAACCGTGATGGCTAGACAGTTGAAATTAATAGATGATATATTCCTGTTGCCTTTTCTTCTTCTTTGCGTGTCGATAGACTCAAATAATACCTGACCAGTATATTCCCACCTGCACAGCTCCGTCATTGGCTTCATTTAAATCCTGGAAGGTGCAGGTGGCTGTGCAGAATGGGCAAGAAAGAAGGTGCTATATGTAACAACAAATACTAAAAACAGACAAATACTAGAGACGTGTTTTTTTCGGTTTATAGTACGGAACCCTTCGTGCGCGAGTCCGACTCGCACTTGGCCAGTTTTTATTACTTTTGTTTTGTATTAGACGTGTATGGCGAGAAAGTAGGTGACTGCTGAGATAGATCAGTATGGAAGAAGAGGACTTGCTACGCCGACCCCCAAATAAATTTGAATAAGGGCAGGAAAATGATCTTTTCTTAGCGTTTCGATGGCAATTGTCCATTAAATACATTTGGCCCAAAGTTCAGCTATGAGAACTCCGTTTGCTGATGCAGTCATATGATCGTCAAGTGCGCAGGTGTCAGGGTACTATGCATCGCAAAATGAAAGGTGGGGGCCACTGTCTCTGGAGACAAGCCGCATACACGTTTGAGATCTGAGCCGTTCATGATCCCATCTGTAGAGATTGTCTTTGCTTCAGTCGACTTAATTTCGGATAATGTTTAGAGATAGAAATAAATATAAGGAAAATGATGAATTTGTATCTGCCATGTAGGATCACATATATATATACAAACAAAGTCAATAATGAGCATAGTACGCTAATACTACGTCAAAAGCTTTTCGTTAAAAGGAAGAAAAACAAAGTAGCTAAACGGGTACGTATATAATTATAGACCTTATTTCCGACATTATTCTAATAACAGACAAAGACATTATACAATCACCTTTACCAGGAACTCATAAACAAGCGGCGGTATTTTACTGAGATTACAGCAATAGTGGAGGGTCGAAATCTGCGGAGTAAATTGTGCGTTGTCGTTAATAATGAAGGTCTCATAATATCTGTCGGGAGTGGCGCTAAGGGGTGCTACCTCCCTTTTGTTCAGGACACCGAGCCACTTTATTTGCCCACTTGTCTATCTGTTTATGATTTGGGTCGCCGAGATACTACAGTTTTGCTGAACTTCTGTTAAATATATAATTAATTTTGTGACTACTCCTGAATTGTCTATCTGATTTGATGATTGCTTTAGTTAGTTCTGCATAGTGTTAATTGGCTAAAAACTTCTAGTTCTGTAGAATCTAGAAAACGTCTGATTGGTCATTTAATAGTACATTATGGTACAAGTGTGTAATGTTCGTGATTACCGCTGAGGCGCTATTGAGACCCGAGCCGTTAGGTGAGGGTCTTAAGAGAGCCGAGGACGGTAATCATCAATACACACGTGTATCATACGACGTTTTTCAACACACTTGTGAATAATACTAAAAAATCATTTTATTTAGTAGATCAGATATGAAGTTTATTTAGAAAAACAATTAGTAAATGTGCAGTTAGTAAAATTATATGTTATTAACTGTTTTTGATGGCATAGCGGTCTCATCAGATAGATTATTTGTACTATTGAACACGATATTTTTTGTATCGAAACTTTTTTAGAATAAAGCAACTCAACCAATGCAATAAGAAAACCCTATAACTCACTTGTGATTAATAGCAATGAAAAAGTCACAGTTTGATTATAGGTGCTATATGTGCCTAATTGCGGTGAAATTAGAGTCATTTTATGAGCAAGTGTGTTGATAAAAGTATATATCTTCTATTGAACACGATCTCTTTTGTATCGAAACTTTTTAAGAACAAAGCAACTCAACCAATTAAATAAAAAAAAAAACCTATAACTCACTTGTGAATAATAGCAATGAAAAAGTCACAGTTTGATTACAGGTGTCATTATGTGCCTGATTGCGGTGAAATTAGAGCCATTTTATGAGCAAGTGTGTTGAAAATATATTTACTTCAACTTCATTACAAACCAGTTTCAGAGTCCTAATCAAAATAATATATTCAAAGCGCGTCTACGGCTATTTAATTACACTAGGCTGTAAGAAATGTTCGGGATATCGTCTGGGGAGTGTTTCCGATGGCGGCCGGTAAACAGGAGTTCAACAAAATGGTACTCTCGCGGCGCCCCTCAACCTGCCTGGAAATTGGAAACAGGTTCGGGGAAACTGGCCCCGGTATCACGTAGTTTGTGTAACTACGAAATGAAAATTGTTATTACATAAAGAATTATTCACGCTTCAATTTCCCTTCAGTCTTATAATTAAATTGAATAGACAGCGTCGTTCCCAAACTACCTTCTTTCCAGTAGGAAGCTGCTTCTAATTCTTAAAACATTCTAATTATGTCCTGGTTACCATCTTCTCAATCGAAGTTAACCGTTTACTTTCACAAACTTCTCGGAACCCAGTTCGTTATATCTTTAACTCTTTATTATTCCTCCTTTTATACCAAAATTGTCGCCGAAACTTTGTGGAAGTTTTGTTAAAAATGGCGGCCGTGCCACCTGGTGACCCTGTCTTCCGTAACTCTTTGTTTAATTATAATTAAAGTTATTAGGACTGCTACTAACTTTGCTGAACTTTTCTCACTAGTTAACGTAATTCGTCAAGTGACTCCCTTCATTTTATTATGTTAGTAGCTAAACGATATTTTGGTTTACTCAAAAAATTTTGCGATGACTATCTATGAACTTCGATGCGGAACCACGGCTAACCACATTATTTGTTTCGCTCACAAAGCAAGTAGATTCAACAAGAGTGTACTAGTACTTTCATATCAAATTATATTATGCTTTCAACTCAAAGGCTTTTCTGAGCCCCTGGTTAGCTTTTCATGGTATTTAAATTTTTTGTGAGTCTGACTGAATGTTTTTGTTGAAACAGGCTGACTTGTAAAAGGTTCATTTATTCTGAAAATGAGAGAAAGGAAAGAATTTTGCTTTTGTTTATATTCTCGCTGATATTTTAGGAAATGAAAACAACAACGAAAAAGTGAGCCGCAAATGTTCCTGAGGCGGAGTAGCAAAAAAAACAAATGTATTAGAAGAAATTGCAACCTAGGATCGCAGCTGATTTTTCATTTAGGTACTTTGTTAGCGCAACTCGTTATTAATATAAATACATAATTTAACACATAGTTAGAAATCAATGTATTATGCAAACTAAGAACTTGAGAAGTGTGTCGCTGAAATTAAAATCCTGTCATTTTATACAATTGTACATGTTTATTAGTCTGTCTCCAATTAATATGTATTGTGTCCAGTTAATTTATTGGTTGTAAGGCGAAATACCTGCTTACGTGTAAGTATAAGCTAGTAATAATCCCTATCCCTTACTATCTTGTTGTTACTACAACCATATCAGGACGTTATCCCTCTCCTGGTAACACCCACCAAGGGCTCATACAGGACAACGAGTTTAATTATTAGACAGTTAGGAACTTTAGCGTCACCCCGCACAAGGTCCGGATCCTGTACTTTATTAATGAGTTAGAAACTTTGGAAACTTACAGCCCTTTAGAGTTATGATCCCTTGGTAGAAGCTGAATATCTTGCAACATATTCCCAAGCCCATAAAAGAGTTCGTTTTTACGTGCGTCTGAACCCGGACACCAGATGTGCAAACATCATGAAATAGCTTGGGCTCTTTAACGTTAAGCGCCCTATTCATCTTCGCCGAAAGTTTCTCCGGCAAAAACTACAACAACCATTGAGCTGCGCACAGCGCGGCGGCAGCGAGGATACTTTTTGCCCGGTTATAATGACGTAAATTAGGCACTTGCCCGTTATTTTCTTCTTCGTATAATTTAGAATCATGAAGCTAATTCGTACTAATGTTAGTTTCACCACTCATTGTTGTAAGCTCCCGCAGTTGGAACGTTGTAATGTTCTGTGAATATTAATCCATGGAACGCTTACAAATGAAATAATGAATAAGCGCGCTCTGCTAATAGTGGCTACAGGCGCGACTTATCTATTGATAAATGGTTGTTCAAAGTTTCGCCATGAATGTTAGGGAGTAGTCGAGGATTCTCTAGTTTGTTCGAATGTTCAACGAAAATCAATTTCTAGAGATAAAAAATAAACGATTTTTCGCGACTCCTCGAGAGCTTTTAGTGTGACTTCCCAATACCATTCCACAATGATAAACTGAATGGGGCTGCCGAGGAGAGCACTTATGTGACTTCATTCAGCGTAGAGAGTCTTTCTAATATAACGTGGAATAAATAAAAGCTGCCATGCCAAAAAACAACGATGTAGTTCTAAACAAACTAGCCCCTTCAATATTTTCATTATTTAGTTTTGTAAGTATTTTGTTGGTATTCAGCATACATTTCAAATATAATTATTTTCATATCTTAGTGTGCTTGGTTGGGCTCAGTATTAAATGACGAACACAATTTATAGCAACACTAGGTTAATAACATAACATTGTTAGTAACAAAGGACGATGACCAAGTTTGTATGAGACCCGCCCCCCCCCCCTCCAACAAATCTTTCGTATGTGTTAGTAGGTTCATAAGGATACATTAAAAAACTAGCTACCAATTTTAACTTTAAAATCCATGCGGTTTAAAAATAAAATAATAAAATCGATTATTTATTTTTTCATATTCGTTATTTATTGTTAAAAAATATTAAAATAACAATATTATAGGCTGTTAAGTTATGCTGTTGTTATGTTATATTAATTATCATCAATTATACTCGTAATTCTATAGAGCAGTTCCGCCGGTGGATTAAAATTAATATAACGCCCTAGCCCCATATACCACACATGAAATAATATGTGTGCAGCTGCCTACAGTTCGATTTCATGTAATAATTGTTTTTTTTTTTTTTTAATTAAGAAAATGTAATGAATGTGCACAGAAATAAATGTAGAATATAATTTAAAAATAAAAGTATTGCTTAAAAACAGTTATGTTGTGCCAAAACGTTAGTAAAAGACGTGATTTTTGTCGTAAATCTCACACTTTTGAGAGTTGTCGCCATAATAATCACCTTACTAAGATGTTTTGACTGAGATACATTTTAAAAATGTTGGTCGATGTAAGGGGGGGGGGGACGTTTTGACCTATCGTCCTTTATGGACAAAGTCTGAATTAATTATTATATTATTATATCCTTTATTCATTTATATACTTACATATATTTAAAACTAGCTGACCCGCGCAACTTCGTTTACGTCACATAATGCAATTAAATAATATTTCGACTACCCTACCTACCCTATCCTACCCTACCTACCCTACCCTACCCTACCCTACCCTACCCTACCCTACCCTACCCTACCTACCCTACCTACCCTACCCTACCCTACCTACCCTACCTACCCTACCTACCCTACCCTACCCTACCCTACCTACCCTACTTACCCTACTTACCCTACTTACCCTACTTACCCTACCTACACTACCAAAACTACCTACCCTACTTACCCTACCTACCCAACCTACCCTACCTACCCTACCCTACCCTACCCTACCCTACCCTACCTACCCTACCCTACCTACCTCCCTAGTACCTAGCTACCCTACCTACCTCCCTAGTACCTACCTACCTTAGCCCTACCTACCTCCCCAGTACCTACCTGCCTACCCTGCCTACCTACATTCCTAGTATCTACCTATCCTACCTCCCCAGTACCTACCTACCTACGTGACGTGGGCTATCAGTTGCGCTAATTTATTTAAAAACGTTTTTATTCATATTTTTTTTGCGTGAACGCGTTCGTCGGGATAAAAAGTATCCTATGTCCGTCTCCCGGTTCTAAGCTACCTCCCCACCAATTTTCAGCCAAATCGGTTCAGCCGTTCTTGAGTTATAAGTGGTGTAACTAACACGACTTTCTTTTATATATATTTAAATTATATAAGCTGACCCGCGCAACTTCGTTTGCGTCACATAATGCAATTAAATAATATTGCGACTACCCTACCCTACCTACCCTACTTACCCTACCTAAACTACCTACCCTACTTACCCTACCTATCCAACCTACCCTACCCTACCCTACCTACCCTACTTACCCTACTTACCCTACTTACCCTACCTACCCAACCTACCCTACCTACCCTACCCTACCCTACCCTACCCTACCCTACCTACCCTACCCTACCTACCTCCCTAGTACCTACCTACCCTACCCTACCTACCCTACCCTACCTACCTCCCTAGTACCTACCTACCCTACCTTCCTCCCTAGTACCTACCTACCCTACCTACCTCCCTAGTACCTACCTACCCTAGCCCTACCTACCTACCCTAGCCCTACCTACCTACCCTTCCTACCTACATTCCTAGTACCTACCTATCCTACCTCCCTAGTACCTACCTACCTACGTGACGTGGACTATCAGTTGCGCAAATTTATTTAAAAACGCTTTTTATTCATATTTTTTTCCGTGAACGCGGTCGTCGGGATAAAAAGTATCCTATGTCCGTCTCCCGGTTCTAAGCTACCTCCCCACCAATTTTCAGCCAAATCGGTTCATCCGTTCTTGAGTTATAAGTGGTGTAACTAACACGACTTTCTTTTATATATATAGATTTTAAATATAGTAAAGGTATCGACATCTGTTAGAATCATTTGGAGTTAACAGATAATTATTGTGACTGTCAAATAATAACAGACAAATAATTAGCAATAAATTAAAATTGCGACTATAATTTGAGATTTAAACTATCCTATCTCTCAAGTTGGATCGAACTGCACATGGTGTGCGGATTTTATTATAATCGGTTAAGTGGTTTAGGAGTCCATTGAGGACAAACATTGTGACACGAGATTTATATATATTAAGAGATATAATCCTTCAACCAGAAGCGGAGCTTTGAAAGTGTTTCAGATAAATGTAATCGGATTATTTTACAGATTCTATAGTTAACAGACATAGGCATAATATTTTATATGTATTTTTATGAGCAGTAACTATAGTGAATTAGTAGTTCGTAACTAAGAAAAAAAATCTCACTCTCTCTGAGTGAGATTTTTTTTCTTAGTTGACTTTGTTAATGGAACAAATGAAACTAAACTTAATCGAACTCGTCTCACTAGTCCACCGTAGTTGTACTATTAATTTTTTCTTCATTCAAGGGCATGTAAAACTACTTTTTTTTTACGTATGGGAAATCATCAAATGACTTCTCCCGCTTTGGGCAGAGTGGAAGGGAGTGTCAGACTTGTACTGACTAAAACCCATCCATGTTCCTTCCTTGCCCTTTGTGTACAGGGCCGCGGTATCTTTTTCGAACAGCCCGCAGCCCTGGCAGGATGTCTTCGTATCGACTCTTGGGGCATGCCTATGTCTGGCAGTGGTCGTTTTCAGATTGATATACACACCGACGCAGATACGGTTACCACAAGTTCAGTACATCATTCTGAACCGCCTCACGTAGAAATTTTTCATCGGTATTTTTTTTTTTATCAATTGTTCTATACATTTTGACCATGTAGGTATTGCACTTTTGTAGGAAACCGCTTTTTTTTTAAATTACCGTTGAAAAATTTCTATGTAATGCGGCTCAGAATGATTACTGACTACGTGGTAATCTTTCGTGCGTTGTCGGTGTCCCTTAAATCCTGCATTGATGATGTTGTACCTATAGTTTACGCAGTTCACCTAGGTAAGTAAGGAAGAGACAGCAACAAGAATTAATTACTTACCCCCATTTCAGAGGCAGAATAAAAAGGAATCCCAATTACTTAATGCAGCTATTGATACAACGAATTGCTATCCAATTCAGACGAGGGAAAAACCAAACATTTCCCCAATTAATGTTCCTTGATCGAATAAAGAAGGAGAATACTCTACTTATGTAATCGACACCCTTTTGATAAATTCTATTATCCCGAACGACACAGAAAAGTAAACCTACAGAAGATCGGCTCCGAAAGAAGAGCTCGTGGCTAAATAGTAACGGCCGCTTCTTGTGCTTCAAGGTTGAGAATTGCTTGACGAGATCCTTCCACGAATAGGTGACCATTCCGGTCGTACATTTCCATACCTCGGAAAGCCCGATAAGTAGTTAGTACTGGCTGTCTTTGTTCTGTAGTTACGGAGATATCAGTTAAACTACCAACGCATTCAGTTTTTTTTTTTTAAATAGAAGTTGTAAATGTTGTATCGTTACTTTAAATACTTCTATGACTAGTCACTGCATCAATCCACGCAATGTTTCAGCAGACAAAAAAAAATGAGGTAATATAAAATTAGGTTTTTAGAGTATTACATTGCGCACAACCGTAAATTGTGATATTTCACACTAAAATAGGTCTTTTTTTGGCGCAAAGTTACTTAGTTTGATGTACAAAATGTATAATTGACGGCTTTGTGTAAGGTCCGTTTACACTCTATACATTTGTGTGCGTACGACCTATTAATTTTCTGTGGACCATCTGTTTGGTGCCACCGTCTTACTACCCTATCCAATAACTGGAAGTCGTGGACCTTTATACAGGAGAATCGTGTCTCTTTGTGTGTCTTGAATTAGCCGATTCCATTTGTAATGTGGTTTCTGGGTAGGTCGTGCCTAATGTACCTTTATTTAATATTTTTATATATACTTACATATATTTAAAATTTTGAAATATTCCTGTACAAATAATATTAAAAAAATATAAAAAAATACTAGCCCACCAGCATTGGGAACAGGCTCCGAGCTACCGTTGGTAAGGGCTCTTGAGAAAGGAACTTATTCAATTATTATTATAGCTGATCGAATAAAATGACAAGCTATACCTACTGTTATTTTGATAATTGAAAATGAGCTGAACATAGTGAACTTACAAAGTTGTACGACGCAGCTTGTTCAACAAATAAATTATTACCAAAGCAAACAAAATATTGAAGCTCTTGATTTTTATTCTTCGATACTGTAAATAGGAAGTCGGACGCCTATAAGCATACGCTTTAAAGTAAATTAGTTTTCAGTCGCCGTACGTGTGTCCTACTCGTAGGGAATACGTAATGCAATATTCTTATTCATGAGATATTTATCGGGCCGGCCGGCTGTTTCCCGGCCTCGTTCCGGCCCGTTCTACACGTCCGTAGACGTCCACGTTGCGACGACAACTAAAATCTAAATTGATTAAAACGAATTGAAAGCTACGATGTGATTGGAACTTGGATAGAATATTCTCGAAGATCGATAAAAGCATAGTGGCCACTCAGGATGGTAGGAAAAAATACAAATCGGAAACAAAGATGGGAACATTTACCAAGAAATTACATGTATACAAGATTGAAGTCTCCATGTCTCCAATAATGAGAAAAGGTGATTGTATTTTTTCTGCTGCTAAAATATAAAAGGATAACAGGAAACAGTATAAGTACAACACTTATAGAAATGATAATAATGCATGTGCAGTTCAGCTTAGCTGTCAGTTGACAATTTTGGTTTAAAGCGTTTCGTTTCATAACCCGTGATCCTGTTTATTAACGTAATGCCTCTCGTACAATGTGCATTTTACTTTGTGTTTGTGTGTCGTCCAGGGAATTTATTATTTATTCCAGGTTGCTATGTGGAGTTGGGCTAAGCTCGTATTTTTGAAAAAACAATGCGTGAAATTTAAACAAAAACAATTTTATTATAGACCAGCTGCTGTCTCCGACCTTCGTCCGCGTGAAGTTATAATAGAAAAATAATATATATATGTAGTTTATATTCAAATATAAACTTCCTTATTTGAATCTAATTTTTTTGCACGGAATCAGACACTTATCCCATTTCTAAAAAAAAGTACCTTAACCACTCCTTATAATATCGGCTGTCTGCCCGTAAAAGTCTCATCAGAATCGGGCCAGCCTTTTCTGAGACAAGCCGGAACAGGCAGACAGAAAAATTAAAAAGGTTGTTTTTTCTTGTTATTACTTCCATACTTATGCATCCAGTAAAAAGTTATGATTTTGAAATTAAAAACAGACACTTCAATTTTATTTATTTGTATAGATTCTGTCAATATGACGTCATGCATTCCGTTCAATAGTACCAGGCTTCCATAAACGACCAAGCGATGTGAAACTAATAGGGCGGAGCTACTTTTTGCCCACAGGAGGGGGATTCGATGGTTCTGTTGTAAAAAATATTATAAACGTGTTTTAAGAACAAGTGACGGCTATTTACGGAAAAGTGAGCTGTAGAGAAACAAATACATACTTACTATCTTTTTTACGAGTATGTAAGCAAGATTAATTAGGTCAGTCATGTCACTATGATAATTACGTAAAATATATTTATTTATTTACTCACAAAATACTTAACAGGACATTACATTAAGATAGAAGAACACAAAGATACTGCTTATTGCTGCTTTAAATATTTACTTTATCACTTTTTTATTTTTGAATGACAGTATTATCTTCTCAAAATGACATAATTTAGATAAAATTACGTTAAACCGTGGGAACTTGCTGCCTATAGCAGAACTGACATCAAAGTCGTTTAATAAACGACGAGACTCATTGACCTGGCGCTAACGGGCGCAGTTGAAGGGTTAGCGGGTGCCCTTCACCTCAATCATCCTATTACGACTCGGAATAAATTGTTATAGGCAGAGGCACGCGTTTTTATGTCTTTAATCACTTGGCGTACATGATGGTGTAATTGAGACACGAATTGAGTGGCGAGGCAATCGACGTTGTATGACGGTTTGTTGGCGAGAGGTGTGTCATTTCTTATTCCGCTAAGAAAAGCCTCTTGAAAACTTCTGTGGGGTTTCGAATGAAATAATCCCGAGAGCGAGCGATACCAATGAAACTGGATGTGATCAGAGGATTTAAATGGCGTTCAAGAGCCGCCAGAGTTAATATTAATTTATACAATTTGTCGTCTAGAGTTGTCTGAACACGGTTTAGATGTGCTGATTGCATCAGGTTTCATTGGTGAAATTCGCCCCAAACGGTTGACAACTTTTTAGGAATGTATTATAATTATGAATTAAGATCTCGTACTCTTCTTAAGTTACCGAATGAAATAAAAACTTTTTTGCAACATAAAATATTGACAAACAAACGATGAAACAAAGAATGCCTTTGAAAAGTTGACAGGACTCGTCTGTATGCACACAACTTACTATAAGACTCGGCAGGCAAAATGTTTAACGATCCCCGAGGTCCTCTGACGTTGACATCGGGGATAAATCTGCACCCTACGCTTCATTCAAGCGACTCCCCGCCCCTAACCGCAGGGGTTAGTGCAGCATCCCTTGTTGCGAACTGCCATCCTCCGCGTTCTATGCCAACCTGGTACTTTTATTGCATATTCATGGCCTTTAAGTTTTCGCAAACATTTTGTGAGTGGCGGCGCGGCGCTAGAGAGAGGCAAGGGTTCTTTTAATATCTGCGATGTGAAGGTAGCTTTATTTACGTTGTAATGTGCTATGTTCGGTGCTTCTGAGTTTAGTATATTTTCATATGTTGGCATGGTCACTGACACTATCATTAACACTAGAAACGAGATATTTACCATGTTAACTGTTTGTTTTGAGTTCCCCGGATTATTTACCAGTAAAGATGGTAAATACTCCGTTTTTAGTGTTTAAATAATGCTAATTTTTCTCCAGGAAATTATTAATTTTCGCAAAAAAGGTTTTAGTTTCACCCGGATTGGATAACTAGACACAACACCAGATTAATATAGGCTCTTATCGACTAAAGTACTAATTATAATTTTATTTTTAAACTAGTGTATTAATAAATATTACGAGGTTTTGTTTTCCCTCTTATCCCAGTAGAAACAAAAAGTGAAAGTCAGTTTGAAACTCGTAACTGTCATAAGACCTTGACGTTTATAACGTACAAGTGACACTGGTAAAGCAAAAACGAGGGATAGCTCAAATCTAATAAATTTTATACGTCGAACGCAAATAAGAATGAAAATTGTGTTAGTTTTTAACAGCTAAAAGCTCAATTTAATCAACTATCTCTACCTACACAGTATGGAACACCAATGCTATTATTGTTTTATACTGCGTCGTTCAAAGGGTTGTATTGCTTCACTTTGTTCAAAAATAAATAAATATCGGATGAACATAAAACCTCCTTCGTACTACTGCACGCCTAATGTCCATGTGAATCGATAATGCTTTAGGATAATCCCGAGGGAACTCATTCTCGCCCTGTACAGAAAAACAGCCAGAAACGTCGGGATATTTATTATACCTTTGGTTTTCTGAGCGCCTAGTAAAAGTGATCACCCGTTTAACCCTTTACGGTCCTTTGGGAAGGAATGATCCTAATCTTTGTAATTTTTTTTATTTAATTTACCTCCAACGTTTTTTGTTACTTTCCTGTTTTCACTACAATAAGGCAACGCCTGATGAATTATTTTTTACTACCTTACTTTTTATTTATGTGAATTCTAAATAGCAACATCTAATCCCTGTACCAGGGTTTCATAACCGAACAGTATGTTTAAATAAACTAAAGCGGGGGACTTTGAAAAGCGAAGTTACGCCCTATAAACTGGTTCCATTTCATCTGATTGGTAGGGTAAAAATTGTAAGAAGTATTGTTACATAATATCTCAGATTTTTACCCATCAAAACTAGTACAGGCCATATTTATTCATGGTACTAGGCAAAAAATCTATCCCTGTATGTATTATACCGTTTGTGATTGTGTGGGTTTCCAATCTTTTACAGAGATCTTAGAAAGTTCATTTGTTTTTTTTTTTTGGTCACGGGTGCTATTCTGCTGTTGCAAAATAATGGTCCCGTTCTATTGACGCAAACCTTTTTCTTCGAAAATCCCTAAGGGAAGTCTGTAACGGCTATATCCGGGGGAGGCCAGTTAAACGCGGAATTTCCGGTAATTGAGACTCGTTCACCCAAAACGGTTTTCAGAATCTCGTATTGTTTAGGCTTCTGAAGTAATCCACAGGCAATTCTATTGAGTCTTTTACGACAATCGCGTTATACCTGGGTTTAGTAAAGTACGACGCCACTAGGTCATTATGTATGTTGGGATGTTTATTTGTTTATGCGGCCGTTTCACGACGGACGCAGAGAGGTTTGCGTCCCATTTGGATCGTAACGGTTTATAGTTGCCTGGTCTAAGTTATTGTGGACTGGACGGTCACCTATTTGTAGATATGCTAAGTGTAAAAAGTTAATAGCTGTTGTTGTCTGTCATAAAGGATTAAAGGGATAGGGCCTAAATGCGGTAAGTCAATTAGAATTGAAATTATATCTCAAATCATAGTTCTTCAATACTGAAAAGTACGGTCTTTTGCTACGCGCACTACTGGAACTCGATACAAAGTCAAGGCAAAACACTCAGGGCTGCGGGGCTGTTGGGCTGCGGGACTGTTCAAAAGAGAAACCACGGCCCTGGAACACAAAGGGCAAGGCAGGAACATAATGGGTTTTAGTCAGTACAAGTCTGATATCCCTTCCGCTCTGGTTTGATGAATTCCCAACCGAAAAAAAAAAGCCATAATACTCACAGTATCACTAGGTTTTGTTAAGTCCTTATTACGACGCCGGCTGTTGCTTGTGAGCATACTTGACACTGGACTAAGACTAAGAAAGAGAGTAGACAATTTTGTCTGCACCTAACAATTTATTACCATCTAACCACATTCTCCAGTCATCCCACGATCACGGCGCTTGCAACAGCGTCGAAATATCGGGAGCAGACAGAATAATTGAAAAAAGACGTATTAGTCACAAATCCAATTCATACAGATACAAAGATTGCTCTATTTTGTTTCCTTGTTCTTATTGTTAGGTAAACGTCACACAGCTTCACTGGTGTAACTTGTACCGCGTCTCAAGTCTGTCTCGTACAATTTATCACGGGGCTGTTCTGCGTGAGATTTTACGGGCACTTTGTCTGCCGTAAGTAATGCCGTGTGCGCACGCCCTTTTGAGTTCTCGTGTTTACCCCACATTTAGCTTATTTGACAGCTTTTACGATCCTGCATTTATTATTTAGTAGCTGTGCACGTGACTACACGTGCACAGCTACTAAATAGCTAGCCGGGAAATAAATCTTATTTGGTCGGTATGAAAAATATCATCCTATGCATTGATCCTGGACGGTCACTATCTTTTTGCTTCGTCCAAATTCAGACATTAATATCTTATGGAACGGGTGACAAATAATGGTTGTAACAAGACCCTAATCGAATGCACTTGTTCTCCCCGTCAGTACGATATATTTTTTTGTTCTGGACTATAAACTGCGAACCTTCTAGTTACGGAGATATATGCGTAGATTTACTTAATTTAATGTACAGAATGTATGTTTGGTTGACAGCACCGTGAAGGGTCCGTTTACACCTTGAATTCTAGCTTTGCTTTTATAAATAAAAAAAAATCATCAAAAACTAGTGAATGTGAGGTAAATTGAATTAATAACTCAGCTAAATCTATGAATACGAATTAATTGTTAACACATTCTCAACTGAAATGCGCCCAATTATGCTCTAACTGCAATTAGCACTACGACTAATTATTATTTAGAACTCTCATTTAGAAATAAAGGGAAAAAAAATAAACGTGTATAGACGTCGTTAGATACGATACGTGATGTCATCACATTTTAATACAGCCGTCCGGAATATTTCCCAGCGGGCGCGCTCCAGCATCCCCCTCACCATAGCGCGCCGTGAGAGACGTCCACTCCGAGTAATTACACCAGAGCGAATGGTAATGCGAGTGTTCGACCTACCGCACCTACAGCTTTATGTCCTGACTTTCTATCCGGCTACCCGTATACCCACGAATATTTTCCCTCCAGTGAACTCAAGCGGACACGGGTTAGGTAACTGTTTTCGCAAACTAACCGCTTACTGACGTCACATTAGGAAAACTTTCGGCTTTGAGAAACATTTTTGTTTGTGTCTGTGGCAGAAGTGTGAAGCGACTTTCGGTTTATGAAGGTTTAGTTTAATTGCCCCGGAACATACTGTTTAACATTACAAAGGCGACGCATGAAACTTCATTTCAGTATTCAATTAAAACGTCAGCAACACGGTTAAGCAACTGTCTCTAAGTCGAGTTTAGAAGTGTTAAATCTAAAAGCAAAGCGGATCGTATCTAAACATAATAAGCTTAGCGTCCCAGCGAACCCTCGTCGTGCGTACCTGCGAGCTGCGTGACAGGACACCGTGACAACCAACAGATACTAATGAAATAACAAGCGACGAGTGCCAGCGTTATTGTTAGACGCCATAACCGGATCTGTCCGGATATAGGGTTGCCGGCGATAATAACCGGCGGGCAAGCAATCAAATTACCGGCCCTGCCGCTGCAAACTGTGCCGACCGGCTACCGGCAATAATCACGTTTATAAGTGACAGTCGCCGTCGGCCGCTTCCGGACTGTGCGATTACACCGGCGGCACAAATCGCACACTTTTTATCTATCGACGTCATAATTTTTAACGTCAGCACTTTAGGGTTGAGTGGAACGCTTCCTCCCCGTTGGAAAGTTCAAAGATTCTTCGGATGATTTCCTCGAGGGAGTTTATGATATGCCATCCTGCAGGATCAAGAGTTTATATTATATTACTCTGCGTACCTTAGGTCTCAATAAGGTTTTTTCATTCAGCTTACGTGATTTTCTGCCTTTGATGCCTTTTCAACGCTTATTATATTTGATAAGGCGCTTATAGCCACGCAAGTAGTGTCATTTAGGAAAATACGCTTCTGTCTGCTTCCAAATAAACTATTCAGGTAGATATTACCCAATTTTTCCCCTTACAAAGATTGAGAATCTTTCGTCTTAATTCGTGTGGTTTCAAAATCAGACTAAATTACACGAAAACTAATTCAGTCTAGGGTGAATATAAAAATATGTAACATGATAAATGCCTCGCATTTGGAATGTTCCACTGAAATTAATTGTGATTTTAAACCACGAGAATTTTGTTAAACGAAATTAATGTTCAGTGTGGTGGGGTAACGTGTTTTTACAAGTTATTATTTAACTTGCAATGTTCGTTTAGTTCTAATCTTGCAATAAAGCAGCCCTACCGATTGAGCTGAAGTTTAATATTTTTTATGCACCCACATGATATGGGTATAATTTTAATTGATTTTTGAGAAGAAAATTAAACCAGCTAAAACTACTACAATACATAGAATAATAAATAAATTAATAGTATAAAACCAGCATTTTAATAAAAGCTTATTTTTAATGTTTTTTTATTTATTTAATAATAACGTGTATTCGATTATCTACCTACTTACCTATCAATGTTTTTTTATTTAAGGTACATTTACGATTATGAGTAATCACTTCCTAGAACCATGGGGACTCAACCAGGTTCCTCCTATGTGATGTGAATAATGCAATCGATCAGGTTTCTGTGTTCATTCAAGCATGTGGGTCGGTGTACGGGCACAGTAATGGCCATTGAGTCGTGATTGTTTTGCCGAAATCGAGGTAGCCTGTTTACATAACCGAATTATTGAATATGATTACTTCCACTGGTAGAATAATAGTTTCCTTCTTAAACTACTCCTTCTGAAATCATAAAGATACACACAGTTAAAAAAGTCGCATGTTTAAGAAACTATCATATGGCTAATACAAAAATAAACATACAATAGTGTCAGCCCCTATGCAGAACAACACACTTTAGCAACCCGTGGTAAAAACAACTTCTCTATTTTTCTGATCGCCTAGTACCGCAACACCATAGGGGTGAAACGCCATTGTTAACAGCTTTGCGTAAGGGCGCCGTACACCATAGCATAAACCATGAAGTGACAGCTAGCGATAGAACGAGATAGTGATATACATTGTAAATTACCCTTCGCTCCGCCCCTTGCTTACAATTTCATTCATGGTGTTTTTAGAGCGAGTGAGACAGAAAGTGGAAGAAAATTGTTTTTTTTTTGATTATCTTTTTTAAAAGAAACTGACAAAGTATAAAATAGAGCGCTCGTTCAATGCATGTGTGTGTGGAAACCCATAGAAACAGAGCTTGTTAGTCGGCTACATTTTTCATGTTCTTTGCTTACGCTATTGTGATGAACACAAAAGGCTCGGGCACCAGGCTAGTAGAAGCTATACAGCGATTGACCGATCGCGCAAATTGAATGTCCGTCGAACACGACAGGGACAACACCCCATTGTGCCGAGCTTTTCAACATACAGCCAATATTTCACTCGGTCACAAAATGTTCTATCGATAGAAAAAATGGGCAAAACCAAAAAGACACGTACTATGTCCTTTCGCGAGCACTCAGCCGTGCTCTAATAGGTCAAGTCGAAGTAATTGTATTACTTTGTACGTAATACATATTAAATAAAAGTTGTACGGAGCTTCCGGGTTTGGTAACAAATCCATTTTGTTCATGTCTTTAGGCCATTCATCGCCATAAATAGAAAATTTTACGTTTTTTTTTACTTGACTCACGAACTATTTCCGTAATTACTTGGTTGAGGTCAGCCAGGCAGTCGCTCCATGTAAAACACTGGTATTCAGTTGCATCCGGTTAGACTGGAAGGCGACCCCAACATAGTTAGGAAAAGGCTAGGCAGGTGATGATGACTTGTTGGATAACATTAAAAAAAAAAAGAGTAAATAATCGTTCGGTCGACGTCCAGATTTCCATGAACGTGCCCGGGCGCTGTCTAACTTACCGACCCGGTAAACCCGAAGGTAAAGTCGATAAACGCGACGTAAAATCCAAAAAATCTAGTTATTGCGAGTTTAGGACCAATGAACGAAAGTGACGGCTGGAAAATATGAAGTAAAATGATAAATATCGTGCCAGAAACGACTATCACCGCCAATCCCACCCATCTTAATTCGCACATATCATCTGGAAAAATGTGTTGTGACGTCTTATAAATAATGTTTTCTTTTGTTCGCAGCTCGTGGGGGGCGAGTTCGACATGGAGCTGAATTTCGTGATACAGGACGCGCAGAATATTCAACACATGTTAGAACTCCTAGACCACTGTCCACCCAGCTTACAGGTAAATATTTGCATACCTTATTTTTTATTGGTGACCCGCCCAGGCTTCGCACGGGTGCAATGTTATAATATACATATAAGCCTTCCTCTTGAATCACTCTATCTATTGCTAAAAACTGCATTAAAATCCGTTGCGCAGTTTAAAAGATATAAACGTATAAACAGCGGGAGCGACTTTGTTTTAAACTATGTAAAGAAGATTGTGCATCTAAATTAATAAGCAAAACCCCTCCGGCCAAAGATGACGGATGGCATTTTATAAGTTTAGTTTTCGGTATCTGCAATTTTAACCCAAGCGCCATTTTGGAAGAACGAGACAAAAAGGAACGTCCTTTGAATACTAGGATAGCAGGTAGAACGCACCGCAGTATGCTGTGAGCAAAGGACAACAGTATTTTAACACGCCGTATTCGAAGTCTGAGAGGGACAGACATTGAATGCATTTTTTGTAGGACTTATTGTTGAAACGGAGATCCTTTAGTTGCATTCCTTTTTATAAGAATTTCATAAGAAGACCTCCTTTAAACGCTTGTGGTCTTGGTATAAATTTAGATCAAGTTATAACTCTTTACTGGTTTCACACCTTCTGCAATTATTTTTTTAAAAAGTTGTGTGACATAATATTCCAACTTTTTTCAACACTACGTTATAAGCGAAAGGCATATTTCTGCTAAGTCGAATTTTAGAAAAACTCCGTGGGAAAGGAAGTCCACGTGTATGAAAACTTAAATATCAAGTTTTATCTGCATAAAGGATTAATAAGCATCTTATTAGAGAGGTAGGATTACTGCGATAGAAGATACAACGCGCCAAAGAGAGCACAATCCGTGAGTCATCGTCCCCTCGGCGCATCTTACTGGGGTGCAATCTCCTCGCTAGCTCTGTGATCCTGGTAACACGGACGATCTTATTGGAAGGGGTAACTTTTAGATAACCAACCGTTTGAGCTTAAAAAGATTGAAATTAATGACATTCCCAAAGGAGGCCTTTGTTTGTTAAACCCATATCACATTTATTACGGTTACCTAACAACGACTGAAGTACATTTATGTCTCTTAAAAATGGAACTAACAAGGGATCTGTCTGGGTCGAAAAAAGGCCATTCTCTGGGGTGATTCAATATATTTTATACAATAAATTATAATTTTCGAGACATCTTGGAGAAGGACGCTTACTGACACAGCATTGATACTTCATAGCTGAAAGCATGATGTCTAGAGTAAAAGAAAATCTATTTTGTAAATTGTATTAACTCCTGAAGGTTCAGTTTTGCATAGGGCTGCCAACTTTTTTAAAGACCAAATATATATTTATTAGTATTTTAGTATTTTTGGATACAGCACATGTCCAGTACCCATAAAAATATAGTACGTGGAAATTAATTTAAACAAATATATACGAGTCTATTTCGAGATTACTTCTTAAATACAATGTTTTGCTGCTTTTAGCTTTTATTAATAGGTTTTTATTTTTAAGGAACGCTTCGTAACTATTATTAAGGGGCCGGCGGACGATGAATTGTCCATACAAACGTAATACCAAAATCATTTTCAGTTTAAGCATATTTCGACATTATTATGCTATTATTCGGAACAAGACAGTGTTTACCTAGGTTTCAATTTTTTTTTTTGCAATGTACATATTTACCTAAAACGAATTGTGAACAAATTGAATTTCTCACATTTGTACGGTATAAATAAGCTGTTTCCATCTCATCTGTTCTATATTAAAAACGGTAATATTTTTAATTTTGTTTATTTCGAAACATGACTTTTAATGTTAAGTAACAACAAAATATTAAAAAAAATATTGGAAAAGCATTGAGTTTTCATTCATCATTTTTAGTATTACGGCACACATTCAAATTAATCACAAATGTTCAGCGGTGATATGAATGAACGATAATTATAGAATAGTAGCTAGGTAAAAACTATCCACACATGCTCCCGCGCGGCTTCGCAATGCGCCGGGAAGTGTGAAACAGAGATAACAATATTTTGACGGCTTTTTTCTTCGCTTCGAATTGCGATTCCGCGCGGCCTCCGCAGGGCTCTTAAATACAAAATAATAGTAGTTAGACACCTAAAATAGTAGGATACTATATCATATAGTAGGGTTGGCTACCCTAGTTTTGTATCTCCTCAAATGCCCTCTTATCCTCGCGTTGCCAGAAACCAGGTCTTATAACTGCACCCTATATCAAGCTTGCTTAATCCAAAAACTGTACATTTTTAGTTAGTAAAAGCGTAGAAATAGAAGATATAGCGTGTTTGAGGGGTTTACGTTTATACTTAAACCCCCCTGCCTAGGCTTTGGCGCAATCATTTGCAGAAGGTCAAAATAGAGGGCCTCAGCTCATACTTTGGCGAGCATTCCCTATTATAAAAGAAATTACATGGTTCCTAGAGGCTATTAATTGTTTACCTTATGTCCCGTACCTTAAAATCAATAGGTAAAACAAACACAAAATGTGTCTTCATTTGGGTAATAGTTTTTAGTGTAGTTCGTAATATTATAGTTTCAATTTCATAAAATGTAAATCACAAACGTTTATACACTACTAATTTAACACTTTAAAGCCATTCTAATCTGTAACTATATTTTCGAGCCGTTTGGGGTTGAAACTCTGGGGCCGTGGGGTCCGAGTGCTCATAGCCTATTTAAGGAAATTTCGAAACGCCTAGTTGACGCTTCCCGTGACCCAAGGGCTGGCTTTTACCTTGGCCAGAGGCTAAGTGTTGCCATACAACTTTGCAACGCCGCCAGTCTCTTGGGCACATTACCGGCTGACAGCGTTGAGGAGGAGTTTTTCGATGCCCATTTATAATTTGTTGTTAGTTTATTTATTTTAGTTTAATAGTTTTTAACTATTAATGTATATAGTTAGGTTATCATAATAAATTGTTCATATTACGTCTATAGTTCTAATTTGTTAGATGATAATAGTGTCATTGTTCAAACAAACTCCAAGGTCGTGATTGCAGCAAAAGTTGCTCTACTTTGTGAAACTGGTTGGTTATTGATTTAATTAACTGTTTAGTAATTTCGTCATTAATCTTCAAGTTTCCGTTGTGTAGCGGTTAGCGGTTATCACGTGTGCTTCATACGCACAAGGCCTCCGGTTCGATCCCGGGCGGTAACAAAAAAAATCTTGTTTTGTGTTTTATTGATATTTAATTTATTTAGTTCTTCTGTTTCCGGATACAAAACTTTTTGAATTATTTTGTACTACCTGTCTTAATGCCTGCAACAAATTTTGATTTGTGACATGATGAAACGTGCAACCATTGGCCAACAATGCCGACTGTCAAAGGCTAGTTCGGTGTAATAGCAGTTGGCAACTGATATCGTGTATTTGGATCGCATAAATATGGATCAGAGCCGTGTGCTGTGTTCGAAGCCTGCTTAATGCAACATTAACTTTTACATTAACATGTTCATCGGTTCCGTTACTTGTTCGTCTATTTTAGTTACCGCAACTGTAGTGATAACAAACTTATAACACCCCTCTTCGTCGGGGGTTAAAAAAGAAACATCAATAACATCATGCCAAGTTCTTTTCTTCTAATTCTCCATTGGCTGTCTCATCGGAATCCCTAATTCCCTTCCTACCTAACTTTGCAGAAATACAGTAGACAGTAGGCACTTGGGCAGTGAATAATGCCATAAACGACCCGTCTCTTTGAGCCTGACTCAGGGTCTCAGGGTATTATAATACTGATGCGCACTGCAATTCTGCTTCCGAATGGAATTGAAGGCAATGAATCCCTCTTAGGCAAATGCGCGAGATACCCGAATCGCAAAAACTCTTTGTTTTGTCGTTGCAGCTTGGGTTCCATTTCTTGTAACTGTGGGGTATTGTTTGAATGTCCATTGGTCATTAGCTTTATTCCAGTGAACCCCTTTTATACCTAGTTGCATCACTTGCAAGGTGGTTTACCTACTTACTGCTTAGTCTAGGATACCACATCATGGAACCAAAGGTGATTTTCATCCTTCTGTTACTTGATACCTCGTTCACATTTATTTCTGCTTGTTAAACTCAAAAGTCCCCTTCAAAAGAAAGCTGCTAAATGAATATTGTTCTAAAATCGTTTGCTATGATAGAAGTGCCTGAAAAGAAAAGTAATCTCGTTTTGTGTTTTTGTTTATCTACCTAGATTTCCTTTTGAATGGAATCCAATACAATTGTACTGAAGAGAATTCGGTTTGCGATTGAAAATATATAATAATTTTGAACCAACTTTTACTAAGGAAATGTAGGAAGAGGAATTTGTTTTATTTGTAATACAAATACATCTGATCAGAAAATCGTTATAAATCGTGTTTTGAAAAGTGCATTGTAAATGAATTTTATGATTGTAGTTTTTGTGGCCCTTAATTTGGTTAGTAGATTGTTTACAATTAGTGTTGATGCTGTGCTTCGTTCAATACGTTCTGCTAACACTTCAGACAGATGCCTTCTGTCACCTATCGCTGTCTGTCACTTGACACTACGACAGTCACTTTCAGTAAGCAGATGTTTTCATTTGTAGCGACGCGTACAAGTAGGTACACTACCTATTTAGAAATGATCGATTCTTCTTCAATCGATTTTCCTTTTGTTCTAAGTCTCAAATGACCCCAAAAAACAAAAGCTGTTGACACCACCTGCGTTCCTAATCCTGTTCTTAAATAAGTAGAAGGTTTGTGTGTATCCATGTCAATGAAAGGACAGAATAAACAACAACAGCAGATCATGTTTGTGGCAAACAATTCCATTGTTGTTTGTATTTAAATGTTCCGCACCAGTGCGCTCTTCACCAGGCTCTTAGGATGACTGAGAAGTATACATCACTTGTATACGTAGCGCGCACTACCAGGATGTCAGAGCGCGCCTGCCACTCACGGCGTGATGGACGACGCGCCGCGCCGGAGTGGCGGGAATCCGCCGAGTCATCTTATGAGAAGTTTTTCTTTAGGGACTCGTGGGGGCCGTCGGCCCTGTCAGTCCTCAGACGATGGTTTTTAGGCAACACTTGTGCTCGACAACGATTTTATTAGCCTTGTTACTGGCCTTTTTGTGGTAGTCATGTTGGGAAATTAATAGCTTTCATGTTTTTAGAGCATATTCGTTATGCTTTAGCTACCCATAACCTCGACTAATAACGAAAATTGTAAAATTAAATCAATCAATCAATATCTTTATTGCGGATGATAGGTAGGTACATACATAATGCAGGACAGTGGGCTGCGCTGGGGCGGCTGCTGCAGGTGCTGAAAACCTCAAACGGCGCAAATACAAATCTTTAATTGGTAGTTATGTATTTAAGCCGTTTGTGGTTGAAACACTAGGGCTATGGGGTCCGAGTTCCCACCTAGTATTTCGGGAAATCGCCAAGCTGTTGGTCGACTCTTCACGTGACCAGAGGGCGGGCCTGTGTATCGGCCGAAGACTCACCATTGCCATCCAACGTGGCAATGCTGCCATCCTTCTGGGCACTTTTCCTATTGAGAGCGATTTTGACAGTTAATTATGTGCGATAATGTATTAATTATGTCATCTTGATAAATATTGCGATTAATGCATTTCACTATGACAGTACTGTCGTCTGCAAACATCACCATTTGATGTTGAGTTACCTTTGACAGATCATTTAATTAATAAACTTAATGACTTTACGTTTCCTCATCATGTAGATGTAGACGATAGAACACTTTCGAACAAAATGGAGATTGCTTACCTCTTACTCTAGTCGGCAAGTTCTTTCGTTACTCGTGTTACATGAGACGTGCGACGTTGATGAGGCGTGTTGCGAGTTTCATCTGATAATGAAGTAAGGCTACGGATATCATTACATACAGCCACACTCTCCCCGTATCCACTCATCGTGAGGAAGTTTGTCGCGGGTGCTAAGTGAGTGAAAAGTTTGTTCGTCCGACGAGACTTCATTATTGTGCGACATACTTTAACGAAACTTTGTTTGCCTTTACAAATGTTTGTATCAAATACAAATGCTTTATTAATTTAGGAACAACATGTTTGTACTTCCGAAGTTGAGAGTTGCGAGTTTGTCACCAATATGAATATTAATTTACCAATGGATTTATTTTGGTAACGAAAGTAATCAGGTTCCAATCCAACCAGCACATTTAGGTAACCAGTAACGGATCAACATTAGCAGAAAACAAAAACGAAACCAAATATAAATGACCAATTACTATATTTTAATTGAGCTACAATTAAAACTTTGCATAACAACCAAAAAGAAAAGATAAACTATTTACAAAAAGAAAGCGAGTTCATTAAATGAATTCATATTCCCCTTAATTATGCATAATCAGGGCTGAAATCAAAATAATGAAGTGACCGGGCCTAAGAAATTGCAGAAATAAAAATACCTTCCCTCTTCGCACAGTGAATTGCGAGAATTCTTCCTGAACTTGTAATTTCACCGAGATTGTTCTGCTAACGGCAGAAGAATATAATATAATTACAACCGGTCTCGTTAGCTACGAGGGGCTTTTGTAATGCACAAGTACACTACGCTTTCTGCTGCCCTGGTACCCCAGTGTTGAATTGGTTTTGTTCTCGCATGCAAGAGGAAGGACTGAACAATGGGAAATAAGCACGTGAACATAAATAAAATGATGAAAGAATGATTTATTACTCGAAGTATTCAAACAAGTGTTTGCTCATTTTGCTTACTTTTTTTCTTTTGTGTGTAATCAATGGATGTTATCGAAGTGGATGTTTCTCAAACAGATTTCCTGTTGTTTTTAATACGCTGTGACTTTCAATTATTATTTCTTTTTATATCTGTATAGTTTGTGGATTATTCAAGATTAAGTAACAATCAAGAACTAAATAATCTAACCCCACTGTACACAGTAACAACAACTGTACAAACTTCGATAAAACGTCAATTATTCACTAAAATAAGACATTCGTTTTCCAAAAATTTTCATGAAACATTTAATAAACATTCGCCGGTTACAATCATCACAACATCACAGGTCCCCAAGAAACAAAAAACTACACCATGTGTGTATGGGCCACCGCCACCGTACTCATGTTGCGCTGATACATCTGGGAACAAAATTATGCTTGTGTGAATTTGTGGACTCCTTGGAATGTCTTATACCACTCACTTGTTCATGTTGCCCTAGTACCGGTGGGAATTAAATTCAACCATTTTACAGCGCGTGTGAACAAGCTTTTAATTAGTTTATTCTATAGTTTTCGTGAAAATTGACCTATAATAACGGAAATCATAATTTAATTAATTCAGTTTCACCAAATGGCTTATTTAGTTGACTTCTGCGTTTGCTAATGAAAATAAAAACAGGACGGTTAATTTTAACATTAACTGTAATAACAAAGGTCCGTTGTAATGTTTTCGTGCTTCCCCCAGCCGTGGAACTTAACATCCCAGTTACATTAGCGTAAATTAGAGCAAATTAAGCCGGCGCACATAGTGTTGTGTAAAATTAAAATTACCAGCACAGCAGTGAGCGCAAACAGAAAAGAATTTCATTAAAAATATTTGGCATGCCATCGCTGCGTCGTTACACTGCAGGCTCTATTAAACAGAAAGCTTTGAAATTGAAAATTTCTGCCTTGATGCGCGCCGTTAGTATGGATGAATAAACGCGGCAAGTGGATTATGCTTTAATACGCTAGCCAGCTTCTGTGGCTTATTCTAACTTTTTAACTACCCGGATTGTTTCCAAAGTCATTCACTTTATTTTCATGTTATATATTTTGTATCGTTTTTTCGCCACTTATCGGCAGACAAGTGATTCTGTAAAGGAATTGTTCAATTAGATACAAGAAAGAATACATTTTGATGACGCGCTTTGCCTTCGCAGGTTGAACGTGAAACAAATGTATGAAATCGGGAAACAGCCTATTATTAAAAAATAGTTTTTTTTTTAAAACTAATCATTTTATAAAAATGATGTTTATTTATGATATTCTTGTGAATTGAACAATTGTTATATCCTTTATAAAACAATATAAAAAAATGTAGCCCACCGGTATCGGGTACAGGGTCCAAACTACCGGCCGGTTAGGGCTCCAGAGAGAGGAACCTGGAGCCGTGTCCAGGAGTTTCGCTTTCTGAATCAAGCCCTTTGATCTAGCTGCCTAACGAGAGCCTCCTGAGGTAATGATCGAGCCTCTTGGCTGTTAAGCCATGGGCAACAACTATCGACAACTATCGATCGGCAATGATCGCTGAGTCCTCATCACACACGTCGACAACCTCGCGAGCCAAGTCAAGATGTACTTAATTTGCTTATATTTCTCGGCTTTCACGAGGTTCTCATCATGCGGGACCGTTATGTCAACAATCATTGCGCACCGCTCTGATCGATCCACCACCACTATATCAGGCTTATTGGTTACAATAGTCCTGTCGGGATGATGGATTGATCCCAGTACAATGTGATATTGTAACAACAAACTTTGTCCTTAATTGCTGGTCTAACGCGGCCACAAATTAACCACTTTTGCTTCGTTCCAGTTGAACCGGGAGAGATCAAAAAGATCATTCTCTCCATCAAATCCAAAGCAGTGGGTTGTGATAATATCACCCGTGGTATGATCACTACTCTTCTGGATAATCTTCTACCTGCGATTACGCATATTGTGAATTTTTCCCTGTTCTCCGGAGTATTTCCTTCCCTCTGGCGCAAAGCCTATGTCTGTCCACTACCCAAGGTCCCTAATCCCTCTATTCCTACCCATTTCCGTCCCATTTCGATCCTTCCCTTTCTATCCAAAGTGCTTGAGGCCTGTGTGCACAAACAATTCTCCAATTTTGTCCATCGTAACTCTCTTATCAACCCTCTTCAGTCTGGTTTCAGGCCCGGGCACAGCACTGTTTCCGCCCTCCTTAAAGTGACTGGCGATATAAGGGTAGGACTGGAAGACACCAAGGTAACGGTGCTAGTGCTGGTCGATTTCTCGAATGCCTTTAATACCGTTAGTCACGACATCCTTTTAGCCATTTTATCCCATATTATGGTCTCTCCCGGAGCACTGGAATGGTTCTCCACTTACCTTCAGGAACGTCAGCAGTCGGTTCATGTCGGGGATTCCGCATCTTGTTGGTGTGATTTGGCAGCTGGTGTTCCTCAAGGCGGCATTCTATCTCCTCTCCTATTTTCTATCTTTATTAATCTCTTAACTTCTGAGCTTCAGTGTGCGCATCATCTGTATGCCGATGACTTGCAGTTGTACTGTCAGGGGAGGGTTGACGATATACCGGATCTGATAGCCAGTTTAAATAAGGACCTGATGGCAATAAAAACCTGGTCTAATAAATTTGGTGTGGCAGTTAACCCCAATAAATGCCAAGCAATCATCATTGGGAGTTCTCGCAGTCTCCATAAATTGGATGGTACAACCTTGCCACCAGTTCTTTTTGACGGTACAGTCGTTCCTTTTAGCGCTGACGTAAAGGATCTAGGCTTGCACATTGATAGCACTATGAAATGGCATACACAAGTCGCTCGTGTCAGCCAGAAGGTTACTGGTACGCTGCGGGCTCTGTACCGTTTGAAAAACTTTTTACCGTCAAATACGAAAGCAATGCTTGTACAGTCCTTAATTTTTCCTATCATCGATTATGGTGATGTGTGCTACTTTGACCTGAATGCGGATCTCCTCGACAAGCTTGACCGTCTTCTAAATTACTGCATTCGATTCGTTTTCAATCTACGTAAATACGATCATATTTCAGAGCACCGGTCTCTTCTTAAGTGGTTGCCCATACGTCAGCGTAGAGAGCAAAGGGCGCTCACCACCTTGTTTTCTTTCCTTGTTTCTCCCTCTTCCCCTAGTTACCTTGCTCCCCACTTTCAGTACATTTGTGCCAACCACAATAGGAATCTGCGCTCATCGCAAAACCGAGTTCTTCAATGTCCCTCTCACCGCACTGACTTCATTCACCGATCTTTCTTCGTCCAGTCTATTTCTCTGTGGAATTCGCTTCCCCAGGAAATCAGGATGGCCACCAATCGTCTATCTTTTAAATTTAAAGTTCGTGAGTACATTCGAAAGAAGCTGGCAGTTTCGTCACAACGTTAATGGATTCTCCATTGTTTGTCTTTTTATTTTAGTATACCCGTGTAATTGTCTATCTACATATAGATATACTTTGATATACATTTATAGTATTTTAATATATATTTATAGTATTTTATATATCCTTGTAGTCTATCTTAGTATAAAATTTAAAAATATTTTCTAATTTATACACCTACCACTGTTTGTCTCTCCATCACCCAAAGGTTGACTGGTAGAAAATGCCTATGGCATTAAGTCCGCCTCTGTACTTTGTGCTTGAAGTGTTAAATAAATAAATAAATAAATATTGCCATTTTCGAGAAGTGGGTCGGGCTCATACCTAGCAATTGTTTATGGTTATCTGTCTGTGGAAATAAAACACCAGTAGAGATAAATCCTCCCTGGGCTACAATGTCTAAGTCAATGTCAGTTTCCCCACTTGTATTAAAATGTACTATTGCTTATTGTGTTATTTATGTACATAATCGATAAACAAATAACTGTTGTTGCAGGCAGAAATATGGTCAGTGTTTATCGCAATCCTGCGCAAGAGTGTCCGTAACCTTCAAGCCTGTACCGACGTCGGCCTCATACACCATGTCCTGCAGAGGCTACCCCGAGCCGAGACAGTCGTCGCAGGTATGTAACACCCTTTACATTCTATAATGTTATGTTGTCCTAGTAAAGGTGAGAAATTAACAGCATAGTTCACAACAGCTGGTGCTCCGTTTTTATGAAGGGCCTCTTATGAAAAAAATCCTTGACTCCGCCTATACCACTTAATTAATTTTAACCCTCCATTACTCCATACCCTTGTTATGATAAACATCCCTAACAAAATTGTCGGCCCCACCCTAGTATGCGTTCTGCCCGTGACTGGTGGGCACCTGTTGTTGTTTAGTAAAAAAAGAAAGGGACGGAATAAATTCTTGTAAGGTTTAACACCTCTTGTGGCGTGCTAATGCCCTGGTATAAAAAGGGTTAAGAAATTATAAGAATAATTTAAGAATTTTTCTTGACTTAGCTCGCGAGGTTGTCGACATGTCGGATGTGGACTCGTATCGTATCAGCCCATGGCTTAATTGCCAAGAGCCTCGACCAACACCTGAGGAGGCTCTCGTTAGGCAGCTGGATCAAGGGCTTGATTCAGAAAGCGGTACGCCTGGACACGGCTCGTATCGTTAGGAGGTTCCTCTCTCTTGCTCGAGCTTGGACCCTGTTCCCGATACCGGTGGGCTACTTTTTTTTATATTTTTAAATGTTTTTTTTTATATTTAAATATTTAAAAATGTAAACGAATATGTATATAAATAAATAAAGGAAATAATAATTTAAGAAAAGTACTATGTACATCTTAATTTTAATATCAAGACTGTCATCAACTCATCACATTGCAACTTTGAGCTAAATGAATCAAATAAATGTCTTGATATAAACAAGCTTCTTAAAAATCTTTTAAAATGGTAATATATTTTATTTGTGGAGAAAATACACATGGTTCAACGTGGTGAAAAATCAGAAATAATTTGATCATGGACTTATTTTTTCCTTATAAATTTTTCCCCTTCTATAAAAAACTCGTGATTCTCAACAATATCGTCATGGTAAACTCTTGACGAGTCGTTCAAGAGTTTACCATAACGGATATTATGTCGCATAATATCAGACCCTCATGCGTAGTTAAAGTGTTCTCGGATAAGAAGCCGGCTATTTTTGTATTGAATTTTAAATAAGGCGTCTTATTTGTTTTCTTTACTCATCTTTTAAGCTTTTTCTGTTTCTTTAGATCAGTTATTAGTGAGCAGTTATTTGACAATTGGTGGACAGTTATGATAATAATAAATTAACCTTTTATTGTAGTAACTTACTACTACTAAATTAACGCTCCGGATTCAAAATTACCAAAATTACTGAAGTTAAACCCTTTGTAACTTCAGATCAATCAATTACAATATTTCTTTTGCAGCATATTTTCGAACATAATGCACGTCACAATGCCCTCAAAAGCACAGGTAATAAGGTTGCAAAACACGTAAAAGGGACACGTCTTTTTCACGTAGTCTGTTCACTGCACGCCACCTATTGTATCCCTATGCTTACCTAGTACCCCTCTCCCTTCATTTCGCTCGTTCTATATTTTCCATGCTACCTTTACATGGAAACGGGGTCAATGTGTCCCCGAGCTGAAATGAGTGTGTATTGGGGTAATGCTGATTGATATTTGCGCACTAGGAACTCTAACTAGTAACTGTGATAAATTATAATTTAACTATGAATGCCATGCCATTCGAACAGATAAATAAATTAAATAATTTGATTGCAATAAATTCCTTCCGAGAGCAGCGGTGGCCCAGTGGGAGAGCAGCGGTGGCCCAGTGGTAACGACCCCGACTTACGAACAGTAAGTCGTGGGTTCGAACCCAGGCAGGCGCATTACTTTGTGTAATGTTCATCACCACTGCTCTCAAAAACGGTGAAGAAAAACATCGTTAGGAAACCGGCATGTCCTAGAACCAAAAATTCGAAGACATGTGATATCTACCAATCCGCACTGAGCCCGCGTGGTGGATTATAACCCATTCCCTCTCATAGAGAGGAGGCCTGTGTCCCAGCAGTGGGAACATTATAGGCTGATGATGTGATGTGAAATTCCTTCTAAATATCATGATTTAGTTATCAACCACACGCTGTCTATTTTATTGTATGGATAACCACACATATATTCAAGAAAACCACTGTGCACACTGCACAGAGACATCGATTTGCTAAAGCACACGTCTTCGACTAATTTGGCAGTCTAGTTTTATTTTGCGAAAACACGTGGCTAAAAAAGCCGAAGTCTTATGACTCCATGAGCGCTGTGTCGTCCTAGTAACTGTGAGGAATCTATCCCAACCCTTTAGGAACCTTTGGATTTCAAAAGGATTTTTTATACAGGTTCACCATTATCCCTACACACGTGATATCTTGATCCTTTTCTTTTCCTTGTATCTTCTGATACCCTAGTCTCCTTGGGAATAATGAGACTCCCTTGAGAATGTCGTTATGAAACGGACTCCGGTGTTATTTTGTAGCACTTTAACATCAAAACTCTTCATAAGTTGGAGGCGCCGCCGCCGCCGAGTCGATCACGGTACCTCTCGCATGCTAAGCGAGCGCTCTACCATCTGAGCTACGCCTCCTGATGTTTATACGTACAAAAAACACGTTCAAGTACTCTCGCCAGTAGTTGTATTATGCAAGGTCAGTGAAGGTATATAGGCTGCGGGCTGTTCGAAAGAGATACCGCGGCTCTGGAACACAAAGGGCAAGGAAGGAACATGGATGGGTTTTAGTCAGTACAAGTCTGACACTCCCTTCCGCTCTGCCCAGAGCGGGAGAAGTCATTTGATGATTACCCATCCGTAAAAAAAAAAAAGAAAAAAAAAAAGGTCAGTGAACAGAACGTACCGAAATGATGAAATGAACAAGCCCATACTAACTTATCAGCGTTGAATCATAATTCGTGAACAGAACACACTCGTACGACGGCAGAATAGGACGAAGAAGAGAAATAAAACCTACCTTTTTTTCATAGTCTATACTTAAGCTTTCATTTTGTTCCACTGCTGGCCAAAGGCCTCCCCTTTCTCCCTCCAAACCTCTCTGTTCTGTGCAATTTCTGGCCGCGCTTGCCTCGCAAACATGATCAGATCGTCACACCACCTTCGCCGCGGTCGACCTCATCGACGATGTCCACCCTCTGGCGTCCAGTGAGTCCTTCCTACCACTACCAAACGACAATAATTGAAAAGAATCTTTGGAATTGGTTGAAAAACTTAATTGTAATTGTGCTGATAAGCGACTATTCTGTAGAAAACCATGCCTAATTTGCTTTGATTTTGAACTTTTCGGAGACAATGTAACAGTTAAATTAAAAAGTGGCAGTCTAAGTACTAATGAAAATGCTAACAATTGTCAACATTTTTTTTTTCTTTGGTAATGTTTATACCAAGATATCGGAGGTCTACAGAAGTGTATGGTGATGGCAGGCGCGGCCTAGTTTACTTAGATCGAACTCCACAATGCTTGGTTAACTTGATGATGTCAATAGCAGTTTTATTGCAGATAAATTTTTGTGTGCTTATTTTTAGCGTTTTAATTATGAAAACTTTATAAAAAGTGACTTCATTGTAGCACAACTTTATCTAATCGTAGAAGTGAAAAAGATATACAGAAAAAAGGTGTGTGTGTACTTATGTACACGCGTTAGAAGTTATACTTCTTTGGCGTCTGATGATTTAAAATTTTTAAAAAACAAAACTGCAGTAAATATCGAAGAAAAATGTTAAAATCAATCAAAACAGTATAGGTATACAGTAAGTACTGTATATTCAGTTTCCTTACTTATAAGTTATTAAAGTTAATCAAATATATATTATTAATTCTATTCTGCAGCCAACTTCATCATGTCGTTTTTTTGGGACATCGTACGCGCGCAGTTCATGAATTCACTCTCATCCAAACGCGCCAAAAGAAGTATAACTTCAATAGCAATGATTTCTAAAGTACTTATAAATTTTCAACATTAAAGGCATTGTAGAACAATATCCACAACATGAGTATGTTCCCCGCGTTAACGGAACTAATATCAGAACAAACTATTACAATTAAACTCCCGTAACACACAACAATGTGTATTGCTCCATACAGTTCCCTAATATCACATTGTATGTAAACTATGATTCCCCAGTAAGACTGGGAACAGTGATCACTGTTTGTTTTATATCCTGATTTTTACATACATTTCCATAAAATAAAGTGTCCGTTACCTCAGCCAGATGTGGTCGAAAATGGTCATTTGAATCTTATAGATAATTAGTTTTGCGGCTTCTGTAATTGTTGCGCACATTTTTAAATTTGTTGCGCTTATAGTTTTTTAATTATTTCACAAAAACATTTCCTGCTGAGGTAACGTTACCCCAGCCAGACCTTTTTCTTTCTAATGGGAATATTTAAATAAATACTAGCTATAAAATTAGTTGTCTAGATGAAGTAAATGTTGTGCCTTATTTTGTATTTGTTCTTTCTTCGGTTGCGAAGTTATTCGAGATTTTGCTGGGGTATCGTTTTTGGTATTGCTAGATCTTTGAAACAGTTAAGCGGATTCTTATCATATTTTGTACAAGACTTCTTTGGAATTAGTTTAAATTTGTTCTGCAATAAAAATACCAAAATAATACATAGCTTAAAGGTTATTTCATTAAATAGAAAAACACTTCAATTGGTCCCAGCACTCTCAATAAGAGGTCTAAAGACTTACTTTAAACATTATTGTGAAGCTTGTAACTGCCTTCAAATGTATGTGAAGTTTCATTAGTATCATGTAAGTATTTAACAAGTTATGATGATATTCAGTTCTTCACGAGCACGGTCATGATGCGCGCGGTGTTATTTGGCAACTGATAAGCCTGTATATGGATATATGAACTGAATGTTATGTCAATTATTAGTTGTGTAGTTCAGTTGTATAACAGTAAAATTTCAACGTAGTACATTGGATAATTAATGAGATAATACGATTAAAGTCATTAGGAAGTGAATGACCGTGGTAACCCGACCAAGTTTAGGTGGTTACGAAAAAGCGAAAACGTAGAACATTATGCTATCTTTTGAAATGTTTAGTATAATACACCTTACAATTTCGGTACAGACGCGTACACTGTTAAATACATAATAATATAATAATATCTGTACTATGAAAACATTATTATTATCTTCCAGTTGCACATACTTATCAAAAATCACCGATAACACGTCGTTCGGCGGGACGCGGGAGGGGTGGGGTGAAGGGGTAATTCATTGTTTGCATAACGCACTAAACATGCTCCATAATTACATAATTCATCTTGTAGAGTGCGCGTGCGCTTCGGCAGTTCCGTTTCCTGTTTTTGAAAATATTTATCGAGTGCGTGAGAGCTATTATTATAATAATAAGTGTGGCAAATTACTGTTAATGTGGAGTGCTTGATGAATTCACGAACAAGGTAAGCTTGCATAATGTAACTACAGAAATAGTAGCAAAATTATTATTAATATGTACATGTTGTTAGGTACTTATCTAAAACTGTATTTTTTTAAGGCTTAAATATTTGAATTTAGGAACTTACTTATTATTTTCTTTTTTTTCGTACTTAGTTATTACCTGGACTGGAATTCTCGACAATTATGACGACATATTTATCCTTCGATACATAGTACCTATAAAACAAAGTCGCTTCCCGTTGTCTGTCCCTGTTTGCTTGGATCTTTAAAACTACGCAACGGAATCTGAAGCAGTTTTTTTTAATGGATATACTGATTCAAGTGGAAGGTTTTTATGTATAGGTACAAAGCTCATTGCTATCGAACACAAACTAGAACTTTTCAATGTTATGACGATATGTATAGCAAAATTCAGAAGAGTCAGATTAATTTAATGCCTCACGCGATTATTTATACATTACAATCTGATAATATCTAATTTATCTAAAATACAAAACTATTTTATAGATCTTGTATTGTCACTTGACATGTATTTACTTTAAAATTGTGAATTTTAATGTTAGTCACATTTTTTTATAGATGTGATAATAATAATAATAAAAAAATCGTCTCCAATCTTATGCAGTCGGAAGCAATGTGTTTTGTTATTAAATTAAACATGGCGAACACATATTTCACACTTTTTAGTATAGAACCTAAATCATGACCATTTGATCGACTGACGTAAGAATTAACAAAATCTGCCTACGCTTATGGTCTCTCTAGAGCGGCAACTAGATCTCTGTTTATGACAACTTTTGTGTCACAAAGTTATTTACGTATTTGGATACTCATTTTACGTGATGATCTGTGATTTTTTATACAAAAACCAACAAACTTTTAGAATTTACCTTTACACGTTGACTTTTTGAGATTGTAATTAGTTAAAAGTAATACTTACATAATTATTTGACTGCAGTTTAATATTACTTAATTTTATTATTTTTGATCTGTGATTTTTAAATAGTTTAAGTTCATTTTATGTGTATAAACTTAGGGAAAAAAATGTGATATTTGAAATGAGACAACAAAACAGTAGGACTAACTGTGAGCATTTTACTACATTGTGATTTCATTTAGTATTACCATTGATCTGTGATTTTAATTGATATAAGTGGGTATTAGTAGACATACGTAAGTTTAGTGTTAACTGAAAAAAACCGTTGTATAATTATTTATTGTCTGTGATCATTACACATTCCAATATTGTGTATACCTATTTAAATAAAAACTGTAACTGTGTACTGTGTTTACTGAAATCTATCATTTAAATAAAAAGTAATAGAAAATTCAAAAAAGCAAAATTACTATCTGTAATTTTAATCTGTGATTGTTTTTAAGTATAAGTTTATTAATACTTTAAAAGTTCAATTGAAATGATTATTTTACCTGTTAATAAAAAATCGTTAATAAACATTTAGTTTTTTTTAACACTTGTGTAAATGTCTGTACTAAATTTGTAACACTATCCTACATATTTTAGAAGGTAGCATAATGTTCTACGTTTTCGCTTTTTCGTAACCACCTAAACTTGGTCGGGTTACCACGGTCATTCACTTCCTAATGACTTTAATCGTATTATCTCATTAATTATCCAATGTACTACGTTGAAATTTTACTGTTATACAACTGAACTACACAACTAATAATTGACATAACATTCAGTTCATATATCCATATACAGGCTTATCAGTTGCCAAATAACACCGCGCGCATCATGACCGTGCTCGTGAAGAACTGAATATCATCATAACTTGTTAAATACTTACATGATACTAATGAAACTTCACATACATTTGAAGGCAGTTACAAGCTTCACAATAATGTTTAAAGTAAGTCTTTAGACCTCTTATTGAGAGTGCTGGGACCAATTGAAGTGTTTTTCTATTTAATGAAATAACCTTTAAGCTATGTATTATTTTGGTATTTTTATTGCAGAACAAATTTAAACTAATTCCAAAAAAGTCTTGTACAAAATATGATAAGAATCCGCTTAACCGTTTCAAAGATCTAGCAAAACCAAAAACGATACCCCAGCAAAATCTCGAATAACTTCGCAACCGAAGAAAGAACAAATACAAAATAAGGCACAACATTTACTTCATCTAGACAACTAATTTTATAGCTAGTATTTATTTAAATATTCCCATTAGAAAGAAAAAGGTCTGGCTGGGGTAACGTTACCTCAGCAGGAAATGTTTTTGTGAAATAATTAAAAAACTATAAGCGCAACAAATTTAAAAATGTGCGCAACAATTACAGAAGCCGCAAAACTAATTATCTATAAGATTCAAATGACCATTTTCGACCACATCTGGCTGAGGTAACGGACACTAAAATAAAAGCCTGTTCCGTATTCTGCTGACTTCTGATCTCTTAGTTAAGGTGTAAACTATCAAAAATAACTAAATTATCTTTTTACCACTGCCACTCGAAAATGGGCATTTGATTCATCGATAACAGTGAATAAAAGACTCTTTTATCATTATTATTAGATAGATAGATTAGTGTAGACCACTGCTGGACCGTGTTGGTTCTCTTGTGAAAAAAGTATGAATGCGAATATTATAATCTTTTTAAACATATTTATTTCGTTAAAATTTCCACCAAAAAAGTGTCGAAAAAAAATATGGGGTAGTAAATCCTCTATACAATATGACGCTCTGGTAACTGTGAGAAAAGTGGTGCATTTTGCCGAGATTTCAAGATTATTTTATGGAAATTCTGACTTCCTCAAGTAGCCTTATTTAGTAGTTACTTTGTGTCAGAATTCTAATGACTGTTAAGGCTAATTTTTTGTGTGAATTGCATTTTAAATTCATCTAGGTAAGTATTCATATAGTAAAGTTGACGCTTCCCGTGACCCAAGGGCTAGCTTTTACTTTGACCAGAGGCTAAGTGTTGCCATACAACGTGGCAACGCCGCCAGTCTCTTGGGCACATTACCATCTGACAGCGTTGAGGAGGAGTTTTTCGATGCCCTTTTATAGTTTGTTGTTAATTTATCTATTTTAGTTTAATAGTTTTTAATTATCAATGTATATAGTTAGTTTAACCTAATAAAGTAAAAAAAAAAAGGTAAGTATAAGTTTAGATTTAAATAATGAGCCCTACTTCGTCGTCGTTGCGAGAAAGTTTGCCTCTCCATGGGAATTTAAGTTACGAACGGTGTAAAAAATACAATATAAGAACTTACATTCTTACATCACATCGTAAGCTATGATGCTCTAGTAAGTGTGAGAACACAGATCTATTTACTTATTTATATCTTACCACTATCTAAGTTTTTTTTTATTCGTTCGTTCTCTTCCCAACTTTATCTGACTTCCTCCGTTGGACTCGGAAGGATTCGTCAATGGGTACGCGCCCATTAGGTTCTTCTGATGTCCCAGTTAAGGTGTAAACGAATTAATATTATTTAAAAAAAACAATCGCCATAACTGTCGGTCGTGGGAATGAAAGATTATTCGTGAGAAAATACCGCGTGTGCAGCGCAGTTCCACAGTAACCTCTGATATATGTATGATGCTCTAGTAACTGAGACCAGTGATCCCATATCGTAAGTGTAGTTGTTTTCATTCATCAGTCAGGTAAAGATGCGAGCAGAACAAAACGTTTTTTTTTGTATCTTTCCGAGATATAGATCAGTGTTCTCACATTAACAAGAGCATCATTGTTCACCATGAAATGTTACGATAGAAGTTTTTACAATAAACTTCTTATTTATATAAGGTCAAATTAAAATAGATGGACAAACTTTTAGAAATCATTGAGACCACCAAAATAAGGACAATGGTAAAAGAAAAATAAAAAAAAAAACGCATTAGATACAAGAAAACGTTCTTAACGCTGTGTTAAAATTATTCCATCTATTTTAATGGGACCTTATATACCTCTCCTTTTTTTATGGATGGGAAATCATCAAATGACTTTTCCGCTCTGGGCAGAGCGGAAGGGAGTGTCAGTCTTGTACTGACTAAAACCCATCCATGTTCCTTCCTTGCCTTTTGTGTTCCAGAGCCGCGGTATCTCTTTCACAAACCCGCAGCCTATATACCTCTCCTTTAGTTAAGTTTTAGTTCCCACGAAGGGACAAACATTCTCATAACGACGACGTAGTAGGGCAGATTATTTAAAACTTAACAAACACCCTAGTAAAACGCTGACGTACTTCATGCAATGCATAATAATATTATAATAAGCTTTAAAAGGTTCGCCAGGATTCTGACAACAAAGAACATGGGGCAAAAGACAGGAATTCCATAAAAATAACATCTTGTTATCTCGGCAAAATATGGACCACTTTTCTCACAGTTACCAGAGTATCATATGTAACAGAAGTTTTACTACCCGGCATTTTGTTCTCTTCCCTACTTTTAACTTTACCTGACTTTTTTTACGGTGCACCCAGAGTGTGAGAATCCTTCTGAGATTTTCTGGTGTCCTAGTTTAGGTGAGAACAAATACATATTTAGACCACTTTTTTTATATAGTCGTCACACATGCCATGAGAAAGTATGTTTGTTCGTGTGAAATAACTGCGTGCGCAAGTTATAATCACCAAGTAACCTAGGATGCTCCTATGATACCCTAGTAACAATGGGAACAGAGATCCCATATCGTAAAAGTCGCTATTTTCATTCTTCAGTCGGGTAGGGTAAAGTTGGGTGGGTGGAGATCGAAACGAATAATGATTTTTGATCTTGGCGAGATATGTGGGACCCTTCACGAAGTCGTCGACCAAGCATTTTGTACATCTAACCAAGTAATTTTACGCAAAAATTACTGCTGGAATACGACTTTTTTTTTTGGGTGACATAACCGTTAACGGCAAGACTTAATACAACGCGCACTTAAAACATTGTGCTGGTGGATTGAATACAGTACAGGAAAAAAGTATTAAATCATAAAGTATTTAAAGTTATAATATTAAAACTTGGATTTAAAAAAAAAATATGTGGGATTGTTGGAACTTTGACCTTCAATATATCCGTAACTAGGAAGGAGGTTTCCTCAGCATGATTAGAAAAATAAATGTTTTAATATACCTACTGTTAAAATATTCGATTATGATTCACTACCTATTTAAAATGAAAAATCTCAAATAAGCGTGAAAACAGTTGGAGGCGCCGGGTATCGATCCCGGTACCTCTCGCATGCTAAGCGAGCGCTCTACCATCTGAGCTACGCCCCCTGTTGGCAATCGTACAAAATATATTTTCGTATTTCAACAAGTTATTACGTAAGCAGTGGTAGAACGTGTTTTGTCACGGTGGTACAGTACTGGGTATTTTATTGTAAAACTATCAAGGTTTTGCCAAGAATAATTAATGGCCAAGGAAAGTAACTCACCAGAAGGATCCCGATCCACTTAATATACTACACCACTAAGGAGCAGTAGGTATACCCCAATCTGTAATGGTGGATTGAGAATTATCAAATACGATTCAATGCGTCACTGCTCTGAAATGACAGGCACCGTCGTCTTCATAACCCATAGAATTGTCATGGACAATGTGGGTAGGCCACCACAAGGTGGATCGATGAAGGTCGGGAGATTTTTGTAAATGTGGGAAGCACAAGCTTAGTCCAGTTGGCGATGCTTGGGGAAGACCTTTGTCCAGTTGTGGACATCATTGGGATGAATCATGATGGATGATGATAAGGCTTCCCCTACTCTTCCAGTTTCTACTTAGTATTTTACCACTTTTAAACTTGAAAATAATGCTTAAGGTATGATTCTAAACCACGCTGCACGCAGCAGTGCTGCTGCGACACTACTGGTCCCCATACAATTTCTATAAGCTTATATGAGATTTCATTCCGAGCCAGGCAGCAATGTCGCGGCAGCAGTGTAAGCAAAGCACCTTAGTGGCAGCACTGCGGCAACAACACTGCTGCTTGTTGCCGAGTTCGGAATCATACCTTTAGTCTCTTGACTATCACCTAGCGCATGCAAAGTAACGCTTAGTCTCTTGACTATCACCGGGCAAACGTATTTTTATCCGATGTAGTAATCGGATAGAACTAAATAGAACAAAGACGTGTTTACTTCAATTATATTGGAAAATGTTTGTATAGTTAAATATAGGCATTTCTGAGCCAAGACAACTTTCATCACTTCGCTTCGTCATATTTTGTAGTATAGCCGATTGTTTCGATCAAGTAATCGAGACTTGATCGAAACAATCCGCTCAAGTACATACATTATTGATCTTAATTATCTTTATTACCAGGATTTTACAACCAATTTAATACCAGTGGCATATCAAAGTAATTTATAGTACGTGAGATAACCGACTTATGTGGCCAACCGAAAACGTGCCTTTTGACCAAGTGAAAGGTACGGCATTAATGTTCGAAATAGCTTGCAACATCCTTGTCTTTAAACAAGGCTACTTACTATCTGATCAGAATACAGTGGATTGTTTGGCTGTTTGTAGTATCAGGGGGCGTAGCTCAGATGGTAGAGCGCTCGCTTAGCATGCGAGAGGTACCGGGATCGATACCCGGCGCCTCCAATTAGAATCTTTTTGAAATAAGTTTTATTTTATTATTGTAAACTTATTATTTCCTCTTCAAAGTGGATTGTTTTCGTAGAAAATTGGTTCTGCGTATCGGTGAATTCCAATAAATTAGTTTTTCTTATTGGTTGAGAGTGAACAGCTCTGAAAAGAAACGGTAATAGTTATTTGAAGTAGAAACATCAAAGATCTAGTTACTTGGGGCTTAAGCATCTGTAAAAATTTTCTGAAATGTCGAGACCATTTAACTCATTACAGAGATTTTTTTGTATCAGTATCCAGTTAAACCTAAAAAACGGGTTTTTCTACATCCCACATTTTTTTAAAGATTGCGCGTATTTTATATTCTTTCATAATATCCATTTCGCATACCTTTTCTATCAGTTGTGTCATCTAAGTAGACATCCCTTTCTCGCCATATTATTTCGCACAGTCCATCCATCTATCCATCGTTTCTTTGGTTTACCCCTACTCATAACCGCAAGGAGAGTTTTGATTATGAATGTACACATTCATATAATCAAAACTCTCGTTGCGGCTCTTCGCTGGAATTTTCTTCATTCCTCCGCATCACGTGCTCATTGCCTATACCATGACAATTTTCATCAACAACATAGACAGTGCGGCAAAGGTCTTTTGGCGCAGGAATAACGCGGTCGGGAAGGCGTTGTTGGTAAACATTCGTTAAATTCTTTGTAGAAATAGTATTGTAAGATGAGATGACAGCGTTAGCCCCGATCATGATCAAACGCCAAAAGCTCTCCCATCAGCTAGCTATTATATATATTATTATATATTATACAGTCCCTTCACTTTTAATTTACGTCCTTTTATATAGCACAACTCAAGGGAGCTGTTCATCTTTGCGTTACGTTTGAACTCATTTGACCGGAGTTTAGTTTGCCCAACTAAAATAGTTAGGTACAATGATAGAATAAAATGTAAAAAATACAAAGAAGGAGTTAACTAAATGTGAAATTATTCCGTCACCAGGTGTTCAGGAGTGCCAGGAAGAAACATACACATAATAAAGACTCATGTTCTAATTGGACGATAAAGTTTGTAATCAAAGCGCGGCTTTGGCTAAAGAACCTAACCCCACGTATCATACGCAACACGCAATTAATTGATTGCCTTGAGCAATACGTAACGTTGCTTTGTACTATCTCAACGCAATATTCGATAGGTTTGCTATCAGGGGGCGTAGCTCAGATGGTAGAGCGCTCGCTTAGCATGCGAGAGGTACCGGGATCGATACCCGGCGCCTCCAATTAAAATTTTTATTTCTTCATTTCGGACTATTTTCATAATTTTATCAACATAGATAAAGTCTTAGTTACTTTTAGGAATCACTTAGCGAATCTATAGACTTTTAGAAGTAACATTAAACACTGTTGAACAACTTATTCAGAAACTTTGGACAAGTTCTATCTTGTAAAAACACTGAAACTCTGCAAACTACTGAGACCACTGATTTGATAGTAGATGTAAAGGAATCGTCTAGTTGGCCAAAGTAACAGGGATTCGAGTTGATTTTAGATAGATATTGTTCGATATTAATGTAATAGCAAATCAATAGAAACTACTTACTGGGATATAATTAAGTCATGATAATCGATTTATCTATTAAACAAAATAAGAAACAGGATCTTCGAATACATTCATATTCCGTGCAAACTACTTGGTAATAGTTGCAGATGCAGCTGCTTGCGGCTTCAATTTATTTCTCCGTATTCGGAAAATAGTTTGGTAATAATAGTATAGGAGAATAGAACTTAATAATATAGGAAATAATTTAAAAGCTCGGGCAGCCACGCACAGATGTAACAGCAAGTACAGAGTACTAGGTTCTCATAGCTTTCAATGTAAACATTGTTATTACTAAAGCGCGGTGTCGGGGCCCAAGCCATTAGAAATTCTCCAAGCTTGATGGCCAAGATACTGGAAAATCGGGTTATGAAGAGAAAATCAGATTAGATTCGTAATTGGACCGATTTAAGTACTCCAAACTCGTCTACGTCTTAATGGAGAATATTATGCGTTGCGCGTCGTTTGAAATGTGCGTGAAAGTATTACTCAATGCGGTCTTGATCTAGTTGTGATAGCTTGAGGCAAGTCTACTGCAGAAGTGTACTATAAGAACATTATTTTTGTCTGAGTCAATATCAGGGGGCGTAGCTCAGATGGTAGAGCGCTCGCTTAGCATGCGAGAGGTACCGGGATCGATACCCGGCGCCTCCAAGTATTTTTTTTTTCATGAAGCTAACGACATCTACAATACCAGTATTTTTTTTCATGAAGTTAACGACATCTACAATACCTACCTACCTACGTATATAGCTATGGTAAAGTAAGACAGTGGTTTACCTATCTTATCATACATACATTCTTGTGCTATAAGAAGGCAAAGGAGAGTTAAAATCTCTCTCCCTCGAACGTTAACTCGCACGGGGTGTGTTTATTTCTCACGCGTACCAGGAAGCCATAACCCCTCAGGTAGACGTTTAAAAATATTTGTAAGAACCTGAGGGATTCTCAAGAACGCTCCACGAATATGAAAGGAGTCAGTTAAGATTAACCGTTTCACAACTTTACAAAAACAAAATGATTTTATAATGTTTTTTTTTTTAATATCCTTGAGAACAGAAGACGCTCCGTAATAAAACTGTTCAATCTTGCAATTCCTAGGAAAACTTGTCTCATAAGGACTTATGGAGTAAGAAGTCGTCTAGAATTTATATTGGCGCAAAATTAAATGTTACTTCGTGTGCATATGCACTCAGTCCGCTATTTATCCAGTTTTTAAATAGGTTCTCACAGATACCAAGGCGCCATGGGACTATAAGGGATGTTTTATGGCCGCAAATGCAGACGGGAAGCCTTACAACAAGGAATGTCAAAAAAAATAAATCTAAGATATTTCAAAACATCTGTGAGGAAGAATAGCGCTGTGTAAATCAATCTTGAAATTCCCAAGAAAACTGGAGTCTCATAGGGGTTTAGGAGTCATCCGGAATTTATTTTGGCGCAAAATTAAAACGTTACTTGCATGTGCAGTCCGCCGTTGATTCAGTTTTTAAATAGTTTCTCACAGATACCAAGGCACCATACCACCATAAGGGTTTGTTTTATGCCACAAATGCTGAAGGAAGCCTAAGAACAACAAGGAAGGTCATAAAAAGTTTGACCGAAGATTAATATTAATAAAACGTATGCATACCAAACACAGCCCTTTATAAATGAGAATTTCCAAAGGTGACGCAAAATTAAACTCATTCCTTAATACTTTGGAAGATTTGATAGAATTAGAAAATAAAAGAGTTCTTTGCCTTCTCATCAAATAAAAAGTTAGACAACTTTTTGCCGGAAAATTTAAGTGGAAAACTTTTAATTAAATGCGCCGTACATCGCTGCAGGTGCAAATGTTTGGCGGTTACCAGGAGTTGACGCGTAATAAATTTGCAATTATATATTTTCACGCCTCAAATGTAGTTTAGGAAAAACCGAAGTGGGAACGAACCTAGGCTATTTTGCAATAGTTTCTGGTTATGAGCGATGATGTGGAATTGAGTAGAGTGCTTTATTTATTTTGTATCACTAGAGGCAATAATGTATACATTTGTTTAATTGAATTTGTTTACTCTTGCTAAGTGAATAATCTTTCAAAATCACCATAGCAGGCTGCACATTAGTTGCGGCGGCGGCGCGGCGGCGGCGCACTCCATGTATGTAAAATCTCAGGGAGCTTCTTAAATTCTCACGCCTACCAGGATAACACAAGCCTGTTGGAATTTTTGGTTTCAATTTTTTTTTTTCCAAGGTACTCAAAGTTCCCTAGAGGAAGAACGTGGCGGTTATTTTTTTTGGAATATTAGGTAGATTTCATCATAATATGAAATATTATCAATCTTACTTTTCCCATCGTGACTGGGATACCAGAACAGATCAGGAGGTTTTCAAGGCAGCTTAAGTGTTCCATCTAAGTAGATGATGGTTAGATTCTTGGAAATTTTAATACGGAAAATAAGATTCCATCTTAAGAAATGTTGTTAATCTTACTATTCCCATCGCAACTGGGATATCAGAACGAAGCAGGATGTCTGTTCACATTCTTTTTGGGTGGAACAAGTACCCTTAGAGTAAAAGGGTTGCAATGGTTTCTCATAGATACCAGGGCTTTTCAGCTCCTATGGAGGTATAATAATAAATAACACATGGTAATTGATGTTTACCACACCCACGGGAAGTGGGGGCGGTTTATGTAGCCCAACCCCTGCACAAAAAACGTTCAACAACTAAATGAGGTTTTTTATGGGCATCAGGTATATACCAACAGAATTCCTGTAAAAAAATGTAAACAAAATAAGGTGAATGTTCTTTTAGCAAAATCGCAACATTTTTACTTTCATTGAATCTCAAAAAGGGTTGAATAAGATTCCCAAGCATACCAGGGTATCATAATGCCATGGAGTTTTATAGGTCTCAACATGGCAGCTGTCGGATGTTCATTTCATACCCCTCGCGCTTTGAAGACGGAGGGCACAACGGTACCTGCCAAGGCAACACTTTTTTGTTTATACATTTTTAATAAGAAAGCTCCCAGAGATGACGAACGGACCATTGTATGAAAGACGCAAAAAACAAAAGTCTGTTACACAAATAAGCACTTGAACCGCAATCAGGTAATTTTTTTTAAATGTGACTATCAGGGGGCTTAGTAAAATGTAGGCTTTAGAAGTAGAGGCAGACTAAAGAAACGATGGAAGTGTGAAGGATGATTTGACTAGAAAGGAGGTGACTGCTGAGATGACGAGAAATAGAGAAGTATGGATGGAGAAGACATGCTGCGCCGACCCCAAATAAATTGGGATGAGGGCAGGAGAATGCTGATGTATCAGGGGGTGTAGCTCAGATAGTTGAGCGCTCGCTTAGCATTCGAGAGGTACCGGGATCGATACCTCGATGAGTGATGCCTCCAATCGCTTTTTGATAATCAGGATTAAAGCTTATTTTTTTATCTTTCATAATAAAAGAATATCGAATGATAGTATAAAGTAACCTTCAAGAAGAAAAACATTTTTGTATTACTTTTAGACAAACCTTCCTCATAATTTACACCGCTGTGCAATTTGGCCCGTGACCTCTTGGGCAGTGGGCAACCCTAAGGACCTATTCATCTTTATGGGCGGCCCGGCGTTTGCAATCACTTACCCAGCTCGTAAACAACCCAAACTTGGGTAGAAAATGAAGGAAACCTCGCCCTGATTAGATTATTTTAACGCTCGGAGACCACTTCCCAGTTTAAGAGTAATCAGATGATGAGTCGGCACCAGGAAACCATGTTTACTAAAAGGTTGCATTTATAATGTCAGGGAGAAGACGAGGAAACATGTAGAATCAATGCGAGTTCTAGCTTATAAAACGCTTATATAGGCGTTTCACTTCGAATATTTTGCTCATAATATGACACTGTAATTCTTGGGTCAGCAATCACTACATGTAATTAAAACTAAAGTAGTTGAGCTCTGCTGCATTGTTTTATGTATCTTGTATTTACTGTTAAGTGAAAGGCACGTGCGCATGCGTCGAATAATAACGCGTATGACGAAATGTCACGTCGTGGTCTAGCTTAAATCGCCTTGGGCATTACGTACTGTGTACCTTGGATCATATACAACAGTAAATTGGTGCTGGTTGTCAACAGGGGGCGTAGCTCAGATGGTAGAGCGCTCGCTTAGCATGCGAGAGGTACCGGGATCGATACCCGGCGCCTCCAATAAGAGTCTTTTTGCATTTATTTTGCAGAAAAAATATACGAGACATTTTTATGATAATAAACAGAATGTTATAATCGATTACTTTAGTATCAGGGGGCGTAGCTCAGATGGTAGAACGCTCGCTTAGCAAGCAAGGGGTACAGGGATCGATACACGGCGCCTCCAGGCCTTTTTAACCGAGCTTCGACATAAACGCATCGAGTTAGGGCTCGTTTGATTCGTCTAAATAAGTTGTTTGTCTTTAGATAGTATCCAGGGTCTGATGATGGAGCTTGAAGGTGGCCATAGGATCTCCGTGATAAAACGACGTAACCGCATCGAGTTTGGGCTCGTTTGATTCTTCTTAATGAGTAGTTTGTCTTTAGATAGTATCCAGGGTCTGGTGATGGAGCTGTAAGGTCGCCTTAAGAACTCTGCTATAAAAAGACAACCCCATCGAGTTTGGACTCGTTTGATTTGTCTTGACGAGTACTTCCATAAAGTTCTGGTTCCAATATAAAAAATAATTCATAATTAGAATTTGTGTGGTATGCTAAAAAGTCTATAGCTAAAAAGGGTAAAATAAAAAAAAATCTGCGAAAAAAAGCCGACTTCCAAAAAACGTTTTTTTTTTGTGTTTTTTTGGAAGTCGGTTTTTTTTTAATTGGATTGTTTGTCAAGTCTGCTACATACTAAGTTAACATAAATCGTCCTTTCCCCAAACCAAAAACCAAAGTCAGTCTTAAACCAAAGTCTCTATGGCGTATGTTTTCTTCATAATATATCTGTTTATTATGTGGCGTCATATCTCTTGTGACCTCTCTTCTACTCCTAGGCTCCTTGTACACGACTGTTCCATGACACCTCTATTGCCTCTTCCATTTCGACTAGCTGTAAGTTTACCATACTTAACCCATATATCATCCCAGGTTGTTAGATATTCCGTTTTGTATACCTGGAGTAAACAAGCTTTAAAATATGAACCAGAGAATCAATTTTCAGCACCTATAGTCGCCGTACATTTACAGTGTCTGAACTATAATAGCTTGCTTCCTGACAGAGTGCTTACGGTAAGCTGGACTGGACGGGCTGTAATAGTGCTGTCAGCTCTCAGCGCAATCATCTTTCTACCGGGAAGCAAATAAATTGTTATGCTGTTTCTGAAAGGTTTTTGTGTACTTTGTCGATGAGGTAGAGAAATGATTCATCAATGCTCGTTTGTGATTGTACAGTACATTTTATTGTTATTAAAATTATTTAGAAATCAATCAATTTCAAGTAACGTAATTCTAGTGAATCACTCTGTAAAATCATGCACGGATTCTACCTGGTACCAGTTTTAGATTTAATACCACGAAATTCGTGAAACTATCCAAATTAAATTGGTCGAAGAGAATGTATTTAATTAAGTATAAAAGCTTCATTATAATCTGTATTGGCGCTGCGCTGCCCGACATTGGCCAAAAAAATAGTGAAAAGGTGCATTTTGACGTTGATTATAAACTCACTGGGTCAAACCAGCGTGCGTTTGAGAGCATTCGATATTTCGATCGGTTTGTTTCCCCGCCATTAGCACCCGTAGAGTCCCTGCTGTATTATGCTTGCCTGGTGCGATTCGAAGCTTTAAATTCGCCCTTTGTTTTATTTCGTTTGTAAAAATTGACCACGGTTGAATGTGTGATAACCAATTTCATAAATGTGGCGTAACTTGAATCCTACTCTGTCCCACAGTTGGGCACAGGCTTCCCCCATTCTTATCCAACTCTCTCGGTGCTTTGCCTTCTCTGGCCAATCAGTCAGGAACGATTTCAAATCGTCACGCCAGCGCTTCTTAGTCCTGCGATGGCTTGCCCTGCCGTGACGAGGACCATCTTCATGCACGCAATGTGTGACGATTCTGGCCCATCTGTCCTGTCCTGACTCATCATGGAAATCTACTCTTTTCACATTTTACTATGCTATACACGTCAATACAGCATCACTATTTCAAATTGTTTGTTGGCTCATATTGCATATGTGATAACATAAATTTCATCCGTTACATTGGCACCGAGGCAAACTGGTGATTTGGGTTATTATAAAACGAGAAAAGTTATTATTAAACGAGCTATGGGCTACAGTAACCACACAATGGGTCCCAAACAGCAGCAAACGTCAACGTGGCAGGCCCACAAGGAGATGGCGTGACGAACTCGATTCTTTCCACAAGAATTGGCATATAATTTTTGCAATGTCATGTCAATCATGTAGGGTTTATTTAAATTCTAACTGTGAATGTGTGTAATGCGATTGGCATCTTCATTGACCTTCATAATGCTAATATAATTCGCCTGTAATGCAATTAAACAACTATTGTGAACCTCTTTAGGATCTAAAGCCGTATAATTTGTGCCCAAACAAGCAATACAGTAGCCGTATAATCGTTTGTAATGCTTCTATAGAACTTACTCAAAATGCTAAAACGATACAGAAATGCTGTTAGTCGACCGTTAAACTGCTTTGATGTGTTACTTGGGAGGGTGCCGATTTTACCTTTTGGGTACGGAACCCTAAAAGCGAGAAAAAAATCAACGTTTTTTTATAAATATTTTATTACTGAGACATGCCATAAACAGTACCGCCCAAGCGAAGCCCTACTTAGCAATAAACTAAACTGAGGTCATAAAAGTAACATAAACATGACTTTCACCGAGAACTGGTGCGAAAAATCTCCATTAATATTTCGAAAGCATAATCGCGAGAAGCATTTTAATATCCCGAGGACGGCATTAACCGGAGCAGAGGCGTAGCGAGCGCCGGGACGCCGCCGGGGCGCCGGGACTCCGGGAAGCACGAATCCCGGACTGTGTCGGAATTACGCCGGGATTAGCCACCGACGCGGCCCGGGATTAACCCGAGAACAATGCGCCGGCCATTACGTGACAGATGGACTTTCCTCATTGTTGTTTTGTTAGGTGATTTTTTTAAAAAGCTCATGTGACTTACCTGAATGATGAAAGCGAAATTCAAGGGGAGCGTGATTGATACGAACCGGGATCAGGGAGACATGTTTAGAAACAGATTGACGACGACGACGCTGAATTATGTATGTGACGTCGTGTTATCATGAAAATAGCTATTTCTAAACGTGGAGTCCTAGTTAGTAAAGTAATATTAATATCGGCGGTTTTCTATCATTTCTAGGAAGTAACATGCATCGCCCACAACGCTACTAATGAAAGTAATGAAACATTTTGCTAACATAGTCGTTCAACCATGTTACCGAAAGTAAAATAACGTTTAGAAAAAGAAAAAAATCATGAAGCTAGTTTGAAAACATGTTCTTAATTTTAATTGCAATTAAAAGTAGACAGACTTGAAAAATACAAATTGTTTGATGTACTCGTATGTACCCATCACCAAAAAAAGTACTCACAAAAAATAGTAATATATGAGTGCAGGTAAAGCATGAGTAATGCCGAAAGGAGAAGTAAATACGTTGCTCACAACTCGCGGTGTTTTCAAGCGGAATAATTTGCGTGATTGCCACCAGCCGCAGTCTGAGAGATGAGATGCCTCGAAATGATTTTATATAAATGTCATGCACTAGAGTTTATGTTTTCCTAGTGGAATATGTCAAGAGACGTAATGAACATAATTAAAAGTCCTTTTCCCCCTTCTGGATTTGACTTGCAAAAGGTGCTTTCAAAGGTGCGCTGCAAGGTTTCTGTCAGTCTTAAAAAGAAATGCTTGACGACTAAATATAGCACTTTCATCCAAAGTCCCCATTTCACTTTAGAAGTTAGAGTTGTTACACAAAGTAATCCGAATAATTCAAATCCTGATCAAATATTGATTTAAGCAGTCCCGAACAATTGCGTAACTACGAAGATATTTAGCGGTAAGCTATTTATTTATTTATTAAACAGGCGAGCGATTGAAACTTAAGTGCGGGCTCAAGGGACTGTGGTTTCGCCAATTTCCTGCGAATTAATATTCAATACTTCGTGTGGTCCCATAGATAGAAGATAGGACCATCGCCCATCGTCTCCCATGGGTTTTGTAAGAGGATTTCGCAATATAATTATTAGGCGCCTATGAACTGTGTGGAAATTTCAATTGATTGCTTGAGATGAATTGTTGATGCTGGCTATTATTACAATGTATTACTACTGCTATACAAATTGTTTTCAAGGCATGTTTTTATATGATTGGCATTAAAATAGTCGTAAGAGTTACAATCGTTTTTGAGCTCAATTATGTGTACTAGATGATACTCAATTTCGTTTGTTTTATTAAGTAAACGGAGCGTATACCAATGGGTAATGAATTGGTTTTAAAAGTTGCTTGTATTTTTTTTATTGCAAACCACTCATTCGTACCGCTATAAATACCAAAGTTTATAACTAACGAGTTTTTTTTTCATAAAACCTCTGAATATGCACATACAAACGTAATTTTATTTTCTATTTATACTATTAGTATGGATTATCGTATGCCGCATAACAGGGATCGTTGAAACATGAACTCTTTCTAAGCCCCGCTGTGTATTTTTCGTTTTTTGCTGCCAGGACTAAAGTATGTAGTATGTTTTGATACATATAGGGAAACTTTGTCATTGCAGTTGAGGCGGAATTCACGTGTATCAAACTGAACATAGGAATGTAATCAATCAATTTAGTCTGTCTCAGGAATAACAATGATTACAAAGATACATTAATAAATATTATCAGAAAGTTAGAAACCGAAATCCTTTGTGAATATTCACGGAGTATTTAGATTCAAACTATGCGTCGTTCGCGTCGATCGCAGACATAATCTTAATAAGTGTTTCATTATTCACATTAATAAAGGGTATACACAAATATTGCATTGTGTCGGTCGCCTCGTTTGAAATTATAATGTGAATGTGAATTAATTGCTTGAACATTTCAATTCGCTTGTATGTTATGTTGTACAGTGGCGCGAGTGCTGTGTGTGACAGTGTAATTAAACATTGAATACATATTGATGATACCTACTTAACTATTTGCTAAAGCTTTTAAGAATGGGCACTGAGAGAGTTAGAGTTTAGTTGTTTTGCCCCTAGTGTTTTTCGATGGAGGTCAAATGATTCGACCAAAATATTGAACACTTGGTCATCGTTATTGTCTGAAGAAATCGTGGCAAAGTTCCATATTTATTCAATTCAGAAAAATATTTACTGTTCCATGTATTTTTAACTCATACATTGTCTCGTTGTGGTCGCCTGTAATGATTATTGTAGCAGAAATGCCTTATAATTACAACTTCAAACATTTCCCCCTTATAACTGATTCATAAGATGCCTGTTGTGCGGAAATATCTATCCACTTGTGCTAGATGTATACTATGTATGCCAAATTAGGTCACACATATACAAGTATAGCAAATGTTTCTCGCTATAGAGTAGCAAGAAATTATGGACTACCACTGGCGTTTATGGAGTTGGGAATCTCCTTCGCATCGATTAACCTTTTCATCGCCCCGAGCCAGTTGTGAATGTTGCACCAGACTCATGTATTCCTGGTAAATGCAGTTTAATGTGGTTGTCTTTTGTTGCAGATCTGCTCATCGAGATGCTGGGAGTCCTGGCCAGCTATAGCGTCACGGTCAAAGAACTTAAACAGCTGTTTAGTGCCATGAAAGCGGTTAATGGTAAATGGGTAAGCAAAACTTTTATTTTCTACTTTGGTAATTCAAAAGGTCAGTTGGCTAATAAATTACAACTTTCATGGGGTGATCACAGTGGTCACGTTTTAATACCATTTTTTAAATAAGATCAACGCGTAAAGTATTAAAACTTTTATCAAGTAATGAGAGAATTCTCACATAGCACGTTTTCCGGATGTAAACAGTGTGTAACTTTATATTCAGTTCGAAGAAAAGAAGCCGCCAACGATATAAGTGATAGTTTCCGGGCATCTCGGCTCAAGTATGCTCGGCAGTCGGGCATCCACGCTCAAGCGACCTCTCGAGACGACCGCTTTGCTCAACACGCCAGAGAGAGAAACAACGGCTTTTATTGCCTCTCAAACTTACTTCTAGGTTACAAGTCAACTTACTTACTTCACAGATAAATAAGAAAGTTTTAGTCATAGCGGTAATGAATAGCCGCTAAAGATGCTTTACGAGTATCTACGTAGTACGCGTAAGGGGTTATCCCGCAACTCATATAAAAATACGCCGCTTTGAACTTTTGCTTTGAACATCCAATTTATTGCTTCACAAACAACATTCCTATCTCTGTTGACATTTAAAAATGTCATTACAAAGTTCCACTCCCAACTGGAAGAATTCCTGACGCAAATTCCCGGCTGCCGCCCTCACAAAAACCTACTAATTCGACCAGGGCAACATAAACTAGAGGGATACGAGAAGAACGCGGACAAATGGGGAAGGTTACGGCCAAACGTGCAATTAGCCGCACCGCCAATGCTTCTGCATCGTTTTACAGACAGTGCGGTGAAACGGTAATTAGGCAGCAAAGGCGGCACAGTTATTTTGTGTTTATATTTGACTGTGAATGAGAATCGCATGTCCTTTTAGCTCGCATTTAATTTATTCCTAAGTAGCTCCCATAGGTCTAAGTTAAACGAACTCATTAGCAGTGAACAAGTCATGATTAAAATATTTTTTGTGAGATAAAGACTGTCTGGCAAGGCGGCTTTATGTATTTTTCTTCTTTTATTTCTGAGTTGGCAAGGCTTCCTTTATCGGCGCCATTACTGCCAATATAGAGAGGGTTTATGCCGTAGTATTTTAAAACTTTTAAGTTGAAACGGATTTTTTCTGTTATCTGCAAAATTTAAAAATGTGGCTTATATTCGAGCCCATTCCGTTGATATTAAGCGAGAATTGAATAGCTTATTAAATAAAGAAATGGTCATGTAAAACGTTTAGTACAATGCTTTAAAAAGGACCGTTTTCTGAGGTTTTATAACGACCTGAATGGTATAATATTTTATCCGTTCCTTTTTTCTGTTATGAATGGCTTCTATTGTATTTGAATCAATAATATGCGTGTGTTGCAGCCCCGGCACTCCGCTAAGTTGCTGAACGTGCTCCGGCAGATGCCGCACCGGAACGGACCCGACGTGTTCTTCAGCTTCCCCGGACGGAAAGGATCGGTACGTTCACATTGTTATTTATAATAGAATCGCCCATCGCCCGGGGACTGTGTGACTCGACTTATTGAAAATGACCAGGAGCGCTCGTGAATAAGGATCGCATAAAATCGAAGAGGTTTATACTGTACAGATTTCTACCTGTGGGATTGCGGGAATCGTATTAAGATTTAAGGTCCAACCTATTTCAAAGTCTTGTTAGTGGCACAGCCAATGAGGACGAGGAGTCGCTTTTCAATTTTCAATGCTGCAGACATTTTTTTAATGAACCTTTCGTGAACATAAATAATTCAATATTAACTCGCAGAAATGATTGCTCAATGAGTAAAGTGTCATTTACAGAATTAACTGGAAACAGATTTTTGTGGATTTATCTGAGCGTGTAAATCTGCATCCAATTAAAACAATCTCGATATGGTAATTGGAGGCAGCGCCGATGGTAATTTTGCACATCAGTTATTTACACATTTTTGTTTATGATTGCTCTTTGCGTTATTGAAACGTGCGGTGTTTACGTTGGTAATTGGCATAGTTTGAAGTGAAAATATCTAAAAAATAAATGTTAAATGATTTGAATTATCGGTCCCGGTACCTCTCGCATGCTAAGCGAGCGCTCTACCATCTGAGCTACGCCCCCTGTTGTATTGTAAGTCGAAAGTATAGTTAGCATTGTAAATGGCCGGCAGCATTGACTCGGGCGAGGATTTGTTGCTAACGTACCTATTTATTTACCTTTCACTGGTTCTCGGCAGTATTTACTGCGTTTGCATTACTTACGCGTAAGCGCAACGTAAGTAATTTTTACAGTTGACCGGAATAATATTATTTTTGCCATAAGTGGTATAGGTACTTAGCATTATTAGTTTGTTGACGATCATGTTTGATCTAACTAAACTAAAACTGATATAAGACGCTTCAATCGAGAGATTGTTCCTTTTTACAATATTTTATTAAATGTTCCTTTTTACAATATTTTATTAAATGTTCGAATGTAATTAATACCTATGTAAGTTGTCTCCTTCAAAATTTGTAAACCATTTTTCGACCACTAGTCGGTATCTGATGGAGCTGAAATTTTACATACATCTTTAATGCTGGTAACAGTACATTTTTATGACAGACAAGACTTGATCCTGCAGCGAGGATCGCTTCCTCACGATGTCCTCTGTTGATAGATAAACCTAAATTTCTTCTTTTTCAAAACGGGTTAAAAAATAGTAAAATGTACTTTACTTGCAAACTGTAGGTACCTATGTATAGTAATTGTTAATCCCAACCGATTGAGCTGAAATTTAGCATAATTACACGTTTAGTTTGGATGACAATGCATGGTTAGCTAAGTGACGACATTCTAAATCCAATATGGCGGACTGCCAAAGATGGCGGAGTTACGGAGTAGTTATTATTTATGCAACCCCACGGTATCAATGAAAGGGGTTTGCTAAGATGAATACGAAAAATAAATTACGTCCCAGCTATTTTTTAGAGCTCATTTCAAAAAACGTAAACCTACTTAAATTTCTTTATTTCCACTCCACGTCCACTTTTGATGCATTTTGTGTTGGGATGTTTCATTGCGAGGGAAAGATGACGAACGATCCACTGAGATTTTTTAAAATTATTATAGAATAGGTTTGAATTTGGAGAGCAGCGGTGGCCCAGTGGTAGCGACCCTGACTTACGAACAGTAAGTCGTGGGTTCGAACCCAGGCAGGCGCATTACTTTGTGTAGTTTATTTCGTCACCACTGTTCTCAAAAACGGTGAAGGAAAACATCGTGAGGAAACCGGCACGTCCTAGAACCAAAAATTCGAAGACATGTGACATCTACCAATCCGCACTGGGCCCGCGTGGTGTATTATAGCCCCTCTCATAGAGAGGACGCCTGTGTCCCAGCAGTGGGAACATTATAGGCTGATGATGATGATGACGTTTGAATTGATTAAGTCCCTAATTCACTCAATGCTGATTCACAGGAACCTTTCCTACTACACAACTAATTTAAGACTTGTGGAATTCCGCATATCCCCGCAATCTTCGTTGTAGTGAAGTTCTAAACGTGTCTGGAGACGAATCTCAGCGAGTACTGTAAACTCAAGTATGTTCGGTATGATGCCAGCAGTCAGCATTTTGGGACGCACTTCACGAACTTTTCCTTCCGTCAAACTTTTCTGACACGAGTTTGAGGAGTTTTCAAACGGCCTGTGTTTGTGTGTTTGGAATATTTGATTATCAAATGATGTTAATTTGCTTTTGTGACTGTTATGGTTCGGAATCTATTGGTTATGTTATAACAAACATATCTCGATGTTTCACTCACTATCTTCTTCCGCCTAGCATTGCCCATCTATATCGGGGTCGGCTCGCCGTTTGGACTACATGTTACTTATGTACCTATCTATGTACAGTTAGCGTCAGAGAAAAGGAACCCCCCAAGTCTTTAAAGAATAACGTCCGAGCGACGGTGGGCGCGTCACGTGACTCTGGCCCCGAGCAGCTCCTCCCCCCGCCGCCGCACCCATCTCTGGCCGAGCATCCGTCGAGTCGATTCAAATATTATTTGCATGTTTTTAATAATTATAATTATGGTATTTTCGGATTCTGGCCGAACCAAGATAACTTGCAAAAAGACACTATACGTGGGGTTAAGGCTACGAACCCGCATCACAAGGCGCCAGTGGATTATTTAGACCGTGCCTTATACCACTAGGCTATTGGCTCAATTAGCAATCTCAACGAAAATTTGAATAGCATTACTCCGTTTAACGAACAAGATTGATAACAGACTAATCTCCTAGATATTAAGGTTTAAATTTCAACTTCCACCACTTGTGATAATATTAGCACCTTACCGTCTTGTTTTACAAAATGCAGTACGTAACTCCTCAGTTAACTAAAAGATAAGGTTGAAATTAGCATAGATTTCTTGTTTGGTTGAATAGAATGTGCTCGATTCCGATTGTTGCTCTACCGTAATTTTACTTCAGAAACTTAACTGCTTTATGAACTGCAAGTTAAGGTTGAATTTAAAATACTTCTTTGCCTTATTTACTAAACTGTGATTGAGGGTATTTATAATTAGAGAAATAAATGAATATTGTTTATGCAACATGCCTAGCTTTTCTTACAAACCTCAAACCTACTTTAACATTTGATTTCTTAAAAAATAATTAACGAAAATCACCTAATCATCTATTAAAGAATCTAAAAAAAAGAAGAAAAAAAGTCATCTTCGGATTTGAACTCGTGACCATTGCATTGTGGAGCAAGTAGTCTTAACCACTAAACCAACACGCCATTTACGTTATACTACCGAAACTTAAAATGTTTTGATGTCATTACCAAAGGGGGTTTCTTTTCTCTGAAGCTGACTGTATTTGACTTCAACAACCCAGTGACTGTGTTGATACCCCCTTGGTAAGACTGGTTGTGACGTTTTTGGACCACTGACCACCTGTAACGACAGCCAGTACCAACGCCGCTAGGTCTCCTTTATGTGACCCTTAAAATAACATTAGTTCAAACAAGCCCCGTAGCTACTTAATTCTGAACGGATGATAAATATTGTTTCTTCAAACGTCAACAGACAAAGTGCGCCCTTTCAATTTATTCCCTTACACAAGAATAGATCGTTCCCTCCCCACAACAAGAAGGTAAAAGAAAGAATACGATTTATTTATCTAATAACAAAACGCAGCCTCTAGTACCGACCGAAATATGTTCCAAGTTCACAAGTTGGCGGCCCGTCACCCCGTGCCTCATGCCCTGCACCGCAGCACCTGACGCCCATTTTACCGAACCTACAATATATTTCAAACGAAATGATGAGAAACGCCCGCCTATTACCCACCGCTTTTATTTATAAACAGAGCTCATATTTCAAAGGACCTTCCCCAGCTGCGCCCTGCTCCAGACCCTGACTGGTCCATTATTCTACGCTGCAAAATGTTTTTGACGGGATTCTCATCCATCTGCCCACCGAAATAAAGGACGTTTTATTATTTGTGACGTCATTTTTTCGAATCGAGACGAGGGCAAATTAAGATTCGACCTTTCACCCGTAATTACTTAAACAACAGACTCGGAGGTTTTTAAAGAGCATTAATGAAATCATCTTTGTAATGGAGAAGCCTCCAAGCGGCATTCTGAAGCCAGGAAAAATTGTATTGTGTAAGAATTTCCTCCGAGATTTTTAACTAATTTGAACTTCCTTGGCATAAATTTCCTGGAATAAAGCCATAATTGTAACTCGGTTTTGATGAAATTCCCCTCAAAGAAAAGGTAACTTTAGATTTTTTACGGTAACCTGATATTTGTGATGTAGCGCGTAGGAGACGCTACCGTGAAAGAAGCACCCGCACATTTTATATAAGCCCTTGCTTTTATAACGAAATTATGGTATTGATTTCTCCCTCTCCTCCAGCTTCGGTAGTCTATAATTAAAATCATAAAGTAAAAATCGTCGTTTTATGGCAATCACCTGAAAATATCCATTGTTTGATGTAGATATTTTTTTTTATTGCAGCCACGGTGACTGAATTTTTGCCCGGCTGATGGCAATAGGATCGCCGGGCTATTACTTGGGACTTAAACATATGGCTAAATGTGGATGAATGCGGATGAACTATTAGGTACTTACACCTCTGCCTAACTCTTCAGGGATTACAGGCGTGGTGTTATGTATGCCTTATTTAAGAACAACAACGCGGATTTGAATTCTGAACTTATAACAATAACATTTTAGGAAAAATGCTATCACTTTTCTTGGAAAACACAATCCGTCTTCAACCACATTTTGTATTGTATCATCCGTCCCTAACATCATCGAAGTAATAAACAAATCGTCACTTCATTCTTTTCCAGTATTGCTGAAAACCTCACCGCTTTAACAGATCGATACTAGGGTAGTAGGACACTTTAGGAGCGCAGTTTAAGCGTCCCCTCCTTATTGGCAATTCTTATTCAAATACGGGCCGGCGGCGTAATCCGCGTGACATACTGGGCTATCTGTGTGTCCGTTTTTTCCTTATTTATCGCCGTCCCGCCCGAGGCGGGCCGGTCCATTTCTCTCTGTCGTACTTATCCGGAGATCTGACGGCGAACTGACGCTTCTTAGCCGCTTCTGCTTGCTTAGTAGGTTAATACTAGATAAATATGTGGTAAGCATGATTTATGGGTGTCAATAAAAAATAAGCTTTGTGTGTTGTATGAATGAATACGCTGAATCGACGACAAGTAAGTAAACAAGCCAGTATGTATTGCTGTATTTATAGATATGAATGAAATGTAATTTATTTCCTAGAAAATACAATTCACAAAAAGTAAAAACATCGGGAGAGCAGACGGCAAACGAAACAAATACAAAGTGCAAGCTACATTGCGTCCCGAGCGCTGTAGAAGCCGCTTAAAACCTCTTTAGGTTAACATTTCCAGCCGTTGGAAAATAGTTTTCTTCGAGGTAAGGTTCCTTGGACTAAACCCTCTGCGCAGCGAAATGAAATGATTTCATTTATATTGTGCAGCACTGACACACATAAATATGTAAGCTGTATGAATGTATTCAGAGAGCGAGGTGTATTTGGGTATATTTGCATTTTATTGGCTTGTAGCTGTTCAGCGAGTACTTTACACGATCTGAAAGGTGTGAGATTCATATTGGTAGGTTTAGATGGACCTTGCTTTTGTTATTGTATTGATAATGATGAAATGGTCCTTTTGTTCATTTTTATGTCTTTCACTCATAATGAAACGTTTGAACACTAAACGGATTTGAACAAAAGTGAAAATGTAATTGATAAGTTAACCTTATTTAACGATGTTGCATTTCGAAATTCGGTATTTTTCTTGCGATTGGTAAATGAAATGAACGTTTATTTTTCTAAAATTGTAACTTTTTCCTTTTTTATGATTTTCGCACTATTTTTTGTGAGTTAAATAGGTCATACAAATTGAAAAAATAAGAATATTCACTCGAGTGAAGCGTCTGATTACAGCTTAATTAAGAATAATCACAACGTTCATTAATAGGAGTACTAAATGTAACTTATTATTCACCACTTCATCATCAATATGGCAGTATACTTGAGCGAATTTCAAGCATATCCATATCGTACAGGCAGTGCCGGCTTGTAATATTAGGGCCGAGGGTTATGAACACCAATTAATCTTTACTGCAAGCTTTGTCAATAAAATGTGTTCCCATTTATTACCCAGATATGTAGGACATTCGATAAACACGAGCAAAATGTCACTTTGATATAAATACGCGTCGAAAATAAAAATAAGAGTTTTACATGGACCGAGCGTGTACTACGAGTATATTCATGTCATGTGCTCGCAAAAAATTAACGTGTTCAACTACTGCCGCTTATGGATTCCTGGTAGTCATGTTTTCGGATTAATACAATATTTATTGTTCGCTCGTATTAATGAAATGGAAAACATAATAACCATTAGTGAAACGGTATCATTAGTCAAACGGTAGCACAAAGAAATGGTCACATAATGCAATTAAATAATATTGCGACTACCCTACCTACCCTACTTACCCTACCTACCCTACCTACCTTACCCTACCCTACCAACCCTACTTACCCTACCCTACCCTACCTACCTACCTACCTTACCCCAACTTACCCTACCCTTCCATACCTACTAAGTACCTAACCTACCTAACTACCTACCTAGTACGTACCTCCCTCTACCTACCTACCTAGTACCTACCTACCTCCCTAGTACCACCTATCTTACCCTAACTTACCCTACTCTTCCATACCCACCAAGTACCTAACCTACCTAACTACCTAGCTAGTACGTACCTCCCTCTACCTACCTACCTAACTACCTACCTAGTACGTACCTCCCTCTACCTACCTACCTACCTAGTACGTACCTACCCTAGCCGTACCTACCTACCTACCTAGTACGTACCTACCCTAGCCGTACCTACCTACCCTTCCTACCTACATTCCTAGTAACCTACCTACCCTACTTCCCTAGTACCTACCTAGGTGACGTGGGGTATCAGTTGCGCTAATTTATTTAAAAACGCTTTTATTCATTTTTTTGTTCCGTGAATGCGGTCGTCGGGATAAAAAGTATCCTATGTCCGTCTCGCGGTTTCGAAGCTACGAGGTGCATTCAATAAGTACCTAGCCTCATCGCCAGAGGGCGCTGTAGTTTCAAAAGAGTTTTACCATAGTGTAGCACATTCTTTTTTAATTATTTTTTCAAATTTTCATTCCTATCCCTTCATTAGTTATAATTTGACAACTTATGGAAGCGAACGTGTCGATCGGTTTTACAAAAATGGAAAAAGAGCTATTTTTGGAAGGGAAAACGCGCATCGAAATCAAAGAGCGCTTGGATGCTGTGTACGGTGACTCTTCTCCATCGATGTCCACCGTCAAGAATTGGTTCAACGAGTTTGCACGTGGCCGTACGTCGGTTTTTGTTGAACCACGTCCAGGTGCACCGAAAACAGCTGCTACGGAGGAAAACATTAAAAAAATCCATGATCTCGTATTGGCAGATTGCCGATTGAAGTTCGGGAGCTAGCTGAGACTGTAGGCATTTCAGAAGGAACAGTGTATCATATTCTTCACGAGGAACTCGGCATGAGAAAGCTGTCGGCGCGATGGGTGCCGCGTTTACTCACACCGGAAAACAAGCGCAACCGTGAGACCACATCGCAGACGTGTTTGGCGCTGTTTAAGCGGAATCCAGCGGAGTTTTTGCGTCGTTTTGTGACCGTCGATGAACCTGGAGCAATCAAAACAATGGATCCAGACCGGGGAACGTGCTCCAAAGAAGGCGAAAACTGTAAAATCGGCCGGAAAAGTTATGGCCACCGTTTTCTGGGATTCACAAGGTGTGATCTACATCGATTACCTCGAGAAGGGTAAGACAATTACAGGGCTTTACTATGCCGAGTTATTGGGCCGATTCGACGCCGAATTAAAGAAAAAACGACCCCATCTGGCGAAGAAAAAAGTTGTGTTTCACCACGACAACGCACCGGTTCACACGTCTGCCGTTGCCATGGCCAAATTGGTCGAATTACGCTACGAATTGCTGCCCCATCCACCGTATTCTCCAGATTTGGCCCCTTGTGACTTCTTTCTGTTTCCTAATCTGAAAAAATCACTCGCCGGGAATAGATATGGATCAAATGAGGAGGTCATCGCCGCCACGGAGGCCTATTTTGCAGAGTTTGACAAAAACTATTTTTCGGACGGGTTAAAAAAGTTGGAGCATCGCTGGGCTAAGTGTATCGAACTAAAAGGAGACTATGTTGAAAAATAAATTGCCACTTTTCTAAAATTTTCGTTTACTTTTTGTAGGCTAAGTATTTATTGAATGACCCTCGTACCTCTCCCCACAAATTTTCAGTCAAATCGGTTCAGCCGTTCTTGAGTTATAAATAGTCTAACTAACACGACTTTCTTTTATATATATATATATATAAGATAACATTGGCACCGAACCTAAAGTTCAAAGAGAAGTAGTATCCAGCTCCCCTCCCCCCCACTGTACTCGTGCTGTGTGGTGGATTACGGCCCACTGCCTCTTCCAGGGAGGAGGCCTGTTTCCCTTCAGTGGAGGTTCATAGACTGATTATGCTGTTTGTTTATAACACACACACACAGTTAACTTTAAATCAATGTAAAAGGAGTAAGCCTATTGCCATAAACTGGACAAATATCCAGACAGGAATGGATTTCCGTTAATAATTTCTTAGTAACAGCCCCGGTGTCTTGATTTCTTTAGTAGAATCTACTTTTAACAGATTTAATTAAGAAACTCTGTGATTTGCTACCGTTTCATCATTGTAACAGAGTCTTGTTCTAACTTCTCTGTCTAGCTTCCCAACCGTTGTTCAACTGGTGTGCAATCTCACATGAACGCGCGAATGTAACGAGAACTTTGGAACTGTGCCAGAATAACGTTTTGTTTAACTTAGCAGTTAGCCCTCAGTGCCCTGACTATTGCATGTTTGATTCTTTGAGGCTATTTATCGAAGAAAGACAAACAGAAGCCGTAAAGGTCATATTGTGAACTGGATGCGGACATAGGACACTGGATAACACGTTTATTCGTACCGGTTTGATAGAATAGAAGCATGTATGAAAAGGTTTATAGGGTAATTCATTAGCTTTCATAATATGTCAATCAATTCAAGTCTGGTATTATAATTGTTTGCTTTTTTTAATATTTAAATAAGATTCAATAATTCTAAATGCTTAAAGAAAGGAAAAACACGGTAAAATAAGGTAAAAATAATAATAACATTATTTATTAATACTAATATTATAGGTTAAGTTAGTTAAGGCACATAAACGCATTATTCTCGTCCTTTTCTCACACACTCTGTCTACGTTTCTTTTTCATTTCTCCTTTTGCAGGTCTGCTGGCAGAAATTTCTTAAGAAATAAGCAGTACCTTTGTACTCATATTTTATAATGGTATTCTCCTGTGTTGTCTACTGTGTGTACATAAATAGTAAAATAAAATAAATAAATAATAAATAAAATCGCCAATTTCCCAAAAATAACTGTTGTATTTCTTCAAGTCAGATTATCACAAAGTAATGTTAAATCTAAATCGACAGGACTTCAACGCCCTCTTAAATTATTTTAATCACCTAAATATGTAGTAACAGTAGTAGTATTTACATAATATATTCATCATCAGTAGGTCTTCTAGGGCTCGCTGGTATTTCCGTCACGATATCATCAATTAGCAGTAGGACTCTTCTCTTGAAGTTCTTGAACTGGGCCGAGTTCATTTCGGTTAGTTCAGGTAAAAGACTATCAAGGAAAGATCTAACGTGATCACTGTCAGGAGGCATAGATGACGACACCGACTGGGCTATCTTCACAACTTTCGTTGGCTGGTGTAGTTCTTCATCCTGTACTGGTCGTTTCCTCGTGACTGGTATTACCCTATCTCTCTCCTCTTCAGCGCTCTGTTCGCTGGAGTCATAAGACTCATCGTCGGGCACCTCTATCTTAAATTGTTCAATTTCTGCAGGTTTCTGAGTTTCTTCATGCTCCTTAGCTAGTTTAGTGGCCCTGAGAGCTGACCCCCTCATGTACGGCACTACGAACTGCATCACTTCTGATAGGTAGTATGGTTTCTTCTTCCCCGTGGAGCGAGGAGGAGCTTTCATTGTTCTCATGAACACTGCTCGCAGGTTCCTCCATCTTTCTCTGCACGCCGAAGCTGAAACACGAAATTATGTATATTTATTAAATAGGTATAGCTAATTCTCTCACAACCACGAGGTCATGTATATCTACAGACTCGCAGAGACCGCTGAGTACTGGCGTGCAATTCTATGTTCGATGCCCGGGTCCAGCTACTCGTAAGTTCCGTAAGTTAAAATAAAACTAGGTTTTTCTTTAGGAAGTTCTTAGTGGCTGCGCGCGCATTCGTGGACTTCTATCATAATTTACGGTCTTTCAACACCTCTGCCCACATTTTGGGATGTAAAGGCGTTATGCTAATATATTGAACTACCTATATCTATGAATCATTATACGTGGGTATTTAACTAGGTATATTTATGTCATTGTTATGTAAATTGACGCTACTTATTTTTGTGTAAAGATCATAGGTCAATACACGGATAACGTACTCGTAAAACGAAATCTGCACTACAATAATCTGCTTAGATATTATAACTATTAGCTACGTCACAGAGGGGCGGGGATCAATGTCACTACACCGGTCAAGCAATTGATGCCCACCGCCGCGCGCCGAGCCAAGCCGAACGCGAGCTTGTAGCATTGACATCGGCTAACATCATTGTGAGCGCGTGGCAGCCGGCGGATGACCGTAGATACCGGGCTATCCATGTTATTGTGTCAAACAAGATAACAACGATATGCACGATGACGTTTTTGAGGGTTCCGTACCCAAAGAGCAAAAATGGGACCCTATTACTTAGACTCCACTGTCCGTCTGTCTGTCAGCAGGCTGTATCTCATGAACCGTGATAGCTAGACAGTTGAATTTTTCACAGATGATGTATTTCTGTTGTAACAAATACTAAAAACAGATTAAAAAAAAATTTAAGATATTTATGGGGGCTCCAATACAACAAAACTGTTATTTTTTAAGTTTATGGTACGGGTTTCTTGTATGGGAGCCCCTTTAATTATTCAATAAGTTATATTTTTATTATTTGTTGTTATAGCGGCAACAGAAATACATCATCTGTGAAGCTCACGGTCTAGCTAATACGGTGCATGAGATACAGCCTGGTGACAGACAGCCAGAAAACGTGTTTTTTTTCGGTTTACGGTACGGAACCATTCGCGCGCGAGTCCGACTCGCACTTGGCCAGTTTTTTTTAATGAATAAGAAACAAAATGTGTCACGAACGTACTACTAACAGCAACATAACCTAGAATCATAAGAATGTAACAAAAGAACATAGTTAGGTGTATACAAAAGAGCACATAACAAAGCAAAATTTGCCTACCATATCATATTTGTGCGCCAAAATCGTCGATAAGCATATTTCCGCGCACCTTTTAGCGTGACGACACGAAGGACGCGTCCGTCTCAAATGTTCGTTAACAATTAGCGCCACAGCTGAGTAAATTAGTACTAATACGTAGCGTCAACTCACGTGTTATATTCATAGTTCTGCCCACATTCTCCCAAGCCTCGTCGCTCATGTCTTTCCGAGTGTACGAAGGTAGCTCGAAGTTGTACAGCGTAGGGTATTTCTGTACCTCCTTCACGAATCGTATGTTGGCATTCTGTTCGCTCATCGACATGATCGCGGACCTGTATGCAACTCACGAGTGATCTCAGCGGCGGGCCCCGCGCGACTGATTTCGAACCAGTCGGTGACGCACATCGAACCAGTCGCGCAGCTGCGTCGTCTCGTCTCGTCGCACACATTGACGCTTTTATTGTCATATACGTGTTGCCGGTGTGTGCGCAAGTAATGTTGACGACCGCGTCCGGTCCGGTGGGATCAACAATACTGGACTAGAAAACCGTTTAGCATTTTATGAATCATTAGGTAGTTTTTTTTTATGTGAGTATACTTCTGCACTAAGAGTACAAACCAACCACACATACAAGTTATCGGTTATAAAAATCGAAACATGAAAACTTAAAATAGGTAAGAATTAAATTATATAAAAACCAACTAAATTTAAATTATACAAATGTTTCAATGTGTAATCAAGTTCAATTTTTCTTTCTTCATACTGGTTCAATGATTTCCTGTTCTTCAAAAACTTGGAAAGCTAAATTAATATAGCTCACTTATAATTATACCTAAGCTAGAAGGAATAAGTTTAATCAGTGGCGCGTCGTATGAACCCATTTATTTGTTCGTATCAGGCGTCTTCTAGCTTATTGCCACTAAAGATCTGAGCCTCATGTAATCTTCGTCCTACTTCTTTTATCCTGGTACGTAAATCTTCTCAACTAAGGCCTAATAATATGTCGTGATACTAATCTTTACGAATTATTCGTGGAAAAGGTGGAAATATTTATTTATTTTGTTGGTGAACATTTGTATAATATTATACTGGAATATACACATACGAAATGGAAGATTGGAGTGACGGTAAAAGGAGCTTATATAAAGATTTTATTGAGGCGATATCTTGATAGAAGCCTTACAAGAGATCCCTGTGTGCTGGCCTGCTGGCCTGCTGGCCTGCCATCGGAGCATAAAATAAGTTTTTACTGTCGAGTACCGCACCACTTGTCAAGTATCGCTCTTTTGGATTCCACATTTTTATGTGAGATTTTAAAGAAATGAAAGAAAGAAGTTTTTTTAAGAAAGTGTTCCGAGTGTATTTACTTGGAGAGGGATTAGAAAAGTAGTTTTGTATGTATTTTACTTTGGACCTAATCTAACTAAAAGTTCTGATAAAACAAAATGTACGAAAGTGGGATCCTCCTACTGTCACATTGTATTTACTGTAGATTATAGATTGTTAGAAACAAACACCACGTTGCGGATTATTCTTTCTTTTCACAAATCTTTAAGTTTATTAGGTGCAGGCTGATGTCTGTCATTCATTTCAATCAACTAGCAACTGTAGGTGTGCTTAGCAGTCCGATCTAGTTCGTTATCGGTGAACCGAGATACCGAGAGTGTTTTTGTATATGTTTGTGTGTATGTTAATGAAAAACAAAGTTACTGCTGCAGACACAATTTTTACGGCTTTAGAAGCAAATATCTCTTCAACCACACAGTTATATACTTACATTGCATTTTTTTTTCAAGTTACATATTGTATGAGAGCCACCCCTATTTTTATTTTTTCATAATTTCACACCATTTTTGTGTAGCGGTTCCTAGAAGAAACGCACTCTCCTAATTTCATTTTTGTGATACCAACAGTCTCGGAACAAAATGACTGTGACATGGACGGATAGACAGACGGACAGAGCATATCTATAAGGGCTCCGTTTTAGCCAATTTGTTACGGAACCCTAAAAAGTGTCAATCGCAAAACATAACATTTCAAACGTTATCCTCTCTGTCAATTTCAAACGATTGACAGAAAGAGAATGATGTTTAACATTCATTTAGCGCTAACCATAGGTGAGTCAGTGATGTGTGGTGCCAACGGGCTTAAATCCTACATTTATTATTCGCCACTGTATGAGGTTTTTGTATTGCAGGCAGTAGTGTTGCCCCCGCTCGCCAGGTGGCCCTACGAGAACGGGTTCACCTTCACCACGTGGTTCCGGCTCGACCCCATCAACTCCGTCAACATCGAGAGGGAGAAACCATATCTATACTGGTAACTATGTCACGAGGTTCTTCTAGAAAGTTAGTTTATATTCTAGAAAATGAAACTACAAATGAAACCCTCGCGAAAAAACAATTTAAGCTAATTTAAGTCTTTATATTTCCAAAAATTCTCAGTAACACGTTAACGCCTTACTTGGTATTACATATAATATTCGCGGCAATAAACACAGTTACTGGTGCGAAAACATTTAATAATGCTAGTAGAAGGTTTAAAAAATTAATTTGGAAACAGTTAGATAGGCAATATCAAATCAATTTGTACTAAAAGCGTATTACAGTGCGAATGCCAAATGTATTCCGTAAATCGCGTGGGGCCACAGACCGCGGTTGCACCTGTGTTCCCAACTCTTCATTTGATTTGAGTGGAGCTCGGACGTTTGAAGTGTAGTTTTGGTTGTGCTCTACTATCCTGGTACTAAGCTAAATCATTTTCGGTTTGTGTCCGGGGGTAATTGAATTACGAGTTCGCCACGCGCACCACGTCCATTTTGAAGAACATGATATGCTGCAAAGGCTACATACATTATGACGCTCGAGTGTTTTTGAATAAGCTCTATCTGGAGTGGATCATGCAAATACGATTTTTACTTTTCATGTAGGTTAACCGCGCGGTTGAGCGAGATTAAGTACACATGATTTAATTAACTAACACTGTTAATTTGTACAACAGCTTCAAAACGAGTAAAGGAGTGGGCTACACGGCGCACTTCGTCGGCAACTGCCTCGTTCTCACATCAATGAAAGTGCGAGGCAAGGGGTTTCAACATTGTGTCAAATACGAATTTCAGCCGAGAAGGTAAGATCACTGTTCCTATGTTACAACTGGTTACTGGTACATACATTGGTTGCTTTTCCCTGAAAACGGGCACAAAAGATAATTTCCAAAGTCACTCACTACGCTCAATGACGTATTTATCAAGAATAGCCATTCTTGTAGTAGTAGCATATTGGTATGTTTTAGTATAATAAGTGACCAAGTGTAATTGTTACGAGTCTGTCTATCTACCGTACCTGTAACTGGCTGGAGGCACAAAATACCCCTACTAGTCTCCCATATCGTTAAAAACACGAAATTATTTAGAGCTGTGGTGCGGTTAATTTTGAACGTGCTGCCACCAAATTTTAAAACTTTGTTCAAAACACTAAATCAGGGCGGTGAAAAAGTTGCAGCAGTATAAATAAACTTTCCTGTGTAGTCAGTTTATGACGTCGATCGGCTTTCATGCGAAAAGTTGCCCCAAAAATTATCCATTTTATTTTATTTCATTATTTTCTGTTTGAGAAGTTATTAGCAAAGTGCATGAACTGGGATCAGTTTTAGAGCTTTTATGTAGAATCAGCTAAACAAGCGTAAACAAAAGTTGTATTCGTTTTGTTTGTTTGAGTGAAATGTTTAACATGTTTGAACTCTGAGCAGAGCATTACAATAGACTGAACATTTTCAAAGTTACACACTTCATTTCACTTGATCATGTGCAAAAGTGCTCCCTTATTTTTAATGTGTATTAAAATTGACCTTTAACTTTAAACTGAGTCGCCAAACCATATCAATGCGTGAATTCCGAAGTCCGTTATTGACGATATTCTCTTCATTGAATGTTCATTTATCGAATAGATTTGATGATTAGCGAGTCCAGCTAAATAAAAGTTCTGCAACTGTTATAATAAAGTTTTGTTTTGTTTTCTGCGCAGATGGTACGCGATAGCGGTGGTGTACATATACAACAGATGGACGAAGAGCGAGATCAAATGTTTGGTCAACGGGCAGCTAGCGTCCAGCACAGAGATGGCGTGGTTCGTCTCCACAAACGACGTAAGATTAATTGAATAAGTATCCATATGGAATAGAAACCAAAGGCCTTAGGCTAGGTAGTCTAGCGATATACTACTCTGTCAAAAAAGTACCGGCAAACGATCAATAATACACAAAATGTTAGTTTTATTCATCCCAAGTTATTATCACCTTCAAAGTATGCTCCTGCAGAAACGATACACTTATGCCAACAAATATAATCCAATCATCAATACATTTTTTAAACGCTTTTCCGGAATTGAGTTCAGTTTTCGCCGCGAATTCTCCTTTAAGTCTTCTACCGAATGAAACGGGTGCCACGAAGTGGTAATTTGAGTTTAGGAAAAAGAAAGAAGTCGGCTGGAGCCATATCTGCTGAATAAGGTGGTTGCTGGATGGTATTTGTTAAGTTTTTGGTCAAAAATTCATTCACTATACCTTGTGCGAAGGCGCATTATCGTGGTGCAAAATCCAAGAATTCTTTCCACAAATCTGGCCTTTTTTGTCGAATTTAATCTCTTAAACGCCGCATAACGCTCAAATATTATTCTTTATTTAATGTTTGACCTTCCGGCTAGAATTCCAAATGTACAATACCGCGACTAATTCTTATGCGATTTAGTTTTTGGAGAATAGACCTGACTTGCCGCTGCAGCGGCAACATGTTTCATACCCAAGTGAGACACAGAAAGTTCAGCGGCTATCTCTCTCAAACTAAAATGAGAATTTTTGTCACTATTTCTTTCACTTTTGCGATGTTAACTTCAGTTGAAAACGTTGATGGCCTACCAGAGCGAGGCAAATCTTCCTTCGCATCTTCGCATCAACCGATTTTGAACATTTACAGGGACTCCGAACACGAAATTCTATTGGCCAAGCAAAATTTAAGACAAACTCTTTGTTCGAGGTTTTTATTCATTATGAAATTCGCAATACACACATAATTATGATTATCTAACTAAAAACAGCACTGTATGTAATCTAAATAACAGATACAACTCAAACTCCGCGCCAAAATGGAAAACAGATGTGCCAATCTAAGAAACTAAACAAAAAGAGCGTGTTATAGACCACACGATTGAAGTAAAACATAAACAAATGCCGAACAATCGTCTGTCAAATTCAAAAACGGAACTCTCTCTCTTTTTATCTTCACTAACTTATATCTCCCTCTCAACTTCCGTTTGCCTCGTAACGTGACGCATTCACCAGCTTACTCCGAGCAAGCGTGCGTAAAGAAGTTTTAATTCAAAAAATCAATTTGGAACCATAAACAAATCATCCATTACCTATTCTTGTTTGACTGAATGTATGTAAGTTGTATTTGTGATGATGGTCTACGCCTAGCTTCAGAGATGACGGATTTGTGTGAATGTTTATTAATCGGAGGGGATTTTTTTAGTTTTAAAGTCATATAAATCTACATGATTTATGTAAACCTATACATATTTCTTACGTGTAATCTGTCGTTTCTCAAGTAGTTAAATGGTACCCCTAATCCAGCCTGAAGTACCAAGTGCTCATAACTCTATAGGAGCTTAGCATAATACATTCGGTTATCTACGGCGAACACCCTCTTTGTGACAAGTTGTGCGTTCGAGTCGTCACGTTCGTGTCGTTAGCAGCAATTTATTACAAGTAATGCCATGCAAATTCCTGTGGATGTACGCGGACTTCATAGTAATACAAGTTTTAAGAGTTTGACGAAGCTTGTACCGTCTGAAGACATTGATTTCTTACTTAACTTGATAATCAAAAGAAAAGTTTACGTTAACGATATTTATTTTTGTATTCTGAACTCGAATCAAATGAAAATCATCGACTGATCGCTAATGTGCTCGCTTACCACAAGGCCACAAGGGACTGAACCCCGAATATTATTACAATTGCGAACCAAATGACCGATGCATGACGTTAGCTTTCAACCAGATTATTATCATTGTGGAAATTAACCAGAACCAGAATTACATTATGCGTTCTGCTACATAGATTAATTGTTATGTTGCCTTTACAAAAGCTCCGTGCTGCGAGTAATCCGATTAAAAAATACGCAGCCAATTAGACTGAAAGTGCACGCGAATTCGTACAGGCAGTGTTGTATTGTTTTGATTGGGATTCTTCTTTTATTTGTTTTGTAAAGCTCCATTTAGTTCGTGTTCTCCTGGTATTCTCTTTCCCGCTCGAGGGATTAAGTTGGCGTTAGTTCATGCATGCCACTATGAATATTCACTGAGGCTCGGACGTGGTCACGCATAGTTGCTGCAAAATGAACTTGTCTAACGTTATGAAGACAAACTAATTATTTGAGACTATGTTAAACGTGGGGCACGTTTATCATAGTCTCAAATAATTAGTTTAACTAGACGAGCGATGAGTAAATTAACAAAATACCTACCTACGCATACAAAATTCAATAGTTGAAAGACCTTTGCAAAGAGTAGGTATTTATTTAAATCAGAGGTCACATTCCTTTAACATTTTATTTTCTCACTCAATAAAAAAGAATTTACTTTTGTATCGAGTTTTTAAATTAAATTATAACAAAAGCTGAATTTAACACGGTTGGCTATTTTATATTCGACGGCTGGGCATTAAAAACGGTTTGAATTATTTTATCAGTTCGGTATTCTGAAAACCAAGGGTTGTTAAAAAAATACTCTTTGATGTAAATTCCGCTTAACAAAGAACTGAATTAGACCCTTTGGATAACGGACAGAATGGACACTAATAATGGCATTGAAGTAAAGGTCTTAATTTGGGAACTTTGAAGGCCTCTTTCTATAATGATGACTTAATTAAAACCTACAAAAAAAATAACTGTAGGTGTATTTGGTGTTCTCTGAAAAATTGTTTTAGCAAAAAGCTTTTTATAGTAAAATTCGTATAACGATATAAAATTTGACACGTAAAAGAGATTTGAGCATCGCGCTTTCAAATGATATTAGGAAAATCGATAACGCTAAACCTCCCCGTGCCGCTAAAAAGTACCATTTGTGACTAAACGAGTGTTTTAGCTGTCAATGTCAATTTACATGCTATAGCTGTGCACAGGGGCTGCGGGTAACGCGTCTTGGCGGTAATCGGTGATGTGTATTGAACCTGCTGACGAGTTATGTAATGTTAGCTTTAACGGTTCCGACTACTGGTTTTGGAAGACTGCGAATTACTAGCAATGTAGAGTTATAGAGAAACCATCAATATCTAGTATTAAATAAGTTCACATGGTCTAATGGTTTGTGCTAAATATTAGTAGATTGTATGAAGAAGTGCGCTTTCATGCTACTTAAAGCCATTATTTTCGATAATGTTTCAAATATTCTAATATGTATGGTGTTATTATTGGCTAAGCTGAGATAAGACAATACCGTTTGCTTTTGTTATCACAGTCAAATCATATTTATTTTACAATACCTAGTTAACTGCTTTACAGGCTAGCTGTTAATTGATGAAAATTAAACCATTCCGTCAACGGATAATACTATCTAAATCATCACCATTCATCTAAAAGATGTCCACAGTGTGACAGCAGGAGCTGTGACTGCTCGACTGTACGGGGGCCTTCTTAAGTATACAAAAGCACATAATATATTATTGAATAATACTACTTTAGAACATTTTTTCTCATACGAGAGAACTTGTGATTTGATATTGAAAGTACCTAACCCGAAACATTTCCCAACAAAGTCCTGTTAAAAGTTGTTTCGTTATTATAAAGTCTATAAATATCTTCGCACAATGTTGACGTACTTTTTATTATATTAAGTATAAGTATTATGTGAACTCCCACATCCGTCCTATATGTGAAGTAGTTACCTACCTGCAAGTGGGATGTGTTTATTTGGAAGTCTTTAATCAGAAACATCTGTACCTATAAATGTTAGGAAAACTATTGCCTAAGTTATTCATAATTGTCTGTGACCTTTAAAATATCTAACAGGATCTTAGAGTGAAATAAGTTTGGATTTAATAACGAATAATGCCTAGCCACAATTTTCTATGTATACAAGGTGTAGACAGACTCTTCACGAAGCCGTCAACCAAGCATTACGTACATCAAACTAAGTAACTTTACGCAAAAATTAGTGCTGGGAAACGACTTTCTTTTTTGGGTCTGAAAAATCACGTTTTACAGTAGGACTCACTGTAACGCACTCAAAACATTGTGCTGACGGATGGATAGTAAGGGGGTTCTGGAGGCGTTTAAAGTAAAAATCTTACATTAAAAACACTTATTTAAAAAAAAAAAACCTATGAAAAAGTTGGAACTTTGACCCCCAATATCTCCGTTACTAGAAGGTTCCCAGGTATAGCCTAGAACAAAAAAATGATCGCAATGACGGGGAGAACAAGTGCCTTTCGGCTTCGTTAAGAGTCTGTTTACACCCTTTCGACATAGAAATAAAAAAACAAATACTTCCAATTCATTTCAACGAGAATAATGTTAGTAACTAATTAAACATTTGTTAAACACCGTCATAGTTAACCCATGCGCTTAATTTGCGATTAATATTTATCCTATGAAAAATATGTTTTGCACAAACTCAATTCAATCATTTTCATTACTGGCAAATAGGTTTTTTTATCAGTTCCATCGTGTTCTCGTTATGAATTTCATTTATTTCTGTTATCCCCTGTGAATTTATGAAACATAATTTTGTAAACTTCTAAAAAAAAATTGTATTTAGAGGTTTACTAAATCTACATGTATTACATATTACCAGTCTGACCGTCGTCGCGGTCGGTTCCAATTAGGGTAAACTTGCTTCCCTTTGTTGGCCCCAAATTCCCCCGATAAATACTCCGCGGTAACCTAATTCTTCATTTTGTATTAAAGAACTTTTGCCACAAATGTTTGCTTTACCTACTCTAATAGGAGTTTCGTCCACCAATAACTTTTGATTTAATTCCAACCTTATTTCGATCTTTACTAAAATATCGACGAAAATGAAATGACTTCCCAATCTCGAACGCCTTTACCGAAATATTCTGCAGAAGAAAATTAATTTTTTGAAGTAATTTGTGATTCTAAACTAATTTTGTAGTTCAAGAAAAGCTGTCAAAAGTTAGTAGGATAAGATGAGTTTACTTGAACTTGAAGTATCTTTTGCTCCTATTTTAATAACATTTAACTAGTTTGATTTGGTGTTTTTGCAATATTAAAGACTAGAAATTTAAATACGAATTCTGCGAGTCCTTAAAACTTTTTGAATTGTGAAAATTGTAATATGAAAACTTATCGAGCTATTTTGGGAATAAGAACAGCAACATATAGAACATTGCCAACTTTGTACCAGGCCGTCATGAGTATAAAGAAGCTCTTCTTTCTTGTTAAATAAAACCTGTACACTTTTCAAACAGCCTTTCGACAAATGCTACATCGGTGCGACGGCGGAGTTGGACGAAGAGCGAGTGTTCTGCGGACAGATGGCCGCCATCTACCTGTTCGGAGAGGCGCTCACAACCCACCAGATCTGCGCCATGCACAGGCTGGGGCCCGGGTATAAGGTAAGTGGTTCTATAACGTCGAAGTAGTGTATCTAGATGATATTCAATCTAAATAAATATTTACTGTCCTAAAAATATGTATCGTTAAAGATTTCTATAATATTAATATCATTTGTTTACATTTGTTTCTTGCCTACCACGGAAACAGAGTCAATTTCGTTTCGACAACGAATGCAACATCAGTTTGCCGGAGAATCATAAAAGGGTGAGCGAGACGACCGCTCCCAAGCTTGAGAACGCTGATGTTCCTTCTCCTCCTGATCCTGAAACTTCCCCCCAAACTCCCGAGATTGAGCCGCCTGATGTAGCTTCCGCTGAAGAAGATACTAAGTCCGCAGATACAGAAGAAGCATGCGTAGTTGTGAAAGAAGATGCGACTCCTTGGGGACGCCGAATGGCCGACGAAGCGCGCGAAGTGGCCGCTGCGCATGCCTCCATGCTCGTAGATATTGAAGCATGCAAGCGTGTAAGCATGCCGCGCCGCTTGCCCTTAATTCAGTTTTATTGTTTTGTCCTGCTTTTGTGCATATGTTTAATCGCCACCGAGCACTCCCTGTACAGTGTCACTGTGTAATGTCATTGCTGTTCATGTGTGGTGGCAGGGTCAGTTTCGTTTCGACGCCGAGTGCCACACGCCGCTGCCGTCGATGGAGGTCCGCGTGGACCGCTACGGCGACCTCATTCACGACCCCACGCAGAACGTTCACGATGTAAGACGGTCCACTGATGAATGTTCTAGACGGGTTTAATCTTGTTTGTAAAAGGAAATTCGGGATTTACATTTATACATTTTCCTCCACTAACTTGAGGGTGTCTTGGTTTAAGATTTAATCAAGAAACTGCATGGAATGATATAACTTATCTAACTTTAATAAATTCTTGTGGTAAACAGATTACAGACATATTTAACCGTAATAAGTGTCCGTTTTGAAACAGATTTCTTATATATGTAAATATAATTAAATGCACAAAAGGTACTAAACCGACAAAAGCGGCTTTTGTCTTCGATTGTTTGAAATTGCTAAAGTAATGCGAATTTCTGAGGAAATTAGCTAAATCGCTCGATTTATCAAAAGATTGCCAGCCTGATATTCTAAACGATTTGCACAACATTTTATCTTGACTCACAAAGTAAATCCATTTGCAACTTTGATGATGTCGTAGTGTTTGTACAATTTATATTTAATGAGAATTAATTTAAAATGAGTTCAAAATTATACCTTAGCTCAATATTTTAGTTTCTTGAGGGTTTCGTTAAATCAAATATTCTGTTAATCCGGTGTTGCTTTAATCTAAAGTCCAATATTAATCTAAAGTTGGGAGTTATGTACAACTGTGTGGATTAAGTAGCACGGTTGTGTACATACGGAGGGACGTATCGGTTTTGTTGGCATGTCCGCTGGCTCCGCTAAATCTAAACTCGACTCAAAGTTATTTATTGGCCCCGGATTGTAAAAGTTTCAGGTAACATTCACGGCTTCATTAGTCCTGAATAAATAGGGGTTCGGGTCCGTAGTACTGTGTTATGACATATTTAAGTATTTATAGCAAATTGACACAGAGTTATGATTCATATTGCTTTCCAATTCGAAAATAAATTGTTTTAGTTGATTGTTGAAGAGCATGCATACAATCATGAGAATAACAATAGTTGTATCCAACTGAAAGGTTTTCAGGGAAAATAACCTAAATAATATTATAATTTCCTAATTATTAACCCCTAATGTGATTGGGAAATAGATTTAAAGGGTGCTATCAGACTGTAAACACAATCTGTAATTGCATGCCATCTTATAAGGGTTTATCAATTAACAAACATTCGGAACGGCTGCAAATGAGCAATTTTCGTTAAGTGTACCGACCCTGCAATATCGCCACCTAAGGGACAACTACAAACAGGCCGTTGTCCACGGTTGTTCGCACAAGTTCCACCTTATTCACGAGTAAGGCAAGTTTTGGGCGAGGCACTAGGAGACCAGCAGTTTCAGAGGGTCAGCCATTCGATACCACTCGTAATGGGCGTCTCTGTCTCTCTTGCGGTTTCATTATAATTCGACATGAGGAAATCTACAGTTCTACTGAAAGGTACAAGACTTTATAGTAGAATTCTCTGGAATCATTCTAGGTTGACTTAGCTCTTCAATCTTTTATGATCTTTGAAGACATAATTCGGAAAAACTTTCTTGAAGCGGAATAATCTGATCTTACCTTTCAGTGAATAAATGCTTTGTTATTTCCTTAGCACTTAGCTTCGAATAAGGACTAGTATTTATTACTACTTAAGGTCTTAATTTTATCATGTTCTAAAAGAGCTTATGGAGTACATTCACGTCTGTAAGCTTTCGTTACATCCCAGTCATTATTTATTACTGTAACTTCAGGTATTTTTGTATCTCCATAAGACCCTTAGTGAATAATTCTGTTTCACTTAAGTCAACGTCGTTTTTCCTCTTTGAAGACAGAATTTGTACAATAAAGTTGTTCGTCCTACCGTTACAAAGATGAACTTGAAAATACCTTTATCCCTATTATGTTTAAGTATTCCAGTTATTAAACCTTAAAGATATTTAAATACTTCGGCTTGTATTTAATATCAAGATAATCCGTAACGAGTTTTTGAGTCCCTTAGACATCTTGTTCGGGTTTCAGATAATTTCGTACTTTGTATGTATGCTTTCGGTAGTATCTTCCCGCTTATGATTACTTTTTAAATATTCAGACACATTTCTTAATGTTTCTGCAATCGTAGTAGAAGATCTCTTGATTAGCAATGAAAATTACTTGATGACGAATAAATTGAGTGAGTGAGTTATACAAATTTTGAGATTAAAAAAGAGAGTATCAATTCTATTCATTCTTTGTACTGCTATTGTTTATTGTTCGTCTCTGTCAAACAGGATTTTAATTTATATTTTGTGTTTTTGAAAATACTGACTAGTGGTACCGTAGAACTCTACTTTCAGCTGTCCGTAATAAAAATTTAAAAAGTTATTACGACAAAGTTGTGCGTAAAAGAAAAAAGCAAGTGTTGCCGCTGCCAGAATGCAATTAAAACTTCCTAATTGATTTTTATTAATTATGACAGCGTTAGGGATAATAATGAGTTTGGAGAGCTTCACCATCGTTCTTAGCTTACTAATTTGACTAATATTCACGCGTTCCGTCATACTACTTGAAAAACTCATGAATATTTTAAGAGTACCTATCTCGCTTTTTTGCTAGAAATTAATTAAGAAAATTGTGTTTAATTTAGTCAGGGATCCGTAATTGCGAAGCGACAACAAACTGTTTGTTTTGAACGTTATTTAGGCAAACCGACGGGGACCTCCCGTTTCTATTATAATTTAAACCGACTTTGCCCGCTGCGTAAGTGATGATGGAAAGGTCGTGAACTCGTCAGTTCAACGGTGTAACACCAACCATTTAATCCTTTCCTAGCTACCAACCAAGCTAGAATACCTATTTACCTGGATTTAATTAAATTGAATTAGGGTTGAATTTATGGCACAAAAAAAATCTTTCTTTCGGTGTATTTTATTTCCTTAACCATCCACAAAAATATTACAAATATTTAAGCACTCAGGAAATACTTTTACCAGGAGCGCATATTAGCACACGGTTCGTAAGTTAAGGAAAGTTAGAAGCAGCGCACACTTTATTGGCGGGGCCAGTGTAACCTTCCAACCTCCTTGCGTTTCGCGTCGCAGCTTTATGGTCCGCACTGAGCCATATAACTTTTCTAGTGTGACGTCATAAAACAACTTGCGTAATGAGAATGTACTTGGCACGTAAAATTTAGGGGCAGTAAAACGAATTTTATGAGCAATTTTGACGGAAGGTTGATTTTGAAAACCCTGTCTTCAGTAAACAGACTTCATTTGAAGGCTTTAAACTTTATGCGGGTATTTGTAACCTCGTGTTTTTGAAGGGACGGACACGATGCAATATAAAATCTGTAGATATTTTTTTATGTCTGCGACTGTCTTACAGAAGGTCGTTCATCTCAGTCTATGCTATCTTAGTACACAGTTCACGTATTTTCTCCAAGTTTGTATGAGAAAATGAAATCTGCTAGCTGGAATTAATTCTGTAATTATTTATGCTGTCTCTAAAAATAAGAGAATGTTTTTAATTTGGTAAAAAGTCCTGACAGAGTTTTAATCATAACGCAAATTAATGTTTGACTTAGTCGGTATATTTTGTGGCGCGCATTTGGCATTCGTAATTAGGCAGATGTGGATGACTCATTGTTTTTCTTTCTTAGTTAAATGGAAAATAATATTCAGTTAGTATCTAGACTTAGCCCGACCTCATTATAAATTGTCTTCATTAAACCTAGACCTAAAGCCTGGGCTTCGAATTTCAAAGAGCCTATACAATTTGGATGAAGCGTGAGGCATAAAATGAGGTTCAATAAGACTGAAAACTAATAAAAAATAATTAAATTCTGTCTAGAAATAAATAAATAAATTCTTTGTGAAAATAAAGTTCATTATGACAACAGCACTAGTTATTTTCTGTGTCTTCATTATTTAAGTACTCAAGTTTCTTACTTTAGGTATACACCTACATGTTGATTATAAGTTTTAATGAAGTCCGTCAGGTATGCGGGTACACCATAGTTGCAGCAGTAGATACTCATAGAAGTAGTGCAACCGCACGCACAAGTGGGCTATGTATCTGTAAGTACAAACTACTAATACACACGAGAATAAAATAAATGGAAACTTAATGTACAGACGCCAGCAGGTCAGCTACCCGAAACTGTCAGATTTTCCCAATCAACCTTGAACCTAATCCTTTAGCAATAAAGTCGAAAATCTATTAAAGAAATCTGACAGATGATAGTAGTTAACTAACATAATATAATTGTTAAAGATTGCAGGCTTCCTAAATAACGCAATGACACCTGAATTATTTTATTTATCAACCATAAATTCTGCTGCTGTAAGCAACAAAAGTAAAGGAAATTCGAGAGAGAAAAGGTAGAGAAAAATAAGTGTTACTAGATGGCGCTTTTATTGTCTAGTGAGGTTTATTTTTCTTTATTTCTTTTCTTCAAATATCAATTTCCATTCGTCCTTTACTGTGTCTACGCGTAGATCTAAACTTTAAATCACAAACCGTTTGAGGTATATACATTTAAATACACAGTTTACCTTCTGCATCATTTTATTCCCTTGTACTTTATGAGCCGTGTAGTTTTGATGGCGGGGAGCAAGGAGTATGGGGAGGGGAGGGGGAGAGGTTGCTCGAGCCTGTCCCAGTGTTCTACAAGTTTTATTAAGAAGCGGAACTAACTTGTGACACCAGGCCTCCAGCAGCACTATGGCGGTTCCGACAAGGATGTTAAGTTCTCTAGAGTACTTGCAGCATGCGGAATATTTTGTTATTCAAGATGGAAAATTGTTGAACTGTTTGGAAAAGGAGTTTAATTTGGTATTTATTATGACCCAGCCACACCTTAAATCTGACACAATGTGTGTGTGGTCTAAACACGTTACTTAAAGCTTGGATGAAACTTCCGGTATATTTGCCGGGGACATGGTTTTTAAGATAAATAATCCAATAATAGGTTTTATGAGAACCAATTTTTACGAACCAACGCTATTTAAATTTACATAAACCCTCACAGACTTCTTTAAAGCATAATCACCCTAATTACAAACAAATGTCATGCATGACGGTAACCCAAGCAAAAATGACCCCAGCAACCCATGCTGTTCTAATTGATTGTGAAATTAAGCGGTTGATATATCCCGGTTATCAATTAATCACATCAAATTGCGAATCTATTGGTGTGCAGATGCTTAGTAATTAATTACTATGTAAATTAACTAGGAGCTTATAGTAATAGATTAGTGATTTGGTTGGTACTTAAGCCTACTAAATTACGATAGTTTTGGTCTAATGGATAATGTTTTAGGGTTCATAATGAAACTGTTTAACTACGTGGGCACCTACTCAGTAAAATCTAACTAACCAATGTTGCCTTACCAAAACTTATACATATAAATAATCACAGAAAGAAATTCGCTTGCCCATGAGAAAAACAATTTAGTCTACACAATTCTCTTGCAACAAACTGTAAGTATTTTTCCAAAGTACTAGGAAGGAAGAATTTAAAGGATTTGTCGCATCCAGCCAGCTGTCAGGCATTCGCGTGGGTCGCACAGCGCCATAGCTGTAGTGCATTTCAAAGTAAAACAATCTTGTGTAACGAGATGGCTACGGCAGTCGTCCGACATTGTTTTGCCTCGTCTTATGTATTTTAATATTAAATTGCTCCTGCACGTTCCTCGCAAAATTTACTTTAACTTACAAAGTTGGCGTCATATCTATTATCTATTAGTAGGTACGATGTTGTTTCTTTAAAAGATACACGTAGACAAAATTTGTAATTTAGAAAGGTAATTATATGCTATTAGATAGGATATGTTCAAACAATACCTACCTATAATAATAAGTCATAAACAAGCATATAAAACAACAATCTAACCCTAGCTAAAAAATGTAGCAGAAATAGTTGCCACATCCAATTTTTGCTTGACTCGAGAACTGTTTTCAAACAAGAACTTTACAAAAGAACGCTCTAGCACTTAAAGTTCTTACAGAGACATAATTCATGTTAACCAAGTCAAAGACACTCTGTTAAGTGTAAAACTTTTCACTTGCGAACCAGGATGTCATAACTTGCAAGTTGTGCGATAAAACTGGATACTGCAGCTGAGACTACGCAAGTTCATTGCACTGCTGCGTTTATTGTCTTTCGCGAATAGTTTATGATTAACGACTAGGAGACTATGAACGGTCGGAGCTTATTCCGTCTTAGTCAAACATCTGTAATGGATAGCTGTCGTTGACTTTGTAAAGTGACATCTCGGTTTATTCCTCTCGGGACAAGTTCAGGATAATCGAAGGCTGCCAATGCCGTCTGGAGGTGTTAAAACGATTACAAGTTTTAATTGAGGCTTCAGTTTTAAAACTAAGTTACGTCTGCCATTTAGAAGGGCCGATACTCTTGATTATTTAACTAGTCACTTAAGTGGGGGTCTTTAACTTTATATAATTTCTTGACATCGGCTAATTACGACTGGGTTGGGTGGATTTAATACACATGTAACCTTTTATCATTGAATTGTCACGGGATGGTTCGCTCTGATTAGCTCATCTATTTAATTTAAACAGTTGAACATGTTAAGGCCAAACAGATTTAGAATAATAACAACTTTAACCTGAGTAGTTAAGATAAAGGAATTCGCTCGAAATTTTTTCGTCGTACTCTTTTAACCAACAGTAAACACGTTCCATTCTGAGAGATAGCAGAAAATTCAAGTTCCACTCGAGAGAGTCACCTGTAAACGGCAAAGCTTTTCAACTTTTTGATATTTTTATTATTAACAATTTTTCAAACAATTTCCATTCGTTCATGGTTCATTAGTAACAGTCGTCAAATGATCATTACCATTTTTTAGTAAAAGAAACGCAGTGACTTGTTAATACAACACACGTAATCTCATTACGCGCACCAGGCGCCCAGAAGTAGCGAGAGCTTAAGTGCACTCCTGGTGAGACGGTACTTAGATTAGCCCGGTAAGACTAGTCTCCGCGCTGTGCAAACTTCAAGCCAGCTAAGATTTACTTTAGGAACCCACCGGAACCAATAGCATGTGCGACTTTTATTTAATCCACTCTCCGAGAAAAATGTGGTTTAACCACTAAACCACGAGACTTGTGGATAATATCAATTTGTTCAAAAAGTTATAAAATGGAAACTATTGTATTCTATAGGTGCATCCGCAAAACGCAATATAAAATATTGCGTTTTTGTTTGTAACAGAAAATGAAAATTGTGAAAGCTGAATCTAACGCTGACATTTATATTTCAAAACATTTTAGTCCACATATCGCCGAACAGAACATTTTAAAAGGTTTTCCATTAACTAAACTTGTTTCGAATCCGTCGACGTGTCATCGTCGTCGGTCGACTTGTGTAGTGAGGGCTACGTTCTGAATAGCTTTTAGTGGTCATCTCTCGAGAGGTGTCGTCCTCTCGTGGTTAATCTGCACGGTGACACTACTCTACGGTCGACGCTTACATTTTTAAGCTGCTTTCCTAGTGTTTTTATAGCTGTTTGTAAAAATGTTTTATAACACATTTGCTCGTAAATGGTCTCTTATTTCACCAATTTCAATATCGTATTGTATCTCATTACGTACTTGTGCGGTAATGTAATGTAAAACGCACGGTTTAGCAAGATGATCCGTAAAAACGAACGGAGTTTTATGTCAGAAAAGTGGAACATTTTATGAATAAAATTAACTTTGGGAGATAAAATTAATTCTTTAATTTAGTTAATTTTGCCAATAAATTACAACCATTTATCTGTAACAAAAACACAAAAATATTAATTTATAACACATTTGCTCGAAAAGGGGCTCTTATTTCACCAATTTCAATATCGTATGGTACCTCATTACGTACTTGTGCGGTAATGTAAAGTAAAACGCACGGCTTCAAGGAGCTCCGTCAAAAACGAATGGTACTTTTTTAAATCTTAGCAAAGAGTTTTTATGTCAGAAAAGTGGTCAACATTTTATGAATAAAATTAACTTTGGGAGATAAAATATAATAAATATATATTAACCCTCAAGAGAAGCACTATCGCTGCTGCGCGATCCAGAAGCACTGGGTATGCCATACCCGCGTATCTTTGATTAATAATATCTTTCGATCAAATTGTCCGATATAGATTTTTTTTTTTTTCATTTTAAAGCTTAGACAGTGTAGATTAAGAATATATCGCTAGAATTGTCATAAAGAAAATATTATCTTGAATAATATAGAAAAAAATCAACATAAACCCTTAAAATGAGGTGTTTTATTCAAATTACCATATCTAGGCAGAATTTATAGATAAAAAAATTTTCCCGACGGCATTTGAAAGGGAATTAAATGTACTTTTAGATAGTTATTTCGTCATTTAACTGTAATTGATAAAAGATATTTATTTAGTTAGGTAAAGTTCAGTGTTTTTAGAATGATATTACTTAATTAAAAAATATGGATTCATTATTCTCTTATTAATACAAACATTTAAATTACTTTATAAAATTTATATTTTAAATGGATTGCTGCTACAAAAAATTAAGAATATAACTTCAAGCTACATTTTTCACAAATTTTGGCTGTATGTTCTTTACACATTGGAATATCACATTTTAAGCAATATATATAATAAAACTGACTGATGATATAAAATATCGATCAGAATTCTTTTAAAATAGATATTTTAGAATTCTAATTATATAAATACAAAAAAAGAACTGAAAAACACAATTTTATGCAAAACGTTGAGTCAGATAAAATAACAAAATACTGACGCTACAACAGCACTGGGTAGCGCATACCCATAGACTGACTACGGCCGCCTATATTTTAGTCCGTATTCACATCTCAAGATAACTATGGTGGGGAATCTGTAGTGGGGATAGTAGAGATTTTTCCCCTAGGCAAAGTCACCTTCTCATTGTAACCATTTCTGAAGGAGAAATATTTTTAATTTACACCTGGGTATCCCATACCCAGTGCTTCTCTTGAGGGTTAAATTCTTTAATTTAATTGATTTTGACAATAGATTACAACCATTTATCTGTAACAAAAACATTAATTCACTGTATTAGTAATACTGGCTGTTTTTGTGCCTTTGCCTTAAAAAAAAGCGCTAATGCGCGCGCCTCACTAATTTGTGAACAAGTAAAAATTATTCCGCGCGCTTTTTCTTTTCGCTATATTGTTTTTATTGAAAAATGTCGTCAAGTAATGATGAATTTATTAATTCGACACCGTCTGAAGTCTCAGAGGCAGCGAAAAAGGCTACTCTAAGCCTCTTGTCTGAAAAATCGACCGATAGATACTTACAAGCGTATCAAAATTTCGTTTAAGAAAGTCCGAGTTTTATTTATTTCCTCGCAAATATGTTATAAAACGTCGTATGACATACGTGCGCTTTGATAATTACAGCCTCTGCTTTCTTGTAGCCCTCGCCTACGGCTCGGGCTAGCAATTTCGCCTCGGCTGTAATTTTCAACTTACCGCACTTATATCCTAATGTACTATTACTGTATGTGTACACTGTACTGTATGTTTACACTGTAGCTGTACTGTACAATACTGGCTGTTTTTTGTGCTTTGCCTTGATAAAAAGCGCTGATGCGCGCGCCTCGCTAATTTGTGAACGAGTAAAAATTATTCAGCGCGCTTTTTCTTTTCGCTGTATTGTTTTTTATTTGAAAATGCCGTCAAGTAATTATGAATTTATTAATTCGACACCGCCTGAAGTCTCAGAGGCAGCGAAAAAGGCTACTCTAAGCCTCTTGCGCGAAAAATCGACCGATAGATACTTACAAGCGTATCAAAATTGCGTTTATGAAAGTCAGAGTTTTATTTATTTCCTCGCAAATATGTTATAAAACGTCGTATGACATACATGCGCTTTGATAATTACAGCCTCTGCTTTCTTGTAGCCCTCGCCTACGGCTCGGGCTAGCAATATCGCCTCGGCTGTAATTTTCAACTTACCGCACTTATATCATAATGTACTGCTAATTTTTTATGTGACGTTTTTCTCGTTTAAAACTTTGGGATTGAACTGTACTCACCTGGGCTAACATTGTTAATTATTGTAATACTCTATTTGGGATATTTTCATGTAGAATACGTACTAAGACTCCCTTTTCTATTTGTGGAACTTACAAAACCTGCCAGGTTTTCTATCTAACCCATATTACTTTCAGTAATGCGATCGTTATTGTGTTTTATGTGCATTATTACGGACTTACTTCTTATAATGGCTGTTTTCCTGGTATACGGAAGTAAACGCATTAGCTGTAACGTTATACGCTGAGTATATTGTGCGTCGCACAATATGAATTTTCTCCACGCGTCTTCTTATAATTTTTCCTAGAATTTTCCGCAATTTTCATTCATACCTACCTGGAAAACAGTTTTCATAAAGAAAGTTACATTTTGGTATGGTTTTTGTTGTGAACTTCGTGTGGGTGTTGTTGTATCCTGGTCGCAGCAGGCTAATAGTGCTGCTATAAAGCTTTGCATGTTTTTATTGGGTCCTCCTGACTGTTTGTGAATGTTTGTGTTTGTTAGTTAACTGTAGATTCCTTTATAAAGTTCTAAAAATGCATATTCCTAAGTAAACTTTATACGATCATTTGTTTAGCCACATCAATGTTTCAAGCGGTGTTATATTATAGAATTACAAGGATCGTGTATAGTTTGTTAACTAGAAAGTAATACATTGACTAAGGGCGAATTTAACCTACAATGAAAATGAACGCGATCAGGACATGTAAACCGCGCTCAAGAGCTGTCCGTGTGATAAGTTACTGTAAAATATTGACACTGACCCTGACAGTTCTTTGCTGTTTAGATGTGCTGATCGCGTTCAGTTTCATTGAAAAAATACGCTTTTGATCATTTGAAATCCTTTCCTTTTCACAAACGCACTGCGTGTACATGTTTCTAACATTAATAACATTAATATATCTAATACAACCCTTGTGTTACCAGGTCCTATACGACGGCAAGCTGTCCTCAGGAATAGTGTTCATGTACAACCCCGTTGCTACCGACGGACAGTTGTGTCTCCAGTCCGCTCCCAAAGGAAACGTTTCGTACTTCGTACATACGCCGCATGCGCTGATGCTACAGGTAAATCATGTCAAACTTGGAAATTGTCCTATAATACCTATTTCGGATGGGAAATCATCAAATGACTTCTCCCGCTATGGACAGAGCGGAAGAGAGTTTCAGACTTGTACTGACTAAAACCCATCCATGTTCCTTCCTTGCCCTTTGTGTTCCAGGGCCGTGGTATCTCTTTCGAACAGTCCCGCAGCCCTGGTCTGGCTAATAATAATCTTCAATTCCTTAAACCTATGGAATATCCTATATTCTGTAGATTCTCCTAGATTGTTACTTAGTAAGGTCAGCAGTGTTCAGGTTCAACAGAAAGCTCATTTCAAAGTCCTTATCCAAAGTTTTCTGCTATTAAAGAGCTTCATTACTTTACGTTTCACTAAGTTTAGTTTATATCGAGATGAAACGACTCCGGCACGCGATAGATTTGAGCATCCATCCAATTAGGCCCGCCGCGACTCATAGCGGTTATGTTACTTAACGCGTTTATTGAACCACACGGGGAACAGCCTATTATCACGATGCCTTTGGGTTTACCTCTTAAAATGGCTGTGGAAAATTATCGTAGCTTGTTTTTCAATGAGAGATATACAGGTAAGGGACATCAACGAGTAAACGGTTACTATGAATTGAGTCATATAAACAGCAGCTGTAGCAAACATTTTGACCGCCTGTTTCTTAGCGTGTCGATAACTAACTAAATTGTGTCGGCGTAGAAGTGAGCCACGAGTTCGGCGCCTTCAGTAGCGTCCATGTCCATCAGTACCTGTAGTGAACATAAGCGTAAGCATACTATCCACCAATTGTACATTTTTACCGTTTATGTATTGCGCTTATGTATGAAACAACAGATATTTTAATTGAAGAATAATTACTACTTATTTCTAGGGGGTCTAGAATTATGTTCTGAGTTCTCGGTATCAGATTTCGCGTCAATTCACTCGCGTATTGCCGCCACATATATTGTGTGAGTGAGGAAGATATTGTCAAGTAATCTAAAGTCAGTGGAATGTAAATAAGCTACCGTAACGTATCGTTGCATAATTCTAAGTTACCAAGTTATAATTCACTTTCTTTCGATTACACTTGTATAAAGTACTCAATTTGTGGTCTGGAATCATCGAAGTTCTTTAATTTGAAGACTTTTATTTTTAAACTAACTTGCGATCTTGCCTACTTAATAACTGCCAACAAAAGAACCGTGGCCAACTTATATCTAGAGGCTCTCGCCCAGAATCCCTAGATCAAGATCGATGATCTGAGTTATGATCTGCTCTGACTACCGTTATGACCAGAGGCTGCCGTGCGTTTTTAAAGACCTGCTCTGCAGCTGATGATAACTTTTTTGTGTTCACAGGAGGTGAAAGCAGTGGTCACACATTCAATACACAGCGCACTAAACTCCATTGGTGGAGTGCAGGTTCTCTTCCCACTGTTCGCACAGTTGGATCTGCCACACGACGCGCCCGCCACAGACCCCAAGCGAGACCCCATGCTATGGTATGTGATCCTGGTAATATTTCATTATAATAGGCTTAGTGAGACAATGTGTCTGGTAATAAAATGCTGAAAGTTCCCGTAAGTAGGTGCCTTCGAAGTTTAGTTAGCGGGCTGCGAACCTAACTGCCTAAAATGTTATTGCAAAACTTTGCGAGAATTGATTCAGTGCGCTCCTGAAACAAAGGAAGTGTTGAATGTCCCCTGAACAAATTGCTACCCCAGCTCCTAGTTACTCCATAGTTTGGGCACATTAGTTAGTCTCGAAATAAAGTTGGGCGGAATTCCAGAACTAAATCACTGGCATTGGCTTAGCGGGCGATTGCGAGTGCCAAAGCCATTCATTAATATTCCTAGTGGCTTCGGGCGCGTTAGTTGACTAAATGCACTTTCACTGTCCGCCGGCAGTGGGCTCTCCAACTCCATACCGGCCAGAAGCGACTCTGTAATACGACTCAGGAACTAACTCCTGGCAACTCCTAATTGCCTGGTGTCTACTCCGCTTAACGGAATAGATTTATGAGCGACATTTTGCGGCGACAATTTATATTAGCATAGGGTTACGAAGGGCGGTTATTAAATTATCAGGCGTGAGCGTGACATTAATTTTAATGAGGAGACCTTAAAATTTATGAAATATTAAAGGGTTACGCAAACATCGGATGTATTTGATAGTACGCCCTAACGAACCCACAGATATTAGACAGGATAATATATCAATTTATCGTACAAGTCAGCTTATATGGTTTTAATACTTACTTATTCATGTTTTCAGAAATTATCTCTGTATTTCAGCTTAAGTCTTTTAAATGCGACATGTTTAAATTAATGGTATCCCTTGTGAGGTGTTAGTGTTAAATTAAACGTTATCCTATTAGTGATTCAGTACCAGTGGCAGTTTATTTAGCTTATTTTCCCTTCGAGGAAAAAAACGAGGTATTGATTCGAAAAACCTTTACATAATTTAGTTGCCTTTTCTATGCAAAATGGTCTCGGTAGCACACTTCGGAAGCACATGAATACAAAAATCTGTGCGAAGGTATACAGTGGCTATTTGCTGACGTCGTTTCGGTGGCACATGTTTAATATTGACGGAGGTTGAAGCGTATGACAACAGCCGCTGACAGTTCAAAGCGGTGCCTTCGAGGACCCGTGTTACGGCCGGATGGGTCCGGACAAACAAGAGCTCCGCGCACCATCAAAATTGTACCAACACATCAAAGCCTCAACGGATTACATTTATGCATAAGAGTCAGCTGGGCTAGTTGCTCTCGTGACATCTAATAAGACATCTCATTATCCTGACGACAAATTTCCACAAAGAAATTTGAAAAATATATTTTCTACGACAGAATTACGTTTATATTATTGATACCTACCGCGTCATTATTCGATGGAAATTGCGAGGACATTATCCCCGAGTGTACATGTATTATTTATAGACACAAAACGAGATTTATCGGTTTTTGTGTTACGTCTTTAACGGTGAAAATTTTTCCTATCGCAATCTGTGTCGTGAAAAGTGCTGGAGAATTGTTTTCACTTTTCGTTTGTTATGATTTCATCGTTACCACCTATTATACCTATATGTATGAATTCTTGAGGTATACGTACAAAGAAATCCTGCGTATCAATAGATTTTGTAAGAACACAGAACCTGCAGGATGTTATAACTTTTGTGTCGTGATTCCTCAGTTCAAAACTGCTGGGGTTCGTGTGTTCGCTGGTGGAGTCGTGCAGCACGGTGCAGCAGCACATGCTGCAGTGTCGTGGGTTCCTGGTCATCTCACACATGCTTCAACGATGCAGCCGCGACCACCTCACACCCGACACGCTCGCTTCCTTCCTACATCTTACCAAACATCTTGTTACTTGCTGTTCCCCTAATTCCGATCTGCTACTAAAACAGGTATGTTTTAATTATTCAATTGTTCAGCACTTTTACCCACCTAAACGAACTCTTTTCTTTTGTTCGTAAAATTGTATCAGTCATTTTAGCAAAAGAGTTGAAAATAATATCTTGTTATTTTTATCAAGTTACTTTATAAGAAGTTCCCAAATTCGATGTAACTAATTTTCTATTTCGTCCAAATTCGTTTGTTCTCGAAATTAATGCAATAAATTTTGTTTTTATCGTTTTACCGAAACATCAAGATTAATTCGTCGGATATTACCATAATACAGCTCGTTTAAAACGCGCTACAAAGGTACAACAACCCATAAATAAGTAAGAAAATTGCCTTCATAAGGTAATTTATATCGGGCGAAGTTGTTTAGCTCGTCTATTCTTTAAAACTGATGTTTTCTTGACTTTTATCGAGTTATATTTAGCAAAGTAACACGATTAGATAGACTAGACTTAAGCAAGGTAGTAAAACAGTTACCCTAAAATTGTGTATTTTTTATTTCCCTCCAGCGATTTTTCGTGAACAAACTTTACAATATCATGTAATTATCAAGTTCATAAGATTTCAATTTTAAAGGAAAGTTATAGAAAGCACTGCATTATATCGAAACGACACGAGTACACGACACAACACAGCTTCGGGGGCTTGTACAAGTTGTACACATGTGTAATTGAGTTAAACAAATCAATTAGATAACGGCACAAACACGCGATAAGCGGCGTGGTTCCCTTTGTGCCTCGTACACTATGTGCGCGCCAGTGGTAACGAACCTGTCAATATGCTTGGGTTGACATGCTTGTTCTTATAGTTTGTAGCGGGAAGCTATACGCCTCTTGTTTATACATTATGTAGTAGAAATATCATTAATTTCCTTCTAAGTACACCAACTCCTCATCGCCTCTTTTGAAACATCTCTTTTAAAACAACTTTGTATTTTTAAAAGTCAAGGCATTCAAAAAATGTTATTCAAACATGTTGTACAGGCTAAATTCGCATTCGCATTTGTATAAAACCAACAATCAATCACTCTCACTTTTGTATCGGCAGGTTTATTTTAAGTGTGACTGGTGCCCCGGTCCTTCATGTAAATTTTGTACTGGATTTTTTCTCGATTGGAAATATTTATTCGGTTCGTTTATTGTTACATATTTAATGACTTGCACAAAGGACTTTTGGAAAGTCGATTTGCAAGCGTAATCTTTTTGTGAGTACCAGGACTACAAACAGTACAAAGAGATCCTTTGTGTTTTTTTTTTAAATGTGGAATATTTCCAATCGAGATGAAATAGAACTCCTTAACGCACGTGGTCACGATGTGTTTCCCAACTGATTTGTTCGATGGTTGTCAGCGCATGTTCCTCTTGCTTACTTCACCTCGACTGTTAACTACAGTTGTTTTTGCACACCCACATGATAGAGGGATTTAGGGGACTATCAAATCTGACAAATATTTATGTAGTTTGATGGTACCCGATTTTATGGCTTCCAATTCACAATCTTGTAAATAAAAAAGGTGCAAGGCAATTCTAGATTACTTTAAAGAGTAATTTAGCAAATTCTGTAGATATTTAATAAATACCTGTATTTATTTGCGGATTTGAAGCCTTTCAGTATTTTATTTATTTATCTTGAAACCTGATCCTACACTGAACACATTCCCCTGTAATATTAATGCTTCACCAGATCTTTGAAACCCTGGTAGCGCTTGCTGTTGTAGTTTATATTATTTAAACTTATTATTTATCTCCTACAAGTACAGCATTCTGAGGGTTAGTTAGTTGACACAATAGCTATATGTACACAAAGGTATTATAAATATTATATCAAATTATATTTATTTTAGTTTAGCTTATTCTGCACTAATGCTTGTGTTAAGTGAAAAATGAAACCTTGTCACAACCAAGTAACGTCCATTATTTTAAAATATCTAAACCTTATTTTTCAGATGTCAACAAAGCAATAAGTGTAACGTATTTTGAATAAACTGTATTTTTATTTATTTTAAGAGCTTCTATGTTATTTATTATGTAGGCACAAGACTGCAGTATCTATCAAATAGCAGTAAAACGCAACAAATTGTATGAAGGTACTTAGTAGGTAATTAGAAGTTAAATGTAATGGTATTGATGTAGGCATATCCCTGTACTAGGCAACCAAGCAAGAGAGAATACGCTTTCAACCATCGGACAGCTTAAGGTCTATGCTAATCGCAGTCTTTCTGCCAATCTTTCCTCACTTGGCAGCTGTTGGACCACATTCTGTTCAACCCCGCACTGTGGATCCACACGCCGGCCGCGGTGCAGGCCAGGCTCTACTGCTACCTGGCCACGGACTTCTTGGCCGATGCGCACATATACGGCAGTGTGCGCCGCGTCAGTACTGTCCTTCAAACCGTGCACACGCTCAAGTTCTACTACTGGGTTGTGAACCCGAGAGCTAAGAGCGGAATCACTCCTAAGGGATTAGGTAAGTACAAAGTAGGATATTACGCTCCCTTCATTTATAATTCAGGTACCTCAAGGAGACTAAGTAATTAGATGCTTTTTGGCAGAGCATGAATTTATTAAGTATGAACTCTTCTGAACCGGTCAGATTTATTATGAATGAAGCCTTATGGAAGCTATCCATAAATTATGTTTCTGTAATAAATCAACCTGGTATTTAGGTAGCTAATTTTAATTCTGTGAAATGAAAGAATGAGTAATGTTAGCAAATAATTCTCGTTCTGAAAATTAAACAATTCCGTCTTATTCAAATTTAACTGCTCTAATTATAATGACATGACGGAGCATAATTATACGCAAACATTTAATCTATTTAAATATTCCGAGGGTTGCGAAGGTCATACCCTGCCCCCTCGCCTTAACGAGAAACTTATTGAAACAATTTGTTTGAGGGTTCCGATATTCTTGCTTTTCAATTGAGATAAATATTTTTTCTTAATTACAGTGTACTAATCGTTGTAATTTTTGATAATATACCTTTTCAGAAGGACCTAGGCCAGCCCACAAAGACATTCTCACGATCAGAGCATACATTCTACTGTTCCTAAAACAACTGATCATGATCGGCAACGGAGTCAAGGAAGACGAACTACAATCCATACTCAACTATCTGACTACTATGCACGAGGTATGTTGTCCTGGTACTTGTGTGCGAAATTGAGACCTAAAGCGAATTGGAAACAATGTAGAAGGAAATGTCTTAATTTCCTATTGGAAAAGAAGCGAAGAAAAATTTACAGTTTTCTTAGATTAATCGTCCCTTTGCTGGTAATCATTTGTGTAAATCTTTTTGGAGTATGATTGTGCTTTGCTATTGTATTCGATAAAATTGCAAACTTACTTTGACACAAGTATCTTGCCTATTTGCAGGATGAAAACTTGCACGACGTCTTACAAATGTTAATATCACTGATGTCGGAACACCCAAGCTCTATGGTGCCCGCTTTTGATGCTAAGGTAAAAATCATTATCATTCCGTCCATATAATATGTGCGTATCTAAAGTTCATCTGTTCCTTCATAACTCTTAAACTACTCGACGTATTTAATTCTGATTACAGGGCGGAGTCAGGACAATCTTCAAACTATTGTCATCAGAAAGTCAATTAATCAGACTACAAGCGCTGAAACTGCTGGGATTCTTCCTCAGTAGAAGTACACACAAGTAAATACATGTTATTTTGATTGTTTTTTTTTTTTTAAGGAAAACTATGATTTTAAACATTTATGAGCCACGTTTTCATATAACATTTTCTCAACTTTATTTTCATCAAACTTACATTTTGCAACCATGACACAGTTTTTTTTTTGTAATAGATCACATCTATATCTAATCATCATCCTAGTTAACTAATAATAATACAGCGTCTTCAACACATGACTGACTAGCCAATGTTATTGCCAAATCATAACCATTTTCTACTTCGTTTATCCCGATCAAAGAAAAAAAGAAGTATTCATTGGGAACCGCACAGAAAGATATCTTTTGCTGAAGAGAAAATATCTCTGTGCGGTCGTCTTAAACAGATTCTTGTGTGCTATAATTTTAAAGATTAGGTTATACTAGGTAAAGTAAAAGTAGCCATCATTCTCATCTATTTTGTCTTCCATCTATGGTTGGTCTCTGCTCTTCAGACGCAAGTACGACGTGATGTCTCCGCACAACCTGTACACCCTGCTGGCCACCCGCCTGGGCGCGTGCGGCGAGGGGCTGGCGCTGCCCGTGTACAACGCGCTGTACGAGCTGCTCACGGAGCATGTGGGGCAGCAGATACTGTATACGAGTCATCCGGAGCCGCAGCCACACTTCCGGCTGGAGAATCCTAGTGAGTAACACCGAGAAAAGTAAATGTCTAGCAGTCTGTGCCCTGCATTGGCTGCATTACTTGACCCATAGAGAGAAATAGGAAAAAACGAGCCAGGAAATGCTGGGGACAGTGCCGCCTGTCGTCTTGCCATTTAAATCAAAGGAATAGTTGAACAATAAGATTAAATAAATGTCAATTAAAAAAACACTGCATGTGGAGCCGTATGCTGCACGCGCATTTATAAGGACTGTAACGCCCTCACCTCGGGTCGGGACACCTGCGAGACATGAGGTTGCAGTGCCTATAAGTGTGCTATGAGTAATATTAAATATTACGCTCCTATTTATATTTACGCTTGTTTACAGTGATCTTGAAAGTTGTAGCAACTCTGATCAGACAATCAAAGCAGACGGAGCAACTCCTAGAAGTAAAGAAGCTGTTCCTATCAGACATGACGCTTCTCTGCAGCAACAACCGGGAGAACAGGAGGACGGTGTTGCAGATGTCTGTGTGGCAGGTCAGTTCCCTCATCACTCATGCTATCTTAGTCCATGCATGGTACTAAGGCCGCTGCCTCGAATTTAGCGGGCAGCGGGGCGGCGCGGGCGGTCGCCGCTTGACTGGAGTGCACCGCTCGTTGCCCGCTCCCGCGCCGCTGTTTTCGAGAACCGGTCCATTTCAAATGTACGCATAAGATCCTGTCGCTCCCGCGCCGCCGCCGCCGCCGCCCCGTTGCCCGCAAGATTCGAGGCAGAGGCCTAAGTCGTAACTAAGCCGATGACCATGTATGGTTTATCAAGTAGATATTAAAAAACAAGCATAAAATAACATCACGCCTGCATAATGCCCAGAGGATTAGGCAGTGGCGTACCTCCAGTAGTATAGCTATATTTCGCCAGTTATGTTTCAAGTCCCAAGTAACAGGAGGTGAAAAAAAATCCCAAAAACACTGCTCGAAAAGAGAAAGTTTAGTTGACTAAAACCCCGTTTCTACATTTTTAAGCTTTTCTCATTCTTAAAAATATGATGTGATTAACCATAAACCTGTATGTTCCAGGAGTGGCTAATAGCGATGGCATACATCCACCCGAAGAATGCGGAAGAACAGAAGATCTCCGACATGGTGTACTCTTTGTTCCGGATGCTGCTGCATCACGCCATCAAGCATGAGTACGGAGGGTGGCGCGTGTGGGTGGATACGTTGGCCATCGTGCATTCTAAGGTACGGTACTACTGAACTGAAGCCAAGATCTAGCCATTGCTTTAAACTTAGACATGTGCCTGTCTCCGTCTTGCACTTTTAGTCTGACAGTTGGCCGATAGTGACAGAAATAACAATTAGTCGAAGTTCTTGTTGAATAACGTTCTAACAATAGGAAACAGGAGTGCCTGTAAAATATCGACAAAAGATGGTAATTACTATTTTATAGTGGTTTTCTAAGCTCTTCACAAATTCAAATTCTTCCTTAGGTATCTTACGAAGAATTCAAACTCCAATTCGCTCAAATGTACGAGCACTACGAGCAGCGGCGAGCCGACAACATCACGGACCCGGCGGAGCGGCAACAGCGCCCCATCTCCACAATCTGCGGCTGGGAGCGGCGCGATGCGCCCGCGCAGGTGGCCGCCCCGCCACTGCACCACGCCGCGCACGTGCCGGCGCCACTGCACCACGCCGCGCAGACCGAGATAGGCGCCGGCCTATCGCTGCGCGAGCTCGACCACTGCCGCTGCAACCCGCCCGCCGACAGGACTAGCGCCGCAGTGTACAGTGAAGTGTGTAAAGTGCACAGTCCCACACGTGACGCCGACCGCAGGCGTGCGGACGGTGAGACGGAACATGCTATCGATGAAGTGGAGACCCCCACCGATGACGTAGACCGTGTGATGTCCCCGAGTGAAGTGCTGCCCGAAAATGAACTCGTCCGATCTATTATTGAAGATACTAAGCTGTTAGAAGATCCGGAATCCGGTGTCGGTACGCTCGAGAAGAGTGATGAGCCATTAACGAGGCAAGGTAGTTTAGATTATATTCCGGTAAGAGACGTCGGTGATGGCGTTTCGAAAGATGATGCCACTGACCGCAGTGAAGGCATTCCCTCGAGTCTATCTGCTAGCGAGACGGCTAGTCCGGAACGCGTCGCAGAACTTAACGTGGCCACAGAACGTGAGTCTGAACTCTCGGACCGCTCAGACTTGTACTTAACCCCTAGCGAGGCAACGAGTCCGAAAAAATCTTTAGATAGATCAGACGATGACCCCGACGACCCGAAACGAGTCGCCATCAATATAGTCAACGATGTACTGAGCATCGCGCTAGAAACTGTGAGGTTAAAGACTGATGATGATACGGATTCAGGTGCGATATCCGGAGGACTACACTCTGAAGGAAATACTCCCAACGGTCGGGATGATTTCGAACAAGAAATCGAAGAGATTGTAGATGAAAGGCGAGCGGCTGAGATGATCGCAAATGATTTAGTTAAGGATTTAATTTCATCGGTTGTGACAAAAAGTGAAAATGTTGAAATTACTGAAAGCAGTAGTGAGAATATTGTGGCTAATAGTGAAGTTGTTGAGCCTGATAGTGAAAATGTTGAGCCGGAGAGTAGAAACGTTGAACAGGATAGCAAAAACGTTGAGTCAGATAGTAAAAACGCTGATACAGATAGTAAAAATATTGAAGAGGATAGTGAAAACATAACGACTGACGATAATAGTCCGCAGAGGGTCATCCCCTCTGATCACCCGCACGAAGGCAATGTATTGCCCCTTGATGGTGAATTTTTAGTCAATTCTAGAACTGAAGAGGCTGAGAAACTAGATATAGAAAGGAAAGACGAAGTTACGGAAGAAAATGAGAAAAACGAAAGCCAAAGAGTCGACATGCCGACACCAGATGAAGCAGAGAAAGCACCAGAAATTCCTCCTATCTCAACAATCAGTGAGAGCATACTCTTAGCTGACAAGGAGGCTGACAGTGAAGACGATAGTCACGAGAGTGAGAAGGACAAAAGACGTGTAAGCTTGCCTGGTGACAGTGAGATGAAGCAGGACAGCAATAGGGGCGAGGGTGTTGCCACGCAAGGTACTAACACTTCATCGTCACCGAAGAGACCGCGCAGTGCGTCGACTAGCACTCAAGTGGATTCTAATCATTTTGGTAAGTGAACTCTTTCTTCGTTTCTATTTTGTTTTTCTCTTCTGAAGCCCTGGTGGCAAAGGCAATGAAGTGTGTGATAGTGATCAGTTTTAATACTGTTGTTTAATAAATAAGACTGGTTTTTGTTCTTATTATGTTTAAACAATTGTAATTATTTACAAATGGCACCCTTTTCAGGCTTTTACAAACCAAAAATGCTGGTCTCGTACATATTTCCCTTTGACTGGTATGAAATATTTTATTTTATTACTCATTGACTTCCGTACTGTTACAGAAACGAAACGTCCATCAAAGTGTTCGCGCCCGATGTTCTCGCCCGGCCCCACGCGGCCTCCGTTCAGGATACCGGAGTTCCGCTGGTCCTACATACACCAAAGATTACTCTCCGATGTTTTGTTTTCTTTGGAAACTGATATTCAAGTAAGTGTTCTAAGAAGAATACGAAAAATAAAATGACACCACTCTAAAGCATGTTTTTAGTTTTTTTAACTACAAGATTTATTTTTACAAAAATACCAAATCAAATATTCCAGGTATGGCGCAGTCACTCAACGAAGTCGGTGATAGACTTCGTGAACAGCAGCGAGAACGCGATCTTCGTAGTGAACACGGTGCACCTGATCAGTCAGCTCGCAGACAACCTCATCATCGCGTGCGGGGGCTTGCTGCCTTTGCTCGCGTCCGCTACCTCGCCTAATGTAAGTCATTTATTCTTTCAAAGAGGGTATTTAAAAAATCATTGAGGCATTCTCTGAAAAACCTCTAAAATATGGGCAAGCATTTTAAAAAGCCCTTTCCTAAGTCGTTTCTACTCTTTTTTTACCTTGGGATATCATGACTATAAACGTTCCTTGACATTTTGTTATAATTTGCTTTCCTTGCATAAAAATTTACATTTTTCTCCTTAAAAAAACATTTTGTTTATTGTTAAGTGTGGCGAAAGAACACTAAGAATCCGATCGGAGTTATACATTTTTCTATTGGACCTTTATACGGCTGACTGCCCATGTTATTTAGTTCAACTTCCAAGAAAAGTACCAGGTGCGCATTTTACTGTAGAGCCTTCACGAAACCAACTTAGTTGAAAATAAAACAGCAGAAAAAAAAGATCCTTATTGCATTATTACTGCAGTCAAGATTGGTTATGTAATAAACGTAAACTTGAATAAATTCACAGAATGAACTAGACGTAATAGAGCCCACGCAAGGCATGCCAGTGGAAGTGGCAGTGACCTTCTTGCAGCGGCTGGTCAGCATGGCAGATGTGCTGATTTTCGCCTCCGCGCTTAACTTCGCCGAGTTAGAGGCGGAGAAGAACATGTCTAGTGGAGGCATCCTCCGCCAGTGTCTCCGACTGGTGAGTGTGGGACAAGTTTGGGGGGAACGTAAGTCGTGCTGTTTTTGGGCACCTTGGTCGAATTTTGAGACGATGTTGTGATTTCAGTAAAAAAAAAATGGATTTCATCAAAAAATAACGCGATTTACTGTAATGAAATTAATATTCTTCCTGTTTCATTTTTGTTTCTTTTAATTAATTACTTCCTGAAGTATTGACAATATAAAATTTATTATCATCAGTATTAGTCTGTATTTCAAGATATACCTAGATCTCTTGTGACAGAATTAGTATGTTTTTAATTGTTTTTCCATCATCATAATACATAGACCGTATAGAAATTATGACTTCTAAAAATCATACTATAGTCTCTTTGTTATAATAGGCTGATTGAATATTCTGTCTTAGATCAAGTAACAGTAGATTCTATATTCCTTCTTATTATAGTTTAGTTCTATTTTCTTGGCCGTACTCTTGGTTTTTATGTACGTTACCTTAAATGTATGTGTAACGAGTGGGAACTCTCCAGTAAGGTCCCCAGATTAAATTTATTGCTATGGCGTCAGCGCACAATTATGACCATCGATATGAAAGAATAGAAAATCGATCTTGTCTAATAGCCTAATAGCTTGAAATCGAGTGCGTCACCAATTACTCTTCAATACAAAACTACTAAGGCATCATAAAACACTGGAGTACGGCCGATGTCGTGTACGGCTACCACTTCCTAGTCTCTAGCGAGTCGTAGCGGCGTAGCGGCGTAGGCGTAGATCGCGAGTGTGTGTGTGCGTAGGTGTGCACGTGTGCCGTGCGCAATTGCCTCGAGTGCAAGGAGCGCCAGCGCTACGCCGCCGCCCGCAGCGTCGCGCGCACCGCCGACTCGCCCGAGCCTAAGGTAAATATACGACACACAATATACACCTCCTCACGTTTCGGGGCCCCTGGTACATTTTGAGTGATCTATCGTTTCTGCCCCAATTATTAAGGGGTTTGCCAAAATTAAAGTCATAGAATGTCAGTCAAGTTTTGGTTCACTCTTAACTATTTATTATTTATTAATAACTCCCAGTACACCAAACTTGGTTAATTGATCAACCCATTTCCTTCGGGAACACGTGTGAACACAAATAAACTTTAAAACTTTTTTCCTACGTCAATATAGTTTACGCCCAATTGCCAGTCAGCAAGCTACACTCTTCTTGCTTAACAGCCAATCATGTGCTTGTATGACGTTTACAAAGGGTCGTAAAAGGACCTTTCAACAAAAGGACTCTTTTTGTGTAGCTTGATGATTTGCATTTTAACTTGAGAACTTTCTTGTCCCTTCTGTTGTCCTGGTATAAGAACTGTTATCGATATTAATGATAGCTTCCAACACCTTGCACTGCTCACAAAAGTATTTGGTAAATAAAATTCGATGTTAAAAACAAACACAACACACTGCGCTATAATAAATTAGATTCGAGCACATTGCATGTTGAAAGAACATAACGTAGAACACGCTTCAACATTTATAATTTCACAAGTTTTTCTATTGCATGTCATTTAACTGATGTATTGTCCTTCGTTTACAATTTACTTACTAACTTTAAACATTTAACCATAAAGACCTCTGCAACGGTCATGGTCTCCTAGTACTTTGATACACTTTACCGACTTTATTCTTAATTTTTTCACCAACCCTTGGTGTTGTTATCTGATAGATATAACGGATTTTGTCTTCTTTTATAACCCCAGAGTGTGGTGGCGAGTCTAGCAGACGCGTCAAGTCCTGTCAAGGACCCGGAAAGACTTCTTCAAGACATGGATGTGAATAGACTAAGAGCTGTGATTTATAGAGACGTGGTAAGTTGAAGCTAGTCTACAATATTTTGACACAAGCCTTTAAGCAGATGACAATAATGGTTATCTCGTATTAACTTATAGGTTGGATTGCAATACATAGGTTATTTCATAAAGCGTAGATGCATAAACGGTATATTGTTTCTACTGCTGGGACAGGAGCGGGCTGTATAATCTACCACGCAGTCCCTGTGCGAGGGTCTGTGGTATATTTTACGTCTTTTTGGTTCCAAGACATGCCCGTTTGTCACTCACGGTGTTTTCCTTCACTCTTTTGAGGGTTTATTTTAGTTGTTTCATGTTTAGTCTAAAATGACTCATTATCCAAATAAATATAATTGATTTTCGTTAAATACTTAGGATGACGATATTCTGATTGATGATTATTTACATTCCTGGTGTTGAGTGGCAACAAGAGGTAGCAAATGATCTGTATGCTATCGGTTTGGCAGGAGGAGACGAAGCAGGCGCAGTTCCTGTCGCTGGCCATCGTGTACTTCATCTCGGTGCTGATGGTGTCGAAGTACCGCGACATCCTGGAGCCGCCTGCGCACGCGCCGCCCGACTGCTCGCGCCGCGCGCACCATGCGCACGAGCACCACGGTATGTCACATGTCGCGCTACAACCTACAGCTAGACCTAATACACCAAGTTAATCATTTCATTTTCAAATAAAACACACGTTCACACAATTTGGACTTGCTAAAAGAAATATAATTATAATTTATGCACGCTTTTTTAAGTATAAGTACTTGTATTTGTGAAAGTCAGTGTACAGTGATTTGGACGTGAACAATTAATGAAAGTCCAATTCGGTTCCATTCGTAATAACCGCATTTGTTTTCCCTTTCACTTCACTATGAGCTCTCCAGTTCTATGACATAATTTCAACTCGATTATTCTTCTTAATCTTTTGTGTACATACCAAATACCTACCCATTATATTATTTTCCACAATAACTTACAAACGTAGTGGCACTGTTATGTCAAGCATACACTGTTCTATGTAGTAGAGTATCTATTCTATCTACTTTCCATATTATATTTATAACTTTACCAATTTTGTTTGATCTTTAAAACAGACCAACGTTCCAAAACGTTAAAAATTAATCAAAATTGATTAAAATATAACTAATTCACTGAAATAAACTATATATATGTATGTAGAAATATATGTCTTGATATAATATTTTGTGTATGAAATATTATTAAAACTATACTTTCTTCTTTACTATAGTCATATCGGGTTTGTTTCTTAGATATGGATTAAATTGTATGCTATTTATTTTTGCTTCTTTTATATGCTTTATCGCACTCAATATAAAACATGTTAATGTCAAATATATTAGTTACCATATTAAGAATGTAACAGTCATCACCATTGTGGGTTGTCGCTGTCGGAAGTATAAATAGCACACAGAGTAACAGAGGTCAGTCGATCAATAGTTTAGCGAACGATTACCATTTTGGTTTTCAAAGATTTCGCCAAACTGGTGATATAAACTTGCCACATACAAGATGTAGATACTTTCGAGAGCGACAGTTCAAAAGGATACTTATAGACTGTATATCTGAATTGTGTCGTTTCTCCTTTTTCACGCCGCTTGATATACGCGTCACGATTTGGGACACTGGTAAAATCGTCTACATTTACTACACTGCGGCACTGCCATGACTTGCATCGATCGTTTGATTCTATAACCCGCACTTCACTTGCTACTGTAACCAATGCGATGGCTAACGATCGAATTTCTTAAAATTGCAAACAAAATTCGTATTTCACTTTCTTTCTTTCCGCTTCCTCTTGTCCTTTCTCCTTCCAACTGTATATATCTCCTTACCAACCTGTACTATCTAAACTTTCTACACTGTATACAATTCTATGCAAATCTTTCAATTTCGCCATACGTAAAACCTATTTTATAAATCTCAATATCCTGTAATCCTCGTTCTTCTATGTTGTATTTTCTCACTAATCTTATCGTGCGTCTTAACTTCTTCCGTGTCCTGTTTCCCTTATACCATCATGTGACTGTGTCTATTGCACTATGTGTTTTCAACGCTTCCAACACTTACATCTCGTTTCCTAATATCCTGGTATCATTTTGTGCCTGAAATATTTATCCCGTGCATCCCTATCGTTGCCTCCCTCCCCGTGGCCTGGTCCCCGGTGTGGCCGGGCTGCAGGCTCGCGGCCGCTGTTCCCGCAGTGGTCGCACCACGTGTACCCACAGTTCCTGCCCGGTGGGCACCCGGCACACCGCCACTCGCACTGCAAGCTCGAATGCGGCCAACACGTTAACAATAATACGCTCGCACACACACGCATCGCTAGTTACCACCGCGCTCACGCAGGTAACGCGGCCGACTATTGGCGTTCGCATTACTTACAAAAAAAAGTCGTATAAACAGTCGCTCTTTGCAAATCTCTACATATAATTGTGCAGAAAGAAGATTTAAAATATTAGAGGGCCCCGAATGGTCCCTTGTGGAACACTTAATAGGAGTCATACTAAATGCGAAAAAAATTCCGCAAATATTCCTATCAGTCATTCTTCGTGTGAACACTAAATATTATTAGAATTTCAATCGAAATGCTACAAAAAACAGTAACAAGAAGAATAATAGGAGTGCACGACAGAGCAACAACACTATTTTATCTCCGTGCTTCAGTTTCGCTTCCACGCTTCATAATGGTTTAAGTTGCTCTCTCGTGTGTTCAAGAAAATCACAAATATTGAAATAGGCTTGTGATGTGGACGCCCAAAATACTACATGTGGTCGATGTTCGCGTACACTGTTTTGTCTTTTGAATTATTTAAAAACAAAGCTTCTACAATACTGTCTGTAGCTTCATAATCGTTGTTCGTCTGTCCAATGTTCTCGTCTTCGAAGACAAAGCAATGTAAATCTTTGCACCGCTGAGGCACCGCTTCTTTTATTTTCCATTTTTCTTTAAGTTGCGTCATCATTTGAAGTAGAATCTGAGAAATCCATAAATTTTAAGAAGCATGTATAAGATTTAAGATAAAGTTTTAATAATTATTATTGTAGTAACCGTCAGGAATTCTGTGCGATTCTTTACTGTGGATAATGCATGAAAAAGTATTTGTAAACTAGGCGTTGAACAGAACTCCCTTGTAAACTGCCGATAGTAATACATAATGCGCTTCAGATATAAAAGTAAACTAGTAAGAATAACCAGCTTTGTACAGAATTCCATGTAAATATAGAAGTTTAATTCCCAGAAATAGTAACATATTGAGTAGGATACCTGACCCCTCGCTTTATTAAGGCAAAGCTTTGTCGATGTTGTCTCTAATGACGCAACATATTATTATAATCCACTAACCAATCGCCTTTCTATGTCCCCTCTAGAACACAATGGGGATGACGTCGAGTACGCCATGATTGTGGTCGATGAGAATAATTCTACCATTAACGACCTGGATTCTCCATCCATGAAGGTAAGATCATCAGAGCTGTTCATACTATGTGGATGATATCGTATGCGAATATAGATCTGATCGTGTTTGTGTACGGATCATAATTGCATGGAAGAATTTTGATAGACCCCTGTCTTAGTTTTTCTACCTTAAAAATGTTGTGAGTATTGAATTAAATTCAGTAGGCAGTAACAGTCACTTCTTGTAGTCGATTGGCGCTAAACATAAAAGCTTACTTTTTTTTCATCAAATCCATGTTTTCTTATAAACGTTAGTAAGTTTTCGAAATTTATTTTAAAGCTTTTATTTTTAGCCTCCATATTAATAGTTTTATGACATTGATCTGTTCTAAATTTCTCTTTCCATAGCATGTTTTTTTCCAATTTATTCGAACTCTTCCAATTTAGGTGTACCACAGAAAAGTAAGAAAATTGTATTGTAAGTAGCGTAGAGTGAACTTGATTATAAGGTTAGTTCTAGATCTAGGATTAACTTAGCGTTACGCGCATGCTACTCAGAAGTCCCTTACGTCGAGTCTAGTCATCCGTTTCATTGTGTTTGGCAAATTCATTTGCTGTTTGCCGATTGGTTTTCGTTTTCAATGTCGCTATGAAATAAATGTTGAATGAAACATTAAATGTGGAAGATTTAATGTGATACGTGGATGCTTCATTATATTCGTTTTATTTTGCTTTTGCAATAAAATTAATAAAGGAGACGGATGGGAAAGAAGAGGGTGTTGCGAAAATAGAAACGACTACTGATGAACTGAAGCCTAGTACTGGAGAGAAAGCAAAGCCTAGCGATAAGCCGGAATTGTCCCCCGCCTCGGAAAAAGAAGAACCGCTATTCAAGTCGAGCCTTCGAGTCAAAAGCCAGCTCAAACCTAAGGTTAGTAGATCTGCGGGGAGGCGGCCGATGCTCTATCTCTTTCTATTAGTTACTGCGTCTCCTTAACTATGATCTTTGGGGTAGTTCGTTGCTGTCTAGTTTTAATATTTTACTTAAATTAATAAAATTCAAGGGGGAAATTTTATTCTGCTAGATTTTTCTGGTGTAAATTGAGTTAATAATGCTTTTTGTTCAACCAGATCTTGCTATATATTGTAACCTCACCTAGCTGATATCTATCTGGTTTATAATTTTAATAAATGTTATTGTCCTTTTGTAAGCCTCCAACCGCAAGGTCCAAAACATTGTCTGGGATAACGGTGTCGGTGGTCAATTTGGTTTGTACACATTCTGACTTTGTGTGAACATACACAATCAATTTAGTGTTGACACTACTGATTGGTTCTGTAATCCTGGTACTTTTATTGATATGATTGTCAATTAGATTGTTACTATCCTGTAATGTCAACAATAAATGTATAGAGCCTTAATTTGAATACCATTTTATTTATTCCTGTGAAGAACGAATGAAATGGCAAAGAGTCATTACAGTTCCAATCATGTACACTATTTACACAAGCTTTCCACGATACGTACAAAATATGTATATTTAAATTAAATGAAACGAAGAAACACAATATAGGCTAGCTATGCTCACTCGTAATGTAAGTACAGTATTCGTTACAAAGAAATCACAATATATTAAAGCACTAACTAAGCACCAGACACAAATATAAAACATTGTAATTATGTAATATAATCTTAAAAGAAACATGTTTGAATTAAATTTTTATATAATTTATGTATACATCATGTCAACATCATGAAATTATGGTTACCGGGATGGGAATTTCACATTTAAGATTTTTCTATATTGAATAAAATGTCGATGTTTCGTGTGTTCTAAATCTTTTCCACTTTGTAACATAAGTTTGCTTCCGGCATGTGTGTGCTATGCTTGCTTTTTTCACTGGATTCTTTTAAAGCATGCTGTTATTGTATTGTCCACTATTTATCATTCTCTTGTCACCATAAAGTACAATATTTACTCTGAATTTTATTATTTGAAATAATTTTAGGTAAATAGGTAATATTCCATATTGTGTAAGATGCAAAAAAAACTTCTATCTATTAAATTATTATCTTTCAGTTCACTAGACCAAGTCCCGAGTTAGTTTTCATTATTCAAAGATTTTCTAGTGATGTAGTCGTTTTCGTGTGATATCCAATGTTAGATTAATAAATTAGACATTACAAGATAATTGTTTAGCTTTACCTAACTGAGGCCCGCTTGCACCAAATATCACTAAACGTATTTAAAATATCGTTCTGTTTCTGTTTAATTTTAATAGAATGACAGAAACCAAAAGGATATTTTAAATATTTTAATGATTTGTACGCACGGCGACCAATCATGCTATTCAAAAACTGGTTTATGCGGATCTCTCATTGTACGGGAAATTTATACAAAGCGAGGTCATGTTATACTGAAAATGTATATAGCTAAATGTATATGTATGTAGCTTGACGTGTCGCTGTGTGTACAAGCGGACTTAAGAATTAGACATAAAAACCTGATTACCCTGAGTAATCCATCGCTAGTTCCTCCCTCTTAATGTGTCTAGAACAGTTTAGTCTTGTTAGGTGTCTGTCAGACGTGTGGCTAGAGTGTGTGTATGACGTGTGCGTGTCTGCAGAGCGTGGACTCCATCGAGGACGCCGGCTCCTTCCACCTGAACTCCAACGAGACCACCAACAACGACCCGGAGACGTCCAGCGAGATCGCGCTCGATGATAACAAGCATCCGGTACGTATGGGTTACAATATTCTGATTAGAGATGACAGCTTACAAAAGTTAGGTATAATGACCTTAAAGATATTTTTAATCTGGCTGGAGAAGATACAAAGATATACATAGATACTTTACAGAAGGTAAAAGAAATAGGAAAAATAAATTAGGCGTCCCTGAAATACCGGCCTGAATCGAAGGTTTGGCACAAACTAACTGTGTAAAGGAAAGCATTAGTTCAGAGTCACGAGGACATTTTAATGGAAGTTGCTTCGATGCCTGTATAATACTGACGTGCAGATCATTGAAAGTGATCTAGATTAATAGAAATCAAATGTCAAGTCCAACTTTTTTAAGCAAAGAAAAGAATAATTTTGAACAAAATAAGTTGTAACCAATATTTTTAAATGTCTAGGTGAGCAACGACGAATCATGGACTGACGTGAACTTGAACGAAGACGGAGAGCGTGGACCTGCGACTATCACTGGCAGGACACGCGACCATGAAGGAAATATACATGAAGGTAATTATGATGTTCTATCAGTTTCAGTATCGATAATTGACTTGTGCTGTCACATTTTATTTTACCTCTGACAGCAGCACCCATTCTAACAGCAACCTTAACGTTATGAAAAAGATCACTGTCATGTTGACAGACTTGTCCTTAGCCGTAACCCAATACCAACCTTCTGAATTTGAAACATAAACTGTGACTTTGACCCGATACCCCAAACAAAAGTTACAAATAACTCAGAGTGAAGTAAAATTACTTGGGGAAACCTGCACATAATATACAAGGTTTAACATAGAAAATGAAAGACCTCCCGTGTGGTCTCTCAGACCATGACACCGACCATCTTTTGTTAATTCGCAAAAAAAGGTTATGAATTTCCAAAAGTCATAGAACAAGAGTCGCTTTAAAATCAACTCTTGTAACATTTATATTTTGTTTCATTTCAGATATAGACAAACAAATTCACATGAGGAACTCAGAGTCGCACCATCATCTTACACAGCGGCATCAGAACAGAAACCTACAAGCAGCGCAGAGACATTTACATCCAGTTAGTTATACATGTTCTATTTGATAAACATTAACTCTAATAGCAATAGGCGAAGATTAGAATGTCCGCCCCGTTTCCAACTCGATCCAGACCAGGAATGAGATTCGATTTCATGTTCAACTACATATTTTATTTTTGGAATTTCTTTTCTCAGCTTTTAATAAAATACCCTTCTTCGCAGGACAACGAGACCCTTGCGGGACTAAGTGCAATGAACACCACAATGTCTGCGGACGGAGTGTCTCGCGAAGCCTCCCTCACTCACAAGTTGGAGACTGCCCTCGGGCCAGTGTGTCCGTTACTTAGAGAGATCATGCTGGACTTCGCTCCTTTTCTCTCTAAGACCCTGGTAGGCAGCCACGGTCAGGAGCTGCTAATGGAGGGTAAAGGTAGACCGGTATTAGGCATGGTAGTGCGCTTATCATGCTTTGTTCTTTACTTCATGGAGGAATTTGCTTAGCATTAGAAATGGTAAAAAAATCTAACATAATCTGACATCTAACATATTCTTAGTGATAATTAACAAAATGGTCTTGTAATTACCTACATACTACGCTTTTATGAGGGTAACCATAAAAAGCCATCGATGCAGTCGCTGTGGTCGAAATCGGCTAGATGGCATCATCATAGCAAGAATGCGATACAAGAGCAAGGTATGGAAGACGCAAGACGGGGGGCATGCAATAACTCAGCTGGTGTTAAAAAATAAGGAAAAATGTGGATTTGGTTATAGCTGGCACAGAGGCTAGTAGATTCTAGATGGGCTTTGGATGTGGTTAACCAGCTCTTTCTTATGAGAAGAAATGCACATGGTTTCAGAGTAGATGTTTTGGGATTACTTTGGTATAGTCGCCTAAATTACCTAAATTACATTAATCCTTAACTTTCACTTCTCCTAGGTCTTCAAACCTTCAAATCCAGTACATCAGTTGTAGAACTGGTGATGTTACTCTGCTCGCAAGAGTGGCAGAACTCGCTACAGAAGCATGCAGGCTTGGCGTTCATCGAACTGATCAATGAGGGTCGGCTTCTATCGCATGCGATGAGGGATCACATCGTCAGGGTCGCCAATGAGGCAGAGTTCATACTGAACAGGATGAGGGCCGATGATGTACTGAAACATGCTGATTTTGAGGTAGGATTTTGGAAAATAAGGAATATAGTAAATATATTTTTTCATGATCAATATAAGTACTACCTGTGCAAATGCAGCTACAGAACTGGGGATCCAGCAATGGATATAACATCCCTCTTTTTCGTCGGGGGTTAAAAATCATCTTCATGATGAGGATATTCTACCTTTTAAGATGGAGATAGATTGTCAGTTAAAATCTCACATGACATAACGATTCTGTAAACGGTATTAGAGTGAGTTCTAATGATTACAGTCTCCTTGTTAACTCAATTATTTGTTCGTACAGTGTTTATGTGCAACGAGTAGCGCCGAACGAGCGGAAGAAGAGCGAACGTGCGAGCGACTGATCGCAGCCGCGCGGAGACGCGACCACGCGGCCGCCGCGCGACTGCTCGACAAGCTGCGACACGCCGCGTCACATGCCTCGCCACATCCTGGGTAAATACATGCGCATATACAGAGCTATAAGCAGCTTTTGGCGCTCGAATGATGTGGAATGATGGCGGTATGAGTTCTGACTCAGACAACGTGCCCAAAGCTCCTTGTATAATCTTTATTCTTCGAATTACCATAGAATTGTCAATTTGGCAGCACTAAACACATTCTGCCTGTCGATAATGAAAGGTGTGCCAATATTTGACATAATTATAATTTATATTAAATCGCTGTATAACGGGCACTTTATTGCTTTTATTTTTGCAAACTGTACTAGGTGAACATAAGCCGCAGGATATCAAATTGCAACACTAAATCCAAGTCAATGCAATTCCAATAAGACTTTTGTTGTCACTTTGTAGATTTTTCTGGTCCAAATGTTGATTTAAAAAATGCAAGGGATTGATAAAGAGTTATTTGTATCTGCCCATATCACGGATGAACCTAAGTTTTAATTGCGAATCTACGTTTCTATGTTATTCAGCAGTGGCAGTCAATTCTGGAAACTAGACTCTTGGGAGGATGACGCGCGAAGACGTCGAAGACTGGTCCCCGATGCGAGAGGGAGAAGACACGTGGCCGCTGCGTTGGCCAGGCCACACCCAAGCACGCACCACCACGATGCTATACTACAGGTAACATAAAGCTCTTCCTATCGTATGTGAGCCTAGTAAAATTGCCAAACAGGTCATAGCACGATTCTAGAGCTATAGGTATAATGGCGTTCGTCATCGACCATACATACAGCCACGTATTTGAACTTGCGAATAATTCACAGAAAATCAGAAACTTATTGAAATCTATTAATCTATTTCTCTCTCTCTTTCTCTTCTGATATTTGAAATCTTTTATCTCATCAGACAACATGTTTATAAGTGAATATTTCGACAGTGAGAACCCAGAGTATGAGATGGCAATAGATGCTCTCCTTTTCGCTCTGTAACAATGAAATCGGTTCAATGTACCTATTCTCTCTCCAATCACAGGCTACGGAAGAACTACACTCAAGGATAGCAGCGGGCGGTGCGGGTCGAGGGGCACAGTTACCTACGCCCGCGGCCGCAGAACTCCTAGACGACGCTGAGCTCCTGGTAGATGACAGAGAAATCGATGCCGACCTAACTGGTAAGCAAATTGATTATACGAAAGTTTTGAAGTAAAACTTCTTTAGGCGCGACTAGGGAGTAACTCAGATTTTTTTTCTGACGGAAGTAACGCTTACTATAGTCTGTGTAGTTTCCGCCATTTAAAATTAATAATTCTGATTGGTCGTAAGTATATGTCATATACTCCACGCTTCTTGACTTATACGCCAGCTAGTGGCAAATATCATAATCAATTAGGATTATTTATTTCCAAATTTTCAAACGGATCAATTGTGAATAGCAAAGTGAATGAAAAATTCAACAGTTTTAAAAACATTATTTTAAATTGCATTTTTTTTTTTAAATCTCTAAATATACTTGTTTATTTATTACTTTTAAAATAAGTAAATTAATAATAAATTTTCTGACGATTGCGACATTCTATAATATTCAATAACAAGATTATATTGACATGTGCTGATCTAACCTTCAATTTGCTACTCTCAATTATTTTATTTAACAAATAAAAATATTTATAAAATATGAAAGTGATATTAATGAATTTTAAATAGAATATAAAAAATTGGTTGCCTGTAAAGTCGGTATACGGGCGAAAGTTTTACGTGACAACGACTTTGAGTGGTAAAATAATTTTAATGTGAATATTCATTCGTATAGTAGGAAGAAGGATGAAATAATAGTAACAATTTAAAACATTTATTTATACAAAGAATTATATTTAAAACATTAATTTATACAAAGAATCTCGCACTGAATTTCATATTAACAAAGTGCCTTTCACTTTTTATGTCTGTCTCTCTCGCTCTTAGGCGGGCTAGCGTGCCTCTCACTCGCTCTCATTGTGAGCGCATAACGTGAGCGGAGCGTAACGCAGTTTCTTGAAGTGTCACCCGGCAAACCAATTTATAAGACGTTGTCACGTCAAAATGAAATAGTGAATATTAAATGAAATGGCAGAGTCCCAGGAACATTTTACTCTTTCATCAATAAATAATAATAAAAGAAAAAGAAGTTTTACTTCAATCGCGCGTAAAGGTTACACGCACACATTTTTTGTTAGAGCGAACTCCTTCAATTTGTGATCTCCTAGTATCGAATAAAACTAAAATGGCCCATATCATCGGATTAATTTAATTGAAAACATAACCCATTTGATAATTCAAATAAAATAAGGAGTTTCCTTTTCAATGTTTGGCAAAATTTTGATTTTATTTATTGACGTAAAATTTACATAATTTTATTTCAATCCTTCTTGACTACTTAACTGATCCTAACTTGCCTTCAACGCCTGACCAAAATACTTGAGCAGTGTGTGTTGTGTGCGTTGCATTCAATGTTACATCAGGCGCATCTACACTAATACATATACATATTATAAAGGTTTATTTGTAAGTTTGTATGTAGGGGTAATCTCCGGAATTAATGATCCAATTATAAAAAATCTTTCACTGGCAGAAAGCTATATTATTCGTGAACGCTATAGGCTATAAATTATATTTTTACCATGCATATTAGCCGAGCTATCACAATTTTTGCGGACGACTAACTACTTAACTGCTGTACCGGACCATTTAAACCATACGATTGGACAAAATGATATACTGAAGAATCATTTGGTTATGGTTATAGCAGCAACTCCTCACTATCACACAAAAGGATGTTACAGCTGTCATATTTCATTCATACCAGCGTAACAACTTGAAAAGAATTCAGAGTTGAGGCCTAATCAAGTGGTAGTCGCCTTAAAAACCTTTCTTCTTTTTACACCGACTTTCAACGAGATTCATTTAATTAATTAATTGTTGACTTGCCCGTCATTACAATTGGTGATAGCATGTCACTTTGCCTAGACCCTCTATAATCATTGACTCCTGGTACTCCGTAGGTCCAGTGAACATAAGCACGAAAGCGCGACTGGTGGCTCCAGGGCTGGTGGCGCCGGGCACCGTGTCGCTAACATCCACGGAGCTGTATTTCGAGGTGGATGAGGAGGACCCCGAGTATAAGAAGATTGACCCTGAGGTAGGTTCCTCATTATAATGGAATTAGAAAACTTTTTTGAAAACTTAGTGATTTTTGAACGACGGTCAACTCACCCCGTCTTTTTTTACCCGACTGAGGTAGAAATGTCTTAATTGAAACTACTTTTGTTCGAAAGTTACATAGTCTTCAGACAGGGGAGCTAGGTGTCGTGAAATTCGATTTAAACTTATTACATGTCTCCTTAGCTTACAAGCAGCAAAGAAAGCTTTGTCAACATAATCGCAAAGTTCAACTTATGTTATACATTTAAAAGTAATTGATACAGGCCTAAGTATACGTTACGCGATAAAAGAGATTGCTTGTTACCCGATCCTTGCAATCAAAAATAATAAAATGTTATGCAATATAGTTCGTGACTTGTTTACAACAATTGTTTGATGTTTGTCATAATGTTTATTGATCCAATACGACTGCAGTCCATTCAGAAAAGTAAGCGGCGAATCGGAATTAATATAAGAAATTAGTTAGTTTGCAATATCAACAAATTAAAAAAGTTATGTGTCCCACAGTTCTTTCGGTCACTTTGAGTGCGCGACAAGAGGTTTGAAAGTTATCAATAATGATTTCGCTACAACATCCTTAAGAATGTTTTGAAAATTAAGTTCAAAAACAAATGCGAATATTCCTTAAATAATCAGCTGCCCAAACAAACACCCAAAGATTTTGGTCAAGTAGGTATTACTTACTTTTGTTGTTAGTGGCACACCCTGTCTTTCACATGACTTTCAGTTGCACGCTGTATATGATACCCGAAGTTTCAGGCAGTTCTATGTCGGGTAGTCTTTTTAGAAGTCACCTGCCAGCCTGTTCCCACTATATTTTACTCGGAGAGACTTCCTATCTGACCTCTAGAACCTGCTGGGTAACACGATACCACGAGCTTTCTCAGAAGTAGTACCTAATGTCAAAAAATTAAAGTTTATTGCTAATTTAATCCTAGTTTTTCTACATTTCACCAACCTAACCCATACAAACAAAACATAAAATTGATTTAATGACTTACCTATACAAGTTACAATAATTATAATATAAATTAACTTTATAACTTATTAACTAAAAGCACGCGATAAATCGTCTCTCTAACCGCTATAAAAGTATATCTTTTTCTCCCAAATCTATTATACAATAATATAAATTATTTGTGAAGCGCTGAGACAATCGCTTGACAAAACTGCCTTCAAATAAGGTGCGACGTGAGAGCTTTGTTTCGTTATTTATGAAACCTCTTGTGTATTCAAGGAGTAGTAAAATGAAAATTATATCGTTTTATATTTCAAACTAACTGGCATAATCACCTAATTTGCGAACACTAAAAAATATACCTTCATGTAAGAACCTAAAGTTGAAAGTTAGTTGGAGAGGTGAGAACTAAGGATGTTCATAATTTGTTTTGGGTGAGATATCGATATTGCGTATGGCCGTGTAATATAGTTGGGTAACCAAATATGAGGCACTTAGACGCGCGGACAATGCGTCCCCGCGGCGCGCTGTCGAACAGGCGCCACGCTAGTGCTGCCTGCTGTCGATAATTTCATATTAATATTTATTGTTCGTTAATTTACATAAAATTAGAACTAATAACGTACTCGTTGACATGACCAGTAAAATACATGGTTTTATGATTACATGTTAATTCTCCGTACTACAACACTATGAATTGTTTGTTTTTCATAGAATTATTGAATAATTATTGTGACGATTTCAAAAAAATAATTTTTGGAGCTTTAAAAATCACGTTGGGCGTTACAATTTTAAATTAAAGTAATTTTTAACGATAAATAATCAATGCAAACCATGATAATAGTTGCAGTACCATATGGGTAACTAGATGTGTATCAAAGCTACTATATTGCTATAGAGTATAGATTTTAGATCCTGAATCAATCGTGATCACAACCACATACACTGTGACTCCCAGCCAAGCGTCAGTTAAAGTTTCTGCAATGTAGACCGCTCGGTACACGCTGCCTGCAAAAGCCTTCTTGATAGCATCTGAAAATCTTGCCGGCGGCGCTGTGCCTTGAGTGCGATTACTTTCCAACAGTATCATAAGCACTATCGATATCGGGCCAGCCTGGTCATACCTACCTGGTCGTTGTGTGGGGCGCCGGTCGTGCCTGACAGCGGGACAATGGCGCCCCGCTGCGCGCCGCGTGCGCATGCGCAGAGCGCGGGGGAGGGGGGCAGCATACCAGCGCAGGCGTTTGATACGGACGCATCGTGTAATTACTGTTAATTCCTAGTTGGGATTGTGATTGACGGTACGTCACGTGGTGGAGAGACGGGCTGGTGTTGTAACCATTGAGTTGAGGATGATGTGTACTTATTTTCAGGCGTGCGAAGTTCTTCTCCTGAAAGTTGATAACGTATGTGGCAGGCAGTGCTTAGCCTGACCCTTAATACGAAGAGGAGGGAAAGAGGGTTCAGGTAAATCAGATTACTGACTACTTAACAGTATCATATATCGACAGTAAAAATCTGCTGATATAATGTCTAATCTGCTATCCTCAATCAAGAATCCTGGGCGATCTTAGATCACTCCACATCTATCTGTTACCAGCCACCCTTCCGAATTCGTTGGTCCTTCTGCCTGATGCTGCATCTTCTATTATTATGTTTCCACGTTTGAGTACTCATCATCATCATCATCAGCCTATAATGTTCCCACTGCTGGGACACAGGCCTCCTCTCTATGAGAGGGAATGGCCTATAATCCACCACGCGGGCCCAATGCGGATTGGTAGATGTCGTTTGAGTACTGTTAGGCGGTAATATGAAAACGAAATCCTAATTAAATATTTTTCTCATAAACATAAATAAAAAAAAACTATAAAAAGTATAAGTATTTGGAATTCATTGCACTGCATAAAATATTAAATTATGTAGACCGGTAATGAATCAATCATATAAAACATTAATTGTATAAAATAAGCGTATAATTAATAATTTGCACTATTTACCATATTCAACGCACCAAATTTAAATGAAGGCATCGATCCACTGCTCGCCCGACGTTACACCACATGTTATCGGTCTTAACTTATACGCTGTAGCGGGTTTATCTTCAGATCTCTTTCAGTAAAACCATTACGCTTTAAAGTTCGATAATAATGTGTAGGCCGGGGTATTCAAATCAACCAATCAATGACTTTATACAGTAGTTGTCTGTGCCATTACTGCTGTAGAATTATGACACTGGCAGTTCTTAAACGCGGCTTAGAGGAGCTAAAGTAAAGATAAGTAAAATGTCATGCACAGTTAAGTACAAGTCGAAGAGATGTGTCTACCCGCTCCGCTCATGTCTTGCGCCCCAACGCTATTATCGAAACTGTATCCGAGATATTATTTACTGCGACTAATTTAACCGATTTCAAAGATTGTAAATTGAATTCGTAATGGGGCATTTTATTTGTTTATGCTAATATACCGTTTTAATTAACCGTGTCGTGTTTATAGTCGGTGCGAGAGAGACAAAACATACGTACACAGTCGGAATCCCGGCTATGCCTGTCGTTCGTAAAAACGACAACGATTTATTGGTGCATATTTCATAATTAAACTTTTGATAAATTAATATCTGCTTTTTTAGTTCACATTTTTTGTAAATGGAAATTGTGTTCTGGGTGGCAATGGGAAAATGTGGTGAATAATTCTGTCTAGAATTTAATATTAAAATTAGATTTCGATAGTTCTAAGAAAAATGCATTATAATTTATTAGAATATTAAAATCAGTATGATATGCATTGGAGACAGGATTGAATGTCTTAATTGTTTAAGCAAAGCTGATAAATAAGCTCAGTATAAATTAGCATAGTAGCCAGTAGGCAACTGGTTCTCCATTCATGAAAAGGTCCATTTATGTACAATATATCCACTTACTTATTTTAGCACATACAGATAATTTTAGCATACAAACCCTTTATACTAGCATAGTTTGTGTGCCATTAATTCTCATAATTATGAGTACCTAATTAAACACATCCTTACTTATTTATAATAATATTATAAATATATAGAAAGTAAGTTTGTTTGTTGCACGCCGAAACCACTGAAGCGATCATCCTGAAATTTTGCATATACGTTGTCAGGTGTACAGAAACGGGCCAACAGCTAGTAACATATACAGGGTGTAAACAGACTCTTCGCGAAGCCGACAACCAAGCATTATGTACATCAAACTAAGTAACTTTACGCAAAAATTAGTGCTGGGAAACGACTTTTTTTTTGCCTGAAAAGTCACGTTTTACAGTAGAACTCAATGTTACGCACTCAAAACATTGTGCTGGTGGATGGATTGAATAGTAAGAGGGTCCTGGAGGTGTTTCAAGAAAAATCTAACATTAAAAACATGTATTTAAAAAAAAAACTTGTGAAAAAGTTGGAACTTTGACCCCCAATATCTCCGTAACTAGAAGTTACCGTGAGAATAAGTGCCTGTCGGCTTCGTTAAGAGTCTGTTTACACCCTTTATCATATGTGACTCCTATATGATTACTGCCTCGCTTGGTCGTTTGATTTGCAATAACATAGCGATCAAATGGCCTGGTGTGCACAAAAGTTATTAGTATTGAACTTGACTCATTTCTGATAGAAGGTTGTCTTTTCTTGTAAACGATGTCATGAAGTAATTTTTTCTTATGACTAATCTAGCTTATGCCCGTGGCTTCACCCGCGTTGTTGCCCGGTCGTACTACCTGTTTGTTAATCCAGGTTATAAACTATCTGTGTGCCAAATTTCATCCAAATCTGTGTAGTAGTTTTAATGTGAAAGAGTAACAAACATCTATGCATCCATCCTTACAAAACTTCGCATTGATAAGATAAGATTTTGTAATTGTAATTATTTTAATGAATAAAACATACATTTCTGTGGCAATTTCCTTTCACATACAAAATTCGAATTAGACATCCAGTTTCAACAATGATTGATTATTATATCGCCGAGAAGTTGAAAGTACCAACAGCTCATAGGCTCTGAGGAAGTATTGCTTTCCGTTCTCACGTCATCATTGACAGAAGCAACACAGCAGCCGCGACTGCACATAAATAAATACATAACTCCGCTCTGACAGCTCCCAGCCAAACTGACACGTGTCATGATACTCCTCAAATTTATTATTTCAATATCAAAAATAATTTGAACCTTGTTGTGAATATGTTAGAGTTTGTATTTCAAGTGGGTGTGGAAGTGCACAAGTTTGTATCTCAGCGTCTACCTGTCGTTCCAACATTGATTATGAAAGCTGATAAGGTTTTGCTGACGTTAGGACTTTAGAGACCATGTTGGTTTTGCATTTGCAAATTATTATTATACGCAAAATACTTAGTTTGCATCAGTTTTGAGCCTTGTACTAAAAAGCAGTAACATTCTGAAAATGGGATGTCGTGTCAACTTCTGGCACGCTTTTATTAGTGGGAGTTCTGTGTTTCTAAATCCTCAGGTATATCGTTTGTTCCTTATTTTTATCTTTTACAAAAAAATACGAATAAATTATTAAATTTTATAAAATATAGGAATAGTAAACACCATGCTCATTTGAATTGGCTCAGACACTTCGTTGATTTATTACTCGTTTTTACATGTGATTTATTATAAACCGTTTATTGATTATAAATTGGCCTGGCCATATCCATGCTAGCATAGCTACAGTCGTATTTTGTTCCGTTGGTCTGTCTGTCTGTCAGTGGCGATTCCTGGCTTATTTACAACCGGTGTACGTTGCATGTAAGAATTTAGGCGCCAGATGTCGAGTCGATAAGCTGGCCCCCGCTGCGCGTCCCCGATTTATCGATAGATAGCGTTGCTCATCACTAGTCGTTACTATATGTAATATCTTGTGTTCCTATGATTTTCATGTTTAATTGTAAGGGACAGTATTTTTTTACTTAATATTGTGCGTGCTTAGATTATCATTTTTATTTAGTTTGGATGAGAAAACACTTAAATAACATGCAGCTATGTACTACACACATATTTACTTACCTTGCTGTTAGTGATAAACCACTTAGCACAGTTCAGTTAGCAACAATTGATATGTTCGCTTCGTTGCACCAATGTATTTACGGAACGGAAACTTTATACGGAAGCTTTTGTAAGAGGCCATTTTGTATCCTTGGTGGTAGCTGTCACCTTTGAAACACATGACCATGCAAGGTAAAACAAATTAAAATCTTTTTAAAATAATATCTTAGGTCAGACTACTTCTCTACAGACTCTACATAGATTAAGAATTAAACTGAGTTTGCCACTCACAAATCATACATGAAACTTATTTCTATAATTTTTTCATGGAATATCATAACGTATGCTCTATTTAAGGTGACTCATAAATAACGGACCATCAATAAATAAATCACGGAAAATGTTTTTAATTAGTCACCAGGAGCAATAGACCGTGCATCACCCGAGAATAATTACCAGGGTCGCATACCGCGCCAGGAGTTCAGACATTCCGGGCATCCGGCGGTGTCCCGCGGGCGCCATCACAGCTCTAATTGCCGCCAACGGAGCGCTAACGTCGAGGCGGATCTCACAGAACGTTTCCTAATTGATACTATACTGAAAAACTATTCGAAAAAATGTCCTCATGTGTTCCTGGTTACACTAGGAAATGGATTGGCTAAATATGTCTCTCCTGGGATTTCGTTTCCTAATTTGTGTTCGCAGTAATAATATTTTTGAAACATGCAGTGATGTGTTTCGAAATATTTATTAGATGTCACATTAATTCAAACAAAGTTCAACACGAATGCTTAATTTTTCTAACTGATTCTGAATATTTATAAATTAAACTCTTAAGTTCGTTGACATATAAATTGAAGAGATTTGCTTAATGGTTTGTAGGTTTGTGTCGTTGTCATTTCATGATAAATTATGGTATTTTGTCAAGATGACCTTATCGTTCCCAAGGTTACTCTATCGATTAGTGCACTGACTCATAAAGCAAGGATAAAAATATAGCGACCGCAGGACCGTCGACGGCACGCGAGTAACTTTGCCCGTTTAACAAAACAAAAAGCGCCTATCTGCTGTACATTATTCGAGTGAAACACGCTAGCTCAGTAAAACAGAATCGTTATGGCCTGCTCCGTGACACTTCTCTGTTTATTTTATAAAATTGAATCGGGGAAGTATGGTTACAGCGGACATTTTCACGCTGTGATATTTTGTTATGGCAAAATGGCTTGCCTCATGTTAGAAATAGATTTCGTCATTTAGATTTGATTCAACTTCAGCTCATTTGATTGATTAACAGGAGATAAAATAAGGCAAATATCTATGTTTTCCAAGGAAACTTTGCATGGCATCCTTTTAGTCCGAGTAAAGAAGAGAGCGCTTCATGAAAATTATTTATCCATTAAAGTTAGCTCGACGTCCGGAGCTACCGACTTGTCGCAGCTCGTCAGCACGGGTGATACTCATTCAAAGCGCACTTTCACAGTTCATACACCTCTTCCGAATGACAATGTAACATGTATTAGTGAAATATGTACAAACTTCAGGCGCCGACATTGAGGCACGTAGGAGTGTGAATAAAAAAGACAATGGGCGATAAAGTACAAGCGTGCAATATCAAAATAAAGTCATCTTTGAACGTGATAGGAAAGCAATACGATATTATATGTGTAATGCTAAATGTTCCAGGAAATTGTCGCTGGAATATGGGAACTGGTACTATGTGGCGACTGGCGCGGGCGGTGTGACATTCTTACGTGCGTAATGTTCTCACAATCAATTTCGATGCACGTGGAAATAAAGCTATCGTTATGTTTGAATTCACAGAACATACTCCGTGTAATAAATATGAAAATGAGACAGCTTCTAGTAAGCAACATTTAGCGATGATTGTCAGGAAGTGTTTGAGTTAAGAGGTTCTATCATGAAAGGAACCGTTAGAGGCCTTGTAACCTCAAGGGGGTATTTTGCATCAGTGGGGCAATTTGGCAAGAGCGCGTGCGTGCCCGCGGACGCGCGGCGGGTGGGCTCCGCTTGCCTACTCGCAGTACTCTACTCACCATACCTGCTATCCTATGATTGCTTGGTATCTGATTGAAAGATTTGCTGTTGTTAGAAGAGCATTAAAATGAAATACCACCATATTACGTAGTCGAGCCGTTTAGTTTCTGCAGCTACACAACATGCAATTTATCTTTCCGATTCTACCGTGTCCTCTCAGATTAAAATAAACAATCTAAATTCTAAAAGCTTTGCGAATCAGTTTGTATATTCCGATATGAATGAATCTTTATCTTGAAACTTATTCGAATGTTATGCTAATTCTCAATTCGGTAGTCATTTATCAATGTCAACTCATTAGAACGGACTGTTCGGTCGTGCGCAACTTGTTTGCCTATCCCAGTCTTATTAGACGTATTTTAATTACTAATCATACCGGTAGCGACTACTGTATTGGTTTTGCCACAAAATCAATCACGGAATTTAATGAGCGGTGTCTATTTAATGCACTATATTACCAGGCGGGCAGAAGCGGCGCGGCGGTATGCTTCCCATCAATTGCCCGTCAGTTGTTATCCTGCATTCTTTCTAGCTCATTACTCATTATTAGAAGTGGCTACCGTTACTGTGGAGGCGGCTTTACAATCTATAGATAACTACTGATTTATGCTATATCGATTCTTCCATGTGTATTTGTGTGATTGCTTGGCACTCGAGAATGTAATCCAACAAAAGTGACGAAACTTTATGAGTAGGTAACTCATTGGAACTCACTGGTATTCCATGTATTAACAACCTTATGACGGTGACCAAAATTGCTGTACCTACGAAGTGTCTTTAGATTTGATATAAATTATGACATATTTGAAAACATCTCTGATTGGTCGATGCATTCCTACACTGAGCGTGTGAGCCCAATTAGGCAATCGATGCTAGTTTATCGATATAATATACAAATCAATGCAATCCACGTCGATTAAAAAACCCGTTCTCCATTATCTACGCCTACAAAAATATATAATTTAATAGGCATTTCTAAAATAAACATGTATCAATAAATACACATTATAAATATCTTACAAATGCCACCTCTGAAACTCTGTGAAATCTGTGAGGGGTCTGTAATTGGTAATTTATATGTAAAACGTTGCGCGGGCGGCGGCGTGCGTCAATCATACAGTGTGCGTGAGCGCAGCGCGATTAATGACAAACAAATAAAACATATCTTGTTACTTTTGAACCGTGTAAATATGTAACTTTTTTTTATTACAAAAAATACCAAAGTGTGTTGTGGAAGCCCTTGGACAGTAATTGTTTAACATTCCTACATCCATCGCAATTCCAACCTCCTTGAGTCAAGTGTAATTTTCACCGTGAACAATTAATTTATAGCGAAATACTGGAATTCCTAATTCCCTTCTGAGTCATGGTCCCCTAGTACTTCAAGTGTCAATAACAAATACTACAAGGATTCCAAGAAAATTGAAAACTAATTTATAGCCTTTCAAATATATCGAACATCGCTAATTGATATCGGCTAAATTGGTCGTAACTGAGGTCTTGGGCCATTCGTCGACCATTCACGGATCAATAAAAGCTCGACAGGCGCCATTTTTATGGCCGCCATACAACAATAATAAAACTTTGCTGGGATCTCGTTAGCGTGCTTTCGAACGTTTAGTTTTTTATTGTAACGCTTCCAGCGAACGACCTAGTGGGAAATTGTTCGCTTATGGGAAGTGAGGCACGAGGAATCCTGATATCGCACTTCCTGAATTATCAAGTGGTTTTGTAACATTGCATACCTATTCATGTTTTGCTGGGTCGTCACGTTTTTCAATTAGGCTCCACTTGAAGACTATTAGGTAAATACTATAAGGGGGGTTAATTACTAACTAACAAGTGTCAATTTTGCTAATCTGACGATTTGAGCGTAACCTAAGGGCGCGGGAGCGTTGCAAAGTTGCAAAAAAAATCGATGTCTGGATTTAATCGAGCGCGGTCGTTTATTTTTTTATTTTAGAGGTAATCGTAGCATAATAACAGAAAAAATATAATCTGACGATTTCCGCAAGCCGAAAGTTATAAAAAACGTTAATTAAGATCAGAACTATAAGTATACTTACCTTACGAAAATTCATGGAATTATAACTTTTTTGATATCAAATCCATAATAAATAATATTATTAAATATATGTATAATTTCTCACACTTTTATCCTTCTTTCCAGTATTTTTTTTTAAATCGTCAGATTAACGAAATCCCTCAAAATAATCGTCAGATTTTTAGTAAGTGTGCCTGGGACATCATGATGAACCTTCAGTATGCTAATCTGATGCGCTCGAGTAGTTCAAGATGACGTTTTTTTTTTACATTTTCAAAAATTCGCTGCCTGCTTACGTCATAACCAAATCGTCAGATTAAGGAATTGGAGCATCTGTAGGGTTCACTGAATAACCCCTATGAAAATCAAACGCGCTCGAGTTTTTTTTTTTTTTTGCGTATTCGCCCCTCTCGCATGGCCACCCCCACCACGCAAATCGTCAGATTATTATATATTTCATATCAGAGACATGTTGGGCGATGAAAAAAATGAAAACATGCAAAGATATTTATTGAATTATCGTTTTGTATCACATCAGCTACTTTTAAACATTTGACAGAAGTTACAAAAAAAAAAGCGCAACTCGAGTCAATATAAATAGTACATAGCCAAATAATAAGCCATAAGATAAAAATATCAATCTATCTTCCGGTTTTAATATATTGTAGCCGACTGGGCAAAAGCAATCATTGAGCTATGATTTTGTATCGCATCAGCTACTTTTGAACATTGACATAAATTCACAAACATGCAAAGATAATAATATTTATTGAACTATCGTTTTGTATCACATCAGCTACTTTTAAACATTTGACAGCAGTTACAAAAAAAAAACAATTAAAAAAGTTAAGTTTTTCAATTATATGATCTTTAATGAACATATGTTTTTATCGGGGTTCAATTGAATGAAATTTGGCATATATTAAATATGCAAATTTTTATCCAATTCAGCTAATAATTAAAAAATAAGTATGGATGCATTATTTGCCTCACGATTACGTAGCCTCAGTTTCATCATTTAATTTTTGATTTTAACTGTTCACAAGTTTTAAACTTTTTTTCACTTCTTAGTTCTGATGCGATTTGAGTTTATAACTTTTGGAGTCAAAACTGATCACGAATATATGGCAGCTGTACTAGTAGTTAATGTTTGGTATAATTTACAATCACATACTTTTGAATTACTTCGACGCCACTCATTTCTGACGCGAACTCCGTTCATTAGTATTGCATTTCTGATTTTGATCATCTACTTTTGCTGTTGACTGTACTTAGCGACAAGAACCTACATACGAATTTCTTGTGTGATTTCTTCAGTTTTTCATAGTGTATCTTCTGTTATGTCTGTTCAATGGGATACTTTGGTCGTGCATGCGTGCCATGGGTTCCCTCCCTGACCTCTGCTTGTCAGCTGATCGCGAACATATATTATGCTGTGTTGTGTTGATTTTATAAGTAGCTTACTGGTTATCTACGTGAAGACCTCGGCAAGTGCCAGTCGTATTACCAGCGTTTCGTATTTCTACAACGGCTACAAGATTGATATAGCTTTTCTGTAGTTTAGGTCATCCGATATATTTTTTACTTTTTTAGCATTGTGCTCGCTGGTAGTATGATACTTTGTCTAGACTCAGTATTGTATGAAGTGATATGATATTGATAAAAAATTAGGAAAAGGTTCTTAATTGGTACATTTTGGATAATGTGATCATTGAGCCCTATCAACGGTACCTACGAGTATTTGACCATTGACAAAGTCGGAATAGAACCTAAAAACATGCGCAACAAATGAATGCACCTCACTTATCTCGTCCTTAATATATTCACTCATTTAGATACCCCTTCAAAAACCCCACTGAATGTCCCATACGTCTCATTAGGGTGACACTCATTTACATAGGTTCCTATTAAAGAGCCCATAAGTTATTACCAGGAGCCCTTGACGTATGTGTAGGTATTGACTACAGATGGGTCGATCGAATCGTCCGCGATTGTACTGATAGTAAGTTTATGGGACACTCGCCCTGAGTGGAATATTTAATAGGTCACCTTTGTACTTGTTAAATGAGGGATGACAAAATATTGGTTTATTTTAAAATGATCGATAATAAAAATTGAACCCCTTTTAATATTTACCTGGTCTACTTTTAGTAACTGAATAAGTTTGAAAGACAAACATCACAAGCTTTAAAAGTAATATATAAGCAGTTACAAAAGTAGATTATTCCATACTTAACCCATCAGATCAGTGTTGTTAAAAGTGGAATCTTTTTAAGCACGCTTATCAACTCGAAATCGTGTTTTAATCGGGCTCGAATCAACGCTATCCCAACTATACCAACAACATTAACCCTTACGATCGTTTATTAATTTATATGTTGTTTTAACTTTCTAAGGAATGTCAGTGAACACCGCGGGGAATACGAATCTTTTTTGTTTGAACAACTTGAAGAAAAAACGTCAGAAGTGGATATTCAAGGAGGATGATCGATGGTGAAGGCTCAGCGGGGGCGGTACGGGCCATTAAAAAACAATAAGGCATAGGCGGCCAGTGTCCAACACAATTTGTTCGCGTAGCCACTCATCTTTATAAGACTACTGACTCACTAACGATAGAATTTAAATCTTACATTCCTTAAAACAAAGTATAGAATCACGTGATCTAAAAATACGTGTATCTGTTTTAGTTTGGACAATGAAAATTGCCTTTGACAGGCAAATTGTTAATTCGATTTTAATTGATGAGTAACACGTGTGTTTTGGTTACTTTTTCTTGAGCGTGCGTGTGTAAGGTCCGTAGTACGTTGGCAATAGGCCGGAGTCACGACATTCTCACATAGTTCTCGTTTATGGCGAATAACAACAGTTTCCGCGGGTATTCGCTTGAGACACGACTTTGTTACCGTCGACACTAAAAGGATATGGCTGTTCGACTTTCTTTATGATTGACACGGATTTATTCAGCACGTTTGATTGTAATAAAAACTTTAGCTATTGAATTATTCAACGAAATATTGTTGCAACCTACGTGTGTTGGGACGAATACTTATCCCAATGGAACTTGGTATAACTTTTCATGTATTAAGATACTTCGGAAACCATGAAACGCATCTTTAACGATGTCTTTTTGTCTTTCGCAGGTAAGTCATCCGATCACATCACCATTCCTCTGAAAAGCGTCTCGCAGTCAGGTAAGTTTAGTTTAAAGTCCTTGTAATCTTAAGTACATTGCCTTAAAAAATACTGCTAATAAGGCAATGATAAATGCTAAAAGCCTACTGCAGATTAAAAACATAATGCTATTAAAATACAAGAGTGTTTAACGTTACATTTCTGCTGATTCAGAGAAAATACTAATAAATCTTGAAGAAACGTCCAAAAAAGCATATAATGTTTAAAAACGAGGTTATAATTCTGACTGAAGAGGTAAACAAATAATTTAGCTCTCGTACGAATGAGTTGTAACTTCAAACAACTTCGTACGAAGTGACAGGACTACTTTTTATGTAAATGTCCAAGCGATTGAGGCATACTCACGGATTTGCTTGCAAAAGATCGGACCGGAACTCCTCGACACATACCAGGGAAACATAAAAGAGAGGAGGCTTTTACTTAGCATTGTGTGGAACAAGGCTACCACAGTAATGATAATGATAGTGCAAGAAATTAAACTATTGCAGATAGTCCAATGATAAAGGAGTAGGATTTCCAAATGTAACATGATCTTCCTGTTTTAATTATTATGGTGAACGAACCAGGAATAGTTAAAGGCGTTAATAAGGTATCGCCAAAAGTAGTTTTTATTAAAATTAACAAAGATAAGTGTAATGCCATAAACATGTTACTGGAAGTGCTAATATATAGCTATCGTAATTAAAATCGCACTAATAATGATACGCTGTAGACAATTTATATAAGAGATAGAATAATCTCGCGGGCGTCATGAGAAGCAGCTGTCTTAGTTCTTACTGTTCTTTTAATTGAATACATGATATCGTTAAATGCCTTTATGGTGAATATTACAGTGGGAAATATTGAAGGGGAAGACACATCACTCACCCAAGATGTGATTGAGGTCTTGACGTAGGTAAAAAAGGCGCAAGAATAAGAAATAATAAATACTGCGGGGAAAGTATACCGACAAAAACGTAAGCTTTACGTTAGCAAGATCACTAATCAGTTATCAGTATGTGGGGCACAGGCCTCTTCTGTGACAGAGGGAGGTCTTGAGTTAAATAATAGCAATTAATATGAGAGACGAACTAGTCCTCTGTAATATTTAAGGGTGCCTGAAGACGAGTTTGGTCACCAAGAAAAAGTGAGGTTCCACGAAGGGATTTAGACGTCATTTTACTCGAGGCTAGGTAACACAAAGAAAGATATTGGAGTTTTAGATTAACTTAGGTAACCTTTAAGTAGGCTCTAACTAGCATAGTTGGAGCCTACTCAAAGTTTACCTAATATTTAGCTGAAAAAGTAAACAGAGAAAGGAACACCTTGGTCATGACTCCAAACCCACAGACAAACAAACGGACAATAATTTCTCCGGGTAGAGAGCAATAATTGCGCGTTAACCACAAACAAGTAATTAACACTGACACAATATTATTTTAACATTCCTTGGCAAGCGACATTTTGCTTTTAAATGGTCTTGTGACTCTCTTCTTATATTTATAGTTTTAATTACCCACTATACAGTGCTCTTGATTTTCACTAAAGATATTTTAAATAACGTTTTATTTTGTAAACAGCGGTGTTGATGCTCCACTCTGTCACCACAAAAGATCTTAACGATTTATTGTTTAATTGTGTTTAAGACTGTGATGAGCTGTTTTTGGAACAATACAAAGTTAAATGCACTTATAAAAGTTTGTGTTGGCAATCTTTTGAGTTTGTTTTATATGAATGAATGCTCTGTAGCAATCAGCATAGTATAGTAATCCTAAAATTTGGCTTCTGCTGGGACAAAGGCCTCCTCTCTATGAGAGGGATAGGCTGTAATCCACCACGCGGGCCTTGTGTAGGTCAGATGCCACATGTCTTTGACTTTTTGTTAGACATGCCAGTTCCCTCCCGGCGTAGGTATGTGTGATGAAATAAATTACATTAGAAACGCGCTTGCTGGGCTCTTACCTTCAACTCGTATTTACAGGTCGTTACCGTTACCAGATAGATTTTCATGATGTGATCAGTCACCATACCAACATCGAAGTCATCAAGTATTGCAACATGAGATAAACTAACTATAAAAAGTTTGTTGTTATTTCACCCAAAATCCATAAATTGCAGTAAACGTTGAATATGTATCGTCACGTAGTATTTGGGCACGAACCCATCGACGTGGTTTGAAGCCCTGATGTTGGTTGGTACTTACTGTCAGCCTGTCAGTTAGGAATACGCCCGGTGATCACAAATATGGGCAGTGATGAACACTTTAGGTTCAGCAATAAGTTGATGATTCCAACCAAAGACGACTGTTGATGGAATGATAAACAGAACTCGGAACTATCTTGCTATTTATAACTTTTTATAAGTTTAGTGCGTCGTCTGCATGGATGCTGTTCTGAATCCTAATATAAAATTAAACCCGTGAGGTAGTTACGCCACTCCCAATCCCAATAATATGCAAATAATTTTGACAACTCAACAATATTCATTGCATTAGTTTAATATATAATAGGCATTCTAAAACTTTTAGTACCAAGCTTACATGAAAGCGCAAATTAATTAACCATCAAGGAAACGTGTACCGTTACGTTGCTATTAATTACCTATAAAAATGTCAGCGATATAAGTGAAGTGAATTAATTTTTCAATAAAGCGCGCTTGGGATAATAGGCCGTTGTACCAGCAGTCCAGCACGCATTGGAGCTGTATAATCACTGTAATCGCGATCATCGCGTCAGAAACCCGTATATCTTGTGAAAATGATTGCTTGCGACGTGCGGTCTGTTACTGCTTAGGAAGAATGTTATTTGGGAACGAATTTCTTGGTAAAGATTGAATATGTTACCCACGTTTGTTCAGAAAATATAACGAGACACGTAGGTATATTACGCTGATTACCTTTACGGAAATATGTAATCGAGCCAATTATGACTTTCTCCAATTCGGGCCAGACTTTTAGGGATATTGAAAGACAGTTTGCTGCATAATTCGTAAAATCAGTTTGGTTCCTTGGGCATAAATGCTTAGCTCTATTTGCAGCAAACGATTCAAAACTAATTATGATCCAATAAAAAGTCCCCATTTTAGAACGACCTACACCAGCAGTGCACCACCGTAGCTATCGCCTGCGGCCGTCCTCTGCTACGTTAACCACAGAGTGGTGGCTACCGCCTCCCGCTTGTGTGGTCCTGGTACTCGGCGCCAGGCACACGTGTGGTCCACACCCATCATTCGTGCTCTACTTTATTGAGGAGGTGTGACTCGAATGGAGTGATGTACTAGGGGACCCGAATATGACAGAAGTATATGATTTGTATAGCGGATATTCCATTCACACTTTCCTCAGTGGTCCTGAAAAAGGATGGGGAGAAAGGAAGGTAGAAAACTAGCTCACAAGTAAAACTACACACGACAGTCCGTCATAAGCTGTGAAAGCTTTTGAATATCTAGATCTGTCACTTAGCAATCGTATATTGCAATTATCTGGAACGAATCACAGCATTTCTTACCTTTCTAGGTGGTAAACCTATTCTCCACTATGTTCATCATCATCATCATCATTTCAGCCGAAAGACGTCCACTGCTGGACATAGGCCTCCCCCAAGTGTCGCCACATTGACCGGTCCTGTTTAATACTATGTTCAACTCCCGAGAATTTACTCCTATCAATTCTAATTAACTTCACAAGAATCACAAGACATACACTCGTGTATTTTAACCTGAACCTGGTGATTTAAGCACATCTCGTGCAATCCGTCTTGAGAAAAATCAATTTTCACCCAATATTTTTACTCAGCTCACGGTGTAATAACTCATTGATGAATTGTTGAGCCAATAAACAATAAAGAACAATTTTCCCATACCTGACAAACCAAGTCCACCTACACTCTCCTTCACCTTTATTTCTAGTTCTACATGAGTGGTTTTCGTTTATATCCGTGGCAGTAATAAAGTTGTAAAGCGTCATAGTGATGTTTTAACCCTCAAACTTCTGTCTGCGGCTTGTAAGGCCATGTTCCGAAGTGGCAAAGGAACATTTTCGCGCATGTTGTGTGCCAATAAACCTGGCGTGTGTGTAACTAGTCGGTGCAGTGCGTATTAGCGGCGTTTCGTCGTGGTCGTGTTGGCCGGCCCTAATTGTAGGTCTCGACGCCTGTATGCCACGGGTTGTTTGTAGGGCTGTCCAGTGGTCACTAACATTTGTGGTGTTGTGTATTTTGTTTGGTTTCAACTGATGATTGAGTTTGTATGTCTAAGTTATTTGGAAGGCGAGTAAATCGAGGTCGACTGATAGAAGTAGTAGATGCATGGCTCTTATTCCTGCTGACTTATTTGCAATTTTTCTACTATGACGTCGGCTAAAGTTAACAGTATCGTTAATAATACAAATCACCTAGTACTAAGCAAATAGTGAACGTCATCAACGTTTATAAGTATACATTTCTCTACTATAAACATCAGCTGTCAAGAAAACAATCTAAACAATAATAAAACAAGATTTATATCATATAGACCATAATCGTTGTTTTAAAATTGATGTTCAAACAACATATTAACATTAACACAAATCTAATAAATAACCCAACGTACTAATCAACTAATAACCACAACCAGCAATTAATAGCAAGTGGGGCAAGTGGTGTAGTTGCGGGCGGAGCCGGTAGGCGGCGCTGTGTGCGCGGTAACCTGTCGGCGCGGTGTGTGGCGGCCCTAACTCAGCGGGGCCCGCACGGCCGCGCCACTGACGGGTTAAATTGAAAAATAAACATTCTGAGTGATGGGCAAACGAGCGGGGTGACGTGTGCGCAGGTTGTTGACTCGCCTTACAAGTTCCCAACTATCGCGATATTCGCCAGTTCGCGAGTATACTGTACATTGATATTAATTGCCGACCTAAGGATGCGGTGATGGATCGCGAGGTGGGCGGTAATCGTGCAACGGGACTTTGCTCTTTAGATGTTGTTTGAAAAGGGCAGTGTGTGGATGTATCGAATGATCAACCCTTGAGAGCCCATCAGAATATATTACTGCCCAACAAACGTACTGGTATGTGGACTTCAGCTGGTTGTAACCAACCATGTTTGGTTGAAAACAGTAAGGCAAGTGTCGCTGTGTCGATCAGGGTGGGTCCTGGAACCTTTTGTGTCCGCCTGTCTTTCGGTCAACGAAACTGGCTGGCAAACTTGTGAAGGGTTCGGTATTCGTCCTGTTCAAGATAATTTGAAAGTTGTGTGCTCGATGGAAGATCGATCAACTACAAATTATAACGTCCTATACGTATCATTAAGGTCTTGCTGTTATGCAGATTCCTTTTAGTAGATTAGTAACAGGTGGTGGATCAAAATATTCACTTAACTGAAGAAACTACTAGGTAAACTGGAAATCTAACTTCAAAATTAATTCTGTCAACAATTCTGCAATCATACTTTAGTTCACCTTCACAATCATAAAGCCCAACCACAAGAACCTCGCAGCGTCTATTAGATACATTGCTCACGATCGACTCTTGCGCATCGAACAAATAAATGTTAATATTAATTACACAGTGCGCCAATGAGGCTGAGTAAACAAAAGCAAAGCTCGATAAATCAGGCGGAGAATATTGCCGGCCGCGGGCGAGCAGTAATACATGCTTTATTGTTTTAACTGCCCGTTGGCCGCCGTTGGTCTCATGGTCGCAGGCACGACTGCTGAGGTTAGCTGGGGTCCTATTTTCGATTCCCAGGCTAGACAAAGTGGTTTTTTTTTGTTAGGAATTCAGCCTGGAGTTTAAAAGTAGGTAGCATAACAACACTAACAACTCCGTCATTTAGCCGTAGTAGGCCCTGTTCCTGATCTCTTTCCAGCCGTGTCGGAGTGCCGTTCCACTCCACCGGTCTGCGAGAGTATAGCAAATCAGCAACAGACAGTATACCTGTGTTTGCGTAAACACTTGTGCACTGCTTATCTCCGTTTTGATTGGCCCCAACATTCGGGCAGCAAGATATTATATTTTTCAAGTAGTGGTCGGTACCACTCGGTGGCAGTTGAAGAGTTAAGTTTTATTCAATTTCGGGTAATTTCGTGAAAGTTGATGATTTTTTAATGGTAGTGTAATTTGAATGATGTTGGATGAAGTTTTAAACTTTGGTTTGAGGTATGATCCTATTAGGGAAAGATCGGATTCGGGTGATTTCGATTTCGAAAACGGGATATTCTTTTATCCTACTAGTTCACAAATATGAAGGTAATAGGTAGATTGTACGCTTTTTAAAACGTCTATCACATCACATTATCTTGTCACATTGAGACGTTTTGGCTCATAGCTTAATAATAAAGGCCGCACTGGGCGCTTTTCAAAGTTAAGCCGCGCTTGCCAAGGTCGGTCTGTGGATGGGTGACCATCATAACATACCAGATTTCGTCCGTGCCTCGGAACGCACGCTAAGCTGTTGGTCCCGGCTGTCATTTGTAGATCTTTGACAGTCGTTACAGGTAGTCAGTGGCCCGAAAATCTGACAACCGGTTTTACCAAGGGGTACCGTATTATCCAGTATTAACTGGGTTGTGGAGGTCAGATAGGCAGTCGCTCCATGTAAAATAATGGTTTTCAACTGCATCCGGTAAGATTGGAAGCTGACCCCAAAAGAGTTGGAAAAAAGGCTAGGCAGATATATGATGATTGAGAAATTTTTGACTACGCACTCCGAATTAAACGTTTCTTAAACGCAAATGTATGTCAATTGAATTTATTGCTATTATTATATCTTATCATTTCATTCGGAACTCTATTTACTTTCATAAAATATTTTATTTACATTAAGTATCGAATTATATTTTTCTCAACATTAAGCCCGTATAAAAGGTTTATCCTGAAAGGTTTATTAAATGTTTAAATTATTGCCGTAGTAGTTCACAAACGGTGCCGGCTTTTGGACGATCCTCTGAGTGAAATAATACCCACATTAAAAGGAAAAAAAACGTAGAATGCAAATAAACAAGTACTGTCGCCGATAAAACGTGATATTTGCACTGAGCCGGGTTTTTATCTGGCAATGGTTGGAATATATCCGCTGTTGGTGTCGCGGCCGTAACTCGTGGTTATCGAGTGATGTCGCCGAAACCCGGCGGTATCGCGGCCTCGCTAAAAGCATACATCCATCCGGTGCAACGCTGTATGCGATTGTACTGTGCTGGGTTTACATGACTGATAAGTTGCAAAAGTAAAATATTTGTTTGCGAAAATAATCAAGAATACTACGACGAGTAGTTATCGTTTCTTTTTTCAGCCTATTATTTATACGATTGAAAAGCCCGTCTTAATTGGGTTCACGCTTTTGCTCAATGTCTCATATTCGTAGGCAAAATAACACTAGCGCATATTGGATAACAACCAAATATGCGTCAAAGTTATTTTGGCCGCTCAATTTGTCTTCCACGTATGTAAATAATAATTTTTAAAACTCTACATCTCCATATAAGCCCGTTCTCATACTAATGCATCGGCATAATTTTATGCGCTGCGCCCGCGCCCGCGGCCCGCGCCCGCTTGATAACGTTGCTAATGAGCCGCCGGTGCCTGCGTCTGCCGCCTTAGTCCTTATGTCACTCTGGTATTTATATATACACGTCATAAGTACATACTGGATATTTCGAAGATAAGTTTTCAAGGTAATAATAACCCACACTGGGCCTGCGTGGTAGATTAGGTCCCACTCCCTCTTACAGAGAGGAAGCCCGTGTCCTAGCAGTGGGAACGTGATTTGTGATAGCCTATTTTTAGCAGGTACCTAGAAAGCTTGTTTCTGCCTTCATTCAAGCATCTTCACAGAGGTTAAAGCAAGTTAATCTTCAACCTGGGTTGCTTGTCTTCTATTGAATCAGTAACAAGTTACTCTAATGGTATAATGTGGATGTGGAGTCTAAGTTTTGCATGTTTGTGCATGGCGAATCGCTCTCGCTAGGTATCTGTCAATACATGGAAGTTTTTGATAAAATGGCTATAATTTTCTAATTTACTTGATTAAATACAAACAAGTCGCTAGAGAGTTTACCTCAACATGTTTTTCGCCGATATCACTTGTTCAAATATCTATAATTACAGATGGGATGGGAGCACTAAGCTCGTTAGGAGGTAGAGCATTTCCGAAAAGTCGATTAGTCTAAGTGCTCCCAGTGAACTGACGCTTGATGCGTTTTTAACAACTCATCACTCCATATAACATCCTGGTAATTTCCAACCCATGTAATTGAATTAAAACTAAATTTATGGCGTATTTGTTTTAAGTAAAGGTAAACATTTAAATAGAATTTCCTTTTAAGGAACCCGAACTCAATTTAAGTGAATGTTGCGTAAGTTGTTATCATTGTATTCATTAACCCTTTTGCCGTTACTGTAACTAAGTCTAATGAAAATTATCATAATTATTACCTTATTCGTACATTGGAAACTTGAGGCTTACTGCAAAACGTGTCTGCCTGACTACAGGACTACTTCACCTCGTTCAAGTAAAATAAAATAACAGGTTTTTTCCTTATTAATACTAATCAAACGTTTATTAAAAAAGAACATTTTTTTTAACCACAAAAGGTGTTTTGTATGTCATTGTGGTGTACCATAATAATGTCAAATAGGGCCATTAGATTAGCGGGGAGATACGGCGTTTTTATGTTACGACTGGCGATATGTGCCTGTATCGTTAAGAGATAAGTTTTTACTTTGTAAGTGTGAATACTTATCAATTTTATTGCGGCGAATAACTTATTAAAAGGAAAGGTCTGAGTTTGCTTACAGTGCTTTCAGAAATTGATTAGCAGATATTGAAGGTGCTTATAAACCTCTGTTTTCTTATTTTTATTTTTTCGTGCATAAATTTATTACGTTTAAAAAACTTGCGTCTATTTCCCGCTCACTTCGTAACCCAGCCGTACCCGGCAACTAGCACTGCATAGCACATTGTGTGTTTTATAAGAAGGGGGATGATTGACCGCTTCCTCCTCACAAACGGTCGCATTTTGATTTATGCCACCATCCGAACCCCTTTGTTTTATCCTTGCCTGGTGCATTTGCGTTTGTTCCGCTTTTGTTTTTCGGCATTTTAATTTATGGTAATTTAATATCGTACTTCTATTGTATTACAGTCGAATGAAATAGAATTTTGGGCTTTTATAATTGAATAAAATGCTGTTTGAAGGAACTGCAGTTCCTTGTGATTGGATGTTTTTTTGATACGAAACAGTCATTCTACCAATAAATTGTAACTTAGGAGATTTAATGATTTATGTTAGCAAAATAAACAATCATTTTAAATAAGATACAACAGTTTTTTTTTTTATACTAACTTTATAACGAAAATCCTATAAAAAAAAATCAATTTTGTTAGTCACAACTATTAATTAATATTAACATACTTTTATGATGAAATAACAACACATCTGTCGACAAGAAACATAATGATAGTGATTAATTAATTATAGACAATGATTGGAAATTATTTTTATAACGGCTTTGTTAAGGGCAAGTCTTATTGATCGTTTATTGATTGATTAATTCTTCTATCGGTATTTTTACAGGTAATTGCTTATATTAAAAATCAATTTCAAGAAGTTAACCAGCATAATTTATAAACAAATTGTAACTTCATATTCAAACGCTTGGCGAAATAATTTAACGCCTACTTTTCAGAATACTGTACATAAAAAACATGTTATCCTATAGAAAACCTTTCTTAAGCACTGGTCCTTAACAGGAAGTTGTATATTAATAAGAAACTAATGAACGTGCATCGTTATAATTATAGTTTTTGCGTGATACGTCGTGTGCGACCAGCCCGCTTGTCCAGCTAGTCATTGAAGAACCCCTCGTGTGCGGGACGCCCTAGAATGCTCACAGGAATGCGATTAATTTAACATCTGATTGATTTAATGCCATAACTCCAGGTGGGAAAACTCCAATAGACTTCCATAGATGCATAATATTTTTAGTGAAAAAACAGCACACGCAATAAATAACTTCGCTTAGAAAACAAAAGCCGATGCAAATAATTACTAATGGCATACCAGGGTAACATCATAGCTCGCGTGCAGGCTGCAGCTGACATCTCCAACATTAGCTATGCAGAAAGTGTACATCGTGTCGATATCTACAAACATACTAGCTCTATCTGACGTGAAAGCGCTGATTTATATCGGACACTGGCCAATCCGTATCGGAATGTCACGAGCGGATCCGAAACGTGTTCACAATATCCCGATGCCCTATTACCTATTACACATATTCGCTGATTCTATTACATGTGTGAAAGCATTGTTTGATAAAAAGTAGCTAGAGGAAGTCGTGGGAACTTGATAACTGATGCAGTCGTGAATGTTATCTGAATGTGAATCGGCGTTAGATTCTACGTGAACCGTCTAATGCATGGTTCGCAAAAAGTTTATCGGTATGCTGACGAATAATGGGTTTAACGGTCGTCCAATTCGTCCATAATCCCTCTTGCCAGCCCGTTATACAATACAATAGTTTAGAGTTAGTTGAAAACGAAAGGCGTAAGATTGACGACATGCTACGTTTGACCCTTGCGAGTCAGAGCTCTTCTTTACTCGAATCAGACCTCAACAAGAATATGTTGATCTTAGGATCAATTAGTGCTAATCATAATAAAGTCATATGATGACTTTGAAGTTTATTGTCTTTTGTTAGCCTTTTTTAGTTTTTTTCAATTCTTTGTATTTGGTTTGGTCATGCGTAGAACAGTTTTGATCATAAGATGATGAAATTGTATGTTGCTTAGGCGCTACTTGAGAATCTTCTTTCGCCTCTGTAACCCTGGTCCCCGTAAACCACGTAGGTAGGTACCCACGTGGTGTTATAATTAATTTAACGTTTTTGGCGTGGTTGCTCCGTGTCCCGGCGAGATGGTTCGTGCGATATCGGTCGTTTTCGCAGAATCCGCTCGCAGGCGACGATTAATGCCTTAAACAGTGCTTCCCGGCTGTTGCCCTCGCAAATCGTGGGCATTGTTTTTAAATTCAACCTCCTTACTGTTCCACTGTATTTTAATTACGAAACTTCTTAGTAGTGCTACGCTCCTAATTGGAGGACGGGACGAGCTGTGAATTTCTGAAAGCCTTGGTTACTTTTTTGTTGTTCAAATATAACTTTACTTCTCTACCTAGAATGTACTGAACTGAAAACTGAAAAAACAAATTCAAGCACTCAACACAAACACAGATATTCTAGACATCCAGTATAACAATTCCCCCGTAAACATTGTTATGAATGTGTATTCTTAGGTATAACCGTGAACAAAAATTGCAGTAGGAAACCATACATAGAAAAAGTAATCAAAAAAATAGATCGCTTTGTGTATTTCCTGAAAAGAATAAAACAAACGGTTAACCTAAATACCAAATGGTTGCTTACTATGCTTATGTTATGTAGCATCTGTACTGAGATATGGTTTTATATTTAGGGGAACTCGGTAGACATGCAAAGAGTTTTTAAAGGCCAAAAAAATCCGGCAATCGGCATCCGGGCAATGTGTGGAGCCTACTTTTTACCCGACTGCCAAGGAAGGGTTATGTGTTTTTAGATAGCTGTAAACCATTATTTCAAAAGCTTACAATACTGTCTTTACCATGTCTTTATATTTTTTTAAATATTCATTTTTGTAAAAAAATAATATAATTTATTCGAAAAAAGCAGTTACAAAATAAATAGTAGAACACGGCACAAAGACAAATTGAAATCACTCCAAATAAAATTAATGCTATTTTAAAGAAAGAAGTCCATAATGTTCTAGACCAGCTCAAGGTCAAAGTATTAAGTACTATCGACTTTGAAGTATTCGTTGGCAGAATAACAACTTTGCAATACTTACTGCATGGCAATTATTATAAAGGGTGTAAACAGACTCTTAACGAAGCCGAAAGGCACTTGTTCTCCCCATCATTGCGATTATTTTTTTGTTCTAGACCATACCTGGGAACCTTCTAGTTACGGATATATTGGGGGTCAAAGTTCCAACTTTTTCACAAGTTTTTTTTTAATTGTTTTTAATGTACGATTTTTACTTTAAACACCTCAAGGACCCTCTTACTATTCAATCCATCCATCAGCACAATGTTTTGAATGCGTTACATTGAGTACTACTGTAAAACGTGACTTTTCAGCCCAAAAAAAAAAGTCGTTTCCCAGCACTAATTTTTGCGTAAAGTTACCTAGTTTGATGTACATAATGCTTGGTTGACGGCTTCGTGAAGAGTCTGTTTACACCCTGTATATAACCATTTGCCAAATAGTATTCAAGATTTGCCATTGCCGTTGTTCAAAAGGGTACAGTTAATATAATAAAGAGTATAGTTATGCATATTTTAGTCACAAGCCGTTAGTACCTAATATAGCAAAATAAAAACAGCCTTTAGTCCACCACATGAGAAACTACTTATGAATTATTATTATTACAACAATACAATCCCAAACTTTATTAACTAACTATTTTGAGATGCATATTTTATCCTCTAATTCATAATTATTAATAGGTTCGCAATATAAGCTTTGTTTTTGTATGAAAATATTTGTACGCTTTATTATGGCAGAATTTGCTGGAACCAATATTGTAACATCTATTTGTACCATATTCTAACAAATAATCATTCTTGATTTGATTTGATATAAGTACCTACTAGAAGTAACGCATGTTATATTTTACCTTTTAATCTATTTATACACTTCATGCCCGACCTGTAGCTTTTGCAAAACAGTTTGGTGTGTGAAAATCTACGATCATTCAACCATATTTTATCATTTCTCGATCAGTTTCTTGCTAACCGTTATTAAAATTATTTACAGCAACACAAGGTCTAGATCATACAACCATTAAAGTGTAAAGACCTAATTTATTAACTTGATACTAGTCCCACGTATGTCCAACACTAGGAGCCGGTCGATCGGTCACTCATGTTAGATATTAGCCTCATTGAATATTAATGCTCACCTCTGACCCGCGCTGTACTCCTAATACATCAGTGAGTAATCCTCAGAACTACTCCACTGCCTTTTATTTTTAGCAGATCAGATATTATAATACACTGGGTAATTTATTAAATTAATGATTAGTTTGTATTAACCGATGATAACCATTATCATTATGTAAAGAACTATCTTTCTCTAGATATTCCCATCTACAAAATCCAGTATGTTTAATTTTGTACGAACTGCCTTTAGCGATTTCAAAGGAAAATTAGTAACCTATTGTTGCTTGCATATATTATTATTTTCATATCATGAGCACTTCATTCGGTTTCCGTTGATTGTCCATACGAACGGAATATTGTTTTATATATATTAAAAAAAAAAACATAATAAATTACATTTTATTGCGACTGCGGTAAATATTCGGCGCAGGCGGGTGGCACGCGTCATCGGCGACGCGCGCACCGCGGGCGCTTGTAATTGCCGCCCAGTGTTTGTTTTGTTCACCCCCTTAACTCTTCAAGAACACCCTATCTCACTCTTACACACAATCCGATATCGCCGTCTTATTCCTCCGCGCGGCAGTTGAGCTACTTAAAGTTTATTTATCACAGTTAGCTCTCGATACTTTCCATTGAATCAAACGCCTCAAACCCAGAAAAATATCAAATAATTCCATGTTTTGTGGCATTAACTTTAAGAACGGATTTCACTTGAACAACAAAGCGGCTGTATGGTAATCGGAATGCGTAAGGAATGCTCAGAGCACATCGAAATCATCAGATTAATAGTTGCTATTCAGTTTATATATCGTGTAAGCGATTATTGATTGTAATTATCATGGCGCCCTAAGTTAAATACTGGGCGATCACGCGATCTCAAACAAACTATGGATTTATGGCCTCTTTTTATGGCTGGCTGTGAATCACTTGCGTTTGCTTATTGAATTCGCGTTGAAATATGGATTTGACTTGGCAATAGCTGCAATTACTTGTGGCTATTTATAGAGGAGAGTTTTAAATGGTTTTAAGTAGGTAGCTTTTTTGATGGGTGATGTTTGTTTTTGTCATACTTGCTGGTCAAGGAATCTATGGAAATCGTAGAGCTATCATGCGATTATAGTGAGCTGCGGAAAAACTACGCGTTAGTAAAAACTTGCTTGCAATTTTGAAGTTTCATTGGGCATTAAAATTACACTTGAACGATATGCAGCACTTCTTTGTGCAGCATCACAATTCTCAAGAATGATTGCACATTCACAAGCTGATATTTATAAACCGTTAAGCAATTTTATTCGTCGTATTAAAATTTTGACAAAAATGTCACAATGAGCCATAAAGCAAATCTGTTGTTTCGTTCAGCCCATATTCGGCGTAGCGAGGCGGCATGTGGACGCGCGGAGAAGGAATTACACTTTCTGGAAATGCCTTCATTTGATTTAATGTAAATTGTTGTGTTTGGATAGTTTATGGATTAAGCTATGTTTTTTAATAATAGCTTTGATAGCAGCTTTTACATTTAATTTCCGAAGATAAGATCATATCCTTAGTTAACCAGCGGTAGACCAGATAATGTCACAAAGTTTTACTCGCCAAAGTTGCGTTAATTTGGTCATCATTGCCTCATGGGTGTATATTAGGTACACCTCTGCCTAACCAGCGTGATTTATTTATTTAATGATGTTATGTTTCAATCAGTGACTGCTGGTCAGGCCACCAACCTTTACGGCTCCGTGTGTCTCTTTTCGTGCTAAGTATCTGTACCTTGTCTTGGAGGAGGAATTTTGGCCGCAGGGAGTGGTGTTCCGTCGCTTCCACGGGCAAGTGCCACATGAACGCGCAGTGACATAGTGCACAAGTGAAGTGATACTAACATAGTTTTAAGGTTTTATTTACTTACACAATTTGTATTATATCATATGTATGTTATTCTGTAAGGTATATATCTATGGGCCAAAGTAGCCTGATAATAAATGTATGTTGTTTTTGTTTTCGAATCTTCGAATCTTAAAACAGTCCTGTAAAAATCCGTCTTATTCTAATTGTCTTTAATTATTCAAATTTCTCAGTAGCAGCCCGGAATGTGAATGCGTGCCGGCTACGGGCAATAGGCTCGACCCCTATAACGGGACTAATACACAACTTTACATACTTGTATCTGCCTAACCCTTCTCGTGGAGCGATGTTATATCCTCATAAAATAACATCATATAGGGGAGACCCTAAAGCCAAATAATGTCTCTATCTATTTTCATCAAGGTATACCTTAACCTCGACTAATCCAGTAGCTCCACATCCTCGCTACACGGCAGCAGTAAATCTGCAGTGTGTCGGCTGGCGGCGCGGGCGCACAAAAAGGGCTCGGTCGCAGGTGACGCGCCCCGAGATGTCGCTCTGCACACTGCCTTATATGGCACGCCCCAAATGAGGGCCTACGCGGACTGACTTTGTAGCAGAGGGACTGGTGAATGCTGGGGTAGGTAGGGACTACTCAGCTGCGGTCTTACTATTTGAAGTCATTTAGCTACTTCACGTCCAAGGTTCTAATAGCGGCCTTTTTTACATTTTGGAAGTGATTTTTCAGGAAAAATAAGGTTAGATCGTGGTGATGCATCCTTTTTGTCGTGCCTTATTTGAATGATCGTCGAAAGCTAATCGACCAATCTTGTAAACCTGTGCTGGACAACGCGTTCCAACAGGAGACAAATACACACAGATTTTTAAGTTGACACTTCATAGCCTAGCATGAAGTATGTATTAAACGTTCAAGAAGCGACAATATTACTAATCTCATTAGTTGCTAAGAAGAAACCGTCCAATTAAGAAACTAATAAATAGATTCCTTGGAGCTCTTCACCACCGATTCTAACTATCAACTCCATCTCTTACAAAACAAATGCAGTACAAGAACAAATTCCTCTTCCTTTCGCTGAATCAAACACTTGGGTACAAAAGTATGGCTGCACAATTAAAGGGTCACAATATAATTAGCCGCTCGCTAATGGAACCACTTGACTACACACAATGGTTGCGGTGACAAGTGTCCTATGATTTATGGACCATTGTGTTTCTCTTCTTATCTGCCCAAGAGTTTATGGTCAGAAGCCCCATAGTTCGCACGATAGGAGTGGTTCCTCAGATGAAGATACCGTTTCTACTGTCACTGCGCTCCTGCTCCTAGTCATCTTTATTATTAGTACGTTAGTAGTAGTTTACGGACAATATGGACATGGACCTCTACCAAAAATGTAGATTGCACCCATCATCCTGAAACTATCCGATACCGCTGTTTGGCTTTAGGACATCCGATCTGGTTAGTTGTGTGATTTTTCAATGATAGATTCACTGGTATTCAGCTACATCAGGTTAGATTAGAAGTCAGCCAAAATATATCCACTGCCTTGTTGTGCATGTCAGGATAGTTTGAACACTTCAAATTCCTCCTGAAGACTGCTTATTGGTCTTTACCCGCTTGAACAACATTGACAGCGTGGTGAATCTTGAATATGTTCCATGAGATTGTATCGAAAGTAAAAAATTATATGCGATTCATTCAAAGATTGTCTTGACAAGAATCGCTCTTAGCGAAAAGACCGCCCATCGTGTCAAATTATGTAAAATGTACTTCGTATACCTGTAATTTCTGTTGTGTAAATAATTCTAGCTATAGATATCTACCTCTGTCACCTGTCTTGTTATAAGAAGGCCTTCTGCGCCTCGTTGCATAGTGGTACTGCAGTTGTTTTTGCCGTCTGCCGTGACTGTCTGTCTTCGGTGACCACGACGCGAACAGCGCGATGCTTGCCACTTATGAATGCCTGGTTTTTGTCACAGCGTGTAGGAATTTGATTAGGCATCGACTAGGAGTTAGGACGGTCTTGGATGTGCCCAGTTATTCAGGCGTGATTAATATTGATGATCTCCGAGGGTAGGATGTCAAATAGGCCGGAGTGCAAAAAAAAAATCATAAATATTTATGAAACTTTGTATAATTTAGGCGGTGTTAAAAGAATTCCTGCGCTTACGTAGTTTTAACACAAATAAAACACAGATAAACACTTTTAAGTGCTTAAGTTTCTTTGCCTATAGCATTGAATCATTTTCTTAGTCACTTCGACACTTCCAACAATGAACCTCTAAAAGTGTAGGTTTCCGAGAATTTTCTACAAACGCAAATTCAATATCTTGAACCTGAAGAACATCCAAGAAAAACTAACGTAATTGACAAACACCGATTCATCGCAGCCGAATAATGAAGCGGTGTCCACAATCACCAGAACATCTCAAAACCGCGTCACAAGAAAATGACGCGGTTTAGGAATTCGTTGTCTTGCCAGCAAAAACAGACGCTCGGTGTTGCAAGCTGCAAGCCAATCACCACGACACATGTCCATCATGTATTATGTATAAACAACTACTCCACTACTCTCGGATTTTTATTCCTCGACAGTTTTTTTCCGACTGGCAACACTCGTATGTCGTGTTGAATCTATTAGTAGTTGGTGCATCTTAATCTTGAGAGGTAATGTGTTATGAGTTGTGGGGAGGATTGCAGACATGTTTTTGTTGTCATATGCGTTTGATGTTGCTGGTTTATGGATATTATTCCCAATATCAGGAAAATATAGAGACGTATGTTGGTACTCGTAAGTCCTGTTCTCTTGCTGCTGGGTATGTTTTAAATCGCCTAATAATTTTGGTCGTCACCCAGCAGTCACGTACTTCCTAGCCAATGTTACTGTTACTGTGTCTTCCCACTGGTGGGCAAAGGTCGCCGCCATTAAATCCCAATGTTTCGATTCAGGGCCAATGTGGACCACTGGTCGTTGGTTCTGACCAGCTAATGATTTGTTATTATCAAAGTATTTATCTAGAATTCTCCTGTTCTCTTGCTGCTCTATAAACTTTTATTCCACGAGTTTAAGACTGGCAAAAGACAGTATTGCATCCTGATCGAAATCCATATATTGGTTGTCTGGTTAACATTTCTGTCAATCGTCTGACAAATCTGGAATGATGTTTTAAAAACGTTAAATGCTTCTAGTAATTTGTGGTGCAAGTGAGCCTTAGTTATATTTCGTTTACAAACGTTAAGACTTAAAAGTCATTCATAAACGATGTCATGCTCTTCAATTACTAGAATCTGCTCATCATCGTCGGCTTCTAACAAGCGTATCTCAAGTCATGTTCCCTTGTAATTAACATCATCCGCAGAACACACAGCATCACTTGTATCTACCTATCTGCTCTTATCTTGTACAAATGTACATATAGTGACCGTTGGCCGGTATCATGACTATTAGAGAGATTGAAACTACTTGTTTGATGTTGTTGAAATTAACCTAGTATTCGGCGCTCGATAGATTCTTTTGAATGTATGATTCGTGGTGTTTTCGAGTTGGTTGTAATTAACCGTTGGTTTTGAGCAACATTTTGAATGATCACGAAAGCACGGTTATATTAAAATCCTAGGTATTTTTAATGATGCAAAAGGAATTTCTGTTTGTGTAACAAAACGAATAAACCAACCAGGCGACGCTTCCTTTGAATGAATATATCACTCATTAACTATCTCACCTAACCAAACAGAAAACTACAATAAAGAAGCGCAGTGGCTTCATTTCAACATTCAGAGCCTCGAATCTTCGCCATCTCGGAATTTCCGAATAGCCAATGAAATTTTACTACCGCGCCCGTCCACATAACTTAGGAACTAAAAAAGGCCGTCCCTCGAATATTTCGAAAAATAAAAAGTCGGGAATATTCTCGGACGTTTATCTGTCGGCTGCATCGCAGTGTTTCTCGGCCAAGCTCGGAATTAAAACATTGCATTTTTACCATAGAAATGTACGGGATGTAGATGGTATCTCAACCGTCTTACGATTTATTTTACGAGGTTGTGGAGACCCGCGGACTAACAACACAACGGTTGCCCGGCAACCACTATTTACTGCTTCAAGTTGGGACCCGCGCTCACTCTCTGGAAAAACCTCCATGGTCGGTAGTGTTACATGGAAAATTAAACACGGGGTTTATGTTACTGCGTTTCTTACAGCAAAATGGCGCATGTCGTCTTGAAATATTTGTAAAAAGGCGTTCAGAGGTTGGACCTTTGAACGTAGACATTGTTTGATCCTATCAGCGAAACGATGGTAAAACGTAAATCTATTGCAGTCACAATTAAGTTACCACAAACGCACAACGCTTACGTCAATCCAGTTGAAACTCGCTGTAGAAATACAAAACAGTTTGAAAGTAATTGACTCTTGGCATTGTCCAGGTCCCCTTTTCCTATCACGGGTTGAAAAGTTATACTTTCGGTACCAAAAACAATCGGAAAAGTCATCACGTCAAAATCATCATCATCAAATATGTTGGGGTCGGTCTCCAGTCTAACCAGATGCAACTGAATACCAGTACACGGTAAATGGAGCGACTGCCTATCTGACCCCTAGAACCTAGTTAGTACCGAGTAATACATTTCCCCTTGGTTCTTACCAAGGGATAGTGTATAGTAATACATTACCCCTTGGTTCTTACCAAAGGATAATGTATTACTCAGATTGTTAGGCTTTCGGGCCACTGTCTACCTGTAACGACTGTCAAAGATCTATAATTGCCAGCCGGGACCCATGGCTTAACGTGCTTTCCGAGCGGCTTAACCTGAAAATCGTCCCGAGCGGCTGTTATTATTTAGCCAAGACCTCCTCACGTGAAAATATAACAACTAAAAATCTTCTCTGCATCATCACGTTTGTTCCCAAACGGCACAAAAACAAGGTGCAGCCTGTAATCGCTTCATTGTCGCATCCTGCGTCCAGCTCGTTAAAATGCCGCGGTCGAACAAACGACCACAGTCACAATGTGGGTTCTTGTGGACCCCAAATAGGAATGATTGCGGATACCAAGAGATTTGCCAAAAATTAAGATCTTACGTTCGGAAATTTTAAGGGTGGGACAGCTTTGTGAAATGAATTGTATGAGTGGCTGATACTAGTGTGTTACTTACTTTAGTAGAGAAGATGCCTGATTGATCGCCAGAAAATCTGGATTGCTGCATTTTGGCTAGGTTTTCATATGTACTTAGTTTCGTCGACGATTTTTTTTCACACATTTATCATACAAACGAGCAACAATTTTTGACGGCACGGTTGGCGCAGTGGCTGAGCGATTGACTGCTGCGCTGCGTGTCGCGGGTTCGATCCCTGCACGCTATGGCCTACAGACAGTTGTTCCAGGTCTGGCTGTTTGTGTATGTGAGTTTAAATGTTTGTGAACGCACCCAGGATACAGTAGAAACACCTAGTGCGAGGCAACGTTAAAAAAAAAAAATGCAAACGTTTAAAAAAAAAAAAAAAATTACTGTCTACTGTCGCAAATTATTCTTCGTTATGTATATGTTTCTCCAGATATTATCTGATCATAGTGATGGTTTACCGTAAGCCAGACTTGCGCATACTCCGAGAACCTACATGTGATCGTCATTAAGCCGTCTGTGCTAAATCGTATATTTTATATCGATTTCAATCACATCGATACATATTTTGTTCGGCTGCATATCGATTTATTTATCGTAATAATAAATCACTCGTATTGATCATTACCGATAATAATTTATAGTAGGTAGGGGCAGTGAGCGGCGCGCGCGCAGGGCAGCGATAAATCATGGTCGAGAGCTGTGCGTGACCGCAGCGTCAGCGATCATCGTAGTCTAATGCCCTGCGTTTGTTTTAGAGCTTGGATCAACATCAAACATCAACATATCATCATTTTTCTACTTCTTAGAATCCTGCCACTATCATTTGTTATTGATTCTTGACTTTGAAGATCTGTAAGATGTGAACCAGTACAAACTGTGAACCAGTTGCTGAATGATCAGTGATTTATTGAACAAGTTGGTTTGGCCTTATTGTGGCTGAAAGTACAGTTACACACATCCGATATTGATGTCATCCCTAAATTATCACCTAACTAGAAGCCTCATGATCACCTTACCTGCATACAGCAAGTCTTGCTGAACATATCGTTCGAATATTCTAGAAGTCCTCGACCAATACTAACGCTTTGCATTTCGTACCACTTCATCTGACTGCAACACATATGCCCATGAGGGTTTGCATAAATACAATGCTACGAACCCATTGATCAATATCCCATTGTACACATATAGGTACTAGGGATACATAAGCCGCATGTATCGGCGGCTGGGCAAAAGGCGCAGGGCCCGCGGCGCACTAACGATGCGCGCAATTGATTGATAAATCAACGCGGGCAAGTTGCGCGAGCCGTACACCCTTTGTGGCGAGCCGCAACTGAGGCAATGTTTGTTTTAATAATTTAGGGTATCTGTTTAAAGGTCTTCTTGAATTTTAAATGAGGTATATAGCAAGTCGACACGGCTTTGGTAGGTGTTTAATCTGTAGTTGTTTTGATTGGCCTGTTGGTCTAGTGGTTAGTGAACCTGACTGCTAGGACGGAGGTCGTGGGTTCTATTCCCACACAGGACAAATCTTTGTGCGATGAGTACGATTATTTGTTCTGTATCTGGGTGTAAATTTATCTATAATATGTATGTATTTAGAAATATATAAGTATGTTTATCAGTTGTCTGGTTGCCATAGTACAGGCTCTGCCTAGTTTGGGATTAGATGGCGGTGTGTTGGTTAAAAAAAAAAAAAAAGTTGTACTTTTGCACATGAGATTTAGATTAACACTTGGCTATACTATCTGGAGGTAAATTTAGCACCAAGATGACCAAATAGGTGGGTACTTTATTGTTATACAGCATCTAGACAACGAGGCATGCAATTAAATACTTTCTCCCTAGTGCATATCTGTCCAATCCAAATAATGAAGTTACACGTTGTTTTATCCTTGAAATTCATTGCTAAGGCTAAGACTGAATATGTGGGTTTCATGCGTGGTGCCTTTCACGTTTGCCCGACAGTTAGCCAAAATTGGCCAAACAGCCTTTATTTATGTTTTGTTCCTTGAGCTAATCCTACACACTTCACTTACATGAAACCAATTCCTGAGCAGTAGAAGAATACCTGTAGAGAACTCTAAAGTTAACCTCTTACTCACACTTGTGCTTCTGTGGGCACTTTAGGGCTGCGTTTCCACCACAGATGTGCAAGAATGTGCACCGAGAAAAATATGAAAAAGAAACTTTACTATTTATTGGTTAGTTTCACACACATCCCTCGCTACGCAACCTCACTCATCATATGTGGGAACGTAGCTTAACTCAGGTGTAAATGCTGCATACATGCATTTTAAGTCACGATGTAAGTCTATTAAGGAAGTGCATTACACTGCGCACCGCTGTGCCGCGAACGATCGCCTCCCGTCGCTACTTATGGCACTATTACCATCCATCACCTTCGTTGTATAAGGGTAGGTAGATAGGTAAGCTATAGATACATAGGTACTAGGGAGGTAGGGAAAGATGTGTAGCTCTTGGGATTTGTCGGGGAAACGAGATGGCGTTTTATTTTATTATTTACTGCGGTCTGCGCTACGATAAGTTTCTTTTTTCGGTTTTGTTATATATATCGGTTAGATATAGAGATTCATCTATATCTATACTTCTATTCTATACTTATACTTATTATAATTTATATTATACTTTATTTATACTTTTATTATACTTTATACTTACTTACTTATTATTACTTTTTACTTTATTACTATATTACTTTACTATTTATTTACTAATATTATAAAGAGGTAAAATTTGTTTGTAAGTTTGAATGTAGGGAGTAATCACCGGAACTAATGATCCAATTTTAAAAATTGTTTCAGTGGTAGAAAGCTACATTATTCGTGAGTGCTATAGACTATAAATTATATTGAAATCATGCATATTAGCCGAGCTATCACAATTATTGACGGTCCTCTAGAAAGTGAGATGGCTCCTGTATAGTCATCGTTAGGGACATAAAACCCTTTGGCCCGTTCTTGGATATCTAAAGGGTTAAATTGCCAAGTTCTAAATGCTACCTATGGCCAGATATTTAAAAATAAGAGAAAAATATCATAAGCAAACATATTATAACTAATTCACCATCCTACTCTAATGTTGTCTCACAAATCATCACACCACATCGGTCGCGGGGCCGGTAGGGTTGTCATGTAATCACTTTAGCTCGCTCTCCAGAGGTGTAATCTCGTTACGACCCCTCGGACCCCTGCCTCATTAGCCCTCCAACTAATCGAGTTCGGATTTCATTACTGCTGCACCCCTGGTGATTGTTTGTTTGTTTTCTTGCACTTCTTCCTATTGTCCTGCGATCATGACAGAGATGTTTTGAAAGCTTTCTGTAATTAGCTTTGGCGAAGCTTCATGTTATGTCAGACCATGTTAGTGCAGACTGCAATAAAAGCTACAGTTACATTCCAATCAAAGTTGTTACTTTCAAAGCGACTATTAGTATTTCATGAAAAAGTCATTCAATAAGATTAAATGGACTTACCGGGTTAAATTGATGATTTTCATGATTGTAACTCTGTAACTACATACGTGTTACTGGCGCGACTCATTTTTCATCAACATACAACCTGACAATAACCTGCAAATTGCAAAAAACGTAAGAATATTTGAATTTCGCGGGCTACCCTGACGCAACCACCTCAAGGCATAACATTGCACTATCCGTTGATAAGTTCGGTCTAAAACCAAAGTGGGAAGCGATATCGGCCTATAGTTGGAGATATCGGAGGCGTCACCAGTCTTATTCTTCATTACTGGCACAACGATCGTAAGCTCGACAGGTAAGTATGTATTACGTGCAATTTTTATTTTGATTTAATATGCTATATTTCTCTATTAAAATAAGTATTTACCTAAAAAAGAAGGTTGTTTTTTTCACAAAAATGCTTTCGATAGCGTCCGCTTAGTATGACGTGTTTGTCAATTCCCTTCGATGTCATTATATAAACGGATTCCTCTTTAACTATGACTTAGACATAGGTTAAAAATAAAAGTAAGGTAAAAAAAAAGAAAAAAGTAAAAGCAAAAAAAAAGAAAAGAAAAAAAAAAAGAGTGACAGTGTGTGTGTGAGTGTGTGTGTGAGAGTGTGTGTGAGTGTGTGTGTGAGTGGTGAGAGTGAGTGGGAGTGACGAGTGGTAAAAGTAGTAGTAAAGTGAGGTAAGTACTCGGGGTAAGTGTACCTCAGCGTGCTTTTACATCGGTAACAGTTATAAACATTTAAATGTTCACCTTTGATTCGGCCATGTGAATGCAAGATGTAATTTGCAGAAAATCCATCTTTATCCTGATCGGTTGAAGTGAAAAAGACTGTCCTGACCCGTTCTTCCCCATTCAACTTACGCTTTAAAACAAGCAACTTTCTGACCGATTCCTTGGTGTTTACATACTGTTTTTCAGCCCGAATTTAATTCCGCTTTTAGTTCAAAGAACACTTATAAAATAAAATTGAAGTACGAAAACATCAAAACTTCATCTTAACACTCCACAGCATCCAGTACAGTAGCAAGGGGGACACAAATTAGATTGTGCTCGGAAGTTTCCGCCTGACCGGCTCCGCACTGACATTAGTTTTCATTTGGACGTTATTACGTTATACTTATCGAATTAACTTGCAAGTGCATTCCTGGCATTTGTTTGTCTGTGGAGTGCTATCCTATGTTCAGTAGATATTGTTTCAGTTTCTAATAGATTGGCTGTGATGACTAAAGCGGAGACATTATAGTGACACTGTTGTACACGAATGTTTGCTTTTTTGTAAATTGGAAGAATTATTGTACTTTCCGAGATTTTAGCACATATTACTTCCGATGCTAAGCATCTGACCCTGTTTTACACTATGTTCCCGTGATGTAGAGGAATATAAACAAACACAATTTTTTCCAAAACCGCCACGGATATTTTTCAATAATGTGAAGTTACCCTTTAGTAATGCCATCATTACATTAGTCATTATTTAGCGGCAAATGACTCCAGCTTCCATTGTGTAAGGTCACCAGTGCAGCAGAATTGACAAGGCGGCCACGCGTGGCCACGCGCCGTCATCCGACACGCCCGCACAGTGGAACGAATGTATGGGAGCGGTTGGACGTAGACATGTCCGAAAAAAAAGAGTAAAATTATGCCAAACTAATGATGCCATCTTATTCGATTACTTAATGCCTTCATAACTTGTGGTGATGAATTTCTTCATAACTCCCATATTTCGGGAGTAATTTGAGAAAATGTGAAATTTTACTATGAAAATGAGTGTATCGAGCTCTCTCCCTCCTGATTCCGGGCTTGTTTCAAGTAGCGGTCTCTAATATCATAATGCTAATACTAAGAGCTATATTTAATACTAAGACACATAGTGCGCCAAATGTGCACTTTCTGGGATAAAGAGTGATGTTTATTTTATAACACAATTTTTTTATTTTTTGTTTATTTTGTTGATTAAAACCGTTTTTCTAAAGGTTTACCTTATTACAATAACATTTCTGAGCAGCCAATTAGAGAAGATATAAGCTAATTAGGATATATAATTAGGGACTTAAGGTTTACATATAAAACTGATGCACTAATGATTACTGATAAGAACATTGCTATTATTTAATTACTAAATGGCTCTTAATACACTAATTTAGCATGCATCATTTACTAATTATCACAATAACTAATTACCTTGCAATATTTAACAAAGGATACCTGGGATACCTGGATTTTATATAAATAGGTCACTATTAGTAACTTTAAAATCAGTGTTGATTTACACCTCGTTGTATCCAAGCTAATCTCGCAATGTATTTTCCAAATTTTAATACAAATCTTGATATTCACGTTGCTTTATGCGCACGCGCACATAAAGATTTACGCGACTTTAACTATTTGTTCAGTGTTTTAAAAGATAACAGTTGTGTTCAGTTATGTGAAAGTGCTGAAACAAGTTTAAAAGACTGGTGTCGTCGATTTTGCTACCGCATTTATGCAAAATGGACACAGTCTGGAAGAAGCACAGATAAGTTTCGGAAGAAACATGAGATTTGGCTACAGGCTGCAATTCAATGGCCGGAATTACAGAATGAAAATATGGAACCTTCTACAGAAAATATAAGTGACGTCATCGAGCCCATAATTTCTCCTGCTAAATCTGATGCTTCAACTTGTACACATCCTAGTCCTCGTAAATCTTTTGAGGACCTTAGTAACCGGCAAAAAAGAAGACGCACTGAAGATAGTCTTTCATGCAGCAGTAGCAGCGCTGAAATTATGTTTTCGGCCGAAAGGGCGCTTCAAAAGGCAGGACAAAGCGATACAGCTTATGTTATGAAATACTTGACGGAGAATCCAGAAGAGGCCTCAAAAATCAAAGCCTTCATTGAAGGTAAATCAATTCAGGTACGGGAAATATCCCCTTTGAAGGCATTGGCTCTTTATGTATCGATGAACTTATCGAAATGGCGCTATAACACTCTTCGGGATTTCAACACTCAAGAAGGAGCTCTTCAATACCCGAGTTACTACATGTTGGTTAAAGAAAAAATTAAGTGCTATCCGGCCAAAGAAGATCTCACAGTTACAGAGAGCTCTGCAAAAATCAAATTACAAGCCTTGATGGATTTAACCTCAAGAAGACTTATTAGGTCGTTAGAAACCCCTGTTGATCCCAATCAACAGCTCGTATTGACCAGCAAATGGGGTTTTGACGGATCATCTAGCCAAAGCATTTATCATCAGAGGACGAGTGAAGATGAGCAAATCGATCTTGCTAGTAATTTTATGATTAGTCTTGTACCACTGCGGCTCGTCTCAAAAGGTGTAACAATTTGGGAAAACGAGCGACCATCTTCCACTTCATTTTGCCGGCCAATATTGTTTAAGTTTATAAAGGAAACCAAAGAAAATGTGCAGAGAGAGATGGCTGAAATCGAAGCAGAGATTGAAGCCTTAACTCCATCCACCATCACTGATGGAATTAGTGTCAAACACCAACTGCTGTTGACAATGATTGATGGTAAAATTCATTCCATTATATCCGATACAGCAGCTTCAGTGTGTGACATATGCAAGGCTTGTCCTAAAGAAATGAATAATTTAGAGTTAATCAAAGATAAACACGCAAACGAGGACATGTATAAATATAGCTTAAGCACCCTTCACGCTTGGATTCGCTCAATGGAATGCTTATTACACATTTCCTACAAATTAGACATAAAATCATGGCAAGTAAGGGGTGATATAGCAAAAAGGCAAGTTGATGACAGGAAGAAAAGAGTTCAAGAGGCTGTAAGAAGAGAAACGGGCTTACTTCTCGATGTTGTGAAACAAGGCAGTGGATCCACCAACAATGGCAACTCGGCAAGGAGATTTTTTGAAAACTACACTAAATCTGCTGAACTGACCGGAATAGATGCTATGCTTTTAAGAAAAATCTGTGTGATCTTGCAGTGTATTTCATCAGGAGAGAAGATCAACGTAACTAAATTCCGAGAGTTCTGCTTTGATACTGCTAAGCTTTACGTGGAGTTATACCCATGGTATTATATGCCTTCTTCACTTCATAAAATTTTAATGCATGGGTCAGACATAGTTCAGAACATGTCAATTGTGCCCATTGGTTTTCTATCCGAAGAGGCATCTGAGGCTAGAAATAAAGATTTTAGAAAATATAGAGAGGGGCATTCTCGAAAGCATAGCAGTATCTCATGCAATGAAGATATTATGCACAATCTTTTACTGTCTCTCTGATCCACTTGTTACAAGTATCCGTCCAAAAGGAAATAAGTTTGTAAAAAAATCTTCTTTTAAGGAATTTTATGAGCTTACGGATTCTGAGAAAAGTGATATCGAATTTGTTAACATAAATGATTTAGCGGACATCGATTCTGAATTTGAATTAATTGATGATGATGATGATGACGAAGATAATTAAATGATGTTATTGTTTTAAAATGTGTAACTTAGTAAATTAGAGCTTACATCTTAATTATTTATTGTACTTTTAATGAAACTAGGTAATTTATTATCAACTTACTTAAAAGTCATACTCTCATCAGTTCTTGTGAATATTTTTGTTAATATATATTTCTGTATATATATAATATATTTATAGACCTCTTAATAAGTCTGTCTGCGGTTTAAAGTAAATACAAATGGGGAAAAAACGTTTTTTTTTTTAAATTTTCATTTCCTTTTATCCCAGAAAGTGCTCATTTGGCGCACTATGTGTCTTAGTATTAAATATAGCTCTTAGTAATAGCATTACGATATTAGAGACCGGTACTTGAAACAAGCCCGGAATCAGGAGGGAGAGAGCTCGATACACTCATTTTCATAGTAAAATTTCACATTTTCTCAAATTAATCCCGAAATATGGGAGTTATGAAGAAATTCATCACCACAATTTATGAAGGCATTAAGTAATCGAATAAGATGGCATCATTAGTTTGTCATAATTTTACTCTTATTTTTCGGACATGTCTACGTCCAACCGCTCCCATACATTCGTTCCACTGTGGCCCGCGAATATTCCTGCACTTGGCTGCTCTCTTGGTGCGTGAAATAGGATTTTGATGCCTTTCCGATTAATATTATGCATAGTTTGCCGGTCTGTCGGTTTGTCCCTATGAATTTATTGGCTAGGGAAAAAAGGTCCGTTGAAAAAGTGCGTGGATATTGAGGCGGAAAATTGTCCTGAGAAAAAATATGTATACTTTGCTGAAAATGGACAATGGAATATATTTCCAAAACACATTTTTCCTTGTTGTTATGGACCATGATTTCTAAATGGCCGGTTCTTCGTGAATGTCTGTTTAAGCTTTTGAATAATCCGCTTATAAGTTTTTGCTCGGGAGTATTATGGCTCCAAAAACTTCCTCTCACTTTACATTAAAGACCTCCTTTTCTGTCCCATATTGCATGCTTCTCATAGCCATTGAATTCCTGATAATAAGGTAAGGTGTGGTTCGAAGATAGCCATAATTACCCACGAGCTAACTAAAACATAACGGTGTCACTCTTAACTCCATGAATTTTAAAGCATCGTAACGGTTTCAGTAATTCTCATCGTTCTCAGAAAAAAGGAAGTAACATTTGACAAATGTGTCTTGTAGCATGTTAAAGTAATCTTTCTGTATAACCTCGCAGAACCACAAATCGTCACGTGACTGATGCTCCGAGGATTCTTGGCTGAGCCTGCACTAATCCCAGGATTACTCAACGGAACATGATTTAATAACCGCAGCTGTCAACGCCCTAAACGGTACTAAAGAAATAAAAGATTGCAACTGTCTTCAGAAAAATCTGTTACTTACATTAATTGATTTTAATTTCATTCATTTTATGAAGTTTATTAGGCTGGGACTAATCTTTGTAAAGCCTTTTTCATGTCTCAATCCAAAGACTGTAAAATGAGGGAAATTAATAGTGTAGCAATTTGACTGACCGACTTAAATTGATCCGGATATTTTTATCACAGCATTAATCTCGGTATTCATTTTATTTTTCATTTTTATCCATCCTTTGATGAATGAAAGATGAATAATTACCCTGACTATATTTTAGCGAAGTGATCATGTATAAGTCCACTTATAATCCTGTAAAATTGACACTGTTATCACCATCATTCTCCAGCTTTTATCCCAATTTATTTGTGGTCAACGCATCTTCTTCTACCTTACTTCTTTATTACACTGTATCAGGTTTAAATATTAAGAACCTGTAACGAATACATTCTATGACTTCATTAGATTACTGACACTATTCATTTTTTTTTTACTATTCGGTCGCTGTCCCACTCCTGGGCAAAGGCCTCCCTCCACTCCTTCCATCTCTCGCGAACCCGCGCATCCTCCTTCCAGTTCGGACGGAATTTATTCAGTTCGTCCGGGGTGTAAACAGACTCTTCACGAAGCCGTCAACCAAGCATTATGTACATCAAACTAAGTAACTTTACGCAAAAATAAGTGCTGGGAAACGACTTTTTTTTTTGGGCTGAAAAATCACGTTTTACAGTAGGATTCAATGTAACGTACTCAAAACATTGTCGTGATGGATGGATTGAATAGTAAGGGGGTCCTGGAGGTGTTTGAAGTAAAAATCTTACATTAAAAACATGTATTCGATAAAAAAAAATGTGAAAAAGTTGGAACTTTGACCCCCAATATCTCCGTAACTAGAAGGTTCCCGGTATGGTCTAGAACAAAAAAATGATCGCAATGACGGGGAGAACCAGTACCTTTCGGCTTCGTTAAGAGTCTGTTTACACCCTTTATTATACCAACCTTATTACCGGGGCTGCTATGTAGCTGTTGCAAACACAACATATTTCTCTACGTTAATCTTTCATATGGAGATTCTAATACATCGCAGTTTTGACAGCGAACTAAATTATAACTCAATTAAAAGTACTAGAAGAGCAGTATTTAATCAATGAATGTAATGCGTTAGAAGTGAGTGAAAGGGACGCACTCTCATTACCCAGCTTCGTACGCAAGTGGGCGGGGCTTACGACGCCCTACGCCGACTAGTGATGTCACATAAAATTTGTCGATGGATTTTACCGCGTCGTACGTCTACAGTTTTATAGACTGGTATCCAGATTAATGATAAAGGGCTGGAACTCTCGAATGTTAAAATCACAACGGGGCGCTTTTCTATAGCAGAAATTACCCGGCGCACGGTGGGCTGAAAATCGGCTTTCATAGACTTAGGGATTTCAATTTGCAAGTGCTTGTTTTTATGCCGGATATCGCTTCTATTAGTCATTACTATGTACAAAAATGACACCCGAGTTAATTCTACCCAAAAACGAAGGAAATATAATTTTTTTACGAAAAATTTGTATGAAGCTAGTATGAAAAATCGAATTATCTCCTAAACGGCATGTTTAACCGTAATATCCTTGGAGATGGTCATAGTGCTAATTATTTATGATTTTTTGGTTGGCGATTGGACGAAAAATTTAATGCCGTTTTTTTTTAAAAAATCGTCAAAGTATTTTTATTTATTTTTACATGTAAAACGATCCCTTTTAGTGTCTAAGTTAAAAAGTTCGATATGTTATTAACCCAAATATTAAGAACACACGAAACAAGAAAAATAAAATAAAAAAATTGCTGTTTTTGACACATTTATATTAATTTAAATAAAAAAAGATTTATATTGAAGTAACATATGAAGTTATATTTTATACAAAATAAGTTAATTTAAGGAATTAATACTAAGCATTCGTAAAATAAAGTAAAATAAATAAAAAAAATAAAACATATCATTAAATATTACAAAAAAACCCAAACACACTCAAATACAAATTTACAAATATGTACATATATATCTTTTTTACAAATTTTCCTTATCACTCTCGTTGTCAGACTCCAATTCTGAGTCAGCATCCAGATTGGATATATCCAAAAATTCGAACTCAGTTTCCTGAAATTGAATTAAGTCGAGAGTTTCAGCAAAAAAGCTCTGCTTTTTCTTGGCATCTAACTTAGGCCTTTGTGCACTTAGCAAAGGGTCCGAAGAAACAACAAGCATATTTAAAATCTCGAAACAAAGATTTTAGGAGGTTTCGAGAACATCATTCGCGGAAAAGAAGCAGGCAGGATTCCAATCAAGACATTTTAAATATGCTTGTTGTTTCTTCGGACCCTTTGCTAAGTGCACAAAGGCCTAAGTTAGATGCCAAGAAAAAGCAGAGCTTTTTTGCTGAAACTCTCGACTTAATTCAATTTCAGGAAACTGAGTTCGAATTTTTGGATATATCCAATCTGGATGCTGACTCAGAATTGGAGTCTGACAACGAGAGTGATAAGGAAAATTTGTAAAAAAGATATATATGTACATATTTGTAAATATGTATTTGAGTGTGTTTGGGTTTTTTTGTAATATTTAATGATATGTTTTATTTTTTTTATTTATTTTACTTTATTTTACGAATGCTTAGTATTAATTCCTTAAATTAACTTATTTTGTATAAAATATAACTTCATATGTTACTTCAATATAAATCTTTTTTTATTTAAATTAATATAAATGTGTCAAAAACAGCAATTTTTTTATTTTATTTTTCTTGTTTCGTGTGTTCTTAATATTTGGGTTAATAACATATCGAACTTTTTAACTTAGACACTAAAAGGGATCGTTTTACATGTAAAAATAAATAAAAATATTTTGACGATTTTTTTAAAAAAAACGGCATTAAATTTTTCGTCCAATCGCCAACCAAAAAATCATAAATAATTAGCACTATGACCATCTCCAAGGATATTACGGTTAAACATGCCGTTTAGGAGATAATTCGATTTTTCATACTAGCTTCATACAAATTTTTCGTAAAAAAATTATATTTCCTTCGTTTTTGGGTAGAATTAACTCGGGTGTCATTTTTGTACATAGTAATGACTAATAGAAGCGATATCCGGCATAAAAACAAGCACTTGCAAATTGAAATCCCTAAGTCTATGAAAGCCGATTTTCAGCCCACCGTGCGGCGTCGCAAGTTTCTTTAATAGTACAAGATTTTAATTAGAACATATTCTGTAAATTATTTATGTATGGGGCTTTAATTTATATGCGGATGTCGTTTACTTAGGTCTCGGCGGAGGTTTGTGGACTGTATGTAGTGAATGTGGGAAACTAAGCGTGGGCCATTAATTGTGTGTAGTTATGTGATGTTACGTTTTGTTCGGGTTCTTTAATTGGAGTGTCTTTATACCTGATCTTTATCACCTTTCCGCTGTTTATATAACGAGAAATTAAATGATTTATCAACAAGTAGCTAAATAAAGTATGTTTATCACGTTTCGGGCCTAGCCACCGCCTCCAATTAAGATTCCATGAAATTACTTGGCAGAAAATATACAAATTCTGTTCCTAATTTTGAATGTATTCGGTCATCTTGGTTATTCGAGTATTGTGAAACAGGCCCTAATTAAGTCAGAGGTCCAGACACGAATGTCCTTTTTATTACGGTAGTTAATGAGTTCAAAACAATTAACTTCAAACAATATAATATTACAAGCATTTTCCCGCGTGGATGTCGAAAGTTATCCCATGTGAACGAATAGAATTTTATTTTACAAATATTGGTAAAACACTGGGTAAACTACCCGGGAGTCAAGTATCTTATGACCCGATCTACCTGTGTGCCAAAATTCGTCAAATCCGTCTAGGCGTGGCAAACTCTTTCATACTTAAAATATTACTAAGAATTAGAAAAATTTGTAAATCGAAATGAAGTTTCAAAAAAACAAATTATGTACTTGAAAAATGAACCAACTATCAGTGTGGCAGTACATACGTCCGCCCACAGAGTGACCTGCATCACCCAGCGGCCACCAGAGTAGTTACTATGACTATGCTACACAAACACGGGCCATGCTCTATTATCCCGCGCGCCGTGTACCGCGAGTAACTCGATACGTAACGTTAATGTCTTCCAAAACGTATAAAATAAAACGCCACGATTTTCACATGATACTTTGACAATGATTTGAAGTGCGACCCTGCAAACTATGGACTTGTTTTTGTTAGGAAAAAACTAAAAAATATTTTTTATGCTGACTAATTATTAATTCATAATAAAGAATTTTAGGCAATTTTAAAATACATAAACTAAGAAGACGACGAACTTGTTTGGTTCAAGAAATCAGAATCATTAATTTTCGCCACGTTTAATTATGCAAAAAACTAATACAGTAATTATGAGATCCCCGTACACAAGCCAAGACGTCTCCGTTTATGGTCAAACAGTTCCATAAACAAGGGAGATTAAAATTTCGTGTTTTTAGGCAAAAAAGGCTAAATGTAAATGATTGGTAGGCGGTTGGCGCCGCGCGCATTACGTCGGGTCTGCTGCGCGCGTGCGCTCCGCTGCGCTGCACTAATCCGCTGCGCAGACGCATGCCATTGCGTTTGTAGTTATAGGTACAAAAGATGAACAGGCAGCGAGATGAGTTGATTTACCTTAGCAGTTACAGATGCTGCACTAACTTGTAATTGATTTTCACATGATGCGAATTACACTTACCGTGGATCACTAAATTTTTTTTACCATAAACTTACTTAGTTAAAAACAAAATCGATGATGAAATGGGTTTTCTACCGGTCTCTGTGAAATATCAGTGCCTTTGTTTATTGCTAAGATTAGACGAGCTACTTCACTCACAGAGTATTTTAATTTTATTTAATTTTTACCGCTTGATAAGACAAAATGCAGCTGAAAATTAAAATACCCCGCCTTTTGTCTGAGGAAAAGAGGATTTACCCACTCTTAGCATTGATCTTTCATCGTGTATTTTGATTTATTTAAGGGAATTTCACCATTAAAACTGAACGAGATCATGACATCTTAAACCGATTTAAATAGCTGTCAGTGTTATAATCGCTCTTAGATATTCCGCTGTTGGCTTATGACTTGTTCATACATTGTCTGATATCTTGATTACAAACCGCTTTGTCTGAGCCGACCTTTGTCACCGTCACTTATCGACTCGACTATCGAGAGCTAGGCGAGTACGCACCACCGCACAACACTATTATGCTAAAGTGCACATTTTATTACGAATGAGTGAATTTCATCATTTGAGACATTCTGAGATCTCTCATCATGAGAGACACATGTGTTCCTAGTATCGTGTTTCATATTTGACTATTCTTTCTATGATGGCGTGTGGTCTCCGGTTTGGATAGGCCACACGGGCATAACTTTGATGGCTGTGAGAACGGAAAATGTAGTAGATGCCTAATTGGTTACTGCTTACTATAAAGGGTGTAAACGAATCCTTCAAGAAGTCGTCAACCAAGCATTCTGTACATCAAACTAAGTGACTTTACGCAAAAATTTGTGCTGGGAAACGACTTTTTTTTTGGGTGAAAAATCACGTTTCACAGTAGGACTCTATGTAACGCACTCAAAACATTGTGCTGATGGATGGATTGAATAGTACGGGGGTCTTGCACTGTGGTGGTGTTTAAATTAAAAATCTTACGTTAAAAACATGCATTAAAAAAAAAAACTTGTGAAAAAGTTGGATCTTTGACCCCCAATAGTCTAGAACAAAATAAATGATCGCAATGACACACAGTGGAACGAATGTATGGGAGCGGTTGGACGTAGACATGTCCGAAAAAAAAGAGTAAAATTATGCCAAACTAATGATGCCATCTTATTCGATTACTTAATGCCTTCATAACTTGTGGTGATGAATTTCTTCATAACTCCCATATTTCGGGAGTAATTTGAGAAAATGTGAAATTTTACTATGAAAATGAGTGTATCGAGCTCTCTCCCTCCTGATTCCGGGCTTGTTTCAAGTAGCGGTCTCTAATATCATAATGCTAATACTAAGAGCTATATTTAATACTAAGACACATAGTGCGCCAAATGTGCACTTTCTGGGATAAAGAGTGATGTTTATTTTATAACACAATTTTTTTATTTTTTGTTTATTTTGTTGATTAAAACCGTTTTTCTAAAGGTTTACCTTATTACAATAACATTTCTGAGCAGCCAATTAGAGAAGATATAAGCTAATTAGGATATATAATTAGGGACTTAAGGTTTACATATAAAACTGATGCACTAATGATTACTGATAAGAACATTGCTATTATTTAATTACTAAATGGCTCTTAATACACTAATTTAGCATGCATCATTTACTAATTATCACAATAACTAATTACCTTGCAATATTTAACAAAGGATACCTGGGATACCTGGATTTTATATAAATAGGTCACTATTAGTAACTTTAAAATCAGTGTTGATTTACACCTCGTTGTATCCAAGCTAATCTCGCAATGTATTTTCCAAATTTTAATACAAATCTTGATATTCACGTTGCTTTATGCGCACGCGCACATAAAGATTTACGCGACTTTAACTATTTGTTCAGTGTTTTAAAAGATAACAGTTGTGTTCAGTTATGTGAAAGTGCTGAAACAAGTTTAAAAGACTGGTGTCGTCGATTTTGCTACCGCATTTATGCAAAATGGACACAGTCTGGAAGAAGCACAGATAAGTTTCGGAAGAAACATGAGATTTGGCTACAGGCTGCAATTCAATGGCCGGAATTACAGAATGAAAATATGGAACCTTCTACAGAAAATATAAGTGACGTCATCGAGCCCATAATTTCTCCTGCTAAATCTGATGCTTCAACTTGTACACATCCTAGTCCTCGTAAATCTTTTGAGGACCTTAGTAACCGGCAAAAAAGAAGACGCACTGAAGATAGTCTTTCATGCAGCAGTAGCAGCGCTGAAATTATGTTTTCGGCCGAAAGGGCGCTTCAAAAGGCAGGACAAAGCGATACAGCTTATGTTATGAAATACTTGACGGAGAATCCAGAAGAGGCCTCAAAAATCAAAGCCTTCATTGAAGGTAAATCAATTCAGGTACGGGAAATATCCCCTTTGAAGGCATTGGCTCTTTATGTATCGATGAACTTATCGAAATGGCGCTATAACACTCTTCGGGATTTCAACACTCAAGAAGGAGCTCTTCAATACCCGAGTTACTACATGTTGGTTAAAGAAAAAATTAAGTGCTATCCGGCCAAAGAAGATCTCACAGTTACAGAGAGCTCTGCAAAAATCAAATTACAAGCCTTGATGGATTTAACCTCAAGAAGACTTATTAGGTCGTTAGAAACCCCTGTTGATCCCAATCAACAGCTCGTATTGACCAGCAAATGGGGTTTTGACGGATCATCTAGCCAAAGCATTTATCATCAAAGGACGAGTGAAGATGAGCAAATCGATCTTGCTAGTAATTTTATGATTAGTCTTGTACCACTGCGGCTCGTCTCAAAAGGTGTAACAATTTGGGAAAACGAGCGACCATCTTCCACTTCATTTTGCCGGCCAATATTGTTTAAGTTTATAAAGGAAACCAAAGAAAATGTGCAGAGAGAGATGGCTGAAATCGAAGCAGAGATTGAAGCCTTAACTCCATCCACCATCACTGATGGAATTAGTGTCAAACACCAACTGCTGTTGACAATGATTGATGGTAAAATTCATTCCATTATATCCGATACAGCAGCTTCAGTGTGTGACATATGCAAGGCTTGTCCTAAAGAAATGAATAATTTAGAGTTAATCAAAGATAAACACGCAAACGAGGACATGTATAAATATAGCTTAAGCACCCTTCACGCTTGGATTCGCTCAATGGAATGCTTATTACACATTTCCTACAAATTAGACATAAAATCATGGCAAGTAAGGGGTGATATAGCAAAAAGGCAAGTTGATGACAGGAAGAAAAGAGTTCAAGAGGCTGTAAGAAGAGAAACGGGCTTACTTCTCGATGTTGTGAAACAAGGCAGTGGATCCACCAACAATGGCAACTCGGCAAGGAGATTTTTTGAAAACTACACTAAATCTGCTGAACTGACCGGAATAGATGCTATGCTTTTAAGAAAAATCTGTGTGATCTTGCAGTGTATTTCATCAGGAGAGAAGATCAACGTAACTAAATTCCGAGAGTTCTGCTTTGATACTGCTAAGCTTTACGTGGAGTTATACCCATGGTATTATATGCCTTCTTCACTTCATAAAATTTTAATGCATGGGCCAGACATAGTTCAGAACATGTCAATTGTGCCCATTGGTTTTCTATCCGAAGAGGCATCTGAGGCTAGAAATAAAGATTTTAGAAAATATAGAGAGGGGCATTCTCGAAAGCATAGCAGTATCTCATGCAATGAAGATATTATGCACAATCTTTTACTGTCTTCTGATCCACTTGTTACAAGTATCCGTCCAAAAGGAAATAAGTTTGTAAAAAAATCTTCTTTTAAGGAATTTTATGAGCTTACGGATTCTGAGAAAAGTGATATCGAATTTGTTAACATAAATGATTTAGCGGACATCGATTCTGAATTTGAATTAATTGATGATGATGATGATGACGAAGATAATTAAATGATGTTATTGTTTTAAAATGTGTAACTTAGTAAATTAGAGCTTACATCTTAATTATTTATTGTACTTTTAATGAAACTAGGTAATTTATTATCAACTTACTTAAAAGTCATACTCTCATCAGTTCTTGTGAATATTTTTGTTAATATATATTTCTGTATATATATAATATATTTATAGACCTCTTAATAAGTCTGTCTGCGGTTTAAAGTAAATACAAATGGGGAAAAAACGTTTTTTTTTTTTAAATTTTCATTTCCTTTTATCCCAGAAAGTGCACATTTGGCGCACTATGTGTCTTAGTATTAAATATAGCTCTTAGTAATAGCATTACGATATTAGAGACCGGTACTTGAAACAAGCCCGGAATCAGGAGGGAGAGAGCTCGATACACTCATTTTCATAGTAAAATTTCACATTTTCTCAAATTACTCCCGAAATATGGGAGTTATGAAGAAATTCATCACCACAATTTATGAAGGCATAGTAATCGAATAAGATGGCATCATTAGTTTGTCATAATTTTACTCTTATTTTTCGGACATGTCTACGTCCAACCGCTCCCATACATTCGTTCCACTGTGTGACAGGGAGAACAAGTACCTTTCGACTTTGTTAAGGATCTTGTTACACCCTTTATGTATACTTCACTACTGAGTTTTGGAAATATTTGGAATGATTCAGAATCGATGGTTGTTTTTACTTATTTATAAATAGCTAGGGCCATATTAAGCGATGAAGATGAAACAGAAACACTTATAATTATGATTAATACTTTTAACACTATTCTTACATAATTGCACCGTTTTTCATCCACTTTATAGCCATAATCTAAGTTATATCCAATATCAATCAACATGCAGTAAACTTCACCCACAGTAGCTTATATTGTATCAACTATTTACAACTTACAGGGCTGCGTCCCGCGGTTTCACCCGCCGCTTTCTCTTTTTTCTCGGATTCTAAGAGAAAACGTGGAAGTGAAATAAAAGAAATTTTGATAGTACCCGCTTACTACTAGACAAATTCAAAAATATTTTCTCGTTCCAGAGATAAGCACGATCAAACAAACAAACTCCTCAGCTTTATTATATTAGTATAAGTAGATAGATTATCAACTATGTTGAAATCGCACAGCAACGCGTTGCAACAACTTATCAAGCGTAAGATAGTAATCGAACACCGATCGTGACTGACTCCTAGTTTACGAACACTCCTTTATGCGCGTGAGCAACCCTTCGAGAAATATCACGAAAAGCTAATTAGTAAGTCTCTTTATCTAGACACTGAATCTTAGGAACCAGTTCTTTCTGTATCCTCAACTATGCTAAGCAGATTTGTTTCCAATATAATCAGCCTCAGTTCGAGCTTATGGAAGTCACTCATCTTCGAAGTTTTGGTTCTAGGGCCTGTCGGTTCCCTTCAAGGTTTCAAGAAAAAAAATTACACCAAGTAACGCAACGACACGAGTCGGGGTCGTTGCCACTGCTCCACGATTTTGTTTATATTAATAATGGCATAAATAAGGTTACACTCAAAACGTCACAGCCATACAATATTTCTCCAAATAGACGCAGAAACTCTACAATAATCCTTTAAGCAGAAACGCTATCTTTGGTGTGGCGATGCGCGCGCGCTCCATGGATTGCGCGCCGCCTTTTTACAGCGCATGCGCAAAAAGTGGCCATTACTCGACACTACAATCACACGCCCTTTTAGGGCTTGCACAAAGCGACGCCGCGGCAGCCTTCCGAGTACGCTAAATCCGAGAAAAAGGTTGAGTGGTAGTGTAAGCGGAAAATGACATAGAAAGTGTTCCGGGGCTTTTTTCACTTGATTCCATTCCGTGTACGCATTGAAGGTACATTTATAGGATTTATAAGTAGGTATCTGACTGACCCTTATTGATTATAGTCCTTTAGAGCTTTCGTTATTATAGCGTTAAGATTGAATTCTACACCATCATCCTCCTACTCTTAACCTAATATTGCATATATTCTTCTTCCATACGGCCTTCTTCTTTTCTTTTACTTACTCAATTCCTTTGTAGCCATATATTTTTTCACCACCATTAGTAGTCCGTCGCTTCTGTGGTCACATTATAAACCAAAACAGCAATCCATACAACTTTACCTATATCACCTTGACCACCATCATTCCATTGCTTTTCACCTTAACTTACTTAATTATAAACCACAAAACTGAATCCCCGCTCCCATCTCACACTAGCACCACACCTCACCACGGTCCAGTTACCTCAAGACGTGAAATTTAAAAGGCTCTGAGAAACAAACCGCGCTCTCGACGGCCCTTTGAATCCAAATCCCTTCTTAAATCTCTATTCAGTATTGTTAGTCCTTCAGCAATGCCGTTTTTGGTACAGTTTTTGTGTAGATAAACGTCGGTAATGCAATATGGTATTGTTGCTTTATCCAGATGGGATCGAGTGTCGGATCATCTGGTCTCTTGTTTGTTATGTTTTTTATTTATTTGTCTAGTTTTGTTGATGACACCTGGTTGTGGAGTGAAGTTCAGTAGGTTTTGGTTTGTGCTCTTCATAGATTTATCTACTAAGCATTTCTGTGCCAAACGATTTAATATATTATGCTTCTAATATAATTCAATTGGGTACTGATCTTGTTTAAAATTATCTTCATTGCAAATAAGACTAGGCCCATAAAACCTTTTGAGCAAACTGCAGTACTTTCAAATACTTAAATATTCATTATCTGCAGCTCTATTAAACATTGAAGTACTGTATAACCCGTCACAAAGCATACAAGTACGTTAGTTTCCCCTGAACAACCGCTAAGCGCCGCCGTTGTGCTTTTGTCCGCGTCTGTCATAATCCCCTGGTCGGGCTGTCCCCTGATATTGTGTTGACAACCATTGTGAGCTGCGCCTGCGCCGCGATCCTATCGCCCCGCATAACAATGATCTTCAATCCTACTTTAAGTGATCTTAATAAATGTAATGGGTGGACTTTTTGTGGATATAGAGTTGCACAAAAAGTATATAAAAAAGTGTTATCGGGTTTTTTCTTGAGGAAACTATAATTGCATGCATCTAATGCCTTAACTGCCGTAAAAATGTCTTCATAATACCACAAGTTCTAAAGGTATATTTCAATAACTAATGTTACCTTATTTGCCAAAACAAAATTATGTCATGAACCAGCCCACAATCGGCAGCGTCTATATCAATTATCTTGACATTTCATTCACTTAAACCAACAACAAAACGTCAAAAAGAATGATGATGCATATTCGGTTGTACGGCCGCGATAATTACGAGTTTTTGTTCGATCGATACCACTAATTTAATAACCTATTCCTTAACAACGGAGTCGACGACACCCGAGAGCACGGACATAAAAATGTCGGGTCGTGTCCAATCAATCTTGGTCTTATACCTGGACCCAGAGATCGGATCGAACAGATAACCCTTCTTCAATGCGTAATACCATTAAAACAACGGTGACAATCCAACCAAAAAATAATTTTCAACAGCTCTTTCTGTCGATAAATGTGGTATCGCCCACGACACCACTCCCATCTCTAATCCGCCCGCGCACGGTCAGTTTTCCATCGACAAAAGACATTTTATGTTCGATGATTAAAAATGTGAGATGATGATCATTGCGAGGGATCCCACTGCGAAGGTTTGTTTAACCTTTTTGTTTTTCTGAATTCCTGGTCGTGGGTCCGTTTTAATTAATGCCCGTCACGTATTTTTTTCGATGTTGGTTTTTCAACTGACTTTTTCTTCGTTTTGTTTTTATTTTATCTCCGGTTTTTGAAATATGTCCGTGGGTCCGTGGTGTGTGATGCGATATCTCTGATGTCGCCCTATTGTTTTCATTTGATATATTTATGCGTTGTGTTCTCGGGAGTGGTGTTTCCAATGTATTTTTTTGACCGTGGAAGCGGTGAGTGGCCGGTGACGCGGTATCATGGATCATCGATTGTTCTGATTCACCGACTGTTGACATTATTTATGTGGGTGACTCGGTGCTCCGGGGACGTCTAGGAGACTGACAGCTACCTCTCTTGCTCGTGTAGTTTGTATGGAGATCAGTCGGAGTCTTTGAGATGTCCAAATAATAATTTTGTTTGTGTTTTCAGCGGTGATTGTTAGACGAAGATAATAAAAAAGTATAAGCCTCTGATATTTATGTAATCTAGCGGGAATGAAAAATATATTTAATTATACCCGAAGAGGATTCGTCTCTCGCCATAACAGTGTTTGTTATATTCAAAGTTTAATAAAGCAGACAGTCATAAATAACCAACATTAGATTATTGATACCTCGACACAACCCAACCAGTCGTTAAAGTTTAACTTAATTGACATCAATTAAAGATTCAATGTTTGGAAGATAACACCGAAATACTATGAGTATACGTTTGAATACAGCCTCCTTCAGATCATAAAACTGGGGGTTTATAGTAGCCCGAGTAAGATAACTAGATACAATTAATGTGATCGTGTTATTTATTGGACGTGTTTGAATTAGCTTGTTAGGTACGAGGGTAACACAGGCAGGAGATAGTGGGATTGTTTACATAGTTACGCGATGTTTATCGACTTCTAGAAACAACATTGTTCACGTCAAGCCTGCTAGTAAAATAGGTTTTTTATTTTACGTTCTCACGTTCGTGCTCCCCGTGTTATTGTAACTTAAATATTTAGCAATTGTTAAGCAATTTTCTGACGACCATCATCAATCGACCCACTTTATATCCTGCCCAGCTTTGAATTCTTTGTTTATGTAGAGTTTTAGGCAATCAGAATTTGACCTGAAAAACTCAAGGCTTCTGGCTTCATAACGTTCGTTTTACCTAGCGCTAAAATAGAGAACCCATTGTCGACCCTTATGGAACACAGTGTAAGTTAGACCAAAATGTAGCCTACTAAAAAAAAAACTATAATGATATGACAAAACAATATTATCTCGACAAACATCAAGAACGCTACGGAAATAAATTACGAAAAAAAATTCGCCATTCCCATGCATAAATTCCTGGTATTTTTTCCCAACGGTGTGTAACCTATCTGTTTGTATCTTTGCAGGTAAGTGTTGATGTAACCCGAGAGTTTGTTCAGACGAACAGACATACACACGTCTTAGTAAGATGATCGCTGATAGTGTATGTATGGACGAGAGATGGGGCGATAACGCTGACGGGAGGTAAGTGATATTATTTTTATAAGCCGAGTTTTCGTAAGGTCGACGTTAAAACTAAATTGTTTGTTTTGGATGCTGCCATAAGAACGGCACTTTGTAATTGATCTAGGAAAGGAGTAGTAGAAAATAAGTTTTTTTTTTATTGATTTATATTGATCGATCACTCGTCATGATCCGGCTCGAAGGACCATGAATAATCCTAAGCTTAAACGTAATTTAACTAGAAATGTTAATTTAGGGAATACATATTCAGATACGACGAAAAAACCAACAGGTGACGCTTACCCAGAAAATTATAATGTAGGTATCATTTGCAGAATCACATTGCAGTTGGGTTTGAGAAAACATTACCTTACCTACAAGTCCCTGTAATCTATCAGACAAATTACAAAAAATAAGACGAAAGTTTCAAAATTTTCTTCACTTAAGACATTTGCCCACGAACTATCACTAGGATACATAACAAATTTGCAAGCGCGTCGCAGTAGGGTTGCCCCTTAACATATTGTAATGTATGAGTACAAATGTATCTATTTGTCCATGCGCTCGCGTTACGAGTCCCGCGGGACCCGGGATTACCCGGGATGCCCGGGACGCTGCCCCTCGGGATAAGCTGTACCGCTGTGGATTGCTTTGTTAATAAATTAGGACACTTCAACTGAATAGCAAACTAGGGTTTATTTAGGACTATACTGAGTGAATAGTGTGTATCATAAAGGTGAGATCATATACGTGGTCATATACCATGAGACTGAACAATTTTCTTCGCGGGACCAATGTGGTAATAGCGAAAAGTTATCAGCTATCCTATACGTTTGGGTCGAGTAGGTAGGTATTGAACTTTCGTATGGGACAACTATATTTTAAAAAAAAATTAAGTACTCAAAAGTAAAATTAATGTTACCCATATTCCCATGCACATCTTTCCCCTGTGCATGATTATCAACATGTTGATTATCAAAAATGCGCATAGCCCAACATGTGCGCTCCTGTCCGGGCAAATCCTAATCTGAAGCCGACAGGGACCGCTGATCTGGAAAATTGAAACAAGGGAACTGTACAATATACTACCATAACCCTGCATTCTTTAACACCTTTATTCCAATTGTTGTTAGGTAGAAAATCAAGTGATTGGTAAAATGGTCGTAGGGCTGCCACATCCCATGCGATTTTAAGGATTTAAGAGAGTTATTAGGATATAATTCGACCGGTGTTTTGTATTTATGTTTGCTATTTGATGGGGTATTGGGGCTCATGCATTGTAAAATGTTTGTAATAGGTAATTTAGACTGCAGTGCAATTTTAACTGATAATAAAATCTACACACATAACATTCCACATTTTCATTTCATTCCATAGTATTTCCAAAGAGCAAGACTTAACCTTTTAAAGTTCTTGAACTTTTTTGCTCACATTACTAGGTATGTAATGTATTGAAAACTTTTGAATATCCTAGAATGTCGAAGTTTTGAGCTAAAAAATTAAATATGTCTAACACGGAGAATATCAAAAACTAATTACCTAAAAGCTTCTAATTTTTTTCAAGAAATACCAACTTTCCGAAGATTACGTTTTGATAATAAATCACTACGAATTTTTTCCACCCTCGATCCCTTAAGGGCAGAGAAAATCGCAACACGATCGTCATTTGAAAAATAATGATGTCATCAAACACTAATCCGAAAGCTTTCATGTGGATTACATGGAAACCAGCTTGCATTTGCTTATGGAAATCTGTTATTCACCCAATTTTCAACCCTATTCTTTGCCAAAACGGCGTTTTTATTTATCCCCTTGTGGAATTTCTGCCAAAGTGCTTAGACTCTTGTTTTATAAATTTGCAATTGTTTCTACGAATTATACGTAGTTTAGACCTTATTTCTCTCAATCTTTGGTTGAAATCCGAATAACAGTCCCCGCTTTTGAATCTCAAACAAAAAGTTGCAAATTCTATTCTATGGTAAAAGAAACAGAGTGCATTTTCGAACTCTGCACATAAATAAGGATGGCAAAACACTGTGCTGTCTGTGCACTGGTGCGTCATTTCGATACATTAAGCAAGTGATTTATTCGCGGGAAACGGCGGAGTCAAAACATGCAGGGTGCGCGCGGTGTGCAACCCGCCTAACGCGTACTAGGGCTAACAAGATGCGCATTTTTATTCACTTTCTCTTCACATACGACTTTCATAAGCAATTGTAAAGATATACGGTACAAATTCAGTAATTAATAAAATTACAATTGACACACTTTAACAGTGATTCTGCTACTAATAAAATTTTGTAAAGAATATTGTGAGTCCTATACTCACAATATTCTTTACCTTATTTGTTTCTTAGTGTTTCTTTTGATTTATAGACTTTGGCATTTTTGTAAAAATAAAACTGTGATTGGAGGCTAAAATTAATTATAAGAAAATAATGTCAAGTTCACATTACCTTTCAGCCTGACACACTTTACACAAAAATTTATTGCATCACTTTTCGTTTTAAATCTGCTTTAGACAGTAATAGTACTAACTATTACTTCCGAAATTTCGAGCAACCCTACAGTTCTCATTTGGGGAAGATGCATGGAGATCAGAAGCGCCTCCCCTGGGATGTAGATCTCATCTCAAGGGCTCTCCACGCTCTCCACGCTACCGTAAGCGGATGTAGGTTTTTGCATCGGCTGCCTAACGAAGAAACATTATCTACGGTACAGGTGTAGATATTCGGGACCGAGCGTCTTCAAGCATTTTCAAGTGGATAGGTACAGCTTGTGCGGTTATCCAAAATTTGGTCTTTCGATACGAAGCGAATATCATCATAAATTAGGTCATTTTTCTGTTGTTTGGGTTTAGAATAGAAACAATCATGTTTTTTTCAATATTTTCCCATAATTTGCAAATTGATAGCAAAACTTTTCAAAAATGTTTTCCATCAGACTCATTCTATGATTACAAGACGAAAACCCAAATGTTTCCTGTCTCTACCCGCCAATCTATCATAATTTAAAAGCTCGGGGGTCGTTTTGCAAGTAAATGTGTTTTACTTCGAAGGGGGAAGGGTTAATTCACGAGAGTAATTTTATTGCGACGCAGCAAAGGGTTAAGTGAGGTGAACACTGAATCATGTTTTATGCTTTTTAATTTGTTTTCGGGAAACAATTTGGGGGTGGCAGAGTGGTCTGTGTGTATTATTAACCCCTTTTTCTTTGTACTTCGATGAAGTTAGGGCGGGATTACTAGGAGTTCATAAAAATCAAAGAACCGCCTAATCTTTCTAACCCGTACAGGGTTAGAAAGATTAGGCGAATTGCAAAAATGCAGTCGTCTCTTTAATTCTTATGTGTCTATATTCTTGTTAACATACAAAATACTGAAGGAGAATTTATTTAAGCCACTTGATTATTTTCTTATACTTTACCAATGAAACGACTGTTATAAATGTCATATCGTCGTAAATTAATGAACAATATAATGAAGCAGGTTTTGCTTCGTTATAAATTAACTAGCTTATATCAACAAAGTGTATTACCGGAGGGCTTTCTTTAAAAATATCGTCCCTCTAATGAGTCGCCGGCTATTAAGCAATTACCTCCCAAGTGTAGCACCTGGCTCCCTGGTACACTGCCTCTATTCTATTAATACGTAAACGCTTAAAGATGCGCTCTTAATGTGCTCCTTCCATTAGGCGACGTTGTAAATTATATCCACTTTAGATCTATGTGTTCCTGGTACTTTCGCCACTACTGTAAATGAGACGTATTCATGGGATTTGTGTCAAACACTGGCTAATAGCGTACTGTGTGTGTGAGTAATGTCTTCCGATTGATACACATCCAGTAGCTCTATCTTGTATCTATAGAAATACCACGAGAAAAGTTCCCTTTAAAATTATGTCGAGCCGTCATTATATTAAAAACAGCTGATTCTAAAATATTCAAATTCAATCTAAACAGTCGTATTTCACTCCGCTAACCGCTGCCGCTGCGCGCTGTGACGACAAAAAAAAAACCCTAAAATGCTCTCAGATATTAAATTCAATACAGTGCTACTATTTTCGTGCAACCATGAATTGAATTTTTTATGGGACGCGCGTGGGTCTCTGTCATTTGTTTTCATTACGCTTCACCCCTCAAGAAAAAAGTTTGTATGCCTACGCTGACGAAGATCACAATAATTTTTGCCGTCCGTATGTAAGCTGCATGTTGATTTAAATGTTATTATTATGCGGACGGAACCAGTGACGTTAATAGCTCTAACGATTTGAGATAGTAGCTAATAATCTTTATCTTTATTTTCCAAATGGAATTTCAAACGCTTAGGATATTATTCGTAGTCTAATTTCTTTTTCATTTCATTTGGGACCTTGATAATATTTCTCGTGTGCAGAAGATGTTCAAAAAGTGAAAATTTCCTTAAACTTTTCAAGGCACCTGTCAATCCATTGGTGTAATCATAGCATTTGACACCAAAAGACTACTTAACTTCGGCAGTCCATTTTTTCAAGCCCCTGCACTTCCATGCTTGGGCCACTTCTTAACCATACGTTTGTGATAAATACTTAATAGCTTAGCTTCCTAACATTCCACGATAGACTTAGGTATAATGACTTGACATGACTAGAACATATGCCAATTTCTGAAAACACCAAGAAAATCATTTGGAATCTGTGAAACGAATGTAAGTAAGTATCTCTAGTTTATGGTAGAAGCAGAAAAATAAAATAACTAGATGCCTAGTGATTATCACCGCTAATGACTTCAGTCGCGCCGAATTCATAACATTCGTATATTTCGCCCTCGTTCTCACAGAGACAGTAGAAAAAAAAGTAAATGATGAAACTGTTTCTGGAGCTTATTATGATGTTACATTTTCACTTTTGTCAAAATATAAAACAATACCTATGAGTATAATGAATTCTTCAGGGAGTTTCAGCAAGTTATGAGGATACTTAGATATCTAGATTTATCGCTCCAATCATAATCAGCTATAAGTCTTGCAATATACGAGTAAAACCAGCATTGTTTTCCAGTTGTCTAAACACACACAGTATAAACAAAATAAATAAAACGACAACATGTACGCTGACCGCCGAAATGAATTCGCAGAAACAAAACGTCGCATTAGGGGCTTTTATCAACATTTTATTGGGGTGATAATTAAAAAAACTTCACGGGACAATCTGGTATAAACAAAATGTCAAGATTTACGACGTAAGATTAGATAGGAAACGAATAAAAATATAATATTTGTGTGTAGAGAGGATCGGTGGAATGGAACCCCCGTACGCATGGCGCCTGCCCCATGCCGCGCAGAGCTTGCCGTGACTTCCCATAAAAACGTAGGTCGCATAGTACCTCACCGGCTACTCACTGGTAATGTTCCCTGTTAGATCATGTTTCTATGAAATTACTCACTCCCTCAGCTCTGTGTGTTCACAGTTATTGTTACATGTATAACTGAGCGCTTTACGTTGAATACATGATGATCTTCATAGTAATTGACACGATCCCGCCGGCGAAGCCATGTTTAAATAAAATAGAGATAGAATTACATCACTGTGGATGTTACATTTATTACCTTCTGTAGCCTATCTCGACCAGAAGAAGATGTAATATAGTGTTCCTAGCACACTCATGATTTTTGGATTTTGGGGGGTCATGACTCCTGTGAACCCCCCTCCTAGGACCGCGCCTGTCACTTACATCTACAGGATAGTTTATTAGTGTTCTAGTAAAATATGTTGCGTAACATATTTTTATCTAACTCTTTGGCAAAGCGTATAATATTTTTCAATAATATGATGAAATAAATACTAAAAATAAGAACTTGTGACTGGTTCTAAAGCTACCAATAAGAAAGTTTCTTAAATATTAAACGAGAGCTGTAGAAAACAGCCAAAATGCTACACTCCATAAGTTTGATCGCTAAATACATCTAACACCAGGATAACATAAACCAATTAGGGATGAAACGCTTTCCGTCTGCTGACACACGAGCGAGTCAATACTAATTGCATTAATACTCATCTGCTCGCATCTGCACAGTATTGGCATGTTTACCGAGTCGAAGGCCGGCCATGACTCAGCTCATCTAATGTCGCATTGATTAATAAAGTGCCATTTGAAAACAAGGTAAATGATTATAGAGATAAATATTGCACCTATCATCGTGTCTTCTTTGTGTTCAGTCATAATTGATGGTATCTTTGTCTTCCTGAGTTCCTAGTAGATGATGTGTTCATAATGATATGCTAAGTAATTATAAAAAAAAAGTTATGCTTTACGAAAATAAAAATGTTTAATGAAATCAATGTTGAGTTTCAGCAATTCTCGCAAATTCATGATTTTTCAATACAATTTTTCGAAAACTGGTTCCTATCGCACTACGATTAGATTCAACATAAATGTATTTCACACGCGTGGATTTTTAATATTTTCCCGCACACGTGCGAACTACACTTATACCAAATTGGTTCAATTACTATAGCCGGCAGTGTTTGTTTATTTTTTAAATCTCGGCAAATTATACGCGTCCTTTTTTTTTTTTCAACAGCCTGTACTGTCCCACTGCTGGGCAAAGGCCTCCCCCGATTCCTTCCACGTACTCCTTTCACATGCCTCCTCAAACCAGGCGAGACGACCACCTTTTTCTGGGCAGGCCTTTACGTCGTAAATATTTTTGAGTATTTAAATTGTTTATAAATAGAATATCATAGATAAACATGATTATTTAAAACAAATATTTACTTTTATGAACAAATTAACATTTACTTGTGTTCTAAATTAAAAAATATACGAATTTTCTATTTTCCATGTTAGTAGTATGTTTAGCAGCATCATGCCTTGGCTTCTTCTTCAACCTGGCGAAAGCAAAGCGTGAGCGAAAAGCAAATTAAATCATAGTTTCCTAATCATTCCTGACAAAAATACTTTCCGTTTTAATAATTTATTTCTTCGAAGTGTATTGAAAACCGTCGTTTGCAACGCGTGAGGATTGTTGAACTAGCGAGGGTGTTAATTCCGCCTTGAACGCAATAACAAAGTTTCCCAGCTTATATCAAAATGGACTATTATTTTCCTGAAAAATGGTAAGTAGGACCTCTGTTAGAAGTTAGGAGTAGTACCATAGTCGTATTTTCATTATTTTTTCCGGGTTGCAGTCACAAACTAAAAATAACAAATGGGAATTATGAGACATTAATGTCATGATTAATCTATCAGATGGACAGGTATAGTTTACGTATACATTTTTCCCAATTCATCACGTGTCTAATTAAGCAGACAATCGTCACTTTCTATCACCTAATATACCGAATATAAATGCAGGCCATCAGTTCTCATTTCACCTACGCACTGCTGGTAGCCTGGTACATTAACAGCACATGACAGATAGCTCAACAGTCTGAGAAACACGCTACATAACATCTTATACCTTTAAACGAGCAATTCTTGTATATATGTAACTATATATATATATATATATTTCCTGAATCTCGGAAACGGCTCCAACGATTTTCATGAAATTTAGTATGCAGGGGGTTTCGGGGGCGATAAATCGATCTAGCTAGGTTTCATTTTTTGAAAACGTCAAAAAAAAAAACGACCGAATCTCGGTATTCCAGGTATAAAATAGGAAAATAGGTGTGAGCACGATAATTAGCTAGACACTAATCCATTTATGGACTTTTATAATTCTGAAAATCAGCTAGTACTTACTACATAAATGCAAAAACCTGTCCAATTTGTATGTGATGGGCGCTCATTTAAGTGCCAAAAAAAATGTACTAAATTATAATTTTACACAAATCAAATAAACTATGCTGAACGATCCACTAAAATTTGTTATAAAAAACTTACCAGGTAGGTTGTATTTAAACATTCTACAAAATCTGTCTTTTCCGTACATGCGCATTTATTTAAACACATAAGGTTGAAAACTAAAGCTTAGTCTACACAGTCGAATTTTCACCGATTACGTAACATTGCTAAAGGATGTGCTCTCATCTACTCATAAATTCGCAGTCTCTGTGACCGATGCGATGATTTTCTAAAAGCCCTCAACATCTGAAGTAATGTTTGTGTGAAAATTTTGAAGATAATCAGGTGTTACACGACTAGGAAATGGCGATAGATTAGAACAGTAATGGCGGTCTACAAAAATGCGGCTCACAGCAAGGTTATTCTGCACCGCGTCGTTGACAGGATGAATGCTAATTTATTTATCTATGTAATACTAATAATGCATGATAATGATATTGTTTCATGCGTCATTATGCATATTATAAAGCGCATACAGGTTCTCCTTAAAATAAAATAAAATCATAAAAATAGCAGTCAAAAAATAATAAAACCCTTAGGTACCCACTTTAAGCTCGTAAAAATATTCACTCTTATAACTTTAATGAATAATTAAATGATAAGAAGGCGATATTTCGCTCGTCTGAACTAAGGTTAATGTCTCGGAGTTGCCATTTTGTTAATAATTCTTATCTTTAGACTCGATCGGTGATAAAATAGCCATGTTCTTTAAACGGCTGTTTTATTTCCAAGTGAATAAACTTTAGGTAGACATTCGTTATTTTTCTATAAGTATATGAATTAATTTAGAATTAGGCGTGACGTATGTCTAAAATATTAGGTATAGTATTTCTTTAAGTGGCGTCTGGTAGTGTTTACCAATTTAATATGAATTTCAATAAATAAAGATTTAGATATGGATCGTAATTATGAGCATTCTAAAAATAAATAAAGATAGGTACGTACCTATCTTTATTTATTTTTAGAATGCTCATAATTTCTTGTCCATAACAAACTTGTATAATATTTTGTAAAAAAATGCTTACAATCTAAGCATTTTTTTTACAAAATATTCATATATATAATCACCAATTTTCCAAGAATTTAAAATAATCTGGTAGTAACATTATGGATCTGCTAAAACGCCCAGTCCCTTAGAAGGATGGACCTTTTTTGATTCAGTTCAATGCGCTTCACGTCCTATGATAACTAACAACTAAAACATCAAATTTTCATGACTACGAGTGAAATTGACTATAAAAGCATAACCGTAAGTAGCACCAGTTTTCTTTCTTTAGAAAAATTAAAAGACACAGTTAATAAACTTAAGTTTTCACTGATCACGTGTGACAATATCTTCCACTAAACCTGCAACATTTTGCTATCTAATCTGAATCAACAAACCTAACATTCATTCCAAAGTTATCATCACGTGTAAGAGAAACAAAAAAATAACCATTAGAAAAAACACAGTATACACTTATGCACATTTTCAAACCTATTTGCAGAGAGCAATGCATATGCATGCGTATGCGTGCGCGTACGCAGTCATGCGTTGGTAATGTGTAATTAATCAGCGCAATCGCTTGTCTCGTTCAATAACTGCTTGTGTACGAGTTTAAATGCAATAATCAATAATAATCGATGATTATTTAATTTACAGTGATTTTGCTAGAATAAAAATGATTATTACGAGAGAGACTACTAAATGCTGACCTAGTGACCAGTTGTTTACTGGTGATGATGATGAAGAAGGACTTTTTGGAACACAGCACAACCCAGTCCCTATTATAGAGACGAGGCCTGTGTCCCAGTAGGGGGGACATTACAGGCCGATTAGATTATGCTTATGCTTTCCCAAGGATTAAGAAATCATGGGCTAATTAAAAAAGCATTGTCAGAAAATACCCCAATTTTTTTTTAATGAAACTTTTTGTTGTTAAAGTTGATGCCCGACTCAGCTGTAACATAACGGTGTTCCTCAGTAATTGTTTAACGTTTAATACAGGAAACATGTCTTCATGCATTATACATATTAATAATAAACCTTTTGAAATATGTAGCTGTGCAGTGTGCATGCACTAACTCAATTTTCAAACCTATGCGCGTGCGCGTGTACCTTAGCCGACTCGCTTGATGCCTGCCGTTTGTCAAGACTCTGGTTGTCAACTTGGAACTCTTCTCACATAGCCCTTTGCTACCACCGACAAAGGGAGCGTAGACCAGGAATACATGAATTATTCTGTCAGTGCATCGTCATAATAGAGGTCACACGTTTCAGAACGCCACTGTCGTACTCTTTTAGTAAATAATTACGCCGGAAGCCGCCCATAACGGGCCGCACTTAATATAAATCATCCACTTAACACTTTTTTTTAAACTGGAAAACGCAGCGACAATATCATCTAAATATACCAGGAACGCATAAAAAGTTTAGAGTTTATTTTGGTGTACGGCGATGAGAAAGTATGCGGGATGTCGTGAGCTACGATCGGTGTCCCAGCAGTGGACGGTGCCCGTCCATCATAGCGCATCCTGTCCCGTTCGCACTTGAGCACATTCTAACTGTCTCTTTCTGGCTAGCCATGCGTGAATAGCTTGAAACAATCACGTTTATTTTTGAAATTCGAACCTTATTTGAATAGTGATGGGGACTATATTTTCGACTATATTTTAGCATCGATTCGTATTTTTAAATTGTAAATCGGGTTCGAAAATAAATTCACTGAAATAATTTCACCCGATTGCACTTTAGGTATTGAAATAAATAACAACACAAAACATTTTTGAAGTAAAAAAAACACCTGTTCACTTTTGCGAAAATTCAGAAATGTCCTTCGGTAAAAGCTTCTTCCAGTACGAGACAGCATTTATTTTTACCTTAATTTGTGCCTATTTTTTGTTTCGATATTGAAAAATGTCGTCGGATGCATCTCTGACGGGCTGCGACTGTTTTTTTACATTATTTTTTCATCGAATGACACAGAAAAGCTTTTTGTGTGACGTGCGTTATCGTGCGGGCACAAAAAGATTGCGAACGGCTCACAACCTCGACTTTGTATTCAAATTGCCGAAATGTTTGCTAAAATAATACAAATAACATCTGGGGTTTGTTTTGATTCCGTATCTTCAGGATAGTTATAATTAGGTAATTAAAATATGTCTATTTTGTTTGTAAAATAAGTTCCTAGGCACTTATAAATAATTTAATGACTAAACACCTAAGAACTATTAATATGCCATTTGTTTTGAATTCTTTCACCGAGCTGGCATTAACAAATTGCTAACGACAGCCGTTTTTGCGAATACTTACTTTAAAAATAACCATTTCTACTAATCATTTCACCGAAAAATAATTCGCATGTCGTTTAGTCATTCATTACAACATGTTTTCAGGTTCTGAAGGTTTAACAAATACTTACAAGACTCTTTTAAAATGTCAGTTCAACAACTTAACTTTTGCCACACAGCATAACGACAAACACATTGGTGATTTTTGTATGTTAGTGATAGTCATACATACTGCTATAGCTGTATCTAAATCACATAACGTTACACCGGTAACCCTGGCAGGGTAAGGTAGAGGTGATAGACCTACCATGCAGATTTTGTTCGTTATATTTAAGTCTCATCTAATAGAGGACGAGCCTACTGCCATCAAACTTCAAATAGGGGCTCTGGGTTACTACTGAAAAAATCCTACATAAATGAAACTGTCGAACTTACATTATGAGTAGAAAGAATTTGTTTAAAGGGCACATACAAATGCATACAGGGTGTAAACTGACTCTTCACGAAGCCGTCAGCCAAGCATTCTATACGTCCAACTAAGTGACTTTACGCAAAAATTAGTGCTGGGAAACAACTTTTATTTTTGGGATGAAAATTCACGTTTCACGGTAGGACTCAATGTAGCGCATTCAAAACATTGTGCTAATGGAGGGATTGAATAGTACGGGGGTAGTGAAGGTGTCTTAAGTAAAAAAAATGCATAAAAAACATGTTTTAAAAAAAAACTTGTGAAAAAGTTGGCACTTTGACCCCCAATATCTCCGTAACTAGAAGGTTCCCAGGTATGGTCTAGAACAAAAAAATGATCGCAATGACGGGGAGAACCAGTGCCTTTCGGCTTGGTTAAGAGTCTGTTTACACCCTTTATAAACAGTCTACGCAAAATATACAAAGAGTTTTTTACTCAGTAATATAAGTAAACACCTGAGGCATAATTGAGTAGGACATTTATCGCCGTATTTACATATAACATTATTGAATCTGTTATTAATTCAATATCGCGGAATAAATAAAACATTTCTTTAGCGTCCTTTGCGAAGTAGCGAACATCGGCGAACTTATCGTAAGGAGTATTTAAATAACATAGTTTTATAAGGACATAGCTCTGATTAACTAGCATTTAACCTTTTCAGTAATACAGTAAGTTCTGATAATTCTTAAGGATGCTAGAGACTTATTCCGACGCTTTTAAAAGTTGGTCCTTTGGTACAAAATTAGTTTATATCAACGGCATAAGAATTGCATTAACTAAGTACTGAAAAAAGTCTATGCTACAAGTCTGCTCTTCAAGTGTTTATAACTTACAAGAAATGTGACTCCTAAAACAGAGCAAACAGATTCAGTTCAAGGATTAGGTTCCTGAACTGAATCTGAATTCTCTGTTTTAGGAGTCAGTGGCTCATTTTGATAAGAAAACTCCAAACACAAGTTTCGAGTCATTTTCCTAGTAAAGTAAAGCAAGTTTAAAAAATTTGGGTTGATCCGTATGTCGATCTCGGCCTAAATCTCACATCAAAACAAAGCTGTGTAACAATTTCGGTGTACATGTGGCATATGCCATATTTTATTTCTTTACTAACGCAAAGATTCTTATTTTCTTGAGGACTCACACTGTATAATCTCCGTCGGTACATAAACGTCACTGCAATACATCAAGGAAGTCGCTGATGTATGTATAATAAATAAATAATAACATATTTGTATTATGTATCACATGCCTGACTGGCTGGTCTTTATAGAAATAAATATTATTCTCTATTAATAATAGACCATAATAACATCTCGAAAGAGAACCGTTTTTGTACAAAATTCTATATTTTACGCACCAATGAGTTGTTTAGGGCTCCAGTGACAGCGATTGGGGAGAACGGAGCTCCGAACCTATGTATTAAATTCCCAAAGAACTGCAGGCCATATACGAAATACAGATAAACTGAACTTTGTTGAGAAAAGTGTATAGCATTGTTCTTTCAGCTGAAAAAACTGAAAAGGTAGCCTTACTGCAGCGATTCCGTACTTTTCTTAAAGTCCAGAACAACTTTTATATTACAGTTCCCTTTTTCAAAATCAAAATCAAAGCATTTATTTCAAGTAGGCCAGTTACAGGCACTTTTGAATTGTCGACAAGATAAAAATGTAATGAAGCTACAGTCCCAGTCACAAGGCATAAAAACTGTGAAAGTACTGTAGTTGCCCATTCCCTAGCGTAGATCTCTATGGAGAAGAACGGGCAAGAAACTCCATGGACACTCTTTTAAATCAGTATATTTTTACAAAAACCTTGGTTACATCATTCATGTTGAGATGGTACATTATGTGAGAACGATGTAGCAAGATGTGCAGTGTGCACGTTAAAAGTGTCCATAGTAAAAACAAAAAAAAAAAACAATTCAAAAATAAAATAATTAATTCAAATAAACCATGGCAACCAAGAGATGACCAGTCACAACTGACAGCGTTATATCTCATTTCTAGTTTTCTCTTAGACTTGCTACCATAATAAATATTCCTTCTTCTCATGAAAACTATGCATTTTCTTTCCGTACAGTGGGTAATTTGGCCCTGTTTCAAATAGGCTGCATTGTTTCCTTGCTCCGCTTACGCTTATCGCTCATCGCTCCCCGCTGTCAGTGCGCCACTCACGTCGCAACGCATTACACGCGCGAGCGGCTACACTGTTCGGATGAATTATTAAATATCAAGCGAATGTATTCAGCGTTCGGTTACTCCGCCATTTGCCAGTCGCAGTCGTAGCCTTTGATGTTCCTTACTGCATGGCTTTTGTTACTGAACCGTCTGGGAATATTAGGATAGGAAATGTCTTAGTTTATTGTGTATTTAATTATTGGGTTATTATTATTTATTAATACCGGCGTGCATGTATGAACGTAGACGAAGCAAATGGGTTAGGATCGTACCAGGTGGTGTTTTGTAGTTTTGGCCTACCTACCCCCATCAGAGAAAGGAGTGAGATTATATACAGGATGTAAACAGACTCTTCACGAAGCCGTCAACCAAGCATTCTGTACATCAAACTAAGTAACTTTACGCAAAAATTATTGCTGGGGAACGTTTTATTTTTTTGGGGTGAAAAATCACGTTTTACGGTAACGCATTCAAAATATTGAGCTGATGGATGGATTGAATAGTACGGGGGTCGTGAAGGTTTCTTAAGTAACAAAAATACATTTAAAAAATTGTGAAGAAGTTGGAACTTTAATCCCATTATCTCCGTAACTAGAAGGTTCCCAGGTATGGTCTAGAACAAAAAAATGATCGCAATGACGGGGATAACAAGTACCTTTCGGTTTCGTTAAGAGTCTTTGTACACCCTTTATCTTCCCGAGGCTGGGCAAAGGCCTCTGCTTACATGGAGAAGATATGAATATTGAGTACCGATCATCACGTTTGCTCTAAGACTACGATTTTGGGCGTATATTCATGTAAGTCCACGGTCACGGTTTTCCTTTAACGATGTCAACGAGGTCCAAGATAAACATAGAAGGATGCTTCCTATAAAAAATTCGCATTGATACTTGCACAGATTTGAACTCACAGTCTCAGGCATGAGCCATCACGATTTTTTTCTAATTTGGCGAGTTAAAAAAAAAAACCCATCTCCCATACTTAAATACAAAATAAATGAAAGTTACATAGTTGGAATTACCAAGAAGTGAACATTTAACCGCAAAATGTACCGATTTAAGTTAATTAAGGAACGCAGCTGCATTTAACGATTTAATTTACATGTTCATGAGACATACGCCTATATAAAGACATATTTATGTCTCTTAATGATGCTGATTAAACTATATACCTATATATGTACTGTGCCGACTCTTTGCCTGAATTTTCGAAGGCTGATCACTGAGATGACATCAGTATTCAAAACCTAGGTCTTATGGACAAGTCTGCAGCTGATTTAGTGTTCAGTCATTGTATTACAAATACTAGAATATATTTGGCTGTCTAGACATTGAAATTACCTATGTAAATGTTTATTTGGGAGGGTACTAGGTTGTTGCTATGTGGTGCTCTATGCGCTTTGGGAATATTGCTGTAAACACGATGGACCGAGTGGTAGTAGTCTATTTGCCTCAGCCATCAGCTCCGTAAACGCAACGCTATTGTACATTCTTATCGTCTTTCGCATTACCTATACCAACTATGTAGTGATCAGGTTCTAGTCTAACCTATCTTGTCTAGTCTAGCAGCCTATCTGACCATAGTAATCTATTCTCATACACAATAGCCAATTTCTTATCTCAGAAAACTCAACTTAAGGAAAAATAATATGTTCATCATGGAACTTATTCATAGATCAATTATAATCTATTGACAAAGGTTTACGATAGATGAATAAGTGGAATCAAAGATATGTTTCCACTTATTCAGACATCCTATCACCTAATTAATATCTAAGGATACTTGCAAGTCATGTTTGGTCCTTAGCTACGCAACGTTCTTATAATATCTAGTTACCTTTTAAACGACATCGCTTTAAGTAACACTCTAACCGCAAAACACGCAAATGTCATAGTTTATATAATAACTATCGCTATAAGTGTTACAGGAAATAGCTCAAATAAATAAATAGCCTGAGAATTTTATAAACATAGGTTTGTCTGTCTGTACCTGTGGGCTATTGCAATATTTTGATATTAAACATAGTTAACTGGTCCTTTCGGATAGCGGAGCTCGTTATGTCTCTGGGTGTGGGTAGGCCACCCAATCACCTTGTAGTGTTCTCAAATGTATGTACTGATAGTTTCAATAAAGAACTCCTAGTATTGAAACATGGCCAACTGAAGGTAACTAAGATGATGCAGTCTCTTTGCAAGCCACTGGAGAATTGATGCTTCTACTTCTTCAGCGATACTCACTGGATGGACAGCAATTCAAGTTTTGTTGGCCTAAAATTCATCTGTTCGGCAGCGTCGTTAGTGACAGCACAGAGAACACTGACTGCATTTTTTGGGGCACAAAAGTCAGGATAGGAGGTGGAATATAGTCTTCGACACGCACATCCACGCCCTACTGCTGTTTCGCGCTAGCCTTTTTTTTAATTTTTCAATCATCAAATGACTTCTCCCGCTCTGGGCAGCTTGGAAGGGAGTGTCAGACTTGTACTGACTAAAACCCATCCATGTTCCTTCCTTGCCCTTTATGTTCCAGGGCCGCGGAATCTCTTTCGAATAGTCCCGCAGCCCTGGCAGTCGTCGCGCTAGCCTCAGTTTACAATGTTGAAGTTACATCTTGCCCCTGGAAAAGTGATCGTTTCCATAACACAAACACCTAAAATAATGTTACTGCATAACGAAGTGGTTACTGAGAATTTAGGAACTTTTAGGTACCTAGTTGCAATTAACCGTTATGCGTGTTCATTTGCACCTTACATAATGCTATACTTAAGATACAACCAAGCAAGTAGATAAGCCTCAATGTCATCCGACAAATATTGCACCACGTGATTGCAGAACATTACCAGTTGCATACAAACGGTTTAATTTGCAGTAGGTACCGAAGTACCGTCTCCTAATGACCATCAGCTGATCAAACATGGCGACTGCCTCACACCAACTCACCCACCCCACAGGTCACCGCGCACAGTAGCTCAAATTATGGATATGACAACAGGTTACAGCCTCGCACATATCCTACCTATAAATATGTATGTAAATCTCGCTATAATCGAATAAACATCGTGCCCCGTCCGCCATATTGAATAATTCATCCAGCAAATTGTAATATTATACAGATTACATTGAAATTTGTCGCCGTGAACGCGTTTGCGCATTCGTTATGCAATCGCAACGTGAAAATTTTGCGTTTCGCACGAGTTCTGGACTCCTGGTCCTGCGAGGCGCGGATTAGACGAAAAGATAGGGCGTTGTTTATGCAAGTGCCTAGTACTGTTAGGAGTTACCGTGTTCGTGGAACGACTAGCTACAGGTCCGGGTCATCCGTTTATTGCATCCCAGACTCTTAGAAGACCCTGTATTTATGCAATTCTTACAATTGAAGCAGTGAATTAGGTTAAGGCTTGCTATGTACGAGTATGTACCATCTATCCAACTTATTATGTTAACTTTATCAAATCGTTAAAGATGACTATCACATTGTACTCACACGAAATAAACACAATAATTCTTTAACGACGATACTGAAACTCATATCTTGATCTTTTCTTGGATGGGTATCATGCAAAACCGAGATATTTCCTGTAAATATCTTTTGAAATGCCGCCGTTAGTTTTCCTTTATTTCAGTAGCAACTATGAATGGTATTTCATTTCCTAGCCATGTTTAATATAATATATATACTTAAACTTATATGTGTTTTGTCGTTTTATGTATTTAATCAAAAAGAGTTACCATCGTTGCATGTTAGAGCAAATCTTTAAACATATTATAAAGGAGAGAGGTATAATCATGGCTTCAATCTATAGAGGGTTATTTCCATTCTAATCGTTAGTTAGTTCAGGCACTTTGCTGTGTAGCAATTTCCATCCTACTTAAACTAATTCAAATTTGTGTTAGCCTGCTGATACAAAGCTAGCTTTGTCTTGACCATTAATATTTTCTTCTTTTGGCCCATGAATTTCATCTCGGTATTTGTGTTTTCTTAAATTTCCAATTTTAAGGATTATTTCCCTACCTTACATCGCACACCGATTTGTAGTGTCTATAATGAAATAGATGGTAACCGTCGGGACATAATATTCTGTTCCGCGATCTCTATCTATGTGTTGTACAATATTGAATCTCAGTTAGCCGTTACACTCTCTAATATAATATGCAAACTGCTTCAGCCATTACAGATGCAACTATCTTGCTAGGCTGGTGGGAAGTTTGTCACCTAATGTATAATGTTTAGTACTTTTATGTTTCTCAAAGGTTTTTTGGTTTAAAGACTTCCAGCTTTCTTTGCAGTTTTTTTTTCTAGTTTAGATTTTTAATATGAAAAAAATCAAAAAGCTATAACTTTAAGTAATACAAAGGTCCTATTTCCCATCTCCGAGCGAGTATTATTAAAATAGGAAATATAACAGAAATTGGTGCTATAATATTAAACAGAAACTTTTCCAGAATTAAACAGAAAATTTTCCCTGACTTGCCATTATTCTTCAACGAGACTATACTGCTGATATTACTCTATTACGAAAAGTTCCCTTATCGGCGCTTGTTGTGCCAAAAGCACTTGGTAGTCCATATCAACAGCAAGATCACTATCAGATCAACGTACGACAAGTCGGCAACCGTAGACCACACCGCAGTCGCACAAGACGCCACCTTTCTTCCTTAATTTACATAGGATAGAGTTTACAAGAAACGCTCAGCTGACGCTCTAGCAGAATACGTAGGCTTCATTATGTTCTATGATTATGACGCATATTAATGTGTATTAATAGTGTACTGTGAAAGTCACGTAGTCTAGCGGTATTGTTTGAATTATTGTCGTGTGTCGCGAGGTGGCGCCGCGCGTCGACGCGTTTTGTCGTGTCGCATACTAATGTTAGACAAGTTTTTGATGGACATTTTTGTTATAAAACTACTGAATTAATTTAAGGAATGGGATGGTTTGTCGGGATATAGAAAGTGTTAGTTTGATGGCATTTTGGGGTTGCGTAGAATATTAAAAAGTGAACGGTTTCAGGCGGAAACCAGCGTGTTGGCCGATGTCTATAAACGACGTCTACGTGATAATGTCGATAATTATATATGTTATATAGAGAAGCCGATTTATCATCTCAAGAATGATGAAAGATTATGTGAAGTAGAACCTGATTTCTAAGCTGTCAGTCACTGTGTTGTATTTTGTATCAAACTTCTCAAATTCGTTGTGACATAATAAACGCCAAAAGTTCGGTTTCAAGTCCAACACAAACAATCCATTTAAGTTTAAATTCACTGCTCTGCTAATATTGGTTCTGGTCCTAGTCCTAACTGTGAGGTCCAGAACTTAGAAAAACTTATAAATTGACGAACTTTGATTAAACTTAGTACTGAAATGTTTAGAAAACAGTGAATTAAATGCCTCCCTATTTGTGCAAAGCCTTTTCTGCATGATTCATCTACTCCATTGAAAGAACAAAGAAACTGTTGAAGACTGTCAAGTTGTTACAAATTTATCAGGTACAAAAGTGTGAGCTGTTGTTTTTCAATCCAAATATTTACTAAACTGTGAAATAATTTCCATCGAATTTCCAAAACCCTGCCAAAGGTCACACTAAACCAAAAACACGGCTTTCAGAAGTCCCAAGAATTTCCCTAATTAAATTCCCACAATTTAAATACTCAAAACCTTTAAAATAACTCGCCAGTGCGCCCATATTTCCTTGTGCTACGTTAATAGCCCTATAAATCTTCGATAATCGATCACCAACGATCCTATGCTCTCCTGGTATCTTTAATTGGTACTTAATAGGCAATTATTGACGTCAAGTGGCTTCAACTAGCAGCTTTGAAGTACTGGATAGTACATGTACTTAAGTCGTGAGTGATCCTGGCGAGGATGCTTGTGAGGAATGGAGTTCCTTTGATGACGGTAATCGATATGGATACATACATAATTTTCAATGCGTAAAGCCAAATTGATCGAAAGGCCTATCGTTTTATGTATTTACTTATTGCAAACGTTTTTATAATATAATCAGTGTCTAAATAAACAATATCGGGTAGTTCTTGAACGTGAAACGTTCTGATTATTGGTCCTCAGAGACAGATGTAAGTTAGTGTCTTGAAAGACTAGTCTTGCTCATTTAAGACAGCCTGAAAATAAAATAGAATTAAATACCAAAAAGATACCCTAGGTCAACTGTACTTAAGTAATGGTTATTCTAAGGCTTAAACTTGTCTGACGCAAAGTCCACAGTACCTAGGTGACCAAAGTCTTTCTCCTTTTCCCGATCCCTTTTCACACAAACTAAATAAAACTCGTAACAAACCGTGTAACAAACCAATATCATAAATAATAAATACTATATTTAATTCTCCTCAATAATTCCTACTGTGGGGACCATTTTTTCTTGCGCTAATCACAATGGGCCTACGTCAATATTTGTTTGGTCGGCCGCGGCGCCTGCTACGCCCCCTTTCGCCTCTTCATTATAACTATAATGCGTGTTTTATTGAAAACTAAACGCCCACTGTAATTTATAAAGCTACACGGATATTAAATGTTTAAAAAAATATGACAAAAAAGTCGAGCCAAGTTCGTGAACTGTTTCGGAATCTTCTGAATTGAATACTTATTTCAATTTCTCAGTTTGCATGAGATCTATGTTTTTTTTTTTTTTAATTAATTGAGGTTCCATTAACATTTTAGCAGTAATTAGTATTAAAAAAAAACTCCCCGTATTTTCTGGTTATCTAGTAGTTATTTTAATTTACCCAGTATGCAATGGTGTAAAAATAACTCGCACAAAACAGTTCTATTAACTAAGACACAACCCCTTATATAACAAGATAATAGCGCCCTTATTATAAAATTCTTTCATAAAGGGCACGTAAAAAAGTAGCTAATTAATAAATTATTGCAAAAAGTCAGACCCTTAAAAACCTACGGTCGATTATAATAACTTAAGTTTCGCCAACTGAAACTATCTAAGTAACAATTTATTATAATTAGCTAAGCAAGTATTTATTACAATTTAGATCGCTATTTATTGTGGGATTGTTCTTTATATAATTACTGCAACGATGTACGACTATCACCTTGTAGAAAACGTTCATTATAAATAAATAGAAGTAATAAATTACTGGTTAATAGAACAATTTCAATTGAAAACATTCTTGCTAATGCTTAATAGCAAGTTAATGTTTTTCATCGAACCTCACACCTAGATGTCATAAAGAACTTGTGCTGGGCTGTGTTTTTTTTTAAATAATAAACATTTTATTTTTTGCTTTTTCTAACATTGTCTTAACGGATCATTAAGTTTATTGATATTTTTATCATAAAACCAAGTGCAGAAAGGGATGGTGAATTAATAAAAATCGTTTTCTGTAGCGAATTGCGTAGAAGATGATTTATAATATTTGAGATTATTTTTTTAATATTATCAACCCGTAAACGATTTCAGACTTGTCTTTAATGTAGGCCTCCTAGTAAGATAATTATTTTAGATAGGTAGCAGCTTTGATTAGAATAAGATCCAGCGGTAATTTCAAATTTACAGTTACATTAAGTAGATACAATACAACCCCAATTTTCTATTTAGAAATACTATTTCTGTCCAGATTTTTTGACTGTAACACAACAATCGTAACGGTAACCCGCATCAAACAGCCTCAAAATACCTTTCGAAATCAACTTGTTTTAATTTCATCGGCTCATTCAGTAACTAATAAACAGTTAATATAAATACTTTAATAGTTAATTATAATGTAATAGTAATGTCATCCACAGCTTATTAAGTATCTCCACTCAACAAATAATAAAAAACTCGTGCTCTATTTCTGTAACGCCGTGAAAACACCAGATGTATTCGTGCCTTAAAGTGCTCTCTATTTTATCATATTCTGACTTACATTTTAATTTACAAGATATATTGGTCCTTTGATACTCTGGTCTTTAGAGTTCTAACATAGGTTGCGGATCAAAAGACCTAATTCAGAGGCTGCAAGTAGATCAGTCTAGTTAGATTTTACTTATCAACGGCAGTTTGTAGCAGTCTTTGACCAGATCAAACAGAGATTTTTTTTTTGCTCGATAAACAGCAAAAGAGGTTGTATATCGTAACCTAAAACCTAAGGTGTGGCTCGAAAACTACATTACAGCCTGGTCCTCATGTGTCACAGACTTGTAAGTTCCCTTTATTTCTTTATTCTAAGGTTATTTTATTTATAAATGTGTCCGTATGTCTGTTTGTATTTGTACGGCCAAGTAAAAACTAAAAACAAATGCGAGCGTAGGCGTCGGTCGGCGTAGGGTGACCAACTGATAAACAGGTTTGAGGACACTAAGTGACCGTCCGGGTTAGTTTGATATGGCATTATACTAATGTTTGTTTTAATAATGTTATGTTCTGAGGTTATTGATTTTATTGTTATTAGCTCTTTTTGAGGCACTACAGTGTAGGTATTGATGCGAGTTCATTTACATTTCCTTCTTGTGACGAGTTCACGCTGTTCACGTTTTAATGTATGTATATTCGTACTTTTAGAAGCGTATGGAAATATTTTATAGATTTTATCTTGTGCAATCAACCGGGCTTTTTCTCAGCTAGGTGGGGTCCAGTCTAACCAGATAAGTGTTAATACGTAAATGCAACGTTATGCAAACATCAGATTGACATCTCACATACCATACGAAGGCTGTAAACTCGTACCTACACGGACTTAAAGCTCGATCATCAAGATAAGCAGCTGATTATCGCCTAGCTTTATTCATTATTACTATTTATGTCTGTGCATCTGCTCAAGTACATGCACGGAATTCCCCAATCAGTTCGCGTTTTCATCGCGTCTTATTCTTCCATCGATAAGATCCCTATCTCCGGCGACAAGCTTGCAGAGCATCAGTAACTTATCCAAGGTTTATCTCACATCTAAAATCCTTTACACACAATTTTTCCGTCGTATATTCGCAGAGTATCGCGTCTAGATATCACTGTATAAATTAATGGTCGCCGACTATCCGTGGACCGTAGGCTCGTGAGTCGGACTCGGCCCACGGGCTTTTACATGTAAAATATCGAGTTGTAACCTGATACTGTCTACGTAGGACGCACCAAACGCTGTCACTTCACAACGTTTTGTGCTCTTTTCGTTACTTTATGTAGCACTGTATTCAATAGCCTGTGTATCTCCGAGTAGGCTCAGATACACGATATCTGATAGGACTTCAAATTCGACCTTCCATACAAGTTTGTGTTTTACCTATCCATAAAATTAACATATCGTTATTTGAATGTCACGCTTCGGGTTAGTCGTTGCAGTGTAACATGTGGTCGTTTAGATAAGCTTGTCAACTTAGATGTGCTCTTAAAAAGCTTCTTGATTTTTTAAAATAAAAAACGGGAGTTGTTTCCGTAGCCTTCTTATGATTTAGTAATCGCTCTTGAGCCCAAAGTAGATACGAACTTACAAAATTATATTCGTTGTGAAGGTATTTTATCTGCTCATACGATCAACGATTTATATTAATCTACGGTCATTACCTGATGCAAATTGTGCAGAATATGAACGCTAGCACAAAACCTACATTATCGGAATGTGCATGCATATGATTGGTTATTTAGGTTACACAAATAGTTGCTTGCGAAACCAACTATGCTTATTCCGTTATGGCAGCAGTAGGCCTACTTTGCACAATGAAAAATGCAATATGTTAATCTCTTTTTCGAATGGATAACATGAACAAGTCCTTGTAATGATGTGTGTATGTTAGTGTGGGAACAAGTCTACAAATCAAAGTAAAAGTTATAGTTTCAAATTATTTATTTATAACTATAAGTAGATTATGCGCCTACTTTATAACTATAAGTAGATTATGCGCCTACTTTATAAGATTTCAGTCAAATAAATACACGATGCTTTTAAATTAAATATATCACTAAAATTGTACAACGTTTAAGCTATTTACAGTATATCACAAAAATATTATATCGAAACTGCGTCCCTAGCGTATATTAGTATCACTTCTACTTACAGTCTGTCCGATCCGAATGGAATATTTCAGATAGCTCACACGCTACAACCGTATACTTTACACTGTGCGTCTCGCAACACATTGCCTATCAACACGAAATGCTTCGCTAAAACTACTGAAAATGACTGGAGGACCAATAAACAAGCGTTACACGGTTACACCACTCCTCGTAACACATCACTCAAGTGTCCGGACGCTCACAGCTTCTCGAAGGCTCTGGAGTTGGTGAGCATCTCACGCGTCAGCCGCCACACCTGCTTGGCGGCGTTCTCCAGCGCCGTCGGAGACTTGCCTTTGAACAGGTCCACGTGCGGCAGGAAGTAGTGCGGACATCGGCGACACTGCAGTGACGAGATCAGCTGCAAGAAGATGCCGTTGATCCTGTCCCCGATTGCAACCTCGTCCCATTCGTGCTCCCTCGGATGCTTCTCACATTCGTACAACAGTAATGTCTTCATGTGATAGCACGTCACGGGGTTCCCGGGCAAGTCTAAATGTCTGTCCCGAATCGTCTTTAAGATACTTAAACACTTTCGCCGACAGCCGCCTTGCAGGAGACGGTTTTCAGCCTCGAAGAAACTCAACACCCACGCGTCACCTTCCATTGCAGAGTTCTTTCCTTGTAACGCGAGACATTCTTTCGATAGTAAGTCAAAACCTTCTGTTTTCACTTCAGCGACAATATTAGGGTGTGGCCAGGGTATCGCGGGCAGCGGCCAGTGCGCCGCTGAGCGCGGCCACAAGCCGGCACACTTGAACGCTGGCGTTATTTGCACAATGTACCTCTCACGAATCCGTAGTTTCACTTCAGTCGTCTCTGCGATCATTTTCACACAATCTCTGTAGGAACATTTATCACACGCCTGCGCGACCAGCGTCTGAAACCTCGAGCGGATCTTCCTGGCGGACAGGTAACCAGACGCGGTGATGAATTCCACCCACAAGGACATGGAGCGCTTCCTGCCGTCGCTGAGCTTCAGCACGGCGCAGCCGGGAAGCGAGCCGTCGTCCACGAAGTTTAGGACACCCATTTGATTCAAGTAAATAACTATCTCAAACTCATGAGGCGAAACCACTTCCAAACCGTCAAAACGTCCATTGTAGTCCGTGAGCGAGGATATGAACCTCGGCTCCTGCAGTTCCACCTCCTTGAGAACATCCTGCACTATCCGGCACACTTCGTGGATGGTCTTGGTGATCTGCGCCTTGCGGTTGGCGACCCGCTCGTTGTAGTACTTGTTCATCTGGTAGACTAGCTTGGATTGCGCCGCCATCATCTCCGGTGGCACGAGCATGGTGACTATATGTTGTCTCTACGCGGAGTGCATTACGCCGGCGGCGGGCACGCACGCGCACGGCACGCGGTTCTTTGCCGACTGAGCCATGTCGGATTACCCGACTGTGAAGGCCGGAGTACGCCCATCGGGTTGCGTCTCAACGAATGAGGTGGTCCCATTCTGTCTCGTTCACTCCGGAGCCGGTGCGAAGCGTGTTGGAAAGGGATACAGCTATTTCCCTTTGGTAACATTAACGCGTTGTTCTCGTATTGATCGTTGGGAGGCCCCGCCCCCGCGAGGCTGTAGGTATCCCAGTGGTGTTGGCTGGCTGTAGTGAGGTGTTCGTAATTACATGATTGCGTTAGTTCGGTGCTCGTTAATTCGGTAGCAGTAACAAGTTTGGCTCTATTAATGAGGATATTTTTATAGCCGCTTGTTATCTTGATTCTAATTGGGCCTATTAATTCAATGTTAGGCGGGTCAGGATGTTGTGAATAGGCAACCTAACAAGATGATAGCATAATTTTTAATTCCTAAATTGTGATTAACATGGATAAATGGTCGCTGTAAATTAAACTTTTTGTTTACCAAAGTTCGTTATAAATAGACAGAATTTTAATTTAAGATTTATTTATAAACACAGTTATTTTTTTCTTAATGAATCAAAACGAAAAAAAGAGTCTTGTCTTAAGACCTCTTCAGTATTTTATCTGTGTCATAGACACCCTATTCTATTACATTCAGTGGTCAGTAGCGACTTCTTTGGTAGGATTTTTCATTGTACATTTTACTCCTCGAAGCAAGAAGTATTTCGTTTCATTTTCTTTCAATTTACTTTTTTGGTTACATGTTTGATTCCTATAGGTACCGAAATGGTATTCCTGTAAATACGTTTTCAAAACGGTTTTAGCACGTAAAATATAAGTCTTAGTATAAAACTAGATGAATTTCCTATCCGACTAATGTGAGAAGAAACAGCGAAACAAACTGAGAGGTCACAGTCTGTTTTAAAGTCCAAACATAATATAATCTGGTTCAACTCATATGAGGACCATGCACTTTTAGTTCTGAGAAAAAAATCGCACAGATACACGATTCAATTTTTTTTTTGTATAGTTGTGTAGAGCCCAGGCAGTTTTTCAGCAAGCATGTTCTGCTTGAAAACTTAATAGCTGAGTAGGAAGGGAGTGATGACAGAAAAGTTTCAGATAGGAGCCTTGCGGACCAGGGGCGCAATACTTAGTTAGACCAGGACTTTTGGCTGATATTTTTGCAGCAAAGTTTTTTATTTATTTATTTATTTACTCTAAACATACAAATATCCTTACAGGCTCTAGCCTGTTTGTGTTTGTGTATGATTTTATTTGTAAGTGTGCTACAATATCGCATTGGGTCTACCCAATGCGATATAGTAGCACACTTACAAATAAAATATTTCAACTGTTAACATAGCTAATTTTATAAGAAGCTGTTCTTATAATTTCACCCAAAGTGCAACAGAATATATCTATGTCCTCAGCAATGAGGTTGAGAATGCGGAGCGCACTCGTGAGCGGCGCCTCGCGGAGCAAGTTAGTTGTCGCGCGTGGTTCCACCAGCAACCGCGGCTGACGACGACGACCCACTTACCCATCAGGCACGACTAGTTCCACCCTTCGCAATATATCCGCATTGTGTATCTTCCCTATAATTACCTTAAAGATATACGTCACTAGTGTCAGTTGCCTCCTGACCCTTAGTTCATTCCCAAGACAAATAGAGTTGGATACATCAATAGATAAAATGGGTATACCCCGTATTCCCTCATATATTTGTACCTAATAAATTTATTTCGTACTCGTTCCATCATGAGATAGTTAGTTTCATGTCGAGCCCAGATAACTGCATTACAATCTAGTTGGCTTCTTACTAAAGCATTATTATAATACCGTTATAGCTTCATATAAAGCTACAAATATCAGAGAACTACCTATTTTACCAACTTGATAATAATTTTACCATTTATAAAAGAAAGAAAGCAGCAGCACTTTTTAATACAGAACATAATCTCATAGATACCCAATATCAAATAAAAAATTAATTGAATAATGCTAATCCTAAAATGAATTTGTGAGTTTACATAAGTCTTAAAACGAAACAAGACAATTTTTGCGAGATATGAAAACGGGAATAGCATTTTCTTTCTGTTATCTACGACAGTTCTATTACCATTTGGGATATTTGTACGGATCAAAACTTACTGGTTCTATAACAATCCAAGCATCGTTCAAAAAGGCCTACCAAAACTCCCAGCATTGCATGATACAATCACATGGAAAATATCGTTCCAACTCAACTAATAAGCATTCTTCTTGCAAGTTTACTTTTCCTAGTAGTAAATACCTACTGATCGAATGCTCTCCTAACATAAACACGCGCAGCAGTAAGAATGTTGAATACCAATAAACTAACTCATTTAAATAACTTGTGCATTCTCTAGGGCTTCATAAACTGTAGCATGCCTAGCTAACAATCCTCTCAGATATGCTCTCCGCGTCCCTTAGGTGAGAAGATGTCCAAGTTTAGCTACACACCGCGAGGCTATTTTGGTCGCAACGCGATTGATGGGACGGAGTCGCGTGATGGATGGGACGACGCGGCTTGATTTACGTCCCGGCTCACTCCTGACGATTCATGCGAGCCTGGTATACGGACGGGATAGATCGGGAGACGGAAAAGGAAATAAACTTGGAATAACAAGGAATTTTAATCGCTGTAATAATTTTATTAAATTTAACCATAACGGTTGGCTATTTTTGTGGCGAGGTTTTTGTTTTGAAAATTAATCTTGGCGGGCTATGGGTTTGTCTTCATAATATAAGTTAAGATTTTAATGACTGATTCAGATGAGAAATAGACATTCGTTGTTCAGGTCAGGACCCCAAGAACTAGAATGTTCTATAATTACTTACACGATTAAATTGCTGGATTAAACTGAATGAGCAATATCTCTAATAAAAACAACCAAATTCTGTCCAGATTTTCGCTTGCATATCCTTTAGCCCGGTAGACGGCAATCGGCTGACCCAGTTATGTTTAAGTCCCTTAGAATAGGTTCTATGGGACTTAAACATAACTGGAGAAATGTGGGTGTAACAGGGCAGGTACTGTATTGCCTACCTCTACCTCCCCATCACGCGTATCTTGTGCTTTTCCCATTTTACTAATTGTAAGACAGTTAGTGTAATCGCCATTTCTGCAATGAATCACAGACCGCAAATTGTGGATATCGCAGGATATAACATATTACGTATTTTGGTTAGTTCAAACATGAACACGGAATAAATATTACCCTGACTTTCATGCGACTGAACGATATTCATAAATGCTTTTCACATACACGATATATTAATGTTTCTCACACAAGGAACTAATTTATAACGCTATGAACCTTTCCCTCTATAATACGGTAATCCCACACTGGCCTGTAAGAATATTCACCATATTTTTTAACATAAGTCTCTGAGGAATAAAAACAGAACCCAAAATTCGCTTCGCTTCGTAATTCTACTTTATTATTTTATAAAGCCATCCGTCGGCAACGCGCACGCGCGGGCGACGCAAAATGGCTGCCGCTACGCCCCGCCCACTTCCGCCGGATGTCCGCTGGCTGTACGCCCTGACGGATGAAGCCACCCTTCTATGAATTACTTTATTTTTATACAGTATGTACCTAGGTAACTACATTTTTTATTTGTTACCATCTTGGTAATATTTAGGATCCGCAGAGGAAAATTTAATATAATTGGTTGGGCCTCCGGGTTGTTCATCAATGTGATGGCGAATTATTTTTTCTTCAAAACATTCATTTTATTTCTTTATGTATTGTTCAAACTTTTGCAGTTTCCATGTTGAATTTCAATGGGAATTATAAGCAAGAAAATATTAAAAATAAATAAGCTTCAAAGGTTATTGGTCGAGTATTTGTCGCAATAGGAATTACTCTATTGCGTTATATTAACCGTAAGTCCGTAACTATTTGACACTGATAATTTATGATGTTATGTGTAGATGAAATGGTAATAAGGAATAAAAAATCGAAAAAGGACCAATTTTAGTCTCGAAGGATCAATTTTTCTTTAACGACTAATTGAGTTTAACGTCCTTTTTAGAAACTTTCAATAGTGTTGTTTACTGTTAATAAAAATACAGACCAACACTATCCACTGAATAAGTAAATCCACTTTTTTAAGATTGTGTATAAGAATCGTGTTGTAGCAAGTTTGAGAATGGTACCTTTCGCAAACTTAAAAAAAACGAGTCACATAAATCTACATGGGCATTTATGTAACGTCAGAAGCTTTGTGCACATCAGTTGAAACTGTCCTTTTCTATGGTGAAGAACCGGCAAGAAACTACACGGTTGCACTTATTTCTCTTTGTACCGTGAACATCGGATTCATTTCATATCCATAGGAATGACGTTTCAAGTTTTTCCTACAAGCGTCACTGGTATAAGAGCCATCCTTAAAAATAATTTATGAAATGATTTTCTTTGTTTACTAAAAAACAAATTATTTCACATTTCACAGTGATCACTAGTCACTGCCTAGAGCTAGATTTTATTTATTTTTTAGCATAATTGTATTCACACTCATAGATAGATAGGTCAGATAGGCAGTCGCTCCATGTAAAATACTGGTTTTCAGCTGCATCCGGTTAGACAGGAAGCCAACCCCAACACAGTTGGGAAAAGGCTAGGCAGATGATTATGACTTTGAAAAAATATATTCACACGATCGAAAACATCAGCTCCACATACCGATACGTTTTGTTCAACAAAAAACGATTGTTAATTCACTACCAGACGTTATGGCGATCACGTACGAGTATACTAGCGCCGCTCATTTGGACCAGAGGAGCGGAATTTATAACTATCATAATGACAAACAGCATTAGGTTTGTTAATAGCACTGTTAAATCAAATGTTTGGATTTGAGGAGTCACTCGTGTAATAATAACAGTTGAAATGTCGCGCTGGATTCCGTAGCCGCTCTATCACCACGCGTGTGCAAACATACTGACAGACGGCATTGTACGACCAACACGTTGGAGGCATAAACTTATTATTTATTGAGAATTGAATTCGCTATCGTGTTGAGATATACAGACATCTGTCATCCCCCACCGCCGGCGCGCGACTGACGTTTGTCCCACCCTTCGGTGTCCGCGAAGTGGGGAGTCGCCCCGCCCAATCAGGGATACCAACTAAATAACAAAACGTACAAAGTACTTTTAGCGTTATATTCGAATTTCGGCTCTATGAACCAATCGTGAAAGTTGAATTTCAGATTGGAAACTTAAAGTTAGGGTTGTACAAAACAAGTCGATGGTTTTTTAACGATTATTTTTCTCAAATGCAAAGATATTTCGGTCGCCTGCCCTCGGTAATTGGATTCAGCATGCGTGGAGATCGGCGTCGTCCCCGGATTGAGACGTACACTTGTCTCTTGTAATTATTATAAAGATTTGAGATAATATTCGGATCTCTTTGTTTTGTCGCAGTTCCTGCGCCGGTTTGGTATCATTAACGAATTGTTTCTGCGAACGTGCTCTTTGCATGGCCGCAACTAATGAAGATGTTAACCAAAATTATGTTTGAAGTAAAAAGTTTTTAAAAGTATGTATTCACATCTTTCAAATTAGTGTAATTTGTTAGGAAAAAACTTCTTTTCAGCTTTGTGTGTAGTGGTTTTAGTAACATGACAATGATGAAATTTTGATACCTTTGCAAAATCTTGAGCGATTATTTAGGCATACACCTCATTTAGGCGGTAAAATTACGACCAAACCCTCACGCCATTTAAAATTTCCACTAATTTCCACATCAATGTCGCCCCTACATCATCATTCACCCATAGGTAACCAATATCCCACTACCTACTTACAAAACACATTTCACTCATTACCCTACGTCCTAACTTCACAGTAGTCGACAACAGCCCAGCATCGTTATCTCAAACAGTCCAACACTATGTTAACGAAACGTAAAATTTGTAGAAGGTTTGTCTATGGTGCGTGCGCGTGCGCCGGCCAGATAACGTGCGCGTTTTACTGCGCTCTTATCTATGACTACTTGTTGTTGATCGTCTATGGGCGGTTGCCTTATTTATTGCTGGTTACTGTGAGAAACTGCGGCTTTTTATTTAATGGCTTTTAATTTGATTTAGGTTTTTTTTTTGTTTATCGATAGTTATGTAACGGTTTAAATGAATCTGCTAACTATTATTTCGGAATAAAAGATTTGTGGAGCCTTTTTTTTTTAGGATGGGAAATCATCAAATGACTTCTCCCGCTCTGGGCGGAGCGGAAGGGAGTGTCAGACTTGTACTGACTAAAACCCATCCATGTTCCTTCTTTGCCGTTTGTGTTCCAGGGCCGCGGTTTCTCTTTCGAACAGTCCCGCAGCCCTCGAACAGTCCCGCAGCCCAGATTTGTGGAGCCTCGTATCTTCTTGCTGCCATGAACATTGCGCAATTCTTTTATTTTTTGTAGATGATGAGTCTATTTTACAAACTTCGGGTTCAAATTATATCACTATTCTCAGAGTGACTTTGCCGCATTCGATACCTTATCATCATTGACTACATCAAAGGAACATGAAAAAGACAGTCAATTTCCTCTCTTATCATTTCCATCTTTTAATCCAACCTGTCAGTTGTTCAGACAACTCCAAAGACTACTTAACTAATTCCTAGACACCGCCACCCTTCTTAATTCAAAATTCGCGGTAATCCGGAAGCGTGTGCGACGGTGGCGCCACTAACTGCCGACAGATGGCGTATTTCCGTTGCGCGTGCGCACGTGGCGCGAATTACTCGCGAACGCGAACTGTAATCGAACGTGACGCTCGCAGGAGACAGATCTAATTGTATCTCGTTTTGTTTGATACGATTCAGTGGGCGTTGGGGTTTATTTTTGTGTGAATGTCTGTTTGTAGGTGATCGTGGTTAAATTGAATGTTACGTTTCTGACTTCAAATAAGATAAAAGTGGATCATTTGCTTCTGTTATGGGTTTTTGATGAATTTTCTATTTTAAACATAAATGTAATATCTTATTTAGGTCTTAGAAACTCACAGAGGGCGAGACATGTTATCAACGATATGACTTTACTTTATATCAGGGCGCCCAATGGTTTTTAGTCATCATCTGCCTAGACTTTTCCCAACTACGTTACGGTCTGCTTTTAGTCTTACCAGATGCTGCTGAATATTTACATAGTGCAATCTAACCTTCAGTCAGTCCCATCCCAGTAACTGGGTTATCAGACTCCCAGTGTTTCAGAGTCAAATTCTAAAGCCTGGACACAAATCAGCCAATACGGCAATCGAGCCTACTGCCTCTTACCTAAGTCAACCTAAGCTCACAATTTATGGTAATCAATACTTGAAACATGATAGCTAAGGATCAGTCAAGATGATCATGTCCCACGTGTCACAAATCCCTGACTGTTACGGTGTTACCGACTCACCGCTCGCCGCATGCGCCACTCGGTATATTTATGTGATCTTAACATAGTGTTCCGTTAGTCTTTAAGCCGATAATCCTTACACTGACAGCCGCTGTTACTTGTGAAATTAAACACCTGTTTATCATTTGTTCCTATAGGAAAGTGTGGAAAGTTCATATAGGAAGCTTAACAACATCGCTGTCTTGGGTCCAAAACCTCATTGTTTTTGGTATGATTCCCAGGTTGGCCAACGTGATACCTACTATGTTTTTCTATCAAGAATTTCTCAAGATTAGCTTGGAGCTTAGATCTATGCCCGGATGATGACAATTGGCACACATAAAATATTACATAGTACTTAATCATACCTAGCGAAATTGGGGTGTCCTATAGGTACACCTCTTCCTAACAAGCCAACGCGTTTAACTACTTCTATGATTTATTAAAATTACCTATTTTACTCTTAAAACTCGAACCTAAAGCATAGTCTTGCTTGGATCTAAGGACCAGTAAATCTAATAAACTCATGATCAAATAGATAAACAAAAAATTAAATTAAAAACACATAAATATTCAGTACTTTCACCGCTAACACAAAACACCAGAGATTTATCCTCAAAATGTTCGAAAGAAAAAACACAAGGATCTAAAAAAAAACCATAACTCCAGAAATAGTATGTGAAGCGTAGAGATGCGATGACAGGGAATTTATTAACCATTCGGGATGACTAACTGCGAAATAGGGAACCGACGGATTACCACGAGGTTACTACTCACGGGGAACGAGAAAAAAGTGAGATTTTCAAACGGAAATGAGTTTTTAAATTAGCTTTTAGGGTCATAACAACTAAATGTGGTCGAAAAAAAGTTTACTTATTGTCCTTCCTACATGTCCATAACAGATTGTAATAAGAAGGACAGCATTTCTTTAACTAAACAAAAATGGCTGTGCAAACGTTTGACAAAAACCTCTGCAGTATTCGTTCATGCCTATGAAACTACGTCCCATTATGAAAAATTACATAAGCAAACATCTTTTAAAATGATGTTTTGCAATACGGTTCCTAATTTATTGACAAAGATGTTTTCATTCGAACATATAGTATTAGGACACCATCGACACACCATAGTAGTATCACCAGTAATAGTGGTGCATGCTCGCCTCACACGAGCGTGATGTATGGCGTTTTAATTAGGACTTCCTCACACGGCGCCGACACCCGACCGAACGCTGCATTAATACCAACAACTGTACGATTCGTTCATGTTCTCCTAGTACACAGGCTTTCAGTTAAAAAGAAAATAACAGTAATGGAGATATTATGATCAAAGGAAAGTTTGTGAGAAATAATGATTTAGTTGGCACTAGATATTGTTTGTGGGGATCAAATAAAAATTCTCCTGCGACTATTATCACTGAAATATGAGTTTCATTGATCCTTTGCTACTCGAGTGGTCTCTGTAACTTTCAATTGCACCTGCTTTGAACTGCTGATAGCGCAAAGCTACTGCCAAAAAATGAACATCTCTAAACTTTAGCTTTAACGTAGCTGCGTCCAATGATTGGACATCTACTAAAATCTGTTTGGAGCTTTGCTCAAACGACCACCTTGGACACTAATCTGCATAGCCCTAATATGACTTAGCTAAGATTATTTGTCTAGCTTTAAATGGAACGGAAGAAACACGAACTATTTTCATGTGTAAGGGAGTTTTTCAAAATCAATTTTTTAAAATTAATTATCGTAAGCTTTTAAAAGAATCTCTCCGACTTGACTACAGCGAAAACAACGTTACCCTTACACCGAGACTTTTAACTTGCTCACAAATCTCCCATATCATTCCCATCTAAGAGGAAGCCTCTCCTTCCACGAGATGTAAACGACATCGTTTTTCACGTGTAATTTGAATACGTTGGTCCTTCGGTCGTTTGCTACGGATACGTGGTAAGGTCCCAGCGGGTTCGTGGAAGCGGCGGGCCGGGGGTGATCCCACGCTATAAATATGAACCAGATACCTTCGCTACCCTTGGAGGTCGTGCTTCCCTCTTATATCAGTTGGACTTATTTATTTAATTATGAACTAAGGAAGACTTACAGCTAAACAAAACAGTAAAAAATAATGACAAAAAAGCTGACAGAAAAACAGACTGGCAAAGATAGTGCGAACAACACAGTACTGCCACACAAAAAAAAAACAGAACAACATCAAATGCTTAAACTAGAAACACATATCTAATATGGTATAGGCACTAATACTTACATCACACATACCTACAAACTATTTATCAACTATCTAAAATAAAATAGTACATTATGGTACAAGTGTGTAATGTTGGTGATTACCGCTGAGGCGCTATTGAGACCCGAGCCGTTAGGTGAGGGTCTTAAGAGAGCCGAGGACGGTAATCATCGATACACACGTGTATCATACGACGTTTTTCAACACACTTGTGAAGAAAATAATACTAAAAAATAATTTTATTTCGTAGATCAGATAAGAAGTTTATTTAGAAAAACAATTAGTAAATGTGCAGTTAGTAAAATTATATGTTATTAACTGTTTTTGATGGCATTGCGGTCTCATCAGATAGATTATTTGTACTATTGAACACGATCTTTTTTGTATCGAAACTTTTTTAAGAACAAAGCAACTCAACCAATAAAATTAAAAAAACCCTATAACTCACTTGTGAATAATAGCAATGAAAAAGTCACAGTTTGATTCCAGGTGTAATTATGTGCCTAATTGCGGTGAAATTAGAGCTATTTTATGAGCAAGTGTGTTGATAAAAGTTTATTTGTACTATTGAACACGATTCTTTTTGTATCGAAACTTTTTTAAGAACAAAGCAATTCAACCAATAAAATAAAATAAAAAAACCCTATAACTCACTTGTGAATAATAGCAATGAAAAAGTCACAGTTTGATTACAGGTGTCATTACGTGCCTAATTGCGGTGAAATTAGAGCCATTTTATGAGCAAGTGTGTTGAAAAAAATCTTATTTTGCAAATTGAAAAATGGAATAATTTTATCAAATTAATGGATTGTCATCAGTCCTCGACATATCTACAAAGTTTGAACGAAATCTGATCGTTTAAAGTGGGTCAAAATCACGCTCAAAGGAGTCGGTTACAAACAAACATACAGGTGAAGCTAATAAAAAGCGTGTAAAAAGCTAAGGCTCAGGCACTTTCTGGCCGGTGACTCACTAAACTTGTCGAGAGGGGATCGAAATCATGCCGTTTACATACTTTTCAACACCAGGTGTGTTGAAAAGTATAATCTTATAAAATGGCTATAATTTCACTACAATTAGGCACGTAATGACACCTGTAATCAAACTGTGACTTTTTCATTGCTATTACTCACAAGTGAGTTATAGGGTTTTTTTTATTTTATTGGCTGAGTTGCTTTGTTCTTAAAAAAGTTTCGATACAAAAAAGATCGTGTTCAATACTATAAATATATTAATTTTCAACACACTTGCTCATAAAATGGCTCTAATTTCACCGCAATTAGTATTATCACCTGTAATCAAACTGTGACTTTTTCATTGCTATTATTCACAAGTGAGTTATAGGTTGTAGGTGCTATGTTCTTAAAAAAGTTTCGATACAAAAAAGATCGTGTTCAATAGTACAAATAAATTAATTTTCTTCACAAGTGTGTTGAAAAACGTCGTATGATACACGTGTGTATTGATGATTACCGTCCTCGGCTCTCTTAAGACCCTCACCTAACGGCTCGGGTCTCAATGGCGCCTCAGCGGTAATCAGCAACATTACACACTTGTACCATAATGTACTATTATTAAAGCTTTTGTTTGCACGCACAATAAACGAATTCTGTCTGTAATTAGTGGAAGTAAATGGAACACGTAGCGGTGGGTACCATCGCGTCGACCTTCCGAAGACGTTGAAGTAAAATTGGGATAGAGTATCGGAACTATTCGTGTTACTATTGAAAATCTTTAATAATAAAATACAGTTTGAAATTTCTCAGCGGTTCGTTAGGGGTAAAATATGATACTTCTTACAGAGGTTGAAGTAATCTTCAGAACGGTAGGGCACTTTTTGATGAAAACACAAATACTTTTTAAATCTTTTTTGGATGCAGGGATGCTATCTAAACGGTCAATGTATTTATGATAACAAAGGTTCCAAATTCCAGACTTGTACTCCAAGTGGCTTCTAACAAAAGTACAGTATAACATTTTTAAAGTTTTGGCTGGTGTGAAGCACTTGGATAGCCGCATTATGAAGCCTAATGATTTAGATGCTTTAACTACTAAGATCAAATGTGAGTTTGGAGTCGTGATATACCCCTAGATCTCGGATGGAATTCGATTGAGGTAGTATATAGTACATTAGGGATAGCGGTTGTTTTTGGGTTCTATTTTGAAGAGATTTAGTGCAAATCGACAAGTTTGCCCTAGGATATAAAGGTCGAATTGTTTTTTGTCTTCTTTCTCGGTCGTTTAAGTGTAGGTTTAGTTTGAAATAGGCTTTGTTTGTTTCTCTTATTCGTTTCATTGAAACTTTGTTGCCATTTATTTGTCCTTTGCCTATTGAGAAATATTTTGTTGTCTATTAAATATACATATATGTAGCCGCTCACCGATTGTTGTGCCAGAGTATATACTTGAAATAACATATTATAATGGTTTTAATTACTAAGTGAAATTATGTTTGTAATAGCACTCGTACTCGTACAAATAGACTTCCGTGAAAAGACAAAGAGATTACTTTCCCGAACAATTATACAGCAAAACATTGTTAGTCTAATTAAGTAGAGTTTTGTACAACAGGCACACATAAACATTAGTTAGTTACTTACTAATTGGAGTGATGTTAATTAGAAACAGGCAGGCGAGTCGCGAATAATGTACAACTTGAAAACATGAAAAGTAAAAGTGGCTAGTGCTTAGTTATGTTAGTGAATGTCCCAAATTGTTGCATGAGCAGCAGTGTATGTTGACAATCACCAGTTTTGATAGTGTACGTACCTAAATCAGAAATAGTAAATAAATTACATTCAATTTATTTTTCCAAGCGTGGTTTTTACCCAAAGTAGCTACATCTTCCGTGAAGTATACATTATTCGATTTTTTTGCCAATATTCAATAAAAGCAGCTTTATAAAAAACTTAGGTCCTTTCATCCGAATTTTGAACAAAGAACCCCATGATGTTCAACGTTTTAGTAATGATATTTCTAGGACAATGTTGATTTATGTAAGAATTTAATTAATAGGCTTCACTTTCACGGGAACATACCCACTTGATATATTCGGTCTTACATAAAATCTACCAGTTATTGTGGTCTTAAACAATTGCTTACGAAACACGGCAACCAGGCCCTCATTTCAGTTATCATCATAAACTTGCGCTCTTGTAATCACAGGAGCGCGTGATTTAAGATGCGGACTGATAGTAAACGGACGACTCATTACTTATGCAAATTATCTGTCTCACCGCCAGTGCCCTCCCTTTTCATTTATTTTAATTAGTTAAAAATATTATTCTTTAACATTAACTTAAGCGCCTGTCGTTAAAAGTAAAAAACTGATGCGTTATTAAAAGGGAAGTTATCTACATATAATAAAATTCAATTCAACATGTTCTAAAAATGTCCTTTTGTAGTTAATTGGTAGTTTATTAGGGACGAGTCACAGTTGGCAGTTGTTTGCCACCTTTCGCCTGTAGAGATAACACAGTGTATCGGAGCTGCTCGTCCGAGTCCGGGCGTAAGGACCTGTGGTGACAGCCCGCTATTTACATTTCCTATCTTTTGACGCACCTTGTTATGGTAGGGATAGGAAAAATGACACTCCGGCATCGATTAAATTAGTTTGTTGTTTTTCAGAGAGTACAACAACAAAGCATTTTTGTAAATAGTATGTATAATAGGTAGAAGGGACATCGATGTGCAACCTATTAAACCATTCACATCATAACTCTAGACCCCCTCAGGGTAGCAGTTTTTTCGCGCTAATAAGTCTCGAATCATATAGAACCGAATTCATGGTAAGTAATTATTTGCACGTCTATGTTGTTTTCACCGACTATATCTCTAGTTTACCTTCAAGTTTAATTAAAATACTATTTAACCCACAGTAATCTGATAAGCTTATAAGTAACAATTTTATTATTAACCAGTAAATTAAATTCACCGATAACATTACAAAGTTCCCTAGCCGCTTCACACCTTCACTCCCGCATTTTTTGCAACTTTAATTAAAATAAGAACTCGCTTTATTATGCACCCAGTACATGGTCCGCGGTAAGGGCGCGGGGTGGGGGACGCAGCGTTTTTTCGCGTCTTGTCGCGACTCGGGCCGTCACCGCCGCCTTAATGGCCGCGCTTGTCACGCGCCCGGGCCCTTATTTACGGGACCCGATAACCATCGCCAACCCAACCTGCTGCTCATGCTTCCCTAGTACCGCAACTAAAAAAACTACAGAGAACTAAATTAAGTTTATGAGGTTATTCTCTCAAAGATTTATTTGAAATAGACGTTAATTGTAAGTGCAATTGGTTCTGCATTGTTGCTTTATTTTATTGGTAGATTTTATAAAGTATGTCTTGTAATTACTCAAGGGTTTATTTATTTTATAAAATTTAGTTCCTTATTGTGCAATAAATCTAGTTTTTACGGATTTCATATTTCCAAACGCCAATGAAACAGGCGATAAGATCTGCTCGTTAACAATGTATGTGCCCAGAGCTTAGTAAATAAATTGATTACTCACCTAACCGTTCTATTGTATAGAGTACTTACCTATTCAGATGTGTAATAAAACGGAACTGAAACAAATGACAAAGGGCACGCACCAATTTCACAACAAAAACGAAAAAACCTTAAGTGCTACATAATTTCATCTACCATTTCGCTTAATGCTCTCATAATGGTATTATAGCAAATAAATCAAGTGAGTAATACATATGTCTACTTCCCACCGCGCGGGATAGCGGGATGGCGGGATGGCGGGCTGCATCCCTCGGTGTCGTGACAAGAGGTCGTTATCATCTAATGATGTTACTGCGTGAAGCATCCCGCTGGATAGGAAACTTTAAATACATGTACGAATACGTAAAGATTTGTTTTATTATACATATAATTATGATAAAGGAACATGGAGTTGTTATACCGTGTGGTAGCTTGTCATTGAATCTAAATTGTAATAGAGGATAAGCTTTTCTTTTGAAAACAGTGTTGTCAAAGAAAGACAAAAGCCCGTTCTTTGCACGTTTAAGAGTAGTGCTCTCCAAATCATAAACGTACTATTGTGCGGCTGCAGCTTGATGAATATAGATTGTACACAGCAGGGATGTTTTGGAGCTCCGTAACCGTAACTATCGGGTATCCGAATTAAAAATGTAACCGTATCCGTTTCAAAAGTTTCGGATAGTTTCGTATAAGGGCGTTTTTGTTTCACCGCTCGCGCGCCACGTGAATCTTGCAGTTTTTTTGTTATTTCTAGTCATAACATAACCAGTCTTTCGTAACTAGTTAGTTTTTTTATTATATTCGTAACTGAAACTATCCGAAACTGACTGATAATCCGAAATAATTACATTTCCGTAACCGTATCGAAAACCAATATAATTTTATTCCTATATCCATATCCGTATCCAGATCCGAAATATGATATCCATAACATCTCTGTAACACAGACTTTCCAAAAAAAAAATTCAACCGCTAAGTATGTTCACATAGGGTACTCTGAAAAGAGCTCTCACGTAAATGTCTCCTTATTATCTCCGGCATCTAACCACGTGACGTAAATATTAGCTTGTAAGCTGACAATAGCTTTATGTAAACTTTGCCTTACCTCAGCCTTCCGTTTAGGACCAAAAGGCCGTCCATTAGCTTGCCTCGATAGATGATGGATTAAAATTGGCAGTGCCTTGTACGCACTACCGCTGATCAAACTATACAAAACCAGTTAATGCGGATCTCTCATTGTACAGGAAATATATACAAAGCGAGGCCTGCACGTTATACTGGAAATGTAAAGCTTGATGTGCCGCCGTGTGTACCTAATAATATTCGCACGATCAGTGGCGGGCGTGATCTATCTAAAACTGAAGGTTTGATCTATCTCTCTTCAGTTATGGGAACTTGATGATAATAGCGTTTTTTGCCAGGGGTGGATGGAGTCACCTCTGCGCATAGCTTTGGAGATTTAGTAGGGGATGGATGTTTCCCATGCGGATTTAAGAATTTATAAACACATTTTCATGTTTTACAACGAGATAGGATCAACTTATGCAGAACCTGGGCACAAAAACTTTACCTTTAAAGAAAATTCAGAATATTACGAGTATGTGTTTACGGGCCAAAATGTAAGCGAAAGGATTCTTAACATTTGTTTTTTCTTTCTAATAAACGGAAATAAAACAATACCCGTTGTTTATTTAAACGTCATAGGCGCTTTGTACTAGAGTATCCGATGTTCGAGGGGTGGTTGACAAATTGCGTTACAATTGAAGTGGACGTTTGCACCCGCACCCTCGATGCGTTCTTGCAGAGAGGGTGCGGTTCCTGGTATTAATATGGTTCACTATGAAATCTTCGCGTTTTAGAAAAACTTTTTCGTCTATTTCAACTCTAATATCTGAACAAAGCAACATCTTATGGAAAAACCAACATTACTGAAAATTGAAGTTGTAATATAACGTCATCATCAGATCCAGTCTACCGGGATACAGCAGGATTATCAGTATTTTACATGCACCTACTGCTTTAGATGTTTTATGTTCACCCAGTTTTTGCGTCTACCAAACTGTTAATTTTGCCTCCCCACTGATAACACAGTTAAATACAAATTCATGTTTAGGGTGTGAACAAGCACACTCAGAGGGTGTTCCATTGTCATACTGTGTTGTGATTAGTTCACGTATACTGTGGCAGGGGGCGCTGGAGTGCTCTTGATACGAGAGTCATCACTGGACAAGGGGATAATCGGATGTTTATTTGTTGAACGTTTTGTAGTGCGCAATTGTTGGAGTATACTTGAGTGTAGATGGTTTCGGGACTTTTACGGGACGTTATGGAGATTTAAAAACACAAAAAAAAAACAGAATGTAATGTTAATGTCCGTTACAATTTCCGAAACAAAAATAGAATAAAGAAAGATGTTTAAGAAGAAAAATCCAAGAATAAGGTTTGGACATCAGCCCGATGTACAATACCATATTGTACGCAAAATACGCCCTTGGACGTGGAGTGGCGGACACCAGCCCGGTTTACAATACAATGCAAATACTGAAGGCCGGACTCACTAAAACAAATCTAAGCGGAGACGAGAAGTTTTAAATTAGTGAAATTCTGTTGGTGCCTTACAACACATCTCGCCCTCGTCTCGTCTCCGGTTTCGTGGAGTCCCGCCTAAAGATAGTATAAGGCGATTCTCACACTGCCCCGCATGATGCAGCGTAGCGCGTGGATGCGTGTTCTTCCGTTGCTTGTAAGTATCTCCGTTTGTATGGAAAACACGCACAGTCTAACACACAGAAAATGCATCCACGCGCGTTCATGCGGATCACGCGCATACACGCGGAGAAACATGCACCCCCGCGCGTAGGTGCGGGGCGAGACGCAAGGTATGGCACACCGAATCCCGCAGTGTCGCGCGTGATTTTGAATGGGCGTGACGTGTGTGTTTGAAAATGGATCTCGACTTTTTCCTCCTTCAGTAGTCGACTAATTTAAAAGATATTTTATAAACTGAATAAGGAGGATATATACTGTGTCCCTATGTTTTCGTTTTTCATTAATAAGTGCCAAATTTGTACACTAGGCCTCGGTTGACAGGCGATCTAAGGCGATTTTCACACTGCCCCGCATCATGCATGATGTTACCCAAAGCTTCTCATCTGGCGTAATACAAAGACGAAAATTTGTATCTCTTCCACTAATACCTGTTCGAATTTTGCTGAGCAAATAATCAAAAGATGTTGTTGACATACGCGTGTAGTTGAAGAATTTCTCTTCATATTTTCTAAGGTCCCAATAATTTTGAACAAATGACCCATTTAAAGATCTTGTTTGTAAATAAGGTTGTACCCAGTATCTTCTATAGGCACGATTTCTTTTAATTTGACCGTACAAAAACCAAACAGTTAGTATAACGGCAGCGTCCTGAATGAGTTCCACACTATTAACCATTTTTATCAAAACTATCGTGATGCTCAGTACTGCACGGCCACCACAGAGAACGGCAAATAAATGAGAGCCGCCGTGCGTGAATCTACAAAACGCATCTACGCGCGTGAGTGCGCAAAAAACCCGCACGATGATGCAGATCTGCACTCCCGCAGGAACGCGCGTAGGTGCGTCGACACGCAATATGCAGCATGATGCGGGGCAGTGTGAAAATCGCCTTACTCTAAGTACTCTTAGTATTTCAGAGGGACTTTAGAACCCAAAACAGTGTAATCATTAGCATTAATAAATCATTTACAAAATCAAATTAACCTCTTCCACTACACGTAATCTCCAACCAAATCAGCACTCACATTAGTACCACATGTCGTTTCTCACACAAACAATGGACACCCCATAGACACCACCATAAGAATCAGTGCATTTCTCTCGCCAATCCATCTCGCGTGCCAATTAGCGACCCCATGCATGGTGCATGGGTCTTTGTATGGGGACCTGACACATGGTCGCTTTTTATGTGAATGCTCCTTTTTTGTTCTGTTGCCATGGTACGATGGAGTATCGGATGTTGTTTTAATTTGTTGTTGTTTTGATGTTTTGTAGGCAAATGAGACAAGTAAGGTCAATATTGATGTAATACATATCACCATAAAAAAGCTTTACATTAGTAACCGTTTCAAACTGAGGTACTACGGTTGCAGGTTTTAGAAAGCGATCGTAAGGACCAACAGCCTTCTTTTTGTAGACACAACATAAAAGACTGTCATTATTCGTGTATAAAACTGTCTGATTGCTAGATCTTCTAAATACACAATGGATTTTAATGTATTTTTTTCTCCATCATGTAGTAAGTGTTCATTTAGGTACTCAAAGTCAAAGTCAAAAAGTTTATTGCGAACTAAGTGTACAATGTGGTGTTATGTTATTTTAGTTCTTATGACTTAGCAGCCTTTTACAAGCATTGCAATTTACCTTTCGCCTGCCCTTATCATCCTAAATACTCTTGCAGATTTAACGTAAAATAACCTCAATATCCCCAATGTTTTGACTGCATATCCATTTGTTGTACCCGCGTGAAGCAGACCGCTAATAAAATATAAAGTAATAGGATGTAATGTTACCCTGGTATCCCAACGTGCCTGTCTTCTAACACCATTGCCTGATAATGCTTACATAGGCGTTAGCTTCTTCTTCATTGACTCATACTACATACAGATAGTTCTCAATCAACAAAACGTTATAAATCTATCGTCACTTCAAAGTATTTAGTAATTAATTAGTCTGCTTGGCCAGTTTAGACACATTACACTTTAGACCAGGGTTAGATAAGCTGACAGGTGATGATAGCTCCTTGCAACCATTATGTCATCTTGTGGCTAATATGTCGGCGGTTTGCCAAGTCTGTACTTCTGCTGATGTTTAGATTTACGATCGAATCTATTGTTATAGGTATACTAGGTCTCTGGTTCATAGCCTAGGTACTCAGCGCAATATATTCAGACACGGAGAGAAATGTCACTCTTAAGACGTGCTTGCAAATGTTCTCGTCGGCCGTAAATTCTAGACAAGTAATGTTCCTGTCTGTTTCATAAATCTTTAAAATCCTTTGTACCTACTAACATACATAACATACAGAAGTCTATGACGACATTATTTAAAACGCTTGAACACATATTAAACATTATAACAGACATACTCTCACGTTGATTTACACAATTAGTGTACATATAAATTAAAACTAACGAACTTTTTACGACTGTCGGTGTTCTTCGTTTACGACGGTATTCGGAAACACTCGGCTATTTTCGTTTTCCAACGCTATCTTTCGGAGGAGTTTATGACTAACATATAGGTGCTTGTGTTTATGCCTTAATTTAATGGAAATAAGTGACAGTTTTGTTTTAATTGTGAGCTTGTTTGTTCAGTTTTGTGGTGTTAATGTGCCCATAACCAGTTTTCCCAAAACAAGTTAGTGGTTGCATTAGCGGTTTGTGCAATGACTCAAGTTTGCGTTTCGCATTCAGGCCGCAAATTCAATTCCTATATTAAACAATAAATATTATACAATAATTATAAATATTATGACTTAAGAATCAGATTCTTGTGCAACAACATCTGAAATCTCGTATCTCGAAAGCACTGAAAGTTTGAAACATTTTTCAAATTCTCTGAAAACTTTAGAAATCATATCTAAGACCCCTTAATATCTCATTGTTTGTGTTCACAAGCCTGATTCACAACCTCCCTCTTTCCAGGTGTTGAAGTACTGCGAGCACCTGCACGGCAAATGGTACTTCAGCGAGATCCGCGCGATTTTCTCGCGCCGGTACCTGCTGCAGAATGTCGCCATCGAGATGTTTCTTGCCAGCAGGAGTAAGTATACCACACTGCACTTATTATACATAGTTCGCTGCACATTTAAGAACCGTACATCAAGCCAGCTTCAAAACCATCTGCAGTGGAGTTGCTACGGCAACGGTCGTGGAAAGACTCCCTCGACATATTTCGGACGAACGCTTATTGCGATGAGAACATCTAAACCGCGTTCAAGTGTTGTCAGCGATAACATTTCCATAAAAATGATGACACTGACAAAGGACATGGCTAAATTGAAGTATGGACGACTGCCCCCGCAATGAAAACGCATGTATAAACATGGTACCTAGCAACATGTAATGCTAAATAGCTGAAATTAGTATTTTGTAATTTAAAAAGGTTTAGGAACTTTTAATATTTGCACAATCCTAAAAACAAAATCGCAAATCGCCTACGACAAAGGTACAAAAACTTCAAACAATGGCATTGCTATAAACTTTTATCTAGGCGTTTTAATTTGTCTGCGACGATTTTTATTGATAATTGTATTTTTGACTGGCTATTTTGCACTAAGGTACTTGAAGTAAATATCTACATAGGGGTAATTGCAGCAAAAAAACTTGATACAACGAACTTTCGGTCTATAATCCCCAGCTCTCCAGCAAAAATCAAAATAATATAAGTATTCTGTTGTAAAACCTAAACTACTTATCCAAATGAGTTGAAATAAAGACAGTATTCACAGAGGTCAGTAGGTAGGCGAGCAAACAATAAGTCCAATAAACAAGCGAGGGTCAATGAAAATCCAAAATAAAAAGCACAACGAATAAGTAAACGGCAGAGCGTTCAAACGACGTCTGACGTTTTTTTTTTCATAGAGATGGAATCTGATTTAAATCGATAAAATAATCGAATGGACTGAAAGAAAAAGAAATTGTTTTTGTCGACCTCGACGGACAGAAAATATGTATTAAGATTGTGCGCCTGAAGTGTTAGTAATATGCTTATCCAGATACAATTAATCAATTAAGTAGTTTCAGAAAATAAATCGTTTTGATAACTGTTATTAAATATCGATTGAAGTTCAACTTATTTGATTTGGCATTTTGGTAATGCAATATGTCTCTTCCCTAGCTGTCAGTATTCCTTGACCTTGTCATGTCAAACCAAAACAAAGCATAAATACAATTAAGGATCTTTTTTATGTTTATTAGTTCACGAAAGTTATAAGAAATTATTAAACACTAAATAATTCATGAATTAATATTTAAATACAGTATATTAGTGTAAGGTTCCTATTTGTGCTAGACATGTTGGGGGCAGTCGTTTAGCCATCTCCTTTTAATCTCGGTTCACGCTGATCGCGTTTAGTCTCATTGGTATAATTTACCCTTAGTTCTTTAATAATATTATTAAAAGTTGACTGGAGTATCTTTAAGTACTGCGAGCTGTACGTCTCTTCAATGTGTGGCCTATTTAGCTAAATAACACTTAAAATTCGGCTATTTGAAAATGTCATTCATTCATTCTCTGATGCTGTTGAAATTTTGGAGCAAGCAACTTCTTTTCTTTTTATTATTTTAGACCAGATCCACCAAGTTTTCTTAAAAAATGTGGGAGGAGGAGTATTCAGAACTTGACCCCCAAGTCTAACTGGATTGGAATATCAGTAGTATTGATGAACGACTCGACAACAACAAAAACTATCAGTGTCAATGTTTGCAGTTTTGCACGCGAGTGTCATTGCACGCGGCAGCATCCCCCCACTGCACGCTGATTTAATAACTCTTACGAAGATCTGGTTTTCAAGGCCTTTTAGCCTCCAACAGACATGACCTACAACTGAAAATTCGAAGGCATGGTACACTCCTTTTTTATAGAGTGGATGCCTATGTCCCAGCAGTGGGCATATTACGGACTGATCATGTTTAAAGATGAAGAGTTTCATGATCAGACAAGTTAGGAATAACGTAGAAGTTACTGCCTCTAAAAACACATGGTTCCTGTTACCATTCTATCGGCAACACACAAACAAGAGACTTTGAATATTTCTATTAGGCGCAATAATGAAAAGGCAATATCGTAACTAAGCACCAATTCTAAAACCGCTTCAAAATCATCGTCAATGTTATCACAATTTATAAATAGCTCATCACAGTGTTATGTTGAGCACTGAACACTGAAAAAGAGAGGAGCCTGTTACCAAAATAGGTTCAGGATTAGTGATCGCAGACCCATCCTGTAGCACCGGCGACGCAGCTGCCCGTTCCCGGTGAATGAACACAAGTATACACGTCAATAATCAGGTGTTCTCCATGTTTCAGCGTCCATATTCTTCGCGTTCCCCGACCAGGCCACCGTGAAGAAGGTCATCAAGGCACTGCCGAGAGTCGGAGTTGGCATCAAATATGGCATACCGCAGTCTAGGTAAGTGATATCTTTTAGATTTTCAGAGTTTCGGAACGAAGGGTATTGGATCGCTACCGCATTTGTATAATATTATCCGCCAGAGGTAACAATTTTGTGCCAATGATGTCATTGGCACAAAATTGTTACCTTGTTTCATAATATCGTTTAGTGAATCTTTTATGAGACCCACAAAACTCGCGCTCAATAATCCTTTATCCACGAAAGCACGTTAATACCAAAACCAAAAGATCATCCGCTTGAGAAGGACTTCCCACCGAGACAATCAGATCGGATGTGCTGCCACCTAGTAAACGCATGGCGTACTAAAAGGCTTCGATGCGACCTACATTTTTGCTAGTTGTGAAAAACTCGATTGATGTTTCATATCTGTAGGTAGATGGCGCTGCTTGTATCATATTGTAGAAAAATATTATTTTTTGCCAGCTCGTATTATTAATAGAATCATAAAAAATGGGTTCTTTACCTTTGCGACACTATTATTAAAGAATGATTATCTCCTTTAGTCATTATTCTAACTTATTACTTACGTTTTCAAATATTTTAATAAACAGAAATTATTAATATAAAAAATAGTAGCCCACCGGTATCGGGAACAGGGCCCAAGCAACCGGCGCGGCGGTCAGGGCTCCAGAGAGAGGAACCTCTTAACAATTCGAGCCGTGTCCACGAGTACCGCGTTCTGAATCAAGCCCCCAGCTGCTATCCAGCTGCCTAACGAGAGCCTCCTTTTATTTTTCCGGTTGGGAAATCATCGAATGACTTCTCCCGCTCTGGGCAGAGCAGAAGAGAGTGTCAGACTTGTACTGACTAAAACCCATCCATGTTCCTTCCTTGCCCTTTGTGTTCCAGGGCCGCGGTATCACTTTTGAACAGTCCCGCAGCCCTGAGCCTCCTCAGGTGTTGGTCGAGGCTCTTGGCAATTAAGCCATTGGCTGAAACGACTATCGGCACAATGATCGCTGAGCTCACATCCCACATGTCGACAACCTCGCGAGCCAAGTCAAGATACTTATTTGCTTATCTTTCTCGTTTTCACGAGGTTCTCATCATGCGGGACAGTTATGTCAACAATCTTTGCGCGCCGCTCTGATCGATCCACCACCACTATATCAGGCATATTGGCTACAAAATTCCTGTCAGTGATGATGGATTGATCCCAGTACAGTGTGATATTGCCATTTTGGAAAACTGGGTCGGGCACATACCTATAGTACGGCACTTCTGATTCTACAAGGCTGTATTTTAGAGCAAGTTGCTGATGGATAATCCTGGCTGCAAAGTTGTGTCTACGCAGGTACTCTCCGTTAGCCAGACGAGAACATCCGGAGATAATGTGCCGGATTGATTAGCCTGGACGGTGGCATACCCGACATTGTCAACCGTGCCGTCCGTCACAATAAATCTCCGGTAGTTATTCGTCATCATAACTTCATCCATAATTGCACAGACAAAACCTTCAGTTTCTCCAAAGAGGTCCCCGGAACGTAGTCAGGCTACGGTGTGCTTGGTCTACATCGGGCCCTTGCAGGGCCCAGAAAAAGCGTCCGTGAAGATCCTTACTCTGCTAAACCTCCCTGCGGTCGATAGTTTCAAGCACTACAGGTTTGCGCCAGTTCTCTTTAGCCAAGAAGAGCAGGGTGAGGCCCTTGTCCACCGCGACCACATCTCGATGCATCCCTGAGACTGCATATCTCGCGATTGTGGAGAGTCTTAGCGTTTAAATAGCCTCGATCTCCACACTTCCGCGGGATATACAGTCTCATAACCGAAAAACGTGGGTGATGCATTCGGTATGAAGTCAACTATTTTCGGACCCTCGTAGACCCAGGGTGACCCAGGGCGTCTAGTTCTGTTTGAGTCCCTTTGAGTATGCCTAAAGAGAACATCAAAACCGGCATGGCCCAACCATTGAAGGCACGCACCTTATTTCTATCTGATAACAAACTATTTTTTTTTTTAGTTAGCCTGAACTGTCCCACTCCACTTCTTGCCATTTACCGAGAAAGCCCTCCAAGGCGTCCCGCCATCTTCTCCGCGGTATACCGCGACCCCGTCTAATTGTCTCAGTGCTCCAGTTTTGTGATATGCGGGCCCACAGATTTGCCGGCAGACATGGCCTGCCCAGTCCCACTTGAGTTTGGCAGCTTTATGAGCTACGTCAGCAATTTGAGTTCTGGAGCGCAGTGTGGTGTTCCTTATTCGATCAGTAAGTTTAACGTTGAGTATGCTGCTCCATTGCCCGTTGGCAAACCTTGAGTTTGGACTTCTGTATGTTCGTCAAAGACCAAGTCTGTGCACCATATGTCAGTATGGGGAAAATACACATGTCCATTAGCTTACGTTTTAAGGGGATGGGTAAATCGCCCTTCAATAGCTCTTTCATTGACCAGTAGCTCTTCCAGGCGTTTTCCGTGCGTCTTGCAACTTCTTTATCTTGTCTCGCCTGGAAAGAGACTACTTGGCCTAGGTAGATGTATTCTTGGACATAGTGTATTTTCTCCCCGTCTATGTGCACGTTGATCGGTGAGCTGTTGGTCATGAGCACTAAGCTCATGATCAACAGTACTTTGACATGTTCATCTTTAGTCCAACCTCAAGGCTTGCATTGCTTAGCTCTTGAAGCATCGCTTCCAGTTCCGCAGCTGATGAGGAGAAGAGGACAATGTCATCAGCGAAGCGCAGATAAGCACAGACTAATATATAATTATTTTATCATTCTCAATATCCTTATTCGATTTCATTTCACTATTTTATACATTAACCCTTTTGCTAAATAATAATTGTCAACCTGACTTCTAAAAAATCTGCAAATCATTGCCACAGCTACAGGCAATCTATTAGATCTAAAAGATAAGAATCACATCTAACGAAATAAGATCTAAGTATTTCAATACAGTATTAATTACTATGTATTTTTATGGTCTATTGCCGATATGGATAGCACAAAGTGTTGGCTCTGAGTAGATACTGATCGGGCCATCCACCGTAGTAGATGAATATTACTCTCTTTGCGTGCTATCTTTGCACTTGAACGTTGACCGCATTTCTCCAGTGCATACCTATCTCTTATCGCATCAAAGTCAATAGATATTGAAATGAAACAAACATTGTAAACAACTCGCTCCTTTATTCACACTTCATCACAGCATTATCTTTCATTTATATTATCTTTTATCATCATATTAAAATACATACATTCACCCTGTATCAGCTCTTGCTTATAAATATTATAGGTAAACCTAGATCTTCTATGAGGGATAAATAGTAATGCTTATTGCAGTATAACAAACCTAAAAAAATATCTCTACTAAATATGCGGTATAAAAATAGTAGTTACTTTATTAATCACTTCAGTACCTCGATTTTGTTACACCAATATTTGTACTTAAAACTAGGCAAAACTTTAAATACCTATGTCGTCACCTTGTATTAAAATTATTTATCACTAGTGGAATGTAACATCTTCAAAACGTTAAGATCGTTCTAATTTAATACTGATCACAAAACTTCACAAACAATAAAATATTAAAAATAGTTAACTATACAAATTCATTGGTAACTTATTCTGTAAAAGTACTAGGGTAACATAAGACGGCAAAGTTCACTTGCGGTGGCCTGTCTTCTTGTTTTTATCTTGCCTCTAATTCTTTTCTAAAGATATTGTGGCGCCAGCGCTGTGTCGCCTTTGTACTGGTTTTCTTTCTATTGGCAATGGCTTCTCCGTCTTGAACCCAACTTCCGGATCCACTCCCTTTTTCTCACTATCGAACTGCCTCATAATTTCAGTCAAAGTTTTTCCTTTAGTTTCTGGAAGGAAAAAGTAACAATACGCAGCTCCCAGGAGCGCACAGAATCCGAAGAGGTACAATGTTCCGTTACTAGATATCATTTTTTCTAGCTGAGGGTAAGTCTTAATGTTCAAGAAGATGAGGACGTATGCACAGCACGACGTGGCCCCGGACATGACTCCTCGTACTTCGTGAGGGTACAATTCCCCGCACATTATCCAAGGTAGTTGTAGGAACCCGACCATACTGAATGACACGTGCAGTAGAACGCAAGCGAGTTTAACTAAAGGTGGTCCGTTGACACTGTCACAAACCGCCGCTCCAAGCATAGTGATGCCTAGTAACAGTCCTGAGGTTGCCGCTAGGGTTTTTCTTCTGAAGCTGTTGATCAGACATGCTCCCACAGCGCCCATGAACACTCGCACTCCACCAACAATGATAGAAGCCGTGAACTCGTTGACGCTGGTCCCCACAGACTTGAAGAAGTCCACAGCGTAGTACAAAATGACATAGATACCGGACATCTCTTGAAATATAAAGAAGATGATGAGTAGCAGGAACGGTTTGACGACGCTCCTCTTCTTGAAAAGGCTGAGTTTCTGTTTGATGGTCATGGTTTCTCCTACTTTTCTATCTTTGGTAAACTCCATGAGCTCTTGTTGCGCGGTGCTGTTGTTCTGTCGGAGCCAGAACAATGCGTTGTAGGCTTCCTTCATCTGTCCTTTAGATGCGAGCCAGAGAGGTGATTCCGGGACGAAGTACATTAGGAAAGGTGTTAGAAGAGACACTCCTGCGCAAATGGCTGCGACTTTCCGCCAGTGTATGAAGGCTCCCAGGAAGTAGACGATGAAGATGCCGGTGGACACGAGGCCAGGTCCGAGAGCGCTGAGCACTCCTCGTTTATCTGGCGTCGTGATCTCTGCCACGTAGATGTAGGAGACCGTTGACATGCCTGCAATGCGAGCAGTTGATCTCATTAGGAACGCTATTAAAGTGTGAAAAGTTGCCACGGTTCGTTTGTCTGGGTTTCAATTAGTGAGTCATCCAATTTTAACCAGTCGTTGACTTTCGTCATTTCAGTTTCAGATAAGCTAACCGCTACTATTATTTATGTCAATATATTCAAAACGAATGGATTTTTATGATGCCGTAGTCTATGACAAATCTAAATATGATATGGTCTTACGGCACAGAAATTCAATTCCTAATCTTAAGACTTAAAAACGTCAGTTAAGGAATCTACTAGGTTTTACTGGTATCGCAACTCACCGATGGTAAACCCAGTGATGAACCTTCCAACGCATAGGAAGATGTAGGAGTCAGCGAAGGCGATGACGAGCCACCCGACCAGGTTAGGCAGCACAATGGACTGCAGCAGTAGTCTCCTGCCCACAGCATCCACCATCATGCCGCCTAGCAGGGCCCCGATGGGATTTGATATCACACCCAAACTTGCTGCAAGAGAAAAATAATGATCGTTAGATGGATACGAATAGGTATAGCATATTGTATAAGACTACCTTTCTCACTGTTGGGACAGGTCTGTGAAAGGGGGTAGTGACGAATGGTCATCTTGAAATCTTCTGCTATTGTTTTTATAGAACGCTATGAGAACAAAAAAATCAAATCAAAAGAATTTTCAGGGTTACTATTCCCAGACTTTCTATTCTAATACATTCGAGCCAACTAATATTTTCTGTATCTATAACCGAGTTAGCTCTAACTGCTCTACACAACTTATTACTACCAAACTTATCTACACCTTGCATCCCAACCTCGTTAGCCTTATCAGAACCAGCTCTTTGTACGAATCATAACCATAACTCCATACCCTCACATTGTGCGTGCCTCGCCATAAGGCGCTCAGCTTACGACCCTACCTCCTCGTATCACGTATCTCCTAGTACAAATGATGTGTTTGACTACGCTATCTTGTCTGCACACGTCGGCAGTTCGCGTCAATATTTAATTTGCGATGTCAACAAATGTTGCTTTGTTGGTATTGATAATATCTGTTTACTGTATTTGATATTTTATTGGAGTAATGTTAGACCAGAATTTCGTATTTGCTCCTTTGGTTCGAGGTTCGGTCGTCATACAAAAATATCTATATATTTTCTTATTTCGAAATATTTCAGCTACCAATTCTCTTTCAAGAAAACGTGCTGTATGACAGAGCATTATTTTTAGCGACCTCATTGGGTGAGCTCACGTGTCGTGTCGCCCTGGCATCGCCCGCCGTCCCGAAATAAAACGTAAACATTGCACTGTCCATTCAGTTTGACCGGTAGCATCACTTTTGATCTCTTTGTTTATGTAATTATTTATACTCACATACATATATACTAAGTCCCTAGCTAACGTTGTTCGACTTTTCGATCTTACTCTACTAGGACAGGTGCCATCGATAAAAGTTTGCGTAAATTACATATTCTAAGCGTTTTTCTTTTTATAGACAAAGCAGATGTTTGCATTGTCTTTCCACTATGTAATATTGATATAATAATTAACACATATTCATAAATAATTTTTGACGTCATAGTAATAAGTAATTGTTACTGTAATATTAATATACAATGTATTCAGATATCTGCACTCAATAAATATAACACATTTGCTTTTAAAACAAACAATATTTACTTAATTACAATACTATTAAATAAATAGTGCCTTGACAATGCCTTCACAAGTATGATGAATTTTCTGAAAGAAGTCTCAATGCCTCAGTTTCAGTTATTAGTCCGTAAGTATTTTAATATAAAAACATAACTTACCGATCCATGAACTCTGCTCGTACGAAATCGTGGGATGTTCATATGTGTACTGGGGCAGGAGAACGGCTGAGAAGCCTTGGCAGAACCCCACCGATATGTTGATGGACTGCGCGGCCAGTGCCGCCAGCACCTGGAATACATGAACTCCTGGTAAAGTGAAAGTCAACCATAATGGATACCTTAATAAAACAATCGGGCATTCATAATTATGAATCTAGTAGTCTCGTAGTTTCCACTAACCTTGTTTTCATTTAAAATCATTACTCGTGTAGTTCTTTAGTAATTAAAACCTACGTAGGAAAATATTATCAATACTAATCATAACATCTCTTCTTAACAATCTAAGTGCAGAATAGGTACATCCAATAGTCTGTTAAGAAAGGTTGGGAAAAATCATTAGTTTACATACACACACAGATAGAATGTTATGTGCAACTAGCTATTCATAAACGTCCCAAAAAAAGTTTCCAAGTAAGTCAGGCTTTACTTTAGGTACCTCGTGATTAACTCCAAACGCGCAAGTCAGTAACTGCATTGCAAACTTCAACGGCTTAATTGTTTGTCTGATACATGACAAGTATCATAATATCAAATTATCGCAAAAGGTATCATTAACGTCTCTCCTCACGTGTTTTTGTAAAATGTCTAGAATGTCTACATTTACAACAAGCGTTACCTTTCTTGGGTTTATGATAATACTGTTTTTTATTGATTTAAGTGAAGGCAAAATTACATGCATATCCACTAACATAAACATACAACAAGGCTCGCCCCTACGGGACTATATATGGGACTCAAACATATTTGACGAAATGTGGATTTACCTACAATAGCAAAACATGTACTTGAAAATTTGATGTCATTCTTTTAACTTTTACACCGCGGGCGCAGCTAGTGTGCCATAAACATCAATTCACATCGACATTTTCACTTGAACTTAGTTATAAGTGAATTTTCATTTTTTCAAACAACAACTTGTTTCTGTCACTAATTACTTTAATCCTTTTAACTAGGAACGACAGGATCCGGTACAGAGGCCATCCCATTTACGGCAATAAGCAAGCAATCAAATAATTAGAACATTAAGACCCCAAAATGGGCTAATAGTCGGTATTGGGACACCAGGAAACAAACTACATTTCATAATAGTTCGTGAAGCTGAAAACTCAACCTTATTTGAAATTTCCTTGAAATTAGAAATCATATCTAACGAAATATAATTTGGGAACATCTGACAAGCAGGCTCGGTTGGTAAAAATTGGCATACGTTAAGATAACTTTAACTTTGTGATTAAAATGAGTGTAAGAAATAGTTAAAAATATCTGTGATGTTTACATCTCTGTAAATCTGACACCTCGACAAAAATGGTAATGTATCTAAGAAATATATTAAAATTGACCCAAACGACAGCGACAAAACATCAACAGTGACTAGGTAAACATCAACACCGATGTTTATCTTAAAACGTGCAATAAAAGGAAAATTATAGTCCACCGCTGTAGCCACGTGCACAACTAAGCAGTACATAGTACTTACAGTTTTATGTCGCCCTGGTAGATGAACACTCATTACTCTCATTAATTATTGTCGATTGTCTGTCAATCTCAGGTAATGTCTATTTGTACCGTTTGTCGTAATGTGTCTATTGTCTGCAGTTGATCTAGGCATCTTTCAAAACAAATAAGATGAACATTTTCAAAAGACCATAATATTCTCTGCACAACAGTATTGTTGTTATGTGTAAAAATTGTACCTTACTAAGGTAAAGTGTACTCGACATTGTACCTAATAAGAAAGTATGAAAAAGACATTTTCAGGTTTTCCCCGAATTTCATAAACGCTTACAATCAAATAACATCAGATGTACTTATTTCTTAATCATTTTACAAAGCAAGTGTTTTTCTTTTTTCATGTGCAAAGTTGTGATTTTTTTTCCTGTAATGTCAAAGCACATTAAAATGACTTTACATGCGTGTAAGTGGTCTATAAATGGCAGTCAACTACCGGAACAGTAGAACTGGCGAACGATTCTTGTGATTGTGCTAACGTCCATTACACCGTGGTATGTGGACGGACCCTAATTACCGTAAATAACTAAATACTCGCTGATTGTTTCGTGTGATTCGTGATTTTTTTACAAACAACAGTTAAAGTTTCTCGGTGGGTAACTTATAAAAAAAATTGGTTCTTCGATCCGGATACGAAGCACGAGTAGATTGCAGAAAAGAAAACTTTTTTTTTGTATAAAATACATATAAGATAAATATCTAACAAATAACTAAAACTTACTAAATTACCCGCATCGAATCGCTATTTCATTTACACACGCCGAGTGAACGTAAGGCCATGTATGTTTTTCACATACCGTTTAACCAGGCGACATTTTGTATATGTGAGATTATATACAGACAGACTGAATTATCACGTTAGTTCTAGAAATTGTATCGCCTCAAGCTTTTGAACTCATTTTAATACTGCTAATTTACATACAAGTATGAATAACCAGATGTTCTTTTTTTATAAGTATCATAATTATATTATGATGATTGAACAAAAAAAAAACAGATAAATAAGAAATCTTTTTGTATGTAAATTAATTATTGAATGCTAATCAATCAATCTATAATTCTGCAATAAATGTACCAGGCTAACATAATATCGGAATGATATGGACAAAGCTACCGTGTTAGAGTAGTATCCTGCATGTAGGCAACCTTGACCATGCCGACACTGCGTTATCTTCACTCCGACTCCAACCGAGCTCTAGTTGTACTTCTTGGAAGCTTATATGTGCCTGGTACTTGCGAACTTTTATTTATCTATAAGCTGTATTCAGAATCAAAGTTTTCTTGACGTTTCTGCCTGCATGTTTTTCATTAAGTTTTAAGAACGATGTTAAAAACATTTTAAGTGGCAAAGTGTTTACAAAGGAAAACATGCTATGTCCTATCACCATGCTATTAGCAATGCCTTTCTGGTTATAGGTAGCTTTTAATAAAGCCAGGTTTATTCTGTCATTAACTGATAACAGTTTTATGTATTGTGTTCACACAGCGTTTTCAGCCAATTATATAGTTACTGGGTAGTTTCAGTGGCACTGAACTCGAAATAATCTATTATTATTTGTACCCACGTTCTCAAATGATTTGGCTTGCGTTCCTACATAGGTCACCGACTCTGTTTTAAAATTATTATTTTTTCATACCACATGCAGGGTCGAAGTTTCTTGGAGGCACGGATGATTTAATAAGCTTTTTTGCTGAGGATATACAAAATATAAATAGGAACGACATATGTGTCTAGAATTATTCAGAGCAGTTGTTGTTGTCTATAAAATATATGACGCAAAAAATAACCTGTTCTCTGGCTTTGGCTTTATTGAATGAAAACTTCATATTTTATTGAAGTGAAACTTCTAATGCGACTTCCAACAAGGTTGCGTTAAACGTTTAACGCTACCATGACGGGGAATTGAAAGCACAGTTGCGTTAAACGTTCAACGCTCCTGGGGAGGGAGAAAAGAAAGAGACGGAGCGAGAGTGAATGCGTCACATTACGAAGTTTCACTTCTTCCGCGCGGAGGAAAAAAAATAGTGCGTGGAGTCCTCCACGCACTATTTTTTTTTCTTTATTCACCGCACCATAATTGTAGAAATAGCTGAATTCTGGGCCAAACATATTTAAACATTATTGCCATCGTCACGCTAAGACGAAGAGTTGTGGAAAAGAATAATGATTTTACAATAATCCATAAAACGTTTAAAGTGTGTGTCGTAGACATCGATGTTCATACCTGAACAAAATATCCACACATAAATATTTCTATCGCGACTCCTTATGCATAAATAATTCTGTAAATCAGAACATATTGGTTTAATCAAGAACAAATTGTTTTGAATTGTAAATAATTCAATGAAGTATATCAAATTGAAAAATTCTGCAATCAATTATTGAGTACTTTTGTCATTGAATGTCCCCCAATGATCTAGAACAAAATTGTCTATCAAGATGACCCCCATAAAGTATTGCGAAAAACCTACGGGTTCTGTTGGTTATTTCCGAAGGCTTTATTGTCTAATCCATTTAATTATAGACTCCATGGTAATAGTAAATGTATGTCAATGACAAACAAAAATCTTTATTTTGACTCGCTTTCAGAAATAACAAAGGTTTTAATTTTATTGAGAATACTCAAGTTACGGTACTAGACATTCATGTTCTGCAATCGGTCGATAATAAGTACATTTCTATACATATTTTAATGGCCCTTAAAGCCCCAGTAAATAAACAGAGCATGTCTGTGAATAATGGCTAAGTTAAATATCAATAAATTCGCTGGTTATCGGTAAATCAGCTCTCGTTAATACGGAACTATATTGTATGGGCTTCTTATGCGATTTGATCAACATCGGTTTAGAGTTTTAAAGTCAAAAGAAGCTATCTCCTAACAGAGTTCGATGGTCACACCTTTGTCAAAATTCTAATTTATGATCGTAATCTTTCACGCAAAAACTACTGAACGGATTTGGATGAAATTTGGCACACATGTACTTTATAACCTAGATTAACATATAGAATTGTAACCTGGAGGAGCTCGTGGCTAAATAATAGCAGCCGCTCGGGTTGATCTTTAGGTTAAGCCGCGCTTGCCTAGGTTGGTCCCTGGATGGGTGACCACCCATAACATACCGGGTTTACTCCGTGCCTCGAAAAGCACGTTAAGCCGTTGGTCCCGGCTGTCATTTTCTAGATCTTTGACAGTCGTTAAGTAGTTAGTGGCCCAAAAGTCTGACAACCAGTCTTACCAAGGGGTATCGTATTACCCAGTACTAAATGGGTTGTGGAGGTCAGATAGGCAGTCGCTCTATGTATAATACTGGTATTCAGCTGCATCCGGTTAGACTGGAAGCCGACCCCAACATAATTGGGAAAAGGCAGGCAGACGATTTCGTGGGACAATAGCCAATTAAACTCTAATTATACCTAACTATAATTTATTCAGAAATCGATTGTTGATTTTTAATTACCTACATGAAATCTATTTTTTAGCAAAGATAAAAGTTAATAGTCAAGTGATATAATTTAAAGCAAATAAATGATTTGATTTGATTTTTGTTTTGTCCAAAAATAATTGTGAGATCGCACTTTTGAAATAATTTCAATGTTACAAAAAGTCTTACAGAAATTAATAAAACAAATACTTTGATCATCTTTTTTCAACTGTGTTAAAACACATACTTAGGTATAATTACGGAAGATATTACACCATCTGATATAATAAAAATGTGTTTTTCTGTAAATATTGTAAACAAATTATAAAGCAACCTACTTCATTTAATGTTCACCTATAAACCTATAAGCTACAGTTCCAGACATTTCTCGTTTGTTCTGGCTACAAAATTGTTTCCAATGCACAGTTTCTTGTATGACATAAAATGTCGCTGTTTTCTTCCGCTTCCGCTCCGTCAATTAAATAATAAAGACAGATTTAATTCACCTTGATTATCGCTTACTTTCATTGACGTTTTGTTTACTACATATGTACCTACACTATGTACAACACATTTATATCGATATTATGTCCATCTATGTACTTGCCATTAGGAAGTGGACCAAAATGTAATTTTCCGTTTCTATTTTGATAACAGGAAGCATACATTTGACTATTCAAACAAATTTAGCAATCTACTCAGCTAGATTTCACAAAATAATTTAGAGGCATCTGACTGCATCTTCAAAACTGTAATTTTCCCAAATGAAAGCCACTTATGCACCTCATCGCTTACGGCAGCCCATTAACCATCTATTATGACGTTACACGTAGTTGAATAGATGCATAATTATCGAGTAATTCGGTATGCGCCGGCACAGCATTATGCCGGGCATTCGTTCGCGAAGCTGTTATTGAACTTGAACGAGCGGCTCCGAAGTTTGACCGACTCACGGCCACGCTCTTATGTAAGAACGTTAACAACATTTGTATCTGCTATTATGATGATATATGCTAAACTGAAGTGCAATAGCGTTATACTTTTTTGGTTATGATAATTCTGTGGTTAAATATAGGAAATTGTCTTTTATGTTTCGGTTAGTAGGTATCTACTGATGCTCTAAATCCATGATTGATGTTATTTAGATTCTAATTAGGCTGATAACCAGCACTTTTTAATAGTCAAATCCTCAAAATACCTGATACATCGTCATTATCACTTCCTAGTGTTTTAGCTGGGAAGAAAATCTGGCGCAACAAACTCCTCAGCAACACGTCTTCATAGAAACTGTTGGTAAGATACCTCTAATTAAACTACAGCAATCAATCTGATACAACTAGAAGGTGAGCGGCCTCGACCAGCTTCGACTAAACTTTGTCTACATATTAGGTTCTTCTTAATGACAACTAATGAAGACTCCAAAAAAATATCATCTGGATCGTAAAATAAAGCTCGTAAAAACGTTGTAATTTCTCTCCGTAAGTTAATATACTTGTTAAAAACATTGGCACGTCCGCGTCGATGCGCCATGCCATTTTGATGATTGACAAAGTCTTTGTCATCTGTCAAGATGACTGTCTTATTCTTAATACATCATATTCGTACTTTATAACATTTTCTTGCCTGTGCGTACTGTCATTAACAAAATTCTTAGTGTAGCCTCTTTTTAGAAAATCATCCTCCCGGATTATTTCCTCATATATAAAATGTCACCTGTTATGACTAATTATGGAGTTTCATAATTTACTTTTTACATACATACATAAGCTCACGCCCTTTTCCCATGAGGGTAGGCAGACACCACAGAACGCCACCTGCTACGATCCTTACATAGTCCTTTTGCCTCGTCCACGTTATTAATTAATAAAGCATTATACGATTCAGGAAGAATTAGCTAACAAGTATAAACTTGAACCAAAAGAAAACTATTTAACTAATTTCAACTTTTTTATTTTTATCGTATATAATTTAATTTGAGCATTCAAATTTTATTGCTCCAGCAATAAAATTTGAATGCTCAAATCAAATTATCCAATTATTATTTTGATCTCCAGATCAAATATTTCTAGAACATGACGTGCGTGGAACCAGTTTTATTCACGTTAGGTCTCGTGAGGAATAGGTCATTCGATTATATGCTAGTGCTACGTCACTAGTCGTGAACTGATGATCTAACGTTATGTAAAGCAGATGTGCGTACCGCTTCATGCTCATGATTTCCTGGTACTCCTATCCGAAATTAATCTAAAGTTAATTCTGTCGCTATCATTATCTCAAAAGTTTATTATAGTTCCGGAACGGGACCGGTCCGTATTTCCGGAAAGACTTGGTTCATTTTCGATCGTAGACCTACTGACGAGAGAAACTTCAGAGAACATATCCATGCAAAACGTCCAACAACCTAATCTAAAATACGCGACAGATAAATCTTCATAATATGCGAAAAACTGGAACTATTAAATAAGAAATGTGTACTTATGCAAATAAACTGCAATAAATGTAGTTGTACTAACTACCTGTATAATCATGAAATGAATGTGATTTGAAATATTGTGAATAATTATATTCCAGTTGACATATTTATCTTAAATAAAATCTTTACTTTGTGAAATTTTCCTACAACTGTCGACAAATTTTATTGACACTTTTATTGTTAAAGTATTGCCAAACTTTAAGTGAAAAAACATCGCAACCAATATTCGGTGGGCGTTTGAATTATATAATTGCCTTTTACGATTGTTCTCGCCAAACCCAACGACTATACAATTGCAAAATTCAGTGTTTTCAAATAAATTTGTCTCACCTTGCCCTTGACCTGCACGTAAACGAAACTAGAACATGATATTTGAAAGGATATCCAGATGGAGCAGTCATCACGAGTCACGACTCGCCATACTTTCAGATATCGGTTAAAGGACCCTGGGTTTAAGGCCAGGATCGATACATATATTATGTAGTCACACAGAGGTTTACACTTGTTACTTGTATGATTACAAAAATATTCACTTCAGTCCTTAGACTAGAGATCAATAAAAAATGCAATTGATACGGACGGTCGTCTAATTGACAGCTATGCGGGATTCATTACAATGACATGTTGCTATGTTATTTTGTATTGATAATATTTTCCAATAATACTTATCTTCGAATAGAGAATATGCCATACAAGTGTCATTATTATCAATAATGTGACAGTAGCATAAAAACATCATGTCTGCCGAATATAGCATCCCTCGATTCTTCCACAGAACTCTACACCTTATTAGTCTTCTTTGAAAAGGGTAAAAACACTTCGCTCAGTATATCATAAAAGCTAGAAAGATACATTACCATATAAAGGTCGCCATAGCGGCACACCTTCCAGAAACCCTTAATGCTGGTTAGCATGGTGCGCGCGCGCCGGTCGCCCCCCCAACAGGCCGCGCCTGCGCCCGCCGCCGCCCGCGCTCCGCGAGCGCCCCTGGAACAATTCAAAACATAATTATGTTAGAAACAAGGACATTTTATAATTAGGGATATAAACTACCTACCTACTGCTTTTCACGGGGATCTGGTAATTCACATGAGAAATGCTTCGGGGAAAAATTTTGTTACAGAAAATTATAATTAGGGAAAGAGACTACTACTGCTACATGTTGTCCTGGTATTTCACATGACCAATGAGAAATACTTCGGGGTAAAACAGACGTGATGTTTGTTATGATAACCGAATAGATATCATCAGACAAAAGACAATAGAAAAGGCCCCAACGAAATTAATGATGATTGTAACATTTATATTATTATGTTCTTTCGAGACAAGTTTTTTTTTGATTTTTCTTACTTTTTTGTTACAAGAAAATTTATTTTTACACACTTTACACGAAATAGCATGGTTCTCATGATTATGTATACTCGTTCTGTGAATTAACTTACATCAATGACCTGTGCCCATAACCTGTTTTGTTCGAAACTGTTTCGTTCGCTACGATTCTTTTGAATGTATGTTGTAAGCACCCACTTGTACCTATGTATTTGGTTTGCTGCGCCCATTATCATTGTTGATTAACAATAGACGAACTAGACTACCAACATCGACAGTAATTTAGGAAGCATACAGAACACTGCCTTCTTCTACTACCGCAGTATTTTCCCAAATAGCTTTGTTTTTGATAGTTCCATTATTTACAATGCAATATTTGTGAGCGATGCCTGACGTTCATACTAAGTAGAACGGTATAATATTATACTAAAACCTAGCCTAAGCCATCCACATACTGTGACGGCAATCTTTTATTTACGTCGTGAATTTCGATATTTCAATGGAAGTACACAAAGAATAATGCCAATAGGTGATAAGTTTGAAACAATGGTAGACGTGGCTCCTTACCCCATTGATAAATATGTATTATGTTCACGGCGCACAAAACACTCGATCTAGTCTATCACACATAATACAGTAATAAAATGCTAATTTTAACTTGAACTTCACATATTTATAGAACTCGCACTCGACATCAACACCGATCTTCTATCCCAACTGTTTCAAAGGAAATTTTCTTATTATTGTATTCTTTTTGATAAGATTGTTGAACTGCGCGGCCGACACTGAGAGAATGTCATTACTTCCTATCTATATTAAAAGTGATTATGTCACAAGTACTCGTCTGAGTACATAACGGTACATGTAGATACATAAGTTTTAAGTAAACAACTGGCGAATCAATCATTTGACGATCGTAAAGAGATAGCTTTACTTTTCTTTTGTTCCTGTATCGATAATTATCGATATGATAGAGGCATCAGATGACACTCGTGCTAGATCTTTTTGTATCTTTTATCTTAGTCTGGAATATTTTTTAGACAACCAGCTCAATACATTTACTTTTCTCTTTTATCTCATCAAACATTACTTTTATCTAAAATGCGATCAATACGCATCTTATAATCCTGCGTCAAATCGCCATTATTTTTACGGTCTTGATTTTATGGAATTACTGAGATTATATGTATTTTATATTTCGACATTTTGCGTGAAATTGTTAATGATATTCTTGTTTTCGGCATTGAATTTATAATAAGACAACAGGCTATTCAAAATGTTGAGTCACACAATTAATGCAAAAAGTTTAACTTCTAGAATACTGGTATCTTTAGAAGCCTGTGGAGAATTTAAATAGGTACCTACTGCGGTAACCCATTGATGATTTGATACCGCAGTCATTTTGTATGGTTGTAAATACCCTTAACGAAGCCGAAAGGCACTTGTTCTCCCCGTCATTGTAATTTTGTTGTTCTAGACCATACCTGGGAACCTGGGAACCTTCTAGTTACGGAAATATGGGATGTCATTTTTTTTTTAATACTACTTTTGAGGCATACATATCTTCTTTTTTAAATACTTGCTTGACAATGCATACATTAGCGTAATGTTTAGAATGCGTTACATTGAGTTTTAATGTAAAAAGTGATTTTTCACAAAAAAAGTCGTTTCCCAGCAATAATTTTTGCTCTGGCTTCGTGAAGTGAAATAGAAAACGTTTGTTCCGATTATCTACACTTCTCGTATTATGATTATTGGCCGTGGTGATATGAATGATTGAACTAAAGTTATCTTATACAGATGACGTTACAATGTGGTTTCTGAACGCATTCTAGTAGAAGAGTATCGATTAGATCTTCGTTCAAGAATAATGATGTAGATTGATTTACCTTGTAGTAGATTTCATAGATATACAACTTGAGAACGTGACTCTTAAAGTGGCATGCTATATCTGAATGCCTGTTTTTCAGGAATTCAATGTTGCTTTTAACTTGGCTTAATTTCGATTGATATGATGATTTTTAATTCGATGCAATATTGAACCGAGTCGTTAATCACTGTATTATTATGTATCTAGTGCAAACTTTATTTCGCGGGACTTTTTGTACAAGTGACAGAATTTTCTTAGAATCGTCAAGATAGAAGTATTTCTAACAATTGTTACAAGTGTGCACTGATTAAAGAGTGTTTATATTATTATAAAATGTTGATAACAACGAAAAATAACACAAAGCGGTGTACAAGTGAATCAGCCAGTACATGTCGTATCAGTGCTACATGAAGCAAAATATTTTACTTTTAATATTATTAAATTATATAAACACTAAACAGTTCCCGTGAATGTACATAGTCGTGTTCTTTTTATACGTGTTTCATTACATTATTGGAAGAAGCTACACGAGTTATTCTAACATTACCTACGAATACACTTGCAATGTCTGTGTCTCTAGTCTCCTCCTCCACTTATGCGCCAGGTTATCAATATATTATTGTACCTCATCTTTCAGCCAACCTTATTAACGTTCGACAAAAACTTTTAAAATATTTTTATGAAATCACATTTCGTGAAGTAAGCCTAAATATTTGAGTACGTAAAACACGATGTTTATCAAAATACAACGGTATAAAATACAAATGATACAGCTGTCGACGAACAATTACCATTCAATCACCATTGTTCAACTTGTAACAGTCAATATTATTTAGTTAACTGCAACTGGGCTGCTGGCCGTACATTATAGGCTTTAACTTCGCTGACCTATAGGTCAATGGGCCTTTAATAGCCAAATAGCCTATAATCACTGGGTTCGCCAAAAAATATGTAGTTGTTGCATGAAATCTGGGGTATCTGCAGTATTGTATTAAGGTTTCGCTCCAATCAATTCTGTAATTTGAAAGATAACGGACGCTTGGACGATTTATGTGTGGTTTTATTCACAGTTTAATCTATTAAGTGTTACTTTTGTTTGACCTGAATGTTCCGAAATAAATATAACATTGTACCAATTTTCCTCTAAAGGGTGGACAGAAGTATAGAACAGGTACTACAGCTACATACCTACATTTCACCTTTTTTTTTGAAGAGTCCCCTATGTGGGAGCCAGCCTGATGTTATTATGCACAACTCCCGAAAGCGCGCTACTACGAAAATTTGTCATTTTATAAGAAAATTCGCAAACGCTTATCCCGGTCACTACACAGATGAAATAGAGAGAAAAAAAATATATGCACAGTTCGACATTATTTACCTAAATAATATCACCTTTTATGTTTGTTTAATAATTTAACGTTTATTTAGGTATATTATCGTCCTTTGTGTAGTCTTGATATATTGACGTATTATTGATGATGTTCCACAAAGTGCACAGAATGTGAGAATTATCGTAAAGTTAATTACAATGCGGTAACAATAGCATACATTGTAACTATGGGGAAGTGAGTCACATTATACGCTTTACATACATACATAAGCTCACGTCCTTTTCCCATGGGGGTAGGCAGAAACCACAGAACGCCACCTGCTACGATCCTTACATATTTTCTTTATTTTCACTAAAAACCGAATGAGTGCCTAGTGATAGTGTAACATGTGAATATCTTACGTTTTTACATGAAATATGTCTATTTTAGAAGGGTCATAGTTAAAGTAATTTGTATGGATAGGTACGAAAAACTTAAATATTTTTTCTTACTACATACAAATGTATATATATGTAAGGTGTTGGTATGCCAATGTAGCTATAAATATACGATGGATTACTGATTCAATCGTTACATGATCTCGACCAGGCATTCTTGTTCTGGAACTATTTAGGGATAGAGCCACAATTGCTGGATTAGATCAATAAATAACAAATTAAAAATATTTTGATCAATAAATTAGCATTATTGATGTTCTTTTTGTTTTGAAAGGCAATTAACAGTCGCCTCTACCACCAATCAGAGTACAATATGTTCTTTGCAAACACTTTAACAAAGCACTGATCGAGACTGTTAATAAAGAAATAAACTGTTTATTATAAACATTAATAGTAGTAATTACTTTATTAATTTACTACAATAACATAAACATCATAACATCACGCTTGTAATTCCCGAAGAGTTGGGTAGAGTTGTACTCTCATATTTCGCTAGTTATGTTTTAAGTCCCATATAATAGGGGGCGAGCCTATTGCAACCGGGAGCAAATCCAGACTTGTTGGCTGCTACTCAGAAATCCCTAATGGAAAAACCTAATAACACTGCCCGAACTGGGAATCGAACCTCATGCTTAGCAACCACTAGACCGACGAGGCGTTCAGTCATGAATATAAATCAATTACAAATTTATACTCAATTAACATGACTTAATATGAGAGGTTTAATTAATTTCATCTCTAATAAGTCTCCAGTCAAAAGCACTTATCTTATTTTTTATGGTCATTTACTTAATTTTCGACACAGGAGTCCTAGATTATCAGCTGTTATCAGCCAAGCGCCCACTGACCGCGGCTTAGTGGCTTACATTATGAGATTTATTTTAAGATATGCTAAGCTAATGAAAACAAACGCGCTTTGTTTTACGAGTTCATGAATAAAGTGAAATTATTTTTGAGTAAGACATGACACTGTGAATCAAGGTTAGGTTAAGAATATAAATAAACATGTAGTAGGAAGTTTTCTGATTATTCTCCGGCCCTTGTATCCCAATTTTATCGGGGTCGGCGCATGCGCAGCATGCTTTCTTCCATACTGCCCTATAGCCACATCATCTTTCAAACAGTACATCCATAGTACGATAGTTTTCTAAACATTTAGTATCGCTTAATTGCTTATTGCTTGCTTTATTGTTTGTTGCTTATTGTTTAATATTACTTGCTTATTGCTTGTTTATTGCTTATTTTTTTTTTATATTGCTTCGTAGCAGGTGGCGTTCTGTGGTTTCTGCCTACCCCCATGGGAAAAGGGCGTGAGTTTATGTATGTATGTGTGTTTAACTGGTTTACTGACAATTCATTACAATTTATATAACACTCACTAGCGGTAGCTTTGGTTCTTTGATCATTTATTATCTCTAGAAAATGTATAGCAGTTTCTGATCAAACACATGTTGGTACAAACATAAGCACTTCATTTTAGAATAGACGCAGTATTAATAAGACGTATCGATATCGAATGCTCCAGTTTATTCTATTTACATATCAAGATAGTTCGATTATTGCTTATCGTATACAAGCGATGTACTCATTGATAATACCTATAATATCGCTATTTAATTATTGACTAGATGTATATCAACTTTCTATCGACCCCCACAAGAAATGTACCAGGAAAACATGAAATGCAAGGAATTAATAACATACATACATTATTTCTACTCTATTAAACTCTAATTAAAAAAAAAAACATGTTTAGACACCTTAGGTAGGTACCTAAATGCAACATTATGCTCTGAAAATATAATGATACCTACAAACAACTTTTTTCTCACCAACATCAACCTTTTGTCCTGAAAGACTGAATTGCAACAAGCTAACATTAGAATTGTATATTTTTAAATGGGTCACTTGCAAATACATAAATGAGCCAAACAACAAGAAATGTTTTAAGTTTCAAACATACTTTTCTCTTTTCATTACATAGCCACAATCCACCATAATTTGTATGACACCGCAACAGGAAACAGCCGTCAGAAATGTTTAAATTGAAATATAAATATAATATAAAACAATAATAAATGAAAATGCTTGTTTATCGTATCTGATCAAGTACCCGTGACTTGTGCGTGATGAATCGTTCCAAATTAAATTGCTTCATACACTCACTGAGCAATACACAGCATGAACAAAACATAACATTACGCCTGTATTTCTCCAAAGAGCTAGGCAGATATAGTAGATCCACTACCACACACTCCCACAATTTATTTGGGGGCGTAGCATGTCTTCTTCCATACTTCTCGGTGACTCATCACCTCAGCAGTCAGCTCGCTATCTCGCCATATCACCCTTCACACAGTACTCCCACATTTCGCCAATTATGTTTAGGTTCATATCATTTTTAAATCATAAATAATGTAAAAAAAATCGAAAATCTTTCACAACGAGCGAAATTAGTAGCACTAATGTTCTCCTAATCCTGTGCGCACTCTTGCCCTGACATAGGTCATCATGACTTTATTAATTAATACATGGATTATTTTCTTTTGTTTTCATTATTGTATAATAAATAGGTTTATTATAATACATTTCTGTTGACACAGTTGACAATGCACTCGCATGGGTATTATTTCTTTGACATTTCTATATTATTTGGTGTATTTAGTACTAATAATCATTGTTAGCATTTATTTGTCTAGTTTGTGTACATACACTGGGAATGTATGGAGTTGTTTGTATTCAGTTATTTTCTCAAACAACCAGTTTTTTTAGATGGAAAATTCTTAATTTTTTCGAAAACTAATTGGCATTTAACACTGTTTATTCCTAATATCAAATATTTTCAATAACGGTCAGACAGAAAATCCATGAATACTTAAAAATAATCAAATATCTATTTGCCATAAATAATTATGTTCCACATAAAATACTTACTCCGTTTTCTATCAAAAGCCCGATTACAGGAAGCTCCTTGTATTCCGTTTTATCACACTTTATATAGTTTATAATAATTATTATTTTCTCTAAACCAAATTATTTTAGCACACAAACTCCCTTTTCTCCGAACACAGTCGTTGTGCGTGAAAACTATTTCCGCGCGAAGCTCAGTTTTAATTTTACCCGCACGTGCGCTCACATGCGCGTCTTTGTTACGTTAACTTTTAAAATAAGAACTGTCAAAATTCAAAACGTTCTTTTTTATTTCAAGTTTATGGTTATTTTTTAAATTATTATGATGTTTTTTTTTTATTTGTGTTACTACTGGGTATGTCACATCACGATTCAGGCCGGCGATCGACTGTTTTCGAAATAGTCCATATGCTCTTGACCTTGCGACTGCTCGATCCGACTGAAGCGACTTTTCGTTGACGCCGCGTGTTTTATAACGCATTATTGTTGTCATAACTTTTACTGTGTGCGCCAAATGCTGATAGTGTCGTCGACTGGATGACGGCTGACGAGCTCGGCGGACTGTGGGTGCTCCGGAAATCAATGTGTCAGAATCAAATTTAAAGGAAATTAAATCGATATTTATTAATAAATTCACACGTTGTAAAGAAAACTTCTATTGATAGTTATAGTTAGACTTCCTGTTGAATTTTTCTAACGTTACAGTGTCGCATTAAAAATAACATTACGATTTTGTAATCCAATATTGCGTTTCGGTGATGTCGTGTTGCAGGAAACAATACGTATATCTTTGTTTTCCCAGAGCTCCACGTTGTAAACAGCTTCTAGAATAGTTGGGCATTATAAACATTAGTCATTAAACATTGTAAAGACCGCTAATTCTATATCGATGAGATGCAATGGTAATCTTTGCACGTGAGCCAACTTCCGAACCGACGGGATTTCCCCATGATACTTGTACATACGTTTCCCGTAATTTAAATTTCCCATTTTATATTTCTCATCAAGAAGCAACTCACTGGGCCTTCTTAGATTTCCTTTTTGAAACATGCACATGACATGCACTGAAAATGCGGACAATAATCAATATTTGGCGAAGAATCTCCATAGATTTAGAAGAATTTCTTCGTAAAATAATAATGATTATTATAGAAAAATTGCTAACTTACACAATTTATTTTATTTTCTTAGCATAGTCGTGTAATACCTTTAAAGACTGTGGTGGACTTGTTTTTTGCTGAAACTATAAGTGTATGCAGATGAAAACTTTGAATTCAAGAAGCCAATCAAAAATGCGTAGTGCGACCAAACCTAGATCTCAAATCCTTGTCTAGACTTCAAGGAAATAGTATTTCGTAACATGCTTAGTATGTACTTAATTGTGTTAACAAGGTTAGCGAAAAGGCAAATACCGTTAAATACGTGTAGGTGTAATAAATCCTTGTATCGACACTAGTTCACATTGGGACTCATCCCAATAAAGTGAAAAAAAAACTAAAAAGAATATTACGTAGAAAAACCATTGACAATTTTATTTCGAATGAAGAAGGTATCATCACCATGTGTCACGGGGTGACAGCTGTCAAGTTCCTACCCACGTGTAACATACTTTAAGTACAGACATAACCAAAATTAATAAATTCTATTATCTCCCCAAAGAAAAATAGTTGTATTGTTTCTTCTGCGAAAAATCCCATCTTCGAACTCATTTTTTTTTATGAGAGGGGACAAAAATACTATTACTTAAATGAACAGATTTTTAGATACTGATAAGGTTAATGAAAATCTTTTACCTAATACCTAAGCAACCATGTACACATTTCCTGAAAAAAGGTGGCGAACCCGTTCTCAACAGTACTAAGGAAATTCAACGAGTTAATTCCGTGTCAAATAACCTAAGTCGACAAACTCAAAATAAATCACGGCCAATTTTTTTGGTAATTTTTAATAAATAATATAAAGTAACATAACATCACGCTTGTAATTCTCGAAGGGTAAGGTGTACCTAATGGGAGCTGTAAGGTAAACCTAGGTGGAATATATTAACAAAAAAATGTTTAAAAACAAAAAAGCAGAAAATATGGGTAGCCGTACGCATCCGTTCGTATCGACACGACGTGCTTTTTTTGTTAAGATAAATCGTCGAACGCCGTCGATCAATGCGACCCTAAATGTAATAAGTCATTTGTAGTATAAGTGGGCCCAAAACATATATGTAGGTAAATAGCACAACAAGAAATAACGCCCGCAATATCAATAGGCAGATCATCAGGAATGATAATCTTCTATGTAATAGACCGTCCAATCTAGATGCATATCAAATGCTAAGTGAAATGGGGTCAATAATTTATAATGCACAAAACAAAGTACCTTTTTCCGATAACACCGTACTCTTAACACACTTTGCCTAGTTTTCTGTCGTGTTGCGTACTGAGAACAAATAACGAAAATAATGCACTCGAGTACAAAATCTTTTAGAGACAAAACATCTGCTGCATTTGGTATCAGTATGGGTCAGGTCCTTGTCATCTTATCACTGTCACTATCACTACATATTATAAAACAAAGTCCTCCGCCGCGTCTGTCTGTCTGTTCGCGATAAACTCAAAAACTATTGCACCGATTTTTATGCTGTTTTCACCAATGGATAAAATGGTTCTCGAGGAAGGTTTTAGTATATAATTTTTCAAGTTTTTATTGCGGGAATGGGATCAAAATTTCATGATTACTTTTGGTCGCGATAACCAACATCCACGCGGGCAAAACCGCGGGCAAAACCGCGGGCATCAGCTAATCTTATTATATGTAGTTCTTTACGTAACTGTTTTCCTTTTTATTTGTTTTCATTTTTACAAATAATTATAGTATCTTTCATTATTCATGCCGACACCGAAAACAACGCATCTTCTGTCTGTACCTCTAAGACCTCGTAGAAGGTTCCCTTAGAAGGGCTACGCTCGTAGCACCTTCGTAGCCGATACTTTACGGGAACAGCTACGGCGTAGCAGCGTAGAGGACTACGCAACAGTTTCCTACAATCAAAACATAACATCACGCCTGTAGTTGCCGAAGGGAGAGCCACTTATTATAGAAATATAAAGGGGGCGAGCCTATTGAAACCAGGTACACACCAAAAATCCGGGCGCCGACTGAGAAATACTTATTGGAAAAACGCTCATTGCTCTTCCCGGAAATTGAACTCAAGACCTTCACGGTGAGCAGTAGCATTAGACCTACGAATCGGAGCATTTTCCTACACTAATTTTATAGTATGTTCTGGAGCCAGCCGGCTATGTATTACAGTTATCTTGTATGGAATATAAGAATAGTTTCCGCGTCTTATGTAAAAGATCGGTCTAGATCAATCTATTTTGTCATCATTCCAAACTATTTTGGGCAAGAGACCCCTTTTCCAAAATGAACTGATACCTCAGACCCTCATAGCCAGATTATTTTAAAGTCCTATTTAAATAAAAAAATTAGTAAAGAGACATCATTTTCTCATCAAAATTTTACAAAATAATATAACGTAACACAACTTATACAGTATCTTTAAAGTTTGAAATAAGAACTTGTCAATTAATAGGGGTCGATTTTTAGACTTCGTCGACCCCCAAAATCAGCTTTCGTTTATTTCGACCCCTGGGAAACCGATCCGAACCGGTCGATGTCGACCCCTTATGGTCGATATCAACCACTTTGGGAATCTCTGGTCTAGGTGAAGTGTTGCGGTTTGTAATGCGATGCGCACACGCTTGTGTATCATAGCGGTGGTTATATACTCACTATTTGTGTACAGAACAGAACAACGTTCTGGCTTATTGTGACAATATTTGAGGTTTTTAAGAAGTTAGAAAAATATTCTTCCCTATATTTTATTTCAAGACGCAATTCTGGTCGAAAGAAAACATTGATTGAATGTTTAGTTTTTCCCTAAGATACGACATTAAATTATACTGCCGGCTAAATTATCTTATTAATTCACTGCACATCGGCAAGCGTAGTGTGGGACGCCCCGCAGCTGGACCGACGATATCGAGGACGTAGCTGGGACTGAGTGGATGCGGAAGGCGAAGAATGGGGTGTTGTGGCGCAGGCGCAGCTTAAGAGAGGCCTATCTTCAGCTGTGGACTGTAGTACAGTAGTGAGTTAATAAGACGCCTTTGTTCACAAGCTAGAACCATACATTTTACAAGAAAAGGAAATCAAAAACATAAAATATCATGTAAAAGGAAAAACCCCAGGTGTCATTATGATAGTTTGCATTTGACATGTGCTGTAATTGTGATACGGCAGAGAAAATGAGCAGTTTATGCCGTTCGTGATCGTTCTTCGCAGGAAGTGGGCACGCGACACTGATGTCTCTAATTATGTGTTATGTAATGTATACCACAATAACAGGTAAAAACTGAGATAAAATCAAAATAAAAGATGAATAGAGGACATGTACAAAAAGTATGGCGAGGAAGACATGTCTGAAACATTCAGAGGATTTACAGCAGCTTCTTTTTATCTGGTAACAAGAAAGTTAAGAATGTTTTCAGTGGGTGGGAAATGAAATGAAATGAAATTTTGCGTTTTAGCAGTTTGAACCGTGAAGGTAGTTTTTGGGACTCTCACATTGAGCAGTACACATAGTCACATACAGATTCATAACAGTGTCTGTAAAGGACATAATAGGATGAGTGTATAGTTGAACAACTTTTTGACATGTGCCCTCCATGATTTGATGAGAACAGCGTGCAGCGGTGTTCCAGTGGTGGCGGCCCAGTAAGTCGTGGGTTCGAACCCAGGCAGGCGCATTACTTTGTGTAATTTATTTCATCAACGCTGCTCTCAAAAGGGTAATAGAAAACATCGTGAGGAAACCGGTATGTCCTAGAACCATAAATTCGAAGACATGTGACATCTACCAACCCGCATTGGGCCCGCATGGTGGATTATAACCCATTCCTTCTCATAGAAAGGACGCCCCAGCAATGGGAACATAAAGGCTGATTATTCTATGCTTATGCTCCATGATCTTCTCTGATTAGAAGAATTGAGCTGGCCCGATTTTTACAAGAACTGAATAAAGAAAGATTTCACGTGCAGTATCAAGTTTGTCGCAATAATCAGTCACAAGTAAATCGGCCACAAGATTACGCCATCCCTACCCACTTGAGATCACCGCAGAGGAATCAAGGTTACTTTCTCCGTACTTGACAGATGTACCATATCTCCATTGTTTGATTAGTAGGGCGCGACCACAGAATACGGAGGCTCCTCGGCGACCGCTGCTATAAGCGGCATTGTCCACAGTTCCATACAAACCAAGCGCGTCACCGTTCACTTGCACTACGATTGTAATAGTCCTCCTGACCCGCGTCTTCGGTCATGATAGCCAATCTTAGCGGAGACTAGCTATCGTTGCAGAAATAATCTCGTGCACTAGTGTTGTGTGCGCAAACACAAATGCAATCTCTGTTCTCTCACTCTCAAAGTCCGATGGGATTGCAATCCGACGCTACCGGAGAGGGATCAAGCAATTTTTATAACATCGGGCTGCTAATGGCAAAACCCTGATGAAGAAGCCTGGCTTTGGTTCCTAGTCAGGCACAATAACACTGTGCCTGACAGAACCCCACGCTCAGCAGTTGCTTTGTATGGCAATCCGTGACGGCAGTTGTGCTCTAAACTGACTTTCGGCTATTACTGCCATCTGTAATCGTTTGGCGATTCCGTGCTCTATAGGCTCAAACAATGCGCAATTTTAAAGAGCATCAGTGTCTGCCATCGTGCATCGGTCTGATACGACCGACGTTGTATGCAATCTGTCGCCAGCGTGATTACCACTCTCTGATTGTTATGTAAATCAATTTACTGGAATTTTACTTGACATTTTGATTGATATTTCTTTTGGTGGAAACTCTTGATGGTTTTTAGAGGAAGAGTAACGTTTTTTTGAAACCAGAGCTAAAGGCTGGCTGGTAGGATGCCTGACGTAAAGTATTGTGCATCTAACCATGTTGGATAAATATGTTAACACACATATAGGTATTCCACAAGAGTTACTGTTTCCGTTAAAATTGTACTGCTGTAGTTTCTAAGATTTTTTTTTTTCTCATTTAGCAGATCATAGTTTGGCTACCAAATGCCGAACTGAGCCAATAAATCTCAAGTATACTACTTAAAAGGATCACTATGTATCATCGAACTATCTTTTTTAGTAATAAGTTTGCCTGATTACAGTAAAAAGCCATTAATATTAACAAATTATGTTAATTAATATTTGGGCAATCCATACTTTCGAAAGTCATTTGTCTAGAAATGCATAACATTTTTCTAGAATTCACAGAATTGGTATTGCTATGTCGTTGTTTATCTACACTTATCCTATATTCCGAATTCAGCGTTATTACATAACATTGTGTAATGGAGAATATTCACATCATTAGCGCATTTTTTATACAAAAGATGTCTATTGCATAACTGGTACTTGATGTAGAATTCCGTCAAGAGCAATAAATTCTTTCGTAATGATTTCTACGGCTATTTGGACTCAAGAAGCTTTAAAAAAACATAAATTGCGAGCTGCCAACCAGTCAGCATTTTTTCCTAGTTAAGATACATACATAAACTCACGCCTTTTTCCCTTGGGGGTAGGGAGAAACCACAGAACACCACCTGCTACAATCCTTACATACTCCTTTTGCTTTTGCCTTTTGCCTCGTCCACGTTTATACATCTGGTCATACGCGCACGCCGGTTGCGAGTACTACGCACCTTGATACTTTACTTTACTTCACCTTTCTGAAGAACCTCTCCATTAAGGTCAGCGTATGCCCTTCTAGGGCGTCCCCTTCCGGCGTTGCCACTCACATCTGCCTTTTAAATACTTTTTGTTAGTCGCCTTTCACTCATCCTGTCCACATTATCAAACCATCTATGCATACTCTTTTCAATTTTTATCATTACATCTTCTTTTAAACTGCAATGTTTTCGTATAACCTCATTCCTCACTTTATCATTCAGAATTACACCACACATGCTTCGCAAGGAACACATTCACTTCCATACATAAGTGTAGGCACCAGCACACCATTGGGAACAGCCAGACGAGCCTTATTTGACATCGACTGGTTGGTCACAACCGCATGTATAGCACCATTCACTTTATTTACTCTCCTTTCCACGTCAATCTTTCCATCTCTTGTAAACATCTGCCCAAATATACAAACTCATTCACTTGCTCCACACTCTTATCATTTATTTCCTAGATAAAAGTACTAAACTTTGTTTCTAAGAGAAACACGCATTTCAATCATGTAAATAAATGTACCGCAATCTATTTGATTTAAAAAATTAAATTTACAAGTACCTGTCAAATATCCTATACAAATTTTTAGGCAAACTTGGGTTTTTGAACAGATTTCTCAGATAATTTCCAAACCGCAAGAAGTCAATATGTAACATTATTTATAGGCAAAGTACTTGGCCACCGTAGACGCGGACTTTTGGACGGTGAGTAATGGGCTGGCTCGCCGTCCGTCCGTCTTTTGACGACAGGCCGTGTTGACGGCGCGTTCGTGTTCCACGCGCACCTCAAAGAGATGTCAGCAAACAGAGAGGCCCGCAAGGGCCGATGCCTGCCAGGGCTGTGGGACTGTTCGAAAGAGATACCTCGGCCCTGGAACACAAAGGGCAAGGAAGGAACATGGATGGGTTTTAGACAGTACAAGTCTGACACTCCCTTCCGCTCAGCCCAGAGCGGGAGAAGTAATTTGATGACTTCCCATCCGAAAAAAAAAGGGCGAAGTACTTCGGTAACCCAGGTACTCTCCGCGAGATCGTCAGCAACACCAAGGCGCTGCAAGCCTTTCTCGGGGGTTTGGGCTGGACCAAATTTTCCCAACCGTACGCGATAGAGAATAAGCTTATATTCACAGGAGGAGCAAGGCTGCCAGTGATGATTTAATTACGTGTCAATTGATTAAACAAAAGTTAAATTAAATAATATCCTTAGGATACAAAACTATTAGTTTTTAATTACTGCATTTACAACTTAGTTGTTTGCTGGTCAGCGAAGCGTATCGGACCTTAATATGACGCACGCGCCGTCTTGCTTGTGATTAACCTTACCTAATACTTCACGCTTATTAACAGCTAGGAAATTATAACTAACAATTACTGCAATGTCTTCGCATCTATACCTACTGGTAGAGGATTTTTAGCGCGTCTAAAGTCTAAACAAACACACAAAACAGTAAATTGTTGATCCGATCTTTCACGTCCAACCTACATTTTACATCACCATTTTCTAATTGCTATTTTTATTTGTAAAAAACATCATAAATGACAATTGTTTGTCATTAAAGATTTTATTTACAAATAAAAATATTGTGTTTGATTACAAACAAGAGAGTGTAAACGTCGAGTACAGTCGCGAACACAAGTTATAACTGTACACGGAAATCGGAAGTGACCGGTTGAAACCGTAACGTGGAGAATGCGGGGCAATATTGTTATTAAAATAATATAAATAGCTCGGCTATTAAAGCCTTTGTACGATATGACATACATACTTTAAAAATCTGTCTACGTTCTTGTTGTGTTCTGCGATCCTGGTATAATAAATCATGATACAATTTATAAAATAGCGTTGTAATTTTTAAATTATATTGTACTGTCCATCTTTTACTAAGAAAAAACATAAACGTAAGAATCTAGGAAACGGATAAAGTGATGCGTGAGTTTTGTTACAAATTGCATAAGTACCTACTTAAAACATAATCCAATTTCCCTATATGACAAATAATCGGGGTTTTTCCTACTTACATGTTTTAAATCTTTTAACCAATAAATTTTGCGTATCCTTGCCGATTCATGTGGCATATGCATTGCCGTGAATCAAGCGTTCGTCACTGACTACAATTGATTTGAAAGCTCGATATGCGGTCTGCGGTTGTCTGTGATTCAGCACTTTTGATTCCTGTCACCCTAGTACCTGATTTATATCTAGACTGGCTTTACATATGTAAAATGTATGAGACGTTTTGTTATTTTTTTTTCCTTTTGTAGTTATATTATATTACGCATAGTGTTTAGTAAAGGTTGTTCTACAGTATTCTTTCTAATTTAAGGTCTTTCGAAGAGTCTTTAAAAATAATGCTAACCATAGTAGTCCATAGTTTTCTGAGTAACGTGGCATACATAAACTACATTTAAAGTAACTAAAATAACCACAAAATGTTAAATAAAAAAATACACATTGTAAGCTAATAAACTTAAAATATTAACTTAGATGTCAATACTTAATTCGGAAAATTCAAGTAAATAAGAAACAAAATAGTGTATCTTACGACAGAATGTAAGTTGTAATGTTTGTTTTCACTCTGTTTTGGGAAAACTGAGCTCATGGTGTATTGTTCAGCTTAAGTCGTCACAAAGTAAATTATGACGAATATTGCCTTTAACTGAATATAACCATTTGTAGATGTGATGTGGTGAATTACTTGTATTTGCATTATCTATTTTCTTAATTTATTTCTTTTGACGATGTCCTAATTATTTTTTTGTGGTGAGTGACGAATCAGTTTTTTTGAATTATTGCTCTTTTGCAAGAGCTTAGTTACTGTCAACATGCAATTTAAAATGACGCTGAAAATTTGTTTTTCTTACCTTTTAAGAGTATGTAATACCTACAAGGCAGTATGATGACATGAAAATTAACAAGTCATTTATTATAATTGAGTCTTATGGAGACATCATTTATTTGTACGAAACAGGCTGAAACTGTAATGGGAAACAAGTTTCAGCATTGACACATTAAAATTAAATACCACAAGATTTTATAAACAACCCCAAATACCTTTTTAAATCCTTATGTTATTTATAAATATTTTAACGGTTCATAATAAAGCCATCCATAAAAACCACCCATATTATAAGTAGACAATTGAGTCACGTAATCCGATACACAAGAATAAAATGTCACAACTCTTTCAGAATCTGCTAACCTGGTATATTGCGTGATTATTGTAAAAGTAGGAACTGCTCCGTAGGTACCTGCCGGGTCAATAGCTCGCCTTGGACAACTGATAATGCAATGTATATAAGCTAATTAACAGTAAGGGCCGGGATGAAGTACCTTTAATTAATGTAAAGTGTGCTGAACGTGAAGTTTCCTAGTTCCGGCGGAATTTAACAAAAGGGTCTGGCTAGTGATGTAGCACTTTTGATAGGTACGTTATGATTTAACAAGCTTTTAAAATTCTTCCTTCCGGACCGACTGATATGTGTAGTAAAATGAAATGCGAAACTAGCGAAAGTAACTCAGCCTGTCTGTTACTATTTTAATTTGACATTATTATTCACCATAACCTGGGTTTTGCTTACGACTAAGGATATTTTTTATCCTGATAGTACGGTCCTGTGGGATAATGTTCGACCCCCACGCGGGCTGCTTTTCTTTTCTACACCGTAGTAATTACATCCCAAGTAAGTTTTTCTTCAAGAATTAATCACAAACGACATGACAAATCTATTCATACACTTTTTTATCAACCTTTAAAAACTACTAAGAATTATCTATTAGATTTATTACAAGACCGTAAATAAAACAGTTTCCTGCCGGAATCGTAAACTTTACCTATTCTCCGTAATTCTCGATTACCAGGAGTATAGGTATCGTAAGAGGTGGCTTTGAAGGTTCCCCTGACATAGGTCGTGATAAACAATAGATCGTGGCTACTAATGACAACTAGAAGTGCGTTGATCTTACATCAAAGATACTTGATTACTTGTATGTAAATGTTGACTTGGGTACTGTTAGGTACAGGAGTCCTTTGCCAGAAAAAAAATTGATACTTTTCCGTACTTATTCGAACATAACGAATGGTGTCCAAGAGGTGGCAAAAAAAGCGTTGGCAGGTCAACATCCAGATTGGACGACTCATAGAAAATCACGAAGAAGCTAAAACTGTCCAATATGTTTTGAAGTAACATAAATTTTATTTTTCTAAGTGAGCTTTCAAACACAAACAATGGATACTTTACATATTTTTTATTTATTTAACAAAAAATTATGTATACAGCTACATTAGTATTTAGTTTTCATTTTATTTAATTCATGATTCGTCGAGTACTTTAAATCAAAAACAAAGATTCTCAAGTACAAACAGTTTAACTAAACAGCTTCTTGCCCTAAAGTTATGTTTGTTATCAGCTCCGGTGGACAAAACACAATGGGGTGAGGTAAACAATGGCCATTCGTTTCCTATATCTGAGCAATTACTTAATTTTAGTCGTTAATTAATGAATATGATTAATAACAGTTATGTTAAGTAATTATTTTGTTTATTTTTAAAACCGAAATATTTGAAATTGATACAGAATAATTCATTAATCATAGTCAAAGTTAACCTCAGGTTCAAATTATACTAAGCATATTTGAAACAGCCATTAAATCACCAAAACACAAATTAAATTAAAACATTTATCATTAAAAACATTACTCTTTGGTGATAATGAAATCCATTATGAAAACAAACAGATAATTATAAACGCGTTTAAGTTGAAGAAGTCGATAACAAGTAATTAAGACGTGTCTAATTACCCGTGGGAACAATTCTATCAGCTGTATTTTGTAAATACGTATTGTAAACTAGCAACCATTGCAACTCCATCGGAACGTAGAAAAGATTTCTAATTTTCCATGTTAATAAAGAATTTGAACTTTTTTCTGGGGAAGCTGGCGTAGTCAACCCCCATTTTCAAATAGATTTTTCTTCAAAAGTGGAGCGCAAAATAGAAGCTAGCAGTAATAGGTAGAGGGCACTCAATTAAACATCAAATTTCCAGAAATACGGTGTCCTAATTACAGTTCGCACATTCAACTTGGAAGAAAAGTTGAAATGGCTATGTTGTGCACTTCGATTCTATGCCGTTTTCTATATGTCAAGTCACTCTTTCAAATCACATCGAAATATTTTGGGCACAAAAACTTAGCAAGCTTGCATCTATATTCTAAATAACTTCTGCCCAAATAAAATGAATAAAGTGATGTAAACATGCTTTAATTTGTGTGCGCGACCGTACAGTTGTCAATGTCAATGTTTACCGGACATGTGTGACATATCGCCAATTTGTGGCTCATAGACTTACGACCCGCGCACACTCGCAACCATACGATTCAGTCGTAACTTCACGACTTTGTCGCGTCTTTTGAAGCTATTCAAGTACATATATTATACAGGGTGTAAACAGACTCTTCACGAAGCCGTCAACCAAGCATTATGTACATACATCAAACTAAGTAACTTTACGCAAAAGTTTGTGCAGGGAAACGACTTTCTTTTTTGCCAGAAAAATCACGTTTTACAGTAGGACTCAATGTAACGCACTCAAAACATTGTACTGATGGATGGATTGAATAGTAAGGGTGTCCTGGAGGTGTTTAAAGTAAAAATCTGACATTAAAAACATGTATTTAAAAAAAAAAACTTGTGAAAAAGTTGGAACTTTGACCCCCAATATCTCCGTAACTAGAAGGTTCCCAGGTATGGTCTAGAACAAAAAAATGATCGCAATGACGTGGAGAACAAGTGCCTTTCGGCTTCTTTAAGAGTCTGTTTACACTCTTTATAGTCGTGAAACAAAACATCTTAATTAATGAATTGAATAGTTTAAATGATTCGCTGTCAGTAAATTAATGATTTCCTGGATATTATTCAACATAGATAATATACTCATGTTATAGATAAATACTAATCATTTCTACCATTAATTTAATTACGAATAGGTTACTACACGAGAATACTAGTTGCATTTAGAATATTTACATAAGCATTACACGTGTACGCTTATGCGCGCCGTTAGACATCTTTTTAATGAAATCAGTATGTCAATAATTAACCATTTGCAATTCTTTCAAGCTTAAAATAATCACAGTTTAAAGTTATTCCGGGTCATTCACCTTCATGGAGTTTAACTGTACAAAGTTATTACACCAAGTTCAATGTCTAAGTTAATTGATTTGGTTATTTTGGTTAGGTTCATTCTTTGACAATGTTAAAGAATTTTGCAGTTATGTACTTATCTTGCAAATTAAAAACTTAATCTTTATACAGTTTTTGTACATACATGTATTTCAATCAAATTTTAATTTCATCAAAAACGAACAGAAGTGTTGATAAAAAATATATAATGTTTAAAATTAAGAAAGAATAGCAGAACTAGTAAATAAGAGGTCTGTGCGGTTTTCAAAAATTATCATTCACAACATACTGTCGAGAATGCGCGCCGCGTCGAACTTCAAGTTTCCGCTCGGAAGATAAATGAATACTTTTCGATAGGAAGTGTTATTATTTCCTACTAGACGTATAAGTGCTTTATTACGTCTTATTATAGAGCAACTATAGCCACCCACAGCCCACACTCGCGCTTTCCGACAAACTAAATCGATTTGACCAAAAAATTCTAAAAATATTTTATCTTGAATCACAGGCCAATTTCGGCTATCAACTTTTTTGTCTTACGAAGATTGTTTCTCATGGTTGACAATGCAATGCTACAATTTTCTGATAAACTTGATACGATAAAAAATCGTTTAACGTGTGTACGAAAGTAAGCAATGATTGTGGATGAGTCAATCATTCGATGACGTGCAGCCTTCCCACTTCTCCTCCCCTCCCCCCCCCCCCGGTTCCCTCTCATCATAATTGAGTATGATGACATGATTACCTGAATTATGTAGGATTACAGCGCGAAAATGTTGTTTCTATTCGAAATTGAATGACTGACAACTGCGGCTTCTTTTGCCCCGGCGACGTCGTCGTCGAGACAATTATTACGAATATGTAATTGTTCTTGAAGTGGCCTCTTAATTAGCTAGCGTCGTTTTTATAACTGCATCGTCAAGGAGCGGTCTATTAAATGGAAGTTGGTTGATTTTCACGTCGACTGTCGGGATCCTGAAACCCTTTTAAACGCTAGTCAAATCTAATCAACAACTCTGCTGTTAAATCTGTAGTTCAGTAATTTTTGATTCATTAACAAAAATAAGAATAGTAAATGAGCTATTTGAACGAAAAAAATATAAATGTAGCGTTGAGTAATCTCTACCTACCCCATGGGAAAAAGGCGTGCGTTTATATTATGGGTTTGTAAAATGTTGACTTCCGCAAACCTCCCAAAGAATGCCGAAACCCTAAAGTAAGGTCAATTGTTTGACGTTTTAATGCGTTTTCTGAAGCAATATATTTTATGAAATTCATGGGTCTCTTCTGACCATTTGTGTCTTAATACACTTTATCATACTTTACTAACTTCTGGGGTCGTATATCTTGACAGGGAAACATTTTTGACGACGTTAAGTGATCAAAATGGTCCAAGATAGTATGGGATGGGAGGTTTCCGTATTGTTAAATATTGTTTTTGATGTAAGTCATCTTCTTTAATTAATTTTTTTCCGCTCTGCGAATTCAATTTTGCATTAATAGTTAGATTTAGCTTCTTAATTCACGGTCTTGGCTATAATTAAAACATGTAGTATTACATAACATGTAGGTAGATATTACAGCATAAAATTTCACGCCCAATGATTTTATACTTGTATCAAAATCGAAAAAGGACTAACATCTGTCTTTAGACCGCAAATACCTTGGCACCTTATTTTTACAGATTTTCACACATACATATTGAACTTCAATGGTGTTTATATAATAATAAAATAAGTTGTAGAACAATTTACACGATCATAAACTTTGCCAACAGAAAGCTGACTCGCCATCGCGAAGCCATTTTTGACCAAAAACAATAACAAAACGTAGTAAATTTCGCAAGATATCAATGGACTGTTCACCAAAGAGGTCGGCAGTCGTTAAATCATCTGTGACCTTCCCCGATTGGTCAGAAATTGAACTCGGAACAAGAGTTTAGTCAAGCGTGGGTCACAAGGTACCACAGAGGTTTACCTCACCTCGTTTGATTTTTAAATGGTTGTTGGCATTCGTAAATGTTGGCAACTTCGTGTTTTTAATGTTGCAATGTAAGTTTTTTATTGTCTTTATATGTTTTTTATTATTGTTGGTGTGGCAAAGTGAAGTATGAGAGAAAACGATAATGTTTGTTACTCAAGTTCCTGGTCTTAGATGTCAGAACGATTAGGGAAATGTATTGCATTAGTGCTCTACTGTGCGCAGAAATTGTTACTTTAGTAGTCGCTCGCTTGCTCACTTTTGCGACATTTAATTATTTTACAATCACGATCGACGTCTATAAAAAGAATTGCAAAAGCTTTAAAGCACCTACACAAAACTTATCAAGAAACATTCCCTATCAAAACCCAGTTACAGCAGCTCATAAACAAATAAGACAAATTGCGCTCTATAAATGACGCCAAAATATGATTAACGGCTTGAATAATTCATTAATCGCGAATAAAATAGATCAACTCCTAGTTCCTAGTAGATAATTGTTTGTTTATTTACAAGATAAGGTCTTATGGCCCCCATCCGCTTCCGGTACTCCGGTATCGAGATCACGTGGTCACCCACTCATCGGTCTCGGTATCGGTCTCGACGCTATTTATAATTTATATGCAGTATTTATAAAACAAGTGGGCTTTTGACCTCTCGAGGTTCGCCTTTGCTTGCATTTTTTTCTGTATTAGGTAATTGTTGAATGGTTTATGAAGTCCAGGAGCTTTTTAGCTGTTTTATTAGTTTTATTATTGTATTAATAAGTCGTAAAAGCTTTTTCAGCTTACCTTGTCAAGAACAAAATAAAACAAACCAATTACACGTTAAGATGTTTACATCTCATTATGTATTCCGTTCGCAAAAACTGATCTCAAAACATTGCAGAACAGAAACCAACTCATGCAGAAATGTATCAAATGTCTGGTGACTGTAATGATATACCTCAGGTAATCCGTCGTCCTCCAATACAACATCATCTTACAAGATTTTAGGTACAACTTGACACAGTATTAATCAGACCATCTTTTTTCCCTTAATTATCAAATTTGACAGCATAATCTTCATAAACTGCGAAATTAACAACATGCAGCAGGTAGTCCTCCTCGCCGTTTTCGATCTTGGCGGCCAATCTTCAGCGGAGACCAGCCATTGACGCGGAAAAACCCGATAACACTTTTCTCGATCCTTGAATCGAACCCAGGACTTCGTGGTCGACAGGATCAAGCTCTCGCTAGCTCGATACCGGACAGCCAAAAATGAACAACAACATAATATTATAGATAATACTTCTTACAGTGACAGATGAAAAAGCCTTAAATTCATGCGCACACGCAAAAAGCGGCGCGGGTCGACAACCGCGCGCCGACCCTGACACCGATCGCACTATACTAGTCGAACACGCTTCGCCGCCTGCGATATTAGCTCTTTCTTTCACATCAAACGTACAGGGTGAAATTGAATTAGCTAGCAAAACTCGGCAGACGTGATGGGTATCGATGTCCAAACAAAAAAAAAGGTTTATCTTAAACTCACTTCTAAAATATTACACTTCCTACGGTCGTCGACCACAAGTAAATCAACAAATCTTTATTTTTGTTTTATCTTGTTAAGATGATCTGTTTAGATGAGAAAAACAAGCCAACCACCGCCGCGCCGTCTAGCTGCTAAGGGCGAAGTAGTGTACTGTACGGCTGTAGTTAGCTTACACAAAACTGTCACACACCATCGCCCTAGTGTAAACAGACAACTGCAGCTTTTACATACAGGAAACAAATCATATACCTAAATTACAAATGTAAACAAGATTCCTATCGAACTCCAACAAAGAAATCAGATAAAGATTCCTAGAACAGCTGCAGTGACAAACTCGAAGCTATCAGACAGTTTAATACTAGTGCAGCAGTCTACATCACACAGCTTTCCTATTTCGATACCTATTTGAAAAGTCTTGACCTAGCAAAAAATTACGAACATTTTATTTTTTTTCTTTCGTTTTTAAATGTTTTTCAAACACTGCTTCATCATCCCACGAGCGTCGAAATATCAAGAGCTCAAAATAATCAATAATCACGGAAGATATTCCGTAAGTGACAGTATAAGTTTAAGAAAACTACCCTTTTATGGCGTTATTTATTCCCTTTTATTACAAATGACGAGGCCGGACAAACTCCGTAACACAAACGTGGTACCAAAAAGCCAGACAAATCTGGACGACCCTATACGGAACTTACGGAAGTGTCCGACCATCGACTGTGATTTACTCTTAATTTTTACTAAGGTAGCATATGACTCAATCTGTTTACGATACAGATAAAATTAACTTCCTCTTGTTAATGGTATATTTCGGTTAAGCGGCTTATCCGTAAGCCCATGGTCAAGATCACTGGGTCAACGACACTACGGCACCCAACAAGTACATACCTATATTAAGACTGTAACATGATTTTTTACATTGCAAGTAAAAAATGAAATAAAATCTGTAATCAGTAAGACGTACGCAGAAAAAAAATAAGCCCATTACAAAAAATGCTAATGTCGAAAATTTGTTTGGGAGTTTTTCGCCATTGGATTTGACGTTCAGACGACATAACTTAATTCCTTCCATAGAACCCGAATCAAGAAACCGTAACGATGACTCTGTTATCGCTAAAGCTCCCTAGCATTACCATGTGATTTAACCAATTATCAACTTCATCATAATCATTTACTGTCGTTGCTTGCTACAGAATTTATCTAAATTAGCTCTACCTCCAAAGCGATCTAATACAAAATAAAAACCTCATGTATTTGGAATCAGGAATTTGCAAACGTTAGGTGTAGGCTAGCTTCGGCTGTACTACGGTTGGTACGGTTACTAAGGTTGTCTATATGTGAAAACTAGATTCGACGTGCAATAAAACTTTGTTGAATTGCAATTAAATAAAGTACATAGTTAGAAACTATACATTTTTTTGCATCCAGGAAAGGTCACTTTGGTTATATTGGCACCAGTACAACATCTTTGATATAAATACTACTGAAAGTATAAAAAGTTAAGGTAAGTTTTTGTCTGGTAGTACTCTAATCACGGCCGTAAAAATGTGGCATTTCTGACAATTTAGGACTGTCATATTTTCTTTACTTATTAGTTGCTGAAAAAAAAATGACAGGGTCGTGTCTACAGTAGACCTTGATTTTATAAAAAAAAGATTGCTCAGATTGCTTTGATTCAGAAAGAAAATATGGGTATACGAAACGTCAATTTCGTCAAAATTTGTACAGAGAAATCGTAGCCCATGTCTCCTCTTGATCTTAAGTTGGGCAGCTTAGCCAATGCCAGAAAGCATTTACAGAAAACTCTTCATCTAGTGAAGAGGGCGTTCCTCTAAACTAGATACGTTTTTCTAGTTTCAAGGACAAGTTGGCAAAAATAAATTACCCAACATTATCGTTCGCAATTTCCATGATAACATAGTTTTTGCGGGCCATCTTTAAATAGTGGCTGTCTTTGCTAACCACCGGACCAAGACAAAGCATCTTTTGATGGTTCTACGCCTATACATTGATCTTAAATGCTTCTAGAACGTATAAAACTATGGTTAAAAACACGTGCCTTTTTAACTATGTCTAGTTTAAAGTACGCAATTCTAAAAATTTGGAAGATCGTATGTACAATTTTATACACTGTACATTGAATGTAAAATTGTATAGTGTTTCATGTTTATTCATGTTCTAATTATACGCAGTTACATTAAAAAAGGTTCACGCAAAAATAAGATCAAAATATCATTTACTTTACCACAACTTTATCATTTTTAACCTTAATTTTTTTTTTTTTTTACATAACTTTATTTACTATTTGTCTATTACTCTCAAAAACTTTATTTAAGTACCTTTCGGACCTAAAATTGGATCTTATTTCTGTGTTTATTAATTATAAATATTTGCATTGTTCCAGACGTGCGTCGATGATGTCGCCGCGGCAACTCATGCGCAACTCCAACATGACGCAGAAGTGGCAGCGCCGCGAGATCTCAAACTTCGAGTACCTCATGTTCCTCAACACTATTGCAGGTCAGTGAATTTTTATCCAATGTTCATTTTTTTCTTAAAAGTCTGACAACCAGTCTTACCAAGGGGTATCGTATTTCCCAGTAGTAACTGGGTTGTGGAGGTCAGATAGGCAGTCGCTCCATGTAAAATACTGGTATTCAGCTGCATCCGGTTAGACCGGAAGCCGACCCCAACACAGTTGGGAAAAGGCTAGGCAGATGATGTTCATTTTTATTTCTTGTTTTGTTCAAGCAATTAACTTTGAGCTAAAGACAAAAATGAACAGAAAGTGAAGCGCCTAATCGGTTGTATGGTTACTATAGATAGTACACATACATTACGTATAGATAGTACAGTACATTACTGTCGTAAAATGGAAAACACACTAGGGTTTTTTCATGAAAATTACTTTCCGCTCTTCCTTTATCCCACAAAATCTGCTAGACGACGGTCTACCAGCTTACATAAAAGTGTTGGAAATCAAAAATAATTTAAGCGACTTCTTGAAAATTTATCTAAACGAAGTTTTTATTTATTAGGCATTACATATAGCTAGTAGGCTGGGTTGTGGAGGTCAGATAGGCAGTCGCTCCATGTAAAATACTGGTATTCAGCTGCATTCGGTTAGACTGGAAGCCGACCCCAACATAGTCGGGAAAAGGCAAAGCAGATGATGATATAGCTAGTGGGTACCGCTTAGTGTTAAACGCCAGAAAAGGCACGTCTTTGATATAAGTAAAAATAAGGTTATTGATAGTAGAAATAATATAACATAACATCACGCCTGTAATCCCCGAAGGGTTCTATAGGCAGAAGTGTACACCCACATTTCACCAGTTATGTTTTTTTAAGTCCCATGTAATAAATTCAGACTCCATAGCTGCTACTGAGAAATTCCTTATGGAAAAACCCAATAGCATTTGCCCGACCCGGGAATCGAACCCAGGACCTCAAACTCAGCAGTCGCGCTTGCGACCACTAGACCAACGAGGCAGTCGAAATATGAATAATAACTGGGATAAGGGCAAGAGAATGATGACATTGAGGTATACTCTTGGACTTTCAATTTCCAAACGTTGCAAATACAGCAACGGTGCTCCGTAGGTACTCATATCGCTAACGGAGTACCCCACCGTCGACTTTATCAAAGGACAAATACCCCCCGACGAAATGTCTGAAAAAGTGTGAAAAAGAAAAATCTATGAACTTCAGACTCTTAAGCCATGTGACCGTTATTATAAAGTATGATAGTGGAAAACCCGTACATCATGTTATAACTTCAGCCGAGCAAGCTAACAACCAGTTAACCACTGCTAACTACTCGTGGTAATTGCAGAAATGTCAACGCAAGTCATTTCAAACGTAATTTAACCTTGCTTAACTATCTAAATGTGCCGGCGCATGTAAGACGTAGGTATCGCTCAGATACATAAATTAACGACTTTTCCCATGGGGTCAAAAACTACAAAAAACCATCTGTTTCGGTCCTTAAATACCTACTCCTTCCTTTGGTTCGGCCGCGTTCATACGTCTAATCAAACATGCACACCGGTAGCGAGTATCGCACCTGAAATTTCTGATCAACATAACCAAACAGGTGATGTCCTTCTAGGGCGCCCTCCCTGGGTTTTCACTTACTTTGTTTTGTAAATAAATACCTTTTGCAGGTACCTATTAGATTAATACCTAAAGTTTTTCTAAGGACAATCTAATTGACCTATTTACTTGGTTAAAGTGTCTTCACAAGTTTTATTATGATTTAATTCGCTATTTTTTATTTGACTAAGGTAGGGGGTTAAAATTGTTAGTAAAAAGTTTGGGAGCAATGACTGAGTTTTTACCTCCTAATAGAAAAGCTTACCAACTTATGCTACAAAAAATCTCCACTATTCAATTTCGTGATAATACTTATATGGTACATTCAAGCCATTTAAAATATAATTATCATTCGACAAGGTTAAGAATGTTTGGTGTTTACCAAACATTCTTAACCTTTCGCCGATATAATTCCGACAGCTGCGCCAAGATGGCGCCACATGTACTATTAAAACGCCTACCATAATACTTATGCTAATACGCATATTCAAGTATTGTCTCATTGTAGTGTGTTGCTTTAATTTCGTGAAGACCTTGACATTCAGCCCAGTAATAGTGCAAAAAATGTCTCTCTTGGAGACGTGGACGTGATTATAGTTGCTAGAAAACGTTTTAAACCGGTTTAAAACGATTAATTTATAACTATTAAGGGTGTAAACAGACTCTTAACGAAGCCGAAAGGCACTATTTCTACCCGTCATTGCGATCATTTTTGTGTTCTAGACCATACCTGGGAATCTTCTAGTTACGGAGATATTGGGGGTCAAAGTTACAAGTTTTTTTTTTAAATACATGTTTTTAATGTAAGATTTTTACTTTAAACACCTCCAGGACCCCCTTACTATTTAATCCATCCATCAGCACAATGATTTGAGTGCGTTACATTGAGTCCTGCTGTAAAACGTGATTTCTCAGCCCAAAAAAAAAAGTTGTATCCCAGCATTAATTTTCGCGTAAAGTTACATAGTTTGATGTACATAATGCTTGGTTGACGGCTTCGCGAAGAGTCTGTTTACACCCTGTATAGTTGGTATTGGTTGGTTGGTGGTTGGTAGTGTTCTTCAGAAAGGTCATGTGCGTAGTACTCGCAACCGACGTGCGTGTATGACTAGGTGTAAACACGTGGTCGAGACAAAAGGAGTATGTAAGGATCGTAGCAGGTTGCGTTCTGTGGTTTCTGCCTACCCCCATGGGAAAAGGGTGTGAGTTTATGTATGTATACTGCCGTCATAAGGAAAAAGGGCACAACTAACATTTTTTTTCGAAATTGAGTTATATACATATTCGGAATCAGAAAAAAAAGGCAATTCTGCCAGAATTTTTAACTCAATTTCGAAAAAAATGTTAGTTGTGCCCTTTTTCCTTATGACGGCAGTATAATGTACAGTGGTCGGAGTAGGAAGAGCTGTTTGGGGTGAATGACCGCAAACATTGATGTTAACATGGATATGCCTCTGAAATCCCGGGATTTTGAAATTGTCGATTGATTTAAGTGAGTTAATATGGGTAAGTGGGCAGTTATGAGCAGGTAGAAGGTGAGCACCCAAACAGTATATACTTACTTATATACACATATACACACACAGGGATCCTGGAATGTTGTTAGAGGTAGCTTCGTGAAATATGAATTAATTAAGTAAAACTGTTAGAAACAATACTAAATATACTTTACTGCACATGGAAATATTCCGAGAATTCCCGGGATTCCGGGAAATATTTGGCATATCCATGTTATGTCCGCATGTCGCAAGTAGCAAAACCAGCTGTACCTACTCCGACCACTGATAATGTATATATGTAGTTGCAAAAAAACCGTTTTAAACCGATTTTTTGTCAAATATTAGACGTGACAGACTAATAACATGGTAAAGCGATGATGATCCTTTGAATGATGTGACCTTCTCAATTCTTTAGTTAGACGATTTTTTCAGTAAGTGTCGGTACTTTACTTAGGCATGTATATCTAATTACTAAAGTTTTAATGAACTAGGACGATGCAAGATTGTTGTATTGTACGTATTATGATAGGCTTTAGTTTTGTGTAATAAATGTTAATGAAATAGTTGTACTGTACCTTTTTTGTCTATAATTTAACTGATTTTAACTGATATTGAGTTATTTACAAACGTACATACACCTAAGTAATTCACTATTTGTGAAGCAGTAAGCACCTGATGAACAGTGACTCAGCATTTATGAACTCTATTGAAACCACGTTGTATTTTTACTCCTTTTGTTATTGCATATGTTTTTACATAAGATCCTGAGTATTAGGCCAGCACGCCAGCCCCCATGACATAACGTGCGCAAACCGCTCATGTAACTTCAATTTAATACCAATTGTATTGAAAAACGAATAAAACTCAATAATTGTGCAAACTTAAAGCATTTTGCGAACGAGTTAGAAGGTGGCAATAACCAAATAATGGGATTTTAGTTTAATAGCTAACGGACTTATCATTTGGTAAATGAAATTGCGAAATATAATGATTTAATGACACTTTTCGTCTAAAGGCGTATTTGAGTCAGTCAAGACTTTTTGTTAAATTGTAGATCTTTTGAACTCAGTGAATGGAGCTTGATAAACCTAGATAATGAAGCTACGTAGAAAATGACTTTTCTTGACACAGCTTCGCACATCTAATCCTTATACACACTCCTTTCAAATCTCTTCGTATTTCTCTAGCTCTGGTACCGCGTCGCAGTTTCTTAACCACAACCTTCACCATCAAGGATGTCTTATCAAGTTAAATTGTGGGAATGGAACAAGCGTTGCCAGCTAGTTGACTCAATAACAATACTTGCGCAATAACTGTGGCGTTTATTAGAAAATGAGTTGTCGGTGCAAACGGTACAAATAAACCAATTTATCGGTCACATGCATGCGGTAGTAGCCGTACTGAGCCTCTGACTCATGTAGTCATGTGTTATGCTTTCCTAGTACCACGTGCCTGTAAGAGGTCGAATGAAAGGTTAGAGAACATTATCAAATTGATAAGAAAAGATGAATAAAATAATAAAGGTCTATTCAACAAAGATAATAAAACATTATATAAAATTTAGTAGCAATCGAAAATTCGGTTATCTTCAACAATTTTTAAAATAATTGTTTTGTTGTCTGGCAGTCATTTGTAAAAGAAAATTAACAAAGAATTTAACCATTAACCAAACTTAGTATAATTGTCCCGAGTGTACCTGATTAGCATATTTACAATAATGTTCAAGATGACCAATCTGCTGCCACGGCTAATGAACAGGAATTCCTCGTTTGTAAGCGCAAGCGCATCAATTACCGCGCGTCGTCACGATTATTGTTACGTGTGCATACTAAATTACTACTGCTTGCATTTATCTCCGCTTGCCGTGGAAAGACCACCTTGTTTTTTTGCATTTACATGCTATTAGTCTAGGGTTTCTATTAATTCAAATTCTTTAATTCAGACCAATGGATCCATAAAAATGTTGGTATGAACTTATCCTATGTTAGTAAATAACAATAACTTAAAAAAATACTAATTGGCTACATGAACATGTGCACGCACAGGTCTGCCAGCCCAGAGCCTAATAAAAGATCCGTCAGCCTTGTCCGCCAGTGTAGCCAAAATACTGTTAGGGCTACCCCTGAACCGCCGCAACATCGATGCGCAGCGCTTGCGCACGATGGCATGAAAGTCATCTACTCACAACTATAACTCAATATCGCGTTTTGATGATTCTCGTTTTATAGTTTTCTCTGGGAGTCAGAGCAAATGGTTTTCTCCAAAGGGAGCAGACTTAATGTACCTTATTCTAAGATCTTATACTGGTTTTTGTTTTGTGATGTCAGGTTGTGTCATCCCTTATGAGTCCAGAAAGCAGAGAACGGTTAGCATTGTAAGAACAGAGTCTGAATACATGGCACTATCTGAAGCGTGCACACCGTTTGCCAGACATGTGACTAGTTTGTAGGGAATGCACCTATTATCTTGCAAACAGTCATCAGTCTTGGCTAAACCTGGTGATTATGGAAATATATACTGGCACCAGTGGCACCTATCCTTGTAACAGGACCAGTAGGAGATTTGTCGTGTTTAAGGACCTTCCCGTTTTGTCAACATCAACAGTTCCGCCTCTCATTGTACCTTTTCTTGTCTCCTGGTACCCTGGTGGTGCCTTTGATCCTAATTAACACAGAAGTGCAAGGTTCCTTCCGTCTTTTCGTGCATAAGACCTCATCCGTCTTCCGTTTCAACCCATCAACATCAACATATTATGTTCCGTCTCTCATTGTGTCTTTTGTGCCCTACTTGTACCTTGGTCCCAATTAGCATAGTGGCGCAAGGTTCCGTCCTTCTGTACCTAAGGGCCGAGAGTCGGTTCCGTATTCAGACAAATATTTGTATGACCTACAGAAGTGTTTGCTCCAATTTGTGTATTTGTGGGTTTAGTTATTTTATGCACCCAGATAATCCTGTTGAGTTATGATAGTGACATTAATAGGTTTGTTTTGAAAGTTGGCTTGAATAGTTTAGAAACCACGACACCCGGATTCCCGACTGTTTTCAACATCGTTTGATAGTGTATGTGTATTAGAGTTGTTTGCCACAAAAACTACCTACTGCTAGAAAGTCTTGAAACTGACATCAAACTGGTCAACCAAAGTTATGAGGTAATAAGCCCCAGGCTGAATTCTTCGGATCATCAGGCGTATAATTAAATTTTTTAAATATTTGTTGTTTATAATCTTGTTGCATAATCTTAAACAAACAATGCGCCCTTGTCTCACACTGTTACCAACAAGCATGTATATTGTTTACTAATAAATAACCTGACTGATTAGCTAGTTAACAGCTGGGCACGTTATTATCAGTCATAACAACAATAATTATGCAGTTAGGTACTTATAATAATCATGCCTGATACGTAAAGTCCATAACAATTGAGTCAAATCGCGGTATTTCATCTTCCTCTGCCTAACCTTTTCCCAACTATGTTAGGGTCGGGTTCCAGTCTTACCGGGGCAGCTGAATAGAAATACCATTATTTTACATGGAGCGCCTGCCTATCTGACCTCCACAACCCAGTTACTGCTGGGTAACACGATGGCAAGTCAGGACTTATTCAGTACTTACCGACAATTTATGTAATCACAAGGTATGGCGTACGTAGGTAATTTGTATGAAATTACAATTATCGAATTACAACTTGTAAATACTTAACAGTCAGTAATTGTAGGGATAAAGCAGGTCATGGGTTCGAAAAAGAAACCAATGGCTTTTTCGGTGCCATTTCGACTTTCCTACTTAACCTTGATCGAATTCATTTCTCGTTAAGGAAACTTCGGGTCAGGTTAGGTTAGGTCTAAAAATCCAAAACTTCAGTCAATAAGGTGACCAAAGATGGTCATTATCCCGCAAGGAGGCAATTTTAGACTAATATTTAGTCATTAAAATTTTTTTTTCCTCAAAATCACTTGAACCACAGGTCTATTAGGATAACTTACTGTGACTTTGGAATTCTGACATAATTTCTGACTAATATTTCATAACGACATTGATTTTTCCTCAAAATCACTTGAATCAGCGTTCTATTATTACGTTAGTGGGTACTTCTTTCTATGAGAGTCGTGCAAGCGGTATGCTATCGGTTGACCAAAGCTGTTAACACCTGATTGTGATTACTTCAACAGCCGAGCGCGACGCCTCCTGTTCACAACACCGTAATCATCGTAATCTAAAGCTCCGTGTGTTGTAATTGAAATACATCTGAAACCTACTTTACTTCATTGATTTATAGATAAGTATTGCAGTGCAAATTACTAGACAGGGATAGCAACAATAACTTTAAACTTTTATTTTTAATGTATTAAAAATCAACTTGTATCATGAGACTTAAGTTTACATTACAAATAGGATCAAGTTACCGGTAAATAACAAAGCAAGTACTAAATTATTTGAAAATAAATGTAAAAACAAGTTTTTCAATAAAGGGAAAGCAGCTGAACTAAATGCTTGTTCAGTTGCCCTTTCACTTTATTGCTAATCGTGTGCAATACGAAACTGCTGTGGTGGCTATGTGGCTATATTGTGCTATCTTATACCCCATATCGCGCTTTAAAGTGATTTAGGTTATCTAATAGGTACTGAACTGTTATATGGTAAGTGGGAGTACGTTATAATTTCAAAATGTAAAGTCCTTCACTCAGTTTAAGCGATTAATCATTAAAAAAAAGGGTTCTTCTCATAAAATCAAGTACGTATTCAGATACGAAACGCTAATCATTAGCCTTAAGATGATACGAGCATAAGCAAAGCATCAAAAGCGTAAAAATACTGTATTTTGTATGACTCAACTTTCACTTGCAATTCGCTTACGTAATTAAAACATTCACTGTTGTAGTCTGTGGATTTTGCAGAAATGAATTTCATTCATCTGGTCAATGTTTCCTTCCTATTGCTCAGTCAAAACATCTTGCGTCAAAAACGGATATGCATGTAAACAACCGTGGTTAATGGTTGGTTAACTAACGTCCCTTATTTGTTCTCGTTAGAGCTGGTTACCCTAATGTCATAATTGGTTCCTATTGCCAATGTTTATGCAACCGCCTGCAATTACCCATTACTTGATAGCTGATAAGATTCTTTACCGGTAGGTGATGATTACAAACTTTAAACACCGTATTAGCGAAGTGTTCAGTTCAGCCCCCACGTTTTCTAAATAATGTAATTAATATGCCTCGTTGGTGTACTGGTCACAAGCGGTACTGCTGAACGGGAGGTTTTGGGTCCTATTTCCAGGTTCGGCAGAAAATTCTCAGTATCAGCCGCTGAGTCTGGATTTTCCCGGTTGATGGTAATAGGTTAGTCCCATTTAACATGGAACTTAAACATAATTACCTGACGAAATATGGCCGTAGTATTAGATCATACATCTGTGCCTAACCCTTCGGGGATTATACGCGTAATGTTTTGTTATGTGTCATAAAATTATGATGTCAGATTGCACAATGCATAAAGTTATTGACCGAGGTAAAAAAATCATCAAATCCTCATTAAAAATACATTTATTGTAATGTAATTTTAATAAGGAATATAAATTTGTAATTCATACACGAATTGGGAACCTATCCTCCTTTTTGAAGTCTGTTAAAAAACATCTTTTCCTCGATAACATCTATATTAAAAAAAAAAAATAATATATAAGGTCCCACTAAAATAGATGGACAAACTTTTAGAAATCATTCAGACTGCCAAAATAAGTACAATTGTAAAAACAATAAATCAGAAAAACGCATTAGATATGTATTTTCTTACAAGAAAAAAAATCGAACGAAAATACACTAAAAATGCCTGCAATTTACTATTTTAGGTCAAAATAAAATCACTTTAATCAGTGTTTTTTTTGCTTGAATATCTTTGGTTAGAAATACAGAAAGCTGTGTTAAAATTTGTCCATCTATTTTAATGAGACCTTATATATAAATATATATATTTTGGTTTGCTGCAAATATATGCTATCTAATTGAAACACATCTTCTGTTTGAATAAATAATACTAACTGCATGATTGTCAGTTTGTCACTGAAACTTGCTCTAATTTCAACTTCATACTCCGGGACATGTTCTCTTAACCGGCTTATCTAGACTGAAACTACAGCCCAAAATGTACAGCTATAAGTTATCTTTGTTGACTTCCTAACATCCTAATAAGGTAAATATCAGTGCGCCAAAATTACTCAAGGATATCTATCGTTCGGTGACATTGTTTTTCCTTCTAAGAATTGCAGAACATATTTTTCACTGACAGACTCATTGTGTCGTGATGATAAATTTAAATTCGTTTTCGTGTCTGCCTGTATGACCGCATCGATCTCCTCAAGTGAGCCACGGATTTTGATTTGAGAGAGTATTCACGGACATATAGAGAATTTATTCCTGAAATTTAATATGTGTTCAATGATTATGAAACATGAATATGGAACTTACAATAATAATGAATTATGGATATTTTGTCCAGATATAAAAACCACCTATAAATGTTAGCAGGTAAGTGTGGGGCAACGTTTTGAAAAAAAAAAAGAAATAAGGTGCCATTTGTAATTCGAGCAATAGAATTATTGTTTGTTTGTAAGTAAGAGTAGGCTATTTTCCTATTTGCTTTTTCGTCATATGTACGCCCTTGATCGTGCTACCAGGATATCATGAAATGTAAGCGATACAAACCTCTTCAGAAGCTCCACAGCCTTATTTCGCAACATGTTGACAGTTAGTTCAGTCTTGCTCACTCACTGTACCATTGTTATCTATAACACAACGGTAATATTTCACTCGCGAACGCAACTCTCACTTCACTGTGTCACTTTATTCAACTGTATTGCAAACTTTTTCTTTGAGTTTCGTGGTTGTATTCCACTGTCATTGTCAGAAGATGCGGTTGTCTCGAAAGTTGGCAGGCGTTTGAACTGGCTAGCCGGCTTGCTGGCACTCCGGCAGACGGGAAAAGTGACCACGTGACTACAACAATAGCGACGGACACGCATATAATGATAATTGTACACTGGGGTCACAGGCCAGTGATAAGCGATCGTCGATACGCATTTACATCGAGATCGGCGATGTGTTTTGATGCAAGGACAGTAACAGACGACCTTTAAGAAAGGCTTTTAGAATAAATTAAACTTTGTTTACTAGTTTATGTTTCACCGTCACCCAAGCTGTATGTAATTTTAACGCAGCAAATGACGCTAAAAGTGGCTATTTGCTAGAGTAAATGGCATCATAACATTATGCAAACACGATGTTAATTTGTTACAATTTGATGCGGTTCCCTGTTTTTAAAAAGTTTCTAAAACAAACTCTTCGTCTTTCTTATCGTTGGTACGACTTATCAAATTTCTTGGGCCCAGTACGTTAATTTCAGGTACGTTAGTCACGACAAACAAAAAAAACTTATTTCAATAGTTTCGTGTCTCCGTGCTGAAACTCATCAATCAGCCCTTCATCTAACTCTGAATCCTGAAATCTTGACATTATTGTTGAACAGCTTGTACTCCACCTTGCTCTTAGGTAGAATCTGATCAATGCCCCGATCGCTCTATACATAGGCAATACATATAATAAACAAAACAAAATCATTCGTGACTTTGTGGTTACTGATAACAGAAAATGTGCTAACTGTATACGAAAATAAGCTTCTATTCTATTCGCATATAGGAATTCTTTATGCTACTTGGTTAAGATTATGGTTTCAAGTAGGATAGAATTAGGTGGACTTAATTTTCATAAGTTCCGTATACAATTCAGCCGCATCCGGTTAGACTGGTAGCCAACCCCATCAGATTATTTGGGAAAACGCTAGGCTAGACGATAATGATTTTTCACGAATTCACAAATTTTACAATTCGCACACGGCTTACAAAATGTTGGTAGATTATGATTGATAATATAATCTTCCTACTCAAGTCCACAGTCTCTGAAACATGGTAACGATTGTGAGGAGCAGTGCCGAACTAGCCCATAAGCAAATTAAGCAATTGCTTAGGGCATCACGTCTTGGGGGGCACCATAAAAAGCACCAAAAAAAATTGCTAGCACATAAAGATAAGGCCGTTTGAAAATCCGCGCGTTTTTAATTGACTAGAGCGTTGACGCTCGAGGTCATAAACGCGCGTTAAATGAAATGTAGAGATACGAAGAAGGGGAGAGATATACAAAGAAATAGCAGACAAATTCTTATTCCTGTCTAAAATACCCGTTGCCGATAAAGTTATGTGTCCCGATCAAACTTCAAAATACAGTCAGCATTGTAGAAATTAAGTAAACACATATCCACAAGACCTTAACACGGATTTAGGAACCGAAATTCAGCAGTTTCATTCATGTCATCAAAAAATTAAAGTTCCAGTGATTTGCCTCGCACAAGTTCAAATCAAACTCACGCACAATTTTATAACACGATATATAATAAAATTGAATCAGCGTTTCCTAACGTGGACACAGCCCTGCGTATATTTTTATGCCTGATGATATCAAACTGCACAGCCGAGCCATCTTTTTCGAAATTGAAAACAATAAAAAATTGAAAAAGAACGACGATGCTGCAGGAAAGGCTCGATGCTTTATCGATATTATTTAAAGAGTCTGACTTGCTAAAAACGGTGGAATTAAAAACTAATTTCCGCGGATTTAATACCCGTAAAAGTCGCAAGTCACATTTCAATAAATAAATGAAAAAAGCTTAGATTTTTCTTGTATATGTAATACTAACTAGCTCCACGTACATCTTTCGTCTTTCATAAATATTCTAAGGTACCTAATGATCTATTTCGTTGTAATAAATATGTAATTTTTTTTAAAGACCCATACTAGTTTACTTACGGATGGGGGGCCGACAGGCGTGGATTGCTTAGGGTATCAAGTAGACTTAATCCGGCACTGATGAGGAGGTGGCTAGTGCGGTCATAATAATGTCCTATTTAGATGAAGTAACTCTTTCCTCACTGCAATTGTTAGTCTATTGATATTTATAGCCACTTTCACCCGATAACGAGACGTTAACCGTCGGTCTTAACTGCGGTTATTGTGACTCGAGATTTATGACTAAAAACCATGCGTGAGACCGTCCACAGAGGTCCAGCTCCAGCAGCAGATCAATAATTCAGAAACCTTAGGAAACTTCCGAAATAAATCAAGAAATATATAGTTTTGTTGATGGTGCTTATAAAGCTTATAATTTTTTTTCGGGACGACGGATGAAGTCACATAAGAGAGAGACATTTTTCATTGATGCTCCGCTCCTATTGGTCGCAGCGTGATGTTATTTATCCTATAGCCTTTCTCGATAAATGTGCTATCCAACACTAAAAGATTTTTGAATTCGAACCAGTAGTTCCTGAGATTAGCGCGTTCAACCAAACAAACAATCTTCAGCTTTATAATATTAAAAAATTAAAAAATATAAATAACATACACTTAAGTAAAGAAATACCGATACTTTATTTTTAATTTTCAAGATTCCAATAAACTTAACATTCACATAAATCAGTCTGATTGCCTTCGCATGAGACACGCACTGTTTACCTATTCCCTGATGTCTAGATAAATTACTAATTAACTCATCTGAACAGAAATCCTCTTTATATTCTAATGAAGTGTGTTTGCTGAGAAAATACTTCTTTCAGAGATCTGATTGCTGCCATCTTGTAAATAATAGTCCTTGTTGTTTTTAGAACGTGGAACGTGGCATTTACGTCATTACATATGTATATGCTTACACGGTTACACCTAACTATGTCATCATAAATATGTTGTTTTGATTATATGTTATTCGGAAAAATACGGAATGTGTGTTTTTTGTGACAATAAATGATTACTTAGATAGTTGAAATACCGTGGACTTTTAATGTAAACTACCTAATGTTTAACTAGATGACCATTGCTTTTTATTTTATTTTTTGGCTTTATTCTTGTTCAACAGAGTGAATCTTCATAACAAGGTAATAAAAAATTGTATTTTTGTTTCAAAATGTCTTCAGTTTAATTTGTTAGGTTTCTATGCAATTATAATGTACTAAGTAGATATTATAATAATATAATAATAATAAACATTTATTTCGGAAAACAAAACTTCCATATTTGTTAGTAACAATGAAAACTTATAAACTAGTGTAACATTTATTCTAAGCGTAAGCTGCGTGAGGCATGCCGGTCCTGGGGAATGTTTACTTGACTGCATGCAGTCGTATCCACCGCCCCAGGATCGGAGAGTCCCACCTGTCAGCCAACGTTCTAAGAATGGTGTTGGGGCTGGCGCAAACACGGCGTAGCAGAGATGCGCATCTCTTGCGCACGATGGCCAAAAAACTATCAACGACCGCGTCGGCAAACATGCCGGACGCGCTGCAAAAACCCGGCAGCCCCATCAACACCCGGAACGTGTTGTTATATTGTGTGCGCAGGCCACTATATGCCCTTTGCGTAAAGTTCACCCACAGGCTGCACGTGTAAAAGGATTGGCAGTTGGTTTTGAAAAGCGTCACCTTAACCTTAGTTGTACAACGTGCAAACCTGTGGGCCAACATCCCACATCGCACAGCCAGCGACCTGCGCTCCCGTTCTATATCCGCATTATATTATACATTAATGTATAAAAAAACAAATGTATAAAAAAAAAACAATAATCTTTCAGATATCTCTGAAATAAACAAATTGCTAATTGTTTCATACATCATATTTATCCTCCCACACTTAAGTGTTAACGCTGTAACACAATAACATGGCAAAACTAAATGATTTTAAAAGACGCAGTTTCTAGCCGCTCATCTCCTACCTATCGTTTTTTTTTATTATGCCCATGTTGCCCTATGTGAAATAAAATATTTTTATTTAATCTTTGATTGAACACGGTCTTTGATAAATACCAACAGATCTTAGATGGCAACACAATAAGGTTGCGTTTGGATCAAGTTTTTGGTCTTTAAACTTTATGTGGCGACGCAGACTAAAGCCGAGCCGTATCGAAACACCAAAAACAAAGTTGAGCAATGTGTCCTAATTCTTAGTTTCCAATCTTTTTACGCGTTAAAATTGCACTGTAAACATTGACCGCTTCGGTTCAGTTGCGTACTTACTTGCGTAGCTTTCGACGCCAACAATTTGATTGTTATCATTTCATCATTTTCGACACTTAAAACAACAACGTCTGTACGAAACAATTAGGCATAAACAGGGTCAATACCTAAATCATTCAAGTGTCACGTCAACGAACTATTTGCGAAGGATGATTGGCAAACTATTGCGCAACTGTGGTGCGAGGTCGACGCCATGGTTTGAACTCATTGTTAAGGGGAAACTCGACCTAGTGACGTGGCCGAAAACTTATAGAAAGTTTGCAGTTTTCATTGTTTGCTGTAAGCGCCTTATCTACCTATTGACCTGGTACTTGGTAGTTGGATTAAATTAATTTAGATATTATCTTTTTATGACTAAACCTTAGTTAAGTCTATAATTATTGAAAAGTTGTTAACTTTTTATAATTGTGGAACCACATCCTTCCTTTGCCCTCCGTAAATAGTTAAACTATTAAACCCTTTATCCTGTCATACAATTATACATTGGCAATCTTAATGAAAGCTTTCATCATAACATCACGCCTGCTTTTTCTCTGAAATTTTGCCTATAGGAAACCCCTACTTCAATATATCGCCTATCTTTTCTCCCCTTTATCCTGATATTAAATCATGTTTTGTTCACAGGACGCACATACAACGACTTGAATCAATACCCGGTGTTCCCATGGATCCTGACAAACTACGAAAGCGAAGAGTTGGACTTGAGCCAGCCTTCCAACTACAGGGATCTCTCCAAGGTAAACATAATCTTAACACCTTGAAGCGCTTTGATTGCCTGGTACATTGGCTACACGAGAGGTGATGAAATATCTCGGAGGGATTTCGTCTCCAAATGGGACCTTACTGGTTTTTCACGGAGTAATCTAATTATGAGTAATTCAGTTTCTTGTAATTACTGGTACTGGCACACAACAAGACAATTGTGATGAATTAAATCGAGATTTAAATTAATCGATTGTCACTTCAGCTCCAATTTACATTACAGACGCAGTACCGCATCTAAATAGTTTGATTTTACTGAAGTCATCGCCAACGTAATTTATTGCGAAAAGGCTTCGACATCTTTCACTGTATGTAGTCAGTGAAAATTTAGCAGTATTTTTTAGAACACTTTTCAGTCATTTTAAAGCGGAGAAGATCATCAGATGCTAAACATTAAATTGTTTAGCGTGTCGATGGCAATCTAAATGGAGTCAACCTAGAATTCGGCTAAGAGTATAACCTCTTTAGTGGCGTCCATCAGATCCTGTAACGTGCAGACAGCAAGCAACGTAGGATTAATATTAAACTATTTCTTCCTTCTCCACAGCCCATCGGCGCATTGAACCCGAGCCGGCGTGCTTACTTCGAGGAGCGGTACAACACGTGGGAGCACGACTCCACGCCGCCCTTCCACTATGGCACGCACTACTCCACCGCCGCCTTCGTGCTCAACTGGCTAGTTCGCATCGTGAGTACATTCTTAACAATTTATTACCAGAACTATGACGCCTGCAGTAGCGTCCATCATATTCTATGAATACCCACATGAGCAAGTTTTCCTTACTTCGGCTAACCTGGGTGCGGGGTCTGTTTACAGACTTCTGGATTAACCAACGCAGCTCATGTCAGATTTTCAGCAGGTGGAACGAATAGGTTGAGGAGGGGTGGAGAAACAGTATCTCGCCACATCCTTCTGCTGCTGGGATGTTGAGTATCTATGAACATACTATATGCCCAGAAGGCATTCGTTCTACTAAAGTAAGACCACCATTTCAGAGAACCATTTCAGTCATACTCATCGATTTACTTTGTAGGTAGGTTACTTTACTAATGAAAAATCTAAACACCCTTTGAACGTCAATTAAACCTTCTTGATCATTTATTCTACCAAACAAGAGAAATTCCAATATGGCTAAAACAAATCTATAAAAGGGCAAAACCTAATCAACATCTTATATGACGTGCACTGAAAACAAAACGCGTCTCCTCTCGGTATGGCAACACATTTGCATGTAAAATTAAATACTAATTGAGTGTTGCCAGTAACAGCGCGTGTATGATTTATGACGAATAAACGGCGTGTGCGTCCTGCCCACCGTCACCTATGGAGCGCAGATGTGGTCATTAACGAAACATCAAAAGTCCGCACTCAGGGTCTGTCAGCGAACAATGGAATGAAGTATGCTCGGAGTCAAAATTACTGACCGTATAAGGAAACAGTATACTTCGTTCCTAAACACAAATTGCAGACGTAGGCAACACAGCCGCCAAACTAAAATGGAACTGGGCAGGCCATATACACCGCATGTCGTATCAGAATTGGGCGGAAATAGCTACAGATTGGGTTCCGAACACATTCCGATGAGCTGCTACCTAAAGGATTGGGCTGAAATAGCTCTAGACAGAGAAGGCTGGAAAAAAGGAAGGGAGGCCTTTGCCCTGCAGTGGAACACAACAGGCTCATAATAATAATAATAAACGGCACATTCATTTTGATGCTTCACCCAACATTTGTCGACAGAATTAAATGTCACCCGAGCGAAACTGATTGCAGTTTCGACGCTTGAAATATCTTCATTGTTGTGCACTTTTTGCAGTTTCACCAAACAGAATAAAGACATGTGTATACATATCTACAGAATTATAAATAAGAAAAGTTACTTTTTGTGCAACAAGGTTTGCAAATGTTAGTGGGCGGGCGGGGCAATAACGGATAACAAAATGTTACAGGAAAAGCGGCCAAAGTAGTGTAAAATGTTGCTCTACAAAAAGTAACTTTGGTATATTATATTGTATGTATTAGTTTAGTTTGGTTATAAAATAAATTTATTTAAGTTTATAAATGTACTGTTTATGCACATAAGTAAGGGTCTTCTGAAAATCTCGCAATCGAAGTAAAGTTTGCTGTAAGAAAACCCAATTCTGAATTAAGCTCGCCTTTGTACATAAGCTGTTGTAATTTTGTGTGTATTTCTCTTTTTTTGTGTGCAATAAAGAATAAGAATTTGGTGTGGATAGTAATAAAGAGGAGATAACTTCAGACACAGGCAACACAAATCAAAAACAGACCTGCTGTAGGTATGAGCTTTTCCAACAGTATCCGATGCAAGTATAGGTTAGGTACACAAAACCCTGATTCAGGCTTCGTTTTCGCGCAATCACTTACTAAAAGGGATTTTCCACAACTATTGTTTGAATGACATCAAAAAATTGAATCGTCGACGAAAAAAAATGAGGTTATAACAACAAGTTCAACAATATGAAAATTAGACTTTAGGTAGGTATTTACAAAATAATTAAGTCAAAGCACAAACTGTGCATCAATCAACAGTTGCTTTTTTCTGATCCATTAGTCAACCTTTCAATCACATAGATATTTCTGTGACACCATACGTAGGCCATGCTAGTAGTTTTTACCTCTGTCAACTCTGGCGATTGAGTCCTAGCCAGTAGGTGTACCTATCTCTAAGACGTCATTAAATCGCCCAGATGCACCATAACTTAGCCTCAGTGGCCGCGACTGCTCTTCAAACTTAGATTAACAATGTAATTGATTGATTGATCTTGTACCTACGGTTGATGGACTGTTTAACACGTCAATTGTTGTAACTAACGACTAGTTAATACTAGTTAACATTCGGTATTGTCTGTTTGTTTGTATTGTACACCATGTCGTATTGTCTGGAATTGGATGTGTAACAAGGTAACTAAATTGTTACGATAGGGAAACAAATAAATGGTAGGTACCTTTAAAGTTTGAGAATCGCAAAAAAAAACATAGATATTTTTGCTCTGTTAAATCTGAGGAAAAACTTGCAGAAATAATTAACGAGAATATTTATAAGCACTTCACAAACGTAAGTATGCTATAACCATCATTCACTTCAATCGCACAAAATCCTAATGGAACCATCTATCCTGAATACTTAATTTACAAGTCGTGGACTAGTTATTTCAAGTAGGAGTCTCTAAGTCTTTGAACAATGGTCCTGTGGCTGCTATAAAGGATATCTTCAAAGGAGATCGTTTTGCTACCGATCATAGTGAATTAGTAAGTGCATTAAGTCGTCTGAACTAAAAGCGTGCGCGTCAAAACATTCAGACGTGCAGAAGACGCGTCGCGACAGATGCGCAAGCGGCGTGCGATCATTTGTGACAAGAAAAAAGTAAAAGATGTTAAATGGAGGTCGAAATAGCACGTTTTGATGTTTTAGAGGAAAAAAGTATTGGTTCACTCTCAGTTCAGGGCGTTAAAATACTCCTGCAAGATTTTAGAGAAAACTGTACCAGGTACCTGTAACGTCGTCATCATCATTCTCCTGTCCTTACCCCAAATTATTTGGTGTACAGCATGTCTGCTGCTGGGCAGCGTTCAGAAAGTTGCGTGGTATCTTCTCGTCCAACTTATCGCAGTGTCTCAAGACGAAAGTCTATGACCAGTGTGTGTAGCCAGTGATTACATACGGGACCGAAACGTGGTCGCTCACAATGGGCCTCATTAGAAGGCTTAAAGTCACCCAAAGGGCAATGGAGAGGGCTATGCTCGGAGTTTCCTTGCGTGATCGAATCAGAAATGAGGACATCCGCAAGAGAACCAAAGTTACCGACGTAGCCCGAAGAATTGCCAAACTTAAGTGGCAGTGGGCAGGGCACATTGCTCGCAGAACAGATGGCCGATGGGGCCGTAAAGTGCCGGAGAAGAAGACGTTGCGTTGGAAGGCCTCCCACTAGGTGGACCGATGACCTGGTGAAGGTTGCGGGGATCCGCTGGATGCGAGTCGCACGGGACCAGTCAATGTGGCGACACTTGGGGGAGGCCTATGTCCAGCAGTGGACGTCTTTCGGCTGAAATGATGATGATGAATGACAGCCTGTCTCTAAACAGCTATATAAAGTAACTTCTAAATAAATTATCACAACAATTAAAAAAAATGCTTTTGGCTTACCTTTGATTTCCATAAATATGTATCTTTAATCATTGGAATAATGAGACGAGTGTTTGTTTCCCCAACAGGAGCCGATGACGACGATGTTCCTAGCGCTACAGGGCGGCAAGTTCGACCACCCCAACAGACTGTTCTCATCCATCGCCATGTCATGGAAGAACTGCCAGCGAGACACCTCGGACGTCAAGGTGAAGTGTTTACAGGATGTTTCTTTACAGATTACTTACCTACTTAATAAAAATAATTTCTACAATGATTTGGAGTCGGTTTTATCGGTTCTGAAATCGCCAATATACGTACGTAGAAAAAATCATTCATTTATAGGTACTGCTTTTAAATATTTAGGTAATTCTATGACAAAACTTTTTTGCCTCCGTGGGCTAGGCTAAAACTTATTTGGATGTTGTCACTTACCGGAGCTAAGAGCTAATAAATTGTTGTTACAATTGCGTCCTATTTGAAGTCTATTCCTTTGAATTTTGCAGGAGCTAATACCAGAGCTGTTCTTCCTACCCGAAATGCTGGTGAACAGCTCAGGGTTCCGGCTGGGCATCGCGGAGTCACCGTCCGGTGACGTCATCCTCCCGCCGTGGGCCTCTTCGGCTGAAGAGTTCGTGCGCATCAACCGCATGGCGCTGGAGTCCGAGTTCGTCAGCTGCCAGCTGCATCAGTGGATTGATCTCATATTCGGATATAAGCAGAGAGGTAAGTTGTTATTGTCATGAATATTATGATGATGTTCAGTAATCAATTAAATGATCCTTGATAATGTAATGACAGTAATCACATACTGTCTTATTCTTTTTAACACGACTGCATTTTTTTTTTAAATAAAAATGCCTGCTGGCTAATGTTGGCTATATGTTCAGGTTATTCAATCTCAATTGAATAAGCTGAACAAAGAAATAAAAGTTACTGTTATTTGAGTCTTCATGTAAAATGTGAAACTATACTTAAAAACAACTTTCATAGTCTTTGTAGAAGTAGTTTTTAAGCATACTTGTGTTAGAAATCTAAACCCTCACACTTCACATTCCTCCCAGGTCCCGAAGCGGTCCGCGCCACCAACGTATTCTACTACCTAACCTACGAAGGCGGGGTCCGTCTCGACCAGATCACGGAGCCCGTGACTCGCGCCGCCATCGAGGACCAGATCCGCAGCTTCGGGCAGACTCCGGCGCAGCTGCTGAGCGAGCCGCACCCGCCGCGCGCCTCCACCATGCACCTGGCGCCGCTCATGTTCGCGGCGGCGCCCGACGACGTGTGCCTGCGGCTCAAGCTGCCCTCCAACGCGGCGGTCGTGCACGTGTCTGCTAATACTTACCCGCAGTTGGCTATGCCTGCTGTTGTTACGGTAAATTGGATGGTCATTTATACCAATAAATGAACGCCTTCAATATTCAAAACGTTACTAGTATAATTTACTGAGAACTTAAAAACGAGACTTTATTTTACTAATTAAATCTCCAGTTTAAATGTACACTTTAAATGTAAATGAACAAAAACACACTAAAGAAATGCGCTAAACTTGATTCGTTCTTTACCAAAACCTTGATGCAAAGTTAAACTTCATAATTTTTAGTAAGCATTTCGCTCGTACTAAGACATGTACCTTCCCCCCCCCCCCTCCCCCAGGTGAGCGCGGCGCGGGCCTTCGCGGCGCACCGCTGGGCAGGCGGTGGGTGTGCGCACGCGCCGCACGCCGCGCGCCACCAGCCCGACCACACCCACCACCCGCACCACCCGCTACTCATGGACCCCGTGTGGGGTAAGTTATCGATTATCAAGCTGGAACCAATGGAGTATGAACTAGTAAACCTCATGAATCACCAAAAATCTTTACTTACTGCTCACCTTCGTTACGAATGGAACTCATTCATAACTTAGACCTAGCGGTTTAGACTGTGCGTTGTCTGCCAGTGAATTTAAGATTTATATTTGATGAAGATCTTCCCCTCACATTTACTTTCGGAATAAGCTAACAAATCTCATATTAACATTTAAGTTCGCCATCATCACCACGTGATCTTCAAACCCTAACTAATCAAATACTGAATCCCCAGCGGCGGGCGGGGCCCAGGCGCTGTCCCGGCGCCAGCTGGGCGACAACTTCTCCCAGCGCGTGCGCGCGCGCAGCAACTGCTTCGTCACCACCGTGGACTCGCGCTTCCTCATCGCGGCCGGCTTCTGGGATAACAGCTTCCGAGTGTTCAGCACGGAGACTGGTGAGTTATCTCTCAACAAAATGAAGAGAACTCGAAGATGAAAAGTTGTAAATACTGCATTAATCCTCCACGGTCAATCTCAACGGAGGTTTTCTTTCCACGACCCGCTATAATTCGATGTTTTTGTTCAACAGCAAAAATAGTACAAATAATCTTCGGTCACTACGGAGTGGTGACGTGCGTGTGTCGCTCCGAATGCAACATTACGTCTGACTGCTACATCGCCTCCGGATCTGAAGACTGCACCGTGCTGCTCTGGCATTGGTAAGTTATTCAGTACTGTAGCAGCGACATTTGCTGTGCCTACACCCTTCATTTTTTCCTGCGCCTTTGAAGTCGCTACGCAACTTTGCAGAGGCTACTTCCAATATTAAACTAGATATTATAAGAATGATTGTGTCGCACACATTTGTGATTCTCCATCTGGCTTCCTAAGAATGATCCCACCAACACCAACCAACTTTTTGTGAATCAGTCCATAGGCGTTAGAAGATGTTCTGAGCGATGGATTACAATAATACCCGTGTGTCCGTAGGTCTGCACGTCACGGCGGCATCGTGGGCGAGGGCGAGACGCCCGCGCCGCGCGTCACGCTCACGGGACATGACGCGCCTATCAATGGAGTGCTCGTGTCCGCCGAGCTCGGCTTGGTTATATCTTCGTCAGTCAGTAAGTATTCTTCTTGATATAGCCTTATATTGGGATCCTTGTTTAGTAGTATTACTTTAAACCTAAGGTTCTGTCATCGATCAGGGAAACATCATAGAATAGGAAGGATCACCATACTCCGCACTGTGTGCATTATGCTGCCAATTATAATATTGATGATGGTAGTTTTGATAATCCTAAGGATAATTTAGCAGCAGCGTATATTCGCGGTTTATTGATCGCAACCCTGCCCCCCTCAGACGGCCCCGTGCTCATCCACACGACGTTCGGCGAGGTGCTGCGCGCGCTGTCGGCGGCGGAGGGTGTGACCGGGCCGCAGCAGCTGGCACTGTCGCGCGAGGGCGTGGTCGTGGTGGCCTACGCCAAGGGACACCTCGCCGCCTTCACGCTCAATGGCAGGAGGCTGCGCCATGAGACGCATAATGATAACTTCCAGGTATGTACTGCTATCTAAGATATTAAAGCATCTCAAATAGGAAATGTAACTAGTTGAAGGGTAAAGGAAAATCATTAGGTTGGTTTAAATTAGCATTAGTAAAATTTGGAAATTTTGCCATTCTTATTTACGCATCGTCGACTCCAGTAGCGCCTTTGATAAAGTTGACCATGCGGTTTTTTATTAGATTGCAATATTCGATGTAATCGTTTCATGGCACAGTTTTATGTGCACCTTTAAGATTAAAGTAGTAGAATAGATATGTGTACATTTGTACAGCCGGTGATGGAATGCAACAAGGTTCTCCCTTCGGTCCCACATTCATTCTTTATACATTATTGACATATAATTATTTAATTCTAAGACAATATTTTTGTAGAAAACTTTAATAATCGCCGAAAGCTATATAAAAGTGTTGTGTGTTGTGCGTCAGTGCCTGGTGCTGTCCCGGTGCGGCGAGTACCTGGTGTGCGGCGGGGACGCCGGCGTGGTGGAGGTGTGGCGCGCCTTCACGCTGGCGCCGCTCTACGCCTTCCCGCCCGCCGGCGCACCTGTCACGTCACTCGCGCTCTCGCACGACCAGAAGTACGTACACTTCGACATCCTGCTGCCCATATCTCTATTTGGTGCTAGCGCAGAGCATGTCTTCTTCCGTATTTCTCTATTAGTCGACATCTCATGAGCCATCCCCCTCTCTAACCATATCCTCTTTCACACAGACCGACTATCGTTCTTTACAACAAAACATAATCAGCCTAAAATATTCCCACCGCTGGGACTCTGGTTTCCTCCCTGTGAAAGTGAGTTGACTCCGTACAAAAATGTTTAATATGATACCTAATGGTCGCATAAACCTCTTACTACACTAACGAAGACCAGAATATAATGCAAAAAAAGGCTGCAACAGTTGGCCTCTTTCTACTTTCTATCATCGTTGTCTAAATTTATTTTTGTCGGCGCAGTTTGAGTTCCTCTTCTACTATTACAAAATTGGTCCATTGTCACGACCTATGTGAAACGTAAGTAATTGTTATCTATGCCCGTAATAATCATTTCGTACTTCTCGTTCCAGGTTCCTGTTGGCGGGTCTAGAGAACGGCTCCCTGGTTGTGTTCCACATAGACTTCAACAGATGGCATCACGAGTACCAACAGCGGTACTGAGCCGCTCGGTTCCCCCTACCTATTACTACGACACATAATTCAATTATCGGCCCGACGCACACTTGCAACACATAGTGTCCATTGTGTTGGATGTTACAAGTCTGTCTCTGGCTTTACCGTTCGCATCTAGGTATCGATATCACGCTCAAGGCGATATAACGTAATGGTTAAAAAACACTGTTCTTTACAATTTTCACTAACCATCTCGACTAAGAGTAGTTTCGATGTTCTTATACAGTGACATCTATGCTGCTCATTGTAAAGTAAATGAATTAATGGGATTATATTCTCGTTGCGTTGCTGATCATAAATTTAAGAGCAAAGATTGTAATTAAATTGTACAGAACAGTGCGTTTAATATTAAAAAGTGTGGTATTTTAAATAAAATGGCAGCTAAACTCAGCTAGAGTTTAAAATACCGCACGATCAAAATTTTAAATTATAATAAAATCTTGTTGGGTTGTTAAATTTCGACACATTAATGCTATATTAGATTATAAAAAGTATTAAGCAACTGGCAAGTAAGTACTTAATTAGTTATTAATTGCATTGACATTCCATTGATTTTTATTATAATTGATTCAGTAGGTAACAATTAACTGTATTAAAATACCAAGACATCAAAATGAGACGACTTCTAAACATTCCATACAATTTGCTACCAAATTACTATAATAATAAGATATCTTTTTTTTGTTAAGATTTTTTCTAAGAAGAAAGATAATGTATAAATAATTATATTTTATCAGTACTTAATCAATTGTTATTTATTTTAAGTAAAAGAAAAATGAAGTCGTAGCATATATTATTAATATTTCATTAAAACACTCTATTACACATCTGGCTTTATCTGTACCACTTCAGTGTTGCCAATGTGAAATATAAAAATGGTACTGTGGAAGCTTTAGTTTGATGACGTAGCATAGTGTAGGCCCATGGTTTGTAGAAATATTTAATTTAAAAAAAATAACTCAGAATCTTTTAATATTACCATTTTCTTTCAAACCGTGGGCCCACCAATTATGTAGTATTATATGTGTTATAAAAGTTTATTTTTATTGAATGAATCAATTAATTTACAAGAAATTATTTATGTAGTGCCATAGGGAAAGTTTATTAATTTAACGCAATATAGTTTCTTGATTATTCTATTTATGTAACTAGAGATCTCCATTCAAATTACGTCCATTTTAATTTTTTCAATGTATTATTTTGAGATTAAATCTATGTTATTTATTCATTGACTTTACAAGTGCAATATTTTCTTAAAAATGGATCACTAGCTACCTATCAGATTGCTTATATATTTTCAATTTATATTTAAATTATTGAATGTGCTTTCTCTTTCTATCATTCCAGAATTAGAATTTATTTGAATCATTCCTACTTTTCACTCTTGTGCTATGTTAATGGTGGTGGGTAAACAAGTACTTAATTTTGAATATTATGATAAATAATTGACGTTGTTGTAATTAATTTTTGGTTTTTATTAAATGGTTATAGCGAATTATTTTGTTTCTTTTATTTTGCCCTTATACCATTGATTGCTATGATTTTAGTAGTTGAGATTTTTGACTGCCTGTTATTTCATTTTAGTGCAAAACATAATTGGCTGTCTTGTGCTTCTCTTCACGTGTTGCTTATTATATTGGAAGTATCATGAATTTATATCAATAAAGCATTATTGTATTCGAGGTGGTTGGACACAGCGCGAAAGTGCCAATAAAGTAGTCATTTTCGCTAATTAAACTATGTCAATATAACATTAGGACGAGTTTAGACTATATTAATGTAATGTAATGCTAAATAAAGTTGTGTTACGGCTAAGTGACGTCACATAAACGTTACGAAAAAAAACATAGTTTTTTACGCATACGTTGTGTAACAATTGTATTTCATATACAATCAATTATAAACTATATTTTTGCATCACTACGCCCGCACCGCTCCTTCCGTTCTGTGATTTAGGCTTAAATCCACTCCTAGACATACGAAAGTTTATTCTTCTCGTCGTTTTCCTATCTCTGTGCCAAAACTAAGGTTAACAATATGAGAGACAGATCAGTGATTATATAATACGAAACTACTAATAGTTCATTGATAACTTGCTTCAATATTAAGCCGAATTTCCTCCTTACCATCTAGATAAACCGCAACATCGGGAACTGAACACATTAGTACCTTATAAACAAGAAAACAAAACGTCATGGTAAAGAGGATTCTTCTAGTCTTAGATAAAAATGTTTTTCTAGAAAAAATCTATAGTCGAATTATTCACGTAGTTATTAGATAATTGTACAAATGACTCTTGAACCCTTGATCTCACGTCCCTCTGTAGTCGTAGCGTACCCAGTTACACGTAGATTGTACCTTCTATTTATTATGATATAGTTCACTAGCTATTTATGCTTATTGTAGACATATAATTTTGTTTTAGATGCAATTTAGACTATCTTTTCAGTTTTAAAACCTTAGTCGTTATCTATCACCCATTATCAGTGTGATTCAGTTATCCTCACAATATTCTAACACGATGCTATAACTTCCAGAAGCTAAATTAATTATAGTTGTAGAAAACACTTTTCTTGCCATCTGTACAGAAATTCTACTACAAATTCAGTGTGACCAACTTTAATAAATCTAAATATTACTATCCCTGGCACAATCACTTTAAAAATCCTTGTCAATCTAAATCACGCCTCACACTATACGTTTGGTTTGATCAAAAACACGCTACACGCAATTCTGTCCATTATTAATAAGATTAAATAGTAATAGGTCGTGGATGTTGGATTAGAATAAAAAATAACGTTTTTATTTAGTAGGTTAAGCCACCTTGAATGATAATTATCACTGTCCATTTAAATATAAGCTACATCAAGTGTAAGCATTATAATTGTAAAAGTTGCTAAAATTATTCGATTTGAATGAAAAACTAAATTTTTCTTATTTTCAAAATGCATAAAAACTAATCACGCTTTTCACGCGTTAAAAAAAGAAAGCTCATAAAATATTTGACAAATCCTGTTACCCTAGAATGTTTTTAGAATTTCTTTTTATAAAATCTTGTTTCCAATATAGTCCCGCGTTAAACACAAGTAATAAAATGTACCAACTGCCTTCGCTCTTACAAAAGTATCGCCTAGTGTATTGAACTTAAGTAATAATTTATATTTAGCACTGTAAAAGTGGTTGAACGTACGATAGTTATTTCATAGACTTAGAAACTTGTAGAATTGTAGTTTCGCAGTAGGCTTAGTTTGGTAAACGCGGTCGGCATTTCTAATAAGTATTTTGAAAGGATTAGAGTATCCCTCTTGTTTTGATGAGTAAATAAATGTAATTCAAGTGCTACAGACCACGTGTCCGCTTAGCTTGCTTGAAGTTCTCCTCTTGATAGTCCTAGTAGCGTCGAAGTGAATAGGAAACCGTTAAGTTTTAATAAGTGGTTGTTCTTTTAGCACCTAGAAACTAAACACGGTGCAATTTGTTGTAGAATTTAGACACAATTCGATATTTTTAGCAATATTGTTAGATCTACTATTGTTTTCTACATCAAGCATCAGTTTTCCATTTTGTTTTGAAGTTGGAACGAAATCAGTCCAAGATCATTTGAATTTCCCGCGCTAGGTCACAGATAATGTAATATAGAATAGATTCGTTAAACATGTTCAATATTGTTATTAACATTAGTTAATATTTCTTAAATTGTATTTAAATAATGTGCACATGCTTTTTTCAACTAACCACTGACTTATCTTATTGAATGTTTAACTGTTATTTGTGATAAGTAATTATAAATTCTTTGTGCAGGATTATTAATTTGCATGACACGTCTTCTTCAATACTTTACACGTTAGGGCAATATGTCCATAAATAAATGATTGTTATGCTAAGTATATGGTGCGTTTGTATGTAATGAAAAGATCTTGAGTAATGAATAAATTGCATTGAATAAAATAAAAGATGTTTTATTAATGTATGTACCACTTCCCGAAAAGAGGTTTTCATAGTAAGTGCCTTCTATCTGCTGAAAACTGAAAGATATAACCTGCACGTTGCAGCAGCCAAGAAGATATCTAATAGTCGCAAGCACAGTTACTGAACATGAGGTCCAGGATTTGAAGGGTAAAATTGAGTTTTTCCTGTAAGGATTTCTCATAAACTGCACGGTGTTTGCAGTTGTGCCTGGTTGATTGCATTAGGTTCGACCTCTATATCATGAGACTTAAACAGAACTGGTGAAATATGGGTATACTTTTAAGGTAAACCTCTGCCTAACCTTTGGATTGATTGAAGTTATCTAAACATTTGGGAGCTCTATTTGCGCAAACTGAGTGTACAATTAAAGTAGCACGGTAAAATAGGTGCACATAAGATTAAGCTTGTGCGTATAGCTGAACCTATGAACCTATTCCTACGAACGATATAAAGCCGTAAGTTAGTAGAAGCTAGCATTAGTGCTGGGACAGGAGGTTTTTCAACTTCTCACACAGACAAGGCTCTGTGTGTAACAAATAAAAAATACATATAATCGTCATAGTATAGTCCGTCTCACTAGAGGAATCCCACAGCAAACATTGGAACTACGTGTTGTTACTACGAACGAATAATTAGGTACGTCGAATTATTAGAGAGTAGCGCCGCGAAAGCGATGAGACTTGAGATCGAAAATTATTTTTTTTACCTGGATAATTCTCCCAACTCTTTTATTTTTACAACTTTTGCCCATGCTCGAATTAAGCTCTAAGGGCCCAAGACAAGCCGTGTAGACGGCGCGTTCGTGTTCCAAAGAGATGTCAGCAAACAGGGAGGGGCCCGCAAGGGCCAATACCTGCCAGGGCTGCGGGACTGTTCGAAAGAGGAACACAAAGGGCAAGGAAGGAACATGGATGGGTTTTAGTCAGTACAAGTCTGACACTCCCTTCCGCTCTGCCTAGAGCGGGAGAAGTCATTTGATGAATTCCAATCCGAAAAAAAAAGGGCCCAAGACAAGAGCAGAACCGACTACTCACTTTATTTACTAGCAAAAATTTTAGTACCGTGCTATTTCGTCTGGACGCTTCACACTGCATTTAAAATCTTCTGGTGTTTTCGAACCCATGGAAAAGCCCTTGTTTTATTTTCAACTCAAAAGAAATTTAGAATTATGTTGTCGTTTTAAATTGTTAATTTTTTTTCGAAGTGATTCAATTTGAGTTCAAAACTTGACAGTTTCCGAACGTTCCTAAAAATTGACATTGACGTTTGTATAATCTGTTTCCGGCCTTTCCTTCGCTCCCCCGTTGCAATCATGGCGGTGACCAACATTTCTAAAAAGCGAAAAGTACGTTGAAACGAGTGTTAATTACTGAAATACATATTTCAAATGGTTAAATGATAACTGACAAGCCAATAAACCTAATTAATGGGTCCTATATTTTTGTGGAACTTGTGATGTTAGTGGATATTCCAGTACTTGTCACCAGCACTGGGATTGTTATGTTTCTCTTGTGTCTTGTTTTACCGTAATGTATTTGCGTCGAATCTGTTAAATTACGATGTGGACAATGTACCAGCGGTGTGTCCGGGATGTTATCGTTAAAAAATGCAATGATCAAAACATAACCTCTCGGTGAATTTGCAGTTCGTCGGAGACGGAGTTTTCAAGGCGGAACTCAATGAGTTCTTGACCAGGGAGCTTGCTGAAGATGGCTACTCCGGTGTGGAGGTGCGTGTCACTCCGACCCGCTCGGAGATCATCATTATGGCGACGAGGACACAAAGCGTGCTCGGAGAGAAGGGCCGCAGGATCCGTGAGCTGACCTCGGTGGTGCAGAAGAGGTTCAATATCCCCGAGCAGTCCGTGGAGCTATACGCCGAGAAGGTGGCGACCCGCGGTCTGTGCGCCATCGCGCAGGCTGAGTCGCTCAGATACAAACTCATTGGAGGTTAGTTCCACTTTCACTCATCTTTTGGGCTGCTATAACCGTATGCATTTTATTAATCTGTATATTTGAAGTAATTCATGAATCTAGGAGTATGACTCGAAAACAATTAATCTAACCATTTACAACTTAACCAATCAATCTGTGTTGTTCGTCAATGTATCTACTTATGATGGTGTTGGCGCATATGTATTAACTACAAATCAAGCCAGTTTCTGAATGAACCTAACATAAATGATAAATAATGTTTATTTTGCAAATAGGTTTTTACAAACACCTTTACACATGTTTTTTAAAGCTAGATGGGGCCGGTGTTTCGTACCTGACTACTCTGAGAAGAAACAGCCGAAACAAACTCATAGATGGAGTGCTAAATAAATCATCTTAGTCGAAAGACAAAAAAAAGATTACACTAGATTTAAATCTTTGCGATGATTAATAGTCAATCTTAATCTTACCATGGTAATGGTTATAGAAAAATGCTTATGGAAATGGGTTTAATGCCATATAACTATTAAACTTGTTTTGTAACTCGGGTCTGTGACATAAACATACAAATAAGCAACAATTTATATGTAAAGTATTTATGATAACCAAATATGTGTACTGCCTGAGGCAGAGGTCTATAAACATAACTTGGCATTATGGTTTTTTTCTGTTACTGTTGCACAACTGCCAAATCAAAGTGTTTGCCTTAGACCAAATAAAAAACCAAGACATTGCACTGCGAACAATACAGTGAAGCATGTGCAAAATCACGCCTCGCTCTGTGCATACACGCACACATTTACATCAAACTACCACTAAACTACGCTCAAAAACTAAGTTCACATTGCAAACATGTTTACGAAACTGGCTTCACGTCATTGTTGATAGTGCTGTGTCTTAGTTTTTTTATTTGGTCTGAGGTGTACGCTAAGTAACTTTCATAGATCACACTACCTTGAGCTTTCCTAAGAATATTGTAGCAGGACTTCCATCTTTAATGTAACTTGTATTAATTTATTGTTACCACACTAACCGCATGCCCTAATAACCAACATGTCCACCAAGCTTTGTGTTCAGGTTTGTCCCCTAAGGGCTAGAGCATCACCTTACGTACCAAGCAGTTGCTATAAAGCTTGGGTATCTGTGCTAAACAAGGATACATTACTAACATAACTTTTGGTTTTTGCATGTTCTAAATTAAAAAACATTCATGGAAGGTCTTAATTATTGTGTACACTCCAAACTCCATTAAAGCTAGGTGACACCTTAACAAATAGTTCAATAAAATTACATAATATTTTCAACTTTAAGTACTGATCTGAATGTTGAAAATCCAACTGTCTTTATTTAAGCATTAATTTAAATTTCACCTAGTGTTTGTTAAGCCAGCATATATTTTTTTTGAGATGTCTTTCTACATCATGGAAACGTGACCTAATACTTGGCTTTCTGTTGTGATGTTTGTATTATATTACTCAGTGATAACTTTACATTTGAAAAACTTGGAATTACAAATGCCTGCCTGCTATTCGTTTTTAATTCACATTTTCGATTTCCGCCAGGTCTCGCCGTACGTCGTGCATGCTATGGTGTCCTCCGTTTCATCATGGAGTCTGGAGCCCGTGGTTGCGAAGTGGTGGTCTCTGGCAAGCTGCGTGGTCAGCGTGCCAAGTCCATGAAGTTCGTGGATGGCCTCATGATCCACTCCGGCGACCCATGCAACGACTACGTAAACACAGCCACACGACATGTGCTGCTAAGGCAAGGAGTACTCGGAATTAAGGTGAGAACACTATCTAATCAAATTAAATTATTGTCAAAGTAAGCATTTCAAAAATCTGTGTCTGTGTTTAGTTTTGACTTGTACTGGAGTTCTAGAACTGTCAGTGTATGGCCGTAGCAATTGTTATAAGGAAAATACAAACTCAGTTTAGATGGGGTAATTGCGATCAGTTTTGAATGCTGAAATTCACTCGCACACATAACCATAAACAAGTCAAAGAGATTACTCAATTAAAAGTATTTCTTAAGATACGATTTTTATGATGTAGTTTAGTAATTGCCTTGAAGTTGAATTGTAAAAAGTTAGAATTCTTAGCTTTGCTTTCTTTGATGGTTCTTACTTCATTTAAATTCTTGCCTATTTCATAAAAATAGTTCTATAAGTAATTTTTAAACTCATTCAAGAGAAATCTAATACTAAATTCGCATTTTGTTGTGCTTTTTATTTAGTTGTGCTTTTCTTTAGGCCACAATATCAGGGATTTCTCGCCTCTCAATGGCTTGAGGTCTAATATTTGTGGCAGATTGACTCAGCTTGTTTATTGGAGGGCTTGTCTGTACAGGCTCTGGTACGGTGCAAGCTGGACATTTATATTTAAATTCATAGATATTTGTTCAACAATCTTTAAAAATTAAACATTGTTGATGAATCTTATGTGGGTAAAAACACCCACCAATGAGAACACAAAGTCCAAACAGATATAGGCGATAACATGGAATCTCATTTTACTAGATTTCTTGATAACACACTTATTTTCTTCTCCAGGTCAAGATCATGTTGCCATGGGACCAACAGGGCAAGAACGGCCCCAAGAAGCCACAGCCCGACCACATCCTGGTAACTGAGCCCAAGGACGAGCCCGTTCCTCTGGAGCCCACGAGTGACGTGCGTTCTCTTGCGCCCGCGCCGCTGCCCCAGCCCGTGCCACCCGTGGCTTAGGTCTTAAGCTAATAATTAATAAAAAAATCTAACAAAACCTCTTAGTTTCTTTTACTACATACTACCTGTGAGTTCGTACTGGCGAAACATTCACAACTTGTTAAAAGATCTATTTTGCTCTCTCTCTTACTCTTTCTCTAGTGCAAACGCACAGTACCTTGTAAAGGTTGAATGATGCCAAACCTGCCATTCTAGTTTTTACATTAGCACGATCTTCATAATTATACGAGTAGATTTGTATTTCTTTTTTTGGACTCTTATAATGCAATCAAACTATGAGCAGATGATTGAGTGCCATGTAGAGTCAGTTCCCCACTGGGATTGACTCTTCGTATTGGGTAGCTCATTGTATACTAACCTTATAGGTTTTAGGACAGTTCCGTAGATTAATCCAAAGACAGTTTGCTGTTTCTACTGACAATAAGTAGCCAGTACAGCCCTCCATATTATACACGACTGAACACGAGTTGGTCGAGGCGCATTCCCAAGATCTACACCCTCAAAGTGTGCCAAGATCGATCCATGAAATTGCCTTACATTGGCTTTTACAGGAACTGGGAAGATCAAATCCAAAAATGAACTGGATTAATTAACACCCGCTTTAGGCCACACGGGTATCATGCCATTATAGGTGCACACGCCGCAGAAACCATGACGGACGGTCGAGAACGAATTGATGATTGACGCTGCACAAGTGCGAGCGCCCTATTTTATACTTAAAAAAGGTAAGGCCTTGGATACCAGTTATTGATAAAGGTTTTATGCGTGGCCAGTATTTTGAAATAACATAAAATGGCGGGAGGAGACAGATAGTTTATAACCTAAATAGCGATAGCATGATCCCGTGGGACAATAACCGAAATCCACGCGAGCAAAGCCGGAGATTTATTTTGAAGGACGGTACGGTTGACTGAAATAATATATCTATTCTATAGTTATGTGCCCGACCCAGTTCTCGAAAATAGCAATATCACACGGTACTCGGATCAATCACTGACAAGACTATTGTAGCCAATAAGCCTGCTATAGTGGTGGTGGATCGATCAGAGCGGCGCGCAATGATTATTGACATAACGGTTCTGCATGACGAGAACCTCGTGAAAACCGAGAAAGATAAGCCCAAAGCATTAAGTCGCCTTTGTACAGATTTTATACTTGTGCAGTTTTAATAAATAAATAAGCAAATCAAGTATCTTGACTTGGCTCGCGAGGTTCTCGATATGTGGGATGTGAGGTCGGCGATTATTGTGCCGATAGTCGTTTCTGCCAATGGCTTAATTGCCAAGCCTCGACCAATATTTCAGGAGGTTCTCGTTAGGCAGCTGGTACATAAAGGGCTTGATTCAGTGCGCGGTACTCCTGGACACGGCGCATATTGTTAGGAGGTTCCTCTCTGGAACCCTGACCGGTAGCTTGGGCCGTGTTCCCGATCCCGGCGGGCTACTATTTTTTATTTGTATAGGAGTATTTAAAAATGTGAATCATATGTAAAGAAATGAATAAAGGGAATAATAAAAGAAAAACAATAACCGTTTATACCAACATTTATTTAAAAACCTGACTACATTCACCCCAAACCAAGTGCATTAAAATTATTGCTAAATACAAAAACGTCGCTGGCGATTACTCAACATAAACCAAAATAATATGGAATACACGATTCACAAAAATAATGTAACTTTATAATAATATTTATAACCAGTTTCAATTCCAAAGAGATATGTGTTCGTTGAAATGTCTGATAGATTTTAAACATTAATGAGAATAATATAATAACAGACGAAAGTAGAACTACACACACTGGAATGATCCGTGAACAGGGTCATCACACCCGTGAAACAGTATCCAATTCACCCATTCGCTGCCCAGTACTTCGCGAAAACTTCGTGAATTTCGTTCGCGTGCCCACAACCCGAATCCGAGTCGTCGTTATAATGAACTATAGATGACTTGCATTCATGCCCAGAACCCGACTACCGAGTCCATAGCTACGGATACGGATAGTGCGAACAAACAAATTATTGTTCGACTCATATGCTGGGTTCTGGGCACTGAATGGGTTCACTGGTACATTATTTTTAAGAGCCATTGAGCTTGAGCAAACACATGTCTACAAGATTTCGACCAAACCCCAACGACAAATTAATTCCATTGTGACAACAAATACTGACAGACATTTTTGTTTATTTAGATAATAAAAACCTACATTGAATAAATCACTTATCAGTCTAAACTTAAACATTCCTTATGTATTAAATAAAATTGGACCGACATTAAATAGAAATTAAACTTAAATACATAAAGTACATCTTCGAACTACAATATAATATACTGATTTGTTAACAACCAAAAGATTTATGCAATGAAATGCATTGGAATACATTGTACGGGTGGATTATTCAGCAATGGCAGTCTTTCCGAGTATTTCGACTCTTGCTAGCATTCAGCTGTGATATAGGGTAATCTCACTCTTCCATTTCTGGGTTGCCATAGCTAAATAATGTGCCTGCTAAGTAGAATTTTTGTACTGCAATGGTTTGGTTATTGGTTATTTTGTTCTTACATTTAGTGAAGTCCGAATGGACGGTATTTTGTTCGCCTTCAAATGGATGTTGACATTCACAGAACGATTTCTTTTCGAAGAAATAAGATTTTACTAAACTGTCAATTTTATATAAAAAATAATGAACATTCTTTCAAATAGATTTTAGTGATAATTTACAACAGTTTAACATGTTTTTAATACATATGCGGAGAAAATGCACTTAATAGACAATTTTATTTGTAACCCATGTAACAATCCGTGTATTCAAACAATTCGCAACTGACGTACACTAACCCATAGACACATCCAGACGTGTAGACAGCACACTTGCGTAGTTTCGATATAAAAGAACGAAAGTGATGTAGAAAGTTTTCTGTTCACCTTAACTGACCTTACGTACGAGATATTTACCTGAAAATAAACAAAACCACGTGTAAACATCAAGGCAATACAACAGTTTGCTAACTAAATAATTGTCAGTCACCTTTGGGGAACAAAGATTGCAGGAAATTTTTAAGTTAATAAAGCAGTAAATATCGAATGGTTAACCGATCATCGTCGGCCGATAAGAACGATCGTAACCAGTGAAATACACACAATTACCATTTCTCGCTACAGAACAAGACAGTTGTTGTTCGTTGATCAACCGCAATCCAGCTGCTGCACTAAACAAAATACTGGTCGGTTTTACCATAAATATCGTACAGGACAGCGCCATTTGAGCAGCGACGGCTTGTCGGATCCTTGTGGTATTGTGAACTGTAAGGGATACGTACTGCTGCTGCACATGCTCCATGGGCGGCGCCATGCGGCACACGAGCTGCACGCCGGAGTGTATCCCGGAGCGCAGCGCGGAGGGCAGGGCGGGCTTGTGTAGTACTGTAAGGGATACGTACTGCTGCTGCACATGCTCCATGGGCGGCGCCATGCGGCACACGAGCTGCACGCCGGAGTGTATCCCGGAGCGCAGCGCGGAGGGCAGGGCGGGCTTGTGTAGTACTGTAAGGGATACGTACTGCTGCTGCACATGCTCCATGGGCGGCGCCATGCGGCACACGAGCTGCACGCCGGAGTGTATCCCGGAGCGCAGCGCGGAGGGCAGGGCGGGCTTGTGTAGTACTGTAAGGGATACGTACTGCTGCTGCACATGCTCCATGGGCGGCGCCATGCGGCACACGAGCTGCACGCCGGAGTGTATCCCGGAGCGCAGCGCGGAGGGCAGGGCGGGCTTGTGTAGTACTGTAAGGGATACGTACTGCTGCTGCACATGCTCCATGGGCGGCGCCATGCGGCACACGAGCTGCACGCCGGAGTGTATCCCGGAGCGCAGCGCGGAGGGCAGGGCGGGCTTGTGTAGTACTGTAAGGGATACGTACTGCTGCTGCACATGCTCCATGGGCGGCGCCATGCGGCACACGAGCTGCACGCCGGAGTGTATCCCGGAGCGCAGCGCGGAGGGCAGGGCGGGCCTGTCGGCGGCGCGCTCGGCCGCCACTCGCAGCTCACGGAACGTGTTGCGCGTGTAGGGGTTGCGGCGCGACGCGTAGCGCCACGTCACGAAGTAGTAGTACACGAAGGGAGTGAGCAGGCCGCAGTAGCCGCTGTGGATGGCACGGTACATAGATAAGGGCTGCTTGCAACACCATTCACTAAGGCCTATTTCAGAGCGAGACCGGCGACGTCGGGCAAGCGTTCCGATGTCGATAGCGTTTACCGTTAAACGTGCGCCCGTCATGCGTTTTGATATCGATAGTGTTCATTGTTAGGCCTATTTCAGACCAATCCGTGCCTTTCTGGTCACAGTTCAAACACTAAGCGACACCTAACTTAATGCCTGACGCTCGTTTTCACCAACACTGAGTGACACCTAACTGAATGCCTAGTGCCCGTTTTCACCAACACTTAGTGACACCTAACTGAATGCCTACTGCTCGTTTTCACTAACACTGAGTGACACTTAAATGAATGTCTAATGCCCGTTTTCGCCAACACTAAGTGATACCTAACTTAATGCCTAACGCTCGTTTTCACCAACATTGAGTGATACCTAAATGAATTCCTAATGCCCGTTTTAATCAACACTAAGTGACACCTAACTGTGCTGTAGTTTTATTCCTCATGCAATGGTATAATTATTGCTTACAAAAAAATTATAACTAAAATATTTTTATAATAGCTGCAAGTAACGATTATGAGGAATTAATAAATAAATAGGGTATGTGACAGGAAGTCAAAATAGTTACTTTTTTAGGAACTGTCAAAACGCAAAATGTGTACGTGATTTGTATGAAATAGCACGTTGTAACGTCATACTTATTTGGGATCAAATGTAATACTTATTATCAGTAAATCCAATTTTACAATTATATTGTCCCCCAATATTTAATTTCTGTACGGTGATGGTAGTTTTTAAGATGAGTGGCCTTATTTCTACGTATTTTTATATTTTATTTTTGACCTGGTCAACTAGCCTATTATGACGAAATGTTATCATTATCAAAGTTGTGCTGATGGCGAAGATTCTACTATAATTTTAAACGGGGTGGAAAGGACAGCGACGCGGAAGCGGTTACCAGTTACCACGTATGCAGTATCGCGTGCGGCATCATTCCGAGCCCTTCATACAAATTTATGATTGTTCATTCCATACAATTTGACCGTGCACTTTAGAATGATGTACTGAATATGCCTTTTACAGATTCCAAATGGCGGTGCTCTTCAAACCCTCTCAGTCGCCCATTAAACATAGACTCATGCAAATAAAGTGAAATCTTTCCGCCACTCGAATACAGCTTTAAGGGACAGCAATACGTGCAACTTTAACTACTATTTAAAAATTGTGTTGCGTTTTAGAATTCAGACATAAGGGACATAAAATAAAATAAGAAAATATATTGCTCTCATTTCATCTCATTAGTTTGACCTCCTTTTACGCGTGTGACATTAGCATTACCATCACACATTCATAATATTTGCTCGCAGTCGTTATATTTTTAATTATGAATTTTGTTTAACAATTATAAACATTAAATCAAGTAAATCCACTTCTTATGAAGATTTATAACTTTAAGGCTTGTTGAACTAAATCTGCCACTAAGATCATGCCTATATTTTTGTTGCTTTGATCTACCAACGATGTCTTTATAACACCAACATTAGTTAGATTTGACAACCTTGATTCTTATTTTAAGCGTGTCGATGGCATTCTAAATTTTGGGTGGGCCCAGAATTCGGGTATGACTTCCGTATCTTCGGAGGCATTAGTTCCTTCAAATTGTAGACAACAAACAAAACATCAAATGTCCCATCGTTCGTAGAACAACACCATTCCTTCACTCCAGGGCAGAGGATTCATCTATAAATCTCCATAATAGCAGGATTTTGTTTTGTATCTGCCAACCTCGAACCTGGAAGTCTGAAAAGTACTCTTAAACAGACTCTGGAACTGTCTTAACACTTTCAGACTGGCCAAGAAAATTATATTTTACTGACTATAAACTTAATCAGTCTTCTGGAAACAAGGACTTGGCCCTGTAAGATGTATACTCACAAGAGCGCCATGAAGGCGACGAGCGGGAACAGGATGATCTCGGCGAGCGCGGCGGCGCGCAGGATGTTGCGCGACTGGAACTCCACCAGCGAGATCAGAAGGCGGGCCACCCACATCGAGTTCTGGCCCAGGGTCTGTGGAGAAACAGGGTAAACTGTTGTTAAAGATGCATTGTTATGTTTCTCCAGATGTTGTGTGGCGATCTGCATAGTTTCTTCAATGAATTTCTTTCTCGCATCTATCACCAAATGAACATCTTCATGAATGATCTAACCTTCCGTAGTCCAGCTTCCTTGATACATCTCTGAATACAAGAGGAAAGATATAACTCCAGCTTCTTGAAATGCTACTTCAGCGGCACGGCAGTAGAGTGTGTATGGAACTGTGTCGCAAACTAAGTCCCACAGCTCCTAAGTTCTACCAACATGCTCTCAAAGTGACCGCGCTGCCATCGAAAATCTTATGAAAGTGGCGAAGTTTTGAGGTATCAAAATCAAAAAGAAGAGAGGCAGTTGGAAGATTGTCTAGAAGGCGAAGGCACCAACAACTGTAGATCAGTTAGTAACGGACTATCATATAACATTTAAAAAGTGGCTGAGCATTTTTCGCTACCCCAGCCAAAATGACATTAGAAAAATTAGCGTTCCCTCTACTGGACGAACTCCACCACGCAGGCCCAGTACCAAAATAGTAGGATAACAATTTTGTACGCATTACTTGTCGACTAGATTACACCGATAGAATTGTTTTCGTTCTTATCTAGAAACGTGTTTTACATGGTTTAATGGATTTTTGGTGTGTAGTACATTGCGCACGATAAGTATTATTGTTTTATTTGCAGGTTATCAGGCAGTACGAGGATTATTTTGAGCTATTTTATCATTTGCAAATCATCAATTTTGAGGAAATTCTCAGTTTCAGCCTGCAATCTGGATTTGTGTCCGGTTGGTGGCCATAGGCTCGCCCCCTGTTACAAGTTCTACCTATGGTAATGGTCTAAACCTCTGCTTTACCTGATTTGATTACAAGCGTGATGTACTTAGGTATAATTTTTAAATAAGCTATATATATATAAAACAAAAGAAAAATAACCCATTATAAATATGACCTTCACTACCCCTTCTAAAATAAGTGAAAATTATGTCCAGGTATAACAGTTTAGTAGACGGAGCGTAGCAAACTGACAGACGTTATGTAAGTTTCCATTTCAAATTATGGTTTACCAGACATACGGAGAAATGTAACAGTTAATAACTTTCTAATGTACAACTTTCTTTTTTACAACTACATGTAGTATTTTCCAGTTAATTGTTCACGAGGTCTTATGTGCTAAGTTACTATTGTGTCTGCGCAAAAGAGACAGTATGTATGTAGGTCTCTCTCACACAACAAGCTCTTTATTTATTTATTTGGTACACCAAAAGCAGTACAGACTAAGAATTAATGTGAAACAATAAAAATAACATGAAAGTGCTGGTATGTATGCCTATTATAGGTATACGCAGCATTCACCATAAGACAACTCTTAATCTTAGCATTAGCTTTGTTAATTCATAAGCTGTAAGTATATAATTATTGTGCTTGAACTTTGAACTGTTGGCTTATCCTCAGATGACTGATGCTTGCATTTGCATGGTGACACAGTTTTATGATAACAGTTATGATCTAACTTAAGGAATTTAAGTCTGTCTTGTTGTTGCATCGTTGAAAGTCTATTATAAGAGATTCTCTAGTATAGGATTTTTTTTTTTTCGTATGGGAAATCATCAAATGACTTCTCCCGCTATGGGCAGAGCGGAAGTGTCAGACTTCTACTGACTAAAACCCATCCATGTTCCTTCCTTGCTCTTTGTGTTCCAGGGCCGCGGTATCTCTTTCGAACAGTCCCGCACTATAGTATAGGCTTTCTTTTTAATTTTTCCCAAAAGAATTTTAATACTCATGATTCGTTTCTATTAATCTGTTATCCATAACAGAGTAATTTAATATCCCAGTAACCGGTTTATTCCCGGTCGTCCCCACTGGGTACGAATGGGAAAAAGCACAGGTAATCAACGAATTTACAATAATTTTCTCAATTGACTCTCGGTCTATAGCGGAACGAGGGGGAAATAAAAAGTTCCAATCCTCACCACTGGGGGGTACTTTTTTTTCCAATTCGTACCCAGTAGGTACAACGAGGTGGGGACGACCGGGAATAAACCCAGTAACCTAATATTTCTGACAATGATATTAATCATCTCTACTTCTCCAGACGGACTTTTCAGTAAGTACCTAAGTACCAAAACTGCGTGTTTATTTTACTTACTTACATGTATAATTATTTAGCTACTTAAGATTCTGTTCGCGTCAAGAATACTTGAGTGTGCAGAAATACATAAAGGGTGTCAACAGACTCTTAACGAAGCCGAAAGGCACTTTTTCTCCCCGTAATTGCGATCATTTTTTTGTTCTAGACCATACCTGGGAACCTTCTAGTTACGGAGATATTGGGGGTCAAAGTTCCAACTTTTTCACAAGTTTTTTTTTTTAATACATGTTTTTCATGTAAGATTTTTACTTAAGACACCTTCACAACCCCCGTACTATTTAATCCATACATCAGCACAATGTTTTAAATGCGTTACATTGAGTCCTACTGTAAAACGTGATATTTCAGCCCAAAAAAAAAGTCGTTTCCCAGCACAAATTTTTGCGTAAAGTTACTTAGTTTGATGTACATAATGCTTGGTTGATGGCTTCGTGAAAAGTCTGTTTACACCCTGTATGTTTATGACAATTATTGCATTTTATTATAATTGTGGAACAGTGTTCAGAAACACGCACCAGTTTTAATCGTTGGCTGTAGAGTGAGTCACACAAAGGTCAAGAATGAAAACTGTATTTATCTAATAAAATTGGAAGCCTTTGTAACTTCAGGTATGATTCAAGTTTGTCAGAAAATTTCATTGGAATTGTTACTATTAAAGATGTGATTAGCTAAAAATGTTGTCTATTTTTCTTAAAATATCTTATTTTGTTGCAGAAGTGTGAATCTACCCTCCAATATGTGATTGTGTTTTATTGCTCCAACCAATCTATAAAATCTAATAATAACATTTATTTTATCAACATATGCCTCTAAGTAGAGGCACTCTGTATCCAGTATATAATTATATTGATAAGTTTAAGAAGAAAAACCCAAGAAAGAAAATAACAAAAACCAACGATCTATATCAAAACATGTTACTGAATAATTATAAGATTATAGCTCTTACTGAGACTTGGCTGAATTCAAACATCCTGAATAGCGAGTTGTTCGATTCAAGGTACACTGTTTACCGTCGCGATAGAATATGTCACAATAATGCCAAAAAAGATGGAGGTGGAGTTCTTCTAGCTGTTTCTCAGGATGTTCCATCAGCCAGAGTCTATAGCTGGGAAAGCAACAGCGAAGACCTTTGGGTGACTGTTAAACTAAATGTGAATAATATTGTTAAAAATGTAGCTATTTGTGTCTCGTATTTACCACCGCCAGTAAAAACAGAATCTCTGTCAAACTTTTTAAATAATGTCAGTAATGTTATAAACAACGTTGAAGATGTTCTTATCCTCGGAGATTTTAATCTCGGATTTATCAAATGGTCAGCTTTAGATAAATATACTCATTCCATTCCTGAAAACTATAACAATACTCTTGGGGAAACGTTTGTTGACTTTTTAGCAATTAACAGTCTTTTTCAACTTAACAATATTCGTAATACTGATGATAGAACTTTAGACCTAGTTATAAGCAATATGCATAACCTTACTGCTTCCCATACCTCTGACCTTCTTACTAGACTTAATCCCAGACATCCTGCTCTGCTTATAACAATATCACAGGGTATTACAAAACACTTACGCTCAAAGAACAACATCCGCCCTAATTTCTACAAATGTGATTATGCAAAAATTATGTCAGACCTACTAGCTATTGACTGGCATCTCGAATTCTCTCAATCCGAAAATATTAATAATCTTCTTTCCATATTCTATGCAAAGTTAAAAGAATTAATCGACAAACACATACCAAAACATACTTGTAAAAATTCAAAATACCCGTCTTGGTTTAGTAAAGCGCTCTTAAAATTACTATCTGAAAAAGAGAAGTATCGCAGTAAATTCCGTAAATACCACAATCCTCGAGACAAGTTGAGCTACGATTTACTCAGAAGCCGTTGTCATACAATGATCAACCAAAATTACAGCGATTACAAACACCATATTGAGACAGAAATATCAAAACATCCAAAATCATTTTGGCGCTACATTAAAAACAAACGAAATTGTAAATCAACGATTCCGGCCAGAATGTACATGGATGACATGAGCTAGTAATGGAACTGACATTGCTAATCTTTTTGCTTCTCATTTTTCTTCAATATATACCGACCCAAATAGTAATGTAGCAACAGATGTCAATGAATCCGATGGAGTGTTAAGTAGTATACAATTTACGTCAGAAGAGGTTTTAGTGAAAATTAAAAAATTAGATACCACCAAGGGTGCCGGTCCCAATTTAATTCCACCTGTTTTTGTGAAGTCGTGTGGTAAAGCACTTGCAAAGCCGCTGTGCATGTTATTTAATCTATCCTTGGAGTCGGGAGTATTCCCCGACGAATGGAAAAAGGCCCGTATTGTTCCTGTGCATAAAAAAGGTGACTCGAGCGACATCAAAAACTACAGGCCGATTTCCATATTATCATGTTTCTCGAAACTTTTTGAATGTCTCGTTTGTCCCATTCTAACCAATTACTTAGATACTAAGCTTTCTGACAGTCAACACGGATTTCGAGTTGGGCGATCTACTGAGACTAATCTAGTCAGATATTTGTCTGATATTTCTGAAGCGCTTGATAGCAGACACGAAGTCGACGCAATATACACGGACTTTAGCAGCGCATTCGACAAGGTGAGTCATTCACTCATGGTTGCGAAACTCGAGCTCAGTGGTGTCCACGGATCGCTGTTGAGGTGGTTCGCATCCTATCTCATAAATCGCTCTCAGTTCATTGCTGTCAATGGCTATGTCTCTTATGAATTTCACACACGGTCTGGTGTCCCACAAGGCTCCCATCTTGGCCCAGTTCTGTTTTTGTTGTTTTTAGACGACATCACAAGTCAAATAAAGCACTGTGAAGTTTTGCTCTTCGCTGATGACTTGAAAATTTATAGAAAGATCACAGGACCTGCTGACAGTAGGCTTGTTCAAAGTGACTTAAAAAATATTGAAAACTGGTGCATAGCAAACAATATGGCCCTAAACACCAAAAAATGCTTTTTTATTCGTTTTTCTAGAAAAAAGACATCTTTTCCCATTTCTTACATACTGTACAATTCCACATTGTCAAAAGTACGTCAAATACGTGACCTCGGAGTTCTAGTTGACGATGAGCTTAGTTTTAAACCGCACATCAACGAGGTTGTCAAGAAGTCAGCACAGATGCTGGGCTTCGTTAAACGCAATACTCGGGGCTTTCAATTCCCAAAGACCAGAATACTTTTGTTCAACACTCTTGTACGTAGTCGGTTAGAATACGCCAGCGTTGCATGGAATCCTTTCTACGCTGTCCATTCGCAAAGAGTTGAGAGAATTCAACGAGCCTTCACAAAGCATCTTGCCTTCTCATCTACCAAAATAACCCATCGCTGTCCGTACGAGCAACGCCTACATTTTTTTTTAACATAAAGACGCTGCGAGAACGTCGCCGTTCGCGCGATCTTATTTTTTTGTACAAAATTGTCAACGGAATCGTAAAATGCAGCGATTTAGTTGAGTGTATTCCGTATACAGTCCCTTCAAAACCTCCCAGATATCCCATCACCAGACTGTTTCATATTCCTTTCCGCAAATCAAACCTTGGTCTCAACGCTCCTTTGATTAGAATATGTAGAAGCTACAATAGCTCCTGCACATCACTGGAGACCGATTTATTCGGTGTTTCTCTCAACAAGTTCAGAAGATCCGTTTCTGTTTCTGAGGTACGGGAATGCACTAATTTGCCTTTAAATAATTAATAATTAATATCTGTCAATTCAATACTTCCTATAATTGCAGTTAGTTAACAAAAATGTAAATAATTAGATATCAGTCTCATTTAGTTTTATGTAAACTTTAAGTATATTCATATTTTATTCAAATTTTATTTTTCATATTAAGATTTTAGAAAATTACGTTGTTGTCTTATGGTGAATGCTGAGTATACCTATAATAGGCATACATACCAGCACTTTCATGTTTTTTTTATTGTTTTTTATTAATTTTAAGTATGTACTGCTGTTGGTGTACCAAATAAATAAATAAATAACACTCGTATTTTTTTATTTTACATTACATTTATATTAAAATTGTATAAAACACACAAATCAGATGATTCACGTTGCTTGTATGCGTCTGTTATAGAGTGCCTTTGTCTGGTCATCGAAAAACAGGTTAAATCATTCTATTTATTTCAATGATTCATTGATTGATGGAGTATCAGTCAATAATAAGCAACCTACACAAACATTTTGTCAATCATTTCCTGTAAGTATTATATTTTGTCCTATTTTTTTACACGGTTTGTTTTTTTATTGCATTCTATTATTATGGCGGAATCTGTCCAGCTCTGTAAGATTTTTATAACATTCTGTATAATATACCACACTTTAAGAAAATAAATATACTTACTAACTTTGTGTGTCAGTAATTTCGTAAATAATATAATTATTTAAATTCTGAAACTAAAGTTATTTTTCAGTTTGGTGTGTTTTTTTGAAGTCGGATTGTTTGCAAAAAGTTATTTTATTAGTTGTATATCCTATACAAATATTTGCATTTATTTACATTGTTAACAATACATTTCATGGTAATAGGCTTATCCCCAATAAAATGAACCTAAACATACCAAATTGTCGAAATGTGGGTGTACTGTACACATCCGCGTACCCCCTCAGAACATAAAGAAGTAATGTTATGTTGTTGCATACAACAGACATCCAAGCGATTGCAGCTATCACGACATATTTGCTGTCTATTATTGAAGACAACTCCGAAGTCCATGATCAGATCATGACAATATTTCTATGGGACCAACTTGGGAGTATACTCTTTCAAACAAAAAAAGAATTTTCCAAATCGGTTCAGGCATCTTCGAGTAATCGGTGAACATACATAAAAAAATATTCCGACGGATTGAGAACTTCTTCTCCTTTTTTGTACGGTTAATAAGGTAACTTTGGACTTGTGACGCTATTATTGTGTGCACAGTTGTGTTTATTGTGTGCTTATGATTTATTTATTCAATGTTCATGCTGGTGCAAATACAATTAAATACCAGATAACATATAAATAACCAATCTATGTAAAGAAAAAAGAACGATATAAATTAAAAGAAACTCTATAAATCTTTCTTTATTTCAGATAAAGGTAAAAATCAATAACTACCGAATGTATTATTGCACCTATAAGTGTGTGCCTATGCTGTGAATATACGCTAGTTATAGATTTAATCAAATCATAATTTGATTAAATCTATAACTAGCATCCGGTCGCGAGAGTGATAATTGTCACATTATATGGGTAGTACCTACTTTTTTATATTGGCAGGTAGGTACTAGTCAGTATCTATTACCGACTGGCTGAGGACATCATACGCCTACAGAATATCAATTAGAAGACAGGTTTTTGACTTACCTCTCACAGAGCCGGTGTCCTAGTTAAAACGCTAAGTATAGGCAGATTAATTTATGCTTTATACTCGTATATAGAGGAGGTACGTGAAAAGACCACGTAACCACGGAAGGAATTGGGGGTGGCTTTTGCCCAGCAGTGGGATAGTAAAGCTTGATGAAAAAAAAAAAAAATTATACATGTTGTTCAATCTAAAAATCAAACTCTACACCATTGATTATTTTCTAATTGTACGCTTGTAATACAGTTTTTCTGCTTAGAAGTACAATTACTATACTCTGTCTTAAACAGAAACTACAACTTTACAGGCCATAAAAAAAATGTATGACGAGGCTGACGCACTTCAATCAAGTCGTTAAAAAGTTTAGCAGCTGTCACTTTCCAACACTCTCCCCTTACATACAAACTGTGTTATGGAGGAAGTAAACAATTAAATGCAATTGTATTCAGAGAGTAGAGCAGTGGTGGCCGGGTACTGGGCCCAACTTAGGGCGAATTTCACCATTGAAACTGAACGTAATCAGAACATCTAAACTGCGTTTAAATCCTATCAGGCCTATTTCAGAGCGAGACCGGCGCCGGTTGCGTGCGCCTGCTCCGGTCGGGCGTTTCGTTATACGTGCGATTTTGACGACTGGCACACTTTGAACAGTGAACGCCAAAATAAATAGCGCACGCAGCCGGCGCCGGTCTCACTCTGAAATAGGCCTCAGTGCATCATTGTTACGTAATTTTGACATTGACAGCTATAGCATGCTGTTTAGAATGTGCTGATCGCGATCAGTTTCAATGATAGACCTGATGATGATGGGCATGAGTACAAAGGTCGCATTTCGTAAAATTCATTTCATCACCACTCCTCTCTAAAAGATGAAGCTAACCACTTGAGGAAAGCAGCAAGTCCTAGATCCAAAATTTCGAAGACATGAGTCTCCCACCAACCGGCACTGGGCCCGTACTTCCTCTTACAGAGAGGAGACCGGTGTCCCAGCAGTGGGAAATGGGGAACATTACAGGCTGATCATGCTGTAATTTGTGTGTGTACTTACATCGAGAATGGTGAGCGAGTAGGACGCGGCGTGCAGCAGCGCGAACAAGAAGATAGGCGTCAGGATCACTGTGCGCTGGTCAAGGTATTATGTTTGGACAAAGATAGTAAATAGATAGACAGATAGTTATAATGAATTATAGTGCATTTTACCGTCCGTAGTCCCTACATAGTGAGATAATTGCAATCAAATAGATTCTTAACATTAAGACATAATTATACGGTTGCCCTCCCTACATGAAAATGACCTGGAAAACCAATATATAAGGTACTAGCTGACCTGCGCAACTTCGTCTGCGTCACATATACCAATTAAATAATATTGCGCCTATAAATTGAGATGTAAGCTATCCTGTCTTTCATGTTGGATCAAACTACACGGTGTGCAAATTTGATTAAAATCGGTTAAGTAGTTTAGGAGTCCATCGCGGACAAACAACGTGACACGTAATTTATATATATTAAGAAAAAGGATATGTTGAAACATATATAATTTCTTAAGTGATTTTGATGGCAGCAAAAAGATAAAGAAAACCTTAAACAACAAAAGCAATGGACTTTAGCAACTTAGGTACGTGGTACGTTTTTTATATAATTGTGATTCTTTAAAGTATTATAGTTGATTCTAAAATTAAACCATTAAGCGTCGACGTCAAGTAATATGTGACAAGGGCAGACAAACAAGTTGTTTGAAAATAAAAATAAATGTTATTCTACGTGCGAACTTACAAAACATTTTAATATTACATTATTTGGACTCTACAGGGTGTAAACAGACTCTTCACGAAGCCGTCAACCAAGCATTATGTACATCAAACTGAGTAACTTTACGCAAAAATTAGTGCTGGGAAATCACTTTTTTTTTGGGCTGAAAAAATCTCGATTTACCGTAAGACTCAATGTAACGCACTCAAAACATTGTGCTGAGGGATGGATTGAACAGTAAGAGGGTCCTGGAGATGTTTAAAGTAAAAATCTTACATTAATAACATGTATTTAAAAAAAAACTTGAAAAATTGTTGGAACTTTGACCCTCAATATCTCCGTAACTATAAGGTTCCCAGGTATAGTCTAGAACAAAAAAATGATCGCAATGACGGGGAGAACAAGTGCCTTTCGGTTTCGTTAAGAGTCTGTTTACACCCTTTATATAAGCCCATGTAATCGCATATTCAAGTTAATCTACTCATTCCATCAGACATGATAATGGTTGGATTAAAAATGTGTAGAATTAATAAATTTGTTCTATGAATATAATATTGAAACCTGATTACAATTACCCAAAAGGTAGAAGGTCGAATCAACGAAAACATGTGTGATACATAATTATATTCAGGTAGACCTGTTTTCCGTATCCGTATCTTAATTCGTATCCCGTATTTAGAAACGCCTTGTGTGGAGTTGGTTGCACTATTATCATGAAACTTCTCCTAGCACAAACCATATTTTTGATCCAATAATAGCCAGCACACATTCCGTGTTTTGAGTGATATGACTGAGTCATTAGATGTGCACGTACGAATAGTAAGTTATTATTGCATCATCGCACTATATCAACTGATTGGTTAAAATTATGATTCAAAATAAATTAACCATCAAAGGTCAAATTGAATTAGCTAGCAAAACTTCAAATACAAGATAGGTACCGATATCCAAATACTATAAGTATTACGAAGTTCTTTATGATCGGTTCAAGCCGATTCTGCGTCGATAACAATACCATTGACAATATCGTTAGCAATACCACTAACGGAAAACAATAGAAAATCAATACACTAGATATCAAAGTTTATAAGTAGAGATCTTAATAAGGCTAGTTTTTTACGTTATGCTAAGCTAAGATAAAAAATTAAACTGTTCAGAAAACACGAGGAAGATGACGTAGCCGCTCACCTTGAGATGGACGTGATATTCAAGAATTAATAATAAAATATATGTTAATGTTACAAAATAAGTGTATAAGGATTGTAGCAGGTACCGGTTCTGTAATTTCTGACAACCCACGTGGGGACAAAGCCTAAAATTTATTTACGTATCTGTATGAACTACGTACGAGACATTAGCAGGTATGTACATTGTCATTTTTTTATGAAAAAAGTTGTTGAAATGACTTTTTGAGAAGATACTTACTAATAATGTTACTACAAAATTTTTCAGATTTCATTACTACCTATGTCTTTGGAACGTAAACATTTTGTTGTGTCCTCTGCTAAGCTCCGCTGGTACTGGTCAAAGTGCATTCTTCACTATTCTCCGGATGAGGTCTCTTAAATGCAGAGCCAGCAGTGTTTCTGCTGTTACCAGAAATGCTGCTCGCAGTACTATCATTCTCGTGACTCTTATATCATCCTATATATATGTTATAGAGATAACACTCACTCCCACTAACCATTTGACTGATACGAAGCTCTAGATCCCCATTAAAACCTTTTCTTAACCATATTTAAAAAGGATACACAAGTTGGGCGCCACATTCATGAATATAAGCGAGTAGAACAGGTAGTGCGCGCTGTCCTCGAGGAAGAACCTCGCGAGGAACTCCCTTGAGATGGAGATCTCGCGCGCTGGGATGCGCTGGTGCAGGCGCAGGGCTGATGTGGCTGCGTTCGCTAGGAGCGCTTTGTAGAATGCTGATACTGGGCTGTAGGGGAAAAACGTAGTAAGAACACGATAGTGTTGCTGGGGAGTTTGTTTCGCCACTTCTTCTCCGCGCGTAATACAATAGGAAGTGGCGAAGGGCGGGCATTTTGAGAAAATATAAGTGTCTGCAACTCAGTTTAATATATACTTCGTAGGTATTGGTATCGTGGTATGTTATGCTAGAGGAGCTCGTGGCTAAATAATAACAGCCGCTCGGGTCGATCTTTAGGCTAAGCCCTAGATTTTGTTCTGATTCCTACCAATGTATTGTATTCTGCTTTAATTATTCTTTTTTTTTCTACAAATGAGCTCACAAATCTTAAACAATGCATTGTGGCGGGAGTATTTTTCTTATTACAATAAAGAAAAAAAACAAGACAATTATATCTCTATTGAATAGCCAACAATGTGACCTCTTGATTAGGGACCACTCAGTCTCGTAGACAGGAGGCTTGTGCCCCATCAGCGGGAATGTTACAGTATATATACATATATTTATTTATTTAAACTTCATGTACAAGAGTGGTACATAGGCAGACTTAATGCCACAAGGCATTCTTTACCAGTCAACCTTTGGGTCAAATATACACAAAATATAATATAATATAATATAATCAAAATATTCACAAAATAGAACATAGATTTCATGTAATGAAAACTGAACAGTTCATTCTATAACAAAGAGGTCAAGGTCATTGCCCACTGTGTAATTTTAATCCTCATTGTCTTAATTACTGAACAAAGGTAACCTTGATTTAACTAAATATGCAGAAACATTACACCTGACATCCATTGTTTAGAAAATAAAAACAATTAATTTACAATAACCTTGCCCAGATGAGACAGATTTTTATTTACTGATTTACCTAATTTTAAATACATTTTAATTAATATCGCTTCAGACAAATTAATCAAAATCAAAAGTCATTGATTCAAATTATGCTGAGAATCATCACTTTTTCCAATATCATTTTTTTTTTTAAGTATTTTGAAATGATTATGAAAACAAAATTATGAGTGAAGGATAGAAAAAATTAAGAACAGCATCAGTACCTTTGAGCTTGAAAGTTAATGATAGTTCAGATCAGTTCCCTATGTACTGTGACACTGTTTGTACATAAATGATAATTACACATCTGTAAATAAGAATTAGAGCTTTCACTTACTTGTTAAATAAAGGCAGTACATATCCTATGGTGAAGAGCACAGTAAGTACTCGGATAGCCCATAATGCTACATCTATTCTGTTGGCATTTACATGCGCTTTCAGTGCGGGCAGTCCCTTGGGGGGACCTGCGTCTCCAGATTGGGGTTCTGTATCTGCCATTTTCTAAAAAAAAAAACAAAATTCAACTCGAGTTTTTTTTTAATTATAAGATTTGTATCATTATAGAAATCAAGTCTTTAACAAACTACAACTTTCATTAATAACTTTCAATAAATACAATCTTAACTTATATCAAACAAAGGTATAAGGAAAATAGTGACTACAAAGTTGCCATGTCACTCACTATCAAGAGCTATGTAATTCATGAAGAACCAGTAGTTTCACTGCCTCATTTTTATCTGATAACAAGAGATAAAGAACGACACATTCTCATATTGCTACAGTGGAACATTGAAACCACAATTAAACGCTAACTTAATGCGTTTACGTGACCACGACCAAAGTAGAAAGTGCCATTAAAAACACTTTTTTGAGGAAAAAAGTGGAACAGTAGGCCATGCATGAAGTTTTTGGACACTTCACTCAAACTAAAATATTAAAAATAGCGTTTAAAGTTATGACTATCTATGTTAGAATTAACATAACGCGATGACCAAGGACGCAATACCTCAGAAAACCAGTTTCAATCATCAATTATTATCAAAATTATTACAATAATACTAAAATAGTGTCATCATGGTTTATATATAAAAATAGTCAACTTTTAGAGAAAAATATTTTTCTAGTGTACTTACGTTCTACACTAATTACTTAAAACAGATAAATATAATATTTAAATTAAATTCCACAAAATTCTTCACAACGCAACAAATCGAACATGCATGATTTGCCGAATGACATTTGACAGACAGAAAAACTTGCCAGCTACGCAGACTAGCCACGAGTTGAGAAAACCGGTGTTTTTCAACACTGGCTTGGTGTGAAAAAAATTAACCATAGAGTTTTGTTGGCCATAGGTAAAAATGGGCAATATGGCTGCCAAAGTGCCAACTGACCTGACAGCTGTCCGGCTGTTGTTATTATATTTTATAACCAAAAAGTAATTTAATTAAACCAAATAAATTATTAAATATGATGAACAGAAGTATTTATTATAGCAAACTGAAAAACTTTTTAAGAAGTAATGAGGCTATCAGGAAATACAGCGTCATTGCTGCTTTTTTGAAAAAGCCTAATGTCGGCAATGTTACTGAAATAAAGGTAACTATTTTTTCTAAAAAAAAACAAGTAGTAAGGTAAGAATTAACTAAGAACTACAATACTAAGTTTGTTCTTGTGTTTTAGGGTTGGGTGAAGAATTTGCGGAAACAGAAAGACCTTATATTCGCCGATGTGAGCGATGGATCGTGCGCACAGAAACTACAGATAGTTATTCCAAAAAACCTTACAACAGACTCATTAACTTATGGTTCCTCGGTCCATATTACGGGAAAACTGACGAAAAGTCCAAGAGGACAGTTAGAACTCGTCGCCGACGATGTTAAAGTTTTAGGAACCTGTGTTGTACTAGATGGGTACCCATTTAACCCAAGAACCGCACATCCACCAGAATACACTAGGCAGTACCTGCATTTACGTTCCAGAACTAACTATACTTCTGCCATTTTACGAATACGAAGTGCTGTAACTAAGCACATTTATGACTATTTTGCTGCAAACAACTATACAAACATTCACACACCTATACTAACTTCAAATGACTGTGAGGGTGCTGGGGAAGTGTTTAAAATACAGCCAGATAGTGAAGAGACAGTTAAGGCAATGATGCAAGAGAATAAAGACAGAGACTCGGTCTACTTTGGCTCAAAAACATTCCTAACAGTATCAGGACAGTTGCATTTAGAAGCAGTATGTAGGGGAATGGGTAATGTCTACACATTTGGTCCAACCTTCAGAGCAGAAAACTCCAGGTCCAGGCTCCATTTATCAGAATTCTACATGCTAGAATCTGAGCTAGCTTTCTGTGAAACTCTAGACCAGTTACAAGGAGCTATAGAAGACTTACTAAAGTATATTTTCATTGAGACAAGAAACAGCAATGAGGCTGACCTGTTTCTAATTGACAAAGAGAACAAAGCTCCTAGTTGGGTCACCAAGGAGTTTGTAACACTAACTTATGATGAAGCTAGACAGATTCTGCATAAGAAGGGATCAGCATTGACTGATGAGGGCATCAATAAGGAACAGGAGTTGACCCTGGTGGAGCACTGTAATGATGTGCCAGTGTTTGTGGTGAAATGGCCCAAGGATATGAAGTCCTTTTATATGAAAGAGAGTTCTGACGATAGCACAAAGGTATGTCAATTTATTGATATATAAAAGGGGAACCCTTTTTTTGGAAGTTCAAGGATTATAAGATCAATAGACTGCCCCTTTCCTTTCTATAAAAAGATGTTTTAAAATACCTTTCGACTATCAAATTTGTTATTGCAATTAAAAAAAAGCAAAATCACTAAACAAATACTTTTTGTAAGAAAATTGTGACTACCTGCGTTCGTGCCCCCACCTTCAGAAAGAAGTGTTTCTTCCTCATATATATGTAATTAAAGAAATATCAAGGATTATCCAGACAAAAATAATAACCACTATGCACAAGGTTATAAACTTATTCTCAGGAGGGTAGGCAAAGACAAACACATTTTATTATTTTCACTAAAATCAAAATATGTTTTTATTTCAGGTGGATGCATTAGACCTTCTAACACCCATCACAGGCGAAGTAGTAGGTGGAAGCCTGAGAGAAGATAACTATGAGAAGCTGAAGTCCAAGCTACCATCAGACAGACTGAACTGGTACCTAGACCTGAGGAAGTTTGGTAACATCCCCACTGGAGGGTATGGTCTAGGCCTAGAGAGGTTGTTACAAGTTGTATGTAATGTTAATAATATCAAGGATACATTACCTTTTCCTAGGTGGCCACATAATTGTGATATGTAGGTATATGTTGCAGCAACATATACCTACATATCACAGAGCAACATTGTTGCTCTGTTATGTACTGAGACTGTTGTGTTATATACATAGTTATGGAGATAGATTATCCTTTATTGAAACCTAAAATTGTTACATAGCTCTTTTACTATTTTGCTAATTCTGTGGCAGTCTTATCGCTGATATCAAATTCAGAAAATGATAAACTTGTATAGTATTATGTTCAGGGGAATCACCTACAATAGACTAACAGGATTAGACTGCTGTAAAGATACTAATGTAATGTACAGAGTGTCGTAGTGCTATCACAAATTGATGTGATATACTTTTTAAGGAAATAACATAATTATAAGCTGTACAATTTTTTTTTTCTTTGTTAAGTACGGTAGTATAGCATGTTTATAAATTATGTAGATAAAGGCTTCATTATTCTTGTATATGAAATATAAAATAATGTGTTATTTTTGTGTATTATTTATCCCAAATGTGATGCTTGAGTGCAGTGGCTTAGAGATTGACTGGTGCGCTGCGTGTCGCGGGTTCGATCCCCGCGCGGAACAAATATTTGTATGGCCTACAGATAGTTGTTCCAGGTCTGGCTGTTTGTGTATGTGAGTTAAACTTTTTGAACGCCAGTGCACAAACGCACGCGCGTGCCCTACGCGCCAAGCCACAATTTCACCTACCATTTTGACAATATATATTTGTGGCGTTTAGCGTACAGGACACGTGCTTGCTTGTCACGTATATGTGACAATGGCGTTCAAAATGTAGCGGAGATGAGAATATTGAGATGGATGTGTGGAGTGACAAGAATGGATAAAGTAAGAAATGAGTATGTTATAGTATAGGAAAATTAATAAAATCAGGGGAAATAATTCGTGTAGTTTTGCAATCTGTACAGTTATACCTTGCGGTATCCAGATGAACATACTAAAAGTCCTCAAGGGTGGGGGGGGTGCTGAGGGTGTGGGGGGGGGGGTTGAAGGTACCTTTTTTCAGGTTTTGGGTCATATCTCGAATATCTCTAGGAATAGCGTTATGAGTACTTCTGATAAAAGTTTCTACATAAAATTTCCTACAAATTTGGTCATACTCATTTTTGCTCTACGATGAATACCTTAGGAGCTATAGGGTGTGTACGTTTTAACAGAGATAAAAATAGACAATTTAAGAAAACAGCGTCGATTTTTCAAAATTGTTAGTGTACTTCCTGAAGTCCTAGAAAGCTGAAATTTGGCATGTAGGCTAGTATAACAAAACTTGGAATATTAACCCCCCAACCCCTTAAACTAGGAGATGGAAGTTTGTATGAGACTTCCGCAAATTTGGTGCTAGAGGTCTGAAAATTAATATAGGGACTCATTGTTATAAATAATAAAATATATATTTCAGGATATTTAGAAAAAAAAATTAACAAAATAAAAAATATATTTTCTTAAGCAACTTACACATTTACAGGCCCTAACTTCTCAAACTCTACACCTCTACAGCTCCTAAAATATTGATCGGAGAGCAAAAATAAATATGACCAAATGTAGAAACTTTTATCAGAAGTACTCATAATGCTATTCCTACTGATATTCGAGATATGAGCAAAAACCTGAAAAAGGTACCTTCAACCCCCCCCCCCCCCCCCACCCTTGAGGACTTTTAGTATGTTCATCTGGATATCACAAGGTATAACTCTAGCAATTTACAAAACTGCACGAATTATTTCCCCTGATTGCCCATATTCGGCTTAATTTGATCGGACTATTAGAGAAAGTGGCGCCTGTTACAGAAAAATTGAAAGGAAGTGTTTTGTCTTGGTACGGACAGTCAGCGTCACGATGTGGGTACCCCTTTTAAAAGCACCTACGTTCCCAACTGGGGTACCCAATTGATGCAGCCCACCGGACATGTAATGAGGGGGGATGAAACGCATGTGTAGGGGACGCGACTAAGTGGTACCTGTTGGGATTCGCTACGCTACTCAGTTAAACACTCAAATAACTTTAATGAGTTTATTAAGGTAACGATTAGGCTAAGTTATCGCTAAAATGATGGAAACGAATGCACCCGGTTGCTGTCCGTTATGCACTGAGCTCACGGGGTACTTAGTGCGGCCGTATCGTATTGCTAGGTAAGCAAAACGTGGTCGATTGCAATTATTGCATCGAACAGCATGTGACTAAAAGAGTGATGGACATGAATGTTGATGGATGGAGAGGGAGAGGCAGGCCAAAGAAAAGATGGATGGATTGTGTGAAGACTGATATGAAAGAGAAAGGAGATGCCGTGACGTCTGACAGGGGAGAATGGAAGAAGAAAACGTGTTGCGCCGACCCCAAATAGTATGGGATAAGGGCAGGAAGATGATGATGGCGTTCAAAAGGTTAAATGTTTGTGAACGCACCCACGATACAGGAGAAATTCTTAGTGGGGCAACCTTTTTTTTAAAAAAAAGCTATCAGCACGGAATCGCATTTTTTTACATTATCGTGCTGCCGCTCGAGCGCATCGTCGATGCTGCCGCGTGCGATATCACCTCCGCTGTTTTTTGCTCTAGCAAATGATGGTTCTGAGCGAAGGAAAAATATACGATACCCTTCTATAAAAATGCGATTCCAACAATTCCAAGCTGATATATAAGGTTCAACACTCAAGCATGAACTGAAGCTTGTTCGGAGTTCCATATTATTGTACGTTTTCAGTAACACAAGACAACACCTTTTCTAAATAATAGCCCGCTGATCGTTTTACAAAATTGAATTTCGAGGTTTATCGAAATTCCAACAACAATGTTATTATGTTGTTTTTGTTTGTTAGAGAAAACAGGCAACAATGTTTTAGGGTAAGGTTGAGCAAAAAAACACAAAAATAAGTTCATGTAAACATTTATTTACTAGTTGTAAACTAAACAAACAAATCATTGTGATCCAAGTTTCACCTTGTGATAGTGAAGTGCAAGTTGATTTAGAAAAGAAAATATTAGACTGCTTTCCGATTACCATTAAATTAAATTAAAATAACTCTTTTTTATATTTATTTATTCAATTTTTCAAAGATTTTTTTAATAAAAGGGATGCCACCGATGTGGCAAAGAAAAAAAAGAATCTTAAGGAAATAAAAACCCTTCAAACGCAGAGATTCTCTATAATTAAATATTTACACATTCAGTCATACAAACGCAGTAACAATTTTGTACCCTTACAAATACTTCTAAATATTTACATAGATAAGTTGACCAAATATTTACATTTACTACATGATATACACAATTCATTCGTCAAACAAAACGCAAGTTCGTAGTTAAATAAGTCGTTAACTTAAGTTTAATATCACATTTCGTTTTAACAATTCTTCCAGGCTTTATTATGAAAGGTTGACACCTACATTCTCTCTAAGAATATAGCTTGTTAAGTTTAACTAGAATAAAACTGAGAAGATAAAGATACTTTTCATATAAGTGGCAATTTTTCGAAGATATATTGCATTGCTTAAAAATACGGAGACATACAGCAACAATCTACACCATTCCATATTTATCCCACAAGTTACAATGAAACTCTTTCAAGACCACATGCAAATAGCAATTCTAACTATAGATTAAATCTTTATATACATACAATCATTTACGTGATGTATTTGGATAGATTCCAGCATTTCTGAGCCTCGCAATCTCAAATAAAATCGGCGTTAAACTGACGAAAAGTTAAACAGTACTTATTGGAAAAAATAGACTTAACTGTGGTAGAAATAAGGTTAAAAATCAACAAGATATCACTAGTAGTGACTGTTTGGCGTCTTCGTCAGTTTTGCTCCGATTCAATGGGTGATAAGCTTTTGAAATGCATTCATTGTTGACAATATAAATCTTACGACAACGTGTAATGAGTGTCGTCCTACACTAAGATCCCTGTATTGTCGGTGCATTATACGCACAAACACATGTGCACTCAAACCTAACAAAACACCATTGTTCCATCATATTGCAATCAAACAAATCTCATAATTTTGTTCACCAATGAATGCAACTAGGTTATCTTACCCCAACTTACTTTAATAGGAAATGAGAACCATAGAACCGTATCTAGTAATTACAAACTCCATACATTAAAAATCAACAATAAACCAACTAATTCAGTCATTGATTCACTATAACAATCGATTCAATTTGATTGGTCGAAACTCGACGTAACGATTTTAATTCATTTAAATCTATTTCTTGCGCGTCTCTCATTGGGTTTTTGTTAATTCTAAACTTGATTAAACACATAATTATTATCAGTCTATGGATTTACCATTCAACGTTTTTTTTAACCTAAAACATGCCTTATGCGGTAATGCCAGCTGTTTCTTGATTAAATTAGTTGGTTTTACTAAAACCTTATCCGATCAGACGTTCCAGTCCTTCGAGAGTATTTAAATACTAAAATTTAGTAACAATCTAAGTAGACAACCAATTCAGCTGCATTTATTCTCGAAAGAATAGACTGGATACGTCGAAAAAAAACCACATAATAATGCCTGTGATCTCTGAAGGGTTAGGCAGAGCTGTACCTATTAGCCCACTTACGAGAACAACAAGTGAGAGTTTACATAATCGAGCACAATCCAGAGAGCTCACTGCCTCTAATGACCGGTGGTTGTCTACTGAACTGAACGCCTTCTAAATTTGGCTTTAACTTATACTCCATCTCTGGTTCCTCACCAGGTGGCAAGGGTTCATCATCAGCACTGATATCCTCTAGCAACCTGTCTTCTATGTTGTTAGTGACAAAGGTGGGGAGAGACTTGGAGATGTTGATGCGGATCCCGCCGGGCGGGATGATGGTCGCGGGAGCGTTGGCCGCGTCTAGTTGCAAGTTGCCGTCGATAGAGGACTCCACTGTGGCGTGCGTGTTGTCCACTCGCGCTTGGATGGTCTCTTCTTCTGCTGTTACTATTGGTTCGTCGTCTGTGAATAAAAGAACGAAACTTAGTACATACAGTTTGGGAAAACAAAAGCAACATAGTTTTGTCACCTAACTATTTTATTGCTAACTCCGTGACATAGAACGAGATTACCGAGTCGGATAATATTTTACAAAACTAGATGAGTAAAATTTACCAGTATAAAGCGAAGGTGCATTGTTTTAAAAGGATCTTATGCCGCTCGAAATACATTGACAGAGGGACGCTTTTGGCGTAAATTTCGTGTAATTTTTTTAAACAATGTATTGGAAATGATGGCGCCGAAAAAGTACAGGTAATATGGAATCATCAATGAAGCAGAGACCATCTAACTCACCAGGATCCATCGGCTCCTGCTTGACCTTGATCTTGCTGAAGTCGATGTCAGCGAGCCGGTCGCGCTCCTTGCGCTCGGCGGCGGTCTCGTCGTCCGTGTCCACGTCATCATCGACCACTACTTCTTCGACAGGCTCCGCTTTGAACACCACGTCGTCTTCTTCGCCTTCGTCGATCTGTGGGGAGAGAGGAAATTGTTTATGTTAGTACAGAATGGCAAGAGACTTCAATTAATCAACTTAGGTTTATCGTAGTCCGTTGCTAGACATGGCGTCTTCCAAGTAGTGCAGCAACTTTTAGCAAAATTTGATAGCTGTGGCGGAATTCGCGATATTGTGGAAAATTGCTAACCAGTTTTGGTGTACTTAAGAACCATATAAGTCGAATCATCAGAATGTACAGCAGTTTTTACCCGAAACCGATTTATGTGTGAATTGCGCTTTCAAAAGATAACAAAAAAGATTGCTTTAAACCAGGCGCGTCCAACATACGGCCCGGCCACCTAGCGGCCCGCATAGGTATTTCATCCAGCCTGCGAGCTATTTAAAACGACAAGACATCAATAAATATTGCGCGAACATTGTTAAAAAAATAAAATCTTTTGGCCCGCTGCGATTACAAAAATACTAAACTTGGCCCTTACCAAAATTATGTTGGACACGCCTGCTTTAAACCTTATTTTTCATGTAACTAATCATGTCATATCCATATTGACTGAAACACGTATTGTCGATAGATTAAAACTGACAGTAATATAAATCTCATAATAAAATCCACTAATACTCACTTCAACAGGATCCAAGTCCTTCGCCTCCTCGACGACCTCGACCACCGACTCGTTGTCGGACTGCTCCGCCGGGTCATCCTCCACGTCTTTGATCTCTATGGCCTCTTCTTCCTCTGGCTTCTCTATGGGCGTCACGTCATCGGAAGATTGTGATGGTTCTTCTTCTGCTTTGGTTAGGGACGCCTGTAGAGATTTGGTTATTGTGAGAAGTATGTTTATTAACTAGAGTAAGCCAGGGATCGGAAAATAATTTAAGTAGGGTCCAGATACCATTGAAATTTTATATCGAGGTCCTCAAAAAACACTCGTAATGCTTTGTACTGTATACTAGCCTGTTAAATGCCTCATCTAAGTAATAATATAGGGTGTTTTTTCCATCATATTACTAAAATAAGTCGATACGATCGTTCGGTCTCACCTTTTATTACGGTTTTTTATAAGTTACATTTTAATCACGATTTTAACATCAATGTTTGCCGTTTGTTCGTCGAAGTGATGTTATAGTTTGTTTAACTTCAAAAATAAGCTCACCTTATAATCGTCATAGCACAGCGGATGATAGAAATCATCGTCGTGCATGACGGAGTTCCGCAGATGCCACTCCTCCTTGTCCTCGTTATAGAACTGCTGGAAGGCGTCCCCGCACAGCGCGCAGGCGTGGTGCGCAGGCGCAGGCGCGGCGGCCGAGGGCGCGGGGGGCGCCGGCGGGGGCGCGGGGGGGGCGTCCTCGGCCGCGCTGCCGCCGCCCGCACCGCCGGTCTCAAACCAACTCTTTTCTATGGGAGGAAATGGCAATTTTTAGCCCCGACGAATTTTGTAGTTAGCACATCGAAATTACTAGTAATGGATAATTTGATCAGTGTATCCTTATATGTACAGGAATTTACTTAACAAAAATGAAACGGAGTTCACAAATACTAACCTAATCGACCGAAAAAAACCTAGCAAAGGTTACAAAAACTATGCCTTCGAAAAATATTCACTGGTTTTTTTTTTTTTGGATTACCAACGATGTACGTTACAATTAATCTTATATAACTGCTTTCATTGTTTTAGCACAACTAAAATAACTAGATTTAAATTTCCAAAAACACATACAAACTGACTGACTTTTTCCCATGGGTGTAAACAGTAAATTCGTAACATTTACATATATGACGTCTTCATTGACATCTGTGCAATATTCTAATATATAACGTGTATAAAAATGTAACAATATGTGACCTCTCTCCTCCAGGTCCTCCACCTCCTCGTACTGCACCCAGTCGGACAGGTCGTAGTGCCAGTGGCGACTGTGCGCGCGGCGGGCGGAGTCCCGGTCGCGGCGGTTCTGCCGGAAGTGCCAGTCCAGGTGCTGCGAGTAGCGCACCGTGTGCTCCGGCGGGAAGCGCGCGCCGCAGCCCGAGCACTGCATGCCGCCGTACAGCCGCGCCACCAGCCCGGGCTGCGCGCTGGAACGAGAAACCCGATGTAAATAATTGCGTTCAGTTTCGTTGCTAAAATTACTACACACAAACTACAGCCTACTAGCTAAGTTTGACGGAACCACACATGGCTAGACGCGGAGATGGCCTATAGAGCAAGGCTTTGACCGAATAGTGACCAAGGTTAGGCCATAGAAACCAGGGCCGTCCTAAAGCTCGTTGGGTTGACGACATAGTCAAAGTCGCAGGAAACACCTGGATGAGGGACGCACAGAACAGGGAAGTGTGGCAGAAAAAAGAGGAGGCCTATAACCCAGCAGTGGGTGATTACGGGCTGATATGATGATGATGATGATGGCACATAGCAGAACTATCAGATATTATAGCCGTTATCATAGCACGTAACAATACTATTGCACATTAACTTACAAGAATCAGAGACAACTCTAACCAAATATCCCACTTCCCGTCTCATCGTACGTAAATGTGTTTATGAAGGCGTCGCAAGTGAAACCATGATCAAATAAAACAATACTCACACTCTGAACGTCTCGATCCTCATAAAGTCAACTTTATGAATAACATTCTTGTCCTCTCTCGGTTTACTCTTCTCTTCCACTTTAGTTTCCTCCTGTCCTCCACTAGTTTCATCCTTCGCATCTTTGACTTGCACGATCCCAGTGGCTACTAGTTTGGCAAATAAATCATTGACGTTAATGTTGCCTAGTATTGGAAGCGGCAGGGCGGGTGGTTTCTCGTCTGAGGGTGTTTCTAGGCCAGGAATCTTCTCTGGTTTGGAGAACAGCGGCTCTGCCGTGCTGTAGTCAGATCCGGAAGCCGGGACTGTGCTTGAGGGCATCACGCTTGCTAGCATGTCGAGACCTGGCGGATTGGAAGGGTTGTTTTAAAATGATGAAAAGACAATTATCATATCAATTATCATGTCTTGATTAATCATTCAAGTTTAGATGGAATAGTATCGAGCATAACAGCGCGATCGCGGGCCCGAAGCGAAATCCGGGCTTCATTACACTACCCGACGTGGGGATCGACCCCAAGATGTCATGCTAACAGTCGCGCCTGCGACCACTACACCTAAAACCGTAAAATAAACTGTTAAATATGCTCACCTAAGCTTTCTGTATTGATCTCCGGGCTGGGCGTCTTCACAGGCCTTGTGAGTGGCTCCTGTCTATCAACCTCCATTTCATTGACATTCTCTTCTTTCACATCCTCGAACTTCTTGACGTTCGTCACCAAAGGCAAGCCCTCACCTTCCATGTTTGCGATCTGAATGTAACCAGGCTTGATGTTCCGAGGTAAGGCAGAGAATCTGATGAAGTACTTCTCACTGCCAACGAAGATTGGCTTCGGAAGATCTCCAAACTCAACCTTGAAAGGCTGTCCGTTTATTAACACAGTTCGCAACGAATCCACAAAGCGAACAGTCAAGAAATTGCCATTGACTAAGATCTTTTGCACTTTCGCGTCCAAGTATACTGGATGCATCTGTGTAGCGTTCACAATAAGGTTGATTTTGCCAGCGACTAAGTCTGTGCGCTTTGCTTTACCGATGTCCACTTGAGGCATCGGACCTTCCAAATGTACTAATCTCGGCTTTCCGTCTATAATTACTCCTAAAGGCTGTCCACCGAAGAAACACTCGTACCATCTGCCGTTGATGTACAGTTCTCTTGTCGGCGCACCGAATTTAATATCAAATACTTGGTCATCTATCTCTACTTTCTTATAATTTTCATTAAAATTAAGAACTATTGAGTCTTTATTATCGAACGTAACTCTTCTACATCCGGGTAGGAACTTGATTTCTCTGGGATCGTCCCATTCTAACATAATGACGGCGGTATCACCATAGAACCTGATCTCTCTAGGAATACCGTCAATTTGAATAGTTTTGAAGGGATCCTGGTCTATGTATTCTATAACTTTGAAGTCTGTCGAGGGGATGGCGAAGCCCGGAGCTCCTAGAGGCGGCGGAGACTCACTCCTTTCATAAGGTTGTAATGGATATTCTCCTTGACACATACCCAGTTTAGGGGTTGGTAAAGGAGGCATTGGCATTCGAGGCTCGAAAGGTGGTCTAGAACCTCTCTTATCAAACTTCCCTCTGTAAAACGGTGGTACCGGCCCTCTGAACCTCCTGGGCCCGAACTCTTCACCCCTTGGACGTGGTCCTCGCCACATTGGTTGGTTGTAAGGTCCGTACATTGGCATGACGGGCGGGAGAGGTAGCAAACCTTTCTTGATACCTCCATCGACGCCGTCAGAATTGACTCTCATGTCTGAATCTGCCCCTATCGTCGACAACATTCCCTGGCTATCAGGTGGTGTGTCTAGGAACACCGATGGGGTGATTCTCTCATCAATATCTCCAAATCTATTTCGTTCAGTAGGAGAGGACTTCGGGCTGGCTACTTTGTGGTTTTCCTCCAGCGTGTGTGCCTTGAGTCTTCTCTTAGATATTTCCAGGGATTCTCTCTGTTTCGCTTCCTTCAGTTTAAGCTTTTCATTTAGCTGTATGATCTGGTACATGAGCGTGTTGTACTGGTTCTTGTCTAGTTGTCCGTCTGTGAAGTGTTCCTTGGCCTGCGACATGATGATGGAGATGGACTTCTTGTTCTCGACGAAGCCCTGTTCATCTTCTTCTCTGATGTCTCCGTCGTCGCCGCTCATTGTGCGGCGTCTTTCTCTTTCTATACCTGGAACAGAAAATATTATTATTATATTAGAACTGGGCAAGTGTAGTCTCATAAAATGCGTCGTGCAATGACTACATTTTTATAAGTCACGATTACAACACATAACAAAATTAATCACTTCGACATCACGAAAAATATTAAAAACAATACTTACTAGGTGATTTACTGAACAACAGCGGCCTTCCCAGTCTGTCTTTACCCTTCGTCACTTCAGCGAACTTGGCTCTGACGAGGTCTAACTTCGAAGGAGTTTTCTTATCATCTCTTTTCTTGACCTCATTCCAGTCTCTCTTGGGGGACCCCTTGGGTGGTGACGACATGGCTACATCGACGTCATCTGTCTTGCTATCAGACTTCGGTGAGGAAGTGATGGAAGGGGGCGGGGGAGCGTTCAGCTCCTCCACTTGGGGAAGTTGACGTAAGTCCACGTCTTCGTTGCCGAATAGTCTGTAACGTGTAGTGTGTTAGTTGTCTTGAATTGTGGTTGTTTTTCGCAATAGTGTGTATTGAGTTTATTTGATCTATGGAGTGAGAGTGAAACCTAACGAGACCTGTATTAATCAGTTAGTGAAAAAAACAGGGAAAGGACCTTGAAGTTGCAACGGCGCTTTCAAAGGAGGGTGGGTGATTCATGTTAAAGTGGTTGAAGAAATGACGTTATCAAGAAAAGTTACTGAGCATCTAGCTTAGTTATCATGGTATCTATCTGGTAGTTATTTGTATATTATACCGCAAATATAAATGTTAACATAATTATAGGAATCTCGAATCTTAAAACGATAAAACTTACACATCAAATTTATCCAGTTTATTCTTCTTGGCTTTACCCTCAACTGCTTCAGTGGACGGACGTTTCTGCGCAACTGTGGCGGCTTTGGCCTCAGTCACCACGGCTGGCAATACCCTAAGATCTACATCCTTATTCTCTGTCACGACTTCTGGAGCACCTGCAAATACGACTTTATCTTTATGGCTTTGGTTATTGACGTGTTTAAGGTGTATTTTGCCATGTACTGTTTACCGTGTCCCTTTTACCTGTCGACCCAGCTTTCGCGATGCAGTACAATAGGCGAGGTATGACGGTCCGTAGATGTCATCCAGTGATGAAAGAAGAGACATCTCTTGTAGTGGTATATTAAGCACTTTTGTGAATTTATTGCTGCATATCTCTTTTAGAACGTAATAGTTTTTTATATCCATGTTTTGAAAAAATTGTAGATATCTTCAATATTTGGGTCATTTCATCATGTCAATCGTTGGGCTTATTAGTTTGAGAGCTATATTTTGTTCAGAATCAAGATGCGATCTTCTGACTGACATTTAAGCAATTTTGTAGTTTGAAGAAGTGTTTGTAAAATGTGTGAATTGTAGGTAACTTTGTTGAGGTTTTCATACTTATTTTGTTATTTAGTTACATTAAATAGGTGCTTAGTAAAACTGGTTACAAATCTGATGTTTTTTTTTTAAATATTATTGGCGACATTCAAATTAATGTTACTTACTATTACATAAGCTACATGTTATTACTTTACATTACAAAAAAATCAATAAATTACAGATATTTACTTAGAAAACAAGAAAATATTCATTCCAAAAAAAACTTTCTACTGACTTAAAAGAAACAAAATCATCCCTTCAAACAGCTAAATTGATTTCAGGAAAAACAAGGAAAAAGGTTATCTAATCTAAAATATAAGCTGCAAAGGAAACTTAACAGTGTACGTAAGTACCTACACTAGATTTATGGCTCCCAACAAAAAAAACTTTTAACAACGTAACAAAACATTTTTACATTACAAATCCATCATTTTAAATTACAGACTGTCTAAAAACTGGATCTATTTTAATAATAGGATAATATTAGGTACTTCCAAAATGCTATAATACTAAACAAACACTTCTATAGTTATTAATAATAGCTACTATTTCAATAATAATTCTGCATTGTCATCTCAACATAGTTACATTCAACTCAAGTCACATTGCACTAGATAAATTCTGAATGAGGCATATTTCTAGCCAGCCCTTTTATAATGTAGATTTTTTGTTTTAAGAATATCCAGTGACCACCGAGAGTAAGAATTTAGTTATTCAGTAAAATAGTGTAGTATCAAACATCATTCTTGTGTATACCCAAGTGAAATCACTCCAAAATGATGGTGGTTTATCAAGTCCAGTGAAAAAAAAACAAGCGTCGAACGTCTTTTTATTATTAAGTCGGTTAAAAACGAATAAAGTATAGGTTTGTTTCTAATGAGTCATGTGTATCTCTCACGCAAATATTACTGTCTCAGTAATTAAAATCATTACATCATACATCTGTTGTATCCACGGGTATCGACAGTAAAAATTGAACTGTTGGGCTAATCCCGGAAAGTTGAAACTCCAACAGCACGCATGTGCATAAAGTTTAAAAAAATAAATTTATTGTAAATGAGCACTTTTAAAAATAAATGATGTATTTTTTTAAGTTTAATAATTATTGCGTCTAAGATATAAGTTGACCTACGGATAAATTATAAATGAACTGCATTCAAGATAAAAATCTCTTTCTTAGTTATTGCTCTTTTCGGCAAGAGCAAGCGAAGCTGTTACTTTAAACGCTGCAATCAGAAATAGGAGCCCCGCGTAGCGCGGCTACGTCGACTACGCCTTATAACAACATTTTGATATTTACCTTGACGCTATTTTATTACTATTATTTGACCTTCCAAAATCTTTATAGTGTTCGACCTTGACTTCTGTCATGTTTATCACTATCACTAAATATTATAAAACAAATTCCTCCGCCGCGGCTGTCTGTCTGTTCGCGATGAACTCAAAAAATACAGCACCGATTTTAATGCTGTTTTCATCAATAGATAGTGATTATCGAGGAAGGTTTTAGTATATAATTTGTCAGGTTTTTGTATACATTGGCTAAAATATAATTATATGTGTTGGAGGTCGGAAAAAAATAAGCCGTCTGGGAGCATTCAACAAAAACGTTGCCTAAACCCTTTGAGAAAATTATAACAAAATGATGTATGGTGGCATTGTGTATCTTGTATAGGTCTACAGAAAAGTCCGCGATGGCATATGTCTATCTCTTAAGGATAACATATTATATCCATTTGAACACTTTAAAGACGAGTTACGGATTACTTTTGGTCGCGATAACCGACATCCCCGCGGGCGAAGCCGCGGGCATCAGCTAGTTTATGATATTCTAATTATAAACACAATTTAAATAGGCAAAACAATTTTACGCCGTACAGACGCATATTGCTTTAGAGATTAAAAAAAACTATCACTGCCGACTATTTGTACCGGAATTGAACCAATTTGGACTTAGTATCGTTTGTAATATGTGGAAACTTTTATTTCCGCACACATTGAGATAAATGAAAAAAATCCACGTGTGTGAAATACATGGCATGTTGAACCTAATCGTAGTGCGATAAAAGCCAGTTTTCGAGGAAATGTTTTGAAAATAGCTTTATCGAACCAGAATCAGAAGACGATCGTCCTTCATTATCAGTGAAGCTAACAGATGACATTATTTGATTTGTTGGTAAATGTTTTTAGCAACAAAAATTCATCACATCTCCACGTATCCTCGTGCCCCAAAATACATCAATGAAAATGAATCAACTATAGGTCTTCGGATATAAGACCGAATATAAGTACTACAGATATACTTTCATCATAGATAAAAAAAACAACACTTTTATCCGGGTTTATGATGTTCCCATGAAGCCACCGAACAACTAGTACAGACGTCAGCAGGTCAAGCTACCCGAAACTGTCAGATTTTCCCAAACAACCTTGAACCTAATGCTTGCTGCGAGATAAAGTTGAAAATCTATTAAAGAAATCTGACAGATTGTAGTAGCTTGATGTACTGGCGTCTGTACAACAAACTAAGATATAATTAATATTAATAATGGATACTCGTGAATACGAACAATATTTTGCTAGGGGTTTTTGTGAGACAACGTGCTTCGAAGTTTCAAGTGGTCGTCGTGCAAGAAAGGCACAAGGATCAGAATGTAATCCTAGTAACGCGAGCTAATAAGGTGGAAGCGTCAGGGCCGCCCGCGAAATTCAAATTTTCTTGCGTTTTTTGCAATTTGCAGGTCAGTGTCAGCTTGTATGAAGATCAAAAATGTGGCGCGCCAGTGAAACGTACGTAGTTACAGAATAACTATCATTAAAATCATCAACACAACCCCCTAGGTTCATTTAACCCCATTGAATGACTTTTTTATGAAATGGTTATTGAATGGGTTACTTAAAGAGTTGTATTTATGATTTTAATCATTGTGATTCCATACGTTTTACTGGCGCGCCTCATTTTTTATCAACGTACAACCTGACACTGACCTGCCAAATGAAAAAAAAAAGTAAATATAATTGAATTTCGCGGGCTACCCTGACACTTCCAACTTAAAGTCAAAGTTAAGTTAAGTATCTACTATATAAACACCAATACAGGGTGTAAACAGACTCTTCACGAAGCCGTCAACCAAGCATCCTGTACATCAAACTAAGTAACTACGCAAAAATTATTGCTGGGAAACAACTTTTTTTTTGGGGTGAAGAATTCCATTTTAAGGTAGGACTCAATGTTACGCACCTTGAAACATTGTGCTAATGGTGGGATAGTAAGCCGGTCGTGGATGTGTTTTAAGTCAAAATCTTACATTAAAAACATGTACTTATAAAAAAATAAAAAACTAGTGAAAAAGTCACTTGAAAAAGAACTTTGACCCCAATATCCGTAACTAAAAGGTATGGTTTAGAACAAAAAAAAATGATCGCAATGACGGGGAGAACAAGTGCCTTTCGGCTTAGTTAAGTCTTTAGACACCCTTTAAAGAAGAAGAAATCGACAGATTAGAAAATGCCAGGGTTAAGTTGCAAATCTACTAGATGAACTACAGAGTCGCAAACAAATGGAGTGCTCATTTTTAGGCGAACGCGTAATTCCCGCGCCTTCCAAAATAAAGCGTCCGCCGTAATTATCGTGATCTAACAGCTCAAGGTCGTAATCCTGCTAGAAACGATGATTTTCAAATTGACTCAATGATGGATAGCAAATTACTTCACAAAATTTATCGGCAGCCACTCCACTCATAGTTAATTTGCATGGTAGTGTTTCATTCCATCCGAAAAGCGTCAATTCATAACATAAAATCATGCCTGTAATGCCCTGTTATGCCTCTTATGTTTAAGTCCCATGTAATAGGGAAATAATTTATTTAATCAAATTATGAAATCGTCTGGCGATGTGTGGGTGTACTGTATGTGCTATAGGCGTGATTTTATGTTACGTTTTTCAATCGAATGGATGTCTACAACTTTGCCTTAAATGTTGTATGTAATTCCCATTGTGTATGTATAGATTGTCAAAATAGGCAGTCCATGTATTCCATACTCTGTGGCAAATAAAATAGATTAACACCAAATAAGCAAATATAAAAAATGTTAATAGCTATTTGATGAATATACTTACGACATACATTCTTTTTCACTATACTACGCTGCTGTTTTGTTATTTTAATTTAATTTCCCAAAAAAAAAAAAAAAAAAAAATCACAAAGATTTTCTTTGCATTTAAAAAAATGCCCATTTTCTGTACAAACAGAACTAAAGTCTCATATTTTGAAAGATGTGATGGCTACAAGATTTGAGTTTCATTTCACTTAATATCACTTATTTTGTCCTTATATGTATACTTCAGTTGATCCACAGATTCCAGCGATGTCCTCAGTTATTGATTGGGTGTCCAGTCCACGGGTTGCAGTCCAGTTTGATAATGACAATCCACCATTTTTTGTCCAACGTTTTAAATATTATCGTTGACATTAAATGCCAGTGTTTTAATTAATATTTCGAAACTAAACGCTACTTCAGTAAAAACTTGTAAGAGTAAATAAAATCGTCAGGTTAGATATTTGTCTCACACCAAGAAGAAAATGTGATTGTGCATGAATTCTCTCATCAGTTGACATAATGTAATTGATCAATGACTTGAGTAATTCTTGAAAAGTGCAATGAATACTGAATAACCAATTTAAGTTTAACTTATTACTCTCGATAATCAACTTAGATATCTTAGGTGTAGAGTAGGGTACAGAAGCGCCGTAGAAAACACGTCAATATGAATACTCCAACAGTTAAAAAACATTTTATTTTCCACAGAACAAGCGTATGCACGCTCCGGCTTATATCTAGTATCACAGAGGTCTGGGCGCGCACGGCTACAGAGAGGAATATCTTACTTGAGACTGCGCCGGGCTCGGGGCTGTCCGACTTCTGGCGGTTGCGGCGCATGTAGTGCTCGCGGTTGTAGTTGCGCAGCTCTTTGAACGTCACCACTTCCGCCGCCTTCTTGTCGGGCGACGCAGGGGGCGCGGGGGCGGCGGCGGGGGCGGGGCCGGGGGTCGCGGGGGCGGGGGGCACCTTGCCGCGCGCCGGCTCCTTCTGAGCCTCCTCGTCGCGCCGCCGCCTGCGCTCGGCACGCAAAGCGTCTCGCTTGCGCTTGGCCGGCACGGCTTCACCGTCTCGCTTTGGGTGAGTCCGAGAGATTTTAGGTATCGGCGGCATTTTGCTTATTTTCTTGGCATCGGGCATCTTGTCCACGTATGCGGGCATGGGGCCGCGTTCTAGCTCCGGCTTGCCCTCAGCGTGGTTCCGCTCTAGCTCGGCGCGGCGCATCTCCTCCCGCCGCCGCTCGCGCTCCTCCCGCGGGCGCGCGCGGCGCGGGTCGCGCTTGTCCAGCTCGCGGGCGTGTCGCCGCGGATCTCGAGCGTTGGGTCTGGCTGCCTCACCGTCGGGCCTGACGTCTATAGTGATGACATTTTTCCGTTTGGTAACGCGCTCGAGCGGTTTGATGTCGAAGACGTTGGACGCGATGGGCGCGAGGGGCGCGGCCGCAGGGGCGGGGGCCACGACGGCGACTTGAGGAGCGGGGGGCGCAGTGACAAGGGGCGGCTGGAGGCGCGCGAGGCGCGGGTCGCGACGCGCGGCCACTAGCGCGGCGCTGACGGGCGCGATGCGACCAGCTGGTTTGTTCACAGGCTGTAAATAGAGAGAACGATGCTGCAATTCTGATATTTTCTGAATCAAGAGACTAATTAATCCTAACTAGTTAATGCCAGCTAGTAGCTGTAGTAAAAGTAGTGTGAACATTAACTTACCGGCCCAAGCCGCTGTTTGACAGATATGCTGGTCACCTCGGGCACCACCGGCGGCGCGGGTGCCGCCACGGTGTTAGAGTTACTGTTTGTTGCTGGGATTGGCACCTGTAACAATATACCGCTCCTTGTAAAATCGACAGGTCTTCATTACACGGACATCGATGCGGATATTTTTACCAGGAATCGATTCACACGATTCTAGAAAGCAACGTAAGAATTTTAGGTTCATCATCATCATCAGCCTTTTATAAATGTTCCCACTGCTGGGACACAGGCGAATGGGCTATAATCCACCACGCGGGCCCAGTGCGGATTGGTAGATGTCACATGTTTTCAAATTTTTAGTTCTAGGACATGCCGGTTTCCTCACGATGTTTTCCTTCACCGTTTTTTGAGAGCAGTGGTGATAAAATAAATTACACAAAGTAATGCCGCCTGCCTGGGTTCGAACCCACGACTTACTGTTCGTAAGTCGGGGTCGCTACCACTGAATTTTAGGTTACTTGTTAAAAACCCCAAATAAAATGTTTTGTAAAATATTTAGTTATAATTCCGCAAATACATAGTTCCATAGATCGGCTCGTCTCGCCACCGCTCAGAACCTTCTGAGGATGCCCTGTAGAGAGGCGAAACACGTGTCGGTAAAGGTTTAGTTTGCATGCTAATTTTCACACTATCCGTATGCGAGTATTTTTGCTGGCAGGAAGGCAGTGCTATAACCTGCATCCAAGCTTGGATCTATTTGCATATTATACAATTAAATATCATTTACTGTCATGGATTACCGTTACCGCCTGATTCCATAACCTCAACACCCTATGTCTCTTACACTAAGTATAATCAGTGGCGGATCTATCATACAACCCGAAAAGCCCGGCGGCTTGCCTTACAATCAACTCAACCATAGGCTAGTTGACAAGGTCAAAAATAAAATATAAAAATACGTAGAAATAAGGCCACTCATCTTAAAAACTACCATCACCGTACAGAAATTAAATATTGGGGGACAATATAATTGTAAAATTGGATTTACTGATAATAAGTATTACATTTGATCCCAAATAAGTATGACGTCACGTTTTTTTTTATTTCTTACAAATCACGTACACTTTTTGCGTTTTGACAGTTCATAAAAAAATAACTATTTTAACTTCTTGTCACATACCCTATTTAAAAAAATACATTCTTACGAAAATAAAAATGTATGTCAAACAATAATAATATCAAAATCTGCGCCAAACGCAACGTTATGCGATGCGACGTTGCAAGGTTTCCACACAACTTTATCAATCCAGAAATTATTTTAAATTCGCGCGCATCAAACGCGACGTTGTCTTAATTTTATGATATCTCCGATACCGGCCGACTCTGGCTCGCTCTAACACTATAGAAAAAAAGAGTTGTGCCTACAGCCTACGGCCAGTGACCCAGTGCTAGCGCTTTCTCTTTCACACCCATTGGCTTGTAATTTGGCTTCTCTGATCTTTCATTTTCTCTAGCAAAATGTTTCTGTTTTTGATAACAATAATAGGCACGAAATTTGAATTTTGTATTGAATTAAAAGCAGGGCTTTTTTATGAATGTGTGAGTGTAAGTCAGTGTAAGTTTGAGAGTGAATTGTGTGTGAATGCGCGGAAAGCTGCGCATGGCGCGAATTTTGATAGAAACAAACAAATTAGTTCATATTTGTTTTGAGCGGTTACTGGTGCAGTTTTTTTTTGTGTTTTAGTTAATTTAATTTCTTGTGATTTAAAGTTTGGTGATTCGTTTTTGCTATGATTAACGCTGTTTAGAAGTGATTATAGTTTTTTAACACTAAAATGAATTCTAAAACGTATGCAAGTTCCTTGTGAAGTATTAAAGTGTGTGAAACCGGTGCTGGGCAAGGTAAATGCTTTGAGTTTTTTTAATTGGGCTTTGCCTCCATTTCATTGCGGGCACGCCACTGAGTATAATGTAAGTTACAATCATTTGTGTTATTGCGTAATATTGTGCAAAAACCGGTTGTTCTAATAAAATGAATAAACATGTTGGTACCGGTCGCCGTACCCCGCAAGCAACTATCGAGATTAGTCGGCCGGCAGGTTACTATGTACATACATAATTATGTTTTTTTTTTTTTTTAATTAAAGTCTGAAGTGTCAGACTAAATAATAATATAATGTGTGACTAAATAATAATATTTAAGCCTAAAGCTCACATTCTAAAATGCGCAAGCAAACAATCGATCAACAGATTTGAGTTTTCTAGTATTAAACTCTGTGCAATCCTAGCTAGAACCGTCTCGACAAATTACTGCTATTTCGCAACAAGGCTTTTTCGTACAAGGTTGAGAAATAATTGCGATAAATTATTGTCGTCTGTCAAGCGTACTATGTTTTACAATAGTCGATTACATAGTACAGTCCTTGGATAGAACTTGCTTCCCTGTCGTATTAAGTTTTAAATTATTCAGATATGACAGGTAATCGATATATGCATGGAAGCAAAAGACCTGAAATAAATTGAGACAAGTTGTGAGTATGAATAATAATAATAATAATATAACCTAGAGTATTAGACACTAATGACCGCAAGGAGGTATGGCAGGGCAAGGAGCTTCACGGACGCTTTTACCGGGCCCTACATGGGCCCGATGTAGACTTCTTAGCGTCCGTATCTTGGCTGCGCTTCGGTGACCTCTTCGGGGAAACCGAAGGTTTTGTCTGTGCAATAATGGACGAAGTTATGATGACGAATAACTATCGGAAATACATTGTGAAGGATGGCACGGTTGACATAATAATATGTCGGGCATGCCACCGTCCGGGAGAATAGATCCGACACATTATTTCTGGGTGTTCTAGTCTAGCTAACGGAGAATACTTGCATAGACACAACCTCGTTGCCAGGATTATCCACCAGCAACTTGCTTTGAAGTACAGCCTTGTGGAATCAGAAGTGCCATACTATAAGTATGCGCCCGACCCAGTTCTCGATAATGGTAATATCACGTTGTATTGGGATCGAACTATCACCACTGACAGGACTATTGTTGCCAATAAGCCTGACATTGTGGTGATAGATCGATTGGAGCGGCGCGCGATTGTTGATATAACAGTCCCGCATGACGAGAACCTCGTGAAAGCAGAAAAAGATAAGCAGTTTAAGTATCTAGATCTGGCTCGCGAGGTTGTCGACATGTGGGATGTGAGTACAGCAGTTATTGTGCCGATAGTCGTGTCAGCCAATGGATTAATAGCCAGTAGCCTCGACCAACATCTAAGGAGGCTCTCGCTTGGCAGCTGGATCAAGGGCTTGATTCAGAAAGCAGTACTTCTGGACACGACGCGTATTGTCAGGAGGTTCCTCTCTCAACAGCCCTGACCACCGGTAGCTCGGACCCTGTTCCCAATGCTAGTGGGCTACTATTTTTTATATTTTTAAATGTTTTTTTAAGATGTTTTTTATTTAAATATTTAAAAATTAAAAGAATATGTATGTAAATAAATAAAGGAAATAATAATATCTTGGGACAACCAACACACCGCCATCTGATCCCAAACTAGGCAGAGCCTGTACTATGGCAACCAGACAACTGATAAACATACTTATATATTTCTAAATACATACATATTATAGATAAATTATACACCCAGATACAGAACAAATAATCGTACTCATCGCACAAAGATTTGTCCTGTGTGGGAATCGAACCCACGACCTCCGTCCTAGCAGTCAGGGTCACTAACCACTAGACCAACAGGCCAATCAAACAATGAATGTGGATGGGTATAAGAGTAGAGGAAGACCAAAGGAACGATGGATGGAATGTGTGAAGGATGGTATGGCAAGATAGGTGTCTGATGAGATAACGAACAATAGAGAAGTAATGAAGAAGAAGACATGCTCCCAAAAAATTTGCGACAAAGGCAGGAATATGATGCTGATGAGACACGATACACGCACTTTTTATATTCATAAGCAACATTGTATAGAACATAATTACGTACTGTGAATGGACTATAGTTTCCCATTATAAAGCGCAGATCTCATGGAGAAGAATGGACTATCTTTTCAAATCAAGTTAGGTATTATTAAGTCAGGTAAAACACGTGAATGGTACTGTTTATGATCCCATTAAAATAGATGGATAAATTTTAACACAGCGTTCAGTACGTCTAACTAAAGATCTCCAAGCAAAAAAAACATGGATTAAAGTGATTTTATTTTGACCTAAAATAATAAATTGCCGGCATTTTTAGTGTATTTCCGCTAGTTAATTTTTTTCCTGTAAGTATCTAATGCGTTTTTCTTATTATTATTTTTATTGTCCTTATTTTGGTGGTCTGAATGATTTCTAAAAGTTTGTCCATCTATTTTAATAGGACCTTATAAAGGGTGTAAACAGACTCTTAACGATTACAGCCCAAAAAAAAAGTCGTTTCCCAGCACTAATTTTTGCGTAAAGTTACTTAGTTCGATGTACATAATGCTTGGTTGACGGCTTCGTGAAGAGTCTGTTTACACCCTGTATACTGTTCAGCCATGAAAACAGAAAATAGGCTAGCATCTTTGCAAACATTATAAAAGAGAAATCAAATCAATGATCAATCGGAATTCTTTCTTTGGCTTTTCCCTAGTCGAGCAAAAAGTAAAACGTGTAAAAAGTCAAGTTGTGAGACAAGTAATGTATAAAACAACACATATGTTTGTGATTGGTAAATACCAGTTTGTTTTCCAAGAAATTGATTAAGGAAAAACATTGCTTGAATAAAATTATAACAACAACTTCGCAACAAACGCTACAATGAGTTCGTCTAGATATGTCTAAGCTAATTGGAACCAATTTTGATCACATTTGGCAGAGCTACTGGGAAATGAAGGATTTAAATGCTATACTGTTAGGAACATCTGGTATACAGCTACATCCGGTTAAATTTGAAATCGACTCTAACTTTTATGAATGATAAGATGATAATGATAACCAACTGAAATAATATATTGACTATTTATCTAGAAAAGTCGAAGGACATAACAGAATCAACGATGCAGACCCAACCAAGGCCACTTTCTAACGACTATTTTATTGATCAACTAATCAATTCAGTTGTAGAAATATAAATTAATCATTATAACAGGGCCTATGGAACTTTTTGCCTTTAAAATAATATCATTGGCATAGTAACAGACGAAAGATTTTTTTTTTAACTTCATTAGGTTTTATCCTACGGCGTGTCTGTTCTCAAAGTTTCCTTAGCCAATTGAGGTTCTAAGACACACGATTTGTCTGTTATGGTGTATAACCATCTGCTTGGTATGAAGCTTGCATAAGCAATGTTTTTTCTATTAGTAAAAGACAGTATTTAAGTTGGTAAAGACGACGCCAGCACAACAAATAATACTACAATCTGTTAAAGTTCTGTAATAGATTTTAAACTTTATTGCTAAAACATTAGGTTCAAGATTGATTGGAAAAAACCGACGGTTTCGGGTAGCTTGATGTGCTGGCATCTGTATATACATTGTCTATAGAATTTCTTTACTAGGAATAAAACAAGTTATTACTTCAGAAGAAAAACAGTTGATAAAGTAAACCATAATGTATATTTCATTTTAAATTTTAGCTTTACAAATTAGATTTTTAAGCAATCACACTTATATTTGCTGTGCCCTGACAGGGTCTACAACGGTTCTTAACTCTAAGCCTTTTGTTAACACCATGTTTTTACTTTGTGGATCGCAAATAAATGAATATGAATAGTTTGCGGTAATAATTCCAACGAACATTACATCGTAACGGCACGTCTCTCTCGCATATTATCTTTAGCTGAGACAGTTAACTGTTTATTGACTCGTGCCCCATCTGCTTAGTACATAGTGTTGGCAAGTAGTAGGTACCGTGATAACCTACGTCCATTCAGTGTTTAAAAAAACATTGATTAGGAAATATTAACATGATGAAATCAACGAAGAATAGGCAGTCATTTATTGAAATTAGGCTGAAGATATACCACTTTTTGATAGTCAATTACACAAGATCGTTCCCCAAAACGCCCGCCCTTCTCCTTTTGTACATCTTTTCACACCTAAATGACTGAACTGATTTTCTTAGGCCTCTATTTATTCTAGCTAGAATCCTGAAGAAGGAGATAAGGGTAATTTTTTTTACCCTTTTTCGGAATCGAACCGAAGAACATCGAAGGCGTAAGCAAAGGATTTTTTTTTTTCAAGTAGTCCGTATGTCTAAGCGTCGTCGTATGAAGTGAGCTTTACAAGCAGGTAGTATGTTGTTGAAAGCATTGGTAAACAGGGCCCGTAGGTATCCAAGCACTTAGTTAACCTGTCAATTCATAGGTTGGCTTTAAAACTGATGGGCAAAGCACTGAATTTTAATATGGTGCCACTTTGGTGCCAGACATAAATTAAGTACTTAGTCGCGATCTGGTACGGGTATTGGAGCAAGTCTGCACCACACATCAGCAGTGCCTTTATTTCTAAACGTAGTTAAACATAATTTTGTCTATCTCATTCTCAAGCGATTGACAGAAACAGAGCGATGTTTAAACATAATTTTAACGGTAAACGTATTTATTACCGGGTACACATTGATGTAACGTCACGTGAAATGTCACACGAATGAGCCGTCCAGACTTATGCAATGCAACATGGAAATGTAACCCAACGACAAGGCGAATTTGTTTAATGCATGTTACATTTTGTAAATCTGTACATGGCTTTAACTGACTAGCTTATACCCGCGGCGTCGCTCGCGTGAATTTCGATAATTGTCCCACGGGAACATACTATAGGGATAACAAGTATCCTATGTGTTAATCCAGGCTATGAACAATCGAAGTTCCAAATTTCGTGCAAATCCGTTCAGTAGTTTTTGCATGAAAGAGTAAAGGTAGCCTACACGCTAGGGTGTACCTGACGGGTTTGCCTGTTCAGTTGAAATGTACAGGTAAACCGTAGCGTGTATGTTGCAAAACTGTGCAGGCTCCGGGTACATATGCGCTCTGGTTTACCTGTACAGTTCAACTGTACAGGCAAACCCGTCAGGTACACTGTACAGGCAAACCCGTCAGGTACACCCTAGCGTGTATGGCTACCTTTACAAATATCCACAAATCCATACATACAAACTTTCGCATTTATATTATTAGTAAGGATTTCGACCATAGATCCCAAAATTATCGGGATCGGTGCTGCAACAGAAAACAAGATTCACGATTCACCTAGATTCGTGATTAACAGACCGCGCCTTAACTTTACTACTAAGTGTTTCACTCCGAATGTGAGCAAATGTGCGATCCTATACAGGGTGTAAACAGACTCTTCACGAAGCCGTCAACCAAGCATTATGTACAGTCAACAAAACAGATAGGTATGCATGGTCGAAAGATATAGTTTTAGGTTTTTTAGAAATTGTTGCTCATCTTCAAATGAAATTTGAATTAATTTAACCAATTGATTATTTTTCTTCATATAATTTTAATTTCGTTCGAAAACATCGATCGGTTTTTAAGAAAAAAACAATTATATCTTTCGACCCTGCATATCTATCTGTTTTGTTGACTGTACATCAAACTAAGTAACTTTACGCAAAAATTAGTGCTGGGAAACGACTTTTTTTTTTTGGGCTGAAAAATCGCGTTTTACAGTAGGACTCAATGTAACGCACTCAAAAAGTTGTGCTGATGGATGAATTGTATAGTAAGGGGGTCCTGGAGGTGTTTAAAGTAAAAATCTTACATTAAAAAAATGTATTAAAAAAAAAACTTGTGAACAAGCTGTAACTTTGACCCCCAATATCTCCGTAACTAGAAGGTTCCCAGGTATGGTCTAGAACAAAAAAATGATCGCAATGACAGGGAGAACAAGTGCCTTTCAGCTTCGTTAAGAGTCTGTTTACACTCTTTATGTTGGCCTATTTTGCTCTTTTCACATCCTGTCTTGTAAGTATTCAAATATTTGTGGATCCGTAGTATTTGCACTGGCAAGCTGTTACAAGTTAAGGAAATTGTTTATGAATAACAGTTGCATAAATATTATACATGGGAAATACGGATCATTAGCATATTTAATTTTATACGGGAAACATTGCAAGTAGTCATTTTATTATTACTTATGTATTCCGCGTAAATAAAGGCGTATATTGTAATGACTAATGCCTATCATATTGTGTCTAAATATATATGTAGTTGGTTTCTGAACAATGGAACCATAGAGCTATTAGTAATCATATAAAAAGTAATTAACTAATGTACAAGCATAGAAAGCGTTATCAAGGTCTTATGATTAAAAAATCATAACTATGGCTGGAAAATATTTGATATGGTTATTATTAATCATTATTGATTGACCGGTAGGGAATGTGGCATTAAGTCCATGTACCAACACCGTCCATGCAGTACATACAATAGGCTAGTTGACAAGGTCAAAAATAAAATATAAAAATACGTAGAAATAAGGCCACTCATCTTAAAAACTACCATCACCCTACAGAAATTAAATATTGGGGGACAATATATTTGTAAAATTGGATTTACTGACAATAAGTAGTAATACTTCCTGATCCCAAATAAGTATGACGTCACAACGTGCTATTTCATACAAATCACGTACAAATTTTGCGTTTTGACAGTTCATAAAAAAGTAACTATTTTGACTTCCTGTCACATACCCTATTTTTAAGACATAAATAAATTATGTACAAAAATACTTTTTTAAATATCATTTATGTTGTTTTTTTTGTCTGTTTGATTTTTCTATTAAGATTGAAGGTTTTAAAAATACTTAGAAAGTGTATGAACACGTTACCTACTTGAAGCGTCGCCTACCTAGTTTTATTTACATTATGCGTGATGAGTTCATGAAAAATGCAATCCAATTGGATATTTTCAATCTTAATCATATGATGACAATACTATTGACATGACGTTTTGAATTGAAACGTTTATGTTATGGTTAAAGATAGATGTGATGATAAACTTAATATTAGACAGTTAAAGTTAGGTTTAGCCGTGATCCGTTCGCTAAAAAAATATTATGTTCACGGCGCATTAAAATAAGATTTTTCCCGCCAATATGATGCAACCGACCCGGATGTAGCGCTCGCCGGCCGCTGCCGCGGCACGAATCGGACCATTTGCCATAGAAAAACTTTTAAAGGCTAGAGAGTGACATAGGCTATATTTATCATGAAAAATCAATTTCTGTGGAAAATACCACAAGATCCAAACCACGGGTAAAAGGATAAAATTTTAATTACAAAATAAATCTTACCTTTTTAATTACAGTTTTCTCAGCAATCTCGACCTGCCGTCGCATCTGCTCGAGCTCCATTTCGACCTTCTTCCTCTGCAGCATGAGAAGCTCTTGCTCCTTTTTGGCAAGGATGCTCCTCATCTTTTCATCTTCCTCAGGAGGAATTGATGGGGTTGGTGTGACCGTAGTACTTGTTGTAGGATTTACAGGCTGTAGAGAGAAAAGCGAGATTAGAATTATAAATGAGATCTTAATCCTGTTTTCCTTTACTATGCTTTTGTTTAACTTTTTTTTTCATGTATCCTATCCCACAGGTGAGCAAAGGTCTCCTACAGAGTTGTTGAATGTTATGACTATTCAGCCTTTTCAAAGCAACCTCTTTGTTTGTTCATTACTATTCAATTATGTCTTTCACATGCCTGTGATAATATTTTCACATGATTGATATTTTATCAACCATCATTTGCTTTCAATGATAGGAACTTATAGTATGGGTATGGTTCAAATGCTTACTCGGTACAAATAATACAGGGTGGACAGTAGGCAGAATACTCAAGCATGGGTTAGTGCCAAATGGAAATACTGCAGTAGGCATTACAGCATATGAAATGATTACTTACTGAAGGACATATTATGCAGTAAGCAAGTATAATAGCCTCAAACCAACCGCTTCCAATGCAATCCCTTAAGTAAGCCCATAAACTAAATCAACATCAAAACAATAATCAACTAAAAAACACCTTTTTCAGAAAATTTGGATTTACATGGATGTTTGACTGCTGTATCGGCTGCGCTTGTATCGGCCAAGCCGGGTCGATCAAGTTCACTTTCACATCCAGTTGATACAGCTTTGTGGCGGGGAACACGTCATGCCAAGTCTCCCGCAACTTGAACATTTGTGACCTTATTTTTTCATCAACCTGTGAAAACATTTTATATTAGATAATGTCCAGAAAATCAACAACAAATTCACAAAGCATTTAAACGACAATTTAACTCACAATTACCTGTTTGAATGTCCTTGTAAACATATTGACAATGCTCTGTGAGAACTTCGAAGTGTAGGCTCCGCCAACATTCTTGATTATGGAATCAACTAAATACAGTAGTGGCAGCTTGATGTCTGGGTGTACCTGCGTAGAGGAAAAACAACTGCTAGTCCCAAACCCCAGGCTGGCCAAGTACATACTTGACCTACTCTCTCAAAGGTTGGTACCCACTGTTCGTAATGGTATGGGATAGAATAAGACAAGAATTTGCTTTATCAACCTTTTTAATTGTTAATACGTGAAAAATAAATAAGAATTCAGTTTCAAAAAGCTTTATTGTGAACAATTTCTTGAATATACAACTGAAAGAGATAAGGATTACATACCCTTGAAGGCAATTGTGTTATCTGATACTATCTTTTGATACAGGTACCTCCTAATTGTTTATCATAAGTTTGCAACAAGAAATAACATGATTGCTATTGATTTATATCATAAATGTTTCCTAAACTTTGTTTCAAAATAATATCTGATATTTTTACAAAGTTTCGTAATTTGGACATTAGCCAGGTCTACAAGGAAGTACTGTCATCTAGGTGAGTTTCATACTTGCTATTATTATGTCCCTTTTATTAAAACTAGCTACAATGTGGTAATGCTGGAATGTGGAAATGAGCACTTTGTAAGGTCTTGGCTGGCACACAAGAAGGCATCTGAATGTATGTCAAATTATGCAATGTTTTAAAAATTTAAACTAAAGTAGGCAAGTAGTTCAAGTGCTGCTGAAAATGACTCACAGACTTTAACAACTCCAATCAATTATTTATGAAAAATATCTGAACAAGAAATTTATCATAATACTTGTGCAAACATCAAAAAAAAAATAAGCAGCCAATTGTCTCAAAACAAGGTTGTTGTAACTTCAAGACTTGATAAGAACAATTTACATAAATGTATGGATAGCCAATGCTGTCTTATTGTCTGAGGTAATGTTGTGAAATTGGAACATATAGTAGGAGATACCTGTCAATGGTTCGACTGGTTACAACGACGTCGAATTAGTCACATATGTCATGGTATACACGTAAAGCACGCTACGAGGAGCATACGTCATCGTTTAGAGAACACTTTCCCATTATTCCCCCGACTCTCACGTGACTGTGGCATAAATTCCGCGGCACCTCACACGTGTTAATTTTTAAAAATGGAAATTCACCTTCTCCAAATGCTTCTCCACTGTTTCAACGATAACCCCGGCGTGCTCGATGTTCTCTTCCGCGAGGATCGTCAACATATTTATCAGCGGCTTGCTGTTGACTGTTAGGTCCGCCAAACTCGATGCATACTCTTCCGCTATTTCTTTTGACATCTTGAACGACGACCGTAGTCGTTGATATCACCATGCCAAGCACAATCTTCAACTGCACATCACTGTAAACAACCAAATACTACACTTAAATTCTGTCGTTACGTGGATAACCAATATGGCGAGGTTTTAGAAATGAACACGTAGTGAACTTACGATAACGCGAATTTCACAGCACTGCGGACGATAAACACACGTAATTACGGCAATCACCTCACGTACGTACAATGGAATGAATACATCTACTAATACTAAATCACGTACAGCTAAGTTTTCTTCAACCCTACAGAAAATACGTATTGACGTAACGAAGTCCTGTTGAAAACAAAATGGCGACAACGCGACGACGAAGTCCGTGCGTGAAGAGTGGGATTTGAGCTCGGGGTTGCCACTTGCCAGCGTGGTTTGTTAATTTGCTATTAAAAATAAGTAGCAATTTCAATTAGCCGACTTTGAAAAGTAGGAATTTCTCAAATTATATGGATTCTGAGTGGTCCATTTTGTGGAGAATGGAGATCGGTCCATATGGAGAATAAATCTGAATCTATTAGAGGTAGATTTGTTCTAAGGTACCACGTCATTACATGTTGAAGTAGGTAATAAAAATAATGTAATTAAAAAACCATTAATATAGTTTCTGCATTGGCAAAAGCAAAAACTAAGCTAAAAAACAGCTTAATAGGAGTTTTCCAGTGGCATCAATATTCGATTCGATGTGAACTTGGTTAATGTGACCTTTCAGGTTTATTTTTATTTTCTTACTATCCCTTTCTGTACACGTCTGTTTCCTTATTTCTTTTAAAATCGATACGATTCTGTAGACAATCATATGGTTTATGAGTTTGTTAATTAAGCTAAATATTAATACTGTAACGTATTTTTTTTTTTGTCCCAAATAAATAAAATAAAACTTGTTGTACCATTTCCCGCGTTATTGAATACATATTTTATGTATGTATGGGAGTTGTGTTGTATGCATGTAAGTGTTAAGAAAGGAGATATTGCTAGTTGTAGAAGTCAGAAATGCAGTCGTCACTCCAACTTAAAATACTAATTTCAAGTTTCACTCAAACTAGTTCTGAATTTCTTGAAGTCGAACCCTGGCTAATTTAGACAGACACACGTCGTTAAGATTTTGAGTTGAAGTAGTAGTGAACCAAGTAGTAACTGAAAGAACCTATAAACGATCAATTTGTTATCCATTCAATAAATTACCTGATACTCGAAGACTCACTCGCGGTGTTACCCGAGGTGAAAAAGTTTGTGCACGAACTGAAACTTGGAAAAAAGAATTACATCAAATTTTCAAGAACATTTTTTCATGTTCTTGATACTGTCTTGTTGTGATGTTGTTGATGTTTTAGTTCTTGTTTGAAAGCTGGTAAAAGTACCTTTTCAAAGCACTATTCCTAACCACTACCTCCTTATACTTTTTAGGTTTCCGTACCTATTTTGAAAAAACGGAACCCTTGTATGATCACTCGGTATGTCTGTCTGTCCGACTGTCACAGCCGATTTTTTCCGAATCTACTCGACCGATTCAGTTGAAAAGTACACATATGTAAGTCGGTGACCCTAATACGAACGCAGGGTAATAGTAGGGGCTACTTTTTGGGGGTAAATTAGAAAATGAAAAAAAAAAGTTTTGAAAACTATATCATGTTACATATCAAATGAAAGGGTTCATTGTAAGCATTCTCAAATATATTTTTTAAATAATTTTTTGATTAACAGTTTCGAAGTTATTTAAGAAAATGGGTGAGAATTGACCATTCCCCCCTTAACTCGGAAACTACAGGGCCGAAAATTTTGAAAAAAATACAAAAAGTAGTTCTTTGCTTATAGATTACAGGAAAACCTATAAGAACTCTATGGTATTAAAAGTAACATAGGAAAACTTACGGAACACTCTGCACCAGTGATGCCAGATCTACTGATTTAGCAGTAGATTAACCTGATTTAAAAAAAACTACTAATCTACTGCTTTAATTGTTATTATATAAGAAATCTACCTGCTTTTTTCCAAACCAGATCGGATCATCTAGTTTTGTCGTCGTTTCGTGTCATCTGGCCTTTATAACATGACATTTGTTCATCAAGTTTTGTGAATTGGCGGTATTTCTTATCTGTGATGTGGTTGGTTAACTGAACCTGAACTCAGCATAGCTATTCATAAATGCTTCGATTCGATTTCGATTCAACAAGTCGTATGTCTATCTTTTTTTGGCATTACCAAAGTGAGTGAGATAGACATACGACTTTTCGAATCGAAAACGAATGAAGCGTTTGTGAATAGCTATGCAGGGCCGCTCTGACAAGGCGAGACACACCCCGAGGCAGACACAACCATGCGTGCCGTCCTCTAATAACTATAATTTAGGTGCGACAGGGATAGCACGCATGACTCGGGATGTCTCTTTTTTTTTCGTTAAATATTTACATGAACATGTGTGTTCATATGTTCTAACGTATTATATTATACTTATAATTCAAATTCAAGTCCATTTTACCTCATGTGGGTATTACTTTTTTAATCTACTGATTTTTCCCTCTATCTACTGCTAAAACTTTAATTTTTCTACTGAATACTTCAGATTCCATCTGGCAACACTGCTCTGTGCGTGGTCGAGTCGAACTTGCACTTGTCCGGTTTTACAACTCCTCCCTATCTAACCTACCCTACCTAACTACCTACTTACCTACCTCGTTTGAATAAACAACATCTGAGAGAGGCTTTAGTCAAAATTCGGGAAAAAATATTGTAGTAATTTGGTCATCCCACGGGAACATCGTATTTTTCCAGGATCAAAAGGAGTCTATATGTTAATCCAGCATATAAGCTATCTTGATACCAAATTTCATCCAAATCCGTAAAGTCATTTGAGCCTGAAACAATAACAAACATACACATATACAAACTTTCACCTTTATATAATAATATATAGTGTGAAGTGTGATAAAATCTGAAAAATACCAAAGGGATTTAAATCATAATAAAACAAATTGGCCTTTTTCTCATGCGTAGGTAAAGTACAGAATGCTACCTTGTACGTTCAAACAAATAAATATAAGTCACTACAATAGCCCGCGAAATTCAAATATTTTTAGGTTAGTTACAGAATGAGGGCTATCGTTTTTCAGTTCACTAAATGTCACCACTGGCAAGCAAGGTCTGTTCATTAATTCCATTTTATATTTTAAAGTACCAATATCTTCATAAAAAGTTTTTTTTATAAGTATAACAACATAGAGTAAACTTCAGATACATATTTATAATATTGTCCCTAAAATTGTAAAAGCATGAAACATTTTAAAATTATTCTTCCTCCGAGTATGTATGTAAATACATACTAACAAATTAAAATCTAACTTGCTATTTAAAATCTTCAAGTCATAATTAATCAGGAATGGCTCAATCTTGACCACAATCGTGAATGAATGCGTGTTATATAGGTGCTCAACGCGCGAACAATATGACATCTGACATTTCTGAAGACCTTACTCTACTTATACGAACGTCTCTAGCGGCAAACACATGCGCTATGGCCCCCATTATAACAAATAAAATCAGCTATACAACCCTCTAAGTTCATTAAATCTAAAATCAATGAATATTTATTTATTTTTATTTCATGAAAAAGTAATTCAATGGGATTCAATGAACTGAGTTGTATTGATAAGGATTATAACTGTAAAATCATCTTTACTACGGCCGCGAATCATATTTTAATAAACACACAACCCGACAATGACCTGCAAATTGCAAAAAATGTAAGAAAATTTCGCGGGTTATCTTGGCTCTTTCACGGTCTTCTGCATGGTGCACTATGTCGGCAGGATTTTGTTACATAAACTAAAAACCGGTATTTGGTTTAGGATATATTTTCATAGGTGGCGAGAATATCTGGCATTTAAAATTGGTGACAAATACACTTTTGTTGAGTTTTGTCAAAATTGACAGTTTATTTATGGGTGACTAATGTGACATTTTCGAAAAAGTATAATTTAATAAAATTGCGTGGATTTTATTTTCTTTGGTGATTAATGAAGTGAATAACTATGACGAATGTAAACACGGGTGAACTTTTAGACTTCCAAGACTATTCCCCTGACCACAATAATCGTAGTGCCCGTATCGACGTGGAGGCAGTGCACACAAATCAATACAATAACAATATGTCAAATCCGAACTATAGTTTTGAAGAACCCAAAGCGATTGATGAACCAGAGGCCACACCACAGAGTAAGAACCTACTTTAACTAAATAATACTTGTTATAAAAAGAATGTAGTAAATGAAGAAAGACTACTTATTTAAGTACAACATATTGGCAATATAATAAGCAATTAAGTTTATCACCAATTAGTGTAGATTTTAACTAGATTCTAATCTAATCATTGCATTAGTAACACTGTACAGTTTTTATTTACCTGAATTCTGAGTAAGAATGACTTGTTAAGTATTTTTGTTAACATAAGTTTGTTTTGCATAGTTGTAGTACAGTTAGGTGGTGGTTTACTGTATCGACACAAATCCTCATGCATTATAGACGGGGTAATGAGTAACTTTCAAACAAACCTAGTCCTCGAGATTTCAAAAGAAGTTGAAATAATATGGAAAATACCTTGCTATAAACAGATATCAAAAGACTAATGAAAGACATGTTGACAACAGGCACAATAAATTGTGATAAGTATTGTAATTTTTATAATATGGGAACTTTGATTGGCCTGTTGGTCTAGTGGTTAGTGAACCTGACTGCTAGGACGGAGGTCGTGGGTTCGATTCCCACACAGGACAAATCTTTGTGCGATGAGTACGATTATTTGTTCTGTATCTGGGTGTAAATTTATCTATAATATGTATGTATTTAGAAATATATAAGTATGTTTATCAGTTGTCTGGTTGCCATAGTACAGGCTCTGCCTAGTTTGGGATCAGATGGCGGTGTGTTGGTTGTCCCAAGATATTATTATTCCGTTTATTCATTTATATATACATTTTTTAACATACACACATTTTTTAACATTTTTAAATATTTCTTAAAAAATCCATATAAAAACATTTAAAAATATAAAAAAATAGCGGTCCGCCGGTGTCGGGAACAGGGTCCAAGCTACCGGTGGTTAGGGCTCCAGAGACAGGAACCTCCTCACAATGCGAGCCGTATCGAGGAGTACTGCCTTCTGAATCAGGCCCTTGATCCAACTGCCTAAGGAGAGCCTCGAAAGATGGTCGTCGAGGCTCTTAGCCATAAGGCCATTGGCCGTTACGACAATCGGCACAATGATAGCCGAGCTCACATTCCACATGTCGACAACCTCGTGTGCCAAGTCGAGATATTTTATTTGTTTCTCTTTCTCAGCTTTCACGAGGTTCTCGTCATGCGGGATGGTGACATCGATTATCATTACGCGGCGCGCTGATCGGTCTATCACCACTATGTCAGGTCTATTGGCGACAATAGTCCTGTCTGTAATGATAGACCGATCCCAGTACAGTGTGACATGGTCTTTCTCGAGAACTGGGTCGGGCACATACTTGTAGTACGGTACCTCAGATTCCACAAGTTTATATTTCAAGGCAAGTTGCTGGTGAATAATCCTGGCTACTTGGTTGTGCCTGTGCAAGTACTCGCCGTTAGCCAGACGAGAACAACCAGAAATAATATGTCTAATGGACTCACCCGGACGGTGGCATGCCCGACACACGTCAACCGTCCCGTCCTTCATAATATATTTCCGGTAGTTGTTCGTCAACATAACTTCGTCCATAATCGCACAGACAAAACCTTCAGTTTCCCCAAAGAGGTCACCGAAACGTAGCCAGGACACGGACGCTAGAAAATCTACATCGGGCCCATGAAGAGCCCGGTAGAAGCGCCCGTGAAGCTCCTTGCCTTGCCATACTTCCTTGCGGTCATCGGTAGTAAGTACTACAGGTTTGCGCCAGTTCTCTTTAGCCATGGATAGCGGGGTCAGTCCCTTGTCCACTGCGACCACATCTCGGTGCATACCCACATCGGTTTTTAAAAAATATTCTCTGAGACTGCACACCTCGCGGTTGTGGAGGGTCTTCGCATTTAAAAAGCCTCGACCTCCGCACTTCCGCGGGATGTACAGTCTCATCACTGATGATCGTGGGTGATGCATCCGGTTTGCCGTCAGCAGTGTACGGACTCTCCTGTCCAGGGTATCGAGTTCCGTCTGAGTCCATTTGAGTATGCCGAAAGAGTACATTAAAACCGGCATGACCCAACCGTTGAAGGCGCGCACCTTGTTCCCACCTGAAAGAAGGCTATTTAATACCTTCTTCAGGCGTCCAAAGAAGCGTATTATTATTATTATTACTTTTGTAACAGGGTTGCCATTCGGGTATCCGTTACTTCCTTACTGATTTGCGTAAAATTAATTTTGAACTACTGAGAATAGTATCTATTATTTTAATAGGTTTTGGTCATTGTTTTTGTATTTTGCCTTAAGCAAAAACATATTCATTTATTCTCATCATCATCTGCCTAGCCTTTTCCAGTCTAGTGAGTCTTTGTTAGTGTGTTCTAGTCTAATTGGATGTAACTGCATACTGTACTGTTACATTGAACAACTGCATATCTGACCCCACACAACACAGTTACTGCAATATTTACGTACTTTAATAATTCTATGTATTGTTTTCCAGCGAACCACAACTTCTGGACCATAGAATACTACCAGAAGTATTTTGACGTCCACACAAATGAGGTTATGGAGAGAATTATATCCTCGGTGCTGCCACAGAAGGTGTCCCGCAACTACTTCGATGAGAGAATCAAGGGAAAGCCAGATCTATATGGACCTATATGGATTTCTGTTACCCTGGTAGGTATACAACTATCATTCTATCTTGTATTGAGAGTTTTGAAACCCTATGTCTAAATCTCATATACTTAAACTGATTAGTATTAATATGGATGGGGCGTTAGGCAGAGGTGTATCTAATAGTACACCCACATTTTGCCAGTCATGTTTAAGTCTATGTAACAGGGGGTGAGCCTGTTGCCATCAAATTGGCACATATTCAGGCTCACTGGCTGCTACTGAGAAATTCCTGTTACAAAAACCAAATAACACTTTGCCTAACCCGGGAATCAAACTCAAAACCTCAAAGTCAGCAGTCGCTTCTCCAAACAATAGACCAATAAACTACTACTACTACTTACTAGACGAACATATTATGATGGTAACATAATACCTTGAAGTTTAGGTAAATATACACAACCTATTCTAATTATTAATAATTATAAATATGACTAATATAAAACATGACTAATGCTTTCCTCCTTTTATTTCCAGATATTCACAATAGCAGTAAGCGGTAACATAGCAAGTTATTTGCACAATGCCAATACGACAGGCTTTGTATGGCGCTATGACTTCCACTTGGTATCCATCGCAGCCACGGCCATCACAAGCTATGTATGGCTTGTGCCTCTTGCACTGTGGGCTGCGTTGAAGTGGACCTCTAATACAGATGGGCATGACGAGATAGAGAATCAGGTAAATAGATTAATATATGGCAATTTACCAAAGTGTTGAAATACAGGGTGTAAACAGACTCTTCACGAAGCCGTCAACCAAGCATTCTGTACATCAAACTAAGTAACGTTATGCAAAAATGATTGCTGGGAAACGACTTTTTGTTTTGGGGTGAAAAATCACGTTTTACTATCAATCAAAACATTATGCTGATAGATGGATTGAATAGTATGGGGGTCGTGAAGATGTCCTAAGTAAAAAAAAATACATTAAAACCATGTATTAAAAAAAAAACTTGTGAAAAAGTTGCAACTTTGACCCCCAATATCTCCGAAACTAAAAGGTTCCCAGGTATAGTCTAGAACAAAGAATGATCGCAATGACGGGGAGAACAAGTCCTTTCGGCTTCGTTAAGAGTCTTTTTACACCCTTTAGAAGATAACACCTATTTTAGACTACAACCAGTATCTAAGCCAAATAAACTAAGGCTTGCGCATGCGCTCGACCGACGGATTCCATAAGTACATAATACGTAACAACCGTGCGCTTGCGTTCGGTTTGTGAAGCATTGTACGTAACGTTTAACGAGTTCGAAAACTAATTTCAGCCTGAAAAAGGTATCATAGGCAGATATTATGGAAAACCTTTCTCTTTTCAGGATGCAAAATCACCAACAATGATGTCTCTATTTTGCCTCTATGGATACTCCCTTTCAATATACATACCAGTAGCCGTATTATGGACCATTCAAGTATTCTGGCTACAATGGCTCTTTGTCCTGATGGCCGCTTTCGTCTCCGGGGCAGTCCTCATATTCTGGCTCATGCCAGCCCTAAGAAAATCGAAGTACTTTGTGATTCTTATTGGATGTATTCTAGGTTTCCATTTTCTCTTAGCAGCTGGCTTCATGTTGTACTTCTTTCATCAGCCGAGTACACCTGCAGTTATTGTTGCAACAACTGTGAAGTCTTTGAGCACTTAGCTTTTATATATTTGTTGGTATTTAGGCCAAAAAATGCAATGCTTTCAACTGTTAGAGAGAAACATTTGTTCAAGGCACATTGTTAATTAACAGTACCACTCGTTTAAGTGACAAGCATGGAGTTTTCGGCCCAAATATAGTAACTATTTTTTATAGTATAGGCACTATGGATTTTGTGATGGGGCACAGTGAATGTTGTAGCCTGCTTCCTCTATACCATCTTAATATTGTAATTTTGATACAGTCATACAGTGATATATTAACTTTTTTCTCGATGTTAAAACAGTCACTTCAAGTAACTAGTTGACGCACATTATCTTTGAAAACTTTAGGCGGACAGACATGTAGCATCCGTAACTTCAAATGAGAAAGTATACATCAGTGATCTAATGAAATTATAAGAGAGAACTGAAAATCAAGCGTGTTGTATATTTGGGGCTAAGTCACCTTTTACTTTTTAGGTGTAATTATTAACATGTACTATACGGATTAACAAAATTATTATAAGATTTATTTCTTGATTTCCACATTCCTTATGTAAAAAGTCTTGTATTTATGTAAACAAAACAAATAAATGTTTAAAATAAATAATAATTGTATTCTCTCTTAAATAATCATAGAATCATACAAAATCGTTTCGATTATTTACAATATTTACATTGATATTCTAAAAATAGAATTTTATAAGTAATTTCATACAAGGAGCATGTAATTCGATTTAGTCGACCAGAGAGAATGATTGGAAGCTTTTCAGCCATGGTTGTCTATGGAATGATGGCGGCATATCTTCTGGGGAGGACTGGAGGGTACCGGCGAGTTCTGTTAGCATGTTTACTGAAAATTAAATTGTTTTTGAGTAAATGAAGGATTAAGTTATCAATAGGTTTCTTGTGGGAGGCTTTTGTCGAGCAGTGAAAGAATTTTGTCTGATAGGAAGTCTGAAGATGATCTCAAACAGGTACGGACTGATTGTGAATCTAACTCCGGACACCAGACTTACAGATAATGTACTGAAGTATCAGTCTTAGTTCGGTGTGGGCAGGGGGTAAGTGTAGTTACTAACACATGATATATTTCAGCTCCTTGTCCGGTGATCTTATCACCTATAAGATTGAATCTAGGTGTAGCAGCTATATTTGAATGTTAGTAATGTAACCTTGTTAGGAACAGATAAGTCCAAGCTTAAATTTTTGACCGCCAGTCACAATTTCGCCTACCATTTTGTCACATATTTGTGTCGTTTGGCGTACATGGCACACGCTTGCTTGTCACGCATATGTGACTGGCGGTCAAAAGGTTCATAGCAAACTGGGAAGGTACGAAGGTGATGCTCTAGTCCTTAGGTAAAACCTGAACACAATGAGCTTGGTGGACATGTTGGTAACTTAACAACAAAAAATGAATACAAATACTGTTTTAAGGTTTCACAGTTAACAACTAAACATATCAAAATAAGCAACAGAATAATTAATAATCACGGAAGATATCTCGTAAGTGACAATATTAAGTTTAAATGAATGTATTCATTTAATTTATAGTTACAATATAGATGAAGTCCTGCTACAATATTCTTAGGAAGCTCATGGCAGTGATCTATGAAAGTTACTTATCACACACACTATGATTTTGCCTCCTTTGATCAGAGACCATTTGAACTGGGTTTATAATGTAGTTTCCAATTCATTTACATCAGAAAGGGAACATTTTTGTCAAATCAATATTTGACCTACTCAGTCAGTATCATCATCATATCAGCCCGGAATCACCCACTGCTGGGTATAGGCCTCCCCTTTTTTCTGCCACACTTCCCGGTTCTGTGCGTCCCTCATCCAGATGTACTCAGTAGTTTCTCTAAAATCAACTTTTTTTTAGTAAGTGTTATTTTTTTAACTGGAAGCAACACAGGTTTTGTTAGTGTTCACATAGTATACTCACTGTAAGTCTCAGTATGCTGTGCAGTCCTCATGAGCTCACAGAACTCGATGAGGTGTCCCTCGTTGTGCGACAGCTGCGTACTGAACTCCACGTCGCGGACGGCGCACTGGTACAGCACTTGTATGCCGCAGCGACACACTGATAGTAATGACGACTTGTTTGTTGATTTATCACCTGCAATAAAGTTAACTGAATTACAATACTAGGCCATTGATCTGGTTCATAAACATAACATAACATCACGCCTGTTGTCCACGAAGGGTTAGGCAGGCAGAGGTCTACGAATACACCCACATTTCACCAGTTATAAACATAAAACATAAACATCATTTATTTCAGGCTTCAATGGCCCATAGATATATATATACCTTATAAAGCAAAAACAAAAAAAGTGTTAATAAATAAGACTTAAAACTTCACTTGTGCTGGCTGTCCAGCGGAACTTGTCCGCGGAAGCGACGGAACACTACGTCCTGCGGCCAAAAATCTTCCTTCATCACCAGGGGCAGATAACAATTCGGTACTCGCGCCATGAATGTCTTAAAGTTGACGTTGCGGCGCGACTCTAGGATCTGCACTCTCGGTGTGTAGTTCGTCTTTTGGCGCACGTACTCCACGATGTCCTCCTCGGTGTAATGTATTCGGCTTGGCGGCACGCGGGCTCGCTTTAGGGCTTTTTTTCTTGGGTTATGTTTATACTCCCATGTAATAGGGGGCGAGCCTATTGCCATCAACCAGGCACTAATCCAGATTCCGTGGTTGCTACTGAGAGATTCCTGATGGAAAAACCCAATAGCACTCTGCCCGATCTGGGAATTGAACGCAAAACCTCATGCTCAGCAGTCGCGCTTGCAACCAGTGGACCAACGAAGCAGTCAATATATTTGTAACTCACCTATAAAACTATGTTTTAAATTCTCCAGCATCACAGCACATATTCGTAGAGCGTACACTATGACTTGGACTATAATGAGGTGGCAATCACATCTGGAACAATATATTACTTCATTAGCTTATATAGTATCTTATGTGTTAAGGTTAAACTATCTGTGTGCTAAATTTCATCCAAATCCGTTCAGCCGATTTTGGGTGAAAGAGTAATAAACATCCATGCATCGATCCTCACAACTTTCGCATTTATTATATTAGTAGGATTTAGATAACATTTTAGGAGATGGTAATCAAAAATCCTATTCAAAATTTACATTCATAGCACCGTCGTGATCGATCTATGTAGTAATCCTTTCTTGCCCATCCTGCACAGCCACCTGCACCTTCCAGGATTTAAAAGAAGCCAATGACAGAGCTGTGCAGGTGGCAGCATACTGGTCGGGGATTATTTGAATTTATTATATTATTATTTGAGTCTATCGACACGCAAAGGAGAAGAAGTAATCCTTTGTCTATGTATACGAATACGTATTCAAGTTTACAAGAAAGAAGAAACCTGGTCCAATACCTAGATGCTTCTCTTGCCAAGCTGCTATTAGAATTGTCACTAATGTTGCTATACAATATGATGAGGTATTGTGTCGTTTCCGCCGCCTTCTCTGCTAACATCTGTTTCTCCATACATTTCAGACATGCTTCTATTTGCTTTAGAAGCACTTGTATGAAACATGAGTCTATAAATAAAAAGATTATTTAGAAATCAAACATAACATCACGCCTGTAATCCCCGAAGGGTAATGCAGAGGTGTACCTAATAGTATTTTTAGGTCCCATGTAATAGGGGGCGAGCCTATTGTTATCAACCGAGTCCAGACTCCTTGGCTGCTACTGAGAAATTCCTTCCCGATGCAACAACCCAACAACACTGCCCGACCCGGGAATCAACCCTAAGACCTCATGGTTAGCAGTCGCACTTGCGACCACTCGACCTAAGAGGCAGTTTTTAAGATTTTCCTAAAAAAATAGCTTAATGGTCATAATGATCGATGCTAAAAAAAATGGATTGCCGATATTCAGGAGATTTAATTAGTTAACGACCTAAACCTCTCCTATTCTTTTAAGCTATGAGTCTTTATCTAATAGGTATAAAATCATTCCATGCAATAATTCAACAATTTGTTTATGGATTATTTTTGTTTTGTTGTTTTTTGACATTTGTCTTGGCTATAATCGAAACAAGCGCCACCATTTAATATTTATTCAATACAATTTTACAAACTACCGAGAACAGCCTCCTGGTAATGTTATAGAAGTGTTAAAAGATTCCTGAATCTCATTAACCTTACCTCTCTTATACAACAAAACACCTTGATCATAATCAGTCTTCAGGTTCCCCGTCCCATTTCCAGGGCAGAAAGTCTTCATAAAACCATCCCACAGTGCCACGGACTTCAATAAGTTAAGTACTTGAGTGACCACAAACGGCATGGGCCTAGATGTCAGTATTGTTCTTATTATGTCTAGGACTTTAGATTTGTTAATTTCTGATGAACTTAGGGCTTCGATAAGGGATGTTATTGATAGTAGGAGGCCGCTGTAAAGCGTGGCGCAGGACTGGAAAGTAAAAGAGTATGTCGGTTATTGAAGAAGGCATTTTGATCTTTATTTGCAGTGGCGTAAAGTAGTATAAAGGGTGTAAAAAGGCTCTTAAAGAAGCGGAAAGGCACTTGTTCTCCCCTCCCCCTTCCCCGTCATTGCGATCAATTTTTTGTTCTAGACCATACCACTATACCATACCTTCTAGTTACGGAGATATTGGGGGTCAAAGTTCCAAGTTTTTTTTTAAATACATGTTTTTAATGTATGATTTCTACTTTAACCTCACCTTTACGACCCCCGTACTATTCAATCCATCCATCAGCACAATGTTTTGAGTGCGTTACATTGAGTCCTACCGTAAAACGTTGTTTTTCAGCCCAAAAAAGAAAGTCGTTTCCCAGCACTCATTTCTGGGTAAACTTAACTTTATTTAATTTATATACCTTTTCCTAGTGTGGAGGAGCTCGTGGCGAAATAATATCAGCCGCTCGGGTCGATCTTTAGGTTAAGCCGTGCTTGCCTAGGTTGGTCTGTGGATGGGTGACCACCCTTACATACCGAGTTTCCTCCGTGCCTCGGAAACCACGTTAAGCCGTTGGCGCCAGTTGTAGATCTTTGACAGTCGTTACAGGTAGTCAGTGGCCCAAAAAGTCTGACAACCAGTCTTACCATCATCATCATCATCAGCCTATAATGTTCCCACTGCTGGGACACAGGCCTCGTCTCTATGAGAGGGAATGGGCTACCATGTCTAGTCTTATCATGGGGTATCGTATGACCCAGTATTAACTGGGTTGTGGAGGTCAGACAGGCACTCGCTCCATGTTAAATACTGGTATTTAGCTGCATCCGGTAAGACTGGAAGCCGACCCCAACATAGTTGGGAAAAGGCAAAGCAGAGGATGATGACCCTTTCCTAGTGTCAAAAAGTGCAAAATTGTACAAATATCTGATCCACAGTATTTGTTTGATTCGTGAAAATCAAAAAGATTGAGAAGCTTGAAGATACATACTAGATGTTAATTTTAACGTGAAAAAACAAGTTTTGTGTCTATATTTCACATTACATTTTTGTCAGGTTTCGTAAGACAATAAAATCATCACTACATTTTATAAAACAAAGTCCTCCGCCGCGTCTGTCTGTCTTTTCGCGATAAACTCAAAAACGACTGCACCGATTTTTATGTTATTTTCACCAATGGATAGAGTGGTTCTTGAGGAAGGTTTTAGTAAATAATTTGTCAAGTTTGTGTTGCGGGAACGGGATCAAAATTTCATTATTACTTTTGGTCGCGATAACCGACATTCACGCGGGCGAAGCCGCGGGCATCAGCTAGTATATAATAAAGTAAATAATGGAGTTCTTACAGCATTGTCAAGTAGCACACATATCCTGTACATAATATCAAGGAACTGTCCATTCTTCTCTGTACCCTTGTCAGGCATTTGTTCATGTTTGAAGAACCAGTGGATACCTCTAGAAGAGTTTAGGACATACGACAGTGTGGCCACCATTCTTCTGGAGAGGATTTCTTGTTCTTCTTTATATAGTGCTCTGAAAAGAAATAATAGCAATTTTTGTAATTAGCAATTTTTGTAGCTAGCAGTAGCTTACCAATAAATCTAAAGAATAATTTTAGATTTATTGGTTCAACAGGTAGGTTTCACTTAGTGTTGGTGAAAACGGAAATAAGACATTAAGTTAGATATCATGTAGTGTTGGTGAAAACGGACATTAGGCATTTATTTAGGTTAAGCATTGTCTGATAAATGAATGTTTGCCGTACACAAACGGGAGATCAAAACGAGACAACCCACCCAAAAACCTACAAACTCTTCTCCACCTAAAAACTGAAGAGACTGCGACGGTAAGATCCCGACATGTTTTTAAAAACAAAATATAGGTCAATAAACACAAAGAATAGTAATAAAAATAACCTTATCTAGGTCCGATGTGATGTAGAATATTTGACATTTGTTGAGACGAAATATTTCTACCCCTAACTGACAAAAGCACAGAAAAACCTGTTGTCATGGTTGACGGAAAATAGAAACATCTATTTTCTACATTTTTAACATCACAATGCTTACGACGATAGAAATTTTTCTATAATCTGTCATTTTGTCGATTCTTCCGTCGAAAAAACCCGTTTCCAAGGTGGTCATGCTGCGCGTGCTGCTCCCATCTCGCTCTTCCCAAACTGATTTTTTTTTGTTTTCTGTTTCTATGTTAATAATTGTAATTGGTGATTTACTGTTTAAATTAACTATAAATAAAAATAAAACTTTAATTAATCATAAAAACTTGTTGATACCAACCTGCCTCTCAACAGTTCCTCTCTGCTAATATACTGGTAACTAGCGGTGACCTCCATGTACTTCTCGTCCATCTCCTTCTGGAAGGACGTCGTCACGCGCTGGCACACCGTCTCCAGTCGACTGAGAGTTTCCAACAGTAAGGACTTTATAAAGCTGAAGATCTGAAATGTGATTTTTGAATTGTTAACTTTTATGGAAACTAAAAAAAAAATTGTTTGTGAATTTCAGAATCTAGGGTTGAACTTCACAAAGAATTTTTTTGTCTTCTGACACAAATATTGACATAACTTCTTTATTAATACATAATGATCTCTATGAAATATGTATAGGGTGTGTTTTGTATTGGCAACACATGCACTATTTAGAATACACTACGCCAAGCAAAATCACCACGAATGTAACGTCACGCCGAGCACTACCCGTGCAGGTACAAGTCGAAATTGTGAAGTGTGAAGTCCTTGAAAACACGAGCTGGCTGGCAAAGGGGGCTTGCTTGTTTTGGTATTACCTGTCGCGGTCGCCTCAAATTACGAGCTCGAGCTAGCCTTCTAGCTACAAAATTATCATGATGAAGGCAACAATACTTACATTAAAATACCTCTCCTCAACCCTGTCCCCATCTCCTGCAAACACACTGGTAACATCTTCATAAACACAACTCATCACCACTTTGCTCTTGCCCGTCTCCTTAGGCACAGGTGTGGTGGGTAGACGGTGGAATGTGCTGTATATCCTGCATTTGTTCTGGGAAAGATCTGTGGTCTTCTGCAGTTTCTCATTGTAGTCTAGTATTGAGTGTTGGTGGTTTGTGCAGGGCTCTAGTATGTAGGGGAGGATTGAGGGGTTGCTTGTTGGTTCTGGAAGACAAAACCAAAAAGTTATGAAAATGATGCAGTTTAACTGAAAGAAAGAAGGTAAGAAAAAAAAGATGTTGCAGGGATGACGTTCAATCAAAATGACAAAAAAAAAGACGTGTGGCACTCGGAGACTGCCGCGGTAAAGCTATTGCATAGCATTTTTTATCAACTTATGTAATTATAATTATTTATTCACTTTCGTAGTGTCAGATATTGACAAGCCTAGGTTATTATTTTTTTTAATCTACCGCTGGAGCTAGGAGGTTAGGTTGTATAGGTAAAACCTAGCGGTAGAAAAAAATAATAACCTAGGCTTGTCAATATCTGACACTACGTGTTAGGCACTAGGTGTTAGGTTATTTTCGTTACGGAATTTCTGGATTCGGTCTCCACGCTCAAGGCCCGCGATAGAAGCTATGTATGTATAGCTTAAAAAATACAACACATAACAAATAAATATATAAATACAACAGGATAGCTTGCACGTCATGACTGCGAATTATTTAGCCTCTGGAAAAAATAGGGTCATATCTCGGAAATGGTGCGTCGTAAGGCCATACGTACCTTACGACGGGAGTGTCAGACTTGTACTGACTAAAACCCATCCATGTTCCTTTCTTGCCCTTTGTGTTCTAGGGCCGCGGTATCTCTTTCGAACAGCCCCGCAGCCCTGGCAGGAAATATGGCCCTTAGATCTTTTTCTGTCATATTGCTGACAAGTATGCCATATTCATAGTCCCAAGACCCAAGTAATCAGATGGTAAAGAAAAACCAGATAAAACCAGAAAAAAAAATCTGTAAATTATAAAAAGAACCTTGTTCTTCTTGCTGAAATAAGTTTGTGTACCTGATCTGCATGTCTTGTTTATTTTCAGCATGTGAGCCTTGTCATCAGTTTGTACGGCATTGGATGCCGTCTTTACTCTCTTACTTTGAGTTGCATTGGATTCATTCTGTAATGAGTTGTTGTAATGCCTGTAAAACAAACAGGGTCAGTATTTAATACCATAATATCATCATCTACTTAGCCTTTTCCCAACTATGTTGGGGTCGGCTTCCGGTCCAACCAAATGCAGCTGAATACCAGTTTTTCATTGAGCGACTGCCTGTCTGACCTCCACAACCCAGTTAGTACTAGGTAGTACGATACCCCTTGGTAAGCCTGGTTGTCAGACTTTTTGGGCCACTGACTATTTAACGACTGTTAAAGATCTACAAATGACAGCCAAGACCAACGGCTTACCGTGCTTTCAGAGGCACGGAGGAAACTCGGGAAGTACCATTGGTGGTCACCCATCCACAGACCATCCTGGGCAAGCACGGCTTCACCTAAAGATCGACCCGAGCGGCTGTTATTATTTAGCCACGAGTATTTTAATATAACAATTCTTATAATTAAAAATGTTGTCAATAATTTTTGTACATTAAAATCCTAGTTCAGGATTGAAAGCATTACATCAATAAAGGGTATAAAAACACCCTTGATGAAGTCAGGAGTACTCTACTCTTCTCGTTATTGTGATCATTTATTTTGTTCTACAGCATAGCTGGGAACCTTTCAGTTATGGAGATGTTGATGGTTCCAACATTTTAACACATTTTTTTTTAACTGTAATAATGTTATATCTGTACTTTAGATACCTCCATGACCCCTGTACTATTCAATGCATCCATCAGCACAATGTCTTGAGTGTGTTAGTTACATTGAGCGCTACTGTAAATCCTAACTGCTCACAAAAAAAAGTTGTGTCGCAGCAGTAATTAGATTTAGCGTACTAAATTACTTTCATGTATACATAGAATGCTTGTTTGACCGCATTGTGAAGAGTCCATTTACATCTTGTATACTGTACTGCTAGATAAAAGTGGTAATTCACAGCAGCTTCTGTTTAACTTATTTCAATGGATCTTCAACATATTTTTATTATTCTAGTCAGGTGTAGACTTTCACCAGTCCATCCCAGTTTTTGGAAATTAACTTAATATTATTTTAATAGATTTCATACCTTTGTGATATGTCATTTCCTCCAACAGTAACTTGTGTTAGTTTCACTTTTGTAGACTCCAGTTTCTTACATTTTTCCTTTACACTTATTATTTCGAGATTCTGTAATAAATATACACATAAATAAATATGACATAAAAAAAAAATATTTACCATGATTCTATGATGATGCCATCTAGCCGATTTTGGCCACAGCAACTGCAATGGATGGCTTTCTAGGGAGATTGTCGAGAGCTCTGGTACCATGATTCTATAAAATTGATTTAAATAGTTGTTATCAGTAAAATTAACCTTGAAATCCAGCTGTGTCCGCAGATCATGCATCTGACTGTTAGCAGCACTGAGTTTCTCTTGCCATTCCATCTGAACTTTCTCCTGGGCCTTTATCTTCTCTAACCTGGCATTATCCACCGCTGACTGACAACTCTTCAGCTGAGTCCTCAGTATAGATGCCTCACCTTCCTTTGTCACACATTTCTCTAACAATTTCCCATTTTCAGACTTCAGTTTAGCATTCTCCTCTTGCATCTGAAGTAGTTGCCTATACACTTGGTCCGAGTCATGAGTTTTGAACACCTTGTCACTGAATATCAAGTCATCTGACATGTTGACTTGTCCGTTAGTCTTTGGTATAATTTTTGTCGAGATACCAGGTAATGGTGAGGATATTCGGTGGCATTTTTCTTTGAGATGCGTTGATATGGCCGTGGGTGAGTGGAATGACGGTTTTTTGAACGTGAATTCGGTTTTTGACGAGCTAGTGCTAGGTGTGGGTTCGAAAGTCAGCTGAGTGCTTGTTGACCCTGGTTTCATGCACATACTGTAGTCGGCCAGTTGACTGATGTCACTCGTATTGTAGGCCTGCTCGCAAGCTTGGCTAGCGAGGAGTAGGATCTCGTCATCATTGTCGTCTCCCCAGTTGTCATCGATGTTAGGTTCTATGGCAAAAAAAAAGTTAACCTAACTAGAGGTAATAGACATTGTGTTTTGCAGTCAGTAGCTATTGTGAGACACTCTGGTAACTTATTTTTGTTGTGTAACACGTAAATAATTAGAGAATATACAGTAATGAGGCAGATAAAGGAAGTTTACCTTTGTTAAATTCATTGTTTTGACTCAATGGAAAGTTGTGATCAGATATGCTAATATCGAGTTTAGCTTTCTTTCGATCTCCTAGATGTTGCGGATAAAATCTTTTGGACATTTTTATACAAAATTCATTCCAAAACAATGCAAAAATTTAATTTTGGCGGTACGTGCGCCAAAGCAAACTGAAAACGAAAAAAATAGCAAAATACAATACAGATTATAATACAATGCGAGAACCTGTCAACTGTGTTAAAAAATAAATGTGAAAATGGAACATGGTCTTTTATGCTCTGAAAAATTACAGCAGTGTGAATCAGGGTTTATTTTAGAAAATAATCCAACACAAATTAAAACGCGTGGACAAATTGTCTGGCTTGTAAGCATTTTCATCGAGTGCTACTATTGTAGAAAGGAAACTTTCTCTATGTGCTTGCGATGCACCTACTCGTTTATTCGTTTGCAGTTTTTTCGCAAGAAACAAGTGTGTGAAACCAGCTTAATAAATTCAATGATATTCCGGAAAGTTACGATTTTCGCAACGACCATAGACAAACCGAAAGACGCGGAAGTCTGCTCTATTCTGTGATGGATACAATTTCTCTTTGGTTAGTTCGTCGTGAAAAGCTGAACAGAGCAGACGTGTACAATGTCTGAAAGTTTTAAACTTGGTGATCTTGTGTGGTATGTATTGAATAGTGGAGCTATTTGAAGGTTTCTGTGCTGTTTACTCGATTGCAGTGTTGATAATATATGACTTATGTTTGTTTCAGGGCCAAAATGAAGGGATTCAGCCCTTGGCCCGGCCGGGTAAGACGCCTACATTACTACTTTTGAAGTTAAAAATAATAAAACACTCACTTTATATCAGTAAATAACATAAATTATAATAGTAAACAACTGTTGGAGGGTTTGTTGATAAAATTGACAGATTAGATTCACGCAATTATGGGCGGGAAAATTCCTGATAATTATGAGTGCTTGGCTTTAATGCTGCGTGGCTGGGGTAAAAGGGAGGAGAAACACTAAAATTCATATAGCCTAGTATTCAAAGCTGTCAGAGTTGATAAAGAAGTTGAGAAATGTCATAATAGTGAAAGAAAACATTGACCCTAATTCTGGTTTGTGATGATTTTCAGGTAGCCATCCCTACTCCGGAGCTAAAGCCTCCCAAGAAAGCGATAAATGTACAATGCATTTACTTCTTCGGCACTAATAACTAGTAAGTACTCAACTTTCTTTATGTAAACAACAATAATTGATTAGGTTTCACCTGCTGGGTTAGCATTACCTTAGCTTAGTCCAACTCGTGTTAAATAAAATGCGTCACATGTATCCCAACTAACCACACAAATGCTTTTATTGTTCTAATATGAAGTGATTTTTTTTATTTGAGATTATTTTTTCAGTAGCAACACCCATTAGTAACTAGACTAAGTAGGGTTGAGAAATATATGTCTTTTTAAAGGATTAAGGCGGTAATGACCTATAAGAAAATAATATAATTGTAAGAAATAAGATTCCTAGTGGACAAAAGATTATTACTATGAACTTACATCTATAAAAGTAAAACTGCACAGATAACACACAACTGAATGTTGCCAATTTTTTTTTTGTAAATGCCCTTAATGTTAAGATTTATTTACTGAAGTTCTACAAAACTAGGAATTTGTTTCCAAGCTGCACCAAGCCATCCCATGCAATTTATGTGGCTTGGTTCTTACATATTTAGCTGAAATACACACAGACACTGCTGCCTCTATATAAGACAATGTTCATAAAGGCAATGCTTTATTTGAATTTAACATAAAATTTACTACTTGGATGGCTAACATACAAACATCTAGTTTGGGGATCACCATCCAGTCTCCTACACGAACAGAACAACAATATCTTAGACTAGACAGACTTCCAAATGAACAGAGTAGAGAGATAACACAGTGTTTTTTGGTAACAACAGGATATTTTCTAAACTGTTCGTGTCTTAAATTCAATATGTAACATACATAAAATCGTCTACTTTTCAATATGTAACATACATAAAATCGTCTACTTAATAAAGTCTACAATGAATTCTTTCACTCACTGTCAGGCAATGCACAGCCTGAACTGCTAGGTCTAGAAGCTTGGAGTTTTGTACTAGTATTGCAGGGGGGGGGGGGCACTGACAGGATTTTCAATAGTTTATACCCTAGACGAGTAAAATAAGGTAAGAAAATTTGTTTGGAAGTTTATAATTTCTAACACACTATGAAATCACAAAAAACACAACATTTCTCTGTCTGATAATCTTCCTAGCTAAGGTGTCATGTTACTCACACAAGTGCTGACTTGTGACCACCAAATTATAATTAAGGATTTTTTTATTTAATTAAAAAGGCACATTTTTATTATTTATAATTAAAAATTTTTTTCATTCTAATTTTCCAAGATAAAAACTAAATAAAATGTATTTATTAATTAGATCACAAATAATCACATTATCTATAATACTTGGCATGTAAAATTAACTTTTGATGAAAATTATTTGTCAAATCAAATCTCATAAAAAAAATATTATGAAAATTAAAGTCTAATAATATTATGAAAATCAAACTATTAATTCTAATAAAAATAATTTGTCTTTTTCTTAGAACCTCCAAGGCACTAACTTAGGAACTAATTTGAATTTTTCAAACATGCAAAACACACACAGCTTTGCTGCATTGGAGGCACACATGTTACATGCATACATCAAATTTATTAGCTTTTTTATATGTGTGAGTTTCAGACTGGGTGTGGTTCAAACAGATAGATCAATCTGGGTGTGGCCCTGGCTTTTCTAGCATCCCATTTCAAAAACAAGGCATTTTTCAGATCAGTGTTCTTTTCTTTAAGTATCGACGTGTGGTGTGACAGACACCTCGACCACTTAAGTAAACATACTATGCGCCCCGTGCATCTGTATACCCCTCGAGCACGCCATTGGAGAGTGGTGTCGTAGCGGGCTTTAACCGTTAAGTTATGACGATTGCAAGATGGCGAGTAGACTCACAGACCACTCGTCGGTACTTATATTATAATTTTATTTTAAATGTTGAGTGTTTCATCATCTTCCTGCCCTTATCCCATTCTATTTGGGGTCGGCGCAACATGTTTTCTTCTTCCATTATCCCCTGTCAGACGTCACGGCATCGTTGACTCCTTTCTCTTTCATATCATTCCTCTCACAATTCATCCATCTTTTCTTTGGTGTTCCGACTCTCTTTACGTATAATTTTTTTATTATGTTCTTAACGCAAATATGGCAACTCTGCCCTCTCCCTCCGCAATTCGTAAGTTTTTTAGTAATGCTTTTCTCGACAGTTATTCTTCCTTTGAACGAAACTGTAGTAGTAATCCACGAGCAACATTATTGCAAAAAAAAGGATCACTTCGATTTTGACACTGATACAAAATTTAAGGTAAAATAAGTGTGTACAAGTACGATCTGAACTGGCCCAAAGCGATCTATGCTAATTGTGCAGGTGCGCATTTTTTTCTGTTATTGATTTTTTAATTCATTGTTCCATTCAGAGGCATTTAAACTAGTGACATGATTACGTAGCATACAATTTTCGCAAATAAACCAGATAATATGCTAGGAATAGACATGCCAGTAACTTGCTCAAAAATATACCTAAAGGGTATAGACAGACTCTTAAGGAAGCCGAAAGGCACTTATTCTTGCCGTCATTGCGATCATTTCTTTTGTTCTAGACCATACCTGGGAACCTTCTAGTTACGGAGATATTGGGGGTTGGAACTTTGTTCCAACTTTTTCACAAGTTTTTTTTTAAGTACGTGTTTTTGATGTAAGATTTTTACTTAAAACACCTCCGCGACCCCCTTTCTATTCAATCCATCCATCATCACAATGTTTTGAGTGCGTTATATTGAGTCCGACCGTAAAATGTGATTTTTCAGCCTAAAAAAAAATGTCGTTTCCCAGCACTATTTTTTGCGTAAAGTTACTTAGTTTGATGTACATAATGCTTGGTTGACGGCTTCGTGAAGAGTCTGTTTACACCCTGTATATAGTAGCTTGCACGCTTGACTGAAAAGTTGAGTGGTAATCGGTTATCGTGGTATGGACATGTGATGCGAAGAAATGTCGTGAGGAAAGTTTTGAGTATTTATGTGGATGGCTATAAGAGAAGTGGAAGACCAAAGAAACGATGCATGGACTGTGTGAACGATGATATGGCTAGAAAGGAGGTGACTGCTGAGATGACGAGTAATAGAGATGTATGGAAGAAAAAGACATACTGCGCCGACCCCAAATAAACTGGGATAAGGGCAGGAGAGTGATGAGGAGTAGCTTGCACACTATTCAATACACTCAGCGTACCGCAGTCCACAGCTGCCCTTAGGCTTCTAAACCGAACAACACCCTGTCTTCCGCTTTCTCCATCCAATCAGCCACCTTTTTAAGGCCGTTCGGTTCATCTAGCGGGGGGATACGCTGCCCTTGTCAATCCGTGGTCTCCACTCAACGACTCTTTCATAGCCCAATACGCCACTTCAGTTTCCTGACTCTACACGTTATTAAGCCATGGCAACTTCTGATAGGTGATAAGGAGGGCGCAATGGCACGCAAGATACTGGCAGGCTTTAGTGCAAGTTATTGTTATGTGTGTTCCTGGCTATATTCTTACTCAAGTTAATTCTAAGCAATATTTTCTATTTTGCAGTTTGTATTATTCAGATTTGATAGCGTGAAAACGTGTTGCGCCGACCCCAAGTAACATGGCACAGGAGCAGGTAGATGATGAATTGTATTGTTCAGAAATAAATCGGTTTTTTTTTTAACGGATGGGAAATCATCAAATGACTTCTCCCGCTCTGGGCAGAGCGGAAGGGAGTGTCAGACTTGTACTGACAAAACCATGACCCATCCATGTTCCATCCTTGCCCTTTGTGTTCCAGGGCCGCGGTATCTCTTTCGAACAGCCCGCAGCCCTGGAAGGCATCGGCCCTTGCGGGCCCCTCCCTGTTTATAAATAAATCACTTAAGCTAACTTTTATATTAAACCGAATACGCGCACAAATTAAAATTAACAAAATTGCGCTGGCTCGACCTCACCACCTATTATAAAACGCAACGTTTCTCTGTCTGTCTGCCCAAAGGAGTACTTATTACTGGAACCACTCATGCGCATAATTAAGTTTTTTTTTAGTGTAGCCTTAGGGTGAAAACGTCCGTCAAACACATAGGTATCTTTAACTCCAATGATACCTGCGTGCATGTTAGAACCACGGCGGTTTGCAAGGCGCCGCAAAATTAGCCACGCAACGATCGTTTCAGAGAGATTCAGGTTTCGAATTGGAATTTGTATGTTATCCTGTCCGGACCAAGATCCTCCTTGCAATGAGGGGCTGTAGTGTACGATGGTTCATACAAAATGCACGAAACTTATGGAAAGTGGCCAACCACCTTAGCACAATATACTTATGATAAACAAATGAACATCTCGCAACGAAAAAATAACGTTGCTGGCCACAATGTGACGCGATTGTTGCTGAACATTGTTTCCGGTATGTACGGGATTCCAGTGCGAATATAAGTATGTTTGTTAGACTATTAGTTACGAATTCGGAAAAAGCTCATCTGAACAAATCATGCTGCGAAAACGCGTCTTTCAATTTTATTTGAATCAATTTTTAATGAATAACTTAAGTGTGACTCCTCATGTGATTTAATTACCCTTTAGTTGGAAGTTCCACCCAAATTTGAAAGCTTAAAAAACAGTTGGAATTCAGGTCTATTTTGATTGTGAATGATAGAATAATCTTTTTAATTTCATGAATAAGGTGATGTGCTGGAGTGCGACAATAATTATAGAGGTATAAAGCTGTCACATAGTATGAAAGTTTGGGATAAAGTTATTGAAAGGCGACTGAGAGAAGAGAGCGAAATTTCACATAACGAAATTCGGTGTCGGGGAATGACGGACGCCGTTTTGGCTATCCGGGAACAGTGCGAGAAATACAGAGTTGCACGTAAAACTTGCACATGGTGTTCGTCGACCTCGAAAAGGCATACGACCGGGTACCCCGTGAGGTTTTGTGGTGGGCTCTTAAGGAGAGAGGTGTGCCTGGGAAGTATGAATGTGCAATTGTTCCGTGCGATGGACAGTCGATGAAGAACCCAAGTATGGTCTACAGCGGGCACTACCGGCAGCTTTCAAAGTTCAATGTGGCTGTCGGCTTGCATCAAGAATCGGCTCTCAACCTTACCTCCCCTGGTGATTATGGACGCTCTCACGTCAGACATCCAGGAAGAGGCACCCTGGTGTATGCTGTTTGCCGATGACATTGTGCTGGTTGCTGAGAGCGGCCAAGAGGTCCCGAGCAGATTGGAGGTGTGGTGGCAAAGACTGGAGAATGTTGGCCTGAAATTGAGTAAAACCAAAACGGAATACTTGTTTTGCGATTTCGGGGGTCTCTCCAGTCCTGTGCCTATAACGTGCTGGAACGCCCATACTAATCTGTTCCGGCTTCCGGTACCTTGGGTCGCTTGTTCAAGGAGTTGGCTAGGCAGACCGGGACGCAACACACCGGATCAACTCGGGATGGACGAAATGGCGACAAGTCACTGGAACAACTTGCGACCCACAGGTGCCCCTCAAACTCGTACTATATGGATCAGAATGCTGGGCTGTGAAGAAGATGGATGAAAAACGATTGCATGTAGCGGATATGAGCATATTGAGATGTTTGTGTTGAGTGACAAGAATGGATAAACTAAAGAAGAGAGTGTATTAGAAGAAGTTTAAAACTGGTGCCTGTTATAGAAAAATTTAAAGGAATTCGTTTGTCTTGGAATGGACATGTAATGAGGAGGGATGGAACGCATGTAACAAAAAGAGTGATGGACAGGAATATTGATGGATGAAGAGGGAGAGGAAGGCCAAAGAAAGATAGATGGATTGTGTGAGGAATAATATGAAAGATAAAGGAGTAAATGATGCTATGACGTCTGACAAATAGAATGAAACAAGATGATTGTGACCAGAATTAAATTCTATAATTAATTTTAAATAATAATTATTGTAAAAATCGCAATAAACTAATTATGATTTCGGAAAAAAAATTATGGATAAGCACAAACGGATAATACGTGTTCAGTACATTATTCCGACCCCACCCACACATAGAGTAGAGCTATTTGTTATAATTTTGTGTCCAGTAAAGAATAATAAATTTCATCGCTAATTTCTAACTGCTGGTAATTTTTAAAGCTGTTTCCAACAAAAGTGCAATACCTACCTTCACGGTCAAAATGTATGGAACAGTTGTTTTTTTTTTTTATTGTCGAAGAAAATTTATATTATGTTGGGTGTTCGGAATGATGTACTGAAGACGTGGAGAAGATTTGTGCGTTGATGACCCTTCCACCATGTATAATCAGATTCTTTAGTTTAAAAAAATCCTATGTCTTCATTTGAGGAATGATAAGCGAAGAAATGAATTAAATATTTCAGAATGTATACCTAAGCATGTTGTAATTGTTTGCTACATAGAGATATCTATGCTGACATCATTAACCGTGCTCAACAAAGATATTTAAAGATACTTTTGTGAAAAATTCAATTCAAGCCGTGTACAGTTTTATTTTGTCATGCATTTTTATTTTTACACAAGCCATGCGGTTATCGATTTACCAACTTCAAAAATGACAAACTTCCTACCCCTATGTAACCCACTTAGGGTTTGAATTTTGTATGTACACCTCAAAATTTCATGATTCTAGACCGAGCTGCAGCTTAAGGCTGTAAGGAGTGTGGCACATGCTCTAGGGCTTAAACTAGTCTAAGAATTTAAGATTTTTGTTAAGCAGATGGTGTGTTTTAAATCCGTAACTGGCATTTATCATTCAATTTAAATTTCTCGTGAACGTACACTCTCCTAGACGTAGATAGATAAGCCTGAAATTCCACGTGAGCCTTAAAAACATTTTGGGAGAACGCATCCTTATGGCGGCTGCAGGAGCTGACAATACCGTCCGCGATTCCGCGATCCGCCAAGCTAACCGCTAGTGGACGACGATTTCGCGCGCTGCGCTGTCTTAAGCCATTCTCGATACGCTTGTCATAATTCCATAGATTTTCTGTTTATTCCAGTTTGTGTTTTTACCTGGTTATATACTTTTTACTATTTAACGTACGTGAACTCATTCAAAAGCCCAATTATCAAAACTTCTTGAGAAAACTCTTCTTACACATGTTATTTTAATTGACAGCTATTGGGGAAAGGTCCACGCCCAAAAATTAACCAACGCAGGTTAGCTACCAGTTAAAAATACCTGTCAAAACAAAGGGTTCCGTAATGGCATACATGGCTGTAGTAATTTTTTTATTATTATACCCCCTTGCAAAAGCCTCTCTCAAATCTTGCCACTGCACACACGGCACACTACGACGGCTGCATTAGCAACTTTGCGCCATTTTGAAATACGTACACACGCTTTTTATTGCAATACCTTTGTTTTTGACAGATCAACAATATTCATACATTCATATTTATGTTATTGAGAAAAAAAAAATTACACAAATAAATCATTCAACTAAAAAACTGCTTTTTCAAGTAATTTGTTGAGTTAAACGAACATGGACATACTATGTTTTTCGACGATATTTCCGCCAAACTCAACTATTTCGTCGACCCATTTTGCCATAGGCCTTGCGCTCCCTTGTCCTACTCTGTTTAAGGCTCATCATTTCCTCACTTTATTTCTCCTCTTTTAACTGAGCTCAATATCTTCTTCCTGCCTTTATTTTATTGAATTTAAGGTCGAATCAGCGCAACATATTTTTCCCATACATCTTTTTCCGCCGTCTTGTTCATATCTTATTTCTCTCAATCCAGCAACTGTTTCTGGCCTTTTCCTACACCTTCTAAACTCAGTAGGTATGGAGATAGCAACCGTTTGATAAAAATAAGCGCTGGGATCGCCGCCATTTTTATAAAACCTATGTTGTCATGGATATTTTTTGTATTGATTTGGCTTCGGGGAAAAGCTGTGGGCTGTGGAGTCGTTCTTGCTAATTGTTGTTTTATATTTAACTAGCTGATCCGACAGTCGTTGTTCTGTCATCTATAAATATTGAATTCGAATTGATCTACTACCTACCTACTAACGATATTTGCTGCACGCATTCTGTAAATGTTATGTCAAACGCCATAAGGTTACTTTAAAAAAGTTTGCGATTGCCTATCAGACCTACACGACCCATTTACGGTGTAAATGTACGATATCCCTCGGTAAGAATGGTTGCAGCATCCTCTAAATATTAAATGTGCTACGTAGGTACTAGTATCAATACGTTACTAAATAAAAATCATTCACTGACGGACAACGCACAAACTAAACCATTGGATCTAGCTAGAAGCACGAAGGTTTTTTTTATAAAGCAGAAAAAAAGGATTCCTGAAAAATTTATCCACTAGAGATGAAACTTTGTACGGGTATTCGCCGTTTTTGTCAATGGGTAATCCCGTCGAGCACACGGCTTTTATTTCAACTAAAATTTTAAGGCCGTGATGCAAATTTTTTGCGACTGAGAATCGGAAAAACGCTACATACAGCTTTCGAATTGCGATCCCGTCGTCTAACGAAAGCTAAGTCACTGACACAAATCTACTGTCCTACATGAGTGACATAGCTACAATGCGTGAAGCATAAAACTAATGCCAGTTTTCACTAACATTAAATCATCATCTGTCTAGCCTTTTCCCAACTATGTTGTGGGCGACTTCCAGTCTAACCGGATGCAGCTGACTGAATACTAGTATTCTACATGGAGCGACTGCCTATTTGACCGGCACAACCCAGTTAGTACCTACTGTATAATACGATACCTCTTGCTAAGACTGGTTTTCAGAATGTCGGGGCACTGACTACTTGTAACGACTGTTAAAGATCTACCCAACGGCTTAATGTGCTATCTGAGGCATTCTGAGGCACGGAGGAAAAGGCAAGGACGGATTAACATAATAATCGACTCGGGCGGCTGTTATTATTTAGCCACGAGTTCCTAAACTTCCTAACTTTAAACGGAACATATAAATGAATGCTAAAAAGGATTGCACTGTTGGAACTACAATTCTCAACGCTGAGTCAAGTGTTGAAAACACAACATTCGACTGGTTTAGCCATTAAGAAATCATCTACATATTTTTTTTGCCAAAGGCTTGAGCAGACGTATACGTATAACATACCAATATAAGTATCTGTTGTTCTATCTTACTTTGTTGCAATCGCGAATATTAGAAGGCGACAAATCGATGCAGTCATGCAGCGCAAAACTGTTGTTTCTAAAGCCCCGTTACGTCATTTTACGTTACACTTGTTGTCCACGTGCATCGATGGTTAAAGATATCGCATGCGTGTCAGACTTATGTTATAGTTGTGCGTGGTTCTTTTGTGCTTGATTGACATTACCCAGGGGGGTGCGGTTGGTAAACATTTGTGAAATGTGTCTATGGAAAATGTGATGTCTTAAGTCCAGCGCCAAAACTTTGAACCATTCGTATCTTTGCATTTAGACTATTTTGTCCGACCAGTAGGTGCTACCTGAGGAGCAACGCAAGGTGGCAATCGCATTGACATGCACTTTTCGGAAGCTGGGGCCAATTGTTTGTGACCTCTCTGTCGTCGTAATCGCTGACAGACTTCCATACATGCAGGTACCCTTCTTGTGAAGAAGGGCATAATAGCGTTGACAAGTCGGTACAAATATTTGCCATGGATCGAACTTGTATTTTGAAAAGATATACAGGCTGGAAGGGACATCGATTATAAACGATTACCATTTATTCGGTGTGTAACCATTTGTGCGTCGCTGAGCCATCCACACTGTATACAAACAGGCTTTTGGATCTAGAATTATATCTGCTGAATTTGAGATTATAGTTTTCCAACGTATCGAGTCACAAGACTAGTTGTTTCGGAATGAATTATGCGCTTAGCAATCTCCCCTTCAATTTGCTGGCAATTTGTTCCAATCTTTTGTTGGCCTCTGGTTTATCATGATACTGAGAGGATAATCGAATTAATGGACCTCCGAGGTCTTCGAGTTGTGTGTACTGCTTTTGAACCCATCGGCGAAACATATCACAGAAACTGTTGGAAATCAGAAAATAAATGGCATACATATTACCCCTCTGCTCGACAGCAGGATTTTCACATGTTAGTCAATTTAGTTCAGTCTCGGATTTGATGTCACCAACTGCATCGCACTGCTGGAACCATAAATCACCTTGATTTAGGTTTTGAACTATCGAGTTTTTTGAGCCTATCAAAATTTGGTACTGAATTAGCTCACTGGCTCTCTGCTGTACTGCATTGGTTTTCTGACTTTCTTCGGGTTTGACGGTTATTGTAAAAGTTGCCATAGCAATAAGCATTAGTTTTATTCGTCCTTGGAGTCAGTCACACGTCCATGCTAAGTGCTTTTACAGCCTGACCACGGGAATTCGCTGAAGCGAAAATTCCTAAAACTATAGGAATGTACTAATCATGCCACGTCCCGCTGTTCGCCGCAGCGCGTGGCTAGGCTGCTATGCCGTAACAGTAAGGGCGGTTTTCGTAGTTAATAAATACCCGACAAAATCTCTTTAAACTAATTAGCTAGATGGACAGGTCCGCCGATGAATTTATCCCATAACGTTCGCAGAATCACGTGGCCTGCAGAGTATCGACCGGGTTCCGACGAACGCGTAATTGGATCTTCGTTGCTATGCAGCGTGATATGTAGAGATATATGGGGGGTTGGATTTATCCCCGGTCCACCCCATTCTAGGGAGCCTGATATCCGAAGCTGGATTTCTGAGAACTGACAAACTGCGTCGAAATATTCGAACAAATATTGTGTTCTATATTCCAGTTTCCACCCTTTGCAAGTGGCCTAGTTTTGAATATGATGTCGCTAGTGGTGGTTGTTATTCGAAAATGAATACAGGAAACCTTTTGATGATGAATACTATGATCTGAATTCTATTTCGCGAAAAATAAAGCCTGTATGTTTACGAATATGAAATACCCAGTACCTACTGTTTGTTATTGGAAAATTAATCCGGGAAACCTTTTGAAGAGAAATACTCTGAATTCGAATTCAATATTGCGGAAAATATTGTAGATTCATAGGAAAATTGTACGATTCGATTCTAGTATAATTTAAAAGGTTCGGTTTTATTAAATTCTACCGAACTACCTCATTGGTCTAGTGGTTGCAAACGCCATTGCTGTGCATGAGGACCTGGGTTCGGTTCCCGGGTCGGGTAAAGTGTTATTGGGAATTTCTCAATAGCAGCTGCAGGTGGCAGGCAACAGGCTCATCCCATCATATTTGGGACTATAACATAACTGGCGAAATCTGAGTGGTACTTGTCAGGTAGATACACCTCTGCTTAATCCTTCGGGGATAACAAGGTGTTATGTTAATTCTACTGAATTTATCATGAAACTATCTGCTGCCATGGCTTCGCTCACGGGAACATCCTGCATTCCTGCCTGTCTAAAAATTATCCAGTTCTATAATAAATATGCTAAATTTCATAAAAATCCATTCGTCTGCTAAGCCGTGACAAACAAACTCTCACTTTCACAATTTTAATATTTTTATGACGACGAGAATGACTTCGTTTCAAAATGATATATCTGTGAAACGGATGTGTGGTAGGGCGACACTAGGGTGCCACAGGGTGTATGGTGTGCTGTAAGCAACTACAATGTATAGCTTCGTATCAAAGCTACTATATAAACATATGTGTTATAGCTATACTTCTTAGATACATATGTGTGTACCTGAATGAGTCATGCTTGTTCCAACCCTTGTGCTTCCGTTGATCGAATATACCTTGATAGTTGATTGAAATCGGTCTTATGCACGAGATGGTGGGAATCAGTTTTATGAAACCTTCCTTATAGTTAGAGGGTGTACTTCCTTCCAAATATCCTGAGAGGAATAAATAACATAACATCACGCCTGTATTTCTCCGAAGGGTTAACCAGAGGTACTAATAGTACTAGGCTGTAGTATTGGTACCTGTCTTTCGCCAGTTATGTTTTATTCTCATATAATAAAGACGCCAGGCCATTGCAACCGGGCATAGATCCTAATTCCAGGCTGCAACCATTTGCTCATAGGACGATTTGCTAATAGTATATTTTGCCAATAGGACGTTTCGAATTCGATACGGAGTCCACAGCCTGACCTGTGAATCGAATCCAGGACCTCCTCAACAACAGCGCTTGCACCCACTAAATCAACGATGCAGAAATATAATCGTAGCAAAAAATATAGTGCAATACCTGTTATGTGTTTTATTCATTCCTTTTGTTACGCTGTTCATCAACTATCCAGCGAATGATTTTGATAGACCTAGAAACTGATCAGGCCTTCTTGTTAACAGTGCATGGATCGAGGACAACAACATCAAACCTTACCAGGAGTATAAGGAGCAGCTGATCAAGTCCTGCAAGACTGCCGCCTTCAAGGAGGCCGTCGCGCAGATAGAAGAATTCATTGTCCACCCAGAGGTAGGTTCACCGGTTTAACTAGTTTTCATGAACAGAACACAAGTTTCCAATCATAAAGAAAGAAACAGTTACTTCCAATCAACCTCATGTTTCATGAACAAAACATAAAACACAAAAGGAACATGTAGAGGAAAAAATCAGGCTGTGAATTCAATATGTCATACTAAGATAACCGGTACAAGAAATTATCTCAGGAATGCTATGGGAATCCAATAACTTTGATTTGTTTTATTTTCTCATACGCAATGTATCGTTACCGTGGCAAAACGCACGTAGCGAACGGTAAGCGCGACGACGAGTTCGATTAACTCTGTAGCTAGGCTGGAAGTGAACAGCTGCTTGCACGCGTCGTTCGTTAGAGTATTTCAACGTCCATTGTTGGATTTTTAATTTTAGCCGTATTATTTACATAAATGGAGTGCTGCGTACAGGGAATGTAACTTTAAATTGAAATAAATGAATCTTACTATCAACAGCCAATCTGCTTACTACCAACTTACTTGGTACAGTATTTCTTCACTCCTCAACAAAGAAAACAAGTACTTACTTAACTAAGTTGGGAATATCTTGGAGAGTAGGAAGTGGCGAAGGGTGGGTGTCGCGGAGGAATGCTTTATGTAGTTTTTGACGCTCAAAAATATTTGATTCTCATCTTAATTTGATTATATGACATGATTTTTTAACCAAAATCTCTGTTCAGAAATTCCTTGACCTGGATGACCACGTCCGTAATACAGAGGAGGACTTCGACAAGTTGAAGGATGTGACGGAGGAAGAGGAGAACCAGGAGGAGAAGCCGGCTGACGAGGAAGAGGCTGGACCTGCTTCTGCTGAGCCTACCACTTCTAAGAAAAAGAGCTCCACTCCTAAGGTGAGGGTGATAAGATATAGTTTTCACTAACTAATCATTTCTTTGTTTACTAATTTTCTGACTAATGGATGTAAGAAGGTTTGTAGTAAGGCTTGTTGTCTCAGAGACTGATCAGTCAAAATGCGAAGGGAAGCTATTGTCTTGTCAACTGAAGTGTTGTCCCAGAATAAATTGATGGTCAGAATCTGGTAGACAACTCAAAATATAGATATCTTAACTCCTCAGGAGTCATTCTTCATTGCATGCTGGCAATTGGTTACCAACCCACATGGACCCCATGATAATCCATTGGGACTGCTTAACATTCTTCACGAAGAGAAGAGGCCTAAGTCCCAGCTGTGGCAATGTAACAGGCTAATTGTGGATCATTTATTGAATATCATCAAAGAAGAACTATCTATACGCTTAGTAAAAGGGAACACTGTGTTCCAGCTGTAGTACCTAACATATGCTGATAATCTAAGGTTTCTTCGACATCATCAAGGAATGACTATAAACTTGGTAAATGGGAGCAGTGGTAAAGGCCCAGCGTGGTGGATAACAGCCCACTCCCTCTCAGGGCATAGGGAACAGATAGAGGTGTGGGAGTGGGAACATAAGCATGCATTAAACAAAAGGTAAAGCATGTCGGTTTTGGCATAACAGCAACCTCACCACTCCACAAATGACCATTCTCAATATTTATAGATTCGTTTGGGCATTTCAAAGGTGAAGCCTATAAAACGGTCATCGTCGGCGGGCAAATCCTCATCGCGCAAGAAGAGCAAGGGCGTGTCGTCTCGCTCTTACACTGACATCGACACGGCCAATGAGAAGCCGTCTATGCTGAATCACTCTTTCTCCAAGAAGTCCAGTCTGCTGCATCGCCCGTCCAACATTCTGCGCCCAGTAAGTACCTTGTTTTATATTATTATCAGTTTTTTTGTTGTTAAACGCTCACTAAAATTGGTTTTAAAGGCTACCAAGTAAATCGACTATACGCACATTACGTTAGGTTTGTTTTTGGCGATCATATGTAGACGTTTACGCCATCATAAAGTTGAGGGTTGCATGATTTGGCAGTTTGAGACGTTCTAGTTGGAGGGTTATCTTGTTCTTGCATGACCCATATTTGTACAATGGATTTCTGTTCATCTAAATGTTTTTAGAAGACTATTGGTACCTCCTTCTATTTCTTTATTCTATTTTTATAAACGGGTATTTTGCCTGCTATAAAACACTATTATTATTTATCTACTAGTACAATTTGTCGTTTAAAGCCACCGTTTAGTAAAGAAGAGTTGCGAATACAGTTTCTTTTGCACCAGGCATCCACTCGGTCAAGCACTCGCGTTAAACGCCACCCGTCCGGCGACGCGGCCAAGACACAGGCGCCAGCGGGCCGCAAGCCCAAGCGCTCACACACCAAAATGGCCCCTACGCGTAACACTCGGGCGAGTCGTGCGCGCGCGTTTTTTAAATAAATTACTAAAGAACTTCAGCGAATTTCACCAATGTAACAGAATGCGATCAGCATAAGGGTGAAATTACATTTATATGCACAGATCAGCGTTATATTGATTCTTTGCCCTTTCTGTCACTTAGAATTGCAACTCACTGAAGTGAGAGGTCCAATCGCATATTAAAGTGCAATACTAATGAATGAGGACGCTTGCGATCAGACATCTCGCTCCACCAAATGACGCCTTTACGTGACAGGCTGAGATAGAGATACCCGAAAACGCGGATCCGTGCGTGTAAATAGGATTTCATACAAAATCTAAACCTCATTCAAGAGCTGTCAACTGCAATGACAGCTCTTGAGAGCCGTTTAGATGTGTTGTGCACGTTCAGTTTCCTGGTGAAATCCGCAGTGACTGTGCTGCATGGTTCTTTTGGCGCCTTAATGATACTGACAGAAGGGCGCTAGGAGGTTGGTAAACATTTGTACAATTGTATTGAAAAAAAAACCAAGATGGTGGCGGCGCTAGTTCTGATTAAGACCACGCGCCAAAAGATTCATGTACAACTATTGTGCAGTGTAAGAATGTAAAATGTCCTTCTCTAATTGCCGAAAAGCGAAGTAAGGTAAGTGTAGTCCTTTCATCATTTTGTGTGGTTTGTATTAGATTCTAAATCATGTCATTTTTAAGTGTACCAAAGATTTTGGAATTGTATTTATGTAAGTAAAAAATATGTGAGTTTGTACGGTCAGTGACGAAAGTCTATTCACACATTTTAAGTACAATATAAAAAAAAAGTTATGTATAAAATTAATCTCTTAGCTATTATCTACATGAAAACCAGCATATCAAAATATTGTGAAAATAATGATGTTAGACTTTAGTTGCCCACTGTACAACTATTGAATATGGTGTTTCTGTCTAAAACACATGAATTATAATGCATTTGTAAATTATCATTTTATTTACAAATAAATCATAGATTTCTTTGTAATCCTGCCTTTTATTTATTAGGTATGTGACCCCAGCTGAAGTTGCGCATTTTGCAAAAATATAACTTTGCCTATTCTTAGTGTTGACCGCTTAATTATCATGGGAGCCGGACTCTTAACAACCAGTGGATAACGAAATAATGTGGAGACAAGTAAATATACATACCTTCAATTTCTTGCTCAAAAATGGAACTGAGTTTGTAAGAATAGTCAAGATATTTTGACTGAAGTTTATACGCAGGCTAGCTGATGAAATATGACTTGAGGAGGAGTATAATTGGATTTTTTGAACTGAAACAAGAATATTATTATTACTATTGACCACGAGAACAGGTGGCATCTGCAAGCCAGGGTGCTCTAGACTCTTCATAACTTCCATTGTGAAGGCTATTTACTTATTATGATGCACCCCACTGTCTCACAAAATTCTGAAAAAGTGTGGGTGAGAATACCCTTTTTTTCATTGGAAAATCATCAAATGACTTCTCCCGCTCTGGGCGGAGCGGAAGGGAGTGTCAGACTTGTACTGACTAAAACCCATCCATGTTCCTTCCTTGCCCTTTGTGTTCCAGGGCCGCGGTATCTCTGTCGAACAGTCCCGCAGCCCAGGGTGGGAATACCCTAACGCAAACCATCAACAAACAAAGACAGCAAGTTGCACTAAAGACTACAAGATATCTTTAAGAATGCAATCTTATTTATAATCAATACTGGTTTTCACGATCTTCGATAGAGTGCAATATGATGATGCACATTAATTCTGGACATTATTCTCATAAAAACTGCATTTTTTAGGCATTAATTAGTAGCTATAACAAAACAAAGCAGAAAATATTTAAAAGGCGTAATTTTCATTGAAAACCCCCTTAAAATTTCCAGTGGGATTCTTAAAACAATCTGATCTTATAATGAAATCAATTTCATTACGGTATTTTATAATTATATCCTATAGTAGAAGTACCCACCTTTCGACCTTTTCATTTACGTATTCGCATGATGCAGTTTCCTGAAAAATACCTCTTGACCTAGTACAGTTTTGAACCCTCGTACTGACTTAATTTTTACAAGACTATTCATTAAGAATTGCAATGGAACCGTAATGTTAAAATTAAGTAAATATAAATATATGTACATACATTAATTCACGCCTTTTTCCTATGTGAGTAGGCAGACACCTGCTTACTGCTACGATCCTTACATCTCCTTTTACTTCGTCCAGATTTTTACATCTGGTCACACACGCACGTCGAATAAATAAAAAGAGCTAACATATGATCGGGTTCCTCCCCCATGCTGATTGCCTCAACTAAACGTCTTCAACTTCAACAATCCTAACTTAATATTATAAATGCGAAAGTAAGTTTGTTTGGTTACCTTTTCACGCCAAAACTGCTGAACTGCTGGCTGATCATCCTAAAATGTTGCATATACGTTGTCAGGTGTACAGAAAAGGACGTAGGGTACCTTTCATCCCGAAAAAAATACTATTCCCGAGCAAAAAACAATAACGTTCTTATGATAATAGATGGCGCGAAATGTCTTTCGAATCATGATTGAATTATATTATTATAGAAACTTAAGTAGTTGTGTTAAGGGTTTAAATTCTATATTAACGCGAGCGAAACCGCGGGCAAAAGCTAGTAGTCAATATATGCACTTGTTTAGTGAGGGTTTGAACATTAGGTAAATATGCTCATGATTGGCAGCTTACCAAAATCAGTCAATTTTTAAAGTAGCACCTCAGTTTGAACATGAAAGTCGGTTCCTAATTACCGATTTCCTGTAAATAATCCTTCAACTATTAGGCTACAGCTTATTATAAAAAGGTAAAATTTGTTTGTAAGTTTGTATGTAGGGGTTTAATCTCCGGAACTAATCAAATATTCAGCCAGAAAGCTACGTTATTCATGGGTGCTTTATGATATAAATTATATTTTTATCATGCATATTAACCGAGCTATCACATTTTTTGCGGACTAAGTCGCGGGCGAAGTGCTAGTACATAAAACATGTATAATAAGCTTAGGTTGCATAGCTTCTTGTATTGGATATCGGGCTGGTGTCCACAACTCGAACATCCAAGGCGCGTATTTTGCGTATTTGAATGATTCAAAAACCGTTTCGTAACATCCTCATTCTAATAGCGCATCGGACTTCACTAATCACTCCTATACTTAACATCAGTAACAAGAAATCGTATAACAGATATACCAAAATAATATGAAAATACCTTCTACATTACCCCTCGAGGATTACAGCCGTGATGTTATGTGAAAATACTCGCGTTGTTGCATGTCCGAGTAGATAGGTATTGATTATTGAATCTCGATTCTACGAATATGGGGAGAGTGCATTACATATGCCTACATATGTACCAACATACGGTATACACTGTCAATCCCCCCCTACCCCTGCTCCGCACTCATCTCCTATCTGTGTATCTGTATCATCAATCATATACACGAATTTCAACCGTATAGTTCGATTTTAGGTTTGAATATTCAATGTAAACCAATTTTCCCGGGTTGCATTTATAGGAAACTATTGTTGGAGGCTTTTCGCCGAAACGGGTGGTGTGTAGTTTTATTGTTTGTGTTACATCACGTTGGTTGGCAGTAGAGGTGGGCCGACTAGTCGTCCAAGCCGAACATTGCTTTCGGTTTAGTTCACGGGGCATTTGCAATGTCCATGGCGTTTCGTGTACAGTTGCATAGGGTACATCTTAAAACGCACTTTCCGCCTTGGTGATAAATATTTTAAATTATTTTTCTGTTAAAATAATTGATTACCCTAGGATGAGCTCCGATTCCTAGATAGTAAAGGGTGTCCCAAAATGTAAATGTAAATTTAAATTAAGTCTATTCTAAATAATAATATTAAGAAAAAACTTTTTTTTAAATATTATTATTTAGTTCATTGCATCTTATAGTACACAGAATAGGGAAAATGTATGGAATAGCTTTGCTGGCACAGACGCACTTTTTTGTCGTTTCATGAACATTCTGCAAAAAAGTGGCTGAACTTCGTTGATGCAATCTCCTCCTTCAATGCGCGTGTGGTTGTGGGCTTGTCAAACGTCTATGCTAATAGACGTTTGACTTCAAAAAACTCCATCAAAAGACTTCTAATGGAGTTAAATCACATGATCTAGGGGGGGCAATTCTGAACACCGAAACGAGAGAGTACGCTACCAAGAAATGTCTCATGCATTGAATTGTATTACGGGCTGTATGGCTTTATTCTCTCGTGTAGTACTTCATTTTTACTAACCCTAAACTGTCAGCTGTCGATCTGTATTTATTATTCTTTTTTTGGTCGCCCTTTACCTCAAACATTGCGGCAAATTCGAATCTTGCGTAAATTTTGGGGTACCCGATATAACAAACTGTAAGGAGAACACACAAACAGATGAAATAAAAATGATTGACAATAAAGGTTATGATTTAATTTCAATTACTTGAGCTGACTAATCGGAACTTTTTGCTGACTACAAATAAAGGATGTAAAAAGACTCTTAACGAAGCCGAAAGGCACTTGTTCTCCTCGTCATTGCGATCGTTTTTTTGTTCTAGACCATACCTGGGAACCTTCTAGTTACGGAAATATTGGGGGTCAAAGTTCCAACTTTTTCACCAGTTTTTTTTTAAATACATGTTTTTAATGTATTTTTTTTACTTAAGACACCTTCACGACCCCCGTACTATTCAATCCATCCATCAGCACAATGTTTTGAGTGCGTTACATTGAGTCCTACCGTAAAACGTGATTTTTCACCCCAAAAAAACAGTCGTTTCCCAGCAATCATTTTTGCGTAAAGTTACTTAGTTTGATGTACATAATGCTTTGTTTGGTTAACGGCTTCGTGAAGAGTCTGTTTACACCCCGTATGGCTGGATAGTCAGCCTCGGTTTTCCCGAATACACGGTCCATCACTAGTTCGCAATCTGTATTGGTTCGGATTAATATAAATATTGTGAAACGTGAAGCACCCTTGTTATTAGCTTTATTCCGCTATACAGGTAGTATTGGAAATAATTTTGCGGGAAATATTGGAGAGCTTGTTAATGCTAGTTCACTGTTATTCGTTTTTAATCAGTGTGTAATACTGAATTAATAAAGCCTCCACGAGTATAGCGATACTTACCTATACATATTATATAGGTACCTATCTTTTTTCGAAGCACCCCTGGCCAATCTGGAACCTTGCTGGTTATATTTTGAATACAGCGCAATATGACCTATTAACTCCGTGCTGGTACAAGTTGTTTATTTCGCTCTTAGCGAAATAAAAAACTGGCCAAGTGCGAGTCGGAGTCGCGCACGAAGGGTTCCGGGGTAAAAAACACGTTTCTTGTATGGAAGCCCCCTTTAAATATTAAATAATTTATATTTTTATTATTTGTTGTTATAGCGGCAACAGAAAAACATCATCTGTGAAAATTTCAACTGTCTAGCTATCACGGTTCATGAGATATAGCCTGGTGACAGACAGACGGACGGACAGACAGCGAAGTCTTAGTAATAGGATCCCGTTTTTACCCTTTGGTTACAAAACCCTAAAAAGGAGAACCAGTATGGTAGTTTTAGTTTTTGCGACTACTACCTAAACTAAAAATACCAGCTGAGCAGAAAATTCGTATGGGGGATTCAAACTTATCCCTCTGTCTTTAACTTTAGACGGTGTCTTTCATCTATTTGGCCGATGCTACTACTAAGTTTATTATAGTATTTACTCATTGCCTAGTGGGTGACATAATATTAAATAGATAGCTAATGGTGCCGATTCCCTTGTTCACAAACTAAACTAAACAAAACTATTTAAGTTGAGTGCATCTTTTTCTTTCTATTTCATTTTGAAAAGGACAGAAGATAAATATTAGTTTAGTCCTATCAAATTAGTCAGCACCTGACGTAATTTGATGTAATTTTAGTAGTCAACTTTTTAATCACGTCTAAACTTGTGTCAGGCCCTGGTTAATTTGACAGGACTGAACTAAAATTTATCTTCTGTCCTTTCCTTAATGAAATAGAAAGAAAAAGATGCACTGAACTTAAATTTGGTTTAGTTTGTAACAAGGGAACAAGGGAATCGGCACCAATGCTTGATAGCGAAACCTTGTCTAGGTTTCGGTTAGAGTTTAGACTTAAAACAAGAATCAATCAAAAAGATTTATTGGTTTTGTCACCCAGGATGTGCCTCTTAATTTTGATTGACTGCCATTATTTCACTGCGAGACAATAAACTAACACCGGTACGGATACCTAGTTGCATTCATTCATCTCACGATCACGACTGAATATAAGCGAATTACGCCAAATTGGTTTCGGCCTTAAGTCCACGTTTCTTAGGTGTGGTGAACCCTGTCCACGATATTTCTGGGACAAAGACTCAAGAAAAGAACATGGATTTGTCAATGATGATTAAATCATTAGCATCCGGGCAACAATGAAGAAAGCAATCGTCTTCACGGGTTCGATCCCCACACGTAATAAATCTTTTTCTACGATAAAACTGATAATGCTACATAGCCGATTTTGGATGCAATGTCTGTATCTGATGAGTTTTTAGGTTGGATGAGAGCTTAAATATACTGCTCCTTCATGTGCTCTCACTTGATACCCATCTACGTATAACTAAAACTTAACTATAATACTTGACAGGAAAAAGATTTATAAATAAACATAAATATCATACAAATCTAGGTGTACTATACATCTTTGTATATCCCTATCCTAACTTCGGGGAAAACATAGTAATGATTTTGATATTAATGCTTTAATGAAAAAAAGAGAAACCCATTCTATAACACCTCTTTCCCCCTTCCGCAGGACACTCCCCCGTTGGACCTCGAGAACGTCTCGGAGACTCTTCTGGAGAAGAACATCCAGGCCAGCCAGATGAAGTTCGGCTTCCTCGGGCTGGGCATCATGGGCAGTGGCATTGTGAAGAACCTGCTGAACTCCGGCCACAAGGTCGTCATCTGGAACAGAACTGCGGCCAAGGTAAGTGGGATGCTTGGTGTCACTTGAACGAGGTTCTTAAGCATTTACAGAGACTTTTGAATTGTCAAAAGAAATTGTAGGGTTCGATTTTAGAGACGATTCGATTCAATTTTTTTATTTTTTTGGTTGTTGTGTTTAGGGCTATTTTTTTCTTAGCGTGTTGATGGCAATTTGTATAGAGTCAAACCAGAACTTAGGTATGCGCTATCACTAGCGTCCATCGATTCCTGTGGTGTGCAGCCATCAGGGCACGTAGGACGCCATTTTGGGTACTACAACGTTTGTGGGACAGCACCACATTTGCGATCCAGGCTAAAATCGTCGAGTGCTATTTTGATAAGGTTATACTTAATACTGAGTAGAACCTACATATGATTTCTATGATTATCTTCTTCATCTGATGGAGATTGATTTTGGATTTTATATGTGAAATCTCGTAGTTCACTGTTTGATTATTTTTATTAGAAAACAGTGAGATGAGCTGACACGCTTTTTGAGACTACGGGTATCATAGAGAAGGTCGATGAATTTTAAAATTAAAAGTCGTTATTCAGCGTTTTTTGCGTAACGTAATGTTGAATATTTTCATAATACAAGATGAAAATCATGACTGATTGGCTACATGGTTTTATAGAACAGTTAAATGCCATGTAATGTAGACCTAAATAATATGCATTCATTCTTAAAAATATTCGTCTAAGCTGGAGATTACTTAAAATTGAGGCATTAGTAGAATTTTTGAAGCATTGTGTTTATTGCATAATGTTTTACAATTTTCTTATTAAACCATGAAAAGAATGATATATTACCGTGTAATTTAAATCTAATTAATATACATTTTTTCATAAAAATATTCGTCAAGCCATAATAACATTTAATAATGACTATTCCAAATTAGATAATTACTTATAGCTAAAATTCTTGCGTTATTAAGTTACTTATTTAATTGTCAATGAATCACTGGGGCCATGGGGTCTGAGTGTCAACCTAGTATTTTTGGACATCGCCAAGTAGTTGGTCGACTCTTCTTATGACCAGAGGGCTGACCTATTTCTTGGCCAAAGAATCAGTATTGCCAGCCAACGTGGTAATGCTACCTGCCTTCTGGGCACTTTCCCCGTTGACAGCCATGCAGACAAACTTTTTGACACCCTTTAATTCTTCTGCTTTTGCTGCAAAAATGCTTTTATTATTATTTTAGTCGTACTCAGCGCTTCTCCATCCACGATTATTATGCACACAGCCAAAGTGTAGAACTCTCTGCCGGCATCTGTGTTCCCTCCCACATTTAACCCGTCTGCCTTCAAAACAAGAGTGAACAGACATCTTCTGGGCACGCTCGTTCCATAGACCTCGTCCATCGCTTTCCATCAGGCGGGATCGAGGTCGAGAGTAGGTCCATCATGCAATTACAAAAAAATCTGTAGTAAGTAAAAATTGTGTAAATATCATATTGTTAAAACAAACCAAATTTCCTTTATAATTTATGTTATTTTAAAGTGAAATAAACTGATCACACTTAATTTCAATAAGTAAATGAAGCTTCCAACCAATAGGAATGAAAAAGTATATTTTAGGGATCAGAGAACTCTTCAAGCTAACAATTTCGATGAGATTTAATCAGAGATAAACATTTCATATATTACATTGACAAGTTGTGGGTAGTAATGTACGGAGAGGACGCTCTAGAAGGACATACCCTGACCTTATTGTGATTTTCTTCAGAATAATCAGGTCCTTAGTACTTGAAACCGATGTGTGTATATGACCAGATGTAGAATTTGTATGAAGCAATAGAAACTGCATCGTTGATCTAGTGGTTCGCAAGCGCGACTGCTGAGCTTGAGGTCCTGGGTTCGATTCCCAGGTCAGGCAAAGTGTTATTGGGTTTTTCCCATCAGGAATTTTTCAGTAGCAGCTACGTAGTCTGGATTTGTGCCGGTTGGAGGCAATAGGCTCGCCTCAATAACATGGGGTTTAAACACAACTGGCGAAATGTGGATTTACTATTAGGTACACCTCTGCCAAAGTCTGCGGGGATTACAGGCGTGATGTTAGTTCTGAAGTGATGACGTAATGTAGCCACTAGCCTCTTACATCTGTGACTGGTAGATTTAAGGTTTCTAGATCCCAATGCTGTTAGAACAAGCCATTAGCAACCTTGTGGTACTCAGGTTGGTAATTGACTATAAGATTAGTTCTTTCAGGAGACGAGAAATCTAAATCTGAAGTGGTTTATTGAACATAAGCAATCCCCAAAAATACAACTTAATAGTGTTCTAACTGAGAAGAAGTAGTGGAACAAACTCCCCAGCAACCACCAATGACCATCTGCTGAGACTTGTCCCACTGACTTAGGGTGCTTTTCTACCAGAGATGTGCTGATGTTATGTTGCTATGGATGCGTTTGATATACACCAACCATATTCATTGGCCGATAATCACATAGCTTAGCACTGGTGGAAACGCATTCAACTAAGATATGTTTTTTTATATGGAAGGATGCGTGCTATGGATGGTCGCGAATGGTGTAATTATATGCGCCCTCGCCGCTTCCCTACTATCGATGAATCCCATAGCTCGAGCTGCGCACCTTTCTCGCGCAGCTACTTTGCGCGCCGCCGCAAAGTAGCTGCGCGAGGATCTTCATAGCACATCTTACTCGCATCGCTACATAGCTTAGTATCAGTGGAAACGGTCACATAGTTTCACAGTTTAGCTATTACATCCTCGCAGCATAGCTGCATAGCACATCTCTGGGGGAAAAGCACCATTAAGATCGTCGTCATCAGAACTACATCGACGTCGACAATCAGAACTATAAAGCTAAAGGACCTAGTCCTTGAATATAGGACGCCAAACTAATATTTATTATTTATTTTAAAAATCCAGGCTCATTCCCTTGTGGGCACAAATCCAGACTATGCTTTTTCTTAGCGTATCGATGACAAAAAGTCTAAATAGTATGTTTAGCCCAAAAATCAGCCACGCGAACCCCGCTCACTGATGCAGTAAATAAATCATCAAAAGCGCAGGTCATAGGGTATGCAGTGCAAGATGGAAGGTCACTGTTTGTGGGGAGATGCCGCATTTTTTAAATAAATAATAAATATGAGGGAGCCTGGATTTTTAAAATAAATAATAAATATTAGTATGGCTGTTGCCATCAACCGGGCGGTTAATGGCAATAGGCTCCTCCTCTATTACATGGAACGAAAACATCGCCAAACTGTAATTGGATTAACACTTACACGTAATTGCATTAACTCTGGCTAACCCTTTGTTGTAATATGGGGTAGGCGTGATGTTATGTTATACATGTCACTGTATTCTTAGTCTAGAGAGGAGCTCGTGGCTAAATACCTAATAACAGCCGCTTGGGTCGATCTCCAGGTTAAGCCGCGCTTAACTAGATTGATCCGTGGATGGGTGACCACTCATTACATACCGAGTTTCCTCCGTGCCTCGGAAAGCACGTTAAGCCGTTGGTCCCGGCTGTCATTTGTAGATCTTTGACAGTAGTTACAGGTATTCAGTAACTCTAAAGTCTGACAACCAGTCTTACCTGGGGATATCGTATTACCGAGTACTAACTGGGTTGTGGAAGTCAGATAGGCAGTCACTGTGAAATACAGGTATTCAGCTGCATCTGTGAAAAGGTTAGGCAGATGATGATGTATTCTTAGTCTTGTCTGCCTAGTCTTTTCTCCATGTTGGGATCGACTTCCAGTCTAACCGGATGCATCTGAACTAGTATTTTGCTTATCCCTTGGTAAGTCTGGTTTTCAGACTTTCGGTATTGTAACTACTCGTAACAATTGTCAAGGATGAAAATTAATGCAGATGTCGTTATCTAACAATACTCAGAATACAGTGATATTAGTATTACGCAGTAAATTAATTAAAATCCCCATGTTGAAGTAATCCGATGATTTAGCTGATGCAGGGTAACTTGATGCCAATGACAAGCGCCGCGATTTCTGCTGTCCCCCGGTGTCATCTTTCACTTGTTTGCACTGCACTGAGCACACAGTCTTGTTTGTGTTCAGATTAGCCTTTTTTGAGTAAAGTTTCAAGTTTGACTATATGGCACAGTAAGTGCGTAGTACGCGTTAAAACATGCTCGCTGGCTGTATGTAGCATTGAGTAGTTTCTGCTTACCCCCTCGGGAAAAGGCACGAGTTACGGCAATTGATATTTTATAAATCTACTTTATTTAGATATACTAAGTATTAGGTAAATAACATAGTAAAATGGATTATTAAGTCTAAAGAGTATGTATAATTTAAATAATCATTTAGCAGATGTATTTTCACCAACCCGCACAGGTCCCACTTGCTCTCACAGAGAGTAGGCCTGTGTCCCAGCAGTGGGAACGCCATAGTGATTCTCCTATATTATTACATTTAGACTTCGCCGCATTACCTTTTTTAAATTTATATTAAAGTCACATTAAAACAGCAAGCTGGAATAAGACTAATTAAGAAGTAGGAACACCAATACTTTTATAAAGTATCTTAGGAAATTACCTACAATAGTTATTACATATCAATACTAGAATAGTTTGGACATGTTATTAAATATTCAATAGTAACTATCTAAATGGTAATAGTTTATTCATTCATGATGTAGGTATATTGAACTATCGTCGATGATGCGTGACAAAGTAATTCTTAGCATAGTAGCCAGGCCATAATAGCCCTTATATCGTCTAGTATCTGGACAAAGGAATGTAATCTTTATTTACTTTAGATATTTTTTAGAAAGGCTCGTCATGGCTTGACTTATTTGTCAAGTTTCAGTAGCAAACGTCGCGTAATGTTTCAATATAAAGTTTTAGTTGATTACTATTAATATTCTACATGTTTGTCTTTATAATTGAAGCTATATTCTTTATTTATCTAGCTGTTTGTCAAGTTTCCATTTCATTACTAGATTATGTAAGTTTGTGTGTGTTCCTCATTAATATTTTAGTGAAAACATTGCTCTTGTTATGCAAGATGCGTCGTGTCAAATAAACTTTGATATGTGAACAAAGTGTTTTATTTGTACGGCTTCAATATATTCGCAGTCGCGCTGCCGCCATTTTGAAGTTACTGCAATAATGCGGTCATTGACATTTTAATTTTGTATGCTTCTACATCATGTACACGAATTTGTAGGTGTCTTTTAGGTCATAACTGACATTATGTGCTATTACCATTCTTTTTAAAAAACATTCATGAACTTTCATTACAACAAGAAAGTTCACAAAATGGCGCTTTGTTGGCTATTATATCCTAGTTTTCTACCTACAGAAACACATTTTGTTAGTCAATTCAAGGAGAACACCAATATCCAAATAGTCTAAATGATTAGGCACACACTACAAACCTAAATATAGCAATTAGTAGAACATATAAACGGAACGAAAAAGTATTTTGTAATTGTTGTGTATGGAAGTTTTTAAAATAATATTAGTGTTATTTGAATGAGAGTCGATTAAATAAATTGATGGAAATGTTATTAGTCTGTTTAATACTATAGTTTGTTTAGATTGTGACTGATATACTGATGGATGCACAAGATCAAATCAAATAACATGCCATCAGATGTTTTGTTATTAAATAATTTGGTTGTTTCTAGAGTATTTTGGGTCTATTCAGCATGATTACTGCCATTTTAATGCCACACAAATAAGACTAAAAGTGTACATTGAAAAATAATTTATTCTCCATGATTAGCGGTTTACTCTTGTTATTATATATTTAGAAAAATTTCAACAATATTTGTATATTTTATATTAAGAAACGTTATATAATAATCATTGCTGGATTGTATTTTTGGCATATCACTGCAAGACTGCTATACATTCTGTAGGACAGTCACAAAATATATAAATATCATAAGGAATAGTTTATAATTACAGACAGATTAATTTGTTGACACGCGTTTATGTAATAGACGATGTGAAGTGTGACGATGGTATGTGCAGTGAGTTGAGATCAGAGGGTCACAGGTTCTCCTCCCGAGCAGATACACCATGTACAATGACCGCGCAACAATTACAACAATACAGTAACAACTCTCTTAAACATCACTTTAAGTTGAACAATATAAAATGCATAACTCTAAGAGTTTACCCTAACCATACATCAAAATGGAAAACATATTGAAACAAAAGGAAGTTATTTACAAGTTCTAATACCCACAGAATGCTTAATTAAACAGGTTCATTCGATTCACTACTACGAACGATTAAGAACAGATCGTTTCAGTATACTCCTTATCGCCTACCACTATAGAGACAGTACGAAATTAAATTGTCGCTAAATTCAAATCTAGTCTATCACAGCTTACTTAGAAGTACAAGCGGCATCGGCAGCGGCGTCACCCGAGTCCGAACGGTCCCTCCGCACTAGGCTAACCTTACATTATTATTGACATCCGGCAAGATATGTTCCGATTCACGAACACTATCATACGAAGGAAGGGGATCCGCCGCTTAAATCACAGAGTGGCACGTCGAGAGCGCGCGGCGCCGCCGGACGGGAGACGGCGTAGATGTTCAGCACGCGCCTCAGCAGCCGGTACTACAAGGGCCGCGCGCACTCCCCGCACTCCCCGCACGCCGGCAGCTCCACCGCCAGCAGCACCCGCGCCGCCGCGTGCGCCGCCGCCGCGCGCGCCAGCTCCGGCGACGACGCGCTGGCCGGCAGCGTCACGCGCCGCCGCGCGCCCGAGTACGTCACCGCGTCGCGCCCCAGCAGCGGCTCGCTGGCCGGCTTGGGCTCGGCCGGCCGCGCGCGCCGCGAGCGGTGCCGGCCCGACGTCGTCGCCTTGCTCGTGGTGGGCGACGGCGAGCCCGGCGGAGACGCGCCCGCCAGCTCCGGCGGAAGGTGTAGCTCCAGCGGAAGCGCCAGCTCCGGCGGAAGGTCTAGCCCCATCGGCTCCATCGGGAGCGGCTTGATCATCGCCAGTAACCGCGGCGGACCCTTCTCTATCATATTGATGTGGATACCCTCCGGGATTGGCGAATTCCTCCGCGAGTTCAGCGACCGCTCAGTCGGCGTGTAGTACACGGAGATCTTGCTCTCCTCGTCGAATATCGGGTTGGGCAAGTTCGAGAGCTTCTCGATCTTCGTCTTGAGGTACATGTCGATGACCTCGACGTCGGGGTCGAAAGCCATGGAATCACTCCTGCCGCAGGAGCCGCTCCGACAATTCTCGAAGTACAGGCTGGGCAGGTTCTCGAGCACTTTGTTGAGCGTCTGCTGCTGGTACTTGTAGCTCTCGCGCAGCCGCAGCACCTGGTGCGCGCTGAACTTGCGGATCTTGTTCCGCTGGAACACGTAGTTCTCGCGTACCCAGTTCAGCTGGCACGTCGAGTACTCCCGCACCCGCTTCACCTGTGCAATCAACGAGATTCAAATTAGTTGATTCCATAATTGTTGTCAACTATACTGAGCACAGATGTAGTTATGACATGATAAAACTCTAAAAATCTCTATTAATACCTGGTCGTAATACTGGTCTCTCATGGCACTCAAGTGGTTGCTGCCGATGTCTCTTATATTTTTTAAATGGCTGGCTTGCGAGGAGTAACTGTTCTGTATCCAGTCCATTTGTTGCGTACAGTTCTCTTTGATGCGATGAACCTGTAACAACATACAGGCTTAGAATATGCTACACGTGGACCACGTGACGAGCGGTAATTAATAGTACTATTAACTCACTTGAACTGCGTAATTTTCTCGTAGTTTCTCTAACTGTTGTCTCTTATATTGTTCGATGTTGTCCAGCATGCTGAATATTTGTCGCGAGCGCGGCGCGTCGCGGCTCACGCACGTGCAGCAACTGCAGCACGTCTCCATCAGACGGAATCTGAAAACAAAAGTACATTATCTCGTTAGACTGACACAGACACACACAAACTTTACATCTTTACATCAGTAATAGAATTAAACTCACCTGAAGAATATGTAGCGCAAGAACTGCACGAGCAGTGTAAGTCCTAAGAAGCCGGCGGCACAGATTGCCCCGCATAATAAACTATACATTTTAATCTCGAACATAGTCATGGGATCTATGTTGAGCACGACCTCCGCGGTCAGGTTGGCAGAGGGGTTCGTTGCAAAGCATAAGTAAGTTCCACAGTCTTCTCTATGTATATCTCCTATGAATAGTGAGCCGTCGTCGAGCACTCGCACTCGCGACTTGGAATTGTCTATGGCGTTGTAGTACTGGTCGTGGGCGACGCCGTGCTTGTGGAATATGTCTTGGACCTGCGGTTCGGGGTTCCAGTGGAACACCATCCTCGTAGGCGTGATCCAGGTGATGGAAGGCATGGGGTTTCCCGCGAATTTGCACTCTAGTAGAGCGTCCTTTTGCAATCTGTACAGGGTAAGAGGACTACTAGATACCAACGTCGGAGGTTTACAATTGGTGTGGTTCAATATTCGTATCATATCGTTGGGGTAGGTGAGCGGGCAGCTCAAGTCCGATTTGATGATGTCTTTCCTCTTGTCGGCCCAGCCCGCGAACCACGCCATGCGGCAGTCGCACGCCCACGGATTGTTAGCCAGCCTCAGCTCTTGCAAGTTGTCCAACATTGTCAAGGACTGGGGTAGGGACAGCAGCGCGTTTGAACTTAGATCCAGGTGCGTAATGGTTGGCGTGTCTTGGAATACATACATTTCTATTTCTCGTAAAAATTCGTTATTTCTTATGTATAATTGCTGTAGACTACTTAAGCCTTTGAAATTAGTGTTTTGTATAACTGCTAGTTCAGTGTGATCGAGGTAGACCGTTTTAAGATTTTCGTTATGTTGGAAGAGCATCGGCGGCAATGTTCGCAGTCTGTTGCCGCCCATGCTTAGCCATCTTAAGTTTTTAAGATTCTTGTAAACATCTTGTGATATGTTCTGGAACTGGTTGAAGCTTAGATTCAGCACTCTCAGTTGTTCGAAGTTATCGAATATAGATTTGGGTATATATTCTAGTTTGTTGCTCGATATGTCCAGTGTCTCCAATTCCTTCAGGTTGACTAGAGCATTAGACGTAATTTTGACTAGGCTATTATTATTTAGGAACAGTGCTTTCAGTTGTCTATTAGGATTAAAATAGTAATCTAAGAAAGTAGCTATTTTATTATGCGATATATCCAAATATTGGAGTTTAATTATCGGCAAAAAGACCTGGAATGGTATAACGTGGAGCCGGTTGTGGGACACATCTAGGACTTCTAGATTTTCTAAATCGGCGAACGAGTACCGGGGAATATCCTCGATGAAGTTTCGCGATAGGTTGAGAGATTTGAGCTGGGTCAGTCCGCCGAACAAACCGTGTTCGGTTCTTCTGATTTCGTTTCTGCTCAAGTCCATGTACTCCAAGACCTGGAGACCGTCAAAGACGTGGATTTCTAGGGTGTTGAGTTTGGAGTTGATCCAGGAGATGTCCTGAAGCAGTTTGCCATAGGTTGCTTGGAAGTAGTTTATCGGGAGGCGGTCCTGCGGCGCGGCAGCGGAGTCGCAGGCCAGGCGGGTGCTGTTGCAGGAGCAGGCTGGGGGGCAGTCCTGTGCCCTCACCGCTGCGCAAATGATTGCCAGCGCTAAAACTTTGTGCAGCCGCTGCATTATATTACAACCCTCATAGTCTTATTTACTGTAACAATAGAAAATTGTTTGCTCAAGTTCCTGCTCTGTTATCTATTGTACTCACCGTGTTTATTGTGGCCCAACTATTCTCTCTTTATCAAAGAGCAGCCAGTTGAATGAACAACTTAGAATAATGATATTTTTTCTTATTTTAAATACCGTCAGGCAATTTACATTTTTAGGATTTCATTTTCGGCATATTAGTATATATAATAGAAAGCGTGCATGGCATAAAATTCATAAACACGATTGTTCGTGGCTGTAAATATTATCGAATGAGTTCATGCTTTGTTTTCAATAAAACAGGTAGGTATTTACCGGTGCTATCACATTTATAGCAGACTCCGGTTTCGATACTGTTACATTGCATGTTAGTGTAATAAATAGTTGCCCGCCTAGACCTAGATTTCAAGGTTTTAATCCGTAATCAACTACTGTAAAGGCAACAGATAAAACACTTCCCTAAATCGTTTATAATTACTGTCTAAGAAGTACATGTTCATTGTGTGTGTAATGTTTTTATCAGCTTAGTTTCTGTATGACACAGTTAGGTACGTTATGTTTTGTAATTTGTGAGTTTAATTACTAACATTGTCGAATGGAAACGATCCAGTCGAGCGCTGGTTGAAGGTTTTCGTTACAAAAACACGGACCGAGCATGAGCGGTTCATTAGCATGTCTTTATTGCCACACTCGTGTTATGTATCGCAATTGGAGATAATCTAATTGCACCGCGTGCACTGTGTTCATCTTTTACACCAAGAGTTATACTACGTACGTGCTCCTCACAGTCGCCAGCCGTCTGCCGTACATACCTACACCAACTCTATTGAACCCTGCACAGTACTATGGGTCACTTGTAACTAAAACTCACACACAAATCCAACCATTGACACGTTTAACGTAATAAAAACACATAATTCACCTAACACTCGTCCACATTTTACTCCAACTTGCATAATCCACGTTATTTTATGTTGACAACAGATGCGATGAAGCCAGCCATGCTCGAACGAATGGCTTGTATCTTCACCTGTTTAACTTTAACTCCATTGCACATTCACAAATTACACGTTTCTAAACATTTGTAAACAATTTTATATATGAATTTCACAATTAAAACGAATAAGCTCTGCGCTTAGTGATAAAAGAAATACACTGTCACTACGACGGGGGCCGAGCACTGAAAAGAACTAAATGGCGGCGCTGTGAGTTGCGCGGCGTGCGGTCCTTGTCGCGCGCGAGCGTACTGCGCATGCTCTTCTCGCTCCCACCCTGGCCCAGTCAGCTGTGGGGTGCGGAGTTTGCCGACCGATGCCGAACGTAGGCGAAAGTGCTTTCGGAAGCGCGCCGTGTGTCCGAACACCGACGCATTCTTGCGAGTATTTCTTGGCTCAGAGGGGGGACAAGTCTATTCATTAGGGATCCGTCTGGCAGTTGTAAAAACGTTCGCTTTTTCATTTTACACCTGTAATGTTATAAAATATTGATAATTTGTAGTGGAATGATATAATGATAATGATAACGGTTTTTCTTTAAACAAACGACATTATTGAATATTTGCGTAGGATAAAGAGCGTATAAATTGCTCAAATGAGAATTATAGGGAGGCGCACGGACTTATAACGTATTCTATTATTTTATTATGTAACTTAACAGCTGGCTGGGTTTGAAAGCAATTACGAAATTTTCAAGTTCAAAGGTCAAATAACGTACACCATCCACGACCTAACACCGCCGCCGTGCCTCATAGCAATAACGTTCATACAACGTTTTTATTACGTTTTTTTTGTGAGTCATTCATCGTTCAACCAACTTGTAACCCAGACATGAAACCGAAAATTATTAGGCAGTGTCGTTGCCAAAATGTATGTACGCTGCTATGGGCTTTACCGTACAAGCAATAAAGCGTGTTATGGCATGAAGTTTTCTGTTACTTTTAATACTTTACAGATGTTTGACAACGAAATACGTCGGAGCGGTCATTACTTTTACAATGACGCCTATGGTGGCTATATAATTATTTTTTATAAAATAAGGTAGCTAACATTGTTTAAGTATTAAAAACAATGGTTACACATATTTAAGGAGACTATAAATAAACTTTGAAACACTTGAAGCCATACAATGTACCAAAATAAATCGCTGAATTAGCAAAGGCTTTGATTACGACATCAGAAATGTCATTTAAAGTTGATTACCTAAGTCAATGTTGGAAAATTTCTCCCTTTCCATTTAATTTCTAGGATCACATAACATAACATATAACATCACGCCTGTAATCCCCGAAGGGCTACGAGGTGTACTGTTAGGTACACCTCTGCCTAACCCTTCGGGCATTACACAGTACACCCACATTTCGCCAGTTATGTTTAAGTCCCATGTAATTAGGGGGTGATTTCTAGGAACATAGCATTATATAACGTAACATCGCGTCTGTGTGTAATCAGCGAAAGGGTAAGCAGATGAGTTTTGAATAGCCATATTTTGCAAGTTGGGTTTTTGTTCCGTTTAAAGATGATATATTTAGAAAGGGAACTAATAGAGAATCATGGAATTAGAAGACGTGTTGCGCTGACCCCAAGTAAATTGGGATAAGGGCAGAATAATGATGCCTTTAAGTTTCTTTAAATGGGGAGCAAAAGGAAGATACACAATCGGTGTTATTTCTCTGTAGCTAAAAACTATTGGTACAGACGCCAGTAAATCAAGCTACTACAATCTGTAAAATTTCCTTAATAGATTTTCAACTTTATTGCTGAAGTATTAAATTCACTGACTATTTATAATAGACTGCCTCGTTGGTCGAGTGGTCGCAAGCGCGACTGGTGAGCATGAGGTCCTGGGTTCGATTCCCAGGTCGGACAAAGTGCTAACATGTTTTCCCATCAGGAGTCACAAATCCAGACTCCGTGGCTGCTACTGAGAACAGTAGCAGCCACGGAGTCTAGATTTGTGCCCGGTTGATGGCAATAGGCTCGCACTCTATTACATGGGACTTAAAACTTAATTGGCGAAATGTGGGTGTACTATTAGGTACACCTCTGCCTAACCCTACGGGGATTACAGGCGTGTTGTTATGTTATGTTGTGTTAAATTCAAGGATGATTGGGAAAATTTGACAGTAATTCAGTGTTTTTTCGTCTGTACCTACCTGTTAGTGGGAAAATCCTCATAAGTGGATGCTACGACAAGATAATGATGACTGCGTAGATAAACCGGTTGCTGTTATTGTATACCATTTAAACGAACTGACGAAAATCACAGGAAATCATGGCCATATATGGTAGGTACAGTTTATTGTTTAATTCAACGGGGTCAGCTCATTTTTAACTTCCTTTCTTTTGCTAAACAAATTTTGATCGATTTGATTTTTTTGTCGGCGATACGGAATAAGCTTCGTCTGATGTTCCTTGAAAAAAAAACTAGTTTGAAGTTCTCATGGTCACGACTTGCACGAGGGGACATTGCAAAATGTTGAGATGTTATCTAATAGACTACTAAATAAACAGAAAACCGGTTCCATCACACGATGCGAATGTCATGCATGAGGAGGGCTGGTCGTATAAATGCAAAAACAAATGTCGCTCGCATCTTCGCATGCGATGGGGAGACTTGCTCTAAGATTTCTTGCCGTTGCATGCTGTCTGTCAGCCATATTATTTTGTACCTGCTGTTTATTTTTTGTGGGTATCTGGCAGGTGGTCGTTTGTTCGGCACCTGTGGGTGCCCTGAGTGTAAGGCCTCCAGCCAGGGCATGAGTTCTGTAAGCCTACACCTCTTATAGAAGATTACCACTATTTCCGCATGGGAAAGAGATGAAGAAGCTGTATAGCCTTATAGTAACTTATAGAGTACAGTCCCAGATTGATCTTACAAAGAGAGATTAGAATATTGTTTGTCTGTTTTAAAGTATAGTGAATCCAAAATGGTAATGGTAAGTATCAATAGAATACTAGGCAGGAGAAGATGCAGCTTTTACATTTTGTTATCAACTATCATCGACGTGAACTCGTATGCACGGTGGGTGGGCTGCATCAATTGGGTACCCCAGTTGGGAACGTAGGTGCTTTCAAAAGGGGTACCCACATCGTGACGCTGACTGTACACAAAATCAATGATAGATAGTATAGAAACAGCCTGTTTGCAGCATTTGGTCGTTATAATATTAATAGTTTGTTTAAAATTCATCGAATATACTCGTAATATGACAACCATTAGTCCCAATTGATGCGGTAATCGCATCGACCAATGGTTGTGGTCGGAAAACAATGAGTTTATAACCAGTGGCTAGGAATGAATGAACAAGACTTAGCGATTTCAAAACATTCACGGTGTTGGATTACCATACATAGGTCAATGATACAAATAAACAATAGCTAAGTTTATCCAAATCTATTGAAAGATTACTCTTTGTCCATTATATCTAGAGAAAGAAAACTTCTGCCAATTTCGTAGATTTTGTTCTAGATTAGAATACAATATCTCCACTAAAGATAGTGGAGAACTTACTGATATTTGTGAAATACAGGGTGTTATTGTTACTAAGAGGGCATTGTACAGACGCCAGTACATCAAGCTACCCAAAACTGTCAAATTTTCCCAATTAACCTTGAGCCTAATGTTTTAGCGATAAAGTTTAAAATCGATTAAATCAATCTGACAGATTGTATGTAGTAGCTTAATTTGATGGCGTCTGTTCATTTAAGAACTATTTTGGTTATGGTGTAGATTCTAAATTCGCGAGAAAAAAAAAGTGTTTTTCCTTAATTTTGTCGTTTTATGCGAACATAAATGAGCTGTTTTTTTCTTGTTCATGTTTTATCCTGTAGTAAAAGTTGTTCATTTGAAGGAAGAGGTTTCATTTTTAACAATTACACGTTTAATAGACTATACAGTAACTAACCGACGAGAAATAAAGGCGAATTCGCATGTCACAACCATAAAAACAAAAAACTTCACTATCATAAACTCATAACAGTATTAGGTTTCTAGATAATAATATAAATAAAATACCCTTATTTCAGACCTTTAACATAACAGTCCATAAGTTGTTAGTGGGTAGGTAGTAACAGCTGATTGTGCTTATATGGTATGTTAATGGTATTAGGAATTAGGTAATATCTCACTAATAATACTAACTTCATTATTTTCCTTGTCGGAGTACTGCGAAAATAAGTCACCGAATGGCTCAAGCAACAGTTTTTACGGAAATCACTAAAGCAGAGAAACAAGTAAAACTGGTCAAGTGCGAGTCGGACTCGCGCACGAAGGGTTCCGTACCATTATCTATAACAACATTAAACTAAAACGGCAAAAAAAACACGTTTGTTGTATGGGGCCCCCCCTTAAATATTTATTTTAATTTAGCTATTTATTTTTATCCCAGAAGGAGATGGCGCGATGAGCTGGACTACTACCTAAAGGATTGGGTTGAAATAGCTCTAGACAGAGAAGAATGGAAAAAAGGAAGGGAGGCCTTTGCTCTGCAGTGGGACACAACAGGCTCATAATAACAATTTATTTTTATAGTGAATATACAACGAAATATTCTGTGAATATTTGAAGCGTCTACCTGTTGGCGTTTTTAATATCGAGAAAAAAAACGTAATTATTTATTTTATTCCGTTTAGTTGTTTTAGCGGCAACAGAAATACATCATCTCTGAAAATTTCAACTGTCTAGCTATCACGGTTCATGAGCTACAGCCTGGTGACAGACGGACAGACAGCGGAGTCTTATTGTTAGTAATATGGTCCCGTTTTACCCTTTGGGGTCGGAACCCTAAAAAGCGTGTATCGCAAAACTGCTATTTTTGAGTTAGTCACGACAGTTTTTTAGAGGACGAGCGATATGTATGTATATCTAGTTCACCTTGAAGGCTTCAAGGTTTAATACTTATCTATTCTCTTTTATTTCATGAGAAAATATCCATGACAGCCGTTTATTGGCGGTAATACCCTCATGCTGGTGATAAAGTTAATGCTAGACATAAAGGTTGGCGCCATAAAGCGGTATACGCTATAACACTGAACCGATAAGCGTGCAGGAGATGAGATAACGTAGCGGTTTACTTATATTTGTATTTTAATCAACATTTCACAACATGGAACTAATTTAAAAAAAGATGGGTGTACTTTTACATACACTGGTCTAACCCTTCGGGGATTATATGTATAAAGGGTGTAAACAGACTCTTAACGAATCGAAGCAGAAAGGCACTTGTTCTCCCCGTCATTGCGATATTTTTTTTGCTCTAGACCATACCTGGGAACCTTCTAGTTACAGAGATATTGGGGGTCAGTTCCAACTTTTTCACATTTTTTTTTTAAGTACATGGTTTCAATGTAAGATTTTTACTTTAAACACCTCCAGGACCCCCTTACTATTCAATTTATCCATCAGCACAATGTTTTGAGTGCGTTACATTGAGTCCTACCGTAAAACGTGATTTTGCACCCCAAAACAAAAGTCGTTTCCCAGCAATAATTTTTGCGTAAAGTTACTTAGTTTGATGTACATAATGCTTGGTTAACGGCTTCGTGAAGAGTCTGTTTACACCCTGTATATCTTTAAATTAATTATATTATTTGCCTATAGAATACTGACTGTGCCATTTTTCAAAGGGAAGCCGGTAGGAATCGAGTTCTAGGAAACCTTCGCCACTATAGGCTGTTAGCTAGCTAGCCTTGTTAGTTGCTAGGCGATGTTACTGCCTCGTGCGTCTAGGTGTCGCAAGCGCTACTGCTAAACATGAAGTTCTGGGTTCTATTACCAGATCGGGCATTGTTATTCTTTTTTCCATTAGGAATTTCTCAGTAGCAGTCCTGTGTCAGCACTTGTGCCTGGTTGATGGCAATCGGCTCGCCCCTAGCCCCCTACATCGGACATTAACATGTTCTGGTGATAATTATGTAGACTACCTTGGTACACCACTGCGATCGGCCTATCCTTTCGGGGATGACGAATATGCGTGATGTCATGTGTTCAAAAGCTAGCTAACTGAAAAGAGGTTGAACCTTAGCAGATAGATATTGACGTGTAACAGACAGCGGAGATCAGAAATTGGATCATATTTGTCAGCTGACTTCAACGTTGAAAATAGGATATTGATTTCGTGTAGAAGTTCAAAATCTAGTCTAAAGATAAGTTATGGAGTCAGGCGTTAAGTTGCGGAAATCCATGGCAGTAAGACTACGCAAAAAGAATTTACTTGTCAAAAATAAGACAGTAGTTCCATCATGGAACTATTAATGGTACATGGTAATGGTGGCAACGAACCATCCAGGCTTGCAGAATGCAGCACCATCCCTAGAATCTAGTTTGTGCGAAATTGAATGAAATCAAATATTTATTAAAAAAAAAACGTAAATAACATCTTAACAGCTCTAACGCCAATGCGATGCTACTACTTAAAAATACCTACAAGTAAAAACACAATTAAATTACATTTAAAAATGCCTACACTTAAAAACACAATCAAATTACATTTAAAATAAAAAAAGTTAAAATTCCATTTAAAATTTATATTTTAAATGGAATTTTAACTTTTTTTATTTTAGGCTTGTAAAATACCTATAATAAAAACACATCTAAACATTTATATATATTTGCATAACATTTAGAGAGATATTTTGTTTTTCTGTAATGATTTTTTCAGCAGCATAGAGTCTACATCAGTGCTCATGTGTAATCATCATCTGCTTGCCTTCATCCCGAGCAGCATTTCTTCTTCTGACCTGCATTTGTTTTATGTAGTGTCATTTCAGTAGTCACACCCTTTCTAGCCATATCACATTACAAGGTGGGTGTCACCTACTTTCCGCCAGTTATGTGATAAATCTTACCTAGTACACTCCTCAGCTTACTCGGCTTATTTCGGGACATACGGACGTGGTGTCATCTTACATAAGTCCTGAAAACGTTGATAAATTCTCCACTTGATCGCTAAGCTTACGTCACAAGTTCGCCTGTAATCCTGTATTATCCACCCACTGTTCCCTCGCCACTCCAAGGCTGCTCTGACATTTGTCCGATGTCCGACAAACAGACCCAGTTCAACAGTAATAAGGTTTCAAGTTCTCAACCAACTTTCGATTTAATTGGTTCAGCGAAACGGCCCTTAATTAAAATAGTAGGTAATCTATTCGTTTAATAGCCATTTCCATTCATGGCCCCATTGTGTGTTTACCATAATTACGTTAATTGCAAAACTTCTAGCATTACGTAACGAGGCGTGACCGGTACATGAACGGTTATATGTTTATAATTTCAGCTCCTAATTCAGTGGCATGCGTTCGTCAAATATTTACGTAATGCTTGGCCACGAACTGCATGGTCTAGCGACAAACCTTTTGCGACTAAACATAAATGAACGGTGCTGCTCAGAGCATGCCATGAGTTATCGCACCGCGACTTGCGATGCGAAGGAAACAGTGACACGCGTTAGTATCGCCTGAGGTCATGAACACGAGGTAACTCGAGGTATTTACCTGCCAAACCTGGAGTTAAGGAAAACAATATAACTGAACCATTAACTGGGATTTTTCCTTAACCTTACGCAACTAACCGATTCGCGATAAATGTCAAATAGTGAAGTACGATCCGCATAAAAGTCAGCTCAATCACATAACTTTATTGACGATTGTAGTGTTAACGTTGTTTTCGATTACAGTATCACCTTCACGGAGTCATGAAGATCCTATAAAGCATCTTTCGAGACTGGTTTGTTAGAAAAAACTAGCTAAAACTATTGTACGCCATCGATACGCGATCCAATCAGAACCTTGTCAGTACTGTGCAAGTCGATAGGCAAAGGAATTCCCTTATTGTGATCTTGGCTGACATAAAAGGAATACAAAATAACTTTGTATAACTCTGTGTTATTATATTGTTATACTGGCTTATTGCCAACTTTGATTTGCCTAAAAAAGCTGATTTTGTATTCATGAGTGTACGAACCAAACATGGGATTATGAAAAGCGAGTCTGACATTAAATCATTTATCAGGACGATGGTCAAGGTTCCGCAGTACTAATACCTACTTCTTTCTTTTATAACCTTAAATAAACATTTGGGATTTACCTTCACTTAGCTCTTCAAATTATGTATAATAGTCTAGACTCAAACCCGCAGAACACTTTATAAAATTAGTTACAGACTCGCCTCAAATCAGTGCTGTACCGTGAAGGTTGGGTAATCACGAATCAAACACTTTTCTTTGTTAAAACTGGCGACTTAGCATGCTTTTTTCATATCTATGTGTGCAGACAGATTTACTTTTAAGTATTATGCGTCATGATTGTTATCCTTATCATTTGGCACCGATGCATCGATAGAGCAAGAGTTTCAGTCCTAACACGTGATTGATATTTTTCGGCCATTAAAGGTAACAGTCTAATGGCGGAATGTTAGAAAAAGGCAAGGGTCCCGCCAAAAAGGATATTTTGCCCGTTGCTATTACGTAACCGGCCAAAATTGTCTATTGCGTGGTGCCAGACATGTTTTCCTAAACCGGTAAAATTCAATTGATAAGAATAGGTCGCTATCACACTTATGTGGTCGTATGCTAGTAGATTAGTATCAATTTACAAAATTGATAGCCGCTGTGGTGGCGAGCTGCTTCCGTACGGCCGATTCTGACCGAGGTTATATTTTCTAGAAAAATCCTCAGTACAACTGACTCAGTATATTATGAGACTGGAATAGTCTTGTTGCCGAATTATTACTAGTTGACTTGCATTTGAAGTAGGTGTTTGTGTATCAAATACGTGCAAAAGACCTGTTCTAGGTGTTCATGAACGTAAACATAATTTATTAAGAAGTTTCAAACGTTCTAAACACAATATTGGCAGCACTCAGACTATCACATACGAAGTTTAATGAGGCGTCTTCCTTATTGCCCAGACATGCTAATTGTATTACAATTTGGTCACAACATAATGTCGTATTGTATGATTAAAGTCCGTAGAGTAATTTGTCTTAGCATTTGATGCACAACAATAATTTTAGATTTTAGAAGATTCATGTGTCTCTGTATTCGCGTGTGGAACCGTTGCCAAGCGAATCACGTGTACACCTCTCCTAAAAAAATTCGCCGATCATTTTAAGTAAGCGCCTCTTAATTTGTGAATTGTGTCATAAATGTCGCGTTTGTATTCCGTATTTGCGTTCATTAGATTCGGTCGAGAACAGCGGGTATCGTGCTAGTTCCTGCAGAGTTCGTGATTGACACGAGTGCTATATAAATTAGCAACGCGTGCTGTCGTTTTATCTTATCACATTAATGGGCTGTTTTGGGCCGAGTTGGAGCTGGAAATAGACTGATTTAATCAGGCCCCCTCGTCCCTCGCTAGATTATTTGTATAGACAGCTTGCAAGGTTTTGTGAGGTTTAAAATTCACCACGTTGAGGATCAACGTCTTTTATTTTGCTGAACACCTTTCCCTGAATTCTTTCTTCAGCAAACCTCGCCCTTTCTTTAAAGCGGTTGCGTCAACGTAGCCAGCAAAATTTAATCCTATTGAATGACTTTTTCATGAAATATTCATTGAATAGGATTACATGAACTTAGAGGGTTGTATTGATGATTTTCATGATTGTGATTCTGTAACTACATACGTGTTACTGGCGCGACTCATTTTTCATGAACATACAACCTGACTGACCTGCAAATTGTAAAAAAATGTAAGAAAATTTGAATTTCGCGGGCTACCCTGACGCAATCACCTTAACAAGAGTTAATTTGAAGTATTAGTTAACAGTACTCATTGTGTTACGTTATACTTATCATTACATACATGCCGCCTCATAAAGAGCTCGCACTTACCATGAATATCCGCGCAGATTCCGCTGAGCATTTAATAATGTATTGTGTTCTACAAATTGAGCGGACCTGATAGTCATTTCAAAGAATATGTCGCAAAAGTTGTACAGACGCCAGCACATCAAGCTACTAAATTCTGTCAAATTTATTTAGTAGATTTCAACTTTATCTTTAAAGCATTAGGTTCAAGGTTGGTTAAAAAAATCTGACAGTTTCGGATAGCTTGACCTGCTAGCGTCTGTACAGAATAGATGCAGTAGAATACCCACTACATGATCGGGTCCTTTGATACTTTTTCATTATGTTATTAACTTGACAAAAACAACGTATAAAATGTTTATGTTATGTTGATGTCTTGAATATGGAAGCTGTCCACTGCTTCCTTTTGTTCTTCAGTAGGTTCAGAAATAAAGATTCAGCTCGTGGCAATGTGCCTGACGACCTTCCTTTCTAGCTATAGAAAACCAATGAGTAGAGTGAACGCATATGGGTTCATATGAATGAGGAAATTTTAATATTACACAGTCACGACATGGTGCCATTTCGCCAACAATCAACTTTTTCTAGTCTATTCACTTTCTGTTTCAAATATAGCTTAGCTTAGGAATAGAAATACATATCATATCTAATCATAATTCTATCTTAGTTGGTGATGTAAGAGCAGAACACGAGATCTTGAAAGGGTAAGATTTCACAGTATTATTTATGAACCGGCAAACAGGAAGTATACGGCGACGCGACGACTTCGTTCCATTTATTTAACTTGAAATATTCCTTCAGTAGACTTCATTCCCATATTGAGAGCGAACTCTTGAATATTAATGGCTAAATATTTAAGCATATCATGTAAAATTCATCAGCTAGACACACGACACTGAATTCTATTCTAGGAACTCTATAGTAAATGTATTGAACAATAATTGAACAGTAAATAGTTCGGAGGATATGGATACGACCTTGTGGTACTGAGTGAATGGACTGAGTTAGACGAAACAAACAGACTTCAAGATTGAAGTTTGATATTCGGTTTACGATACGACAGATATACACGAATACACATGAATCGATTTCGGTATTATTGAATTGGCTGTCTTTATTAGTTAGCCACTGTCTGGCAAGCCTATGGAAACATAATATGCCATTTAGGTTGGCATATAGTTCTGTATCAATGAAGCCGTAATGCAGTTGAATTATGTGTACATAAATCTGCCAAACACCGGGATTACATATTTCAAAGACCGAGAAATTGTACTAGGCAATCATAGAATGGCATGAAGTCTTTATGAGATTGCTCTCTTGATTGACGAGTATGAGATGTATTTATGTTATGTAAATGTTATTCTAGAAGGACCTACGTAGTTCCCATTAATGTCGTAAGTCATAATAGAGGACATTACTAAATTGGGAAATCCAATTAGGATACAGACGTCAGTGTTTTGGCAACCTCCACATTTTATCAGGCATGAAGTATTTATAAAAATCGGCTATTTAATTGGCCGCGTGTTTCATTCGCAGCGATAATTATTAATACTAGCTTTTTTTGCACTAAAGTGTGGGAAATATACTCGATAGTCGTATGAGAAACAGACTTTGTTTGAATGTCATATCGCGTCAAATGATATATTATAGCGTCAAATATTTTAGAAACACTAATTCCGACACTTTAGTAACATTTACTAAAGTTTCTGCGAATATATTATCTTTATTTTCGAAAATATAAGATTTGAAAAATACATACGGATACTCTAAAACAAATTCCACGGCAATTTAGGTGGCATTTAAATATAAATAGAGATACAAATAGCGTGCACGGGGAACATCAACTTGTATCAAGCTTATCCATTTGTGAATTACTAGGAGGCCATCAGTATAATTAAGGGTCAAAGTCTGTCCGAAAAAAAATTGACAGCTTTACCGATCGTTGAATTCCCGTGGTTTTTTTATCTCCCTCGAAAAGGTGAAGTATGAAAGGGACAGATAGATATTAGCTGTGCTATAAATAATTCAAACGTGAGGTTTCATATTAAGATGCATTGCAGGAAGCTTGCTTCTCAGGTTCGGATGTAATTTGTTATCTAGCTAACCTAGATATTCTAGGGTTCCTGAGAAAGATTAATGTTAGTTCATGCAATCATACCGTTCACGGTCATAAATTCCCTGTCTCCCTAATCGCCGTACCAGAATCTTGATCACGTGCCGAAATAGAAATACGACCCTGACTTTGTGTTAACGATCCCTCTGCTTCAAAGTCAACAGAACTAGAAGGCTCTCCTTGAATATGAAACCATCTAGTTGATATTTCTTTAGGTATTTCAGCAATGAAACTGAACGTGATCAGACTAAACTACCTTCAAGAACGGTCAGTGACATCATTGATGTGGAATATCGACATTGACAGCTCGTGACTGCCTGAGCATGATGAGGTCCTGGGTTCGATTCCCAGGTCAGACAAATTGTTTTCCATCAGGAATTTCTCAGCAGCAGCTTCGAAAGTCCGCATTTATGTCCGGAAAATGGCCCTGGTAAAATAGGCAATAGTGGCGAAATGTGGTTGAACTAGAGACACATCTCTGCTTAACCTTCGTGAAATACAGCCGTGAAGTTATGTAAGATAAAATAAATAAAAGAGATCCCAAACATGATCATTACAGAGTTCAAAGATCTCATAATGTCATGCAACTAAACTTAATTAAAGCCACTATCCGCAATTCACGTGCATTTTTCCTCGTCTAGAACTCACTATATTATTATTACGGTTTACTTTGAACTGTAACCTCAAACCCGTGTGTGTTATATTGCTGTCTCTTTTACTCTTACTAGGATAGAAGAAGATAGAAAAACTAGTAAAAGACACGTGAGTCTAAAACGAACTTGGCCTTGTCACCTGAAGGGTTTCTGGTTCGATGGCTTCTAGCATTGTTCGAATGTTTTATCGTTCAATTAAATTAGTTTTACTTTGTAACATTTGCCAAAAGCAGATCATACATACATACATAAACTCTTGTCTTTGTCTATGGGTATACTCTCATATCTACAAGCTGGAAGCAGTTACCATGTATTCAGTACATCGTTCTGTATGCCCTCACATATAAATTTTTCATCAGCTATTAGAAAAACACAGCTGTTCCATACATTTTGACCGTGTAGGCTTTATCATTAACAGAGAAAACGGGATATTTACATTAACTATTTGTTTTGAGCGCAAAAACAAACAAGAAACTCATAAACTTCACCGGCAATAACTTCAGTTTTTCTGTGATCATGGTGCTTGCAACAGCGCCGAAACATCGGGAACTCAAGACAAATTCTATACATGGTAAATATCCCGTTGTCAGAGTTAATGATAATGTTAGTGACCATGTCAATTTAAAAACTTATATCGTGTAGGCTTTTTATATTATATTGCCGATGAATATTTCCTAGGTGGGGTTCAGAATGATGTACTGAATGAATCATTATTTCAGCCGAAAGAAGTTCACTGCTGGACATAGGTCTCCCCCAAAGAGGGGTTTTGCCATAATCGCCACGCTTGGCAGGCGGATTGGAGATCGCAGTACGGTTGTTACAAAGGCACAGAGAACGCTGCTGCCCATACTCTGGTAATTCCCTTAGTCGCCTCTTACGACACCCACGGGAAGATATGGGATGGTGCTATTCTATAGTCCGACACCATACAGTACACTAGTTCTGAATGAATACCTACGTAGTAGTCGTCTAATGCGTCAGCATCCCTTCCACCCAGTGTAGTTCCATAACTATCTAGGAACGCGATCAGCTACAATCCTAACATTCTCCGTTAGCTTGCTGGCAATACACGCCTGCTGATTTGTGAAAAGCGGATTCAGAGCCACTTTTCCTCTTTTAAACCATTTCTTCATATAGAATTTTAGTTCGAATCTTGGTTAACCGTTCTAGTTCAGAGCATTTTATAACATAACATTACGCCTGTAATCCCCGAAGGGTTAGGCAGAGCATTTCATTGTGTTTAATCAATATGAATGTAAAAAAAAGCAGCTGTAAGGAAAATGCTTGTATAATTTCTATACATTTCCTGGCTTCACGGTCTTATTTTGTGTAATGCTGTATTTAGTGGAGTACTTATAGATTTTATCGTAACCTACATATTCACGGTCATTGTGTTGACCCTGTAACTACTAGCATACGATATTGTAAATCTTATACACTTGTTCATTGGTTGGACAAATAGGCTTGCCTCGTGTGTATGGAAAATATAACGAATACCTAAAATCCTATTGTGCGTCTCGAAATCGTGGGACAAAAATACTCTAGCAGTGATAATTTTTTCCTTGTTTATACAAAACTTGTGGCAATGATATATGTAAGCTGATAAAGCGCTTAGTTATATAACTTATTTAAACATTGAATACTAAGAATCTAGCGAAAAAAAAACTGATGGATTGTTTACTAACGAAATCAGTAAAAACAATTCATCATCAAATTAATCAATTGGCTATTTTTTTCATTATTTTCGCAGCAATTATGTGGCTTTATCAGGCAGCTGTTTACAAAAACAACGTAGCAATCAAAATCGAATATTCGTTGTCAAATAATCTCCGCGATAACTGCTATCTATTATATCCAACTCTACATATACATAAGTACATATAAACATAGTTACAAAAGCCTAAAGGATTATATCGAACGCGGGTTGCCTAACTTACACCTACACACTGTTGTGTGTGTGAGTAGTGAAATTTTGACAAGGCCGTTTGGTTTTTGCACATTCTGATAGCTATACTAGCACATTAGGTTACGTCACGGCCCATGCAGACGGACACACCGATAGGATCCTTATCGCACGATATACAATATACTAATAGAACTCGCATTAGTGTGCATTGCTGGGTATACAAAGAATCGTCATCGGCCATGACACCTAGAATTGTGAGGATTTTAAATTAACATTTATGGACATATGGTTCTGCCCTATGTCCATAAATGTTAATTTAACCCTAGTATAAACTATACTACAATATACAAAGAAAAACAGACTCTTAACGAAGCCGAAAGGCACTTGTTCTCCCCGTCATTGTGATCGTTTTTTTTTCTAGACCGTACCTGGGAACCTTCTAGTTACGGAGATATTGGGGGTCAAAGTTTTAACTTTTTCACAAGTTTTTTTTTTAATACACGTTTTTAATGCATTTTTTTTACTTAAGACACCTTTACGACCCCTTACTATTCAAAACATCCATCAGCACAATGTTTTGAATACGTTACATTGGGTCCTACCGTAAGACGTGATTTTTCCACAAAAAAAGGCGTTTCCCAGCAATATTTTTTGCGTAAAGTTACTTAGTTTGATGTACAGAATGCTTGGTTGACGGCTTCGTGAAGAGTCTGTTTACACCCTGTATGTACAACAAACCCGCGACTATACTACAATACCTAATGCTTGGTCTGAGGTGGGCTGTAAGCAAGTTAACAGCGCTGCTGTAATAACAAAAATTGGATTATAGTAATACCCACGTACAACGAGGATGACACTCGATAGGATGTTATATTATATTGGCAATAGTTTCATAAACAAATTATAATGTTTTATGAGATTCACACTATAAACAAGTTTAGCAAGAAATTATGTTTGACGCATGTTATAACTTATAACTACACCGTAAAATCTTTTGGAAGTCATGATTTTCAACGGGTTCTGCGAATTCACAGGCGAGTAATTAATTAACAAAGGACACTTTATAGAAACTATGAATTACGTAGAAGTGACTGAGTAGAGGAGGGAAAAAAGGAAGAATGAAAGAAAAAAACTTCTAAATTAAGTTGGACGTTTTACCAACGCTTTATGAATAAGCTAAATACAGACTGGTATGGGTATTAATAACTAAGTAAATAATAACTTTGCAAAGTAAACCCTCGTGAACGTCACACGGCTAAAATTAGCTTACGAGACTATATTTATAGGCCCCGTCTCGAATGAAAAATGCAAATTGCTAAAAGTGGTGCGCATAACGATTTTAGGGTTAGATAACTAAGCCTTGTCAGTAAAGACATTATGGTTTATCGAAGAAATTTGGGGACTAATTCAAATGGATTTTGACTAAATTTAAAGAGCACTAAAGTGTCAAAACTCAGTTCCAAAATAATCAAAACAAATTGCTGCGACAAGGACGGATGAGATTCGTAGGAAACTTACAGAGAACGTTCGAGACGTTAACGTGGCAAGATCGATGGAGAGACAGATGCCTGTCTGCATTAAAGGCGATTATGTGGTCAAACACACTCACGTGGCTATAGTTAGGGGGGTACTAGAAGTAGATAATGTAATAAGATGGCCCCAATCATCTGTCATTGCTGATTGTTGTCTTGGCAGTGGCAAAAGAAGCTAGGACGCTCTATCACATTTCATTCGTCACTTCAAAACATCCCACCCCTCTTCACTTCATCAATCCAGCAGAATATCTTCCTCCTGGACAGGAACTGCAGTGGCCAATCTGGAAATCTCTTAACCGTCTGCGGGTCCAGGTTGGCCGCTGTAGAAATAATCTGGTCAAATGGGGTATCATCAACCCGTCCCAAAGACAATGTCAGTGTGGAGCCCCTCTGCAGGATATGCCCCACCTCCTATCTTGCCCATCCTGCACAGCCAACTGCACCTTCCAGGATTTAAATGAAGCCAATGATAGAGCTGTGCAGGTGGCAATATACTGGTCGGGTATTATTTGACTCTATCGACACGCAAAGAAGAAGATTCGTCACTTCAGACTTGTAATGTAGGTATATAAGGGAGTGAATTACTCGTGCCTTTATTTCTCAGATCCAGTCCTTGGCCTGGTTCTACAAAACACAGAATAGATAGTAATCCGAAGTATGCAACAGCACCAACTTTTTCTACGAAGCCCGATGACTGACGATTTTGAACGTTATTGAAATAAAACAATCTGCAATATGCCCGATGACGTCAATGGGTTGTAGGTACTTAGCCCGTTTTCATACTGTATGTTAGCTATGCACAAATAATATGAATCAGGGAAAATGATTTGATTTATACCAGAATGTTTAAACAAAGGAGTCCCTTTTTATACAAGAACGAATATTGAAAACACATGGGAATCGTCGAATATTCTATCAAAAGCAGAATATCAGTAATAACTTCTGACATTTATTTAGAAAACATGCTACGTAGAAGAATATATTCAAAGGCGAATTTATCCAAAACAAGGTTAGCAAACTCGAATTTCTTGAAATTGGAATTACTGAAAGGAAAACTCGCCGAATTATTTGCAAATGAAACAGATAATGAAAGGAAGCGCGAAAACTGGCTGGAAACAAGGTTTCCTTTACTTCGCGATACAGGCTGCCAACCTGACCTACATGTGTACAGAGTAACCTTGGAGTTCGGCGCGATAGAATTAATCGTACCAAACGCCTTGATGATAAATTATGACAATAAATTATGAATAACGCCATAAGTGATCGATGTGAAACGATTTTTGAAGCTGTATGTGGATAAATTGTTTCCACAAAATTATTATAACATTGAATATGATATTAATCATTTGGCTTTCTATTATTCTACGAATAGACGCTTAATTGCTTATCTCCTTTAGCAACTACAGCTTTATCATGACTTCGATTATCATCTCTACACTAACCTTCGTCTGTGATCCATTCCACATAAATGTTTCGAAAAACGTCAGGTACTAACGACTCATGCTTATTAAAAATGTTATAGTTTACAGACATCAAAAAAAAGGTTCACATAGGATTGATCGCCGTTTATTTTAGGGTTATCGTTATCACTCAGTTTGTTCTAGAACAGGGGTGGCGAACCTTTATGGATCAACGTGCCATATTTTTTAAAGAAATGTTTAATGATGTTATAGACGTGCCATCAAATGTCTAGTGATTATTGGGCAAATAATTAAACTAAATAGGTACTATCAACTAAAGACTCTTAATTTACTGCCAAATGTACAGTTTGCACTGAATTTGTTGATAAATATTTACGTGTAGGTAATTCAAATTAAAGTAGGTAACATAAGTGTGACTTCTGTTGTTGTATATTATACGACGTAACTTATATTAGGGTAGTAACTTCTTATAAGAGGTTACTTTTAGTAGAATATATGGTGAACTTAGTTATGCAAACGATTTTGATCGGTGGCGTGCCTAAAATATTGTGTCTCGTGCCATCAATGGCACGCGTGCCATTAGTTCGCCATCCCTGTTCTAGAAGGTCACGGCCAGCAAGCCAGGCGGTCTAGGCTCGGTTATAGCGATATTGCTCAGATTACGACCAGCATCTTTAGAGAAAATAGAAGCTATTCAGACTATAACGTTTTATGGTGTCTTGGGAGATTTTATGGGATTTATTCCGTATGTAAATGAATAATAAAGCGAATATTGCTGGTTTGGAACTGTTTCTGGTTGCCAAAGCTGTGAATGACCCTTAGAAACGTCATAAAAATAGAAACGGTCCGACGGAAGTGGTAAGTATAGACGCCAGCAGGTCAAGCTACCCGAAACTGACAGATTTTCCCAATCAACCTTGAACCTTATACTATAGCAATTAAGTCAAAAATCTATTAAAGTAATCTGACAGATTGTAGTAGCTTGATGTGCTGGCGTCTGTACATGAAACTTTATTCAGTTACATTCTCAAGTTATGAGAAAGTAAAATTATATTAAACGAAAACCAGTTGATGAAAAAATATTTGGGAGACCTGGACCTATTTTCAAGAATCTCTCATCTCATACCATCCCTTGTTCTTATAATACTAATGAAATTCCAAGCGTTCCACATATTTATTGCTTATAGAAAAATAAACAAATATTGTTGAATTCACCATTGAAATGAAACTTTCGTAGGTGTATGGAAAACAATTTGTAATAATTAATTTGTGGTCGATTGCTAACCATTATTAATTGAAAATACTCCTTCCTTGTTTTGATTTGATGTTTCGCTAAAACAATATGATGATACATTATTATATAATTCTTCTCCAACAAATACGAATACACTAATATCAACTTAAAATCTAAGAATAACTCTACTAATTGAGGATACAATGTTGAACTTTAATCTTGTTGATATAACCGGTATTTTCTACCTTCGTCACATGATAACTACTAACAATTAAATTCTAATCACCTACTCGTGGTTTTTAATAGTTTCATCATGAAACTGAAATATCTAGAAGCCTTAAGTTATAAAAACATAAAACAGCTGAACAATTTCATAAGTTTACCTTCCATTCGTGATAATTAATATTTGCGTGAATGTTCATAATGTTAATCGAGACATTTCAGAATGCCAAGGTGATAAACTATTTCACTATCAATCAACTTGAACAATGAATTCGTGCCAAATATAGAAAGATTTCGACTATCTATTCAAAGGTGAGATGGAGGCTTTAGCTTAGAATTTTACTCGATATATCATGTTAAAGATATTCACATCTTTTAACATGATATATCGAGGGAAATACTATCTACTATCTGAGACCTAAATATGGCTTCTCAATACTCCAATATCAGTCTCCTTCTTAGGGTCTCCATCGTGATCGTATCGATTAAGTCTTAATATAGGCTGTCATAGTCAAATTTTAGACCAATTTTCTCAATCAATACCTACATTTTTGTAACAAATTGGGTAATCGTGTTACTGAAGTCTGATCCGTATGCCCCTTTCCAATCGAAGGAACTTATCCTATAATTCCATCGCCGAATTGTACATACTCGTCTTTACACGAATTTACGATATATCCTTCTCCACGGTTCATAGCGCTTGACCTTTGATTGTTTACCGTTTCAGTAACGCCACCTGCACTTTTTTGGTAGTTACGTTACTGTTTTTTTATTAACTTCACCATCTATGTCCGTCCCTCGTCTATTGTAGTCATACGTGTCTTTAAAATGATACTCCAACGACAGTTGAGACATTCAAATGTTGCCGCACGTCAATTATTGTCAAACGCTTCACAGTATGCTCCTTGTATTTGGGTCATAAACCAAGCCTTAATTGGGATGTCATAACTTTAAATTGAAACGTGTACTCCGGAACATACTGGAAACTCGCTGAAAAGATTGCTTAAGATCTAGGTTTGTTTATAAGTCGTATAAATCGCCATGTTTAGTTTTTCATTCGCAAGCTGAAACGGAGCGGCCAAAACAAACATACGTATCAAAGCAAAAACGCGGAGTATTGCCAGCCATTTTTTCATTTCGTTTCATCATAAAACAGAGCAGTTTCTCCAACTTTACGATTACTACTTCAATTGATGTTTAAACATTTTATAATGGAGTATAATTTCTTTTACTGTTTATAAATTACGTAGAAACTGTAGCAAGATTATCTGTAAGACGGAATCCTCCTACATTCAGGTGTCTGTGTCAAACACAAGTGCATGGATCGAACATTATGTCAAGATTCGAGAACAAAGACACGCACAGCGCACGCGCCGCGAATTGTTCGCTGATGACGCAAAGCAACTTACATCAATTAACGCAAACTGCATAAACATTTTTATCATTGCGATGATTTTCCGTATGAAACCGAGATACAATTTTTCCTGCTTTTTGACGACGGATGACCAAAATAAAATCGGGCTGACAATTTAGGAGTATGTTCAACCATATCAGCTAACGTTAATGATCAACCATCTCTTGACGTTAACGACTCCTTGTTGGACGGCTTACCATTGTCATTCGGATGTTGTCACCATATCGGGATGCGGGAGCACTTTTAATGAGTCAACGCACAATCGCGTAGCTTATTATATATTGTCCATATCCTTGTACAAAATGTACATTTACGAGGCGGTACATACGGTCTGTTTCGTGTACCTTCAAGGGGCTCCAGTCCTGTACCTGCCCTTGGCGCCATTGTGTAGTTGCAGCCCTATTGTTCGCAAGAGTGCTTAGTACGCCTCCGGATTCCAGCCTCTTGCTGATGACGGTTTAAAAGCATTGCGAAATGTGCACGCGTATTTCTTTAGGATTTGCAAATAGATTTGGAAAGATTAAGAAATGTAAATGGATGAATCATGCCAAGATTATTTGACGGAGATTAATGCGGTTAGGTGGGGAAAACAAAGGTTGAAATGAAAAATGAATCTGAACAATAGATTCAACAGGTCAGTCATATTTAGATCATGGTTTCTTGCAATGTATGAAACAAAAGGCAAATTTGAAAAAATCGGCCAAATATTTGTTTTTGCGAATGACCGGAAACCTGCATTTCTATAAACAGTAGTGTTACTGTTACCGCTACGATTTCTCCGTAGTCACGGGGTGACCTGCTTGCTTCATTCCGATGCCCAGGTGTTCTATATTTATAGCCCATCCTGTCTGCAACTCCGTGCGTACATGAATACTGCTTATACTTACGTTTTTTGCTGCGAGAACTGATACAGAAGTCTCAAGCTGGTTTTTAATTTATTTTCCATTCCGGACTAATTCTGCGTTTACTACTTAACTATGACCAATCTCTGAAGAGCTTGATAATGCTTTGACGTCAGTGTTAAATGTATAGCAGTTGTAACAAAGGTCAAGTTCAGTTGTGGACCTTCTTTGTACGTTATATGCGATACTTTCGTAATACTCATGCGTATACATTTCATTTATGTAGACCGCGACCAGATTTTCTAGTCTTTGACCGCTTTATTGCTGTCTCTGGCATAGACACGTTTTCCGCTCTATAGAGAAAATATTGCTAAATGAAACACATTACTTCAGGATTCCTTATCAAAATATTTACATTCAGCGTTTATGATTGCCAGTTATCGTGTTTATAATATCACAGAACGATTACATTTGCATGAGAATCAAATGATTTATTACATTTTGTGAATGGTTTGGACGTGTAGAATAAAGTGTAATAAAACCTCATTGTTATTTTCCCAGTGTTAACATCATGACTCGCCTAAGCCAAACTGTACATTAATTATTCACTTTTATTCAACCTCCATTTTGTAATGATTGTGGAAATATGCAGCCTTTTAACCTCTTGTAATTTTAAGCAAATTCTTAACTGTGACCGCTATTCCAGTCTTCCGATTTAATGAGAATAGTCAGTTACGCAAGACACGTTCCGGTCCCATTAATAAAACAAAAAAGCTTTTCATTTAATGGCGGGTGTTTCCTTTCACGTGGCGATGATTCCACACGCGACGTTCGACGCCCACCCGCACGGACGGACCTGTTCTCAAATCCTCACTAAAGACACTATACATCTCTTTGTAATCTCTATTGCACTCATTTTGTTGTTTGTAACCTAACTTTTTGTCTCTTTGTACAAAATCATCTCGCTGTCATGTCTATTCAACTTCTCATTATGCCAAATCTTTTCTTTTGACAGAAACATACTTCATTAAAATGTAAAACAAAATCCTTGAAATGTCGTAGGTTATAGACGTCATACTTTAGAGACAGCTTGTTAATTTCCGGGCCTAACCTTGATCATTTATTAAAGACTGATCAATGTAATTTATTAAACAAAAACTCAATGTTACGACTTATTTAAGAATCATCGACGAATCTTAAGATGGAACAACGAAGATATACAAGAACATTGCCAAGATACCTCATGACCGGGTTGTTTTGACAAACATAGTATGATGAAGCTAAATAGCTCAATTATCGATACACGCCAAGGTCTGGGGAGCCTCGTTACGTGGAATACTACAATCAGCTAATGACGGATGTAGTCATATTATTTTTAACGACACTTAGCTATAGGTTGCACAGACTGATGTTACGTGGGTTCTAATAGCAGTGATCGATGAACCACTAATCGGTCTCGGGCTCTGAGGGAACGGATATGATTGGCCGGAATTTCCCGCTTTTCCTACTCGCTTATTAGATTTGTCTGGAGGCGATGCAGGGGTATATCAAATCGTTTATTTTGAACCTCTTCGGTCACGCTCATGAAAATAATTCGAAGGGATTCGCGATTTTTATTTAAAAAAAAATCATGTTTATCTTAAAAAGTGTTCCAGCTTCGTTGTGTTGTGAACGTGTGTAGCGAATTTTTGTGAGTGCAACGCTTCGGTTATACGCTTTTTAACCCCAACCAAAAAAAGGTGTTATAAGTTTGAAGTTTGTTTGTCTGGGACATCATAGCTCCTGAACAGATGAACCGATTACGATAAAGTTTTTTTGTTTGAAAGGTGTCGAATCGAGAGTGTTCTTAACCATGTTTCAAGAAAATCTAATCAGCCATTTGAAGATCATTACCTCTTTTCTTGTTGATTAAGAGATATAAACAACTTACATAGGTCTCGATTTGGTATTAGAAATAGACTGACTTGTCAATGATATTACAAAACCTTGACCTGATGCTTAAGCTTCACCAAAATCTTGCAGGATATCCAACCCACCAGAACGACTCCTCGCCTCAACGGAGTACGGCATCTGTCTTGTCTTTGGGCTTATACCATGGGTTTTGACGAGCACATGCTAATAGCTGGGCGGGTAGGGTCATAAGTCATAATCTAAATGTAAACATTTTAGTTCAACACTTTACAAAATTATAGTATTGAGGTATTGCTTCTCAGTCCAAAATGCTAAAACCGAGATGAGTAAGTAAACAGCTTTCTTTGATAGTCGATGGTAGCGCGACTACCAGTAATACAAGGTGTAAACAGACTCTTCTATTCACGAAGCCGTCAACCAAGCATTATGTACAATCGAGGACACTCCCGCCTGATCACCACTAAGCTCATTTTTGCTTGCACTCACGCGCGCGAAGTGCTCTCTAGCCGGGCGGGGCGCCTCCGCATAATTCAAGCTATAATTTTTATAATTGATCAGGCGGAAAAGGCCGCGACTGTACATCAAACTAAGTGCCTTTACGCTAAAATTAGTGCTGGGAAACGACCTTTTTTTGGGCTGAAAAATCACGTTTACTGTAGGACTCATTGTAAAGCACTCAAAACATTGTGTTGATGGATGGATTGAATAGTTAGGGGGTTCTGGAGGTGTCTAAAGTAAAAATCTTACATTAACACTAATTAAAAAAAAAAAACTTGTGAAAAAGTTGGAACTTTGACCCCCAATATCTCCGTAACTAGAAGCTTCCCAGGTATGGTCTAGAACAATAAAATGATCGCAATGACGGGGAGAACAAGTGCCTTTCGGCTTCGTTAAGAGTCTGTTTACACCCTTTATAAGTTTAAAAAAGCATGAAATAAAAATTCGTTACAAAAGACCTCTCAAAAAAGAAAATATTGTTCCCTGACGTTTAATATACAAGTAAAATATTTTAATCCAAACGTCGTTGCGTCGCGGGACCGCTATGTCGTCCGCTTAGTAAATGCTGACGAACGAGATGCGCACAGAAAGTGCTAAACAAAGAGGTCCCCCGAAGCAACGACTGACGCACAGTGGGCCGAAAATAACGCTCCATAATAATATTTGGAAAATTAAACCTGCCAGCGTATTCCTTTATCAAATTCTTTACTAAATTTTAACATCTGATTCACATTTATCTTTTAATAGATCTAAAACTTCATAGAAAGCACAAAGTTTTATCAACAGCTGCAAAAAAAATATTGTTAATTAATGATCAATTTAATGACTAGGCCGATATTAAGCAAGAGCACTTCGCTTTTATAGATATGAGGTGGTTCCACGGTTTAGAAAGTAACTCTGACTAACCGGTACACTTATTTTTACATAGGCCTTAAAATAACGAAAATCTTCGAAATCGGATCTTTGATTTTGATTTCGATTCATCGTAAGGAATCTTATTTCCCGCAAGTATCCGTTTGCGCTAGTGTCTTCCACGGTTGTGTAAAAAAATAAAAAATCATAGATAAAAACATAACCCCTCTTTTCTTTGCAGTCGGTTAAAATAATTAAGTAGAGCAGCTTGCTTGACATTACATGAGCGCAACAGCATGATTGTGCGAGTGAGAAGTCCGGAAAACAATTGACGGCGTCATTCCACCTCGACCACTTGGCGGTTACTGAGGAAATATGGCGAACTAGTCTAGTCGACAAGTTGAAAATGGTACAAAATAGAGATACTGCTCTTAAAATTACGTGCGATAGCTCATTGGATCCGGAATGACGTCTAGAAAAATGTGCTAAAAGCGTGTATTAGCACATAAAAAATTGCAAAAGTTATAAACAATTAAAGATGAAAAAAAAACGGCATTTCGTTTTTTGCCAATATTTCATAAACTATTAATATTTAAGAAATTTAAAAAAAAGATTCTGAAAGAGGAGGAAATTTCCAATAAAAAACTCCTAACTCCCGGAACTCTATCTCCATTATTTATAATTTTAATTTAACGCTGAAAATAGGTCTGCGCGAGACATTTTTAGGATGCGCGCGTGGCGTCAAAAGCGAGTACGGCGCATTAATTAATTTATTTAAAGTATTAAATATTTTTTTTTTTATTTGAAAAAATTATGGTGTGTTCTGAACACTATAAATAATTTATTCCCGTTGGAAATTTTGCTTAAAGTTAATTTTTCAACGAGTTAAACAATTGTTAACTAACGAAATTTTCTCGAACTATCGTCTTAATTATAAGTGAAAAAAAATGTTTAAATAATGGTCGTAAAAAATTTTCGCTTCGTAGAGCCTTTCTTACATACATACTTAACAACATCGTGCCATAAAAGTTAAAAAAATATTGATACTTTGTTTATAACAATTTTTTTACTTGAACAAAAACTTAAAAATCCAAGTAATGTTGTTCAAGTAAAAAAATTGTTATAAACAAAGTATCAATATTTTTGTGCAGTCGCTGCATTATATGACAACCCCATGAGGGTCTTATTTACTGTAACAATAGAAAATGTTCTATTAAAATACTTGTTTTGTTGTCTTTTGTACTCGCTGTATTTATTGTGGCCTTACTATTCTCTATCAAAGAGAATTTATGAATGATCAATTAAGAAAAATCAAATTTTGCTGAAATAATTACATTTTTGGCATAATTTTGTATGTAGTATAGCTAATAGAAAGTATGTGTGGCATAAAATTTATTAACATGACTATTTGTAAATGTAAAAGATCATGCTTAGTTTATTTACGGTGCTATCAAATTTATAGCAGATTCCGGTTAAGTTAGAAACAAGATGCAATAGGCATATTTCGCGACATGTCCAAGGCATTTGATTGCTTGAATCACGGAACGAACTACTCTTTAAGCTTATGTATTACGGAAATACGGACTGAGTTAACAAGTAGTTAGTTTAGTAAAATCATATTTGTATGATCAAATGCAGCAAATACAAACAAATAGAGTGAATCCACAAGGTTAAAAAGTAAAAAAGAATAGTACCGCACAGCTCAATATTGGGCCTTTTCTCTTTCTAGTATTTATAAATGATTTACCTCAGTTACTGAGAAGCCAATCTCAAATGGTGTTATTTGCTGGTGACACTTTACTGACTTTTAAGGTTAAAAGACGTGCAAATTCGTTTGACGACGTAAATAACGTTAACCAAGAATCAAAACTGGTTAACTGTAAATAATTGGCCTGTTAAGTGAGAAGAAACTAAATGCAATAGTAAAATATAGGAAATGCTAGAATTCGTCAAAAAGACTTGTTTTCCTGGGGATTACGCTTGCAATGCAGCCCTCATTTAAAAGCACTTTTTTTATTACTTCCATAACACCATGTCTTACGGTATCTACAATCTACGCAGATGGATGCTTTGGAATAGGGAACTGCAATTCTTTCACGTTATTATGTTTGGGCAGAAAAGACAAAATTCGCACAGTCTGTAGGTAGTTTGTTTTTGATTTTTCAGAAGTGCCTATAACAGGTTTACTGAAAATTAATGCTCTAAGTTTGAGTTTCCTGCCTAGACTTAGATTTCTAGGTTTTAAACCATAAGTAGCTTACTGTAAAGATAACTAGAATCCTCCTTAAATCATTTGTAATTACTGTCCAAGTAAGTATACGTGTTTATTGTGTGTGTAATGTTTTTTTTTTATTTTTTTATCTATTTTTGTTGTGAACTCTTTCATTTTGAACCTTGCTTTTGAATTGACCAAAGGGTTACGTTCATGGAAATATGTCGAAGGGACTCGCGATTTTTATTTAAGATTGTGTTTATCTTAAAAAAGGGTTCCAGCTGAGTTATGAACATGTGTAGAATTTTTTTTTATGACGTGCATCGCTATGGTTTTGCCCTTTTACAAAGCTCCAAAGGGCACCTCGTGGAACGTGGAACAGTGTTTGTTTAGTTATCGTTGTCTGTTTGTAGTATATTGCTTTTTGCATAACATCCTGTATTGAAGTTATCAATTCAATGTATTATGCTTCACTATCTTTATTAAGCATCTTTTAAAATTTTCAGCTCAATTTTATCTTAATACAACTAGAAACCATGGCTTACAATGCTTAGTTTCTGAGAAAGAAATTCTTACCCACCTGGTTATTCATTGTTTATGTCTAAGACAATGGCTGGACCATTAACCATAACAATTGTATTCGCACACATGAAATACGTTTCTCTATTCTTGTTTATAATATCATTTGTTTTTAAAATCGCTCACTCTTTTCGCCTTGAACATAATTTGCATCAAAATTAATTACCTATTCTTTTAGTTTTGGCACAGCTACTTAAAAATAGTTAGATCTCAGAATATCTCCCCTTCGATGTTTCCAGCTTCACCACCTGTCCCCAAAGCAATAACTTCCTCTGTCTATGGACTGTCGCCAAAAAATTCAGTGCAAGTGTCCTCAGATTGAGATAATTTAGTGTGATCTCATTGGGAAGTTTATTATTCTGAACGTGTTGTGCGTCCGATAGGCGTCCGTGACTACTTTACTTCAATATCTAATGTTATTTGACTATAACCTTGGTTGATAGATAAGTAACGTCGTTTAGGCTATAGACGCCGTACCGGAGAGCTGTTTGCTAGTGTTTAGTGTTACTCACATTATCAGTATTTGTTTCATGGGTATTTAGGGCCGCTATCTATTCTGTTTGATACTATTCTCCCTTATCAGTTTGACGCAATTGCTGGCCTTAACCCTCCCTCGCGTTTCACTGTCACACTTCCATAATTTTCATCCGGATGAAAAATTACTCACCTACTGATATTAACGCTATTAATCCTGTGCATATCTTTATTAGATTTGTTGGCGTTGCTGAGCCAATTGCTATCTAAATCATACCTACATAGATATTTTATTGGATACTGCCGTGCCAGTGACATGAAGGAAGGAGAAGGATATCAGTACAGTCGCAGTGATTGATATTTTTTATTCTTGTTAGGTGTTGGGAGTGCAAATCTTGCAGTTGACACCAAATTCAATTCACGTCCGAAATGATGTAACAATCCTATTGAGTGTGACTTGTTCTAGTTCTTGTAATATTCAGTCTGTTGCATTGCGTCGTGCCATTCTTTAGTCATTCGTTTCGGTTATAAGATTACTAACTTCTATGTATGTCGTTTTTGAGACGGTTTATAAAAGCTTTCTATTGCCCAGACCTTACTACTATCTAGCGCAATCAAATAATTTATAATAACATTGAGTTATTGCGATCTATTACTTATTGTTATTACAGATTCGTTACTACAGTACATAACTGAAAAATCAAATAATATTCTTATTATTATTGCAGTCGGTGTTTCCTTATTATGACTTAAGCAAATTATCCTCAACTATGAGGAAATGAAATGTACTTAACGCAAAACTTACACTGTCATAATTACGGGATATCTTCCTTGATTTTCAACTATTGTGAGCTATTATACGCGACAGTTTAGTTATAAACCTTGCAAAGCAACACAAACGACAAACACACACAACACAACAACAACAGTGTGCGTGTGTGTAACAGTGTTTTTACTTAACGCACAAAACTAATAAATAAGTTTAAACATGGTTGTAAAGTGTATTTGGTTAGCCAAGTAACAATCCTGTTAAGATTTGTAACGTGAATAGAATTCATATTTTTGTGTTTCATCGCAAAAAAAGGTAAAACCTTGCCTTCTCTATTTATCCCTATGTTTACAGCCGTCTATGACCATTTCCTTAGATCCAGCATGAACTGATTTATATAATTATTAGCACAGACACGTAATAATGACAGACCACAAACATTCAACGCCCGATACTCAATTTCATGACGCACAGATTGTGATATAATATTGTTTGGCAACCTTAGACAGCACGGTGAAAGAGCACGTACGACCTACTAAATAACCGACGAAACGGTTGCGGCTGACATTTTGAACTTTTAATTATCACCATTGTACTAGAACAGTACATGTAAAGGATGTTCTTGAGTGAAAAACGCGAATCGACAAATATAACCGATAAATCAGGTATGTAGAACCACATTAAAGCAGGCCTGTGCCCGCTGTTCCCGCTGAGTAGTGGGGACGTTATAAGCTGTTTTGTGCTTAGTAGTGGACTATGTTTGTCTATGACGATAATGGCCGTGGCAATAGGGTAGAGGTTATGTACCTATGATATTTATAAATTATTTTTTACGATTTATTCATTTAGGCAGCGCACAACTGATACGAAAAGCCATAATACCGATAGCGAGAATCACACAAATTAGGCGTAACTGCACGAATTATTCTCAGGAGTGGAGCAAATTATATTGATTTCGACGAGTACGGCTGAACTTCTCCAAACCAAGCTAAGTTTAGTTTGAGAAACATAATTGACAAAATCCCTGGTCACAAAATGCAGTCTATTACGTATATTAGGCAATTATTATTTGTAACAATTACCCCAGCTTATGTAAATTTTCATTGGATCATCTCAAGCTTGAGCGAAACAGGAAAGGAGTACGCTGTGCTAAAGAAGTCTACAACATATATAATCCTGGCAGTTTGACAGTACTTACTACACCTGTTAGTGACCACACGCGGTTTTAAAACATCCATAAGGCAGCTGTACCTACTCATCTTTCTAACAATAAGAACTGTTATGAAAGTATCGATTCCCAGCCAAGAGCAATCGGCAAAGAGATTAACGAATACAATTCAGCAGTTTGAAACTTTGCAACAAACACTTTTCCAGCTTTAAAACTGCGAGAATTTATCGCCCAAGGAAGCGAAAGGCATCTTGAAAGTGGAGTGGAAGACCTTGACCGAAAATGTTTAACCACCGATAAACAGTTCGAAGAATTTTGCTTTACTGATAGGTGCTCCATTTGTTGTAGAAGTATCGACCTGTCTACACATCTATTTACTGGACGCCTTCTTTCTAGGCTGTGGTATAATACAGACATTGCCACAGACACAGACATAGTAATAGGTATGTATACCACAAACTAATTTACACTCACGGTACAAGCGATAAGGCTTAAAATAGAACTGAACTCAGATAAGCAAGTGGTATTAACGAAGTTTGGTACAATAATTTAATCCAGTTGATGGAATTTTGTTTTGATATTCAATGGAAGAAAAATGTTGAGTAGGGTTTTTATTTCGAAGGAATTCGCTGTCAGTTCCTATAAATTGCTACTGGAGTTCCATTATTTTTTTTGGAACAGGTGAGATAGGTTCTCACACACAGTATATATTGACAAACATTAGGTAATTAAACAATAATCTAGTAAATGCTGGAATGCACTCTTACCCTTTCAGACGACCTCCCACTTTAAAGACAGCGTTAGGTAACCTGAGTAATTGCTTTTCTTGAGATAATATGTTCGTCGTGGGTGGGAACGAAGAAACGAAATCTGCAGATGAAAGTAAGTTTCTACCGAGTGTGAAGAAAGGTCAAATGTATGGTATTTACTATTTATCTAGCGTGGCTAATGCTTGAGTTGATGTTACTTTGGATAGCTCATGTCAAATGTAGGTACACATTTAAGATTCCCCATTTAATAAGAAAGTAATACAGCTCCTAATAATTTTATCACGAATGCACTCTCTTATCTTTTAGTTCAACATATTACTGTATACATGTACCCACACAGCACCAATACGGTACAAATGCACTCTGTAGAAGCAATTACGAGCGGGTCTCGAAAGAAATTGTTGAAATACCGCTTTGAAATGCAAGCCGAGCTACAGCAACAACTGTGAATGACACCTTTGTGGGGAAGCCCGTAGACCGGTCATTTACAGTTCGCACGCACGATGCACCCATACCACCTCCCAACGGGATGCCAAAAATAAACGAAACAGTTTATAACGCTACGAAAAATCCAAGAGATAAGGTATTAAATTTCCGTTAGCAGATGCCCTGTGATTTAAATTATGAAGTCAAGTGCTGCACTTGTGCCGAATCCACTATCATCTCAATATTAAAACGAATGCGGAAGAGAATGTTTCTCCAATACTCCGATGCAGCTATTGCATAAAGGATTCAAAAGTAGCGTCGTTTTCTATCATCAAGTAAAATAAAAATTGTAATTTATATACATTTTAAATGAATTAGTAGTCCTTGATATAACATTGTATAATTGCAAAATTCTCACGTCACGGATAAAACAAAATAACGTTCCAAACGTAACCTATTGTGACCCATCCATATCTCCATTGTTTATTAAACTTAATTTAACTTCAGTTACATTTTGGGAAGGAACGCTTGTTCATATCTGTAGCTACCAATGATGTAGGTCGTATAGATATCTGTCTGCGTGGGTGTTATCCTATACTAGAGAATGTATGTAGCCGGGATGCGAAACTGGCGCCATCTGTGCAAACATTGAAATTGACCTTCGCAGCTACAGTTGTTTGTCGCGTACCATCAATCCTTTCCGAACGTTTTATTATAAACACTCGACGCTTTGATGATGGCTATAAACATAAGATTGAATTTGAAAATCGATCTTTTTACACCAGAGCGCCACATCTTTTATTGTTCTGTTCACCTGTTCGGTTCTTTCTGTAGTGAAAATCAATAGTCTAAATTCAATGCCTCTTGTTCTCGCATTGAAAGTTGGAATTCTCACCGACATGACAGGGACTTTAGTCTGCCCTTTTTCTTCAGCTAACTATATGCTAATATGTAGAACGTTCCTTTCTGAATCAATAACTGCTACATTTTAGTGTAGCACACTGAGTACTTACTACCTAACCTCTTTTTGAAATGTCACAGCCGAAATATTGTAAACTATTTTTAGTTTTTTTGTCAATGTCTGGGAGGTCACCCAAAAATAAGAGCATCGCCGTATCTTTGCTGGCGATTTTTTTTCCATAAATAAATAATGAATAAGATAATTAATTGCTCCAATTACTTTTTCGATTTATTGCTAATAAAAACTTGCAATTACAACAAAAAGACAAGCCGCAGATTTGCTTTTGCTAGAAAGGCATCGAGGCGTTCTCCGTTTTCCAGTAACTCGAAAAATGAACACAGTGTCCTGTTCATAGAATGAATCGGCCGAGACATTCGTTTGACACTCGTCACGGTGTTCTCCGGTGTCGCTGCTTAAGCGGTGGCTAGATAGGCGCCGTTACCGCCGTCAAAATGGCGGCGCGTGGCGTCGGCCATTGCGCGCCGCGGTCGTTGACGCGGCCCGGTCGGTGGCGTGGCGCGGATATTGATTGCGTATAAGTACCGGCTTGTCGACGTACAGTGACATCTAGTAGCGGAGCGCAGAAACATGTAGCTCAATTTCTGATGATAGATGGCGCTAATACTATAAAGTTTTATACAGGAAAATACTTTATTGTTATTTTTCTCTATTCAATTCTTCAATTCAATTCTTTATTGCATATCACATGTTTTACTAGATTAGAAAAATAATGATAAAGTTCACATGGACTCTGTCAGGCATAAAAATTTGTACAATATTAACAGTAGCATTTAAAACTCGGAATGCCTATATCCCATAATAATTAAGTAATAAAAATAGATGAAATATATTAATACCCTCTATGTTTAGCTAGGTTTTCGGAGGCCAAATGACGTATTGTTTTACGAAATTGTTCCTGGTCCTAGGTAGGTAGATACGCATTTTATTATTAAATAATGTATTAATTTTATTATTTCTGTTGTCTCCAGTGCAAAGATTTCGAGAAGGTCGGCGCGACGCTGGCGGTGACACCTTGCGACGTGGTGGAGGAGGCGGACATCACCTTCTCTTGTGTCGCCGACCCTCAAGCAGCTAAAGAGGTAACAAACGATCATTATATTATTTTCAACACACTTGCTCATAAAATGGCTCTAATTTCACCGCAATTAGGCACGTAATGACACCTGTAATCAAACTGTGACTTTTTCATTGCTATTATTCACTAGTGAGTTATAGGGTTTTTTTTTATTTTATTGGTTGAGTTACTTTGTTCTTAAAACAGTTTCGATACAAAGAAAAATCGTGTTCAATTGTACAAATAAACTTTTATCAACACGCTTGCTCATAAAATGGCTCTAATTTCACCGCAATTAGGCACATAATGACACCTGTAATCAAACTGTGACTTTTTCATTGCTATTATTCACAAGTGAGTTATAGGGTTTTTTTTTTTATTTTATTGGTTGAGTTGCTTTGTTCTTAAAGTTTCGATACAAAAAAAGATCGTGTGCAATAGTACAAATAATCTATCTGATTTACAAATAATCTATTTGATTTTACTAACGGCACGTTTAATAATTGTTTTTCTAAATAAACTTTTTATCTACTAAATAAAATTATTTTTTAGTATTATTTTCTTCACAAGTGTGTTGAAAAACGTCGTATGATACACGTGTGTATTGATGATTACCGTCCTCGGCTCTCTTAAGACCCTCACCTAACGGCTCGGGTCTCAATGGCGCCTCAGCGGTAATCACCAACGTTACACACTTGTACCATAATGTACTATTGAAAAATATAAATACCTGGAAAGAGGTTTATCTTCTTCTGGCACGCTATTAGGGTTACTAGGGGTGAGATACCGCGGCCCTGGATCACAAAGGGCAAGGAAGGAACATGGATGGGTTTTAGTCAGTACAAGTCTGACACTCCCTCCCGCTCTGCCCAGAGCGAGAGAAGTCATTTGATGATTTTACATCGGAAAAAAAAGGTTTACTAGGGGTCGTGTGCCTGTGACAAGGGTTAGAACATAACGCTTTCCATGCATTCTTATTCTCGTATGCTACTGCCAGTAATAGGACTAGTATCTAAATGTTTTGCAGAGATTTATTGTAGGTTTCTGCCAGAATGTTGCCATAATCACTACAAACAAAGTCCTGAAATATAGTTTTATTAGTTAACGTTTTGACCGCCACTGTCACATATACGTGACAAGCAAGCGCGTGCCCTGTACGCCTAACGACACAAATATGTGACAAAATGGTTGGTGTAATTGTGGCTTGGCGTGGAGGGCACGCGCGTGCGTTTATGCTCTGGCGTTCAAAAGGTTAATAAAACTTTGTATCGAATTTTGTGTCTGTGTTGGTATTGTCTGATCCCGTTTACGCACGACACAATGCAATCGACAATGAATGAAGTTATGCCCTATTAGGTAATTGCTTATAATCACAGACATTACTAAACTAGAAGTTACATTTGAGAAATTCCATCTAAGAACTTATAAAGGTCAAGTTTTATTAGAAGAACTAAGTAAGTCCTCATAAAACAAATCATACTGATAACATAACATAAATAAAAGTAGATTTCACAGGTAGATGTGTTTGTACAAAGGTCAGGCCGGAGTCAGGGTCGAGACCCTGATCCGACCTTTACTGGGGATCTTTATGCGTCACGGAGGGATGGACGGGGAACCGAACCGGAAGGGATTGCTCAAATGCGTCAACAAGATTTTCGTTACTGTGAAGTTTGGGACGTCTTGTAGTATCTGTTAGCATGTTGCTATGTTGTTATGAACAATAAGCCCTTGAGAAAATCCCTTGTGTTCTTAAGGTTGTTTTTGCCGTGTGTTATCGTTTTATATTTAGTCCTTAGTAGTTAAGTAAAGAAACGGTTGAATTGTGGACATGCTGCGGACACCGGCCACTGAGAGATACTTCATACATTATCTGTCTGAGTAGCGTCCGCACGCAATATACGCGCTTGGACGTGGAGTTGCGGACATCAGCCCGTTATACAATACGAGTAGCGTCCACAATTAGTCCACACTGGTTTGACAGAACCTTAGCCAAAAATAATTGCGTAAAATCAACATTTCAAGATGTTTTCAGGTCATTTAAATTTAGTATTTTTTATGAAATTATTCGTACTATGAATGAAAGTATAGAGTTTGAAACTGCTGACATACAACAAAATGAATGAGAGAGCAGTAAGCAAAAAATATAAAAGGTTAAGGTAAAACAGTAACCTACTTAAGGTTACTGTTTTTCCGGCATAAACGCAGATTTCTTAACCAGCCGTGGTTCACTATACTTTGTATCTCTATTGTAAGGAACATCAACAATGGTTCAGTTCTCGTATTAAAATGCCTTACATCCCATTGTGTTCCGTAGCAACGGTATTGCGGTTCATATCACACTAACACTATGTATGTTCATATGATGCACCCACTCACATACCTACGTGTATGGAAACTGGAAAGGTTGGTGGTAAAAACAAAGGTTATCCGGGAATAACCTTTATTGTAGGACCATAATCCGGTAATTACCTGGCGCGGTCACACTTAATCGTAGAGGTGGAATGTGGGCGTATTTATACACTTATAACGTTATACTACTTCACCCCTGTTTTTTTAAAAAGGGCACATTTCTTCGGCAAGTACAGGCGTTAGGATTTAGCTTGATATCTAGTGCCGTTAACTGGCACCGGTGCCTGACAGACTCACTATCTATTCAGGCCATGTCAGGCACCGGTGACTGACACCGAAGCATCAAATTCAACTGACCGCAGTGCGCCACATGGCACGTACTTTTTATATTTTTTTTTATCCAAATAAAGAAAAGGGAACACTTTTTTATACATAACTATTCAATATAAACCAAGAATCAATACGTAAGAAATTAAATTTGGATGGTACAGAAAATATACCTTGGCAGTTAACGTGTTAACTGTATTCTCATGACAGTCTGGGGTTATGTCTCTAAAATCGAAGAAAATAACGTTAGAAAGTCCTTAAAAATAAACCTCTACTTAAATCTCTACAGTAATTAAATATGTGTCGAAAATAGAATTCAATTATATATCAATTAGGTAGGTGTGTCCTACTACAGTCTAACTGCTCTATTATTTATTATTTCTTTTTATTTCATGTAGAGTGATAGGCGGACTCAACGCCACAAGGCATTCTTTTCCAGTTCACCTCTGGGTTATAAAGAACAAAATTAGGTAAAATCAAAGACCTTTCAGTTTATCGTATTCCTATCTTTCAATTGCATAATTTTCCTGTACATATGTAGATGGTGTTCGGCAACTGCGGGGTGCTGCACTGTCCCTCCCTGGAGTCGAAGGGCTACGTGGAGATGACGTCAATAGACTCGGACACGTCACACGATATCGTCGAGGCCATCAGTGGGAAGGGCGGACGATATCTAGAGGCACAGGTGAGACAATATTACCGATAGCCCCATCATGGGTACGCTAAGCAAAATTCAATAGCGATTTCACGTTTAAAAAGAAACATTCTTAAACGTGCTATGAGTATTAGAAGTGCTCGTTAGCCGCGACTGTAACAGTCGAATAAACATGATAATTTCCTTGATTGAAAAGTTATCCTGTTCTGTTGAATCTTCTTAAAGATAGTAGCATTGGAGAAAGACAGAGAAGTATTTTGTTACAGCATACACGAAGCCAAGATTGAAAGTGCCTGGGTACTGTTTTAATACGGTTTTACGGTTATCGTGGTGGCCGTGGGTTTAGTTCTACGTACTGGTCTTATTAGGGTTCAGTACCCGAAGGGTCGAAGTCGCTCAGCGGGCTATGGAGAGGGCTATGCTCGGTGTTTCTCTACGTGATAGAATCAGAAATGAGGAAATCCGTAGACGAACCAAGGTCATCGACATATCCCAGCGGATAAGCAAGCTGAAGTGGCAATGGGCAGGCTACATAGCGCGAAGATCGGACGGCCGATGGGGTAAATAGATACTGGAGTAGAGACCACGCATTGGAAAGTGCAGCGTGGGACGGCCACCTGCCAGATGGACTGACAACCTTGTCAAACCTGCAGGGAGTCGCTGGATGCAGGTGGTATTGGACCGGACTCGTTGGAAATTGATTGGGGAGGCCTATGTTCAGCAGTGGACAGCAACGGGCTGAAATGATGATGATGTTGACCCGAAGGGTAACCAACGGGACCCTATTACTAAGCCTCCGTGACCGCTCGACGTATTTCTTCAATCTCCTTCTTGATAAAATGATTCAAGGTGGCTTGCTGTTAAAAATACTAAACTAGAAATTTTCAATTCTACCGATTTTTGTTTTATCTTTCTGGGTAAAGTAGCATAAGAATTGAATGTCACGAGCAGCATATTTTATGTCAAAACGTTATTCGGTTGATGTCTTTTCATTAAGTTTTAGTGCAGCCATGAAACTTTTATTGTTACAATTAATTGGATCTTGCGTCTGGACACGACCTTTGCACTTCTTTCCCACCGCAAAAAAATTAAAGCTCTGACAGTAGTTACTTGAAATATCATGGAGCAACTACCGTTAATCACATAAAACAGCAGAAAGTCCATAACTCCATGGTTACTACGGTTTAAATTCAGGTCGCCCCTTGTATTACTTCAAATATTTAATGATTCCAAATTAAATAGTAATAGATAAAAAATAATCCACAAAAATATATAACAAAGGCAAATGTGAAGATTGAGTAAACTTGAGTAAAAGATTAAGGTGCATATTGTCGAACGCCACAATTGTACATGATTGGTAACATAGATAGAAAATGGACACTACTGTTTTTAGCAATCCTCCTTTTGACGTTTGACACGACACAAAACAAAAGAGTTTGATTTCCAAAATCGAACGAAACCCACATCGCATTATTAACTGGAAGAAATTTCACAAAAAATAAGAACCTTTGTATGTTCTCAAAACTTATGATGTTGTTCTATTAGGTTTTTACCGTGTAACTAAATAAAAATATTTACCTGTCTCAATTTCCAGATCCAAGGCTCAAAAACACAAGCAGAAGAAGGCACCCTAATCATCCTGGCCGCGGGAGACCGGTCGCTGTTCGACGACTGCCAGTCGTGCTTCAAGGCTATGAGCAAGAACTCATTTTACCTTGGTAGTAGTCAGCTGCTCCGGTTGCGGCCGCACAGAACCTTGGACGTTGACATTTATGTTTGTTATAGCCCGCGGTGGGGTAGAAATGGCGAACACCTGTCAAAACTTAGTGTAGATGCCGTGACCTTAGCTAAGGGTTTTAGATCTACTTAGTGGGCTGCGAAAATGATATTACGTCTACAGCTATACTTAAATTGACCACTGTTTTAAACATTTATATTTTATTCACTAAAATGTTGAGAATGACATCGCGGGCTTATTTAGTTATTCATTTTATTTTGCATTTTTTTAATATTTTATTTATGTTACTTATACGATTTTATTTTTGGTTAACTGTCAACGTCTTAATCTGAGCGTCCTTTTAGAAAATAAGTTAATCATAATATAGCAAGCACAGTCACTTCATTGCTAATTCTGGTAAAGGTTTCAATTCATGTTCTTCATGGCATTGAAGTCATCTTTTGAAAAAGTCATTATCACCAAGCTTAGCAAGCAGATTTTGTCATGATCACCAATGATAATGCTGCTATCATAAACGTCACCAAGAGAAAAGTGCACTCTACTGAAATGTCATTATATCTAACATTCATGTCGAAACATTAATTCACTAACAAATCATTGTTTGAGTTTTTGTTACAGGTAGACGGGCGAGTACCGTTTGGTACGAGCGTGATTTACCAATTTTTAGAATAAAGGAGATGGTCCATAATATATTGACCAAAAACCCAGATTCGATTGGGATTAAATGGGTACAAGTTGTAGTCAACTAACTTTATATTAATTTGTAACTGCACACACTAATTATTATTGGCATTGTTACACGAAAGGTTGAACTGAACAGTTCTCTTTTATTTTGCCTACATCACTCTAATAAATGGCGACCCTTAGCCAGCTATTAAAATTTAGCAATTTACTTGAAGACGAAGATGTCTGTCATCACTCTAATACACAGTAGTTTCTTCATAATGCACAATTTACCCCACCGAAAGGGCAATGTCGAAATCGATTCAATTTTTCTAAACTTTTATGTAGCCATTTATGATAACAGATTGGAAAAAATAAATTAACTAACATTTGTATAACTTTTTGAAAAATTGTCTCTAATTTTTTTTTCCGCCGGGGATTTATACTTTCAAGTGTCTGAATGATACCATAATTTATTCAAATTTTTAAATTAATATTTGTTCCAAAAAATAAATATTTTATGTGGTACACTGTATTTAGCGGCAGTGCGGTTATGTCGTCACGGCTGGGCGGAGCGCTATTTTCGGCGTTGAATTAAAATTATAAATAATAGAGATAGAGCTGCGGAAGTTAAACTTCTTGATTGGAAATTTCCTCCTCTATAAGGATCTTTTTTCAAAATTCCTTAAATATTATTAGTTTTTGAGTTATTAACGAAAAACCAAATGCCATCTTTTTTTGGTAAATATTAATTTTCGATACATTTTTCTAGACGGCATCCGGAATCGAATGAGCCATCACTCATATTTTTAGGAGCGAGATCAAGAATTTTTGAACTTGATGATATGCTTGTACTTGTGCTTGTTGATATGGTTGTAATTTTCTAGTACAAAACAGAAAAAAATATATATATATCTTCGTGGCCCAAATAAATGCTGTAGTAGTAAAATCCACAAAATCTTTCTTAAGTATCTGATTCCAAAGAAAATTTTCTAACCTCTTGCGTGGAGCTTACAGTTATGTACTACAGTCGGACTGAATTGTCGAAAACTGTTGTATTTTTGGCCAACTTTAAAAAAGGAGATTTTTAGCCTTTGTTGTTTGACTGCAGGACACAGGACACTTTTCTTCCAGTTCATCTCAATATCTGTCTATTATTGTCTGTGGTCAATCTGTGATGATAAAAAAGTCTTGTTAGCTCGGCCTATTTCTGAGCGGGCGGTCAGGTAGGAGCGGGCAGCGTATAAAACAAACGCGTGAAGCTTATAAATTACAAAGAAGACCCGCGGACACGTTCTGATCAGTTGGCGTCAGCCAGTTGGATTGTTCGCGTGAGCAGTGAGCAGCTCCTGTGCCCGCTCTCATGTGGCCGCGCACTCAGGTCAATTCTATTAAAAAGCTATCTCTGTGAACAAAACCGTTTCTCAACACACGCCCCCCCCCCAGGCGACATCGGCAACGCGTCGAAGATGAACTCCGTCCTGCAGGTGGTGGGCGGCGTGTCGCTAGCCGCCCTGGCCGAGGGGCTGGCGCTAGCGGACCGCGCCGGCCTCAACCAGGCCGACCTGCTGGATGTGCTGGCGCTCACTCCGCTCGCCTCGCCGCATCTCATACTGAAGGGACGTGGTATGTATCTGTGTGCACCTCATGCTGGCCGAGGGGCTGGCGCTAGCGGACCGCGCCGGCCTCAACCAGGCCGACCTGCTGGATGTGCTGGCGCTCACTCCGCTCGCCTCGCCGCATCTCATACTGAAGGGACGTGGTATGTATCTGTGTGCACCTCATGCTGGCCGAGGGGCTGGCGCTAGCGGACCGCGCCGGCCTCAACCAGGCCGACCTGCTGGATGTGCTGGCGCTCACTCCGCTCGCCTCGCCGCATCTCATACTGAAGGGACGTGGTATGTATCTGTGTGCACCTCATGCTGGCCGAGGGGCTGGCGCTAGCGGACCGCGCCGGCCTCAACCAGGCCGACCTGCTGGATGTGCTGGCGCTCACTCCGCTCGCCTCGCCGCATCTCATACTGAAGGGACGTGGTATGTATCTGTGTGCACCTCATGCTGGCCGAGGGGCTGGCGCTAGCGGACCGCGCCGGCCTCAACCAGGCCGACCTGCTGGATGTGCTGGCGCTCACTCCGCTCGCCTCGCCGCATCTCATACTGAAGGGACGTGGTATGTATCTGTGTGCACCTCATGCTGGCCGAGGGGCTGGCGCTAGCGGACCGCGCCGGCCTCAACCAGGCCGACCTGCTGGATGTGCTGGCGCTCACTCCGCTCGCCTCGCCGCATCTCATACTGAAGGGACGTGGTATGTATCTGTGTGCACCTCATGCTGGCCGAGGGGCTGGCGCTAGCGGACCGCGCCGGCCTCAACCAGGCCGACCTGCTGGATGTGCTGGCGCTCACTCCGCTCGCCTCGCCGCATCTCATACTGAAGGGACGTGGTATGTATCTGTGTGCACCTCATGCTGGCCGAGGGGCTGGCGCTAGCGGACCGCGCCGGCCTCAACCAGGCCGACCTGCTGGATGTGCTGGCGCTCACTCCGCTCGCCTCGCCGCATCTCATACTGAAGGGACGTGGTATGTATCTGTGTGCACCTCATGCTGGCCGAGGGGCTGGCGCTAGCGGACCGCGCCGGCCTCAACCAGGCCGACCTGCTGGATGTGCTGGCGCTCACTCCGCTCGCCTCGCCGCATCTCATACTGAAGGGACGTGGTATGTATCTGTGTGCACCTCATGCTGGCCGAGGGGCTGGCGCTAGCGGACCGCGCCGGCCTCAACCAGGCCGACCTGCTGGATGTGCTGGCGCTCACTCCGCTCGCCTCGCCGCATCTCATACTGAAGGGACGTGGTATGTATCTGTGTGCACCTCATGCTGGCCGAGGGGCTGGCGCTAGCGGACCGCGCCGGCCTCAACCAGGCCGACCTGCTGGATGTGCTGGCGCTCACTCCGCTCGCCTCGCCGCATCTCATACTGAAGGGACGTGGTATGTATCTGTGTGCACCTCATGCTGGCCGAGGGGCTGGCGCTAGCGGACCGCGCCGGCCTCAACCAGGCCGACCTGCTGGATGTGCTGGCGCTCACTCCGCTCGCCTCGCCGCATCTCATACTGAAGGGACGTGGTATGTATCTGTGTGCACCTCATGCTGGCCGAGGGGCTGGCGCTAGCGGACCGCGCCGGCCTCAACCAGGCCGACCTGCTGGATGTGCTGGCGCTCACTCCGCTCGCCTCGCCGCATCTCATACTGAAGGGACGTGGTATGTATCTGTGTGCACCTCATGCTGGCCGAGGGGCTGGCGCTAGCGGACCGCGCCGGCCTCAACCAGGCCGACCTGCTGGATGTGCTGGCGCTCACTCCGCTCGCCTCGCCGCATCTCATACTGAAGGGACGTGGTATGTATCTGTGTGCACCTCATGCTGGCCGAGGGGCTGGCGCTAGCGGACCGCGCCGGCCTCAACCAGGCCGACCTGCTGGATGTGCTGGCGCTCACTCCGCTCGCCTCGCCGCATCTCATACTGAAGGGACGTGGTATGTATCTGTGTGAACCTCATGTTGCCGGTATACTCTCACCGAGGCACTGCGAGGCAGTTTCCTCGGTGTCTCCTCCCTGTCCCTTAATGGTTTTTCAACGTCTCAAGAGAGGCACAGAGAGAGCTCTCAATCGAGAGTACCTGTACTATTTGTGCACAAATCGCAGCTTTTCGTAAGTTTACTCCGGGATCAGTAAAATTAGAAATTAAGGTATTCAGGCTGCCTGCCAGGGCTGCGGGCTGTTCGAAAGAGATACCGCGGCCCTGGAACACAAAGGGCAAGGAAGGAACATGGATGGGTTTTAGTCAGTAAAAGTCTGACACTCCCTTCCGCTCTGCCCAGAGCGGGAGAAGTCATTTGATGATTTTCCATCCTTAAAAAAAAAACTGAAGAAGTTGCTTCCGCACAGGACGCTTGTGTTCCATCTGATGCTGCTTATTTTGAAAAATCTATACTCTTCATTTTACACTATCTATCTATCTATCTAAAGGGTTTGGTTTCCGCACTTAGTCCCTAAAGGTGGACCATTGTGCGTGAGCCATGGTGGCCGTTACTCCAACCAGCCCACCTCCCTCCAGAAGCAGATTATATTTCGTGGTCTTCTCAGGGCATCCGCGAGGGATCTTGGTGTACCAAGAGTCTCCTCGCGGATCTGGGTGACACCAGTGCACTCGAGGAGCACATGCGCCACCGTTTCCTCCGCCTCCATGCACGCTCTGCACAGAGGGCTATCCGTGATTCCTAGGGTGTGGAAGTGTTTATTCAGTGAGCAGTGTCCAGTGATGGTCCCCGACACCAGTCGCAGGCTATCTCTATCCAGGCGCAGAAGGCGCTTGGTCAGCTTTGCATCCAGGGATGGCATAGCTTCCTTGGATTGCCTGCACCCTGGTGTCGAGGTCCACCATTTTTCCGCTTGTGTCTTAGTGTGCTCCTTTAGCCAGCCCCTTAGCTGCTTAAACGGAAAGGGCACAATGGGTTCGGGTCCGATGGCCTTTGTGCTGGATCCCCTTCTGGCAAGCTCATCAGCCGCATCGTTTCCGAGTGATCCACTGTGTCCTTTGATCCATTGCAGTATCACAGTGTTGCGGTTTAGCACCGTAACACGTTCTAGGGCATTGTGACATTCTAGTATTAATTTTGATGTGATTTGGTTTCTCTTTAAGGATTGTAGAACTGAGGCACTGTCTGAAAGTATACGAATATGGGTATCCGTAACTCCCCTGGCTTCTATGGCGTGTGCCGCTTGGATAATGCCTACACACTCTGCTTGATACACAGAGTTGAGCATTCCCAGGGGTCTGGATATTTTGATGTTTAGGTCGTCAGAGAAAACTCCGACACCTGTCCCATCGTCAGTCTTTGATCCATCCGTGTAGATCCTTAGCTCGTGTGGACCTGAGTAGTCACACATTTCCGCTGTGAGCTCAATATTATAGTGTTTTTGAAAATAGTGGGCCTTCAGGGTTCTGTCATTGGGTGATGCCATCATAGGCTGTTGTTTGATTGCATCATCCTTTATGCGTGTATGTTTTATTCTGGAGTCGTTACTTAGGGTGCCGGATACTTCAAGCCTGAAGATCCCTAGGGTTGCTTCCTCTCTTACGACGAGGTGTAGAGGTGGCAGTCCCAGCATCACCTGTAGAGCGGCAGTAGGTGATGTCCTCATGCTTCCAGTGATTGCTACACATGCATATCTCTGTAGCTTCTCGAGTTCTTTCTGGGCGGTGCTCAGGTTGGTCCTGGGCCACCAAACTAAAGAGCCGTATGTGATGATTGGTCGGATGACTGTAGTATAAAGCCAGTAGGTGATTTTGGGGCTTAGGCCCCAATTTCTACCGAGCAGTCTTTTACATTGCCATAGGGCTATGCTGGCCCTTGTGGTGATGTAATCGGTGTGCTTTGCCCAGTTCAGCTGTTTGTCCAAATAGATGCCCAGGTATTTGGCTTCAGTTGACAGGCTTAGGGTGGTCCCAAAGAAACGTGGCAACTGTAGGGTTGCCAGCTTCCTTTTTTTTGTGAAGAGGACAAGTTCTGTCTTGGTAGGATTCACTGCTAGTTTATATTCCTTGCACCAGTCCTCTACTATCTTCAAGGCTTGGCGCATAAGATTACACAGTGTATTTTCGTGTATGCCGTTTATTATTATGGTTATATCATCGGCGTAGCCCACCGTGAAGTAACCTTTGTCGTTTAGACGCCTAATAAGGGTGTCCACCACGAGGTTCCATAGCAGTGGCGAGAGGACGCCCCCTTGGGGGCAACCCTTCGCCACGATGGCTCTGGTGGTGTCGTTTACCGTAACTTGTACGGCTCTCAGTCTGAGCATGTTTGTTATCCATCCTCGCAGGGTCGAGTCCACGCCGTGTTCCTCGAGGGCTGCGTTGATGCTGTGGAAATTGGTTTTGTCAAAAGCTCCTTCTATGTCAATAAAAACAGCTAGTGAGGATCCTTTGGAGTCTACTGCACATTCAATCTTTGAGATCACACTGTGTAGTGCGGATTCTGTTGATTTACCTGTGGAGTAGGCGTGTTGTTGCCTGTGGAGTGGTAGCTCTCGGAGAGGTCCGTCCCGAATGTGTCGGTCACAGAGTCTCTCGAGGGTTTTCAGTAGGAAGGATGTCAGGCTTATTGGTCGGTACGCTTTAGGTTGTGTATAGTCGGATTTGCCTGGTTTGGGGATGAAAATGACTTTCACCTCTCGCCATTGGAGTGGTACATAGTTATGTGCTAAGCAGGCCTGGAAAGTGACAGCCAGCCATGGCGCAAGGGCGTCTACACCCCATTGCAGCAAGGCCGGGAAAATGTCGTCCAAGCCTGCGGATTTGTATGGTTTGAAGGTTTTGATTGCCCATTTTATTCCTTCTGCGGTTACTACCGTGCGGGCTCTGGACCAGTCCTGGTCATTTGGGATGTGCGTTGGCTCACTTGCCCATGCTGTATCTTCGGAGAGATTGCAGCCTGGGAAGTGGGTTTCCAGGAGGACTTTGCTAGTTTCGTAGTCTGATTTTGTGTAGGTGTTGTCTGGGTTTTTCAGCGACCCGAGGGTGCGATCCTGATCGGTAGATAGGATCTTCCTTACTCGCGCGGCTTCGCTGTTAGATTCGATGTCCTCACAGAATTTCCGCCAGGCCGCCCTGCTGGCGGTCCTGACTTGTTTCTTGAAGGAGTACTGTGTCTTTTTGTATAGTTCCCAGTCCTCTGGGAGCCTGGAGTTTTTAGCTCTGTTGAATTGTTTGCGCATCACTTGCCTGAGCTTGCTGAGTTCTGCATTCCACCAAGAGTTCCCCTTACTTTTGGTGTTTGGCTCTGGTAGCTTGCAGCAGGCATGATAGGCTTCTATTATGCATTCTGAGAGTTTTGTTACAGTGTCTTCAAGTTGTTTGGGGTCCGTTAAAACTAGGGGTGTTTGGTGCCGTGTTAGCAGTGTGGCCAGAAGCCGCCTGTAGCCGGGCACGTTGGTGCGGCGCGGATTACGTCTAGGTTTTGGTTTTTTTGTGTTAGCTTCTAGTGAGAAACGAATCCTTCTATGGTCAGAGCAGGAAGGCTCGTTGGATACGTGCCAGTTGGATATAAGTTTTGCCGCGCTTTCTGAAGCCAGCGTTAGATCAATTATCGTTTGTCCGCGAGCTGTGACCCAAGTGGGTTCCGAGCCGCGGTTTACGATGTTAAGGTTAGTGGAGAATAAGTATGTGCATAATACCTCACCTCTAGTGTTGGCTTTGTTGCAACCCCAAAGCGGGTGGTGGGCGTTCGAGTCTGTGCAGATGACCAGGTCCAGGTTGGCGTCCTCACAGTACCTTACCAGGTCGGCCATCTCTTTTGGTGGGCAGTCTACATCTTCGCCTGGCATATAGACCGAGGCTAGGACGATGTCGGGTGCGTCGCCGTCAGTTTTGAGCCTGACGGCCGTCAGGTCTCTGGAACATAATTGTGTTAGTGTTGTGGTAGGTACATCTTTAGGTATATAGGCGCAGGTTCGCGGTTTATCTGTGCCCTGTGTGTCGAGGATCAGCTTACCTCCAATGTTTCCAAGGCCACATATCCTGTTATTTCGGATCCATGGCTCTTGGATCAGTGCGATGGTTCGGGGTTTCATCTCCAGCGCCCTGCGTAGGCAAGCCGTGGCAGTCTGGCTGTGCTGGAGGTTTATCTGGATGATGTTTAGGGGAGCGGATGTGGGCGTCGGCGGCGGTGGAGTGGAGTTATGAGGAGACGGATCCATCGGATAGGTCCCCCCCGTCCTCCAGCCCGTGCCGGCCGTCACTCAGTGTTGGTGAGGAGGCGAACGGGTGCTCTGTCCACCCTGGTGGTGAGGTAGGCATGCTCACGGCGTCGGCATCAGCCATCGCCGCTCTGGCCATCTCCTCCTCCAGTCCGGTCATGGTCAGATCTACCGTCGGTCCCGGTCGCGTCTGTGCAAGGTCTGTGGTCTCGGTCTGGGTGTCAGAGGGTTGGGTGTTGGGGAAAAAGCGCACGTATATCGACCCAAGTAGGTACGATACCCGCCGCTCCCTCCCCAAGACCTTTACGACCTCCTCCGGTGGGATACCCAGGGTCAAAAAAGTCCCATGCTTATCTCCACCGACTGAAGTCGCCCTGTATAGTGACCACCTCCCTATGTCGTACCAAGTATTCTGACGAATCAGAATACTCTGGAGCCGCGCTATGTCCCCATTATATCTGGGCACGAAAAGCGCAGCTCGGACACGGGTCGGTACGTCGGACTGTTTCATTACGTTCAGGGTCGCGTCTGTGTTGGGCAGTCTAATTTTCGGGACATTCTCAGTAAGCCAGGTCAGGGCGCCGTCGTCTTCGCACCACATCTGAACCGTGCCGTCCGCTACCCGTGGGTAACCGCGGAAGGCCGGGAGCGGCTTGGAGGGGTCGGTGTCCATGACGAGGTCTTCGAGGCTGAGCTTGATATGCTCCGCCTCGTCAGGGGTCATGTCGCGGGATGGAGGCGAGAGGCAGATTGCTACGGCGAGCCGCGCGGGAATGTCCTTTGAGGCCCGTGCGTAGGTTCTCTGCTCCCCTTGAGCGGTCTGGATTTTGACCCGCTTGGCGTCCCCCTGGAGCGTGCTCGGCGAAGCCGTGTCGTCCGGGCGCACCCTCTTCGCCTTACCCAGACCACTTGGTCCTGGTTGCGGCTCCGAGGAGCGTGGCACGGGGTTTTGTGCCAGGGATACCCTGCGTGTCAATCCAGATCGCTTGCCTCGCCTTTGTCTGGGTCGGTGTCGGTCTATGGTCGACTCGGTGTGGTGCTGGTCGCGTCCTCCGGATGGTCCTGGTGCAGGCAGTGGCTTTTCGCGCTGGGTTTCCCCTTCGCGTACTGGCCCTTGCCCGCGGGTTTCCGCGTCCGGCTGCTTTTCGCGCTGGGTTTCCCCTTCGCGTACTCGCGGCTGGTCGCGTACCTCCCTTCCAGCGGCCGTCTGCGCATCGCGCTGGCTAGTGCCTTCGCGGATTTTGCACAAACGGCTGCTGAGGACCTTCTCTCTGCTCCGGATTTTTCCGCACTTGCGTTTAAGCGTGCGTACTTCGTCCACAGAGACAAAGTCGGAACCACTGGATTCCACTTCCTTTCCCATTCCGTGGCGTCCAGAGTCAATTTCCCTCAGCCTTGCTTCGATCCTCTCGCGCTGGAGCGCCAGCATGCGGAGTTCGTCGTCAAGACTGGAGAGTCGTGCATTGTCGGTGTCGTTGTCAGGGTTGTTCGTTTTACTGTTCCGAACGATGCTCTGTTGCCAGGCCCTCGTGGAAGGTAAAACGGGTGTCAGGGTAGTAGGCGCGGAAGTCGCAGCCGTCGTGTCGGTTGGCGCAGGGTTCGCAGCCATCGTGTCAGGTGGCGCAGAGGTCGCAGCCAGGGTAGGGTTGGGTGGCGCGTGAGCCGCAGCCAGTGTTGTTGGCGCTAAAGCAGCCTGCCGCGCAGAAGGCGCGGCACTAAGTGGCAGATTGTTGCCCCCCCCCCAGATTACGGTGGAGGCTGACCGACGAGTCGGTGTGGGATTCCCCGGCATTGCCGGGACCCACCTGGGGAATATTTTTCACTTTCTGCGACATGAAGGGTTTGTGGGCTTTTTTATGGAGTTGAGGTTACCCCTCCTCATGGACCGAAGGGAGAAAAGGGAAAAGGAGGGAAGGTATTGGGCATGGGATCATGGGAGTGGGGTTAAGGTTTCCCTAGGCCTGGGAGTTGGCTTTCGGGAGTATGAGGAAAAAGGGCGCCTGGCGGTTTTTGTTTCGTCTATTTCTTAGGGAATTAGACCAAGAACAGGGCGGCAACCACGTGAAGGAGGAACCACCAGACTTGCCTTGAGGATCTACACGACTGTAGCGCTCCCCCTCAAAGCCCCGCCACCTTACCGCCTCTGAGGGAAGCAGTAAGGTAGGCCTGCATCTATACTACCAAGCAAAGCAGAAGCAAAGCGTGTCGTTGTGCAACCGCAAAAGCACAAATGCAAACCCTCCCCATTTTACACTATAACAATAACAGATAGAATTTCTATGAGTGCCAATGAGTGATAAAATAGACGGTACATGTCCATATTTAAGGACGGTTATCATTTATATTTCTGGCGCTTCACTCAAAATAATATTAACTATGACACTATTTCAGTACATTAAATCTAAAAAACTAACCATACCTTTCTCTCATTCCAGCAATGATAGAGTCGTCGTACTCCACCCACCAGCCCCTGATGCACATGCAGAAGGACCTGAAGCTGGCGCTGGGGCTGGGCGACGCGCTGGAGCAGTCGCTCCCGCTGACGGCGACCACTAACGAGATCTTCAAGCACGCCAAGCGGCTCGGCTACGCCAACCACGACGTCGCCGCCGTCTACATCCGCGCGAGGTTCTGATCCCTGACCCTCGAGGGACCCATCGCTTCTGTGAATAATGAGGCCTTGAATCCCACTACCACTACAGATGCTAGCGGTATACCCACCACTTCCAAAGTTGGACATAAAAAAGTTACGGGCGTTATTGAAACCACTTTCGAGTTTGAAAGAGCCACCACTTCCAAACTTACAGATAACAAAGAGAACTATGCCGATATTGCCACTACTTCCAGTGCTGCCGATGTTGCCACATACAAAAACGGCACTGTTACAAATTCCGGCGATAATCGTCCCCTTTTCCAATTTGGCGATATGGGCACTCTTTTAAATGTTGGTGATACCACCAGCACTTCCAACGTGAGCGATATAGCCAGCCCTTCGAACGTTGGCGACGATTCCATGGCTTACGATGGCGATATCGGTAGTGCGTCCACCGATAGCGATGATAGACCTTTAATTTCATTTTTCAACGTTGTCGATAATGTTGACGCTACCGAAGACGTTGAAGAAGCTACCGAGACCGTTATTGTTATCGCTACCGATGGTGACCTTGATATCGACGATGGTGATAATGCTGTCGCTACTAATGATGGGAATACCGCCATCGCCGCCGGTAAAGAGGAAGCAACAGAATAACTTATGATTATTTCTTCTGTTTTTGTTTTCTTGTAATGGAGTAACTTTTATGGAAGAGACGAAAAGACTTGATCAGCGTGTAATGTTCCCACTGCTGGGCCTGTGGTCCTCTCTGTGAGAGGGAGCAGTATTTTTCGTAGAAATTAGGTAAATAAATTAATATAAATGACTAATGAATGCTATGAATTCCTTTGCCTGGCAGTGAAACTAAAGAACAAGTGTCTATATCAATGACATAATTCTGTAGGAACTTATCTTGAAGAAAATGTTAAATAAATATGTATAGGTAACGCGAAGAAGAACTATTAACGATGTTACATATTCTGTAAAAGTTACTGCATTCTTCTATCAAATCTTAACTTTTCTTAGGTCATCAAACCATGGTTGACGATATCACACGACATGGGTTCTAGCATTCGGATCAAAAATAAGCGATTTGTGCATTTAAAATCAAGGAAATTCACAGGGTATGTTTGATTAAAATTCATTATGAATAAATTAAAAGAAATATCTTAAGTTTTTATTGAAACTAATATCGTAATCTCGGTTATAAAATGTTGCAATCAAAATAAATATTTTTAATTACCTATAATCATTTTGTGAATAAATTAAAATATCGAATGGCCAATCTCTTCTCGCTACATCAATTTTCTTGAATATATTTTTATCAAACTTCCAATCTGTTACTACTAAACCAAGAATTCTCATTTGTATCTTTCTGTGTGCGAATATGGACTTTAATACAAAAGTGTAAAAGTGAGAATCGTGTGCCCGTGACATAGTGCCCAGTTATTAGAGATGTGTTGGACTTTAAAGCGTTGTTTTGATTCAGCGCTTGTTTAATATTAATATTTTATAACAGTATAGAGAGAATAGCTACCTTACTATAATAAGCACCCTAGTTTGATAATAAATCGTCGCTTGATCAACTCTTGCGCAGTGTCGAAAAATATCCATTGTGTGACATGCCTGATATATAAGTCATAGGTACCTAAGGCAGCTATTCTTTTTAAACTATACAACTACTCATAATACCTTATGTGCAAATAAATGTTTTAATCAATATTCATAGTAATAGCTAATAATTCAGAACGAGCATCACATTGTATTTACTGTTGAAAGCTCGTTACTGGCCCAGAAAACTTTGACATTTTAAACATCATTGTTGTATTAGCCAAGTGTTAAGATTACATTAGCCGTTTTAAATTATCTGAATGTTGTTATAACTGAGAATAAGTTTTGATGTTACTTCAATACTATCAATGTGTAGATTATTGGAAAAATCTTTTGGCGCTAGGATGACATTGAATATGCGTCCTGTTTCGCGCAAAATAAATGTTTTCTTTGTATTTCTTCTTTCATTGAAAGAGGAGCGTCGTTGATAAACTTTTGGGAAGTTGTTTCGTAAAAATGATTTCAATTCACAAGATCGCACCGTTAGTTCCGATTTTTGCCACGCGCCAAAAGATCCTTCTACAGCTATAACTTCAATATATCGTTGTGTAGTGGTAATAAATGTTTGCTTTCACAGAGCCGTGAGTGTCCCGTGTAGAAACATTGAATTAATTTTATTGTGGAAATGTTAATATAAGACAATTTATTCGTTAAGTCACAAAGCAACGTCTGTTTACTTGAATAAACGGTTTACACGAATACTTTCTCATTTTATTGTAGTGTTGCGAGAATGATAGAACAAAATACAGGATCAAGATAAATTAGCTAGCGAAATTATGTAAAAATCTCTGAACCTTTTTTATAGTGGTTACGCTTACCATGGGTATACATATATGTCTCCACATCTATTATTATTATTTCAAGTCTGTGGAGTTTAAGTTTCGCTAGCTTATTTATTTTCACCTTGAATATTAAGACATATTTGACTCAAAGAGGAACTTTTCATTTTTATAAATTGGAAAGAAAGTATGATAGTGAAAATTAATGTTTCTTTTAAACTTTGTTTTGTAAAGAGTACTAAATTAAAATTAGAGCGTTCCTCGTAACTTCTGTCCTTGGTTTTATATAGTTTAAGATATTGACGTAAATAAATTGAAGATGATAATCATTTTAATATTAACATAAAAGTGTAAATGGTGACCACATTGGGTTGAAGAGTTTTATGTTGAATTTGTTCCAAAGTGGTGAATGTTGCGTTATGTTACGTATTTCTCAAATTATTGTCATCCTATGATAAGCTACAATAAATAAACTATGATTAATATATTATTACTTTTGATTATTTACATTCTCCTACATTCTTCACTGAGAGGGTACTGCAGTGGCCTACCAACACGCATGAAAGCCTCTACTACACTATTTACAACATAGTTTGCTTGTCTGTCATGGTATTTATTATCAAAAACTAACTTGCATTTACAGTATAAAGTTATGAACCACACAAAGTAAAATAACGTAAAACTAGCCCAAAGTAAAAAAAAAACGCAAAAAAATTAAAAAGAAATTAGGACGGAATTATCTGTTAATGGCAAAAGATTTTAGTTCTGTAGGTATTATACGGGACATCGGTAGATTTGCAAGAAAATACTGCAACCACCTAGTCGGTTGTCTTCCCACATTCCTCCGTCCCGTCCGTGGTCTCCACTCCAGCATTTTCTTCCCCAACTACAACCAACTAGGTGGACAGACGATCTCATTAAAGTGGCCGGAAGAAACTGGATAGCCATGTCACAAAACCGCCAAAAGGGGAGAGATTTGGAAGAGACCTACACTCAGCATTGAGTGGCCAAGGGTTGTAGAAGAGAGGAAGAGAGACTGCAACAACTGAATAATTAAAAATTGTTGGCAGGTTGCGGGTTCGATTCCTATACCTAATAATTTCTATTGCCAACGAATAATTGGTTTCGTCTAGGATGAACACACCGGAAAACATTCTTAATGGTTAGTATAAACTTATTTGGTTTTGTAGATAACATTTATTGCGAAATAGGAAGACTATGACTTGCTCTTACCCCTTTGGAAAAACATGCGTCGTGTTATAACGCTATCCATCATCACCCCTCTCACTTGCAAATGCAATTCCTCACCTAAAGCGACACGGTCCCACGACTCATCCGACAAATTGAACAGAACATACATAATTTGATCGATGCTGACCTTCAATATGCTTCGGTTGTAGATACGAGTTTATGACAAAGCGTTCATCTAAAAATAGCGCGATCTCATGATTTAAGCCGGCTGGTCACGCTACCGGAGTAGCGAGCGAGCATAAAAATCGTGAGCCGATGAAAGAAAGGTTGCGACAGGGAAGGGAGTCGCAACCTGAGGCTGGTTTTCTAGCAAGGATATAGTTTAAATTTGGTTTTGTTAACCTTTTCAAAGGTGTGTCTCGATATTTCTCCAGTCTTCTCTATGTGTCGCCTCCTCCGGTTAATCCGGCATGGATTTTATTTAGGTGTGAAGATTGAAGAATTAATTTTCTGTAGTCGGGAATACACATGCCAGTTACTTACACGAATGTATGCAAGTTGCTTTTAAGCAATTGTGCCATGACAACTTCTGACTGGTGATTGATATCATGGGTTGGGTATTCCCGACGGCCTGTTAGCCAGTACCATACTTTTGTGCTAGCTGGCTTATACCTACTTAGTTTATAATTTATTTACTAGATAAACTAGAACCTGGTTCCAAGTGTTTTTCATACACACCTCATTTAATATTTTTAACTAATTAGTAGCAGTATATCGGCCATCGTAGTGTGGGGCGGCCCCAGCTAGGTCGGAAGTTTTTTAAAGAAGGTTAGGTCCGACTGGCTGGTGAAGGCCTAGGAGAGGGTGTTCCGGCGCAATTTGGAACTGGTCTAGCAGTGGACTGCGATATGCTAACCTTTTTTTTTCTTTTTTTACGGATGGGAAATCATCAAATGACTTCTCCCGCGCTGGGCAGAGCGGAAGGGAGTGTCAGACTTGTACTGACTAAAACCCATCCATGTTCCTTCCTTGCCCTTTGTGTTCCAGGGCCACGGTATCTCTTTCGAACAGCCCGCAGCCCAATGATATGCTAACCTGACTTATTGATTTGAGTAGCATTTTGTCTTGAAAATGGCCACAGGACTAACTGAAATTAACTACATGGCACCAGAAATTGTAAAGGAGAAGAGTGGGCATGGACAGATAGGTGTACTAGGGTTACAAGGCACGTAGAGGTCGCGTAGCAGGCGCCTCGCTGGCTAGACGGTAATAGATCGCGCATCACTCGCTGCGGTTACGCATGTTTTTACTGAATACGTCACGACAACCGCCATGATGCGATGATCACGCTGCGGTGCCGTGTCACTGCTTCTTGTGCGTCATTTTTATTGGATGGGTCGTCAAGGGAAGCATGCGCTAGCGCAGTATACTTATGGTATGATTTTCTTTCTGCTTCATTGTTTAAAATTATTTTAAAAATTCTTTCATTAGTGGGACTTAGATGGGAAACACACTAATGTCGAGTACCATAGTGTTAGGATTTTAGTAAATTCTGTACACAGTTGACATTTATTTTATCAAACTGCCAACCGTCTTGTTTGAATAACGTAACGGTTGGCGGGCGACGCCTATCAGTGCGCACGAAACAAGGTTATTTAAACGACGGCACGGCCGTTCGCAGCTCAGTTGTTCCTGCGACGCCGAAGAGTAAAGACCTTAAAGTAATATCGTTACACTGTGAAGAAACATTGCTAGCCGTTGGAGTAAGTGCTAAAATATTTAATATTAATATGTGAATGCTATTTCTGTGTACCTATTTTTGTGCTATTTCTGTGTACCTATTTTTGTGCTATTTCTGTGCTATTTATGTGTACCTATTCTCGTGCTATTTCTGTGCTATTTTTTAAATTACTTATATCATGAAACTTATTTAAGCCTAAGATGTAAAGTCATTGCTAACGTTAAATAAAGTAACATAAATAAAGTATATTAGTTTCTAATAAATGTCTGTATGATTATTCGAATCTTTTATTCCGTACACTACCCTACATTACCTAAAGTTAATTATTAATCTTAACAATAGGATATGTTTCTTCGACACGGACGAAGTCTCGGGCAGAAGTGCCTGATAGATGGGTAGTTACCTACGTATCTGGGCCTCTGACCCCGAGGAATACATAACTATCGCCAGTCTTACTTTACGTTGTATTATTATTTAGGAACTATAAGTGTGTGTAAGTGTATCGAATTACCCAATAATACAATACTAGGTTGTAGAGTTCAGATTCAAAGATTCAGGTGCATCCGGTTAGACTAAAAGCTGACTCCAACAGTTTGGAAAAAGGCCAGGCAGACGCTGACGTGTGCGTAAGTGTGTCTTATGCCTACCTACTTACTTGAGAGTTGAGACACTGTCTAGGGCTCTGTAACTGTATACCTGTATACCTGAATACCCTGAAAAGATAACTATCGTGACGTTTATTAAACGTGGACCTAAGCGACTGATTGAGCGTTTTATAATGATCGTAAATCACAATATTCAGGATAATAAATTATGCTAAACATTTTTAATGTTGTTTTTTCTTTCGCTTTTCAAATGATTAAAGTTAACGTTTATTTATGTTCTAAAAACATAAAAGTTGAAAATAAATTTATTGTTTGTTAAAGGTCCTTTGAATCAAAGTCAAACCGTTGGCGACCCCATAAAAAAGTCGAGCTCAACATGCAAAACCGCAATAACTCTAACCTTATTATGAAAGAAACTTACAAAGAAAAATTACAAGCTCATGTTCAGTTGATTAGAAAACCTACGACCTACCGCAGGAGAACTAAAATAAAAACTTCTTTGACCTTTTTCAAATTCTCTATGCTTCGTATTTTTTTTAATATAACGTAAAATTGACGTTTGTAATGTGTAGATAATTTTAGGTTCGATTAAAACGGAAATTTTGATAAAAACAAGTACTAAATTAAAGAGTGAATCATGTCGTTTCTAACGGAATATTTCGACGAGTATCGACAGCATCCCATCCGGAAAACATCAATGTAAGTTTTGAAAACGGACGGTTGCATTTAAAAGTTAATGTATTTTTCAGTTCCATTCAAAAGTTGCTTGCCTAAAGTTAAAGTTATTCATAAACAAAATCCTTAGGCACATTGCATAATGTGTGTTGGATTCTACTGAGCTTCTCCAGGGTACCATCAAATACTGTCAATTTCTTCTCATATGAGGCTGGCTGCCGTAAAGTATATTAATCTAAGCGCACGTGCAGTTTTACGATCTTAACTAATTAAGTAGGACTAATAGGATTTAGTATTTCCCAACGTTATGACCGTCTTAGTTCTATGTTTTTATAAGAGCCTTTGCAATACTTTTAATGTAATATTGACACCTACAAAAATGTAGATCATAAATTCTTGTCTTTGTACGGGAACTTTTATGGCGCTGTGAACATTTGTGCTACCTAACAACTTCGTTTGTGCAGTTCTAATATCTGATCCTTTATTAATTTTTGTGTTACTATTGCTTATTGGGATTTTATTTAACTCCTTCAGGTGTCGACCACAGCTTAGGTGGGCGAAATTGGAAGGAAAATGGCTCGACCCAAAAGTTGGATCACAAGACGTAAGATTATTACCAAGAGACAGGTTCTATTAGCTTACCTACTTGAAGTAGGTATTTAATCAGAATCGGAATAAATCATATTAGAAATATTATTTTTAGTTATCCATCTGCTAACTATGATTTTAAGATTAGGATAACCACTGTCACAGTATTATCGTGGCAAAATTGGGCCCAATAACCTAATAAAAATAATCGTAGTAGTAGAAGAATTCTCTCTGCTCTGCTAAATCGTTGCAGTTGAGGCTTTAAAGGAGTCTAGAGCTGTAGCAACTTGTCTTTTTTATGTATAGGTATTATGTTCCGTTTGTCATAATTCTAACAGAAAGAATGGACGGACGACGAAATCCAAGCGTTCATCAAGGAGACGATGAGGAGTCTCCGAGGACAGTCCACTTACTATAACTCCTACTGCGCTCATCACACAGAAGGTAACGTATTGATTAGCTTTTACCCCAGGCTTCCGAGGCTTCGCTCGCTTAGGGTAGGAAATTATCCCACGGGCCACGGGAACGTTTTAAATATAGCCGTTTTATATATACTCAGGGATAATGCAGCTTCCCATTAGCGAAAGAATTTCGGATCAGTCGTACTGATACAAGAGAAGAGGAATGGCTGAAAGGACTATGGACAATTTTCTATGAAATCTGGACGTAAGACCAACAGGCCAACAGAATTGAAATATATTTCAAATAAATAGTAGTTATAGTTAGGACTTCACTTCATACTTAAAACTACAAGAACCTAAGTAGCCGAAGAAAAGCGGTAGGCACCTGAAATATGTTGCCTTTTATGTATTTTAATATACAATTTTAATATACAAACTGATAATAAACTTAGATTAATAAAGGGGCCTGGTTCTGGTCAAAGCTTAGTCTGGATTAATTACTGCTTGCTTTACTTGAGCACAGTATATTCAACATGATTTGCTTTAGGAACAAAATTCTATTGTTTTCAAATCTCTAACAAAATACAGGTAATTCCAACGTTTTCAATTGGCCCTACCTCTGGTCTCCGGCATCCTTGGTACTTGTCGCAACAGTACGAATACTTATTATGAACTACAAGGTGTAGACGAACCGGACTCTTTACGAAGCCATCAACCAAGCATTCTGTACATCAAACTAAGTAACCCTACTCAAAAATAATTGGAAACGGTACGGTAGGACTCAATGTAACGCACTCAAAACAATGTGCTGATAGATACGAAGAATAGTAAACGGGTTTTAGAGATAATTTAAGTAAAGTTATGACCTTAAAAACTAGTATTTAAAAAAAATCATGAAAAAGTTGGAACTTTGTCCTCGAATATCTCCGTAACTAGAAGGTTCTCAGGTATGGTCCAGAACAAAAAAATGATCGCAAAGACGGAGAATAAGTGCTTTCGGCTTTGTTAAGGGGGGTCTGTTTACACCCTTTATGATTTGAAATCCTGTTGGACTTCCGCCCATTTTGAACAAGACGCTTAAAAACTACATTAAACAAGCAGGGGGGGCTTATAGAGATGCGTATTGTGATCCCAGACAAAGTTGAAATGTCTTAATGTCGTTAGCTGCCTTTATTTGGGTAGGTACACCGGAGTTCGGCTAAAAGTTGCGACTTGCGAGTCGCGTAATGCACGCTTCATTCGATTTAATATAAAAGTGTGGTTTGTATCACAAAAAGCGATTTTAAAAGTAATAACCGAAATACAGAAACGTTTTTTGGTGGCAGAAACAGTTACAGAAATAGCTCACTTACAAAGAATTTTCCTTGACTTTATATGACCTTGAATTAACTTTGTCTCAAATATCCTCCAGATTACGGGAACCGTCAATTCGTACCACGCGTGAAGAAACTCCGGCCCTGCTCCGAGCTGTTCGAGAAGAAGAAAGAAAACTTGGTGGTGGCTCCACAGCAGTCCATAAAACTTGCCATGAAAGACACGGAGCTCATGAAGGTGGCCAAGGATCTGTATGAGTCGGACTATGCCTCTCCTACGCTGCAGCCGCTGCCCACACATTTGAGGGGTTAGTCATATTTCAAATAGGTTTTTAAAGTACCTAGGTTCCTGTAATAATTTTAAGATTTATTTTGTAGAGACAGGTATTATTGATTATTGTGACAAGATTAATAAGTCGCTGAATAGGTATAGAGATAAACAGATATTCCAATTGTCGTAATTTAAGTATAGTTGTAAGTAAATACATTTAATAATGTAGAAAGTAGGTTTTATTTATTAAAATAGGTAAAAACCCAATACTGTCGCTAGAACCTAGCTACGACTCCACGAGTATGTAAGTACAGATGAAACGGCAGCAGGTCTACTCGAAACTGTCACATTTTCCCAATCAACCTTGAACCTAAAACTCTAGCGATAAAGTTGAAAATCTATCAAAGACATTTTACAGATTGTGGTAGCTTAGCTTGATGTGGTGCGTCTGTACATAGTTACATATTTTACTTAGTTTCAAATGATTAAACGACTTTGATCCGTAAACTTGTGATTACATTCTAACTTGGAAATGACAAAAGTAGTAGAACGCTTTCTTGGCAGAAGTAAATAAATAAGTTCAAGAAAGTTTCAAAGTCGGACGTGATTCGAAGTCGTTATAAAAGTCGCATGATAAGCCTTTAAAATTATGTAGTTATATTGCTTTTACAGTGTAATATCGTAGGTAACCAAAGCCCAAGTTCATGGTTCAAGGCGTTCAGATATCATTTGATTTTAAATTCTATATGTATGAAATTCTACCTAAAACCTTTGTAACTAGGATGTGGGGGTCGAAGAGGCACTTGCTCCATGTCATAATTCATCATCATGCTCGTGCCCTTATCCCAATTTATTTGGGGTCGCCGCAGCATGTCTTCTTCACCCATTCTTCTCTATTACTCGACATCTCAGCAGTCACCTTCTTTCTAGCCATATCATCCTTCACACAGTCCATCCATCGCATTCGCTCTATGTAAAATACTGTTATGCAGCTGCATCCATTTAGACTGGAAGGCTAATCCAACTAAGTTGGGAGAAGGCTAGGTAGATTATGACAACTACCTCTATCATTGGCGATATTTTTAGTCTAAGTCTTGTGCATGTTTGGATTTCGGCATCAGTAAAAATAAAAAACTTCAATACAAATTTTCATATATTTATTTAACCCCTTTGGAGTACGAATTTTCCGTAATTTCTTTCTTAGTTCTGAATGTTGTTGTATAAAGAACTCTACACAATAAACGACTATGCACTGTCTGACAGTAAATGAATTTAAGAATGTATTATGTAGAAGATTGAAATAATAAAACTGTAGTTCAAGATACGATAAAAAAAAACATATTATGGAATATAATCAAACCTTGTGTTTAGTACAAATGGATCAAAATAGGAGAGAAATAGGTTTAGGAATAATTTATATCAAAAGCAAAGGAAATGCTTGGCTATAAGATATTTTCTCCCATATTGTCTGATCTGTTAAGAATGCACAACTTACAAAGTGTAAGAAAATGTTTTGTTTTCCAAACGGACGGACCATGCATTGACGCAAGTAAGTATATAATTGTTATGAACAAACAAACAGCACATGCACTGATATTTTCGTTAACAGCCGGCTAATTCCAGAGCACTTCCTTTTACAATGTTTGTTTTACTAATTGTTTGATGTTTTCATTTTGTTAACAATATTCTTGGAGTGTAAGTTTTGATATTAATAGATTTAGTTTGACTTGTGGGCGAATTATTTAGATTGTAGCATGTAGCGGAAAGTAGCTACTTTTTGTATGAGAGTAGTTAGATGTAGCTTAGTGTTTTGTTATGTGTGGAAGTAGCAAATTGTTTTATACGAGCCACGAATGTCAAGAGCAATAAACAAGATGGTTACAATCCCCTCTTTTGTTCAGCATATATTGCATGCGGCTGTATTTTTATGTTGATACGGTGTAAACAAGGTGCTTGATGTGAAGGCTTCCGTATATGTCACACACGACACAAATGTACTGAAGGCTTGAGCACTTTTCATCACTTGTGGATGGATTTGAGGGATTATAAATTATTATCATCTTAACTTCGATACAATTTCTAGATTTGACATGACGGGATGTTTATGCTGGTCTTTTTTCTAAATCGAATACTCTCATCTATCATAAAGTCTCATACTCTTTTTTCGAAGCAGTTTATGTGTAAAGAGTTTTTGTTGCCTGACCGTACTTACTACTTTGATTTAGGTCACGGGAACAGGCTAACCTCACAAACGCCTCTAAGTCGTAACGCCAGCGTTTTCTAGGCCTCCCTCGGAGACGATGCCCGTCTTGTCCACTGAGTGACGATTCTGGCCCATCGGTCCTGATGTATTCTGCAGACATGGCACGCCCAATCCCACTTCAACCCAGCAGTCGTATTGCCCACATCAGGGATTCCAATTTTTGAGCGTATTGTGGTATTGCGACTTCTATAATACACTACGCTTCATCGTCCTTTGGCAAACCTTGAGATTGGACTTTTGCGTCTCGGTCAGAAACCAAGTTTGAGCACTATCAGGATGGGCAGAATGCACATCCATAATATTATAACAGACAAAATAACAATATTCCTTTCTTTCACAGTACTCGGCTACTCCCGTCCCGAACTGTGGCACACCGGTATTAGCGACTACCAGGGAGGCATAGCTCGGTTGGCGTACGAAATGATCCGTGACGATCGTATCCCGAAGTACCAGGCGCACAACGGGTGCCGCGCCAGGTGGGCACTCCCCCCGGAGGGAGAGAGGCAGCCTGAGCTGGATGGAGTGCCCTTTGATGGAGAGAGGCTGTTTTAAAGTAGCTGGTTGTTGGTTAGTATGGTTGCGGTTACAGACGAAAGTGTGCATGTGGAGTTTATCACATTAGGGTCTTAAAAGCCTTTTTGTATTGTGTGACAAGTAATGAGTTAAGAGTTTAAGATATGGAGGTTTTTGTAAACAGGCTATTTTAAAGCATTGCGATGTATTTGACAATCACACTTACATGTGTCATAAAAAATAGGGTGATACTGACGAATTTCGGACAATTTTGTCCATTAATAGAAGCTAAAGTCGAAATATTTAGTTGGACGTTCATGGAAACGCCATACATTTTAAATTAATTTAACTCACAGTATCTCATAAAATCGTTTTATAAATGCCATTTACTCGTAAGCATAAGTTTTCGTAATGTGCAATGTTTTGTTCATTGAAAATTGTGTGTGAAATTATATTTTGTGTTTAGACTTTTTTGTATACAGTTGTTTTTTACAGTAAACATTATCTTAAGCTTGTACAATAAATGAGTGTTTCAATTAATGCTAACCCTAATATTGATGTATTCGCCTTGGGTCGAAGCTGAGTATAGCATTCGCATTTTGCTAAAAAATTAACAAAAATATTCTAGCTAGTCAACAAAATAAACATGATACGACGTACTTACCCTATAGACATCTTCAGTATGAAGTTTTGATGATCGTGTTTATATTTTCATAATGTAGAACACTCAAGAATGTATTTATTATACAGCTATTTCAACATTTTAATACATTATTAGACAGTTTGTGTACCAGGCGTTCATAAATTCGATAGGTGAACGTTCATTGTAGCCATACATGCTCAACTTTTAAATTAGAAGGCCGTATATTTGCTACGATGTTACGGTCCGTAGCAAGTGTTCGTAGACTTGTCGTAGCAAAGTGCTACGCATGTAGGCTGTTGGCGGATATTTTCTTGTTGCTACGCATCTCTTTCTAGTGTTTATAAGCAATTATATAAATAATATAGGTAGCAAGTAAAGGTGCTTGGTGCTTTAGGTTTTAGCGAGCCAGATAGCTATTTTATTGTATTGTAGTAGGCATGTTTAATGGGTGTCCAGAATGTCACTCAGTGCGCTCATAAGGCAGATACCTATAAATCATTATTAATTTTAAAATAAACCTCCTGCAAATGCATAAATAATACATTCAAGTTAAAGTGAGCAGCGAGACACAAAGAGCTTTTAAAACAACATGTTTAAATAAAACGGATCCGAATGGTTTACGAAGATTTGTTCTTTCCAGACATAATTAATTCATATGTTATTTTTCTCACTGTACTTATAAAGTACAGACGCCAGCACATCAAGCTACTACAATCTGTCAGATTTCTTTACTAGATTTTCAACTTTATCTCTATGATATTAAGTTCAAGGTTGTTTGGGAAAATCTGACAGATTCGGGTAGGTTGACGTGCTGGCGTCTGTACATTGTAATTTCATTTTCTGAGAGATTCATCTCATTTACACGTAGTTAAAAAGACTTTTCATTATTTCACTAGCTTTCTCTGATATTTCACGTTTCTGAGTCATTTAAATGTTCCCCACTGATATATTGACGTTTACGATGCCAGAGTGAAACTTCAAAAGTGCTAAACACAAGCCTTGTTAAACAACGGATTTTACATAAAATATAAAAAAGGTGTTGAAAATCAATCTTTCCATGCATAATAAACAGAAAGTTACGAGTTTTGGGAGAACGGGGATATTGTTGAACACTTGAAGAGTGCAAAACGTTTTGTGTTTTTTTGGAAACAAGGAAATCTGACAAAGGAACGCTTAAGCCACGTGTTTATTTGTTGTGGGCCGGGAGCTTGCGAGCGATAAAACTTATTCAAATGGTATATACATACTTTTATTTGATTAAAGCATTCCCAGGTACCGTACCCTGGATAGTCAGCACGCTTATCTAGCAAGCAACCCTGCTCCTTGCTTGCCTGGCTAACTCACTATTGGTCATAGCATTTAAACTATTTGGCGTACTTTTGTTTTTTGTTGACAACTTTAACATGGCATCAGTTTGCCCTTATATTGCAGGAGTTCTTTCTATAATGATAGGTTATCTATGTTCAATGATAGGTAAATATGTAACCCGTTTAAGTCCAAGTTCTTAAAACATGTGGCTTATTTTTAACCAACTTTGTTGTCATTCAGAAGACCTGCACAGATTGACTGCCGGCCTAACATCCGGACTTTGATTAATTTTAATTAATACTTCTGAATTACCTAGCTCTTGACCTACCCTCCAGAGAGTCTGGACACAGCTAAGTAAATTTGGTCAGTTGCCAATACAAGTGCACTTCCATTGTCATTACCCACATGAGACAATGCGCGTGCGTCGGCAACACGTCGTTCGTTTGTTTTGCTCTTCTTATCTGCCATTGGCCTAGCTCGGGACCTTTTGATCTTTTTGGTGTAATGTCATGGACTTTATTTAGGAATGAGTCAGGACTATTCTTGAGGGCTTCTGTCTATTTGAAGATGGGTTCTGATTTTTATGTTTTAATGTTAGAAGCTGTGTGTTTATACTTTATAATAAAATTGTAATTGACGCAATGAGGTTTTTATCTGACTGATGTAAACGTAAGCAGGTTTACTAGTTTTCTTTGAGAGAAAATAATAATAGGTATTTTGGTCTTCAGAAGGGTTTTTGACCATATTTTCCGGTTTCAGTTAGTATGCTCAGCATTTCCTTGAGAAGTGTTTTTTAATTAAAAATAATTTGGTGGTAAAGTGCAGGCATATGCAAAAGGCAATGATTTTGGTATATTTCTAAACTTATTTAATGCATTTTATTTACAGGCATTTTATGGGTTTCAGTAAAAAGGCTCTAACACCTGAAAGCTCAAACCACATCAAACTGAGTTTAACGGTGCAAGATGTTTGATCTCTTCTTACGGATGCGGCTTGCCAAAAGTGAATTGTTTTATTGTTGGAATAAACCTGTTTTGGATAACTGCATACCCACCAAAGTTAAAATAAGAGTATGCTATATCTCGCGAGCATCAAACAGGTATTTTTTGTATGTAAATATGTGTTGGATCAAAAGACTTTACTTCTTTTCACGTGAAGGTAGGCAGAATCTACAAAACGCCATCTACTGTGGTCCTGACATACTCCTCTTTCTTCTTCCACGTTCATAGCTACATCTGGTCACGTCAGTTGCGAATACTATGCTGTGTCTATCCTGCAGATTCTCCTGCCTACATGTGAAGAGCTTACCCTGAAAGATTTACAAGTCCCACCAAGAGTTCGGTCACCTGCGGTCTAAATCTACACATAAACACTTATTAAACCAAGCTGTGATTCTTGTACGAAGAAATAATAAAATTGATATAAAAGTAATAGGCCGTGAACATGATTATATTCATGGAGCTTTCTATTTGTGAAGATGAAAGTAAATTCAATAAGCTTTTAGTAGGTAAACCTATAAAAGAATATCATAAGAGCAGTCTGACTTCAGTTAACAAGCACTGAAATTCAGATTTAGAAAGTCTTTGAAGTGAATTTCTTTTAGAAAATAAATAAATCCATTTTTTGTCTCCTCAAGTGACAGTTGAAGAGTTTTGAATTAGAAATAGTTCGCTGAAATCCGATATTTGTGTTTCTCTGTCATACAAAATTATTCATTTGATACTGGACTTCAGAAATGTTATTAATGATGTTACATTATAATTAATTAATTATGTTACATCATTGATGTAACAAAAAGATAAATTAGAAAATTCATGACGTAATAGTCCAAACAAAATAATAACTAAACTAAAAATGATTGAAATTCCCTATCCAAGGGTTCATTTTTAGATGGTTTTTGCGGAGAACAGAATATCCATGCAGAATTGCATCACTCACTCATTACTTTCAACAATCACTCATTACTTTCATCTTTGTTAGATGAAACTATAAAAACTACACTAATAACTTGGTCTTTCTACATATTATCTCAAAAGGTTTGTGAAGAAATAATAATTACCAGCCTTTTCACTTTCCCACTGCTGGGCATAGGCCTCTTCTCACACAGATAAGGTCATAAATCATAAGGCACGAGCATTGATTACCACGCTTGCTCAAGAATTATTGGCGATTTCAGACTTATATTAATTATTACAAGCCCAGGTTTCGTCTCGATGTTTTCCTTCACTTATGTCTATGATGTCCAAGTTAAAACTTAGAAAGTACAAATGAATTAAAAAAGTCGCATTGGTACTTGCCCCGATTTCGACTAGTGCATGAGAGGCGAGGCCTCTGGGCCATCACCTCTGGCCCATCATGACATTAATCATGAAGATACGTAAGTATAAAGTTGTAACGCATATGATGACATATCTTGACGTATATGGGAAGGTTCGAGCTGGTTATGAAAAGCTTTATATCCATGCATTAAAAGCGAAAGAGAGGTAGTTGGCATTGTTTCGGATCGGATGACGCGATTGCATCTGACTCGCTCAATTTGTGTCGGCATCGATAAATATCGCCGTTCCCTAAGTGGGCAGCCCACCATTCCTTGGCTTTGACCCTCTCAAACATTGGCCTCAGCAATCGTCCAAGTGTCGTCACAAGTGTATCTGCACGGTGGAGTGAACAAGAAACTAATAATAACCATATTATTCTATTACGAGAGGTGCATGTTTATTTATAACGCATGGTAATGCTTATTTCAGGAAAATTAAGGTAGTGTTTGGAAGCAGCGCAGGGGTGGGCAGGGATAGGAATATTTCAATCTTTAAGATTTGCAGTAGCCATGTTGTAACTGGAATATGAAACCCCGGGTGGGGTCCAAGGATGTGATGTGTTGTTCGTCAGAAAGGTTAGGTGCGTAGTACGTGTTTATGTATGTAATTATTCTACTATCTTCTTGTATTGTTGTATAGATGGTCACCTTGAAGGCATTTTTTTTAGGATCTGAAATCTTCAAATGACTTGTCCCGCTCTGGGCGGAGCGGAAGGGAGTGTCAGACTTGTACTGAATAAAACCCATCCATGTTCCTTCCTTGCCCTTTGTGTTCCAGGGCCGCGGTATCTCTTTCGAACAGTCCCGCAGCCCTGGCAGGCATCGGCCCTTGCGGCCCCCTCCCACCTTGAAGGCCTTCCTTTACTTCTACCTACCGACTACATTCACACACCTATAATTATTTGCGTTAAGCATTATGTTGATGAGTAAGAGGAAGCGTATAAGAGAGGGAGATATCCCTAAAGACACAGACAGGATGTTCTGCGATTAAAAATCTGCTGAGATTTCCCGCCAGACTCTAATATCTAGATTACTGCACTAGAATTCAGGAAAAACCGTTAATACCCAGGATAAGTTTGTATCAAAAATGTATGCGATTGAAATATCCAGTAGTTCGCCTCACAAATGTGCATCAGAAAAACATCTGTGAGAATGTGAATCAGTTTATAGAATTAGCAAAATGAAAGATAGTTTGATTTAAAACAAAAAAAAACAAAAATCAAAATCAAAGCATTTATTTCAAATAGGCGAGTTACAGGCACTTTTGATAATAGATCGAGATAATAGTCGACAAGATAGCAATGTAATAAAGCTGCAGTCCCAGTCATAAGGCATAAAAACTGTGAAAGTACTGTAGTTGCCCATTCCCTAGCGTAGATCTCTATGGAGAAGAACGGGCAAGAAACTCCATGGACACTCTTTTAAATCAGTATATTTTTACAAAACCTTTGTTACATCATTCATGTTGAGATGGTACATTATGAGAGAACGATGTAGCAAGATGTGCAGTGTACACGTTAAAAGTGCCCATAGCAAAAACAAAAAAAATAACAAAAAATAAATAATTAAAATAAGCCGTGGCAACCAAGAGATGACCAGTCACAACTGACAGCGCCCGTTCACGAACATGACGCATGTATCAGCACCATTCAACTCAACCATTTTAAAGGGAACTAAATGGTCCGACACCCGCGCCACTATCAGCGAGACCTTTGAGTGAGCTTAGTCCTCCATGCACCAGAATTGTATTTCAACAAAATGGATTACAGCGTAGTTAACAGGAAAACCGATCCAAAATTCGGAAATTGACTTTGAGAAGAAACTCTGAGAATTTCTACGTTAGATGTTAATTAATATATTGCCAGTAGGTGACTTGATTCTTGGCACAAAGTAGCATATTCACGTTCATTGTGAATACATTACTGACTTACTGACCAATTCCAGTGAAATAAAGATGGTAACATAGAGAAAAGAAATGCCGCCATTTTATTAGGCAGTCGGTAGTTGAGTATATGGAGTCGCTTATACTGTAGCATATCGCACACTGTCAAATGTTTTTTGTAGGTTAATTAATGATGAAGATGATGTATTAATTTCAATTTTATAGTCGGTGTGTGCAACGTGCATATAAAGGCGCATACCCACCGCGGCGCACTGATAGGTTATGCACATGTCTGTTAAGCATCGCTTTGCAAGAAAATGTATGTGACTGTGGGGCCGAAAAGTTCTGGAGTGGCGACCGCAAGACGTTGCGTTGGAAAGCCTCTCATCAGGTGGACCGATGACTTGGTGAGAGTTGCGGGGATCTGCTGATTGTGAGACGCCCGGGACCGGTCAATATGGTGACACTTGGGGGAGGCCATGTCCAGCAGTGGACGTCTTTCGACTGAAATGATGATGGGTCCATTTACACCCTATATACGGGACTATACAATAGAACTGAGATTTAAACAAAACTATGATCAAAAGGTAACCAGTAGCCATCACTTTGCTGGCTGGATCAGACTAGCTTTTTAATGAAACCAGCTGTGCAACCATCAACCAGTTTTCTGATTTCACAAATATTTACTTACCAACCGACATTGATTGTATGTTTCACTAACGTTTCTAGATTAGACAAAGCCTACGTAAGCCAAAATCATTTCATCGGAACATTACTAACTCAATTTACTGAGGAAGAGGTGATTCTCATTTCGTCGAACAAGCTCTGTTCTATATCATTGAGTTCCCAGAAAATTTCAATCAACTTAAAAATTGTGAGAATATTCTTAAGATTTGTTGAAATGTTTAAAAGAAAATGTAATTGTGACGACTTTAAATCATCCCAAATAAGATGGGTGTAGTGATACATTGAGTGTTCTTAGCATGTAGGATAAAAACAAAGATCATGTCACATAGTTTTTGGAAGCTTATTGCGTAAGCAGTGTTCAGGGAAATAAGTTGTAAAAATACAACATTTTTATAAAGTCGTCTGAACTCGTGTGAGGTCGTTTCTCTTGAATTTCTTAATTAAGACTGTTTCCGTTTGATTTTAGATGAAGCTTATTTCTGCTGATGTTATTTTGAATTTTGTGACTGAATTAAAAGTTGCATTTCAGGATACTCCCGCCTGCCTGATTTTCAACCTAACCCAGTTTTGATGTTCATGAATCATTTGCGCCTGTGACTCAGTCCCACCGACAAATAAGTATTTGGATTGAATCTTGTCTTTTACTAGATATAGCTAAGGAGTTATTAACTGAAGACACTGAACTTACCATTTTTTAGAAAATAATACGGCTTCAGTCATAAACCCTGGAACAACAAACTGTTCAAAAAACATTATTTTTTCCTCAACAATCGTGTATCGGTCTGCTTCTTTAAACTTTACTTCCGAAATAACATTGACATTGAGAGACTCTAAATGTAACTGATCTCATCGGCTCAGGGGCTGTACCACCAACTCGTATAGGTATCACTTTAAGGTCACTTCTTTAAAGAAAACCGGCCAAGTGCATGTCGGGGCACGCACAATATAGGGTTCCGTAGTTGCCCATTAAAATATACGGACACTTCCTACGGTCCCATTTGCCACCGAACAATGATTTTTATTGTAATATTAGCTCCCATACATTTTGTTTAGGAAAATATATTATCGAAGTACATTTTATAAGTTGGTCGACTGTTACTCGTAAACTTCTAAAGCCTACTTATTACTTATTACTTACTGTGATAGCTTTCCTTTTAATTTCGTTATATTATATACTACCATCGTGAATTTTTTTACACACCAAAACACAACCGTTTAGGTGGTAGAGAGGGACACACTTGAGTCTGACAAAAATTATCACTTTATACCTTAATATTTCACAAATGAATCCCTCGAAACAAACTCGCAAAATTGGAGTACGTGAGAAAAAAAAAACATCCCTTATTTACGTGTAAGGAGATACCTACCCTAAAAAAATATTTTTCAAGATTTTATTTTACCACTTTGTCAGCAATATAGTATATTCATACCAAATTACAGCTTTCTAGGACTAAGAGTATTTGAGCTAAGCTGCGGACAGACGAACGGACATGGCGAAACTATAAGGGTTCCTTGTTGACTACGGAACCCTAAAAAGATGCAGCTATACGAGTGTGGGAAAGAGAGACAGCTATACAGGACGTCTAGCTCCATCAATTGACCGCTTTCCGGCCATAGCCGGCAACCTCAGCGGAGATAAGCCATCGGCACCTGACATATTATGATGGTGCGCAAGTCTGCGTAGACACAGGTGCACTCCCTCTTGCCTCACTCTCGTAGTTCTCGAGGACAGCAATCTGATACGACTGGAGAGAGATCAGGCCAAACAACCAACGGCTTAACGTGCTTTCTGAGGCTCGGGGTATCATACCGCCAACTTCCTGCTACTGGGCAAGTCCTAATGGAAAAATCCAACAACACCAACCCCACCCTCAGCAGCTGCGCTTGAGACCACGAGACCAACGCGGCGAGAAGTAAGATTAAATGAATACTGCTATAAGAGGTGATGGTAGGCCCCCAAACCTCGGTCGAGGACATGTTCGGCCCTGTCCTCAGACGAGGACACGTCATGTTGTTGTTTAATATCGTCCAAATGTTCTGAATCACACTCTCAGTTGTATCATATCAACGGGGAGTTTTTGTTAATGTTATCATTTTGGTTTTAGGATCAAAGTGGACTTTGATGTGGGGTTTTGATGTTCCGTAAGCTGGTAAGCAATTTTCTTTAAGGGAAAGCAATTCTCTTTTTTTTTGGAAAAGTGATGAAGTTTGAATGTTAGTCATTGTATTTATAAACTGTACGTGTGGTTAAGTTTCAGGTAGCGATGACATCTTAAAGCCGTATTGTATTAATCATATTCTAGAGTTGGTAAGAGATGGCGCTAGACGTCCTCTATATCTTCGTCTCTTTCCTACATTGGAGTGACATTAAAACAATACGGCTCCCCGAGATCTCATTAACATCAGGATATAAAAACTTTTCTAATTACTACTCCTAGGTATTGGAGGTATTTATTACTTGGCTACAGGTTGAAATCCAATGAATTCAGTAGCTTAGCTCCAAGGAAACTCTTTTAAGAAGCCTCTTTTTCGGGCCCGCGATCGCCCGGCGCTGTGTGATAATCTCGCCAGAAGCTTACTACTTCAACTCACTCTTGCGCATACAATGAGTCAACTGAGGAAAACCAGTCAGTAATGTTTTCATAGACATTGGCCTACGATATTCCGCCTACGGTGATATTTGAATAAACTGACTATTGTCCGTCTGTAGAAAACTTAATCCGCAAGAATCAAATGGAATTGATACAAAACCAATTTGGCGAGAAAAGTGGAACAACCTCGCATTTACAATATCAGTAACGATTAGCTAGGATTGTATCATCCCAGTCGAAAATAAAGTCATAAAAACAGAGGACTACTCTAGAATGACTGAAACTAATCCCCATGTCAGTTAAATAACTCGAAAACTAGAGCTACGACGTCATTAGGAAACTAGGTTCATTGTCTACGATCCAGTTTGGTGATTAGCCATTCTCTCTGCTCTCAAACGAATAATTATTGTGATACTATTTTAGATACGTTTTCACAGAACTCGCCGACAAGCGTGTCAACATAAATATCCCCACGTCACATCGTCTAGCGCAGCCCGCGACCTGCAGAGACTCGGCCTGCTCCCGACCATTGTCCTCACTCCAATTCCGTATGAACCTTCGTAAGCTTTGTTTAACTTCGATATCAATCGTATTATAAGACCAACATCAAAATAAAACCATTTTATGTGTCATTAACTCAAGCCAAAACAACGTTGGCTCAACTGTGCGACACCAACGCGACAAAATACAATACTACCAATCTGTACCGCTATGTAAACAATCCGTGGTGTATCGAAATGGTTCGTCAGAATGTTGGCATGTTTGCCAAATGTTGGCGGTGACGTCGGTTGGCACCCGCTGGCACGTCGCGGCCAGTTTCAGTGGCAACCGCGCGTGCGCCGGCCGGACCGCCCTCCAGTTTTCCCGCCTAAGCGACCGCGAGTGACATTTGAAAAATTTTGAAAATCGATTTTCCGCGTTCGAAACAGTTTGGTGCCGCAGTGGTTAAGTAAAACGGCCAGTGTTTTACAAGTGATTATGATCAAGTTTTATCGATTCATCGATACTGTCCTGTGACTGGATACGATTGATTTGTTTTCACTAGTGTCCGATTTCCACATCTGCGGAAGATTTCGCTCGGACGCCATGGTAATATCTTTCATTTATTTGTGACTACATTTAAATTAAAATCTAGTCGTAAATCTGGCTTACCAACCTCTGGTGCAAAGACCTTAAGCCTTAATACTTATTTATAAGTTTTATTAGTTGTGCGAGCAACTAGGCGATGCATGCAGATTTTATTGGAGTCGTCAACAAGTTGATGACACGTTAGTGTGACGTTTACAAAGTTTACGTGATTTTATTTGATTTATTGGCAAAAATATAACATGCCAAATTATATTTTGCCATTGAGCAATCTATTTGGGAGCTAATAAACTTTACTGTAATATTCAAACACGCGCTGAATAGTTTATTTAATGTTACGGTCGTTTAAATATTGAAATAGTACTAATAACGAATCTAGTGGGATGAAAAATCGTAACGGTCTATTATACATTTTCTGATTTGTATTCAAGATAATTAACAAGTGCCCATAGATATATCTCCGTGTAGACCTCATCCAATAGCATTTAGTCAGACGAGCTAGACTTACAAATAAAACCATTCTCAACCAAACTGATCAACTGGTCACCTCCAATCATTGCCACTGTCACGTGGCAGGTTTTTGGCATAAGAAACTCAATAACCCTGACAATACCATCACTTCTAACGAATCACCTTTGGTAGCCCACAAGAATACCTATGTTTGATTGATACACGTGAGGTCATCTTACTTTCTACTTGTATTTGAAACCACTCATTGTTCTTTTGTTGTTTTATTATTTTGTTTCTTGGACCTGGTGTACAATAGACTTGTCTATCTAAACATTAATAGAAAGGTAAAACAGACTTCTGAAAAATCTAATTGAACCGAGACATATGTTGTAGCATTACATAGGTTTATTTATGACACTATAATCCCTTTTACACGTTACAGAAACCCACATTGACTACATCAATCAAATATATTATAAATAAAACTGCAACACAGAAATAGACACACAACTCAAAAACATCGCAACTACAGAAGGAAATCTAATTCAACAGATACCTTATGGAAAAGAAAACCATAACTTTACTATCGCAGTGTAAAACAAACATACAAAAGGTCTTTGTTCCGTTCTTTTAACAACTAAACATACTGTAGATCAAACGCCAGCGGATAAAGTCCGTCAAATGATTTATAGTTCTGTATGTGAAGAGATAGTGAGTGATTTACTCCGCAATGCGCGTGAGCATGTATTTTATTACCCTCTAATCCCTTAAGCGAAAAAATCGATGTATAAATCGGTAACGCATCACTTTAATCGATGTTTGATAAAATATTGACGATGGATTTTTGATGGACGTCCCTAGTTTTATTTTTTAATTGAATGGTTTTTTTTTAATGGAGATAGTATTGATGTCATTTTTTTTTGTATCTGGTGTCGTATTGTGTTTTAAAGACCAAAATAATGGTTTTGTAGATAGTATTTTGCAACACAATTTCAATACATAATAATGTGTGAGATCGAACAAAAAAATTTTAACAATGTCATTTATTAGACGTAGAAAACATAGTGGAAAACGTCAGTTTTTTGAACTAACCTTTTTTGTAAGGATGCAACGATATGTGTATTACGATACCGATACGAATGACGAATGCATCGTAACAGCGAAAACGATAACGAATGCGTCACGATTATTTTATTTACATTTAATAAAACCATACAATTGAGTCAAATCAACATTTATTTCAATTTTAAAGAAAATTTACCACCTAAATGTCATAATCAAATCAATTTCTTTTAAATTCTTATTAAGAAAACATACGAATATCTAATAGAATTATTTCTTAAGAAATAAGCAGTACCTTTGTACTCATATTTTATAATGTTATTCTCCTGTGTTGTCTACTGTGTGTACATAAATAGTAAAATAAATAAATAAATAGAATAAAAAAAATCTAATATTAAGAAAACATACGAATATCGTAATTCCATACCCCAACGGGACCCTATTACTACTAAGCCGCCGCTGTCCGTCCGTTCGTCCGTCTGTCTGTCAGCGGGCTCTATATCATGATCAGTAGCAGGTGGACAGTTGAAATAAAGCAGGTAGAGAGTAAAAATAAATTTAAAATGTAAGTGGGCTCCCTTACTAGGATGGTACGGAACCCTCCATGCGTGAGTCCGTCTCGCACTTGGCCGGTTTTTGTATGAGTAACTTGAAGTGATTAGGTATTCCGCTTATTGTTCGATGATAGTGCTATCCTTGTCAACCAACTATTCAAGATCTTCATTATAATATTCTTCTATTCTTTAGGCTGGTGACATTCTAAAAAGCTAGTTGACCAAAACGTTTAGTTATGACCTTAGCCACATCACATTTTGTTGTGACCAGCCTATTACACCCCATGATGTAAATAAGTCTGTCCCAAGACAAGTGGTGCCAGAAGGTTAGATTATTAACATTATTTCATACTTATCTTGTAAAAATTTTCATTCAAAATTTGTGTGTTCACATGCGACCTGCGCCAATACACAAAATAGCAAATGAAGTTATTATAAATTACGTCCATTCTAAAGAGAGACGGCACTATCTACGTCTCGCTCACTCCTTCGTCATCTGTCATTGATTATCTAAAAATAAAATGCGCTGGAGTGCGCGAATTCTAAGATTTTTTGATACATTCGAATTGATAGACATGCGTCGATGGTAAAATAAAGCTGATTGAAGAGATCTGTTGAGGTTTATTTCGTAACAGCTTGTGATTCTAAACAGATGCATAAGAAGAAACTAATTTTAATTAGGAGTTAAAAATATAAGGAATTTGGCGTCTGATTGACGGTCGAGCCCACGATACTTCTCTTGAGTTTTCTACTCGTCTATACATTACTATACAAGCTTTATTAAGCCGCGGTATCGCTCGCGTTGGGGCCAGAAATTATCTAGCTCGAACATACTCATCATCTTCCTGCCCTTATCCCATTCTATTTGGGGTCGGCGCAACACGTTTTCTTCTTCCATTCTCCCCTGTCAGACGTCACGGCATCATTTACTCCTTTTTCTTTTACGTCTTCATAAAATCCATCCATCTTTTCTTTGGCCTGCCTCTCCCTCTCAACAACTTGCTCGAACATACTACTGGGATAAAAAATATCCTTTAACCTAAGCTATGTCATAGTCTATTTGTGTGTGAAATTCTTTTAGTGAATAAAGCTGGAGATACACATGCCCGTAGCTTGCACACTAGCATACCAGCTCCTTGCACGTGCCAGCTACTGTCATGTGTATACGCTAACTGGCATGCCTGTACCTGGCAAGCAAGTAGATTGCACAACAATTGATTTACTTGCATGCCCGTTGAGGGAGGGGTCGCGGGAGGTTGCCAAACGGGCACGTGTATACACTCACGAACTGTCCTGTGTATACGCGATGGTAATACTGGCATGTAAGGGCACAACTTGCATGCCTGTATTACTTGCAAATGTATCCACAGTGAGCCATTTACTTGCACATGACGTTGACTAGCATGCAAGCTACTGCACCATTTTACAGGCATGTGTATTCCCGCCTTAAGAAACAGGCAGATGGACAGATTTACTCTGCATTAATCGTTCTTGTAGGAATGGATTGAAGGTCGGCTTCCCAATGCTCAACAGTGCATCATTAAATCGATGATGATGCTATCAAATACAGATTTAGACAATAAACTATTAAAACTCAACGGTGAGTAAATGAGTAATGTAATTTTACTGAAATTAGTAACTGGTTTATTAGTTGTTGTTATAGGTAATTGGGACGAAGACGATGCTCTACAACCTATGCCACTCTGACATTCCCAGCTCTCTTAACTCTCTCGACACTTGATTACCCTTTCTGTCTTTTCATTTCACTCGAGCTCTTCTTTTTCTTCTCGAACTCTTTATTTCCCAAAGGACAGTCTGGAACTGATGGTTTTGGAGAACTATGAACAGCAGAGACCATCTTTCCGTTGAGAAGATTACGATTGCTTTTTTATGACTTGAAAGTAGCTGATGTTCTAATGATGAGTAGTAGGTGTTGTAGTAAGGTTACGTTTTGATTTCTAAATTGATAAATTCACCCCTATACTTGTACCTCCTACAAGCGACTAGCTCAGTAAATCACACAATTTAATATTGTTGGCTGTATGTGGGTTACACAAACGCATCAGCGATAGCAGAGCCATCTGGCGCTGTGTTCCGTCACCCTTTGATCTCGAATCGACGCGATTCACCGATTTTATGACTGACTCGAATATCGATGTAATATTATCGATATGATATGCGCAACACTGTTTGTTAAGATGGTGTCTGTTAGTAATATTAGTTTGTAAATAGGTTTTAGAATGTTTTAATATTTTTTTTGTTGGTGAATCTTAATGGTACACTTAAAATTGTAATAACATCTATTTTTGCATGATGTGTACATGTCGCAACAGCTCAAATAAATGAAAGTTTCATGAACTTCAATTTACAAGCCCAAAGAATTCTGATTTTAGACTTCATAGTAGCAAAAGTAACCATCAATTACTTAAGTTTGTAATTCGTCCGCTTTTCTCTTGTTTCAATAAATAAATAGTGAAATAAATTAAAGAAAACATACATGTTTACGGTTTCCTAAATTTATTTGAGAAAAATCCAACATTAAAAAAAAACACGTAACTAAATGAGACAGTTAGCTATGTTTATTATCTAGTAACAATCAAATGATTCTATTTTATTTATTAACTCTGCGTACTAAAATAGAGCTGAAACCTTTGAGTTTGTCAAAAATCTGCGGCAGTCGTTACGGGAAGTCAGTATTTTAGAGTCAACAAGCAGCGACGGAAAACATCGTGAACAAACCAGCATGCCTTTTTTTTTTCGTGTGGGAATTCATCAAATGACCCCTCCCACTCTGGGTGGAGCGGAAGGGAGTGTCAGACTTGAACTGACTAAAACCAATCCATGCTCCTTTCTTGCCCTTTGTGTTCCAGGGCCGCGGTATTTCTTTCGAACAGTCCCGCAGCCCCGGCAGGCAAAAAACCAGCATGCCTGAGAGATATTTCTCGACGGCCGGCATGTAAAACCAAGTCAGAGGCCCATAGGCGGCATAAGAGCTCTGACACCAGGTTAGCCACTAACCGCACGATAAAGAAAGTATTTTGGAGTCGAATGATATAAACCAATTTTACTTAAGTAAGAATTAGGGGGCTTTACCATCTAAATCCGTCATTGAGGTTTCGGAAAACTCGACACCTCGAACTATTTTCCTTTTGGGTGGGTTCGGATCAAGCTGGTTGCCGGTCTATATGTGTGATCATGCCCTCAATGGTGGAACATAGAGGTAAAGTAATAGCAGGTATATGTACCTTGAACTAATAAAAAAGAGTTCTCATACTAAACGCCTACTAATCGACGACAGGTTAAGAGCCACGTGTTGTACACTTGTACCTAAGAGACATGTAGCTATCATGTCACTAGTGTCAGCAGTGACCTGACCGAGTCGTGTTTACAAAACATGGTGTCGGTCGCATAGCTCAGCCGGTGCTGTTACATGACGTCAAGTTGTATGTCGGGCTGTCAATGGGTTTGTTAGGTGTCTATGTGTAGATTGTGTAGGTGTTGCCGAGGAGCACTGGTGGATTCTACAGGACATACCGGATCCCCGGGGCAGAACCTAGATAGTTCCGCCCTCTCAACTCCGGCGTTTGAGATAAATTATTTAAAAAACACACGAAACAAATATACTCCTAAGGATTTTTGTGATCAGGATGTTATGAAACCTTTAATTTTTCACCCTATTTTTAAAACCAACTGAGGATGCGTTTCATAATCAAAAGAATGATAAACACTGGTTGCAAGGCGCTTGCATATTAGTTTGGAACCCCTGAAATTGGCACCTGAGGCCGAAACCCCACCAGCACATCCCTGACCGTGACCGCTTGTGCTGAGTCAGCCACCTGCAGCCACTGGCCCATTCCCTGATAGGTTCACGAGGCCCTGATTTTGAAAAGTAATACATATATAGCCCATCATATCGCATTGAGTGGGATTGAGAATAAGAGTGATCTAAGATTTTATACATCGTCATTCTACACCCACTGCTGGGAGTGCTCGGCTGACCATTCTACTTACAAGACGTGCGTTTCTCGTGCAAAAAAAGATTAAAATTCTTGAAATCTAGTCTTAGTTACTTCTAGTACAATCTAGAACTTGTTCAGTTTAAACTCTGGCGTAAACTCGGACATTCCAGATTTCCGTCACGATTCGCACGAGGAACTGTGCCCACCGGACGAGCGCCTGCGCATTGTTTACGGTCGATCGCTAAATGCGACCGTGTTAATGTGTATCCTTGTTAATGTCAGTACACTGTGTGGCTGTGTGTTGGTACATTATGTGTACCTTGTGAGGAAGGGGTAGTAGTGTGGGTATCAAATGTGTGAACATACATAAACTTGTGCCTGATTCCATGAGGGTAGGCAGAAATGACAGAAAGCCACCTGCAACAAAACTTGAGGTCAAGCGTAAACTTTTTACCCGACTACGGTGAAGCCAGAAGGAAGGGTTAGGATTTTAGCAGCCTATATATGTACGAGTATGTTTGTGTTTACGTATGTTCCTCCGTAGCGCCTGAACTATGCATCCGATTTTGATGAATAAGGTGTCAATCGATTCGTTATCTATGGCCCGAGTAACATAGGCTAGATTTTAACTGAAGTCAACAATTTTAATTAGAGCGTGACTTCTCAGTCGGAGTTTTTAGTTGTAGTTTTTAGTTGTGTGTACCCCACAAATCTTGTTAAAACAAATGTCTTTTGTTTCACGAGTCGCCAAAGCGGGAATCGTCATAGAGGGAATGATTCAAATACTGCAGTGAACTGTGTGTGTGTGTTTTGTTTTTGCTAAGGCGGCTGTTCCTTTGAGTTTCCTTGCTTTGAAGACCTTTACTAGCCCTAACTGTTTATGAAAATCTGGAGCGTGCGTGTGGATTTTTCAGAAAAACCCACACGCCAGCCAGCCAGCCAGTGGTAGCGACCCTGACTTACGAATAGTAAGTCGTGGGTTCGAACCCAGGCAGGCGCATTACTTTGTGTAATTTATTTAATCACCACTGCTCTCAAAAACGGTGAAGGAAAACATCGTGAGGAAACCGGCATGTCCTAGAACCAAAAATTCGAAGACATGTGACATATATATACCAATCCGCACTGGGCCCGCGTGGTGTATTATAGCCCATTTCCTCTCATAGAGAGGAGGCCTGTGTCCCCAGCAGTGCGAACATTATAGGCTGATGATGATGATGCTCCTAGGAGCTCGTGGCAAAATAATAACAGCCGCTCGGGTCGGGTGCCTAGGTTGGTCTGGCTGACCACCCATTACATACCGAGTTTCCTCCGTGCCTCGGAAAGCACGTTAAGCTGTTGGTCCCGGCTGTCATTTGTACATCTTTGACAGTCGTTACAGGTAGTCAGTGGCCCGAAAGGTCTGACAACCAGTCTTACCAAGAGGTATCGTATTACCCAGTATTAACTGGCTTGTGGAGGTCAGATAGGCAGTCGCTCCATGTAAACTACAGGTATTTCAGACTGGAAGCCGAGCCCAATATAGTTGGGAAAAAGCTAGGCAGATGATGATGATGATGATGCATCTGAAGTGTACTGGTGTTAGGAAAATAGGATTAACCACAGGCCACAACGCCAGCTAGCGAGCGAGTGAGCGAGCCGGGCGAACCTCTTTTCATACTTCGTTTCGGCTCTTTCGGTAGTTCGCGGGGTATAAAAAGAGGTGAATCGATGCCTCGCCCGGCTCGTTTGCTAGCTGGCGATGTGGCTCGCGCTTGAGAGCAGTCTACGCAATATCTTGAAAAAATCTTTTTTAAAGAGGCATGTTTAAATTATGAAAGAGTAATTTAATTATCCTAAAATCCACTGCGAACATCAATTTGATAGTCAAATTTAATAGTTACAGCAAGATTCTCTAATAATCAATAACTTAGAAATAAATAAATCGAACTTTATTTTCAGAATGAAGTCCATAGTTTTGTTAGTATTTGAGTGCTAGTAACAATGGTGATTAAGTAATTAGGTACCTATGCAAAGGTCATATTTTACAGAAGAAATATGCTAGATTCCTAAAATATAGCTGTCAAAATGGTCGTAACAAAGTTCCCACAATAATCTTTGTTTGAAAGCTGGGGGTTTAGACTCCTTTGATTTAGCACTTATTGGGGCAACGTACGACTTGTAGATATTTGTGCCTGCAAACGTTCTAATTTTATCCATAGTGATACTGAAGCGCTCTACTGGTTCCGTGTCGTGGTTTGCGTTTTATCCGGAAAACCAGGTGTTTTCTTGTCCAGGTGTTTGTTGAATTTTCCAGCTAGTATCCCTCACACTTTGCATATCTATTTGAAATTGAAATGTTAGTATATGTTAGTATCAGGGGCAGGATTTTTTTTCATTAGAAAGAAACAAAGAATGAAAAACTGGCCAAGTGCGAATCGGACTCGCGCATGAAGGGTTCCGTACCATCGTAGTTGTGGGGCCCGTTTAATTTTAAATTTATTTCTTGTTATAGCGGTCACAGAAATACACATTCTGTTAAAATTTTAACTGCCTATACGGATCATGAGATACAACCCGCTAACAGACAGACGGCCGGACGGACAGCGGAGGTTTAGTAATAAGGTCCTATTGGTTACCCTTCGGTTACGGGACCCTAAAAAGTATTTATTAGTCTCACACAGGACAAAACAAATGATAAAATTAACAATAAATCAAAAAATATAAAAATGTATGGTCATGACCATCATTAAGGTTATTTCTTGAGCTAGATCTAGTTTTAAGTAATAACAAACTACTAGAGACGAAGAAATGATACTTATTGGATCGGCGCATGATTGTCACTTAGTACTGCTGAATAACTATATTTTTTAAACAACGAAGAAGTCAAAGAAGACTAAAAAATATAAAGAAATTTAACACACCAAAATAACAGCATATAGTATTTGTATTTACCTCATTAAAATCCGGGCACAATTCGTCCAAACCACATTTATTTTACTCTATGTATATTCCCGTATCTACATTTAATACAGATTTATGATTTTTTCATCCGCAGTGTGCGTGGGAGTGGCGTATATAATTATGTTCCTATGTCCGCGTTGTCAATGTCGAGCGTTTGACATAAGTATAATTGGAATGGATCTGTGTTTCACTAAGAAATGGCTCTGAGATCATCGGTAGCAGGGGTATTATGGGAACAACTAGTTTATTTCAGACTAGCTTTTACCCGTGGCTTTGCCCGCGTGATGGTTGATAGTTATCCCACGGGAAGGTCCTGTTTATAACCTATAATACTAGGGGTTAATGTACCTTCCCTTTAGTGTAAGAATTTTTGGAATCGGATCAAGAGTCCCAAAGATTACCAACACATACAAACATTTTCTCTTTTTAATAATTATGTGCATATCTTCTACTTTGATTCAAATCGAATTTGATTAGAATTAGTGTTAGCTCGCCTTCAACATAACTGAATAAAATTAATGTCACTTTTGCAATAATTTGAATCAATTTAGAACTCGAAGATGTAAGCAGAACAGTAAGACCGTGGTTTTCTCTGCTTATGGAACGGTTGCTATATCTATCATCTTCATTTTCTATGTGATTCTTGGAACTAGACTCTATTTACGCTGTTGCATCTTCTTTTCAATTGCTGATTATATTTTGCTTAGATTTCTCATGAGGATATGGAGATGATTATCATGGGTATGGCCCGACAGTGTCACATCATAATTTCTGAATAACAAGCCATGTGTCCGATGGAATTCCCCAAAAACGCTCGGCAAAAATGACGACCTCAGTAAATACTAACTTTCAACCCCTAAATAACATCGTTAGGTTCATTTCGGTTGGGGGATACTATAATCAGCCTAATGTTCCCACTGCTGGGACAAAGGCATCCGCACACGCGGCCTAGTGGTTGGTTCATATCTCAACAATGTTTTCCTTCAACGTTTTGAAAGCAGCCGTTGGGGTATGAATTTTCAAAAATCCTTCCTTATATTATTTCCTTCGTTACATAAAGAACTCTTGTGAAAAGTTTCAGGCATCTAGACCCAGCGGCTTAAACTTTGCATTGTCTGGCAGTCAAATTAAGATTTTCTTTTATACCTTTTTATTTAATCATTGCCGTACACTGTAAATTTCTCCTGTATTGTGGGTTTGTTAGACCCAAAGCAATTGCAACCAAACCTGTAGGAAATACAAATATTTGTTCCGTACGGGAGCCAGTCACTCAGCCCCTGCGCCAACCGTGACATCATTACTAGCAGGTCTCTCATTCGTTATATCTAAAGGGTGTAAACAGACTCTTAACGAAACCGAAAGACACTTGTTCTCCCCATCATTGCGATCATTTTTTTGTTCTAGACCATAACTGGGAACCTTCTGGTTACGGAGATATTGGGGGTCAAAGTTCCAACTTTTTCACAAGTTTTTTTTTAAATACATGTTTTTAATGTATTTTTTTACTTAAGACACCTTCACAACTCCCGTACTATTCAATCCATCCTTCAGCTCAATGTTTTGAATGCGTTACATTGCGTTATACCGTAAAACGTGATTTTTCACCCAAAAAAAAAAGTTTTCCAGCAATAATTTTTGCGTAAAGTTACTTAGTTTGATGTACGTAATGCTTGGTTAACGGCTTCGTGAAGAGTCTGTTTACACCCATTTTTTTATTTTACGTAAAAGAAGTGAATCATCAGTGAGTAGACGACACATCACACACACACACCACACACACACACAATACGACACATTTAGCTTTCAGTCTGAAACTCATTATTTAACGTTTGTTGGACGAGTTTTTGTCACGTTTGATACTGTAAATCATTTCAATTTCAAATCTTCTCGTTTTCTATTATAAATCCTTGCTGTAATGGATGCATATTTTGGTATCTTTCACGCAGATCTGGTAGAATGGTACATCATTCTTATTTTTATTTATAACTAGCTGTTGCCCGCGACCTTCGTTCGCGTGTAATTATTAAAAAAATCCGCTTTATTATAAGCACTTCCCTATTTGAATCGAATTTTGTTACCAATTTCAAAGGTTTCGTTTTTCTTTGCACGGAACCCTATTTATTTATCTGAAATAAAAGTAGCCTAAGTTACTCCTTGTTACTTCAGCTATCTACCAGTGAAAGTCCCGTCAAAATCCGTCCAGCCATTTCAGAGATTAGCCAGAACAAACAGACAGACAAAAATAAAAAAAAATAAAAAAAATGTTGATTTGGTATATGTACCGTGTATACATCCATTTGCACTTAGTAAAAAGTGGTTATTTTAATATTACAAACAGACACTCCAATTTTATTTATATGTACAGATAAATAATAAACTTATAATTTTTTCGTTACACCACTCTAAGCTATTTTGGCTATCTCCATCCTGTTGCCGTCCGACTGCATATTCGCTGAGCAGCTGATGGTATTACATTGCCGCTTAAATACCCCTCATCCTCATCTCCCTGCCCTTCTCCCATGTTACTTGTGGTCGGCCAAACACGTGTTTTTCTTCCATTCTCCCCTGCCAACCGTCACGCGCTCATTTACATCTCTAAGATAGCAATTATGGAAAACTTTTTAGAGAGTTCAAGCTCAGAATTATTGACTGCACCCTGAGCTGACACAGCCACGCTTGTGAACCTTTGATTGATCTGTACACCACATCATGAACTGATGTAGTTTCTTCTGGTGTCTTTCCAATCACTGAAGGTTGGCCATAAACTCCGAATATTTCCACTTACCCTTTGCAAGGTGAAACAGCTCAGCATTACTCGTGACTCCTGCTTATTTGCGAATGTTTTTAAACCAAGACTTTTTTCATTGGCCAACAACGCGGTTCCCCGCTTCTTTGCTCATCAATTATTAGACGCAGGAAGTCATACCCCGTGTCATCATATTTCGTTCTTAAATGAGAGTAAAAGAAGAAGAAATGAACACGGATAAAGAAAGTCCACAACGACGTCGCGACGTCGTGACGTCTTCAGTTTCCTCAGTCCAGCGCAGTTCAGTGACTAACGAATGATATAACTAGCTACAATGCGACGAAGCTTTGTCACCAAACAAAAGGTCTACTAATACAACGTTACTCGTACGCCGCCAGTTAGTAATGCCCTTGTGGACAAGCCAACAGTGCGACGCGCGCGCAGCTTACGACAACATCATTTGTTTATTGTGATGTTGAGAAGTTCAAGTGCTTTGCGTCCTCTGAAAATATTGGTGATGATGTTAAATTTTCATCAAATCATAAGCGTTTTCTTCTGGAAACTTTGATTGTGTTGACAGAGTCATTATCACCGGCCTATAGTCTTCTCACTGTCTAAATCCAAGTGATCTTCATTCTCATTTCAATAACGTTGATATTGGAGCCGCTACTGACAAGTCTGCTAATATCAAAGTCATCTTTATTTTCTTATCAATAAATTTGATGCTTATCAGGAATTAAATAACTGTGAAAGGGAATGTAGCAGTCGTCTGCTCGACATAGGCTTCTAATGAAACGCCATTTCATTAGAAGCCTATGTCGAGCATGACAATTTTATCTTTAGTCTGGGCAACTCTTATCCAGCTTTTGCAACAGCTGATGACAGGAACAGAGACTAGAAATGAAACTGATTCTACTAGAGACTAAAAACGAGTCTTAAAAGATTCTTTATTGGCAAATAAGTAGGTTGTTGCAAAAAGTTGTAGCACTTTCTGGTAGTGTGAAGCAGCAGAAAGTGTTAATAGCTGTGTCAAATTCGCTTCATTGAGTGTTCAGACGAATCGCCTGGTGTGGCCAATACAACTATGACGAAAACGTGTGACAAACGCTTCTGAAACATTATTAAGGGAATCAGCATGAACAGGCCGGAGTCATTAGGCTCGACTGTGACCTAATATGTTTAAATCACTACTGTTTATACCTACATATAACTTTTGACACGTCTAACGGGTAATTAAGTGGTATTCTCGAGAACTATTTGTGGCACAGTCTTATAGTCTTTAGTCTAGGTCACTAGAAAAAACAACTATAGACCCTCTTCTTGAGCCCATTAGCTCAGCATATGAAAGTCCACTACGGTAACTATAACATAGGCCTCTCCCAATTTGTACTGTCTTCATTATTCTTACGTTTTGAGCCTGTCCCAGCCATCTTATTAGTTTGTCGGTCCATTGTATCTCGCATCTCGTTTCTCTAAACATTATATTTTCACGACATTCTTCAATACTAGGAGCGATTTATCAATACATGGGAATATTGACGATGGCAGCGTTTGAACGTGGTTTAGATATGCTGATCACGTTTAGTAATATTGATTAAATTCGCACTTACTGTGTCATTGACCTTATCCCTTACCGGAATTGGCAGACTTGCCGATATATGTAGGTATCAAGTTAATTTTTGACAACAGTGATCTTACGTAACCTCATTTACACCTTGATCTTGACCTACTGCTCATCTACCACATAGTATGCGGACACGCATACGCGAGGTGCGACAAACGTAAGCTTAAATGTTATGATCTGTCGCGTCTGTCGACACTCTGTGACACATTGTCGGTCTATGCACGCCTGCAGTCTTTGGCATCTTTACGGCATTTGTACGTGTGATTTGACAAATAAACTGTTTGTGTCTTTGAGTCATTGATTTGATTATCTAACTTGTTATATTCTTCTCTTTGTGGAAAATTCACGGCTGCCTGCAGTTTCTAGCAGTTGGCGGCCCTTACACATTGGTCCATGGGCAGAATAATGATAATAACATTTTCTGCTGGTTATTCAAGATAATTATGTTTTTAATCAGTTTAGTTAAAGATCTCTGATAGCCAAAGAATAGAAGAGAAGAATACAAGAGTTCGCACAGTCCTGGGGCACAGCACCTATCTGTATATTTCAAGACATTGGTATAAAAGTGGACGAAGCAAAAGGAGGCCGTTCTATAGGGGGAAAGACGTGAGCCTATTTACATCTGTATGTAATAATATTTGGGGGTATCTTTTGTCTCTTACTGTTATGACTAACAATTGTACTAACCCATATAACCAAAGCATACACAAACTGACTTACTGCTCAATCCCTGCCCATCGGACTGCATATTGCGATTCTATTTCTGTCCTACACTTGACGCTTCGGAGAAGTCTGTCGTACCGGGTATTTATATAGACCGCACTGGGCCCAGGGCTGCAATGTAAATACTATTAATGATCAGCTTTATAGCCTATTTACTTGGGCTACGGATGAGCCTGCATGAGTATATATTTACTGTGGAGGACGTGAAGTGAGCTGTAAAACATGGAGGAGATTCTAATGATTTATGTTTTCTCTATGGTTATAAATGTAGACGGTTGAAAGTAATGAGTGTAACAAAGATACGGTTAGTGCCAAACGCGTGATACGTGAAATATTAAATTATGATGACTGAAAAGTTGTGTGGTAATCAGTTGTCATGCGATGAGGAGGAATGAGGAAAATGTCTTGAAGAAAGTTTTGAGTGATGACGGCTATAAGAATAAGGGAAGACCAAAGAAATGATGGATGGACTGTGTGAAGCTTATGACTAGTATGGAGGTAACTTATGAGATGCCGACCAATAGAGAAGTATGGAACAAGAAGATCATATACTGCGCCGACCCCAAAGGGTATCCAGCAATGACGTTGCTGAAGGTCTTTCAATATGTAGGTACTACGCTTACTTAGGACTATCGATTTATTAGGTTTTGTTCAGTCAACGATAAGATTGCCATTATAATTGTGTTATAATTTTGGTTTACAATAAAGTATATTCTCGATATATCGATAATATCAGAAAACTGACGGTGGGTTGGTAATCCCTGGCACTGCTGGACACTTCTGCCCATCGTCTTAGTAAACTTACCCGTAATATTTGCAATCCGACCCGCTGATAGTCTGTCAGCGCTCCGTTGGTGGGCTATTGTTCCACCTGACACCTCGTTTGAATTGGCTACAGTGTGCCAAACGAAGCTAACATTACACCGGTTGTGGACGGCTGCAACACTGTCTAGAAATATGACGGGAACCATCGGTTTCTTTGTACCAAGTGGTTATTAACCGCTTTTTGACAAAGTAGGTAAACTAGTCAGGTTGTCGGTCAAGGATTTTCTCCACAAAATTACTTGCTCAAAGAGGACAGGGACCCAGGGACTGAAAAGTTTACCCGTATAGGGGGTTTTAATTGACAGACGAGACTGGACGGGTTGGTGTAGTGGCTGAGCGATTGGCTGCTGCATTCACAGAATATATATTTGTATGGCCTACAGGTAGTTGTTCCGGGTTTGGCTTTTGCTGTATATCAGTTTCAATGTTTGTAAACGCACTCACGATACAGGAAAAAATCCAAGTGTGGGGCGATTGCACAAAGTAATGCGCCTGGCTGGGTTCGAATCTACGGACCGATACCCCTGGACCCCCACTGCTCAATACTTGTTACCCATTACTCAAGGCTCAATAGACTCGGAACTAAAGCTGTGCCAAATAACGAAACTGCAGCAAGTTTGGCTGCTCATACTGCGAAGGTCACTCCTCCGAGCAGATAATAACACTGGCTATATTTGTTCTTCCAACGCGACACTGACTATAAAAAGATCGCGAGCTATTCTGGTTTGACAGAATCCAAACACGGCACTCGAGCGATACCGATGCTCTGCCGTAATGGCGGGCGCACATGGTGATAGTGCGACTTTGGCAAATTGGATTAGTAACGCAGATCTATTCTTCTTCTTAGTGTATCGATGTCAAAAAGTTCAAATTAGATTAACCCGATACTCAGCCTCGCGCACACCGCTCACTGATGCAGTGAGTAGGTCAGATGCGCAGGTGATAACCATGCGGTGCAAGACTGAAGGTGGGCCATTGTCTGTGGGGAGACGCCGCATACGCACTTCAGGTCTGATCCGTCCATGAACCCCCATCTGGAGAGATTGTGTTTACTTCGGCCAACTTGTGTTCGAAGTCTGTTTAGAGATTTTCAAGTCGGCCACGGCAACGCGTACAGATCTATTAAACTGTGTTTTTCGGAAAGCATGTTAAGCCGATGGTTTCGGCGGTCATTTGTAGATCTTAGACAGCCGTTACAGCCTACAGGTAGTTAGAGCCCAAAAATTTGACAACCAGTGCTACCGAGGGATATCGTATCGTATCCTTAGTAACTGGTTGGTAGTCGTGGAGCGACTACCTATCTTCAGCTTCTTATGTTCCTTATGCTGAGACATTCGCCTCTTCTCTATGAGGGGCATTAATATTAAATTGCAACTTTATCACGAAAGAATTTAGACATTTATTTCATTTCAACATAATTATCCTAGACCGAAGCTGAAACATTTGAGCAATAAGTAGACTCAGCGCTTGTTTCTTCGTAATTCATTGAAATAGTTCGTTGTCACCATAGTCTTCCTTTTGATGCAAAATTCTGTGAAGTCTAAATTCCTCTCTTGACGGATTAATCAAGCTAGCAACACAAGCCAGGTACAATCTCCGTGTGGAGCCAACGTTAAGGCGAACGACGGGCGATTGGCCAACTACAGCGGGTCGCTAATTTAACGCCGTGTATTCGATGCAACCCACATATTTATACTCGACATATACACTGTATGTAAACGGGTATATTTTAAATGATCATGTAACGCAATCGCCATGATGCGAATATGAAGGGCACGTGGCAAATAGATAGTCGGATTGACGGTTGATGTATAAGGTAGGAAGTTATAGGGTGAGATCTAATCCCTGAGAGCGTCGATTGAATCGTAGGCAGTGTGACTTTAGGGTAGTCTCAAAAATATGGTGGTTTGTGCCAACAGAAATCAAAACGATAAAAGAGCTTTATACATAATGAAGCTAGTTCGTTTACTTCGAATGATTAACAGCAATTCCATACAAATACCTAGATCTGATATAGAGTAAGCTCTACTGTTTCCAGCAAACTAACACTGAGTGTCTTCTCTTCAGACACACTGCTAAAATGTTAGTAACAGAGACTTTTACTGCGAAAGGGAATCTGAAATAACGAATCCGGAACAAAAAATCGGAACCAGTTTGCAACAAAATATAAAAATAAGAATTTTGAAACGGGAAATCGAAGTACATGCAAATCCCAAATCTCCAAGTTGGAATCTTAAATCGGTCACAATAATGGCGCAGTAAACTACGCAAAAGTAACAAATCAAACAAATCGTTTAGACAAGCCTGCGGAGCTGGTTGGCTGCATTAGTGAGCGTCCTGACAAATGAGGGTATGACGTCAAGGCTGAAGGCAGCCAGTGGCGGTGTGCTGACTAGAGTAGTGCGGTGCTAGAGGTAGCGGAGAATTTAAATATTGTGTACTTACACTAGCTGATCGGGTAACCAGACGTTGTCCTGCTACAAACCTACAGCGCCATCTATCGGGTCCAAGCATACCTAAGGATGGTTATCCAGGTGTCCCCATAAGTACAGAAAAAAAGAAGTGAACCTTCCGACTCTCTCTCTCCTACTTTCTACGTTTTTGTATCTTTCTTTCTCTCTCCCTCTTGCGTATACCCCCTCCATGGTAGCGTTAAACGTTTAACGCAACCTTGTTGGAAGTCGCATTAGAAGTTTCACTTAAAAAAAAACAAAACCGGGCAAGCTTTAGGAATAGAAGAATTACGAACACACGCACACCGGAATCTTAAATTAAAGATAACAACGCGCCTGTAAACCCCGTTAGGTTAGGCAGAGGAGTATTTCCAATTCTAAAGTACCCACATTTCGCCCTTTGAGTCCCTTGGAATACGGGGCGAGTCTACTGCCACCAACCGGGCATATATTCGGACTCCGGGCGGTTACTACAAAATTCGTCATTGAAATACCCAATAACACTGACCCGGGAACCAGGATCTCATAATCAACAGTGGCGGTTCGTAACTACAAGTAGTTACAAGTAGGTATTGTAGAAATAGCTATTTGAGTGGCAAAAAGGTACCTTATAAGGTGGCTTATATGTTTAGTCAGCAGCGTGTGTAACAATGCTGACGTTGACGAACAGGTGCTTTGAATTGTTAATTGTGACTGATTACAATTGAATAGTGCTTCAAAACATTTACTTAGTGCCGTATTGTCTTTAGTATAAACTTTCACAAAACTATGACGACTGTGATCCAAGGGAAAAATAATACTTAGAATATAAAATAAACGTAACATTAAACCTGAATTGCCGGAAAGGTTAGGCACAGGTGTTACTACAACATACTAATAATCCACCCGTTACATTTAAGTTCCATGTCATGCAAACCCTAGCTCCGGGGCTGCTGCTGAGAAATTCCTGATGGAAAATGGGTTGTTCCATAGGTAAAAAGAAAATCTACAGACACTACTCGAGCTTGGGAATCGTAAAGTCCCCAGGACTTAGAAAATTACTGGAGATTTTCGAAGTTATACTTCTTTTGGCGCGTTAGGGAAAATGATAAGAGTACATTTTTACGATGCGCGTGCACACCGTCACGAAAAACCGACACCCTGAAGATAGCTAGTCAACATACACCCTGAAGTTAGCTAGTCAACATTTTAGTTGTATACGCCAAAGAAGTATAACTTTTTACGTGCGTAATAAGTACACGCACACTTTATTTTTTTTAAGTAATAACGTCATACCTCATACAATTCTATCGCTAGCACTGCAACCACACAGGTATTGGTTGCATAGAACATTTATTAGAGATCGTAAACCCATTTCATGAATATTGCACTAGAGGCCTTCACTATCTGTTCAGAGATATGTTGTGTTCAAAATTATTGTATGTTTAACATGTTTTATGTTATGTTTAACGTAATGTCGTATTCAGTATTTTGCTGTGTGTTCACTTTGTCTGTTAATTGCCAGTGTTTAGATTGTGTTGATTGCCCAGCGGGTAAGCCATCTAAAGTGGCAATGTGCAAGCCACATAGCGCGAAGATCAGACGGCCGATGAGGCAAACAGATACTGGAGTGAGGACCATGCATTGGAAAGCGCAGCGTGGGACGGCTACCTGCCAGATGGACCGACGACATTGTCAAAACTGCAGAAAGTCGCTGGATGCAGGTGGCATTGGACCGGACACGTTGGAAATCGATTGGGGAGGACTTTGTTCAGCAGTGGACAGCAACGGGCTGATATGGTGATGATGATGAGATTGTGTTTCACGTATGTTCTGTTATGTAGTTTTTTTATCTTCTTCCTAAGTCCCCCGTGGTTATTTTTTAACAGCGTTGTGTGTACTTTCCTTATATTGACAGTTTCAATTGTTTGATACTTTTCAAAATACGGAACGGAAAAAACACTTTAAGGGGGATATGAACGCCCCTATTATTTGGGCCTTAAACAAAACAGGCAAAATGCGGCTGTACAGGTACACCTGTTAAATCTTCGGGGAAATACAGGCGTGATGTGACGTGTCATTAGATGCTCACATCTCATCATATTTTGAGTGATACAGGCGTCTTTTCTTAGAGGAGGAAAAGTTTATGAACATGTTTACGCCTCTAAGACCTATCAGATCTTATGTTAGTCTAGCTTCTAAGAATTGTGCTAAAATCTCCTGAATGGTCGAAGTAAGCCGAGGTGTTTCCGTTGAGTGAAATAAATCTCAATTTCTTTAAAAATTCGTTCTTTAATAAAAGTATTATTGATGGGTCCGTGTAACCACTTTGTTTTCAAAATAAACAATACGAAGAGTTAGAAACCTATTCGTTTTTATGGTGGCGTGTTGGCGTCTTATGTACAGTTGCGGAATGAAAGGTTTTGCAGTTTTAAGTTTACTGTTAACACCTACCACGTTGGTCTAGTGGTCGCAAGCGCTACTGCTAAGCATGTCTTGGGTTCGATTATCGTGTCGGGTAAAATTATTGGGTTTTTCCATTAGGAATTTCTCAGTAGCAGTGACGAAGTCTGGATTTGTTCCCGGTTGATGGCAATAAGCTCGCCCTCTATTACCTGGGACTCAAACATGACTAACAATATTTGGGTCTATGGTCTAAACCTCTGACTCTTCCGAAAATACAGGCGTGTAAAACATATTCTATAAGATTCGTACTACTGTAAACGAATATGACCGTTGGAAAAGGATCCAGGTGCGCGCTCCATGGAAATTGCTTAATCTTTTAATTCTGTGAGTGCACCAACAAAGATTTCGTTTCAGACATTGACAGATTAGCTTAGGATACTAAAGTTCGATTGTTTCATCTTTCTCCATTCCCGTGGATTGCTATTCTTTTGTTTTTATTTTGAATTGTTTTGATATAAAAGTGATTGCAAAGATCCTTGTTTTGAGTGGTTTCAAGTTCACGTCCCATTTCGTTAACATTCATTGACCTTTCCCGTGTACCCTTGGCAATTTTTTGGAGTTCTAGATTATTCTTGTTCCGATGAAAGAAAGTTTATATTGAACTGTGCTTCCGGTTTCCGAAAAACTAGGTTTATTGCATCAATATTTCCAGTTCTTATGCTCATTTAATAATATCACAAAAAGCACTTGTTGCTAGTAATGCTTTGTTGAATGATCTCAATATACTTTGCCATCAATCTCGTGTCCTTAAGCCAATTCTTTTGGGGTAAGGGTAATGATGGGTAAGGGTAAAGTAGGAGAATGATAGGTTACAATATAAACAGAAGTTATTATTATAATCAAAATAATAATATCTAATTTAATTTGTCTAGCCAGGAACGAGAGCATTATTAGATATTACAGAAGCGTTATGAGACACCTTGGGTGTCAAACGACAGCGAATAGTATAATATCTATAAATACCACGAATACTACTGTTCCGTTGGTCAATGATACACACGCATCGCTAAATTTGAACAGAGTAGGGTTCTCGATGTTAAAACAACATAGATATATCATGAAATAGTTTACCTATTCAATTAAGACCCGTTAATTACCAAAAAGGATGGAGGAGTTGTACGGTGGGCTGCATCAATTGGGTACCCCAGTTGGGAACGTAGGTGCTTCTTTTCTTGGCAGTCAATGCAACCAGACGTTCTAAGTGGTGTCATATTTGCCCAGTTACCGGTTTTTTGGAGCTTACAGGCAGTTAAATTTGCCGGTAAAAAATTTCTTCCGAGCTGTAGTTGTAAGTGGCGATGGATGCTATCAGTCTGGAGGCCGAAACGGAGTCGAGATCCTGGATTCCATTTCCAGGTCGTGCAAATAGTAATTGGGATTCCCATCAGGAATTTCTCGATACCGTATAGTCTAGAGTCCGAATTTGTACTCGGTTAGTGCCAATAAACTTGCCCACTATTACAAGGGGAACGAAAGGTTTACGATATGTGGGCGTAGGCGACATTAGGTACGCATTCGCCTTACCCTACAAAAGGAATACAGACGAAGTTATGTAAGTACGTAATAAACTTATTTTATAGGCTATTTTGTTTAAAATTCAGAATCGTCCATCGATCGGCAGCCCTACTTTTAAAATGACCACTAGTGTTCGCATTAATCAGGCGCGGATCTGTTTACGTGTGAGTCAATGTTGGCGGCAGACAACCGCGCATCAGGAAGTCGTAACACAAGTGTTGGACGATGAGGACACGTGGGATTCTGGGGGGATTCTGGAGTACATTGCTGTATAGAGTAGCTTCAAAGCAACGCGACGATGGATGAATTGCGTGGAGGATGATATATGGCTAGAAAGGAGGTGACGGATAAGATGACGAGAGATAAAGAAGTTTGAAAGAAGAAGACAAAAGAATGATGATCGAGTAATCCATTTATACAATCTGTGAAATACCGGACAGCAAAACTTAATCTTCGGAGGGTTTATAGGGCCATGGAATTCTAAAGGTTAGGTAGTTAATGCTTTCTGCCAGGGCTGCGGGACTGTTTAAAAGAGATACCGCGGCCCTGGAACACAAAGGGCAAGGAAGGGACATGTATGGGTTTTAGTCGGAGAAGAGCGGGAGAAGTCGTTTGATGATATCCCATCCGAAAATAAAAAGGTATTTAATACCTTTCTTAACTACTTATTGATTAAGTTTGCTGCCGGTTTGGTACAAAATTGAACAAGTTCTAATAGTGATCCTGATTCCTTCCTGAGTCCTTATTTTTATATTTAAATCAAACGCTTTATCAAACTAACTCCCATGTTGTTATCTAGACACCAATACACAGCCCAGTCATAATGTTTGTTGAGATCAAACCTACACTCAATGTTGCATTTTGAATACTACAAAGGGCCCACTGCTTGCTACACAGCAGTGGTTTCTGAGTCACGATGCTAAGAGTAAATCATAGTGATATTATAAGCCCACATGAGCACATGAGCTGCCCATCTTGATCCAATCCCTTGCCCCAGCCACAGAGCATGTCGAAGCTATTTATCGATTTAGGGCGAACGCATGCACATGTAAGCTCTGCACGAGATCAAAATTACCTCAACTGTTATGAATTTTTCTATGAACCGCCATACTGCTATGCTCTGCTTGGGATCAGCTAGCAAACAGTTATAGTTGCCGAGCTTACTGCCAACGGACGGCTGATGTTGGCGGACAGATCACCCGTCTATGGTGGTTGGTCCATTTGCTTGCAGCGAACCGTGGTCCCAATAACGTAGGGTCTTCACAATCTTTGCGCAGTTGAAAGCGGCCGTTGTAGCTTGTAACACACACACACACAGGAGGTGCTAAGCCGATTCGGTTATCTGCTTATCCTTTTGAAGGCCATTGTCACATATACGTAACAAGCAAGCGCGTAACCTGTACGCCAAACGACAAATATGTGACAATATGACATATGTGGGCTTGACGTGGTGGGCACGCGAGTGCGTTTAAGCTCTGACGTTCTTATGTTGGCTTGACAACGAGTCGATGAGGTGATGCCAGTCCCGTGTAGAGCTTATTCATGATAACACAAGCACATCGCCCGCGACTTCGCCCGGAAGAATTTTGATAGCTCGGCTACTATGCATGATATGTATAAATATAATTAATAGCCTATAATAGCACCCACAACGAATGTAGCTTTCTGCCAGTGATAGATTTGGATCATTCGTTCCGGAGATTACCCCCTACATACAAACTTACACACAAATTTTACCTCTTTATAATATTAGTATAGATGAGCATTTACCTTTATTCAGAAAATAGAACAGAAATTGAATCGGTTTAGACAGAACACGAGTAAATCATGTAATAACAAGTTAGTATTTATTTTATTTAGCACAGTTTATAAAAACTAAAACACACTCAATTGGCGCGCGTTCAGTGGAAACTGTGTACTGTGTCTATCTCGATTAGACTGTGTTGTGTACACGTTGTTTGTGTTATCGATGAAGTAAATTATATTGTGGTTGTTATTTATGTTAGTTTGTGGAGAATTTGTTTGAGAATGTCTGCTATAGGCGTGATATATCATGAGCTATTTAGCAAAGAATTTATCCAATACTAAAAGCGCCGTTCACTGCAGCCCATATTATAGCTACGCAATATGAAATGTAGTCCTGGGCACGCTACTCATTATGACGTGGCTGGCAATCGAAAGAACCGCGCAGCTAACGTAACAAACCTCTCTGTGAACGTCCTACGTAGCAGACTAGTAGTACATGGATGGTTGACAATTTTTTTTTCTGTGCCTGTATTGTCCCACTGCTGGGCAAAGGCCTCCCCCGAAACCTTCCATTCTTTTCTTTGTGCAACTTCGGTTTTTTCCGTTCTCTCTCTTTCCTAATGTAGATGAGTTTTGGTAGGTTACGCAGTAGTTTAAGAGAGGGCCACGTAGCTTAGTAATATAAAAATAGTGCGTGGAGTCCCTCCGGGCGGAAGAAGTGAAACTTCGTAATGTGGAAATGACAACAGCTATACAAGGCACATGCGTTCGAGTGCCACGCATTCACTCTCGCTCTGTCTCTTTCTATTCCTCCTCCCCAGGAGCGTGGAACGTTTAGCGCAACAGTGCTTTCATACCCCCTCAATGGTAGCGATAAACGTTTAACGCAACCTTGTTGGAAGCCGCATTAGAAGTTTCACTTCAACAACCGTGTTGCAGATGCCAGATACATAAAATAGTGGTATTCAGCTGCATGTTTAATACTCAAAAACGCCCCCAAAATAGTTTAGGCTAGGACACTTTCTGGCGTGTTATTAAAACTATAGGTGTTGCAAACTGCCCGCTTGGCAAGTTATCTTGTTTACCCCAATATAATGATGGCTTATTCCACATCAGTCGTAAAAGTCGCCTGTGAGAAAACGATTTCGCGGTCAATTTTACGGGTTCACAGATAAAAAGATTCAACCTTGAGCAAATCAGCGTTTTAAACACGAGCAAATGAAACTTCCGCGTACATCTAACTATAGTTAGTATGTAGTTTTTATAAATACTGGTCGGAAATACGAGAAAAACAGTACATTAGGTGAGTGTTATTTCAAACTCTTGAAGATCAAGTGCAAAGAATTAATTGTATGAAGACGATGTGCTTTGATCTCGACCTGAAACGCTTTTGCGTGTGAAAGAAACGTTACAAGAGTAAAACGATATTCTTCTTCACAAGTCTTCTTCTTTTCCTGTGAGGGTTCGACTTTTAAGTTACTTCGGAACAGCTCTGGCATTCATCACATTTAAAACCATGATAGAGAAGTAGACGAAGTATTTCCTGTGAAGGAGCTCTATACTGGTACTGAGTTTGGGAAATTGTGTCGGTTAAGAGGTTTCCAGATTGGCCCCTGCAGTTCTTGTCCAGGTGGCAGTTGTTCTGCCGGAATCATGAAGTGGAGAAAACTGAGATGTGTGATATTCCTCAGTTCTTATATATCGTCCGCCGCACTGGTTTTCAAGGAGGTTGTTTATTGCTAAAAAACTTGAAAGCTTTGTGAAACTCCTCATTTGAAAGCAAACATACGTATTCGTGTCTCCGTGACGTCATTTAAAAAAGCTTTGATTTATTTTCTGAACATAAATCATAAGACCATATTTAAACGGATACTTTTGCGTCGGATTCAAAAGTTCTTTTGCGAGAGATGTTTATCCCACTAACATTTCATGTGATTGTGAAAGATTCTTCCTCTTTTTCAGGGTTTGATCACCCAATGCTGAGTGTGATGTTTCATTCTTTATATATCAAATGGGCTTACTCTTGACCTCAATCTTGTCCTGAGGACACAGATGAGGTCGACGATGGAACAACCTAACCCAAAAGCCATTCTGATACGCCTTTTTTCGCTTTTCTTATCTCCTCATAAAAGAGTATGATAAAACTAAAAAGGAGTAATTACACTTTCGTATTTTAGTTAGTTAAGCTGGTTTGTTCATGCTGAGAGGGAGAGAATGAATGAGAAGACTTCTTACAAACAGCAAGGCAGATGTGAGTGGACATGATTGGAGGAGACCGCCTGGCTCGAAAGAAAAATGACGAGTTTATTGATATTCACTGTATACTAAGGTACTCGTATAAGGATACATTTGTAGTTCTGTAGTTTCATCATAATCGACTTCAGCCAAAAGACGTCCACTAATGGACATAGGCCACCCCGAAAGGGGGTTTTTTTGTCATAATCGCCACGCTCGGCAGGAGGGTTGGCGATCGCAGTACGGTAGTTACAAAAGCAAAGAGAATAGTGCTGCCCATTCTCTGGTAAGTCCCTTAGTCGCCTCTTATGACACCCACGGGAAGATATGGGATGGTGCTATTCTTTACATCCGATACCATACAGTTTACCTATGAGAATAACGCGTCAGTTTAATGTATGAAACATCTAAATTAACTTTGTCTTGTTTCACAAGTAGCTGAGACGTTTATCTGGACTAACTCAAAGATCGGTCTGACGCAATTACAGTCGATAACTGCGATATGTTACTCTTATTGAAGGATCCACGAATAAATATTAAGTTTAAGTGTTAGTTAAGAAGCGTTTAAATATTATGTAACTGCTAACTAAGAAGTGCTTTGAGAGGGAGATTTTCAGATGAAGCAATAGCCTGGAAGTGTTGCAAATTAATAATCATGTAGTTTTATTATAATTATTTACTCCTGAATTGAGATGTTCACTAATCTTGTTTTAGAACCACTAGAAATATAGAGAAATGATTGAATAGAAAGAAAGCTTCTTGCATAATAACACGCCTGCTTCAATTCAATTCAATTTCATTTATTGCATCAAATATGTTAGGTACAAGAAGTTCTTAAGTATATAAAATATTTAGTATCACACATTTGGCGAATATACGAATAGCATGCAATAGTACAAGATTTTACACATAAGATTAATTACTAGGTAAGTACATTTTGTCAATTTATGTGCCTAAGTTAAATATGTCTGTGCTTTAAAGTATATAATTCACAGGGACACTTTTGAAAGAACTCATCTATCGAACAAACACTCTTATAACAACCACTTCCCCGAAGGGTTAGGCAGGTATCTCTGTAGAATACCAATATTTCGCCAGTTATGTTTAAACCTCAAATAGGGTAAGCTTATTCAATCAAAATACAAACCCAGACGCAGATAGCAATTAACTCAACCCTGAAATCGAATGTAGAACCTCATCTTCAGTAGTCAAGAAACTTTATTCTAGATATAAGAAGCTACATTCCTTCCTGGAACTTTATTAGAAACGGAAAAACCATTTAATTGCAATCGTTAAGCTGCTGCCAAATAAATTTAACAAATCTGTTCAGTACAAGGGTAATTCTCTCATCTGTATGTGTTTATTGTGGTAATGGAAAGTTATATACATATATGCTTTTACACGTAACAAATACCAATATATTGTATAACAGCAGCACGGATCGTTCTTTTGGGGGTAAGCAACGCTTGCCGAGGCCGATCCGGATTGGGTGACCATCCATTACATACCGAAACCCGTCCATGCCTCGGTAAGCACGTTTGCCGTTGGCCCCGGCTCACATTTATAGGTTTTCTGTTTTATTTTCTTTAGCCGTTACAGTTACAAAATCCTAACAACTAGTCTTACCTTGGCGTAACGTGATAGTAACTAGTACGACGATACGCATTTCAAGATGCTGAAAATAGTAATGAAAAAAATGGTAATGGTAAAATGGTGATGGTTGTTCAGGCGTCGGTATAGGCGTGAAAAGGTAACAAACAAAATTACTTTCACATTTATAATATTAAGTAAGGATTAAATAATAGTTAAATTTGTTGACACAAAATGGCTATTGTTTAACGATTTGATGTCTTTGTAAACTTTATCGTGACTGTGGTGCCTCGGAAAGCACGTTAAGCCGCTGCTCACGGATGTCATTTGTAGATCTTTGACAGTACTTACAAGCACTCAGTGTTGTGAAAGTCTGACAAAAAGTCTTACCAAGGGGTTCTGTATTACCCAGTACTAACTGGGTTGTGGAGGTCAGATAAGCAGTCGCTCCATGTAAAATACTGGTATTCAGATGCATCCGGTTAGACTGGAAGCTAACCCCAACATAGTTGGGAAAAGGCTAGACAGGTGATGATGATGAAAGTAATGATTTGACTTGACCACCAAAAAAAGATTCAACACGAAAGAACATTCCCATTGACATATAGTTACGCCTACTACCTGTTAGCCTCCTACAATAGTAACCGATTCTCAACGCCCTGTTAACACTGATAATAAAATCACCACCATTTATACGACTCATCCATCTGTCAAGTCGACACGCCACTAAAACTACAAGAATTCAAGTTATTTCATCAGCTAAACATTTTAATATCCCTGATGACATCACTAAAATTAAAAAGTTTTATGAGGTCGGACTAGCCATAAATTAACGACAAGCTTACGAAGCTCTAAAACTAAACTCTTGCGCATAAAAATGGCGGAAGTGACGAAATACCGGGTTATGACGTCGGGTCCCGTCATCGGGATTATTTATGATGTTGCACAAAAGGAAAGTAATAGGAATTCGTCTGTAATTAAGTGATGATATGCGGAACAGGGAAAGGGTGGCTTGCCAGCTGACAAATTCAATTCTACATAGAATTATTTTAATCGACCCGCAAAATATTTGGGGTATCCCTATTTTCTTAGGCACGGTGACTATCCTATAAAATTAAAAGAGCAATATTTGTATATTTGTGATCACGTCCTCGAAAAAGGCTCTACCGGTTTCGAAGACAGTTCCAATATAGGGGTATAAAATCGATATAGCTAGGTCTCATATCTGGGAAAGTTCGTTTTCTCCATTTTCACCTGAGCAGAGCTCGGTCGCCCAGGTACTTACGATAATACTACCTATTGTCAGCATTGTAAGGAGATACTTACATGCCCTTGTCTAAGGTTGAGGTACTATCTTTTTCTTACCAAAGGTTATCCGAAGCCTGCTAGTTGAGTTTGCCATTTTTTTTCTCTTTACTAACAAATCGGCTTGGTTTTTGCCAACCATTTTAATGTCGTTTTTTAGAATATGTATAAAAAGTACAATATTACTAGTATATAATCATGGTTTTAACGACGGGGTTACTTACTATAGCTAGTGTATCAAGTGAGGGTCATTCTGAGCGTCGTTTGTCTACTAAGAGTTGTACACGGTTTTATGATACGGTTTCAAGATATATCTTAGTATTGTAACTTGCTGCCGCCACGGCCCATGCGCATGACTACGTATCTACGGCATATGACGTCACAGTAACCATGGTTAACGACCACAGCCGGTGCTCGGTTTATAGCCGCCGATGTAAATGGGATGTCTTAATTTTTTGCCTTGTTAGCAAGCCCCATTGTCAAACCCTCCCGGCTGGGCTATCGTCTTGCGTTCGTTTCCAATAAGTCAAGCATTTATGACATTTTTTTGATGATTGTCTTGTGGTTGCACGCGCTACTGCTGACCATGTTATCCTGGGTTCGATTATCAAAATCAGGTAATGTGTCAATGGGTTTTCTCAGTAGCAGCCACGGAGTCTGGATTCGTGACCGGTTGAAGGCAATAAGCTCGCACACTGTAAGTGTATTATTGGGTACATTTATGCTTAACCTTTCGGGGATTACAGACGTTATCTCGTCTGATAGCCTCTCTAGTGTATTTAAAGGGTGGAATCACATTAACACGCACAGATAAGTATTTTCTTGCGGTTTTGCCTTTCTGTCACTTAAAATAAAAACTCACTGAAGTGAAAGGTGTAATCGCACGTTAAAGTGGTTCCGATGCTTATGAATTCTGATGCTTGCGCCCGGAATTTTCGCTACTTAGCAGAATGAGACACAGATACTCGAAACCCCCCACTCTAAATCTCTTTGCCGTCATGTTTACTTCCCATACATGCATACTGTCACGTACGCAAGCTTCATGATTCAGAAGCTTTTAGCACTTTCGAACATTTACACAATAGTCGAATGGTTGGTGCGTGCGCTTGCGTCAAAATTGATGTGCCGTTGTATATGTCTGTATGTCTGCGTGTCTGATGGTATTAGTCGCCGTATTGATTGATGCTTGATCGGCATTTTTATATCCAGTGGTAATATGATGGCTTGGCTTCTGGTTTCTAGGAATAACTAGGCCGGGAGGGTTATAAAAAGTGATCATTGATGGGATTTCTAAGAGAACTGTTTTTGGATATGCTTGTCAGAGTAAGTTCTAGGATTATCGTTCCGCTTGCTACTCATCATGATTTTAGCCTATGGATACTCCACTGCTGGATATAGGCCTCCACTAAGAGTTGCCACGTTTACCGGACCAGTGCTTCTATTGCAGCTGCACTATAAAAAGTACTACAGAACTAACTTCAAAATTCTGAATCACACTGTTAAAGTTATCCGCGACTTAAGAGTATCTAGAAAAACCTGTAGAGATAACACCCGTCTGGATGAAGGATTCTCCCTTTTCTATGGGGGATGACGAACTTTACACCCTCTTCTTCATACACCCCTATACTTACGTGGTCATTAGACCACCTTGGGAGACCACACCGCATCTTCCGGTAAGCAGTCGCCGTTCCCAAACCTTCTGGATCATTTAATGTAGCATTCAACGACCTTTTATCTACCTTTTTTAGGGATCCATACCCAAAGGGTAAAACGTGACCCTATTACTAAGACTCCGCTGTCCGTCTATCACCAGGCTGTATGTCATGAACCCTGATAGCTAGACAGTTGAAACTGTCACAGATGATGTATTTCTGTTGCCGATATAACAACAAATACTAAAAACAGAATAATATAAAAATTTAAGGGGTCTCCCATACAACAAACGTGGCTTTTTCGCCTTTTTTGTCTAAAATTGTATAGATAATGGTACGGAACCTTTCGTGCGCGAGTTCAACTCGCACTTGGCCAGTTTTTTGCTAACCTCCGGCCATCTTGTTGCAACTGAATTCAGTCTTATCTATCATTGTGATTTATCTAAAACTACGGAAACTTCCACCCATTTACAATTCTAGAATCGAGGAAAAAAAACAAATGAATTCCCACATGATCTCCGGTTATGACAAGGAGATATTAGTTGAAATGTCCCACAAAAAATGGCTTGTCATTTGTAATGTTGGGGACAGCAGAGGACAGTGGCTAATGGTGTGTTTATGGGACAGTACAGTTGCTGGCATGCAAGGAATGGGGTCAGGGGGAGTACCAGGAAGTTGGAAGTAGGTGAGAATGTGAATAGAGAACAATCTTTGTTTTTATGAATAGTCATAGCTGCGTTTTGCGACATAGTAATAGAAATCATTACAACTGAAAACTGGATATTTACCATATATACTGGATGTTTTGACCTCCCGATATTTCGGGAATATCCCGTTTTTAGTGTTAATGATAATGTTAGTGACCAAGTCAGTTTAAAAACTTATAGTAACAGGCAACTTATCAGGTCGTCAAGGGGGGTTGTGTTTCCTACAAACTGAGGCGTAGAGGTCAGATAGGCAGTCGCTCTATGTAGAATTCTGGTATTTATCTGCATCCTGTCCTACACCTAGACAGATGATAGTAGCAATGGATCTAAAATAACTAATGTTAAAACTTTTTACTTATCTTAAACAGAAGAAATGAGTAGGATTGCTTTGATGACGTGTTATATTGTCAATTTCTGACTGTAATGTCCAGATTCCCTCACAAAGTTTTCCTTCAACACATCTTATTTAAATTATACATATTTTGCTAAAAATCAAAGGAGTACCACCCCATAAATGTGACATATTCGCCGTCATGAGCTCATCACGTGCGGTACTCACCGGAACGGATGAGCAGTTGTCACCTTTAATCCTAAAATCCGGCTTTTCATCGAATTACAACGTTTATGTTCTGAGCCTTGTAAAAAATGTATCCGTTCTTTAAATAGAAGATCGCAGTCATTGGACGATGACTACACAAACGTGCTTGATGTAGACGTAAAATGTATGGATTTTTCTTTTGAGATTTTCTTTTGCCACAAGGAATTGATTTCTACAATCTTAAAAAAAACTTACTAATATAAATGCAAAGTGACCATATCTGGGGGTACCTTTTCATAATAAAACGGCTAAAGGATATCAATGTCTGGCTCACAGGTAGATTATAACTAGTATAAGTACATAGAATAATTGCTACCCTGTAGAACTTTCCTATAGGATAATATAGAGAATCCACGCGGGCGAAGCCACGAACAAAACACTAGTCATTTCATACATTTTCTTTTTGTAACTGCATGGGAATGGAAATAACTAAGCTTATTTCTCTACGCTTATTGCGGAAACTAGTTTTTGCAGTTACTGTGATAGTAACTAAAAATCATAATGTTACAACATTTTCAAACAATATTTAATGAACACAAAAATAATCATGTTTAGTTATAGTTAAAACATTCACATTTTATATATTTCTGACATAAATCTTGAAACGTAACATCAAACATTGTGAAACCTTGGTTCGTTTTGTTAAATAAATAAGAACTAACGTATACAAGGTGTATAGGAACTAAAATAAGGCGTGATACGCACTGGGTGAAAGACGAGACACTTAATTAACTGTCTCATGCTCGTGAATCACTGATGTTGAATAGCCCTTATTATGTGGGGTTTCACTTCAAGCGGTATAAACATAAATATACAACCATACCATTCGGAATTTGAAATCAGGTTGATGTTACAAGACCTCCGTTGTAACGCATAGAACTGTATTATATAGATCATGAATATTGTCAGGCTACTGCCGATTGCGTCCATCCTGGGAAGTTAGTAATACATAGAATTCTGGCTATCTTTAATCTGTAAATTATTTTTCCGTTGGAATCGCTAAAGACGTGCACTTTATCCGGCCGGCGCGGCGTCGCGATGCGCGTTTCGATTTCTCCATACCATGCTTCAAACAACTTTTTTCGTTTCCTCTCTCCGCAGTCGTTGTCGCTCGCATGCAGCTCAAAACAGCGATTATGAACATTTGGAGATCACATAAACCCGCTAACACTTCCACCCCACTCGTAGGTCCATAACACTTAGCCTTGCCCGCTCAGTCTGCAACGTCCCCGCTAATCTAGTGGCCCAACACGTCCATCATATTTGTTGTTATGACAGCTCAATGGTAATTGCTCGATGTTCGTAAATCATTTGTTTCAGGGCTCCAAGGCCAAGGTCAACTGATGATTTTGTTCCGATTTAAGTCGTAGTAGAGATTTAGATGTTTATGTTTTTTTTTTTGTGCCGGGAGATTACGCCCTAAAAATTATGTAACTGACATTGTGATTAGTGATGCTCTACAGAAAGGTCAGGTGCGTAGAACTCGCAACTGGCGTGCGTGTTCCGGATGTATGAACGTGTAAACAAAAGGAGAATGTATCTGCCTACCCCCGGGAAAAAGCCCACGCTTTTGTGAAAGATATAAGAATAATAAATTACTTTATTTTGCTTTGTTGGTCTAGTGGTCGCAATCGCGACTGCTGGACATGAGGCATTTTTTTTTGGTATGATTTGGATTTGGATGGTAAATCATCAAAAGACTTCTCCCGCTCTCTCTGGGCAGAGCGGAAGGGAGTGTCAGACTTGTACTGACTAAAACCCATCCATGTTTCTTCCTTGCCCTTTGTGTTCCAGGGCCGCGGTATCTCTTTCGAACAGTCCCGCAGCCCTGGCAGGCATCGGCTCTTGCGGGCCCCTCCCTATTTGCTGACATCTCTTTGAGGTGAGCGTGGAACACGAACGCGCCGTCTACACGGCTTGTCGTCAAAAGACGGACGGACAGCGAGCTAGCCCATTACTCACCGTCCACAGGCCCGCGTCTACGGTGGCCGAAAGCCACCACGTGACGACGCCCGACGCCCGGGGCGTCTCCCGCGGCGGTTAGGACGAGAGGTTCTCTCCCTCTGAGCATGACTGCTTCGCAGGAGGTGACGGCGTCCCATTCCCTCTCGCTCCGGACCATGGATTGAACCAGGGCCGGTTTATTGGGTTATTCCATCAGGATTTTTTCAGTAGCAGCTACGGATACTGGATTTGTGCCCGGTTGATGGCAATAGGCGTGCCCCTTATTACATGGGACATCTATAACTGGCGAAATGTGGGTGTACTATTAGGTACACCTCTGCTTTATCCTTCGGGGATTACAGGCATAATATTATGTTAAGTTTTATTTATTATTATAGCTATTTCGATGATTTAAAAGTTTCGAAAATTAAGAAGAGAATACATTTTAGAAAACTACATCGAATTAAAATAGAATTAATAATAAAACCACCAGATATTAGTTTCTGTTATTAACCTCTTCTAAGGACTATGTAGTTGTCTGAGAATAAACAATTTTAATTTAATTTAATTAGTAACATGCCAAATCAAAAGTTTCAATGACTAAACACATAAGCCATTGAAAACACATCAGTAATTGATCCATAAAACTCGTAATTCCAACATGTTTACATTCACTCATCAAGTTATTTCTAAGAAAGGCAATAAATAAACTTTACGTATCTTTGTTTTAAGTCCTGAAATATCCTGAAACAAATCGTGCTGATGTTTTATTAGCCAGTGCGTTTCCTGTGCGGTTTTGTTTCCTTTCTCCTGAAACTCGAAGCTCTAAAGGGATTAATTAACAGCGAGTGCAATCAGAAATAACTTAATGAGTCATCGCCTTGACTTACTTAGTTGTTGAACTTGACAAAGGGATCGGGGAAATGAGTTTTACAATGTATTTGAAACGTTTACCGGGGATTCCTGAGAAGTGAGCTTTATACGCACAATTGGTGAAAGTTATTGTGATCCTCGTCCAAAACGAAACCATATTATCGCATTTTTACAGATTAGGGGTCATCTTTTTAACAAGTGAGGTTTATTGGACCACTATTATACCCCTCCCTCCCCCTTGGTGATACGTCGTGAAGCTTTGCGCGTCCCCTCCTCCCAATCCCATCGTCACGTGTATTTTTTGTTTATTATTGTATTTTTTGTTGATCCACGAATAAATATTAAGTTTAAGTGTTAGTTAAGAAGCGTTTAAATATTATGTAACTGCTAACTAAGAAGTGCTTTGAGAACTGAGGGAGATTTTCAGATGAAGCAATAGCCTGGAAGTGTTGCAAATTAATAATCATGTAGTTTTATTATAATTATTTACTCCTGAATTGAGACGTTCACTAATCTTGTTTTAGAACCACTACAAATATAGAGAAATGATAGAATAGAAAGAAAGCTTCTTGCATAATAACACGCCTGCTTCAATTCAATTCAATTTCATTTATTGCATCAAATATGTTAGGTACAAGAAGTTCTTATATAAAATATTTAGTATCACACATTTGGCGAATATACGAATAGCATGCAATAGTACAAGTTTTTACACATAAGATTAATTACTAGGTAAGTACATTTTGTCAATTTATGTGCCTAAGTTAAATATGTCTGTGCTTTAAAGTATATAATTCACAGGGACACTTTTGAAAGAACTCATCTATCGAACAAACACTCTTATAACAACCACTTCCCCGAAGGGTTAGGCAGGTATCTCTGTAGAATACCAATATTTCGCCAGTTTTGTTTAAACCTCAAATAGGGTAAGCTTATTCAATCAAAATACAAACCCAGACGCAGATAGCACTTAACTCAACCCTGAAATCGAATGTAGAACCTCATCTTCAGTAGTCAAGAAACTTTATTCTATATATAAGAAGCTACATTCCTTCCTGGAACTTTATTAGAAACGGAAAAACCATTTAATTGCAATCGTTAAGCTGCTGCCAAATAAATTTAACAAATCTGTTCAGTACAAGGGTAATTCTCTCATCTGTATGTGTTTATTGTGGTAATGGAAAGTTATATACATATATGCTTTTACACGTAACAAATACCAATATATTGTATAACAGCAGCACGGATCGTTCTTTTGGGGGTAAGCAACGCTTGCCGAGGCCGATCCGGATTGGGTGACCATCCATTACATACCGAGACCCGTCCATGCCTCGGTAAGCACGTTTGCCGTTGGCCCCGGCTCACATTTATAGGTTTTCTGTTTTATTTTCTTTAGCCGTTACAGTTACAAAATCCTAACAACTAGTCTTACCTTGGCGTAACGTGATAGTAACTAGTACGACGATACGCATTTCAAGATGCTGAAAATAGTAATGAAAAAAATGGTAATGGTAAAATGGTGATGGTTGTTCAGGCGTCGGTATAGGCGTGAAAAGGTAACAAACAAAATTACTTTCACATTTATAATATTAAGTAAGGATTAAATAATAGTTAAATTTGTTGACACAAAATGGCTATTGTTTAACGATTTGATGTCTTTGTAAACTTTATCGTGACTGTGGTGCCTCGGAAAGCACGTTAAGCCGCTGCTCACGGATGTCATTTGTAGATCTTTGACAGTACTTACAAGCACTCAGTGTTGTGAAAGTCTGACAAAAAGTCTTACCAAGGGGTTCTGTATTACCCAGTACTAACTGAGTTGTGGAGGTCAGATAACCAGTCGCTCCATGTAAAATACTGGTATTCAGATGCATCCGGTTAGACTGGAAGTTGACCCCTTCTTAGTTGGGATGAGGCTAGATAGATGATGATGAAGTAATGATTTGACCAAAAAAAGATTTAACACGAAAGTACATTCCCATTGACATATAGTTACGCCTACTACCTGTTAGCCTCCTACAATAGTAACCGATTCTCAACGCCCTGCTAACACTGATAATAAAATCACCACCATTTATACGACTCATCCATCTGTCAAGTCGACACGCCACTAAAACTACAAGAATTCAAGTTATTTCATATTTTAATATCCCTGATGACATCACTAAAATTAAAAAGTTTTATGAGGTCGGACTAGCCATAAATTAACGACAAGCTTACGAAGCTCTAAAACTAAACTCTTGCGCATAAAAATGGCGGAAGTGACGAAATACCGGGTTATGACGTCGGGTCCCGTCATCGGGATTATTTATGATGTTGCACAAAAGGAAAGTAATAGGAATTCGTCTGTAATTAAGTGATGATATGCGGAACAGGGAAAGGGTGGCTTGCCAGCTGACAAATTCAATTCTACATAGAATTATTTTAATCGACCCGCAAAATATTTGGGGTATCCCTATTTTCTTAGGCACGGTGACTATCCTATAAAATTAAAAGAGCAATATTTGTATATTTGTGATCACGTCCTCGAAAAAGGCTCTACCGGTTTCGAAGACAGTTCCAATATAGGGGTATAAAATCGATATAGCTAGGTCTCATATCTGGGAAAGTTCGTTTTCTCCATTTTCACCTGAGCAGAGCTCGGTCGCCCAGGTACTTACGATAATACTACCTATTGTCAGCATTGTAAGGAGATACTTACATGCCCTTGTCTAAGGTTGAGGTACTATCTTTTTCTTACCAAAGGTTATCCGAAGCCTGCTAGTTGAGTTTGCCATTTTTTTTCTCTTTACTAACAAATCGGCTTGGTTTTTGCCAACCATTTTAATGTCGTTTTTTAGAATATGTATAAAAAGTACAATATTACTAGTATATAATCATGGTTTTAACGACGGGGTTACTTACTATAGCTAGTGTATCAAGTGAGGGTCATTCTGAGCGTCGTTTGTCTACTAAGAGATGTACACGGTTTTATGATACGGTTTCAAGATATATCTTAGTATTGTAACTTGCTGCCGCCACGGCCCATGCGCATGACTACGTATCTACGGCATATGACGTCACAGTAACCATGGTTAACGACCACAGCCGGTGCTCGGTTTATAGCCGCCGATGTAAATGGGATGTCTTAATTTTTTGCCTTGTTAGCAAGTCCCATTGTCAAACCCTCCCGGCTGGGCTATCGTCTTGCGTTCGTTTCCAATAAGTCAAGCATTTATGACATTTTTTTGATGATTGTCTTGTGGTTGCACGCGCTACTGCTGACCATGTTATCCTGGGTTCGATTATCAAAATCAGGTAATGTGTCAATGGGTTTTCTCAGTAGCAGCCACGGAGTCTGGATTCGTGACCGGTTGAAGGCAATAAGCTCGCACACTGTAAGTGTATTATTGGGTACATTTATGCTTAACCTTTCGGGGATTACAGACATTATCTCGTCTGATAGCCTCTCTAGTGTATTTAAAGGGTGGAATCACATTAACACGCACAGATAAGTATTTTCTTGCGGTTTTGCCTTTCTGTCACTTAAAATAAAAACTCACTGAAGTGAAAGGTGTAATCGCACGTTAAAGTGGTTCCGATGCTTATGAATTCTGATGCTTGCGCCCGGAATTTTCGCTACTTAGCAGAATGAGACACAGATACTCGAAACCCCCCACTCTAAATCTCTTTGCCGTCATGTTTACTTCCCATACATGCATACTATCACGTACGCAAGCTTCATGATTCAGAAGCTTTTAGCACTTTCGAACATTTACACAATAGTCGAATGGTTGGTGCGTGCGCTTGCGTCAAAATTGATGTGCCGTTGTATATGTCTGTATGTCTGCGTGTCTGATGGTATTAGTCGCCGTATTGATTGATGCTTGATCGGCATTTTTATATCCAGTGGTAATATGATGGCTTGGCTTCTGGTTTCTAGGAATAACTAGGCCGGGAGGGTTATAAAAAGTGATCATTGATGGGATTTCTAAGAGAACTGTTTTTGGATATGCTTGTCAGAGTAAGTTCTAGGATTATCGTTCCGCTTGCAACTCTTTTTGACTTTAGCCTATGGTAGTCCACTGCTGGATATAGGCCTCCACTAAGAGTTGCCACGTTTACCGGACCAGTGCTTCTATCGCAGCTGCACTACAAAAAGTACTACAGAACTAACTTCAAAATTCTGAATCACACTGTTAAAGTTATCCGCGATTTAAGAGTATCTAGAAAAACCTGTAGAGATAACACCCGTCTGGATGAAAGATTCTCTCTTTTCTATGGGGGATGACGAATTTTACACCCTCTTCTTCATACACCCCTATACTTACGTGGTCATTAGACCACCTTGGGAGACCACACCGCATCTTCTAGTAAGCAGTCGCCGTTCCCAAACCTTCTGGATCATTTAATGTAGCATTCAACGACCTTTTATCTACTTTTTTTAGGGATCCATACCCAAAGGGTAAAACGGGACCCTATTACTAAGACTCCGCTGTCCGTCTATCACCAGGCTGTATGTCATGAACCCTGATAGCTAGACAGTTGAAACTGTCACAGATGATGTATTTCTGTTGCCGATATAACAATAAATACTAAAAACAGAATAATATAAAAATTTAAGGGGTCTCCCATACAACAAACGTGGCTTTTTCGCCTTTTTTGTCTAAAATTGTATAGATAATGGTACGGAACCTTTCGTGCGCGAGTTCAACTCGCACTTGGCCAGTTTTTTGCTAACCTCCGGCCATCTTGTTGCAACTGAATTCAGTCTTATCTATCATTGTGATTTATCTAAAACTACGGAAACTTCCACCCATTTACAATTCTAGAATCGAGGAAAAAAAACAAATGAATTCCCACATGATCTCCGGTTATGACAAGGAGATATTAGTTGAAATGTCCCACAAAAAATGGCTTGTCATTTGTAATGTTGGGGACAGCAGAGGACAGTGTCTAATGGTGTGTTTATGGGACAGTACAGTTGCTGGCATGCAAGGAATGGGGTCAGGGGGAGTACCAGGAAGTTGGAAGTAGGTGAGAATGTGAATAGAGAACAATCTTTGTTTTTATGAATAGTCATAGCTGCGTTTTGCGACATAGTAATAGAAATCATTACAACTGAAAACTGGATATTTACCATATATACTGGATGTTTTGACCTCCCGATATTTCGGGAATATCCCGTTTTTAGTGTTAATGATAATGTTAGTGACCAAGTCAGTTTAAAAACTTATAGTAACAGGAACCTTATCAGGTCGTCAAGGGGGGTTGTGTTTCCTACAAACTGAGGCGTAGAGGTCAGATAGGCAGTCGCTCTATGTAGAATTCTGGTATTTATCTGCATCCTGTCTTACACCTAGACAGATGATAGTAGCAATGGATCTAAAATAACTAATGTTAAAACTTTTTACTTATCTTAAACAGAAGAAATGAGTAGGATTGCTTTGATGACGTGTTATATTGTCAATTTCTGACTGTAATGTCCAGATTCCCTCACAAAGTTTTCCTTCAACACATCTTATTTAAATTATACATATTTTGCTAAAAATCAAAGGAGTACCACCCCATAAATGTGACATATTCGCCGTCATGAGCTCATCACGTGCGGTACTCACCGGAACGGATGAGCAGTTGTCACCTTTAATCCTAAAATCCGGCTTTTCATCGAATTACAACGTTTATATTCTGAGCCTTGTAAAAAATGTATCCGTTCTTTAAATAGAAGATCGCAGTCATTGGACGATGACTACACAAACGTGCTTGATGTAGACGTAAAATGTATGGATTTTTCTTTTGAGATTTTCTTTTGCCACAAGGAATTGATTTCTACAATCTTAAAAAAAAACTTACTAATATAAATGCAAAGTGACCATATCTGGGGGTACCTTTTCATAATAAAACGGCTAAAGGATATCAATGTCTGGCTCACAGGTAGATTATAACTTGTATAAGTACATAGAATAATTGCTACCCTGTAGAACTTTCCTATAGGATAATATAGAGAATCCACGCGGGCGAAGCCACGAACAAAACACTAGTCATTTCATACATTTTCTTTTTGTAACTGCATGGGAATGGAAATAACTAAGCTTATTTCTCTACGCTTATTGCGGAAACTAGTATTTGCAGTTACTGTGATAGTAACTAAAAATCATAATGTTACAACATTTTCAAACAATATTTAATGAACACAAAAATAATCATGTTTAGTTATAGTTAAAACATTCACATTTTATATATTTCTGACATAAATCTTGAAACGTAACATCAAACATTGTGAAACCTTGGTTCGTTTTGTTAAATAAATAAGAACTAACGTATACAAGGTGTATAGGAACTAAAATAAGGCATGATACGCACTGGGTGAAAGACGAGACACGTAATTAACTGTCTCGTGCTCGTGAATCACTGATGTTGAATAGCCCTTATTATGTGGGGTTTCACTTCAAGCGGTATAAACATAAATATACAACCATACCATTCGGAATTTGGGGTGTTTCGTCGTTTCGGACCACGAGTGGTTCGGACCGCGGTGTGAAACGCCGAAGAGCTCTTAGGAATAGGCTGTTTCGGACCGCGGTGTGAATCAACCATAGAAGAATTTGAATGGGTTTATTCGAACCGAGAATTGAACAAAAAGTTTTCTCAGTAATAATGCTTAAAGTACAGCCAAGCACAAAATAAAATAGCGAAAATAAAATAAAATAAATCAAATTTTGTTTTGCACGCATTTGTTACACATGGCTTGCCGCCTACTCTACGTAATACTTTTGGTACCTATTTACAACTCTTATTTTTAGTATGAATAATGATGTATTTTAATGTTGGTGGGCTGACCAAAATATGTATGTGTAAAAAATATATAAAGTGTCAGTCTCGGTACACACGTTATTATCTCTTTGCTATTTTAAGGACTCCAGGTAAAAATTATCCCTTTGTAAAACCCAGTCTGACTGGCAATAAACAATAGAAAAAGATAGAGCGCAAATATGGGCGTCTGATTGGTTCATCTGAGTCTTAGGGCCATAAATAATTTATCTATATCTATCTTGCTTGCACTTATGGGTCTTATGGAGCCGTCTAGTGAAGGGCCTAACAATAAAAGACATATTATCGATAACGTTTATTATTGTATCTTCTTCACAAAAGTAAAAAAAAAATAACAATATTCGATATTAAACTATATTTAAAAATTATATACAGTATTTTCATACACAGAGAAAGAAAGTTTATTACAAGAAACAAAGTAGATCATATTGTGTCCCTTAAATACCTGCCTCACACATTTGGCTCAGTCTTCTCGTGTGACATTATCTATGGCTTGGTGGAGGTGATTTTCGACATCTGCTATCTTGAAAGTATTATTGTTCATCGCAACTTCTTCCTTTACTTGTGCCCAAATTAGTTTTATCGTTAGCACGTGCACAGGTAGCCGTTTATCGATAACTAGGGTCCGGCGCGTTGCACATTCCGATCTTTTTTTGACTTTTATGACCTGTCGACTCAGGTGATAACGCGCGAACGTTACTATTAGCATGCGTTTGAATGTAAAAGGATCTCAGTACCCTTCTGGCTTTCATAGTGGGTTTAATGTGACAAGATGAAGTGCTTTCCAAATATTGTGAACTTGTAAATCAAACAAGGTAAGTAAATCAATCTTCTCATAATTTTCGAAGTAATATCATTTTAAAATAATATTTTCTACTTAGCTATAAATAAATAAAGAAGCTCCATGATTACTTTTAATGTTTCACATTTCTATGATAGGCAGCCCAAAAAACATCAAAAGTTAATATGAAAAACCCTGACATTACTTAGTTATTTACCATAAAAAGTAATTAAATTACCTATATGAATATGACCAATTTATTTTTAACCACATACGTTTTCATGCATACTTTTTGTTTAGGTTGCTGCTTCATCTCTCTGAAAATGTCGGGTGACCCATCAACTTCACATGGTGGCCCAACTATCCACTTTCTAAAAACGAAGAGAGGTGGCCAAATGCTGTGTCGTGCTGGGTTTAACTATGTGTTAAAGCGAACAAACAAAGACGGCTCTGAATTATGGAGGTGCACCAACAAAGATTCTAGTAAGTGCAACGCAACAATCAAAGTCAAACAAAATCCACTTTCAATACTTCATGAGACTGCCCATAACCATCCACCAAGGGAAGAAGCAGAGATTGAAATAGAGAAACAGATTTATTTATGTACTGAAACAGTCAAAAAGAATATTAATAAACCAGTAACGCAAATTTTTGAGGATACCATACAAAATCTATCCGACCAAGGAGTAAATTTGGTAAATCCATTACCAAAATTTAAAAATATCAAGAGCAAACTGTACAGACAAAGAAATTCATCTGTGGGTGCTAAAAAACTGAACTTCCGAAAAGCCCGTGACCTCGAAGTACCGAAAAAATTTGAAAATTTCTTGTTTGCCGAATTCAAACACAAAAACAAGCGCATCCTTATTTTTGCTAACAAAGAAATGATTAAATATTTAAAAAAATGTACACGATTTCTTATCGACGGCACATTCAAAATTTGCCCGAAGTGTTTCTACCAAGTATACACTATTCACGCTGATGTAGGCAGCAATGATGAATACGTAAATGTGGTTCCTGTGCTGTATGCATTGCTACCCGACAAGAAAAGAATCACATATGACATTTTATTTCAAATGATAAAAAGTCAAGTAAAAGAATGGGCGCCTACACATATTTCAATGGACTTTGAAATGACTGCGATATCAGCAATCAAAGATTTATTTCCAGAAGTCAAAATAGTCGGATGCTATTTTCACTACATTCGCAGTTTATGGCGTAAAGCTAAGCAATCGGGAGTATTGAAATCAAAACTGGGCGCTAACCATGTGAAATTGTGCATGGCATTATCACATTTACCGCCGGACTTGTTGGAAGATGGCTGGCTATATGTAATGGCAGAAAGTCCAAAGAGTAACGAAGTCACACAGTTCAATGACTATTTTGTCAAAACATGGCTGGAACATGATGTGTTTTCAAACACATGGAACACTTTCAATGAAAGTGACAGAACCAACAACATGGTGGAGTCATGGAATGCAAGGATAAAAAAGACCATTACAGAAAAACCCAATATTGCACAGTTTCTTGAGGGAATACAAAAAGATGCCAAATATTAGTGTGGTATATTAGCAAGAACTGGTGACATCCAAATTTCAAAAAGGAAAGCAGAAACCATTTAAATGAATCAAAGAATAAAGAGCATTATACAAGAGTTATTGACTGGTGAGATTACTGTCGGTCATTGTTTGGAAAAATTGAGAGTTTAGTGCATTTCAGTTTAATAATAATTAAAGTAAATTTTTATATTCTGTTGATTTTAAATATTTTTATTTTATTTTTACTATTGGTTAAAAATTAAGAGTTTAATGTAAGTTGAATTTGTATGGGTATATTTTATTATTGTCATTTGCATATTTTAAAACTAAATGAAAAAAACCTGTTAATTTAAAAAAATACGTATGATGTTTCGAATTGTCGTTTTAATCAGTAGTAAATACTTAATTATTATTTGTAAGTAAAGTTTTGTTATGTAGTAGTAAATACTTAATTATTATTTGTTGATTAAAGTTTTGTTGTATATGTATTTGTTAGTTTTAAGTCAGAATGTGTACCTAATGTTTCAACTGTGATTTAAACTAGTTCTTAATTACTAATCAAACTGTGATTTTAATTCAACCACTTTTACTAAATATTAGTATGTGATTGTGATTTTGAAATATAATTACAAAATATCAAGTCGTAACTGTTTTATTTTCATGAAACACTTTTCTACTCGACTGTACATACAAACTTTGAAATTAGCTTGTACCTAAACATAGTGGTTCGAATCGCCCCATTCCTAAGAGCTATTGGTCGATTCACACCGCTCGGCGCTCCAAGGACCACCGCGGTGCGAAACAGCCCATTCTTAAGAGCTCTTCTGCGTTTCACACCGCGGTCCGAACCACTCGTGGTCCGAAACGACGAAACACCCGGAATTTGAAATCAGGTTGATGTTACAAGACCTCCGTTGTAACGCATAGAACTGTATTATATAGATCATGAATATTGTCAGGCTACTGCCGATTGCGTCCATCCTGGGAAGTTAGTAATACATAGAATTCTGGCTATCTTTAATCTGTAAATTATTTTTCCGTTGGAATCGCTAAAGACGTGCACTTTATCCGGCCGGGGCGCGGCGTCGCGATGCGCGTTTCGATTTCTCCATACCATGCTTCAAACAACTTTTTTCGTTTCCTCTCTCCGCAGTCGTTGTCGCTCGCATGCAGCTCAAAACAGCGATTATGAACATTTGGAGATCACATAAACCCGCTAACACTTCCACCCCACTCGTAGGTCCATAACACTTAGCCTTGCCCGCTCAGTCTGCAACGTCCCCGCTAATCTAGTGGCCCAACACGTCCATCATATTTGTTGTTATGACAGCTCAATGGTAATTGCTCGATGTTCGTAAATCATTTGTTTCAGGGCTCCAAGGCCAAGGTCAACTGATGATTTTGTTCCGATTTAAGTCGTAGTAGAGATTTAGATGTTTATGTTTTTTTTTTGTGCCGGGAAATTACGCCCTAAAAATTATGTAACTGACATTGTGATTAGTGATGCTCTACAGGAAGGTCAGGTGCGTAGAACTCGCAACTGGCGTGCGTGTTCCGGATGTATGAGGAAAAAGCCCACGCTTTTGTGAAAGATATAAGAATAATAAATTACTTTATTTTGCTTTGTTGGTCTAGTGGTTGCAATCGCGACTGCTGGACATGAGGCATTTTTTTTGGTATGATTTGGATTTGGATGGTAAATCATCAAAAGACTTCTCCCGCTCTCTCTGGGTAGAGCGGAAGGGAGTGTCAGACTTGTACTGACTAAAACCCATCCATGTTTCTTCCTTGCCCTTTGTGTTCCAGGGCCGCGGTATCTCTTTCGAACAGTCCCGCAGCCCTGGCAGGCATCGGCTCTTGCGGGCCCCTCCCTATTTGCTGACATCTCTTTGAGGTGAGCGTGGAACACGAACGCGCCGTCTACACGGCTTGTCGTCAAAAGACGGACGGACGGCGAGCTAGCCCATTACTCACCGTCCACAGGTCCGCGTCTACGGTGGCCGAAAGCCACCACGTGACTCCCGACGCCCGGGGCATCTCCCGCGGCGGTTGGGACGAGAGGTTCTCTCCCTCTGAGCATGACTGCTTCGCAGGAGGTGACGGCGTCCCATTCCCTCTCGCTCCGGACAATGGATTGAACCAGGGCCGGTTTATTGGGTTATTCCATCAGGATTTTTTCAGTAGCAGCTACGGATACTGGATTTGTGCCCGGTTGATGGCAATAGGCGTGCCCCTTATTACATGGGACATATATAACTGGCGAAATGTGGGTGTACTATTAGGTACACCTCTACTTTATCCTTCGGGGATTACAGGCATAATATTATGTTAAGTTTTATTTATTATTATAGCTATTTCGATGATTTAAAAGTTTCGAAAATTAAGAAAAGAATACATTTTAGAAAACTACATCGAATTAAAATAGAATTAATAATAAAACCACCAGATATTAGTTTCTGTTATTAACCTCTTCTAAGGACTATGTAGTTGTCTGAGAATAAACAATTTTAATTTAATTTAATTAGTAACATGCCAAATCAAAAGTTAATCATAAGCCATTGAAAACACATCAGTAATTGATCCATAAAACTCGTAATTCCAACATGTTTACATTCACTCATCAAGTTATTTCTAAGAAAGGCAATAAATAAACTTTACGTATCTTTGTTTTAAGTCCTGAAATATCCTGAAACAAATCGTGCTGATGTTTTATTAGCCAGTGCGTTTCCTGTGCGGTTTTGTTTCCTTTCTCCTGAAACTCGAAGCTCTAAAGGGATTAATTAACAGCGAGTGCAATCAGAAATAATTTAATGAGTCATCGCCTTGACTTACTTAGTTGTTGAACTTGACAAAGGGATTGGGGAAATGAGTTTTACAATATACATTTTTGAAACATTTAACAGGGATTCCTGAGAAGTGAGCTTTACGTACAATTAGTGAAAGTTATTGTGATCCTCGTCCAAAACGAAACCATATTATCGCATTTTTACAGATTAGGGGTCATCTTTTTAACCCGTGAGGTTTATTGGACCACTTTTATACCCCTCCCTCCCCCTTGGTGATACGTCGTGAAGCTTTGCGCGTCCCCTCCTCCCAATCCCATCGTCACGTGTATTTTTTGTTTATTATTGAAAAGTACTTTTTTGACACAAATTCGCTTGCTCAGGCTTTTATGTGGTCACACAGTTAAATTAAATCAGATATTGCACACATTTCCTTTTTTTGGTGATTGTCCCCCATCGTGACCTACGTGATTTTCTAATCCCCACACCCACATGAGCCAATGGTCGTCCCCATACGTGCTATGACAATAACACAACAACCCCGTGAGTGGATATTTCATAGTGTACGTATCTCAACAATGTAGAAAAAATGAAGAAACAACTTGTCTGCAATTTCGAAATTTATAAAAAATGTTTTCTAGTTACGATCTTACTTATAAGTACAACTGTAAGTTAACATACATAAATAACCTACAAATCATATCTTGCAGTTAATAAATATATGTATATCAGTTTGTCCGTACATAAGATAAAATACGGCAGTATTCATTTGAACTCGTCTATCAGTCGACAACAGCGAACAGCATTGTTTTAAATGAAATATTAGTTTCCCTGAACTTGGCCGAATGTTGCCAACTTCTGAACAAAATTACCAATTAAAGTTAACATGATTTTTAATTGGAAGGGAAGTGGATTGGTGTTGTGGTGTTCACTAGAAAGACTAGTGAGCGTTAAGAATAAAATCACCAAATTATCAGTAAGTGGAAGAATAATTTGAAGATGAATTCCCGTCGCCGCCGCCCGGGATATTTAGCCACGTTTATTTGTTTAACACAGTCATAATAGGCCTTTAATTATTGTTATTATTGAGGTAAAAGGAGTATGTAACTATGTAAGATCATAACAGGTGGCGTTCTGTAGTTTTTGCCTACCTTCTTTAGGAAAAGGCGTGAGTTTATGTTAAATGAGGAGATGAATTGGACAGTCTCTCACCAATAACAAATTTTGCCAATTTCCTGCAAAAACGATAGGTTAAAGAAACTTTTCAGTAAATAATTTAGGCTTATATCCCACTCAACACTGAAGGCGTTGATATAAAACTAGAGAATGATAGACCCTTGAAATTGACAGTGGGCATATAAAATACCGATAAGGAACATTGAGCACGCGGTTCGATTGGCAACGTTAAGCTCAGCAACGAGAGTTGATAATTCATCAGCACGGTCAATATCCTTTACGTCATTTCAAACTTCCACCATCGATATGTCACAGGTAATGTGTAGACCATGAATGACTCACTATAAATATAAATATGAAGTGTGAATTGTATGAGCGGCGCGCGCGCACACGGATCGCATTAATAATTTAAACTAATTTGCGTCACACGGTCCGCAGAAAATATTATATATTTTTATATTTTATTTGACCAAGAGACTGCTAAATACGAAAAACATAGTACCAATTGATGCGAAGCTTGGTAGAGTCCTAGGTTCAGTAGTGGACGTGTTTTGGCTGATATAATGATTTTATTTATTCTTTGATCTAGTATTATTTTGGGTGTTTTAAACCGCATTCCAAAAAGTTGCCACAGTGTGGCTAGCCCACAGAATACCTATTAGCTTGTGTAGTGAGTTATTATTTGACATAACATCACGCCTTTAATAGCCGAAGGGATAGGCAGAGCTGTAATATTCATATTTCATCCACATTTCGTTAGGTATGTTTAAGTCCCATGTAATAGTGGGCGACCCTGTTGCCATCAACCGGGCACATACGCAGACTCCGTGGCTGCTACTGAGAAATTCCTGAAGGAAAAACCCAATAACACTTTCCCCGACGCGGGAATCGAACCCAGGATCGCATGCTTAGCAATCGCGCTTTCGACCACTAGACCAACGAGGCAGTCAACTGAGTCAGTTGAGGCAGTTATTATTAAAAAAGCAATATTTATTGGGGAAATGTAAAAATAACTATACAAAAGTTACGCGTAGACGTTTTAGAAAACGGAATTGTAACATCAAATAGACTGCACGCGCCACCGCGGCGAAGTCGACAGAAATCAGAATGTTTTCTTTAAACCGTCAATGCCAAGAATTTACCTCAATCTCATGTGGAAATATTCCTGAGGTGATATCATAGCGCTCCTAACTCAAAGTGACAGGTTGGGAGGTATCTGACACTAGACCTGTGATGTCATTTGTCAAACCAAATGTAAAAAGACGTCATCGTTCGTGGCTGTAATCAGATATGGAATTGAGAGCGTTGATGTTTTTTTTTTCATGTAGTTTTTGCTGCCAAAATATATGGCTTTTTTGTGTCATATAGTTTATCTTTACGTAAGGGTCTAATAAGGTGGGCTGCGGGACTGCTCGAAAGAGATACCGCGGCCCTGGAACACAAAGGGCAAGGAAGGAACATGGATGGATTTTAGTCAGTACAAGTCTGACACTCCCTTCCGCTCTGCCCAGAGCGGGAGAATCCATTTGATGATTTCCCATCCGAAAAAAAAAAGGTTCTAATTACTATAGTTGATCAATATTTTTATTTGGAAGAAGCTTTATTTAAAACCTTGTGGTCTAGTGGTCGTAAGCGGACAGAGAATGAGGTCCTGGGTTCGATCACCAGGTCGGGCACTGTGTTATTAGGTTATTCGATCAGAGATTTCTCAGTAGCAGCCACGGAGTCTGGATATGTGCCCGGTTGATGGCAATAGGCTCGCCACCTATTACATGGGACTTAAACAAGACTAGCGAAATGTAGGTGTACTACAAGTATGCAGAGGTTACTACCTCTGCCTAACCCTTCGGGGATTACAGGCGTGTTGATAGTTTTATGTTTAAATAAACTGGTAAGATTATTGGTCCTTGGAGATGGGAATCCCTATTGCTTTATGAGCAACCTGAATCAAGAATGGGCTTTTTATTTTAAGTTAATAATAACTAACGTTTATACCTTTCCATCAACTATTATATTACTTATGTAAAAAAGAACTGTTGGAATTTTTTTTAAAACATAGCAACTACCGTAGTTTTAACGACACGCATTAAAAACCACGCTATAATCCCAGCACAGTTGCTCCAAACTCTAAACATAGGAAAATGACGTAGAATAGAACTCTTTAAGGATTCGTTCCAGGTTGATGGCAATAGACTCGGCCCCTAAACATCGGTCTCAAATATAAAAATGTGGGTGTACTAAAGGGTGTAAAAAGACTCTTAACGAAGCCGAAAGGCGTTTGTTCTCCCCGTCCGTCATTGCAATCATTTTTTGTTCTAGACCATACCTGGAAACCTTCTAGTAACGGAGATATTGGAGGTCAAAATTCCAACTTTTTCCCAAGTTTTTTTTAAATACACGTTTTTAATGTATTTTTTACTTAAGACACCTTCACGACCCCCGTACTATTCAATCCATCCATCAGCACAATGTTTTGAATGTGTTACATTGAGTCCTACTGTAAAACATGGTTTTTCACCCCAAAAATTATGGCCGTTTCCCGTAATTTTTGCGTAAAGTTACTTAGTTTAATGTACAGAATGCTTGGTTGACGGCTTCGTGACGAGTCTGTTTACACCCTGTATATAAACATGTAGGTACACCTCTGCCGAACCTTTCAGGGACTACAGGCGCGATGTTATGTTGTAATTCCTATAATAGTTGATGTAGACATCTCCATTTCATATAACCTAATTATAACTAATTAAAGCTGTCACAGAATTAGATCCAACGTGACGAAGTTCAAAGTGCGTTATTTATGTCTTACTAAGATAAAAGGGGGAAATAAACGTCACCACGCTATGGACGCCAATTACCTTGTGGATATTATTTGTTTATTTATTTAAATTGACTTCTTGGCGCCATTTTAGAGAGCTATATGTACATATGTGTAGTATGAGAAAATGTTTACAATCTATGATGCGGAGATGTAACCGGAAGCATTTGGCATGTGCTACTGTAAAATGTTGAGCACTCCAGCAAGTAATTCTCTGCTTTCGTCATTAGCTGATAAGCTCTATCTTGTACACGTTTTGGTATATATGAATAAAGTCAGATATTATAAAAGGCCTCTGGTTTTTGAGTGACTGACAGTGGATAATATTACGAATAACCAATAGGGTGTTTATTCCTAATTTAAAAAAATAAACGAGTACTATACATTAATTACAAAATAACAACTTCTCTGACGCTGCAATCAAAATGGCCACTTACTGGGCCTAAACTGTATAATATGTATATTTCAATAACAATCACGTTAGATTTCTATAAACAAGATATTTACTCTTCAGCACAAACGACATGATATATAAATACTAAATAGAAAAAGCAACAACGCCGCTGTGTCAGAAAAACAAATTGCATATGTTTACGAAGACACTCTTTAACAAAATGTTTACATAGACATATAGATGTCTTTGTTTATCTTAATCTATCTTATAACAAAAAGGAGAAGAAAAATTGTAAATGAATGAGTTATCTACCAAAAAAAGGCCATTATTTTTTTCGTAGTATCACATCACCAGACACTAAAAAGAAGCAACAATGTCTCCTGTTGATGCGAATATGATAACCGTTGACACATATACGAGAAAAAATTATATTATATCGTATACCAGACTTACAGTAGTAGCGTGTGTGAGAAAAAATACTTTCGGCCATCACACCTTTCTGTGCCAACAATTTCTGGCAAGCAATTGGCGGAGTGGAGCTAGTACCAACCACGATTTCTTTTGGGCATTGCGCTTATTAGCTTTGAGAAGTATTCTCTCTCTCTCTCTCTCTTCTTCAACCCTTGGCCACCCAATGAGTGTAGGTCTCTTCCAAATCTCTCCACTTTTGGCGGTTTTGTGATATGGTTATCCAGTTTCTTCTTTGAGAAGTATTGCAGGGTTGCAACTACAACTTGCAGTTGTCGTGTGTAAGTTTGTTTTTGTAATACAATTAAATAGGATTCTTGGCTTAGTTGATAATTTGTCACTATGCACGAATTTTATATTTAACTAGCTGATCCCCACGGCTTTGCCCGCGTGGATGTCGGTTATCGCGACCAAAAGTAATCATTTTCGTTGAAAGCTCCAGACAGCCTAATTTTTCCGACACCTCCAAAAAATATAATCATTATATTGTAGCCAATGTGTACAAAAACTTGACAAATTTTATACTAACACACCTTCCTCTAGAACTAATAGCCATTGGTGAAAACAGCATCAAAATCGGTGCAGTAGTTTTTGAGTTTATCGCGACCAGACAGACAGATGCGGCGGATCCAAACCTATATCTGTATATGGAAAAACATAGACTTTAGTTACAGGCTTGGTTTGTATGTTGCCTGATAGGTAACTATCGCTCCTTCAGCATTTGCATATTTTTACGGGCTGTGTTCTGCATTAGTAAAGCCGGTATGCCTATACAAATATGATTATGTATGCCTAATCAATGTATGCAACTGTTAGTAAAAATTAAATTATTGTTAACCATGAAAACACACAATTTTGTTTTTTAGACTCTTTTAGAGAATAAATCGAGGAAAGTATCTACTCTGGCTAATAATTTGTAAGTTGAATAATGCAAACATTTACATTTACGAATAACTAAAGCTTCAATTTAAGGTCAAATAAACGCGTGCCATCACTAAAATTACAACTAAGTACACCTACTAATATCTGCCTATTTACACGTTTCAAGTTGGCGTGCATCACATGGTCTGATGATAAATATGATGATCATCACACACGTAACGAGTAGATGCGTCTGCGCATTCGCCAAAATCGAAAACGCCTGTTTTGGGGAAACTGCCAACTATTATTATTTAATAATCAATAATAGACAAGCAGCTGTTACGGCTTGATATTGTGCTATTAATAATTATTATGCGTAGTAGCGTAATATGTGGGTAAGGTAATTTATGTTGAAAATAGTTTTGCAATATCAATGTTTGCCACGATTATTTCTTACTGTTGCTGTTTCAGATTGAGTCTTGCTAGGCAGATACAACGCGCTGATGCAACGCGCGCTAAAATTTTGCGCACAGCTGTTTCTTATAAAACTGCAATACCTAAACGGTCAAAATGTATCGAATTGATTTTTATTTAAATTACCGATGTAAAATGTCTATGTGGCGAGGTTCAGAATTATGTACTGAATAGGCGATTACCGTTTTACCGTCGGTGTCGCTTCCACCCTTCCCTTTTGGAGTTATACTTCTTTTGGTGCGTTAGGGAAAAATAATGAGAGTAAATTTTTACGATGCGCGCGCGTAAAACATAATTACCGTTAATAGCCCTGTTCACTCTTGTCAAATCGATCGAAGGTTTTATTAGGAGTTCACGACTCCTAGGCACCTACATACTATATAAGGTCGCATTAAAATAGATGGACAAACTTTTAGAAATCATTCAGACCACCAAAATAAGGACAAGGGTAAAAAAATAAATAAGAAAAACGCATTAGATAACTTACAAGAAAAAAAAAACAGTTAACGAAAATACACGAAAAATGATTAATTATTTTAGGTCAAAATAAAATCACTTTAATCTGTGTTTTTTTTGCTTGGATATCTTTGGTTAGACGTACTGAACGCTGTGTTAAAATTTGTTCATCTATTTTAATGGGGCCTTATATAAATATTATAGTCAGACCTACAGATACTCACACGCGTATTCATAATACATTCCTTACGTATTGTAATACAAATCAGAAACAATGGACTAGACGAAATATATTTAATGACTCATTTAATGGCCGTCCATTTGAATGAATTCTATTCATTACTTTACTATAAGACAACAAAGACCTAGTGCCTATTCCTTGTCTTGTCATGTGTCACAAAGGTTTTCGCACTTGATTACCTAAAAAGGGTTAGGCAGACCGTATAGGCATCAACCGGGCACAAATTTGGGCTATGGGTTGATATTGAGAAATTCCTTATTGGAAAACCTAATAACGGTTTGACTGATCCGGGCATCGAACGTAGGACGCTCAGCAGTGCTTGCTAGACCACTAGCAAAACATAATTATTTTGTTGAACAAAAATGGACACACCATTATGCAATCATAATAGTTTCAACAATTAATCTAAATTGACTCACAAACTACTCTATTTATCAAATAGTACTCACTTTTTAGATACTATTGAAGTAGCGAAAATTCTACCGTTCGCCATATGGTAGAGTTCACTGACTAATAATGGTTTATGCCGATTTAAATAGATATCCGATGAGTATAGGGCGTGGGTCGCACAGTCAGCGATAGACGGAGCGGGGGCGTTTCACTACGTCATAAACTGTTTAGGTAAAAAATTGGGTGTCATATGATTGGAATTTTAATAGGGCGTCGAGTGTTGATTTTCAATTTTAAAATTGTGTGAGTCATAGACATTTGTGACTATTTGGTTGTGAGTGTTACAGTTAAATGCATATTGTGATTGTCAAGAATGTGAACCTATATGGACCTAGACAAATAGCAACCTGTGGTTGCTATTTGTCTACTACTAAGTTATAAATAATTAGTTTCAAAACGTACAGTTACTGTAAATATTATTTGTTGTGTTTATTTACATAAAAATGGTGATCTGTTATGAACTTTGCGCTGATGATGGCCGATTCTCTTGTCACAAATACCTCTAAATTAGACTAAAAGTCACCAAAAATTAGTTTATTCCTGTCAAACGACAACATCCCATTCTGAAATTGACTTAAGTGACACAAATTAATATTTTAGTTTGACAGCACTAAGATGGCACGGAGATATTAATTTATTGAAAATGGCAAATTTTGCTATTCTGAATTTGACGTTTTTCACCCAAAATTTTGCGATTAAAAAGGTGTGGAATAAAATTAGTTGTCATGGACTAAAATTCACACCAACACCTCGAGTTCAGGTGGAAAACCAGTAATGTCTTTTTTTTTCTTTTTTTTGCTTATATCTCGAAAATAGTGGCAAAAATAATGAAAATTTCGACCCTCTTTATAAGACCCAATAAATTTCAAATATTATAAATCAATAAAGGTGACTACTTCGAAGGTCATCTTAAGTAGAACGACACTGTAATGATGCGCGATTTATTTTTTCGGTAGTCATATACGTGGCCTACCCTCCGTGGAGAACCACTGCACGCCACTGAGCAACCATATTAAAAGCAGCTCGTATTACCATAACGACTTTCAATTGTACTGAAATAAATTTATTGGTAGCTTTAATTGAATACCTTTGTGACATTTTTATCAACCTGTTCGCCGATAGAATGTCACTTTATCTATAAACACATGATGATACTAAGGTATAAAATACATCTGTCAAATAGGCTCGCAACTCTGCCATTGTCGTCTTATAGAAAAAAAAATAGTTTGTTATGGACTTTGGGCACTTGCCCAAAGTCCATAACAAACTATTTTTTTCAGCCAATCACCGTTCACAAGACTCGCTTACTGTTTATACAACATTTTTTTCAAGTTAAAATTATTTCTATACCTCAATGCTTCCCCGCTTGCTACGTAACCTAACCTTACGATGCGTCTGAGTCGAATTAGATCCAAGACGTTGAAAATGTAACTAAATATAGATAGATCCAATATATTCTATTCACCACGGAAGTTTATATATTTGCGAATAGTCTTACGTTTTCTTTATTATAGCTTATTTTAAGATATTGCGTGTATTTCTGTATCAATTTGTAAGATGAAAAAGTGCGTATCCTTGTCTGCCTACCTATTTTTCTTTATTAACAATACACTTGGGATAATAGTGTTATTTTGATACGTTAGGAAGAACGAATTTTTTTTTGTTTATGCTTTATGTATGTTTTATTTTAGTAAACGTTGTTTGAACTCAAATGTTATAAAATGTATACTTTAGAATCGAATTGGCTGCAATCATGAGGTAAAGCAGGAAACATAAAATACGTTTGAGGTTGCGTAAAACTATTTGTTGCGAAGTTATTACCTGCGCAGATGATATAAAGAATTCGAATAAAACTCGGTTACCTTTATCATCTTCAGAATTAGATTGTCTAAAGACATCATCATGCTTACCAGTATTTTACATTGCTGTTTACGAAAATTTTACATGAAGCTGAATGAAATGTAATGAGTGCGTTACATTGCGTGTTACCGTAAAACTTGATTTTTCAAAAAAAATGTCGTTTCCCTGCAATATTTTTTGCGTAGGGTTACTTGGTTTTATGTACTTTTGAGAGCAGCGGTGGCCCAGTGGTAGCGACCCCGACGAACAGTAAGTCGTGGGTTCAAACCCAGGCAGGCGCATTACTTTGTGTAATTTATTTCATCACCACTGCTTTCAAAAACGGTGAAGGAAAACATCGTGAGGAAACCGGCATGTCCTAGAACCAAAAATTCGAAGACATGTGACATCTACCAATCCGCAATGGGCCCGCGTGGTGGATTATAGCCCATTCCCTCTCATAGAGAGGAGGCCTGTGTCCCAGCAGTGGGAACATTATAGGCTGATGATGATGATGATGATGATGTACTTAATGCTCGGTTGACGTTTTCGTGAAGGCTCCGTTTACACTTTGTATATTCGCAAGCATTGCTGATTATTTCCCACAAGCAACTATAAAATTATCTAAACTTTAAAGATTAAAGTACGGAATAAGTCCCGAAAATAAATACAGTCAACGTCGTAACAATAGGTATGATAAGTGACACTCAATGCCATCTATCACTGCCTTGTCAATTTAGACCTTGATGACGTCAACCGACGTCACAGCCTGTCACAGCGGTGCATAACGTATCGATGTTCATCGCTGATTGACGACGTGATTGATGACTGACTCTGTGTGGTCACTGAGTATTAAACTCTGCAAAACTAAATACTCTTTAAACATTATGCTGTTGTTATAAGGATCAAATTGTTGTGTGATCAGATTGAATTGAACGTATATTTACCTGACTTTCTCTGAATCTCACAAAGTCTCATGTAATAGAAGGTGCTCCTGAAGGAATAACCTAATAACACGTTTCTCAAATACGAGAATCAAACCCGTCCTCATGCACTGTAGTGTTTGCGACCACTGGACCACTGGATGGGTATGGTCACTAAAAAAAACTGGCCAAGTGCGAGTCGGACTCGCGCAGGAAGGGTTCCGTACCATCAACCGAAAAAAACACGTTTAAATATTAAATAATTTAAATTTTTATTATTTTTTGTTATAGAGGCAACAGAAATACATCATCTGTGAAAATTTCAACTGTCTAGCTATCACGGTTCATAAGGTACAGGCTGGTGACAGACAGACGGACGGACAGACAGCGAATCTTAGTAATAGGGTCCCGTTTTAACCCTTTGGGTACGAAACCCTAAAAATCAAGATCTTGACCTCATAACCTAATCAGCGCCATATAGTCTCAACCTTACTATCCGCGTACTTCATCAACTCATCCTCTTGCAGTCCACAGCTGCACATAGGCCTCTTTCAAGCTGTACCACAAAACCCAAGCGTTTACCACGCAAACTCGTATTTATACCACGACAATGACCAGACCATGCGCCATTCGCCAAGATCCTCACTATACTTACGATCTAGAACAAAACATTCTATTGGCTCACCTCCCAGTCAGGTGTTACTGTTGAGTGGATTAATTGAGGGCTAATGATGCTGTGCAGAGGCCGTTCTATGACGTGGTACCCTGTGACGTCAGTGACGTCAGTATAAGCAAGCCAATTGTTCGTGTGCGTAAAGGTTAGTTTTTCAAATATTACTCAACAGTAGGATTTACCTGTAATGCGTTTATGAAAATACTGCATCCAAGACAATGCATAACCATCTATAAATCTATACTTAGGTGGTGATGGCAACTTTGGACCGGAGTCGATGGAGACAGATTGTCCATTTAAAGGGGTCCAGTGACCACGATCCTCAGTAATGAGGGACCGACTGAAGAAGAAGAAGATCTATAGACTATACTTACAAATATTTTATCAGAGTACGAGCTTCGAAATTACAGCCTGAAATACTGGACCAAATTGCTTAGCTGCGACTGAGCGATTGACGAAAGCAGTGCCGTCAATTAAATGTTACATTACAAAAACATCTAATTCTTTTTGGGTGGACGACTTCATGCTTCAACCTGAGTAGGTTTGATGTAGGGTTTAATTATTTAATTAGCAGATTTCGTGTTTCGAAGATTTGATGACAGTGACATTCACAAAATTAGTATAGGTTTCGAATAATTAAACGTAAATTACAAAATCTAACCATCTAACGGAATAACAATAAGCTAAATATCAATACTTGTCACGAAACGTCTGCCTGGAAAGACCGGCTGTCAGACATTCGTACTACTGACTGCCAAAAACCAAGGGAGTAAGTATCTGAAGTGTTGAAATGTCATTCTTGAAAAACATAGCTTTTACGATGACAGTTCTCAGTATCTATTTAGGTATCAAATCACCAGAATTCTACGTACCCAATGACGTCAAAATGACAAAATATGATGAATAAATAATACAATTTCTGACATCGGACCGCGAATGTCTATGCCTGATGACACCTCTATTATATTTAATAGCTCAACCGCCTACTATATCTCGACCCACGGGAAAATGGAGAACTACGCTAAAACCGTACTAAATCTGACAGTTGTCCTTACAAGTGGCGCCGTAGTGACAGACCAAGCTATATTAGTTGACTATAGAAGATTGCAAAACTATTTAGTGAATGCTGAATGAATGAGTGGGAGGTTTTATTGTAGGGTTAAGCACCTGCCAGTGACGGTGATACAGTGCATGCGACAGGGCTATTGTGGTGATGATCATTTAAATGATAAATGATGTTTATTTTGCAAATAGGTTTTTAAAACACTTTTACACGTCATGTTTTTTTAAAACTTTATGGGGTCGTTGTTTCGTACCTGACTACTCTGAGAAGAAACAGCCGAAACAAACTCAGAGGTCACAGTCTCTTTTAAAGTCCAGACATTGGTTAAATCATATGAGGACCATGCAGATTAATGTCTGAGATGGTCTTTTGAAGAAATAACCACACAGATTTGAGTCGACCTGTCCAGTCAGTGCAAGCATTAGTCAGTGATCGTGTAGCTCGACTCGTAACCCAGGGAGCTCAACGACACGACGATCAATACCAAAGAAAGGACATTTGGGTAGGACGCATAAAGTACTCAAACTGCCAGACAATAGTGAAACTAAACTAAATCGTATTAAAAAAATATATATATGACCCACATAATCCTCATATTTACAGTAATAAAATAATACGACATAAAAAATTAAATAATGTCAAATAAAAAATAAGGTAAAAAAGAAATACAAAATAATAATACCATACTTGAAAAAATGATGTAGATGAATGATTTTAGATGGAACTATGAGATGTGGCTATCTGTTGAGAATTGTTGGCAGTGAGGTCAGGAACGGTGTGTTTTTCTTGGACCCTTGTGACCCAATGATATCTTCAGAGTGTGTAAACATAAGCATATAGCCTAGGTACACTGTCGGAACAGGCCCCCTCTCTGTCGGCGTCCCACCACGCGGGTTGGTGGATGTCTCATGTCTTCAAGACTATGTATAATGATTTTATAATTAGGGTTTTTAAAAAAGACAAAGACATTCGTATTCTTCCTCTTTGATTCGTAGGATACGGTAGGCACAAAATTGTTGTACATAAAACAAATTTAATATCACTTATATACAGAGTGACAAAGAGACATATATTTATCTAGTTATTCAAAATTCAGGAGGAACCTGCGAGTTTACCGACTCCTAGGACCAGAAAGTCTTGGTACTTCTGTACGATCAGGTATTTTTATTTATTATTATTTTTAAAAGCAGTGTTTTTTTTTTACTTTAGGATAAAAATCAAGTAACAAACAACCCTATACCTACAGCAATAATAAAATATGAAAAATTGAAAACATAAATATCAAAATATGCTAAAAAATCTTTAAAAGACTGCATTAAACTATAATTTAGTGCACTTATAGCACAAGTATCAAAGTCACTGACCGACGCGTGCGCAAGTTTTTAGCACTAAATTATCTTATTTTCCTCCATTTTTCTTGTATTCACATTTTATTTCTCCGTTCACCTATTAGTTGATAGACAGAGCTATTTAAAAGGTGCTATGATGATTTTCTATCTCAACTTTCAACAAATATACTTCATAATAAATGTTTCTGGTGGCTACCTAATGTATGTACAGACGCCAGCACATCAAGCTACTACAATCTGTGAAATTTTTTTGATAGATTTTAAACTTTATCTCTGAAGCATTAGGTTCAAGGTTGGTTGGGAAAATCTGACAGTTTCGGGTAGGTTGACCTGCTGGCGTCTGTACCTATGCTATGTTCCACCCACGATGGTGTCCATTGATTCTAAACTTTCCATTGACAGAATGATTGTATAAAGGAATATGATTTTGTTATTGGGTGGAGAAATATAGATCACCATCGTTATAATCATCATTGTGTAACTTTGTACGATTTCTGCGATTATTTACTGCTTTTTGTCTCTTATTACCTCATATCTTAACATGAGTCTCTGGACCTGTATCAACATTATCACCACATGATGGCCATTTTTAGGGTTCCGTGCCAGAAGAGACAACAGGACCCTGTTACTAAGCCTCTCCTGTCCGTCCGTCCATCTGTCTGTCCATCAGCTGTATCTCATGCTCTGTAATAGGTAGACAGTTGTTTACATAGAATGTGTATTTCTGTTACCGCTATAACAACAAATAATAAAAAATAAGTTAAAATTAAGGGGCTCTTCCGCTTCGCACTTGGCCGGTTTTTTTATAAACCGAGTTCATAACATTTTCTTCACGCTATCTATCTGTTGCATGTCAACTGAAACGAAGCACCCTAAACATGCGTACTTAATATACCAATACCAGTTTCATACTGAGACTTGCCTGAGGCTGCCTTTCTATGAGTAGGAATGCGCCATAATCCACCCGGAGTTCAGTGCGGGTTGGGGAATGTTACAATTCTCCCAATTTTTGGTTCTATGTTGCCAGTTTTTTTCAAAAAAAAAGTTCAAAAAAAAAAGCTCTCAAAGCTTTGGTGAATCAATTACACACAGAAATGCACCTGGCTGGGTTCGAACTCACGAACTCAATACGTAAGAGGGCTGTTATTACTACTGGGCCACCACTCCACCAGTACTCACAAACAGTCTAAGTGACAAATAACAGTAGTTTGTCAACCCAAATAGATCTGGTAAACCTTCATGTTCTGTTTATTGGATTCTATTCCTGCATCGATTCTACGACCTTAAAAAACATTATTAATTCGATTCAAATGTATATCTGTTATGCTCCCGACACACAAAAACCTTGTGTTTCTAACATGAAACAAACTAATGACCTCTCCAAATCCCTACTAATTTCCTGTCAAAGAAAAATTGAAATCTATTAATCATTAGGGCAGGAACTTCAAACAGTTTTAGCACAAGATGAATGCGTTTTTCATGGGAACAGATAGCTCCTTTGCTCTGATGGACGTGGCTATTTATGATTTTCTAGTAACTGTGTATCATGACTGATACACAGTTACTAGATGATTTTTTTGTGAGAGTATCGTTCATCGTTAGTAAGCAGTTTCTTGAGGTGAGACTGTGATGTGAAGCAGTTGTTATGGGAATTTATGGTTAGAATAATTGGGTTCGTAGAAAACGTGTTGCGCCGACCCCAAGTAGAATGGAATAAGGGCAGGAAGTTGATGATGATGAATTGGGTTCCTAGAAATACTAGGTGTGTTGAAATTTTCTCAAAGTTGGTTAGATCGAAGGTTTCAATCTCATCGCCCGGAGGACACTGTGAAGCACACCGTGGAGGTCTGTTCCGCTTGGGCGGAGCACCGACGCGTCCTCGTAGCGGCGATCGGCGCCGGCCACCGATCACGTCCGGCCCTGGTTCCAACTGGTTCATCTCAAAAGTATTACCATCTTCTTAGGCTGCTACTTAAGAGTCTGCAATGATGATTGCAATGAAAGACTTCAACTGCTGGACCGCTGGTACCTGCTATCCATAAACATTGTAACAACGACTGGTCCTCTGCAT